>JAUMJJ010000059.1:0-1245625 GCA_033556795.1 Tapera naevia
GGGGAGGGGGCTCACAGGAGTACCCTCAGGGGGGCGGGGCCTCAGGGGGGCGGGGCCTCAGGGGGGCGGGGCCTCAGGGGGGCGGGGCCTCAGGGGGGCGGGGCCTCTGGGGGCGGTGCCTCTGGGGGCGGGGCCTCTTGGGGCGGGGCCTCTTGGGGCGGGGCCTCTTGGGGCGGGGCCTCTTGGGGCGGGGCCTGGGGGCGGGTTGGTGAAGGCGAAGCTTCTCACGGGGAGTCACATCCGACGGGGGTCACGTGACCCAATGCCGCAGGGTCAGGGGCGGGGCTGCCGGGGGCCAAGATGGCGTTGAACAGGAACCACTCGCAGGAGGGTGGTGTCGTCGTCCCCAATGCCGAGAGGTGCCGGGGCCGGGTCTGGGGCTGCGCCGGGCTGGGGGAGGCGGGGGCTTGTTTGGGCCCAGACTAGGGGAGGAAGACCTGGTCTGGGCGGTCTGGACTGGGGGAGCAAGGCCCGTACTGGAGGAGCAAGGCCTGGTCTAGGAGGGCTGGACTAGGGGAGCAAGGCCTGGAATGGGTATCTTGGCTGGATGGGGAGCAGGGCTGGGGAGCAGGCCCGGCTGGAGCCCACAGAGTTCCCCCTTCTCCACTGCCGAAGCTTGGCAGTGCTTACTACTGCTCTGTCAGCCATCCTGGGTGAAGATGAGCAGCCATTGCCTGTAAAAGACAAGGAATTGTGGGTTTTTTTAAACGTCATGCAGTTAGGGGATGATGTCAGGGAGGTAGAGACGACTTAAGGTTGGAGTCTGGGTCACTTGAATTCAAAGTAAGGAAAACCTGTCATCGGACGGGAGGCCTGGCTAGAGTAGGTCCTGTCATTGCATCAGGAGAGTCTCTCTGTGGAAGCCCAGGCAGCTACTCGATGCTTGCACCTTGCCAGTGGGATGCAACAGACCAACTCAACAGGCTTGGGCTTTGCCTTGGTTGTGGTTGGGTGCTCCCAGCATCTTGGTCTTGCCTAGAGAATTCCCAGAAACCAGAGGCCCTGTAAAAGATCCGTGAGTTGCTTTGGGCCTGGTAAACAATAAGAAAAATACGCTCCTGTGGGGAACGACCTGGGGATCCTGATGGATTAGAAGTTGGATGTGAGCCAGTCATGTGCATTTGCAGCCCAGAAAGCCAGCCATGTCCTGGGCTGCTTCAAAAGAGTCACAGCCAGCAGGTCAAGGAAGGTGATTCTACTGCTTTACTCTTCTCTGGTGAGACCACACCTGGAATACCACATCCAGCTCTGGAGCCCTCAGCACAAGAAAGTCATGGACCTGTTAGAGCGGGTCCAGGGGAAGCCACAAAAAATGGTCAAAGTCCTGGAATGCTTTCCTGTGAAAAGAGGCTAAGAGAATTGAGTTTGTTCAGCCTGGAGAAGACTGTGAGGAGACCTTTTTGCAGCCTTTCAATACTTGAATACGGAAAAACTTTTTAGCAGGGCCTGTAGCAATAGGACAAGTGGTAATGATTTTAAACTAAAAGAGGAGAGGTTTAGACTGGATATTGAGAAGAGTTTTTTTTCACTGAGGGTGATGCAACACTGGAACAGGTTGCACAGAGAGGTAGTAGAGGCCCCATGCCTGGAAAATTTCAAGGTGAGGTTGAATGGGCTCTGAGTAACCTGATTGAGTTGAGTTGGAGTTGGCTGGACCAGATGACTTTCATGGTCCCTTCCAACCCATTCTATGATTCTGTGATGATGTTGAGTTTGTAACTGACTGCTACTACTCAAAGAAGTCCTTTGACGTGTAGAGCTTTTGCTTGTTTAAAGGAGGTCTGTCTGTCCTTGACCTCAAGCTGTTCTTCGAGGTGCTGCTTACTCACGGGGGTTGCAGAGTGGCTCTGTGGGGTGCACAGCCTTCCCGTGACAGCCCTGAATAGGCATGCAGGTGCAAACCAGTTCAGCAGCCTAATTATACCAGGTGGTGGTGTCTGGGTGTTGTTTGCCTGTGTGCGTAGCTGAGGAGTAAACATTTACATGACTATGTAGAAATTCTTCCCAGTGAGGCAAACTGATGTGAAATGCTGCTACAGGATGTAGTTTAGGAAGTGTTCTGGTAAGATGTGATTGAGAGCAGCCCTGTGGAGAAGGACTTGGTAGTACTGATAAACAAAACGCTGGACATGAGACAACAATATGCACTTGCAGCCCAGAAAGCCAACCATGTCCTGCGCCGCATCAAAAGAAGCATGGTCAGCAAGGCGAGGGAGGGGATTCTCTACTTGGCCCTGGTGAGACCTCAGCTGGAGTGCTGTGTCCAGTTCTGGAGTCCTCAGCACAAGGAGGACATGGAGTTGTTGGAATGAGTCCATAGGAGGCCACAAATATGATCAAGGGGCTGGAGAACCTCCCATACATGGACAGGCTGACGGTTAGGCTGCTTCAGCCTGGAGAAGAGAAGATTACAGGGAGACCTTACAGTACCTGAAGAGGCTACAGGAAAGATGGAGACAGACTTTTTAGCAAGGGGGGTGTTGTGAGAGGACAAGGAGAAATGGTTTTAAACTAAGGGAGGGGAGATTTAGACTGGATGTAAAGAAGACATTTTTCGCAAGGAGGGTGGTGAAACACTGGAACAGGTTGCCAAGGAAGTTAGTGGAGACCTCATCCATGGAAACATTCAAGGTCAGATTGGATGGGGTTCTGAGCAACCTGATCAAGTTAAAGATATCCATGGTCACTGCAGGAGAACCTTTGGAAGGGATCTTTACAGGTCATTTTTTCCAATCCAAAGCATTCTGTGATTCCAAGATCCAAGCTGTTGAGGAGCTAAGCTGTTTAGCTTAGTAGAAACACTTCCACTTTGCATCTTGGAAATGGAAAGGGCTCTCCTGCCTGGTCAGCCTGTCCCCCTCTGCCAGTCTGAAACTCTTCATCCAGCGCAACTATGAAGTAATGTCCTGGTAGAAATTCTTGGACAGGTTGTTTTTTTTTCTCATTAGAGCTAGACTTTTTAATCACTTGCTCCTTGGACAGCTGTATTTGTTCAGACACATCTATAGTATTTTTCTCTTCCCAAAGGAGCACATGACCTGAAACTGCAGGGCTTTGGTTTTTTTTTCCCATATGGTGACCCTGCTGATTCCCTTGCTGATTACTCCCTTCCTCCACTAATTTTGCAATTTCCTGCCTCCTGACTTGATCCAGCCTCTGCAGCCTGGTTATCAGAAAACACGAGGATTACTTTTGATACATCCCTTTCAAGCTTGTTTTGGGTTAGGGTTTTGTGTTTTCTTTCTCCATGCTCTGGAACCATAAAATCCCATTCTTCTGCCACCATAACAAGCTGCAACCCTTGTCACCTCTGAGGCTCTTTTGTTCTCTACATTTTGCTGCTTGATGGTCTGTTTAGGATCTGCCCAGGAGATTCAGTGACACGATTTCCCAAGCTGACACTTTCATTTTTCCTGAAAATAGATTTATTTTTTCAGGCACCTCCATCCCCCTGCCCCTGCCACGTTCACAGTTCTCATCTGGCTTGATGTCATTAGCAAACTCTGCTGATGTTCCCGTAGATATCCAACAATAATAATGTTATTGTTGATATTACTGGCTCCTTGTTTTGGTCCTTAGCATGGTGCTGTTTATTACAGATACTACTTAAATGGTGGGAAGCAGGGTCAGCAGTGAGGGTATTAGTGAAGCAGCTTCCTGAGATTGCACTGAGGGTGTGGTGTTCCAGCGGTGCTGTGTCCAGTGCTGGGTTTGAGCATGGGCTTGGAGAGAGCAGCTTGGTCTGAGGTGATACCTTGTCTTCAAGGAGGTGGTTTCAGACACCTTGTCCCTTTCTGTGCCCTGACCTTTGGGCTGAGGTTCCTCTCATGCTGAGAGAGGAATTCATTAACCTGATGGTTCTGGAGACAGAAAGAGAAACTCTTATTTAAAGCTTCCCTTTGTAGAGGTGGGGCAAGGGTTGTCACAGGTGAGAGGATGAGTTCTTTGGCTCTGCCTGAATCACCCCTCTCCATTCCAAGGAAAAACATCAGGGCCCACATCAGTATTGAGACTTCTGGGATAATATTCAGAGTTTGGGGTGCGCTGTCCCCCTCCCTGTGTGGTGGGTGTTTGTGTCAGAGTTGTTGCTGAGTTTTTCTCTCCGATTACTTTCCTCCTGTAGTGTCCTCAAACAGTGTAAAGATGTGGAGCTCTCCTTCAGTGACGTGACGGGCAAGCCTGAAGCCTTCAAAGGCACCAAGAAAGGGATGCTGTATCTCACCCCTTACAGGGTAAGTCTGACACCAGCAGGGCTGCTTCTTTCTCAAGGGACCTTTGAGGCTTTAGACCAGAACCTGATTAGTGATAGAATTTTTTTGTATTGTGGAAGGAACCACTGAGGGTACTTGTTAAGAGAAGGGAAAGTGGAAACAGGATAGTTTGTGCCTGGGTCACAATCCCAGTTCCCATAAACGCACATGCAGTCCTGGAAATTACTGGCTAGAGAACACATTTCATATAATGTGTTACTATTACTTTCTTTGAAAACTGTCATAGCTTATCCTTAAAAAAGAGCAGTGAAACTAAGGGTGCGTGTGAGTTTTACGTGGTGTGTTAGTTCACAACATGCGCATTTCAGTCGAGTGAGCCATACGCCATCAAGCCTGTTTGGAGTCCTTCAGTATTAAAGCTGTGAAATAAATACAGTGCATACTCATGCTAGGAGTTAAATTATCCTCTGTTTGGATGACGCTACAACTGGAACTCCATGACTGGATTTTGTATTTAATGAAAGTAATTCACTGATGTTCACCCCTGTCTTGCAGATGATCTTTGTGTCGAAGGGCAAGGATCCCATGCGGTCTTTCATGATGCCATTTTATTTGGTGAAAGGATGCTCAATTGAGCAGCCTGTTTTCTCTGCCAATTATATCAAAGGACAGATTCAGGCCGAGGCAGGAGGTATGTGCCGATGCTTTGCAGACTGAACCTTTCCTAGGTGCTACAAATCCTTTTCTGCTGAATGTCAGATAGACAGCATGTGCACGGGGAAGGTGGACAGAGTAGCTGTGACAGCATAGCTACCATGGCCACACTGAGGTAACTCGTGTCTTCTGAACTTAGATACTGCTTCTGTCTCATTTTCTGTCCCCAAAGCTGATAACTGACTTTCACAGGATGACTTATGTTTAATCCTCTAACTTCATTCCTGCTGTGTATATCACATTTACTCAGTTTCCACATGTCCTTGTTTTCTCCTGTCATTGCCCTGGAAGTGTAGGTAAGTCACCAAGTCACCAGTCATTGGTATTGATAGAATCAGCCACCACTGTTGTTTTCTGGAGCTCAGCAGCCACTTACCAACCTGGATACATTTGCGTGCGTTTAGGATGCTGTTGTATATCCTTGATTCAGCTTCTTCCCAGTTGGATGATGAAACTGTGCTAAGACTTACAGTCACAGTCATGACCAAACATGGGCAATTGCAGAAGATAAGCAGGGATTAAAAACAAGGTTCAGATTCCCCCCCCCCCTCTTCAGCGCTGGAATTAGTTTATGTGCATTTTAATGGCATCTGGAGAACTTATGCTTTTGCCTTCTGTTGTTGACAATGTTCTAAAGCAATTGGGTGTCCCGGGGTTTGTGGGTCAGCCCACTGTCTGGGGCTGAAATTGTACTAAGACAGTGGTTTAACAGAGATGAGTCTTCAAGGGGGTGTCTTTAGCCATGTTATATTTCCATGTCTTGTAACATTCTATACTGTATTTCTACTTTGTCCCCAAGAGCCTGTCTCTGCTTTTACTAACTTCATTGTTAGACAAGAAAGATAAATCGTATTTCATGAAATCTTTTCTTTAAATGACATCTTATTTTCTAAAAATACCAAAAAAACACCCCTAAAAAACCCTCACCAAAAACATCCCCTACAAAACAAAGCACTCTACTTATCTTACAATATCATTGCCTACTCTAATGACTTTTTAAAAAAAAACCCTACTGTTATACCTAAACATTTATAATCTGTCTGAGCTTCTGTGGGTCAAAGAGATTAAAAATTGTTGCATTTGATTTAAATCCTAGCTTGAGTTGCAGACCCTGAGCTGTAGTCCACTGAGGTCAGCAATAAAACTTCATTTGAAGGCTTTCGGTTAAAATCCTCAGTGAATTAAGTATTCTTTCTTCACACTGTGTTCATTATTAGATTCTATTAAACCTTTCAGGAAAGAACAAAGCAACTTACTGTCTAGACGGGGCTACTTCCTCATAAATATAGTAGCAACCGCCTTAAAGGGTAAAGAATTAAATTCTCAGTCTTCTTTGAGGTACCAATTTGGGGGACATCTGAGAGTAGTGCTGTGATTCTTTACCTCTGGCAGCAGGCCACAAAATAGTTTTGAAACAAGAAAAAAAGACATAATTGGAATATTAATTGTTCTGCTGTCTTGACTGCTACTGAGGAGGTTAATAATTTGTTTCATTTCTAATTCTCACTCTCTCCTAGGTGGCTGGGAAGGGCAGGGGACCTTTAAACTGACTTTCAACAGTGGAGGAGCCATTGAGTTTGGACAGCTGATGTTCAAAGCTGCCTCTAGTGGTAAGGGATCTTCAGAGCCTGCAGTTCCCCTGTGGTTGACTGAGATAGTTAGAGAACAGTGCTCTCTTTGAACTTCAGGGGAAGAAGCGGGCCCTGTGTACTCTTCCACAGCAGTATATTTTTCCCTTTTTCCAGGGCAACTTTTGTTTTCCCTTCCAACCCTTTTTTCTATATTTTATCTTAGTGTTTTGTGCAACCAGAATTTTTCTGGGGTTTGTGCTTCTGAGGTGGAGGTTATAGAATGTTATTCCTCCTGGAATAAAGTTGAAATATGTGATGGTGAAAAATCGATTCTCTTACCTACCTTCAGCTCAGTCCTACAGTAGTGGAATAGGATGGGGGAACTTAATGTGGACAAGGGAAAATTAGATTTAAAAAATAACTTCTTTTTAAAACTTTCAGATGGGGCGAAAATGTATGTTTTTTCTGATAAGTAAGTTTAAAAAGAAGTTGGACTTGATGATCTCAAAGGTCTTTTCCAACCAGGCAATTGCCACCCTACTGATATTTGATGTTTTGGACTTTTCTTCTGGCAGTGGGAGGTCTGTGATGGAACTGGTACCTGATAGCTGGTATATTTGCAGCTGGTTCCCTTTAGAACCTTGTAAACTTGCAGCGAGGAGGCTAATGCTTTCCAAGCACGGTACTATGCCAGGACTGTGTAGTGGATTTAGGTGAAGGGAAACGGTGCTGCAGGACTATTTCCCTTTTATTCTATATGTTTAGTTGTTACAAAAGGATGTCTGGATTACAAAATATGTGCTCCTTAGCTTCCAGCGGCGTTCCTCTCCAGAACCCTGGCTATGGCTATACACCTGTTCCTGGAGGGTATGCACCTGCCCCACCTGCTCCTGGGGGTTATTCACCTGCACCAGGGGGCTATGCTGCTCCTCCACCACCAAACGGACCGTATCCTTATGCCCCACCTCCGATGAATGCCTATGGACCAGCTCCACAGCCCATGGGATATCCATACGCCCAGACTCCAGGTTTGGAAGCTGTGTGGTGATGACTGGCAGTGTGTTTGGTGGTGTAAAGAAATCATAATGGTACAGCAAGGGTTGCTGTAGTTCTGTCTCCATCAAGGATTCTTTTCCTTGTAAAAATTGGTCATGTGCTGTTGATCACACCTGTCTGTCTCTGTAATTGCAGCTGGGTGGGAGGGGAAATTGTGTTTTTCAAGTTGTTCTACTGCTTGGCAGAGAATTGTTGACTGCAGGCATGATGGCCGTTAGCAGCATGTCCAGTCCCTGCTGCCTGCATCCCTGCCCAGCCTGCAGAGCTTCCCTCTGCTTTTGTCCGGAGCAAATGTGCTGCTGGGCCCATGAGCTCCCTTCCCCTCTGTCCCATTGCCACTGTCCAAGGCATTAATGCAGTATCATCTCTTTCAGGTATTTACCCAACACTTCCAAACATGAACCCCATGTATGTACCGCCTCCTCCTCCTTACTCTGGGCCATCTCCGGCAGGACCCTCAGCTCCCTCAGCCTGGGTGGGCCCAGGGATGCCAGGTGAATGGAACTGGGGGTCTGCCAGGGTCCAGGGACAAAAAGGTGCTTGGGCTGTGGGTGGTGGTGTGGGGAAGCTGCAGTTGTTGCAGGAGCTCAAAGTCATTTTGATCTGTTATTGGAGATAAATAACGGAGTGGGGGAGAGCTGCTCAGCTCTGCACTGCACAGCTTGTGGTCAGTGCTAACCAGCTTTCCTGAACTGCTCTGAACTCGCACCAAGCTTGCTACAGTTTCTCTTGGCTCTTTGGACCTTTGTTGTCTCCTCAAAAGAGCTATGGCAGGAAAGAAGGCTCTGGGGTTTGGGCCATTGCGTTAAGGCATGTAAGGTGACTTCTTTCCTTTCTAGGGGACAGTAAGGCCATGGAAGCCGCTTCTAGTGCGTATTACAACCCTGCCAACCCACACAGTGTGTACATGCCCATGGTGAGTACATGCCTATGCGTGCACTGCTCCCTCTTCTGTCACTCGCAGAGACAGGGCTTTGCTTTCCTCGCAAAGTCTAGCATGCCTTCACATTGAACATGCACTGAATGTATGTATTTTCATGTGAGGGAGGTGTGGATTTTGGTCCCATGAGGAAGGCTTGTTAATTCATCCAGCAACAGCCATTTGGTACTTAGCTTACTCGTAAAGGTGTCACAAATTTGCACAGGCACAGAGAACTCTGCTTGTGTTGTGCCTGGAAGTGAGAGTTAAAGAAGAGCAGGTCGCTTAAGGGTGAGAGCCTGTGGGTTTCTCTTTCTTGTTTTTTGAGCTGCATGGAGACAGGGAGGTCCCTTACTGTTCAGTCAGTGGCAGCTGGTAGGTAGGCTGTAACCTACATCTGGTACGTGACAGCCGGTCTGTCTGTGCCCTTCACTGCCTCGTGTGGCTCCGTTGTGGGCTGGAGAGAGATGGAACAGCAAAGCTGGCCCTCAGCCCAGGAGCTTGCTGTGTGCTGGGTCAGAGCTGTCAGCATCAACAGAGGCAAAGCCCTGGAAGTAAAGGGAGGATGGCGATTTAAACAAATTAAATGGTCTATTTTGAATACCCAGTTTTGAGAGGGCCTTCTCTAGAAATGTTATGGGAGGCAGCATATATCCTAGAGGAATGGTGTAATCAGATGGTAGCTTAGAACACAGCAGCTGGCTCTGTCTGTAGCTCGTTGAAGAGCAGTCATTTCTCATAAGCCAAGCCTGGGAATACCTGGGAAGAGGTCACTGTAAAACAGGCAGGGTTGTTGACTCTACTGTATCTCCTTCCAGGATCAGCCACCTCCTTATGCACCTCCTGAGGATAAGAAGAACAACTAACAGAAGGAAATTGCCATGAGGCGCTCTCTCTCCCTCTGAAGACAACTTGGCTGTTGCTGCCCCTCGCGTTAGTGTATCTCTAGGTCTCTCTGTGTATATACAGGACATGTAGTGCTGGGCAGCTGAGCACCTGCCCCCCTTAAGCATTAAGTCAGTGGCAATACAAGGTGGAACAATGGCACTTTCCTGCTTATTTGCTTTATCTCATGGAGTGGAAGCACTAACCTTTTGCTCTGCCATTGGCTTGAGGAGAGAGATGGACTTCTTAAACCACCAGCAGACCACATCACTAATCTAGGACTAAGCTATGAAGGCTCTGGGATCTTGGAGTAAAACTACTTGGAACGCCAGACTTTTGGCTTCTGAAGCACCATGCAAGGGGAAAGGTATAGAGAGCCATGAGGTTCCTTGCATAGACCCTTGGTTGCACCAGGAAGATGTTAAATTTCCCTGAATTCTGGCACAGCTCAGCATGAGATGGGACTCTGGAAATCCTGTATCGTGCTGGAAGCGTATGTTTCATGCCCTGGACTAACAGTCATGGTGTGACAAACATGGGAAGTGCATCCTAAGAGACTCGGAAGCATTTGGCTGTGCAGGAGGGAAGGGGATGGGCCCAAGTCAGCCTGCTGACCAGCCAGCCTGACTGGCCCCAGAGGCTGAACAGAAAAGCAAACAAAGGTGTGCCACAGGGCAGTGAGCTGGTACTGGCGGCTGTGCCGATCGGTCTTCCTTTCCCTCTCCTAGAAGCAGAGCCCAGATCTGTGCAATGATCCTGTGTCAAGCAGGCGTTCTTCAAGCGTAGTGCAGTCAAGTACCATGCAGGAGGCTGCTAGCCTTGGAGCAAAATGTGCTACGTTAGGAAGATGACATGGCAGTAGCCTTGTCAGGAAACAGGTGCCACAGCCCTGGCTCCCTCTGCTGAGCCAGCTTGTGCTGTGTGCTGGCTCCACAGGACCTTCATCCCTTCCTTGGGCTGTGACTGCCAGTGTGTGTGTGTGCCCACCTGTGAGCAGCACGGGAAGGCATGAGCTGTAACAGTGGGGTTGGGCTGTTTGGGGGTGCAGTGCACTCTGCTGGGGACCACTGGCTGGTGTGGGTGTTGCTAATGTTCAGCTCTCTTGTAGAGCCTGGCTGCTCAGCCATAACCTGTCCTTCCTTAGAACATAATGCCATTGAACCTGCTCTGAAGAGAGTCTCTTTAGTCTGGTGGAGACCCTTGTGATCCTTTACATGTGGAGATTGTACTTCTTTCTGTAGCCTTCCTGCCTTCATAGTGAAGGGGAAGGAGCGTTTTTCCTCTTACTTCCCTGTGTGCCAGGGATCTTCTCTAAGTCAGGCTTGTACAGCTTGCAAGTGTGACTCCCTAAAGCAACCTTGCAGGGGGGAGGTAAATTTCCTCATCTATAAACACCTTTTAAGTCTGGGTTAGAGATATTCTAATAACTATTTAAAAAAAAAATCAGCCATGAATGTTTGTAACTTTTTGAATTGCACTTTAATACAGGAGCATTGATACCTTTAGCTGCTTCTTCACTGCTCTGTGTGTGTGTGTTGGGTTGACCTTCATTCTTGCCTGCTGTGCAAGAGGCTGGAACAACAACCACTGGTGGTGTTCTTGGGTTGGCTGTGGGTCTGTCCTTCCTTCTCCCTGGTGCAAATTTAAGCTGGATCTGCAGTCAAGTAACTAGCTGGGGGAAAGAACTGTGTGGAAGGTGGTGTGGAGCTTATCCTCTTGCTGCCTGGGGAGGGTGGAGGGCTGGTTTTTGTCATTGCTTTTGCCCAGATAACCAGAAGTGGCAAGAGTTTGTGCCCTCAAGGCAGTCATGATTCTGCATTTAGCAGGGGCTGTGTCACCACCCTGCTGCTCCCTACAGCTGTGTACAGAGCACCTCTCCTGTGCACTTTTATCACCAGAGGGAAGGCAACTTCAAGCAAGCCAATTTCTTGGCAAGTAAGGAGAAAAATAAATGGTAAAGGAACATGGCACTTAACTGTGGGCTGTGAAATCTGTTTCCCCTTATGTCAAGGAAAGCTGTTGCCTTGCTGGACATGATTTAACTACTGGAGAACCATTTCCTACTCTCCAGTCTCTGATAGGAAACCAGTTCTATTTCTTAGCATGGTTGTTCCTGTTTTGAGGTTATGACCCTGTAACCCTGCATTAACTGAGTAGCTGTAGCTACCACCACTGAATAAACATGGACCCGAGAGCCTGGGACCTGCTTCCCCTTTATTGCAGTTGATTTGCCTCACTCACTTCCCAAGAATAAAGCCAGCTCAGATACAGGCATGAAGTGCACTCCTCCTTCCTTGTCAGCACTGCAGGTGCTGTGTCCAGTATCTTGTCAGTGCACACAGAGAAAGTTTCTGAAGTGGCCAGAATTGGCCGTTTGGTCCAGCAGAAGCCAGGGTGGGCGGATCACCAGGAACCCTCCAGCATCTGAACAGAACGGGGAAGCTCTCCTTTTTTTTCCCCTTATCTAAAACGTGGTTATTTCTCCTATCTGAGACTTAATCTCGTGCCAGTCTCCCCGGACTGCAGTCTCACAGGGCAATCTTCACAGACGCTGCACCCCTCTCTGGGGCAGTCGGTGTAGGCCGTGTCTCACCCAGAACTCCTCTGTAGCATGAGGTCTGGATGAAGGTGAAGCAGTTGAGGGCTTTGGAGTCAGTTCTGCCACTCACTTCCAGTTAATTGGTGCAAACTCCTCCTCCGGATAGAGCTGAGGACATAACAGCCCTTGGGAGAAGGAGGAGCCTTTCCCTGAGAAACCCTGAGTGTTCAGCCTGCTGGAGGAGGGCCTCAGCTCCCTTTCAGCAGGAGTTTCCTGCTAGAGCAAGAACAGGAGGCAGCTGGCAGCTCAGAGGCACCTGTGACCAGCTCTCAACTCAAAAGACTCCCTGAACTGAGCCTTGGCATCTTCCCAGCACCACTCACGGACCACCCACG
Source organism: Tapera naevia (assembly GCA_033556795.1). NCBI lineage: Eukaryota > Metazoa > Chordata > Aves > Cuculiformes > Neomorphidae > Tapera > Tapera naevia. The sequence continues at coordinate 12,291 of JAUMJJ010000059.1, forward strand.
GGCTCTGCAGGTTTTGGTGCAGTACCCAAGCAGGGCTGCTGCAGTTGGGCATGGCCAGTGGAGGTTTTTTTGCTCTGCTCTACTGTAAACTGAGACCAGAGGGGCTTTAATACAATGCTAGCAGCGACGCTAGGCTGTCACAGTGCTGTCCTCCAGGATACCCCCCATGGCAGGGGTTGGAACTAAATGATATTGAAGGTCCCTTTCAAACCACTGGCTTCTCCCGTGACTTGGCCAAAGGCAACGCAAGTTGCCTCTACCCAGCAGCAGGGCTCCTGCTACTGATGCTATTCCTTCACCCTGCCCCTAGAAGGGGATCCCTGGAGATTTCCCCCATCCCCAGCCAAGGTCAGTGCACCCACCCCACAGGCGCACTATGTCTGGGTCATTCCAGTGGCCAGGGCCAGCCACTGGCTGCAGCACATCCTGGTTTTCAGAGAACCAGTCCAGGATGGAAAGTACACTGTCCCAGGAGTCCTGGATGTCTTCGTAGTTACACCACAGGTTGCAGATCTCTGACAGGATGGTGTAGTTCACCTGGAGAGGAGCACAAGGTCAGGCACGAGGGAGAAGGGATGGGGTCTGCAAGGTGGGGCAGAAGGGCCAGCCAGACCTGTTGCAAGCTGCAGCACCCAGAAGACATTTAGTGTTTTCAGAGCACAGGGATCTGGAGAAAGGCAATATTATGTAGTGAAGGAGGAGAAAGTCATATCTCAATATCACATCCTAGTACGATAGGATGTCTGGCAAAACAGACAGGTCACGGGGAACTATAAATCTCATGTGTATTCTATTAATGTCCAATGAATTATTTTAATAATTTTACTGAAAGAAGCAGTTTGCAAGAACAATTTAGATAAGATTAGAACTTACATTCTTTGGGCCTATGAATGAAAACAGTGCAATATGTGCAATACGAGCATTACATAAACAGTAAGGGAAAAAGGTGATGTATATTTATCGCGTGGTAAGAATTTTCAGGATCACTGCTCTGAAATTGCACCTAAATATTTGTCATCATGTAGTCAGAGCTGAAACTCTCTGCCTGCTGACCAACGGCTCGTGCCAAATCAGCTGTAGGTGGTGGATTGTTTTTGCAGGAATGGAGGCAGAGCTGGACTGCCCTGAGCACCAGGCAGAGGCTTCGCTGCTGTGGGACGGCACAGCATGGGAGGCAGTGTGGTCGGGTGTGCAGTGGGGCCAACACAGAAGGGAGAGGGCCAGGAGTACCTTACACGTTTTTCCAAGTTTTTTTGCTCCTAAAACTGGCAAGACCCCAGGGCTGTCTTGTACTCAGGATGCCGTTGTATTCCAGTAACCTAATTCAGGGCTAATGGTTCATTCAGTAGCTGTGTGCTCCATGAGCTCCTAGGCAACCGATGAGAGCCCAAAGTACAGCAGAGCTGGCTCATTGGCTACGTGTGTACTCACAGACTGGATTGTCATTAGAAACTTGCTAAGGCTGCCTGATGCAAGATCTAGGGCTGGAATTAAGCTAAAGTGTGTATTGGGCCATATCCTTACCAGGGACATCTGCACAGACTTGAGAGGTCTTGAGTGGAACCTAGCACCATCCTGCCTAGACCTGTGATATTTCTGGCAGAGTTTGCCTTGGTGGTGGCCTCTGAGCGGAAGGAGCGTGGTGTGCGCTTATCTCGGGACAGCTCGCAGCTGGTACGGCTCTGGGAGGTTTAGGAAGGTAAAGCAACTATCTGCCCGTGGCCTGGGCTGGCCCTCGGGGAGCACAAAGGTGAATTTCTGCATGAGAGTGGTAAAGAAAATAAAGAGCTCCATCCTGGCCAGCTGTTCTCCCAAGCAGACACGGCGACCTGCAAGAGAGGCAGCAGGAAAGGTGTGTGAAAAAGGACATTAAAGCACGGTGGAATCGCTGGGGAAGGAGAGGATCATCCCCTCCTGCTGTGCCTCTGACTTGCAGTTGGATCCTCCCCTTAGATTTACCTGCAGAGAAAGGCAAGAAGGCCTCCGGTTTCACAAACTGCCCGTTCTCATCCAGGAAGTGTTCGGGGTAAAACTCATTTGGCTTCTCCCAGACTGCCTCATCCTTTAGCACAGAAGACAAGTTGGTGATGATTGTCGTCCCCTGCACTCCTCAACAAGAAGAAACAACTTATGTGAGAACAGCAGCATTATCTTGGCACAACGAATGAGTTCTTGTCCCCTTTGGTCTGTGTCTCCCATCGACCATCATTTAGCAATTCGGAATAAGTAACCAATTCTTCTTCTGTATCTTATTTAAAACAGAGGCAAAGTAGGGCGCATTTCCAATGACATATGGTGTCTGCACTACGCTCTGAAGCATCTGAACTTCTCCAATTTATATCCTTACGAAGGCCATTGCATGCAAATGCCAATTTCATGGTTACACAGTGGAAACAGCCTCTGCTTCTCAGATCCTCCTGTACCTGTTTCATAGCTGGAGAGAAAAAGCTGACTGACAGACTTCAAAGCCCAACTGTAGGAAACTGCAAAGCTTTCCTGTTTCATGTGTCACAACCCTGGAGCACAAGAGTGATCATCTGCCTGGTCTTGTAATTTCAAAATGTCATACTTCAGGGCTTGTCAGTGACTTTGATTTGGGGCTGCAAGTGCAATGCTGCACAGTTGTGTGGGATCACACACAACCCAGGCCTGGCATCTGCACAGGGAGAGGATCCTGCATTGTTTGTCTGGCCACAGTCACCTTGGGAATGAAGAAGCCTTCCAGCTCGGTGTCCCGGTATGTCACATGAGGTAGTGCAATAGGAGCGACATCCCCACAGCGTTGCACCTCATGGATCACAGCATTGGTGTAGGGCATGCTCGCTTGGTCCTCCATGGTGGGTGATCTCTCTCTGCCAATCACCTTGTCAATCTCTGCGTGGACCTTACCTGAAAGCAGCACAGCTAAGGAATTAGAGCGCCCTTAGATAAGCAGAAGGGGCTGGTGCAAGCTGTCGGAAAGCTGGTGGCAAGAGATTCGTAGACACTGAGTGAGAGCAGGACAAGCAGTTAGAGAAAGGAACAGAAACTGGAGGGGAATGCATTTGTTTTCAGTTACTCAGAATCATCTGTACAACTATTCTTTGTGCACAGTTTCTTTAAGAAGGGTCTTTCACTCAACATGCTCCCTTACCCCTCCTCTATGAGGCTGAAAGGGTACCTGGGCATGCAGAATTAGAGAATTGAAACAGATTGGGATCTATTCCAAATATAGGAAGGTGGGTACTCTGGCCACTGGAAGTCTCCAAGTAGCCTTCAAATGAAAGGAGAGTGTGAATCTGCCCTTCCTACTCCATTTGTTTCATCAGAGCTTCCCCCTGACACCGGGCCTTGCCAGAACAGCTACATCTGGGATGAGTTTCTCTAGATTTCTGCTAGACCAGCAATCAGCAAAGCTGTTCCTCACTGCAGAATCCCAAAACCATGGAGAGAAGATGTTCAGGCTCCTCACAGAAAACGAGAGTTGAAGGGAACACACCACACCTCTGCCTGCCCTCTAACTTACTCTGTATTTCTGGGTGGAGAAGCATGTACAGAAATGCCCACCGGAGAGTGGTGGATGTGGTTTCAGAACCAGCTATAAACAAGTCTATAGTCACCAGGCGAAGATTGTTATAGTTGAAACCATTCTCTTCAGCCTCCTTACCCTGTGGAAAGCAAAAAAATGAGTGACAGGCGCTGGAGTCCTTGCTGGGCAAGAAGTAATTTTTCCAGAGTACTGAGAATCACTTTTCTTCTCCAGATACAACATGGAACGGAAACGTAGGAAATTACTAAGAGGTTTTTTACAGCTTTATGAGGAAAGTCAGCTTCTATGAACAGGCTTAAGCAGGCAGAGAAATAGCTCCCGGATCCTGACATTCTGCCGGTGCCACCCTACCTTCTCCATTTCCTCTAAAAACGCATCAGTGAAATCTCGGATGTGAGCAGGGTTCCAGGTCTCCATGTGCCTTTTTATGAGCACATCTATGAAGTCCATTAGTGCCTTTTGCCCTCGAAAGACTCTCTCTGCCAGTCCAGGGATGCGTGACAAAATGGGCACCACATTAAGAAGCTGGGATGTCAGAACAAGAGAGAGAAGATATTATGTGATACAAAAAGAAAAATAATGCAAACACAATGCTTTCAAGCAACAGAAGGCAACTTCTTACAGAAGAAGAACATATTACGCTCTTGGTTTACCCGAGGCAGGAATCCAGAGTCCTCTTTCATGGAGTTTTGAAACACCTGTAACAGCTTCTTGAATGTCTCATCACCGTAGTTAAAACGCTCTCCATAGACAATGGTGCAGATCACGTTGGAGACTGCATTGTTCACAACACAATGTAAATCGAAAGGACGACCTAAAAATGGAAAAGGAGACCGAAAAAGCTGAGCAACTCCAAGGTGTAGAACCTCAGCTGTCAGCAATGAAAATACACAACGGCATCCTCGAAGCCTTCAAGAGAAAAAGCCCCCAAACCACTCAAAGTAAAATGCATCATACTCTGAAGTGAAGATCTCATTGCCTATTCCTATTTGGTTGATCTTCACTTAAAAGGAGAAATCCCAAGCAAAGCTGAGTTGCAGGGTTCTTCTGTGAGAGGACAGGTAACACTTTGTGTCTAGGCTGACAGGTGGTCAGGTGTGATAATATCAATATGTTTCACTAAAATTCATAAAAGAAATAGTTACACAGCTCTGGGAATAATTATATTTTACCTCTTTATGTCCCTTTATTTCCTATTTGTTTCCTGTTTCAAATGGATTAGTGTTACAGTAGGACCACCGTGTAAAGCAGAAGTGGCTTCAAGGTAGAGCAGGGTCACTAATACCTGTAGACAAGTAACACTGCATTTGTTGAGGAAGAGAGCACTGCAAGCAGACGAGAGGGGCTGTGGTACCACTTCTCTCTCTCCATCACCGGATTGCCCTTTTCCCATGATCTCCCCACCCTTCTGGATGTGACAAACCTTCTTCGGAGTTGACTGCAGAGCACAGAAATCCCGCTTCCTCCACCACTTGCTCCTCCAAGGATCTCTTTCCTGTCCCAAAGTTCCTCAAGGTAGAGAGCGTGAATTTCCTCAGTTCCTTCCAGACGCGCCCATATCTTGCCATAATAATCCCTGTAATTATGGTTAAGCACGGAATGACAGGAGCTCTGACCTGTACATCGAGCAAAGTTCACTAGGGAAGAGCAAACATGAGCTTGGGGTTGCAGGTCTGTGTGGATATAAAGGAAGAGCCTGATCTGGTACAGCTTGTTTGTACAGCAGTTTTAAAACGAGATCACTGAACACTGTAATGCACGTGCAGGGCCGGCAAAGGCAGAGAGGGGGATTCAATGAGAGCAACAAGTGCTGCTAAGGATGAAGGAATCACTGCCCCAAACTACTCAGCATTGCTCCCTTAGTCTGTGTGATCTGGGTGGCAGCTTGTGCCTCCACACAGGAGAGCAGGATGAGAGACTTGGGCTGGATGCTGGATAATAATCTGTCTTGGAAGAAAGTTACCATTTGTTTGTGACGACAATGACACACACATAGTATGTGAGCATAAGCACTAATCACTGTGTGTTGGGAGCTACCAGCTCCAACACTGGCAGGGAAGTTGTACCACTGAAAGTGTCCTTGCACTGCTGAGAAGGTGTGTGCTGGCACATGGAACTCTGTTACAACCAGGAAGAGGAGACTCCTTTTTGCCAAATCTGATTTTGTCACCACCAAAGGGTGACAGCCATGCAAGGAGATTGGCCAGAGGGTCACAAGAAGGTGGCACCGTACTGAGAAAATCTCCCATCTACCCAGTCCTCCTTGTGCCAGTGCCAGTGGGGATTGTCCATTTCCAAGGGACTTGCCTTCAGACTTAGTTCCGTATCCCAAATGTTCATAAACTGGAACGTGTGGCCGGTCAGCAATGTCCTCCGATTTGTGGACCAGGGCTTCCTTCAGCACTTTATACCCATTCAGTACTACCACGTTGCTCCACCCGAATTGGAGACTGAAGATGTTTCCAAACTTCTCACGAAGCTGCCAAGATAATAAAGCACATCCCCCAAAAATGAGGTGAATGTAACATCATCAGCCTTCCTTATGGCCTTTACAATTTAATGCTTACCGAGGTGCTTTTATTAGGAGACCTTCACCTTTGTCTTTGCAGTGCAACAGCTCAGAATGGTGCCAAAGAGCACCTGAAGCAGGGGTCCATGCTCTGTGAGTGGAAAGATTTAGAATATGCCTATCCTGGCCAAACTGTTGCCATGAGCACTGTGTAAGAAGTTCAGATTTTGTATAACAACTTATGGTCAAGGACCTTTTTGAGATTTTTCAAACATTGCATGCTCAACAATGAGTTATTTCCCAATGGGTGTATATTTTTTTTTTAATCTGAAATATTAGGCGAGTTTTGAGGTTGTCTCCCTCTCCTAGAAAGACATATTGATGATAAGGTGATAGGTATGGGGTTTTTTTAAAGGCATTTGTTCCTAAAGATGCACCCAGAGCCTAGTTTGCAAAAACACAGTAGGAAAAGGCAATTCCACACTGGAGTTTTAAGTCAACTTTCTCCCTAAGAGGAGCACCCACATCTCGCAAGACTGCTAACTGGCACACACCCTGCATCTGTCATGATCTGTAAGAGACATAATGCTTAAATCTTGCCTACCTTGGAGCTCTGAAAGAGCAAAATGCCTCATGATATACTTGCGTTTTTCTGTCTTATTCTGTCAAACTCCCCTGCTAGCAGGAGTATGTTGCTGGAAGGCAGTGCAGTAGTAGCAATGCCCCACAGACTGTGCTGTTTTCTTTTTTATGTCTTCTGGTTCTTGTTTGTTAAAAAGCTAAATGTCTTAATTTCTGCACTGTAGCAATGCAAGCAATTGGAGTACTTAAGGCTGTGTTTGCAGTGGCATTGGAAAGGGAATTAGCACTTCACCGGCACGAGGAAGACATCATTAAAAGCAATTACTTGTCAAAATTGTGGTAAGCACAACCCTGACATGATGTGATTTGAAAATGGTAACCTTTTGGGCTATATGCAAGCAAAGAATATAAATCTGTATTTAGAGTCCCTTTTTGGCAGATCTTGGACAGACGGCTGAACAGTGAGTGCTGTCCTAGAGAAAAGGCCTTCAGAGTCTGCAAACTGAAGCACAAAACCCCTGTGGTTTGGATGCTGAAAACTGTGCTGTGCTTTTCCTTTAAGAAAGCTGAGCCCTCACTTTGAACAGGAACTCTAGGGAGATTTTGTACAAGCTGTACTCTTTCACTGAAACTGTCAGAGAAGGCTGACATTCCTGAAGCCACATCCCAGCCCAAAGATACTTGGCTTTCTTCCCTTATTTGTTCTTTTCTCTGCTCCCTTCTCCCACAGCTGCCCAAATGTTAAGCTGGTGGCCAACTCTGCATCAGAGCAAGCATCGCCCATCACTGGGGGCACAACAGGGTGTCCTGCTGAGATCGGGAGATGGAGGCTGGCGAGCGCTGGCGTGTAAATTCTCTCTTTATCTGTATGGCAAAGTCAGTGAGTTCTTTTGCCCTGGACTTTGGAGAGGGCATTACCCTTCAGCTTTGTGCAAGAGTAGATCATGCCAGGGCATGCCCAGCCCTCCTGGGCCCACGGTCACCTGAGGGGGGCTTCATCGCAGGGCCAGCACTCACCTGCTTTACGGAGAGGACGGGGTTTCGGAAGTCAATGCAGAGCATGGTCCCAATGAATGGCAGCGACACTGGGCCGGGGGGGTAACGGCTCCACTGCCTCCTGCGCTTCATGAAATCAAGAAGTAAAATAAAGGCTGTAAGAAAAGCTCCCAGTACAGACACGCTGGTCCAGCTGGATGACAGCTGGGACCCCAGCCACAGGAGCAAAGACATTTCTACTCCTTGGTCTTCCTTGTTTGATCCAAGACAGTTTCTACTTCCTTTTGCCTTCTCCTCTCCCTCTTTCTCCCCCTCTCTTTCCCTCTCCTCTTTCTCTCTATTCTCCAGGCAGCTGCCCTCTTTCCCTTGCCGTCTCTTTCTTCCCCAGTCTCTTCAGTCTCCCTGCTCCTCTCTCCCTGCAGTAGCTGCCCTGTGAATGTGGGACAGTGCTCAAACTCGGAGCTCCTCCTCTGCTGGGCTCAGCCTTGGGGGAGTGGTGATGGGGCTCATCCCTACTCTTTCTCCTCCTCCAAAGGCAGAGCTCAGAGGTTACTTTGTCCCTTGCCGTGGGTGGCAGCTGCTGGGGTGGTGCCCTCCGAGGGGCAGGGCTGGTTGTGGTCCAGGTGTTTGGGTGCCCTCTCCCACGGCATAGTGTGACAGCACCTCCCAACAAGCAATCCAGTCTTGCTGTAGTCTCGTGGGACAATTTTGAAAGAGTTTATTTGTATCTGTGTTGCCTTTTTGCTTGTACAGACAAGTCAAAGGAGGAGCAGCTCCTAAACAAAAACTGTCCAGGTTTCAGTTTGCAAGACTGAGTATTTGTTCCATTGGAATTTGAAAAAACTCAGGTCAGGTCAAGCTTTCCCTTACAAAAAAGCACTTGTCAAGGAATTGCCTGATCCAGTGGGAGGTGTCCCTGCCCAAGGCAGGGGCGTTGGAACTGGATGGTGTTTAAGGTCCCTTCCAACCCAAACCATTCTACGATTCTATGTAATTGGCCTAAAATGGTGACAAGTGACTTCAAAAGTAATTTATGTTTCTGGGAATACAAATCTTTTATCCAACTCCCACTATCAGTCAGCCTGATGACCTTGATTTTGGCAGATCACAGTTCAGCTGCAAGGGAGAAAGCACCTGCATTGCAAGGACCCTCACATTCCCAGCCTTTGGGGCAGCAATAATGCTATGACGGTTATGGAGACAGTCAAAGTATTTCCCAAGCTAGCACTGCAATATGCTCCTGGCACTGCTGCTGTCGGAGATCAACAAAACTCACTCTTGTGACAGATAGTTCTAGCTAAAAAGAAGTAGCAAATCCATCCTAGTTTGATTTGTGATCTCAGCATGATCAGAGCAAAAGCTCCTAATGGAGGAATTGCTGCAACAGCGAGGGAGAACTCAGACTGCTAAGTGCTGCCCCTGCAAAGACTGTGCCACCAGCCCTGGTCTGCAGCCAGGGCCTCAGAATGCCCCTTGCCCAAAAAGGACCCTAAACCCTCATTATGTGTGTGCAGAGGTCCCCTCACTGCAGTCTCTCCTACATGTGCCTTGTGAAAGCACCACGAGTCAGGGTTCATCTCCAGTGTCTGTAAACAAATGTATGGAGCATGGGAAACAACCAGGGGAACTGCTGCCCTGTTGCCCCACAACTGCACAATTATGATTTCTTTTGGAATACAGAGACGTGGTGGGATGGTTCACCTGGCTGAAGAGCTGACACAGATGAACATAGTCTTTTCAAGACAGGCAGTGTGGAAAAGGTGAGGAGTGGTTGTGCTTTATGCAGAGGAGTGCCCAGAGCTTTGCCATGGGGTGGGTGATGAGCCAGTCGAGTGCTTGTGGGCAGGGAGAAGGCAGCAAAGCAACGTGGGCAGTGCTGTGCTGAGCACTCACTGCAGACACCCTGATCAAGGGGAGAGAGTCAACGGAGCCGTCCAACACATGGGTGCACTTTAAGCAGAATGACTGTATTGTCAGGCACGATCCAGGTGGTTTCTGGAGTTTGCTGAAGACAATTTCTTGACACAGGTGGTTGATGACAGAGCTAGAGGAGATTCTCTACTGAGTTGCTATCAACAAAAAAAAGAAAGAATTGGTCCAAGACATCATGGTCAAGGGTAAGACTGCCTGCAGCAACCATAGACCATGGAATATCAAATCATGCAAGAAGTCACCAGGATAAACAGCTTTACATCCCTTGCCTTCAGGAGCGCAGATTTCACCTTGTTCTTGCTTGGCAGAATCCCAAAGGGAGCTGCCCTGGAGAGTAAACGGGCCCAGGAGAGCTGGTGGCTCTTCAAGGGAAGCCTCTTCAAAGCATGAGAGCAGTGCCTGTCATTTTTTACCTTGACTTTGGCAAAACCTTTAGTACCATTTCTTAGAGTATCCTTGTTGTTAAATCAATGAGATAGAGACAGGCAAACACGATGATAAAGTCAGTGGATGACAGCTCAGATTATGGGGCTCAAATGGTTTGGATCAGCAGTACAGAGTCCAGCTGGTGGCTGGTGATGTCTCTTAGGTATCCATCCTGGGGCTGATAAAGTTTAGTGTGATTATTAACAGCCTGGATGATGGGACAGAGAGCACACTCAGCAAGTACAGTCTGGGAGAACTAACGAGAGCTGAAATATGTTTGCAGAGCAGCCTGGGAATTTGCTGGCTTTTGAGTGGCCACCACATTTCAAACAGCTCTACTGTGAAGCCTTAGGAGACAGAGCTGCAACAGTCCCGCACTCAGGGGACTGGCTCGAGCAGGAGATGGCTGAATGCTGAATCAAGGGATCACTGACTTTCATGACCCATGCAGTCAGATGACAAGAAGGGAAATGTGGTCCGAAGAATGTCAGTGGGCATTTCCCAATCACCCCATTGGAAAAATGATGTTTCCCTGCTGTTTTCAACTGATTTTGAGTTCCACATTTGTGAAATTCAGCTGAAAAATATCCACTTGAGTTCTTTCCTTTTTGCTTATCTTGGCTATATCCGAAGGCTTTTACCCCTCTGGGTGGTAAGAAGAACGGTTGATTGGAATTTGGGAAGTGGTTTTACTTTTAATGAGCATCACCCTAGAAGGCCATCAGAAGAGCTGTTCCCCAACTGCTTTTCTTCCTTGGGTTTGGCCTTGATATAAAGTGACAAAGCTGCACCATGAGAAATGCACCAGCTTAAGAAAAAAAAAACCACTAGACACACAGAGTTTACACCTCTCAAAAGGTCTCTGGGTAAATAATCTTTTCCTCTGCCCCCCTTCACGCTGCAAACCAGGCAGCTTTTGGCTGGGAGCAGAGGCTTCTGTTCCTGCAAAGGCCTGGAGCAAATGTTAGAGCTCAGCTGATTTCAAAAGAACAGTTTTCAAAGCAAGTAAAGCCACACTAGGCAACAAATCTGTCTCTGAGAGAAAGAAAAAGGGCAATTATCCTTCTGAAGAATGGAAGATGTTCATTTGCATTTCTTTTCAATAAATTAATATTTTGAGAGATTTTTCAAGTCAGAGGGAAAACAAAACCTCTGAATCCATACATATTCATTTTATGTCACTGCAGCCCTGCTGGGCTGGGCGAACACCTTTGTGCACAGAAGATACAGGCAGACATTCCTATTTTTTGAGTGGACAATCTGCAATACAAACAGAAAGGCAACTTTAAGAAAAAGCTTATTAATATTGCAAAATGAAACATCCAAAATTAAGATAATGCAAGAGGTATCTGTACAAGTTAAGTTGAGCTTTTTTGGTCTATATATTCCATAAGATGCAGATGATGAGCTTACAGCAATTCTCTTGGGAAAACATAAATAACTTTAACAGCAACATTGAAATGTGCATTTGTCCCAGTACTTTTTCATAAATTATTATTAATCCACTTAAAATGAAAATACTCAGACAAGCAATTCTGATGATCTAAAACCTCTGGTAATCGTTTCCAAGAGCACAGTGCTCTTGCTGTTAGGGTAGAGATTTTATTATTTTGCTGTTTTCATGAATAACGCAGTGCCAAGCTCTCATTAGCGACTTTTTCATGGCTTTATCTGCAAGTTTTCTGTCAGTGTAAACAATGGCTCGAACACAGTATCACAGTATCACAGTATCATAAGGTTGGAAAGGACCTCTGAGATCATCAAGTCCAACCTATAACCTAACACTAACACCAACCATCATCTAGATGCTAACACAAGTCAGCATTTCAAAGTTTTCATCAGTGTGTTGGAAGCAGAAGATCGCTGTGTGCTACTGTGACAGTGAAACAGGTTGTTTATGTTTGGTTTCTGTGCGATGCTCCTACTGACAGTTTACTCTTCACAAATTTGAATGCGCATTGGGAACCAGAACATATATTTTATTTTCTTATGAATCGGAAGCCCACAAATAACTGGTTTGGTTTAAAACATTGGCTCAGTCATGCTCACAGTTTGATTAATAACAGTGGGAGTATATGGAGCAAAATAGAAATTAGAAATGATGAAAATGCGGGCGAGATATTTCTAGGGAGCGTTTAACTTGTTTGTTACCTTTGCTGCTCCTTCCCAAATGATCTGTAGGTTACTCTTGCAAAAAGCAGTTGCTACATTCTCATAGCAACTGTACATAACAAGCCTACTTTTCTATGTTCATTTGTATATTTTCTACAGCTGTGTATTATAATTGTGGTTTGTGTTAAGAAAAATTACATGAACAAAAGAACACCTGCATTCTTTTACGCAGGAGGTCTCCATCAGCAGCGATCTTTCCACAGGCAGGAAGGAAAACTGAACAAGAACACATTTTTTCTGTGTTTTTTAGGCCAAAAGACTGAAAGGATGCTTAAAGACTTGAGGTTGGCAAGCTGTGGGTCATGAGTGAGAGAGAAATTACATGGGAGGCACCTGGGCCTCCCATGGGCTGACCCTGCTCCCATCCTCCCCATAGCAAAGCACCAAGTTCCTCAAGATAAATGACACCTCCTCACCTGCAGAGAAAGAGCAGCTTCCTAAAGCTGCTGGTTCCCAGGTCCCATGGGGGCGGCTGCGTGGCCACGCGCCCACAGCTCAGAGTGAGGCATCGCTGAGCACCAGCAATGTGCAGGTTCTTTCTGAGCCAGATGGAAAAAACTGGTTTTGTGGTTCTGACACTTTAAAAAATGTTGAGTTTCCTCAGAAAATGAAAACTTGGACATTCTGAAAGCCATGCCACGTACGGAGCTGACAGGCCTTCATCATCCTGTGTAAGGAGGATGGATTGGAATTGGCTCCTTTCTGCAGCTCCTTTCTGATCAGGATAAGACCTGATGATTCATATTCAGACAAATCCTTAAATACTTTATGGTCCTTATTGCCTATTCCAAAATCGAAAGCTTTTAGATTTGTCTTTACTGTGTTTTGAACTAATGCCAAACAGCCTTTGAACTCGGGACTGAAAATTCAACAACATTTTATTTCTTGCTTTGAGCTGTTGAAAAGTAGCGTCAAGCCCTGAGCTTTGGGGCACAGTCCAGGCTGCTCCCCTGCCAGAAATTGGCCTGGTCAAAAATTTCCTCTGATATAGAAAATTCAGTCTCCTTCCTCATCTCCTCTGACTCTGCCCAGCAGATTACAAAGGGTGGTTTCTCATCAGCCTGTAAAATCAAGAGGTGCATGCAAAGACCTCAGCTGAAACCCTTCTATATCTTTCCATGAGAGCCAGTGGAGCAGCCTCAGGGCTCTGTGAGAGCAGGGAAACTGCTTTATGCCATCCTCAAACTGCTGTGAACGGCCTTTGGTTGGTCCCCACTCCTCAGTCTCTGTTCCCCACCTTAATGGGGTTTGTGGGAGTACAGAGTTGGAAAGCCCTGCGGTGGTAGCAATGGTCAGCCCTTGCGCCTGGTGCTCCCTGTGGCGGAGGGCCAAAAAGTCCAAGGGCTGGAAGGCAGCAGAGATCCAAGATTCAGCAGAGGAGCAGGCAGGTGGACAAGAGTGCAGAGACAGAGTGGAACTATGAGAAGGAAAGGTAAAAAACTTCATATCCAACACATCAGGGTGAGTTTTGCCCCACACAGGATTAGGTGAAGAAGAGCTGGGAGCTGCAGTCACCAAACAAGGTTGAGATGGTTCGCCAGGCTGTGCAGCACCCGTGTGAGCAGTGATGGAAAGCCAATGCCACCAGATACACTCTGTGGAGTGCATGGCCTGGGGATTCGGTCCCTTTTCTCTCAAGCAGAGTGGGCTTGACAGAAGTTAGGCTAGAGACCTTGGGTCTCCAGAGAGTATCAACCCAAACATCAGCTTTGCTACAGAGCAGGAAAGAGCAAGTGGGGAGCGGTGGGGAGTTTCAATTGGAAGCTGCATTGGAATCCACAGAAAGAAGTAAGGCTTTGAAGATTGAGGCTTTGATACCTCTTTTCCAAAGGCTTCACACAAGCAGAGGTCAGCTCTCCCCTTTCCTCCTGGCTGTGCAGGGAGGGATCACGGCACAGTTCCCTGCAGAAAAGGGCTCCAGTATTACTGCCCAGTGCTGCTGCTGATGCAACTCCTCCAGCTGCTCTGGACAGGTGTAGTAAAGACCCACAGGTGTGCTGGATTTAGGGATTAAAACCACTCCTAAATATTTTCAGGGATTTATGCAGCCTGACTGCCCTAATATGTCACTGCACCCTGAACTGCTCCATTTATATTACAAGCTGGATGGAGCCAGACTCTTCTCCAAACTGCACAGCAACAGGGCAAGAGGTGCCAGTGACCGGAGCGATGCGAACAGGAGTGGGCACACAGGTACATGGCTCATCAGAAGGGCATGGCGAGGCGAGGCAAGGCAGTTCGTGAAGGCAGGGTGAGCAGGCAGGGCACAGGGGGGGCGCAGTCTCTCTTCAAGGTTTGGATGGGGTGTGGGAGCCCAGCCATGGCATCCACCCAGCGGGAGGCTGCATCCTCTGCATTTGCCCAAAAGGATGTGTCAGTGCAGACTGAGCTCCCAGGAAAACACACAGCCGTCCAGGCCTCTGGCTGCAGGGAATGCCACCAGCTTGCACTGGAAACAGAGGGCAGCAGAGGCAACAGTTGTATAAAGTGTGAGCGGGTGGACTCTCCTGGGACTGGTGGCAGAACTGCGGGAGAAGGTGGATAGGCTGAGGAGCATCAACGAGCCTGAGCTAGAGATAGACCGGTGGAAGCACACCCTGACATATCTGAAACACAAGCAGAAGCAAAAACTGATCAAAGGGACTTGGTATCCTCCCCTCACCAGGAAGTAGACAGGGAATTTAAGGAGAGTAGTGAGTGGAAACTAGTCCACAAATGGGGTGGCAAGCAAATTACCCACTTGCCCTCACCCTCCAGGTGCTTCTGCACAACAAGTACAGGGCCTTAGTTGTGGAGGACCAATCAGAAGCCAATATTGACCAATCTACACCAGGGGAGGGGCCAAAACCAAACCAACACATGCCCCAGATTACTGCAACTGCCCCAAAAAGGAAAACACGGGTCCTAGTCATAGGAGACTCCCTGCTGAAGAGAACAGAGGGGCCAATATGTCAAGCAGACCCTACTCATAGAAAAGTCAACTGCCTCCCCGGAGCCCAGGTTAGAGACATCACTAAGAAACTCCCCGGTCTGGTAAGGCCCACTGACTACTATTCATTACTTCTCTTCCACATGGGAGGGGACAAAGCTGCAGAACGCAGCCCAAGAGCAATCTAAAAGGAAAAATCTAAAGTCTGGAGCCCAGGTGAAGTTTTCCTCCCCGCTTCCAGTTGGAAGCAGTGACACTGGGAGGAACACATGGCTCCATGACTGGTGTCACCACAACAGTTTTGGGTTTTTGATAATGGAATGGGGTACACAGCACCGGACAAGTACCAAATAGGAGCCAACTTTCTCATAGAGGTAGGAGGGTCTTTGCCAAGTAGCTAGCAGGGCTCATTCAAAGGACTTTAAACTAGATGTGAAGCAGGGGGGAAGGAACAATATTAGGTTTGTCTTTGGCAAGCCATGAGCTGGCACATTACATTTAGAATCACGATGTGTTACTATGTGCCCTTCACCTTTCCCCTGTGGTCTGCTGAGGGTGATGCAGCACAGCTGGAGTCTTGTGGAGATGAGCTGAGGCCTCCTGAGACAGTGGGAATCAACAAGGAAACCTCTACGGAACACCTTAAGGGAAATAGGGGGTGTTCCACTAAGAAGGCAATATGGAAAACTGTCCAGCTGAAGTGCTTCTACACAAATGCACACCGCCTGGGCAACAAACAGGAGGAGTTGGAAACTGCCGTGCTGCTAGAAGCTACAATCTGGTTGCAGTCACTGAAACCTGGTGGGACGAATCCCATGACTGGAGCGTGGTTATTGATGACTACAAGCTCTTCAGAAGGGACAGATGGGGAAGGAGGGGTGGAGGTGTTGCCCTTTGTATAAGGAAACTGATTGTGAAGAGCTGTCCCTGTAGAATAGCCAGGAACAAGTTGAAAGCCCATGGGTGAAGAAAAGACCAAGAAAAAAAGGAACCTTGTAGTTGGTGTCTACCACAGGCCACCTGATCAAGGTGGGCCTGCTGATGAAGCCTTCTTCCTCCAGCTACAGGAGGCTTCACACTCACAAGCTCTCGGCCTACTGGGGGAGTTCAGGTACCCTGACATCTGCTGGAAAAACAGCACAGCAAGATGCAGGCAATCCAGGAGACTCCTAGAGTGCATAGATGATATCTTCTTAATGCAGATAATAGATTCCCCTACATGAATGGATGCAATACTGGACCTGATGGTCACCAACACAAGTGAGTTCGCCAGTGATGTCAAGATTGGAGGCAGCCTGGGCTGCACTCATCACACACTGGTGGAGTTCAAGGTCCTGGGGGACACTCCTGTGTACTTTTTACCACCAGAGGGAAGGCAACTCCTTGCAAGCCAATTTCTTGGCCAGTAAGGAGAAAAATAAATATGTGGTAAAGGAACATGGCACTTAACTGTGGGCTATGAAATCTATTTCCCCTTATGTCAAGGAAAGCTGTTGCCTTGCTGGACATGATTTAACTACTGGAGAACCATTTCCTACTCTCCAGTCTCTGATAGGAAACCAGTTCTATTTCTTAGCATGGTTGTTCCTGTTTTGAGGTTATGACCCTGTAACCCTGCATTAACTGAGTAGCTGTAGCTACCACCACTGAATAAACATGGACCCGAGAGCCTGGGACCTGCTTCCCCTTTATTGCAGTTGATTTGCCTCACTCACTTCCCAAGAATAAAGCCAGCTCAGATACAGGCATGAAGTGCACTCCTCCTTCCTTGTCAGCACTGCAGGTGCTGTGTCCAGTATCTTGTCAGTGCACACAGAGAAAGTTTCTGAAGGGGCCAGAATTGGCCGTTTGGTCCAGCAGAAGCCAGGGTGGGCAGATCACCAGGAACCCTCCAGCATCTGAACAGAACGGGGAAACTCTCCTTTTTTTTCCCCTTATCTAAAACGTGGTTATTTCTCCTATCTGAGACTTAATCTCGTGCCAGTCTCCCCGGACTGCAGTCTCACAGGGCAATCTTCACAGACGCTGCACCCCTCTCTGGGGCAGTCGGTGTAGGCCGTGTCTCACCCAGAACTCCTCTGTAGCATGAGGTCTGGACGAAGGTGAAGCAGTTGAGGGCTTTGGAGTCAGTTCTGCCACTCACTTCCAGTTAATTGGTGCAAACTCCTCCTCCAGATAGAGCTGAGGACATAACAGCCCTTGGGAGAAGGAGGAGCCTTTCCCTGAGAAACCCTGAGTGTTCAGCCTGCTGGAGGAGGGCCTCAGCTCCCTTTCAGCAGGAGTTTCCTGCTAGAGCAAGAACAGGAGGCAGCTGGCAGCTCAGAGGCACCTGTGACCAGCTCCCAACTCAAAAGACTCCCTGAACTGAGCCTTGGCATCTTCCCAGCACCACTCACGGACCACCCACTGGCTCTGCAGGTTTTGGTGCAGTACCCAAGCAGGGCTGCTGCAGTTGGGCATGGCCAGTGGAGGTTTTTTTTGCTCTGCTCTACTGTAAACTGAGACCAGAGGGGCTTTAATACAATGCTAGCAGCGACGCTAGGCTGTCACAGTGCTGTCCTCCAGGATACTCCCCACCATGGCAGAGGGGTTAGAACTAGATGATATTTAAGGTCCCTTCCAACTCAAACCATTGTATAATTCTATCCTGGCAGCAGTATTGGACCTGCAAGCAAAGCCCTTCTGCACAGGACCATCGTGCCTCCAGGAGCTCTTGGGGGAGAGTATGTTGGAAGGGTGCAGACCTACTGATGGCTCCTTATTCTAAGCCAAGTTGATTATAGCAAAGGAAAGAAAGTGATCAAGTCTGGTCTTTGAGGCCAAAGCCATCACACATTGGGGGTCGGGGTCATTACCTTAGAAGATATTAAAGCACGGAAAGCCTTTCTCAGGTATATTTCAGTCCTTGCAGTGATCAGCTCAAAGTGCTCAAGTGTCAGAGCCGAGCAACTCCAGCAGTGGCTGGAATCTTCTTGTACGGCGTCTTCTACAGCAGTATCTCAAAGGGTTTTGCAATCATCAAGGAATTATGCTTGGCTCATCTTTAGGTGGTCATTAAGAAGAATTCCTACTTTACACAGACTGAGTAGACATCATCAAGCTGGCCAAGTAGAAAAATTCCTCTGGCCATCAGAGGAATGGTCACTCTCCAGCACTGCTGGGCATGCTGGCAAAAGGCACTTGTGCAGTGAAGAGCCACGTGTCGCAGGGTCTCACAGCTCGCTCCGGCACTGACCCAAACCCCATCTGCTGAGACTTCTCACAAGAGGACCTGGTGGAAACCCTCACCAGGGCCTTGCTGTCTGACAAGGCGCCAGGGCTGCACTGGAAGCACCATAGGACAGAGATACCACATCACCACCCCCGAAGGGTTAATAATGACCGAGAAGTTGTCTCCTGTATTTAAGCCGCTGATGATCTTCCCACTGTACACGTCTTGCACCTGGAAGAGAGAGACGGTGGCTACCAGGATTTGCAGAGAACCTTTCATCTTGAGGTGGAATCCATAGTCACTGACACAGCATGGAGGATAACCCAACGGGCAGCTGCCCCTTTTTCCTGGAAGCAGGAGTCCTTCCCTCTCCCCCACACAATGCACAGGGTGTCAAAGGAGGGAGCTGGAAAGAGGGGAATCCAGGTACAGTGGGGCTGCCCAGCTATGCAGTGTGCCAGTGGGGCTCACCTCATACATGGCGTCCTCAGGGAAGTGGAGCTTGGCCAGGCTGGTGGTGTAGAGGAAGGGCATATCTGTCCTCCGGCTGAAGAAGACGAGGGCGCTGGCGCCCTGGGACAGCGGGCGCAGGAACACCTCAATGTGGGATTTCTCCTAGGGGCGAGAATGAGTGGGTGAGGCAGAGCTGCTGGCACCAGCGCTGACCCATAACTTCTGACCTTGCCCTGCAGGGCTGCTATGCCAGCAGGCCCCCAGCTCCTACAGCTCTCCTGCTCATGTTTCTCTGCATCATCTCCCTCTCTCTTGTAGCCTCCTGTGGTGCTCCTGTCTGCTCTCCCATACCCATCTGCCTTCCCCTAACCTTGACAATCCTGTGCCCCTGGATTCCCAGGGGGTCCTGGTTGATCTGGATCATCAGGCGGTTCTGCAGGATCTCCTTGGCGCTCGGGGAGATGGTGCGTAGATCCGTGGACATGAGGAGTGGAGCTGCCATCACCGTCCACAAGGCCATTTGAGAGCGTGACTGCTCATAGCTAAGGCCAAAGTTTCCAATGATGAGCTGGAGTGGATGAAAAGATGGGACAGGCAGAAAAGGGTTAGAATACTTGTCCTGCTTGTCACCCCCGGTGATGCTGTAGCCTGCTGGGAGGGAGCACCCAGGGAAAACCATAAATGCACTATTGCTTCCCATCGAGCTGCCTACCACTGCGTAGAGATCCACCCAGCCAGGTGCTGAGCCATAAGCACACATTCAAATGTACTCACTAGCACCCTTTGCTCCACTACCATGCCTCCTCAGGCTGTGCAGGGAAGGGCAAGGACACTTGGACAACTCAAAAGGTCTACTCAAAGGGTTCATTGCAACCACAGGTTTCCCACAGCTTGGCCAAAGGCAACGCAAGCTTTGCCTCTCCCCAACAGCAGGGCTCCTGCTACTGATGCTATTCCTTCACCCTGCCCCTAGAAGGGGATCCCTGGAGATTCCCCCATCCCCAGCCAGGGTCAGTGCACCCACCCCACCGGCGTACCATGTCTGGGTCATTCCAGTGGCCAGGGCCAGCCACTGGCTGCAGCACATCCTGGTTTTCAGAGAACCAGTCCAGGATGGAAAGTACACTGTCCCAGGAGTCCTGGATGTCTTCGTAGTTACGCCACAGGTTGCAGATCTCTGCCAGGATGGTGTAGTTCACCTGGAGAGGAGCACAAGGTCAGGCACGAGGGAGAAGGGATGGGGTCTGCAAGGTGGGGCAGAAGGGCCAGCCAGACTTGTTGCAAGCTGCAGCACCCAGAAGACATTTAGTGTTTTCAGAGCACAGGGTAACATTATGTAGTGAAGGAGGAGAAAGTCATATCCCGATATGATTGGGCACATCCTAGCATGAAAGGATGTCTGGCAAAACAACCAGACATGTCACAGAGAAATATGATCAAGTGCAAGAATGAGGGCAGCCTGGGATTGACTCAGAAGGTGAAAGAGAAAATAAATAAACACATTCAATTCTTAAGAAACATTACTAGGAAGAACATCCTATTTCAAGCACCAGAAACCAGACAGGACTTGTCTCAGAACATATTGTCAAGATCAACCCTACACCAGCTGGGGGAGGTGGAGATGGCATGTCCCAGGGGCTTTCTCCCCCCAGGGTCCCACCAGCTAGTCATATTGGGAACCCTAAGTGTTCCCAGATGCCTGGCAGAGAGGCCACATCCCCTCCACGGACCTGCAATCCCATCCTACCAGGGACAGAGCGATAAGCAGCGTGTAGCACCCACCTGCTGCAGCTCTGATTGATAGAGCTCCCCAGGGCAAAGAGGACACAGGAAACAGTCACTGTATGAGAAAACCCTCACCTTGGGGGGAAGGCCCCCCTGATATGCTGGCCAGCTGCAGGAGTAGACGATGGGGCGGCCTGTGGCGTTCAAGGCCCTTGCCATTGCTGGGTAGCCTTAGGGAGAGATGACAAATAGTGAAGGAAATGACTGCCAACAGCCTGCATCCCAGCCCACCCAGCTAGGAGGACCCCAGGCCAGCCTGGCCTCTTGCCTTACACCAGCTCAAGGGCACCAAAACTCCCTCCTCTTTGCCCAAGAGGTGCAAAAAGAGATGCAATGGAGGTACCAAAGCCATCCAAGCTTTCCTGCAGACACCCAGATACCCTGACAAAAGCAGGGAGGGGAGATACACCAGCCAGCCAGGGAGCCTTTACCCTCTGCCTGCTCCTCCGCTGATGAGTAGCACCCATCCAGCTTCAGCATGTCCACACCCCACTCCGCAAAGGTCTGGGCGTCCTTCTCCACGAGGTCCAGCGTGGTACCTGGGTAGCCCCCACAGGTGAAGGTGCCCAGGTCACCATAAATACCCAGCTTCAGGCCCCGGGCATGGACCTGTGAGGAGAGGAGAGCTGCAAGGTGAGGACGAGGTGGGTCCAAGGTGCTTCCCAGGGACCAGGTTCTTCCATCCCCTCCCAGCCCTCCTGCCATGGTGGTGTGGGGACACCCCCGACATCCCCCATCCGCAGCTGTCACTCACATAGTCAGCCAGAGCCTTAATCCCACTGGGAAACCTCTTGGGGTCAGGAACCAGCCGTCCCGCCGCGTCCCGTTGCTTGGCTGACCAGCAGTCGTCAATGTTGATGTACTTGTAGCCCAGGTCCCTCCAGCCATCCTCCACCAGGCGGTCTGCCATCTCGAAGAAGAGTGTCTCACTGTGGGTCAGAGGGGACAGGGTAAGCTGAAGACCAGGTGACCCCTGTGCCCTGCAGGCAGCCAGTAAGACTTCAGGGCTAACAAGAGCTCCGGGGGGTCGGTCACCAGAGGGCTGGGCTGGCTCACATTTAAACCGTTTCCATGTCTTGTTCATTAATGTCAGTGAAAGGAAGCGTACAGGAGGGTCCCCAAGGCTCCCATTTAAACCTTGTCCACCTCCCATTCATTGATCTCAGCTCAGGGAACTATTTCCCCAATACACTCAAATGGCCGGCCACATCTTTCAGCGACAGGGGCTCCCCAGCCTCAGGACTGGGGTGCCTAAGCCTCCTGCCTCACGTGCATCATGCTCCCCAAGATCCCCCCTAGCTCATCCCAGGGCCACAGAGCCATCCTGAACCTGATCTCTGATGTGACCTGCTCATCCCTGCCCTGGCATGTCAGATCCTGGCGTCTCCAAGCATGCTCCCTCGGGCAGAGTGATACCAAAAATGCCAGCAAATAAACCCTCTAAGGATCGTTTTGAAGTTTTAGAAAGCAGCATCCTTTATTCCAACAATGAACACATGAGGGAGTGGTTTCCATCAATCACACGTAAAGAGACAAGAGCTGGGACAGAATGTATTTCCCACTTACATGCAGGTGCAATAATTTTCCCAGGAATCTTAGGCATATTCTATTACTTTCCAAGGACTCATTTAATGTTTTTAGGAACTTCACAACGGCCCAATCTCTGCTCATTGGACCTTGCATTTGAGACAGGGAAAGGCTGCAAACAGAGATGATTAGAGAAGAAGACACATCTGCTCGGCATAGACCATACCAAACACAAGGCATTAGCATTTCTCTCTGAGCAGTGTCTGGAAAAACACTATTTGAAAAACACTGTTTGAAAAAAACATGCTATAAAGGAAACACGCTGTCCGAGGGATATGCTGTTTCACTTTCAAAAATACAGTTATTTAGATGGAACTTAACTCTGCTTTAGCTTAAACCAATATAGTCCACCTTTTGCAATAGTAACGCCTTCTTGTACCAAGGCGACACCCAGGACAAGGTATGCTGGCAGGGAGGGGGATGCTGAGCCTGCGGGAGGGGGGAGATGCCACACCGAGTCCCTCCTCGTCACGGACGCCCCCGAGGATCCCCCCCACCCCACTGACCTGATGCAGTTATGGGGGTCGGCCACGCAGTCCACGTTGCAGCGGAACCTCTCCCAGGCCAGCCAGCCCATGGGGGGGGTGCGCGCCAGCCCGTTCTCCAGGGCCGCGGAGGGCAGCGCCAGCGACAAGAACACGGACAGCCCAAGCAGCAACATCGATACCTTCACCCTCACCGGGACGCAGATCCGTCCCCTTTCCCTCTCTTCTCCTGTCTCCGCCCCCTCCCGGCCCGGCCCCGCTCACATGATGCCGCCCGCATCAGCTGATCAACCGCCCCCGCCTCCTTCCCACCCGCCATCCCTCCCTTCCTTCTCTCATTCCCAGCCCTGCATTGCAGCGTTCTTGCTGATATTGTGTAGGCAGTGATTTCCAGGACTGCATGTGCCTTTATTGGAACCGGGATTGTGACCCAGGCACAGACTATCCTATTTCCACTTTCCCTTCTCTTAACAAGTACCCTCAGTGGTTCCTTCCACAACACAAAACACTTCTATCACTAACCAGGTTCTGGTCTAAAGCCTCAAAGGTCCCTTGAGAAAGAAGCAGCCCTGCTGGTGTCAGACTTACCCTGTAAGGGGTGAGATACAGCATCCCTTTCTTGGTGCCTTTGAAGGCTTCAGGCTTGCCCGTCACGTCACTGAAGGAGAGCTCCACATCTTTACACTGTTTGAGGACACTACAGGAGGAAAGTAATCGGAGAGAAAAACTCAGCAACAACTCTGACACAAACACCCACCACACAGGGAGGGGGACAGCGCACCCCAAACTCTGAATATTATCCCAAAAGTCTCAATTCTGATGTGGGCCCTGATGTTTTTCCTTGGAATGGAGAGGGGTGATTCAGGCAGAGCCAAAGAACCCATCCTCTCACCTGTGACAACCCTTGCCCCACCTCTACAAAGGGAAGCTTTAAATAAGAGTTTCTCTTTCTGTCTCCAGAACCATCAGGTTAATGAATTCCTCTCTCAGCATGAGAGGAACCTCAGCCCAAAGGTCAGGGCACAGAAAGGGACGAGGTGTCTGAAACCACCTCCTTGAAGACAAGGTATCACCTCAGACCAAGCTGCTCTCTCCAAGCCCATGCTCAAACCCAGCACTGGACACAGCACCGCTGGAACACCACACCCTCAGTGCAATCTCAGGAAGCTGCTTCACTAATACCCTCACTGCTGACCCTGCTTCCCACCATTTAAGTAGTATTTGTAATAAACAGCACCATGCTAAGGACCAAAACAAGGAGCCAGTAATATCAACAATAACATTATTATTGTTGGATATCTACGGGAACATCAGCAGAGTTTGCTAATGACATCAAGCCAGATGAGAACTGTGAACGCGGCAGGGGCAGGGGGATGGAGGTGCCTGAAAAAATAAATCTATTTTCAGGAAAAATGAAAGTGTCAGCTTGGGAAATCGTGTCACTGAATCTCCTGGGCAGATCCTAAACAGACCATCAAGCAGCAAAATGTAGAGAACAAAAGAGCCTCAGAGGTGACAAGGGTTGCAGCTTGTTATGGTGGCAGAAGAATGAGATTTTATGGTTCCAGAGCATGGAGAAAGAAAACACAAAACCCTAACCCAAAACAAGCTTGAAGGGGATGTATCAAAAGTAATCCTTGTGTTTTCTGATCACTGCAGAGGCTGGATCAAGTCAGGAGGCAGGAAATTGCAAAATTAGTGGGGGAAGGGAGTAATCAGCAGGGGAATCAGCAGGGTCACCATATGGGGAAAAAAAAAAAAAAAAAAGCCCTGTAGTTTCAGGTCATGTGCTCCTTTGGGAAGAGAAAAAAAGTATAGCTGTGTCTATTTTTCTCTTTAATGAGAAAAAAAACAACCTGACCAAGAAATTCTACCGGGACATCATTTCATGGTCGCGCTGGATACAGAGTTTCAGACTGGCAGAGGGGGTCAGACTGACCAGGCAGCAGAGCCCTTTCCATTTCCAAGATGCAAAGGGGAAGTGTTTCTTCTAAGCTAAACAGCTTAGCTCCTCAACAGCTTGGATCTTGGAATCATGGAATGGTTTGGGTTGGAATAGATGATCTGTAGAAGTCCCTTCCAAAGATCCTCCTGCAGTGACCATGGACAACTTTAACTTGATGAGTTTGCTCAGAGCCCCATCCAACCTGACCTTGAATGTCTCCAGGGATAGGGCCTTCGCTAAATCCTTGGGCAACCTGTTCCTGTGTTTCATCATCCTCAGCATAAAAAATTGCTTCCTTATGTTCAGTCTCAATCTCCCTTCCCTAAGTTTAAAACTATTACTCCTTGTCCTGTCACAAGAGGCTTTGCTTAGAAGTCTGTCCTCATCTTTCCTGTAGCCTTCTTTAAGTACTGGAAGGCAGCTGTAAGTTCTCCCTGGAGCCTTCACTTCTCCAGGCTGAAGAAGCCTTACTCTCATCTTGTCCTTGTATGGGAGGTGCTCCAGCCCCCTGATCACCTTTGTTGCCCTCCTCTGGACTCAGTCCAACACCACCGCGTCCTTCTTGTCCTGAGGATTCCAGAACTGAACACAGGACTCCAGGTGAGGTCTCACCAGAGCTGAATAGAGGATCAGAATCGCCTCCCTTGCTCTGCTGGCCATGTTTCTTCTGATGCAGTGCAGGATGTTTGGCTTTCTGGGCTGTGGGTGCACACTGACAGCTCATGTCAAGCTTCTCATCAATCAGTCCTTCTCTGCAGGACTGTTCTCATTGTTCCCCATCCTGTATTGAAACTGTGGGTTGCCCCCACACAGGCGCAGACACTGTTGAACTACATGACATTCACACAGGCCCACTCTCCAGCTTGTCCAGGTCCCTCTGGATGACCTCCTGTCCTTCTGGTGTGACCAGTGCCCCACACAGCTTGGTGTCATCCGCAAACTTGCTGAGGGTGCACTTGATCACACTGTCAATATAATTCATGAAAATATTAAACAGCACTGGCCCCAGTAGAGACCCCTGAGGGACGCTGTTTGTCACGGATCCACTAGCACCCCAAGACCTTCTCCTCAGGGCTGCTCCCAATCCATTCTCCACCTGGACTGTATTTGTGCTTGGGGTTGCCCCAACTCAGATGCGTTCCTGGCACCCTGGCACCACTGTGCCTTATATGGCTGCTGCACCTCACAGAGTCACAGAATCAGAGAATATCCTGAGCTGGAAGGAACCCACAAAGATCATCAAATCCAACTCCTGTCCCTGCAGAGGACAACCCCAACACTCACACCATGTGTCTGAGGGCATTATTCAAATACTTCTCGGATATTGTTACTGCACCAATGGTTACCCCAACAGTACTGACAGTTACACGGGGAAGAGGGGTGTCCTTAGGTCCCCGGGGTACCTGAAGCAGGGCAGGGAGCTGCGGGGAGGATGCGGTTCCCCACTGCCTCCCCTCACCCAGTGACTCCCCTGCTAGCCGCCCCCCCGCTGCTGCTGTCCCCCCCCCGCTGTCTCGCGCCCCCGATGCCCTCCCCGCTTCCCCCTCCCTCCCTCCTGCTGCCCTCCCCCGTCCCCATTGCCCCCCCACCCCTGCTGCCCCCCGTGTTGTCCCCCCCCCCCCGCCACCTCTGCCTCTCCCTCGCTTCCCCTGCCACCGCCCCCCTTTGCCAGCCCCGCTGTCTCCCCGACCCCACTGCCGCTCCCCCCCGACTCCCCCGTCCCCATTGCCCCCCACGTCCCCTTTGCTTCTCCCCCGTTCCCCGCGTTACCTCCCTCGTCCCCATTGCCCTCCCCGTCCCCACTGCATCCTCCACCGCTGCCGACCCGGCTGCCCCTCTTGCTCCACCCTGCGCCCCCTCTCCCGGTGCCGGTGCCTCCGTGGGGCGGTGCTGCCGGCGGGGCGGTCCCGGCGGCCGCAGGACCCTCCCCCGTCCCCCCAAGCCGCGCCGGCAGCGCCGAGCAGGAAGGGCCCGAGGTGAGCCGGGACGGGACCGCGGGGTGGGGGAAGCGGGCGGCGGGGCGGGAGGAGCGGGGGCCGCGGGGACACGAGGAGACACGAGAACGCGGGGAGGGGACACAGGGAGACGCAGACAAAGGCACCGAGCCCAGCACTGCACACACACGGACACACACAGACAGATGGACACAGACACGCGGACAGACATACACATGGGGACACACGCACACAGATACATGGACACACAGACAAACACACAGAGACACGACAGCTGCTCAGACCACGGGACCCCCAGAGTCCCCTCACAGCAAGGCTGTCCTGGGCCACGCCATCTGTCCTGGATAAAATGGCTTTAAATTGGAAGGGGGAAGATTTAGATTAGACATTAGGAAGAAATTCTTCACGCTGAGGGTGGTGAGGCACTGGCACAGGTTGCCCAGGGAAGCTGTGGATGTCCCCTCCCTGGAGGTGTTCGAGGCCAGGTTGGATGGGACCTTGAGCAGGCTGGTCTGGTGGGAGGTCTGCTGAGCAAAGCACCCCGAGGGAACTGCATTTTCGTAACGCCTGATGGGATTTTTTTGTCCATTTTTCCAACTGAGGGCTGTGCCCCTCGTCCTCAGCCCTGCCCCACAAGCCCCGATGGGGAGAAGGGCTCCGGGAGGGATGCTGGAGGTTGCTCAGTAGTGAGGAGCTTCCCTTCTCCCGGGATCTGGCTGGGGAGTGGTAGCTGTGGTTTGTTTTCTGCATATTTATGTGGTGTTTTAGCACTTGGACATCCATTTAGAGTAGTAGAAGCACAAAGGCTGTGCTTGCTGTGTCCTTCTGTGGGACCCACCAGCTTGCCGAGTCACCTGCCATGGGGCCTCCACACATGTTGCAGTGAGAGGCTTCTACAAAAGTTCTTTGTGGGTTTTTTTATTTTTTTTTTTTTTTTTTGTAATCAAAACAAACCCCTGGGAACTAAAATGCAAACCTACAGGAGGGCTGGCCTGAGGTGGGATGCGGCTTAGGCTTTGAAACCAAAGCAAGTGCCCCCAGTTTCACCACCCAGTTTCCAGAGCCACCCACCATTGGTGCATCGAGGGCCCTGGCTTTCTAGGGTGGGAGTAATGCAGCTCTGTCCTCTTTCAGTCCCAAGCTGCTCTGGTTTGTGACTCACTCTCTGTCACCTTTCCTCTGATCAGGGATGGGGCACGGCATGGTGAAGCTTTGGAAGCCCTCAGCAAAGGAGCCACCCGCCCAAGGAAGACAGCAAGGGGTTGTGGTCTGACCTGCACGGCTGGTAGGGCACCTCAGACCCCACTGCCATTGAACCTGTGGAGGGTGGGAGTGCTGCTCCAGGGAAGGCGGGTTGGGATGGGTGGTCCTGTGTGGATATGGGGAGAGGGGTGCTCAAATGTAGGTCCCAGAGCCCTTAGGTCCAAAAACACCCTCCATATCCTGCCCTATAATAGAGGAGACAGCGAAATTAATGCCTTGCAGGCACAGAGGCAAATTCCTTTGATGTGCACGGTAAAAACCCAGCAAAGTAGGTCACTCAGGGAGTAAGAAACGAAGCAGCAGCGTTGTCGTCCCTGGAGAAGGCAGGTGTCCCAGTAGTGGGGCTCTGGTGATGATGACCTTGTGGCTGCAGCAGGGAACCATCCCACCTCTTGCAGGGGTACTTGCTGGGTGACATGCCATCCAGCAGCGCTGGCTGCTGGACTTGGGGCTGCTTTTCCTGCAGCAGACTCAGGGCAAGATCAGGCTTCTCCTGGTGGGGCAGGTGAGATGCTCCTTATCCCAAGCCAACTTCTTCCCCATCTCTTCCTCTGCTCCTAGGTGGGGTGATGAAGCTGAATGAGCGGAGTGTGGCCCACTATGCCACCTGCGACTCACCCACTGACCATGCTGGCTTCCTCCGGAAGCGGGTGGAACGGCACTACCACCATGCCCACCACCACCACACCACCTCCTACCAGCGCCGCTGGTTTGTCCTCAAGGGCAACCTCCTCTTCTACTTTGAGGAGCGGGACAGCCGGGAGCCCATGGGGCTGGTGGTGCTGGAGGGCTGCACCGTGGAGCTGTGTGAGGCTGCCGAGGAGTTTGCTTTCGCCATCCGCTTTGATGACGCCGGTGCCAGGGCTTACGTGCTGGTGGCTGATGGGCATGCTGCCATGGAGGCCTGGGTGAAGGCACTCTCGCGAGCCAGCTTCGACTACATGCGGCTGGTGGTGAAGGAGCTGGAGAAGCAGCTGGAGGAGGCCTGCAAGAGCTTGGCCGCTTGCCGAAAGTCTCCACGGAGGTCCTCCTCCTCTGGCAGAAAGAGGCACCTCTCCAACCCTGCCTTGCTGCCTCTCCAGGAGAAGCCTGCCCTTCTGGAGAATGGTTACTCCACGTGGGGTAGTGGCGATGGCGTTTCTGGGGGCGTTGCCTGCCCTGATCGTGAAGAGGGGCACGCAAAGCCCCCGCCCCTGCCTCCGCGACGGCGCTCAGCTGCCAGCAGCACAGCAGGGTCCCCAGCACCTGGCCTCTTGCCAGTCACGCCGGAGAGCCCAGTGTCACCGGAGACGGCCTGCTTCTCCAAGCTGCACAACTGGTATGGGCAGGAGATCGCGGCGTTGAGGCGGGAGTGGCAGGAGAGGCAGAAGAGGGGACACCCATGAACAGGGGTGCAAGCTGCTGGCCAGCCGATGCCCAGTGGCCTGTGAAGAGTGAAGCAAGGGACGCTGCTTGCCTCCTGCCTTGGTCGGTGGCTGAGTGTGTGATGTGTGTGTGTGTGTGTGCGCTTCACGGGGTGTGTGGGAGGGACCCACATCTTCCCCAAACCTCACATTTCATTTCCGTGAGGCTTTATACAGTTGGAGAGTGTGTAGCACCAGGGGAGCTGCCTTTGAACTCTCCTCTGGGTGATACAAGGTGTGGAGGAGACCCAAATTGGCATGTATACAACAAACCTCACCCAGTGGAGCTGGCCTCTTGCCATCCTGGTGTGGTGGATGCTCTGGGTACTTCATCGCCTGCCTCTCCTTCACCACTTTTTTTTTTTTTGTTTTTGTTATTCAGCGTGGAAGTTTGCACAGGTCAGCATTTATTATTGTCCATGGTCTTGCGCCAAAGTCCTTCTGCCTTTGTTCTTTCACCACAGATAAGGCTGGGCTCCTACAATGCCTCCCCATGGGCCACTGGCCCTGGTGGGTGCCTCCAGCCTTGTGCCTCTCTCACCATAGGACACATGCGAGCTACCTTGGCTGTGGCTGGCCCAGCAGCCAGGGCAATGAGGACTACGCACTTGTGTCATTGGTTTTATTTTTGCTTTCATCTGCACTAACCCTCCTCCCTGCTGAATCCCTCAGGGTGTGGATTTCATGGACTTACATCCATCTGTTTGGGTGCCTGAGCTCAGCAGCGAGGCTGAAATGGGTACACTAAGCCTGGTCTGAAGCAACAGCAAGGATCAGGAGCTCCCCAGGGCTGATCTGGACTCTGATGAACAGTAGCCAAGCCTGTTAATGTCTTGAGCTCCCCTGTTCCAAAACAGGGACACTAAAACCTCTTTGCTTTGCCAGGGGTAAATTTATCAGCCTCTGCATAGACTGTAGCTCCTGCAAAGTGCCATATAGGGCTCAGCTGGCTTGTTGGGCAGCTTGCCACACTCTTGCAGAGTCTCTCTCACTGTTGTAGCTCTGCCCAGCTCCCAGCAGGGCTCTGCAGTCAGAGGAGAGGCTGTGAAGGAGCAGTGGGAAGAAGAGGTCTGGCCCAGGCAGGGAGAATTGAAGGTACGTGAGTTACAGCTTGCACTGACTGACTGTGTCAGCAGTGTCTGGGCTTGCCCCTCTAACATCAAAGCCATATCACTGCCTTCTACTAAAGCCAGCACCTGACTTGCCGGTGCTTCCCTCTGATTGTGTGCCACCATCACTCAGCTGATCTCTGTAGCACGTCCTATCCTCGAGGAGGAGGGCTGCGGGTAGGCATGCCTAATGCCTCACTACAGAAATGGACTTGGCCATTGCCAGTAGGTCACAAACCACGGCCACAAGCAGATAGTGCAAGTAGGTGGGTGCTGAGCCCAGGGGCTGTGGCACTCTGGAGATGGGGTTGGTAAATCTTCCCCCTTATCCTCTTGGCAAGGGCTATTTTTCAAAGCAGAAGAAATAGATGTAGCAGACTTGTGTTTTCTAGCTAACCTGTTCTTGTTGCCCTGTTTTATATAGGAACCTTGCTAGGAAAGCAAGAGGCTTTGCCAGGTCATGACTATTTGCCTTTCTGGAGTTAAACACACTCAGTTTAATACTTTGCAGTTTCCAGTAGAGATTGTCAATGCAGAAATCAAATGACTTCCATTAACTTTTGGTGCCTTTACAAATATATCTCTGGTAGTTTTGGATGATGAGCTTCCAGCCTTCTGCCTAATTGCGGCTCGATAGTGCATTAAAGGAAAGCAGACCCTAAATCAGATTTTACAAATGTGACTTTGGGCAGTTCGGAGTGCCACCTTGCAATTGAGTGATGCAATCGAGTCCTCTCCAGTTAGTGTCTTTATTTCTTCACAGTAGGGTTATTTGAGTTTAGGAGCAATATTTTTGTTCTGCTGAGTGAAAATGGTTTGGAAAAAACAGGAGCAAGTGGCCATGAACCAGTGCCCAAGCTCTGTCAGTCTAGCTCTGCCTCCCTACCTGCTGCTTAAATTGTTCAGTGCTGCAGTGTTCCCACTTGGGAACCTGTGCCCTTGCCCATGGCAAGTCAGCAGCATCAGGGGATGGCACTACCTGGTGCCTCCTCTCTCTGGGGCCGGGTCAGATTTGGCAAGCACTTTTCTGTTCTATGTTCCTGATGTCTTAAGTTTACATAAAGCAGTTTGATGGTAAAGATTTAACTTCCAACATAAATCAAAATGTAATGGCAGTTCCTGCAAGAATTGGGAGTGACTTGAAAGGGAAAATAAATTAACAAAGCCAGTTCTGTCAGAGCTGGAACTGAAACACTATTATTAAGGGCAGTTTCACTTTTAAGAAGCTTAGTTTAGTTTAATAAGCCAGGATTGTGCTAGTAACACTACTAAAGAGCTTATATTTAATGCTCTAATCTGTCCCATTCAAATGGCATGATTTCCACGCTACCTGCCTTTGCATTAGTATATATCCCAACTAAATCCTAAATCCTGTAAATGAGGGGGCTGTGCTCTCCTTTCTGTCTGATCACATTTGAAATAATTTTGTGGTTTATTCTGCAGTGCCGAGAAGGAAATCCTGAACAGTATTTGTGTTTGGCCCAGTTGTCCATGCCTGGGCCTTTGCTAGGTCTGTGAAGAGCTTGCGTACCTTGGATGCTCTTGCTCAGGGCTTCCTCACCATCCCACTCACATAGCAGGGATGGGTCTTTTGTGAGTAAAAAGAGCCATAATTGCAGTCAAAGCCAAATTTGTACAGGAGTGCAGATTTTTAATGACCACCACTGCTTGCTTCCTTGGGCAGGAAGCACCTGGGTGCTCCACCACCTCCTCTCAGATGCAGGCTATCAAACCGGCTGGGCTGAGAATTGCTTGTGCTGGCAGTGCCTGTGAAGAAGCCCCCAGGCAGAAAGTCAGGGTTTCAGCTTCCTGAGATTGCTCATGCATCTGGCTAATGGAGCATTCTGTCTGTCTGTCTGCAGGCAGAGATCATTACAGGAAAAGCAGAGAGATTTCACAGCGCATTGTCCCCAACAGCAAAATAAGACTGATTTCCACACACTGGTTTTGCCCAGTCATTCAGGTTTGGACCTGCCTTCGCTTTCCCTTATTGTGTTTTAAAAATAGAAAATGGCTGGGCAGCACAAAACAGGTTCCCTGGCACAGGGAGAGCAGAACACTAAAGCTGAATGGCTTCTTTTCTTAAAGTAATGAAGTCAAATACTTTTCTAAGAATTTTTTTTAGCCTAATAATGCAAAAGAAGTGAGAGAAAAATGCTTGAATCTGAACACTTGAATTGAAAAGAAATTGAAGACTGAAAGAGGGATGTTGATTCTGACATGGCCTGTGTAAGCTGGGCCAAGAAGGGCTCCCTGTTAAAACAGTTGACGAAATCCTTGTATTTTTATGAGGATGGCATTTCGGGTTCAGATCCATAATGCATTGTTTCTGCACATTTATCCTTTATAAAATCATTCGTGGTGGTGTTTTCCACTGAATCCAGGTCCTAGCAATAAGAGTGATCTAAAGATCTTACTTGTGGCCAGTGCTAGGTGGACATCCACAACCAGGACTGGGCGTTTTCTGTTACAGTAGCTATTTCATTAATAGTTTGGGGGTGTATGACCCCCCCAGTCTTATCCCTCAGCTGCCTCCGCAGCGAAACTTAAACAACCCCCACTGAAACACACAGGGAACACATGGAGTTCTGTGTCGGGGGCATCTTTTGCCAGAACCCAGCGTGCTTTATAACCTGCACAATGACCAGCAAACTCTGCAGGCAACTTGCAGAAACACTCCTGGCCTTCCCAAGTGCTTATTTTAGGTACGCAATGAGTTCTTTTTTAAGTTTTGCATGCGCCTTTGTTTTACATGCGGGACTTGTATTATGCATTTCAAGATATTGTTAACATTTGTATTTTATGCCAAATAAAATGTTGTGATTTGTAGCCAGCAGAGCTGTGAACCCCTGAAAGCCCCCCCAGTGCCCATTGAGCCTGACAAATCCAGTCTTGCCCTGTTCAGGGCCACCTGGCCTGATTTTAATACAATCATAGAATGGTTTGGGTTAGAAGGGACCTTAAAGATCATCCAGTTCCAACCCCCCTGCCATGGGCAGGGACACCTCCCACCAGACCAGGCTGCTCCAGGCCTCATCCAACCTGACCTTGAACACTTCCAGGGAAGAGGCATCCACAACTTCCCTGGGCAACCTGTGCCAGTGCCTCACCATCCTCAGAGTAAAAAATTTGTTCCTAATATCTAACCTAAATCATAGAATGGTTTGGGTTGGAAGGGACCACAAAGGTCATCTAGTCCAGCCTCCCTGCAGTGAGCTGGGACATCATCAACTTGATCAGCTTGCTCAGAACCCCATCCAACCTGACCTTGAATGTTTCTAGGGATGGGGCATGGGCATCTACCACCTCTCTGGACAAACTGTTTCAATGTTTCACCATGCTCAGCATAAAAATTTCTTCCTAAAATCTAGTCTAAACCTCTCCTCTTTTAGTTTGATACCATTACTCCTTGTCATACTGCTACAGGCCCTGCTAAAAAGTTTTTCACCATCTTTCTCATAGGCCCCCTTTAAGTATTGAAAGGTTTCTATAAGGTCTCATTGGAAACCCTCTCCCCTCTTTCCACTTAAAACCATGAGCCCTCATCCTATCCCTGCACTCCCAGGGAAAGAGCCCCTCCCCATCTTTCGTATGGATCCCCTTTGATTACTGGAAGGCTTCCCATAAGGGAGCCTGAATTAGAGGGAAAGCACTGCTTCTTTACTGCCTTTTTACATGGGGCTGTGTTAAAAGCCAAGATACTTCTCTTTCCTCCTTGTCCTCTAGGGGTTTCTTGCAATTTATTACTTAACTCAGATTTAATGATACGGTTTCAGGTTTTACCTGGCTGCCTTCAGAAAAGCTGGTATTTCTTAGCAGCTCTAGAGGGGAATGTCTCCCATCCAAGTAATTTCATAGATTCATATAATGGTTTGGCTTGGAAGGGACCTTAAAGCCCGTCCAGTTCCAACCCCCCTGCCATGGGCAGGGACACCTCCCACCAGACCAGGCTGCTCAAGACCCCATCCAACCTGGCCATGAACACCTCCAGGGATGGGGCATCCACAGCTTCCCTGGGCAACCCGTGCCAGTGCCTCACCACCCTCACAGGAAAAAAAATTCCTTCTCAATATTTAATATAAATCTCCCCTCTTTCAGCTTAAAACCATGATCCCTTGTTCTATCCCTGCACTCTCTGATAAAGGGCCCCTCCCCAGCTTTCCTATAGGCCCTCTTTTAGTACTGGAAGACTGTTATAAGGCCTCCCCAGTACCTTCTCTCTGAGTGGAAGAACTCACCTTTCTCAGCCAGTTCTCATAGCAGAGGCGCTCCAGCCCTCTGCCCGGCTCCTGCTAACCCTAACCCAGAACCCTAACTCGTAACCTTAACAGTAAACCCTAAACTCTAACGCTAACCTTAACCCTAACGTAACGCCAAACCCCCCCCCTTAACCCCGAACCCTAACCCTGACCCCCCCCGTGACGCCCCCTCGCGCACAGGCCTCCCCCATCCCCAACTCTCGCGAGACCTGGAGGCCCCGCCCCCGGGTGGCGCCGGTTGTGGCCGCTGGGGTCGAGGGGCAGGAGCAGGAAGGATGATGGCAGCGGCGGGCGGGCGGCTCCTGGCGGCGGCCGCGGGTTCCGCGGGGCGAGCGGGACGGATCGGGTCGCTGCGCAGTCCTGCCGGGCCGCTCGTGCCCTCCCGCAGCGCCACCGTCACGCGCAGCGGCGCCATTTTGCCCAAGCCTGTTAAGGTGAGTGAGGGGCGAGGGGCGGGGTGTGTGTGTGTGTGTGTGTGTGTGTGTGTGTGTAGTAGATGGCAGCCAATCGTGGCGTCGCGGGCGGGGGTTTCGGCCAATCAGTGCGCGTCGTTGGGTTGTAGGTGGGGCGAAAGGGTGAATGACAGCGGTCCCGTCCAATGACCATGGTGGGTGGGACTGGATGGACTTCAAGGTTCCTTCCAACGCAAAGCAGCCTGTGATTCTGTGATCGACGGGGTGCAGTGGGGTGCGATGGCCGCAGGGTGCGATGCTGATACTGGAAATGCCAACCTTTTTAGGTGAACTATAGTTTAAATGAGACGGCCTAGCACCCTGTCAAGCTGAGCCTTAAAAGCGTCCAGTGTAGAGGAATCCACCACTTCCCTGGGGACATTATTCGAATATTTAACTGGTTTTGATATCGAAAATGCCTGCAAATAAACTCTCTAAGACTCGTTTTGGAGTTTTAGAAAGCAGCATCCTTTATTTCAGAAACGGATGCATCAGGGAGTGATTTCCATCAATCAGGCATAACGAGACAAGAGCTGGGACAGAGTGTATTTCCCACTTACATGGATGTGGATAAATTTTCCCAGAAATCTTATGCATATTTTATTACTTTCCAAGCACTAATTTTAATGTTATTATGAACCAAACAACAGCTAAATTTTTGCTAATTGGAGCTTTGGAGACAGCTCTGTCTGACCTTGCATTTGAGACAGGGCAAGGCTGCAAACAGAGGTGATTAGAGAAGAAGACACATCTGTTCAGCACAGACCATACTGAACACAAGACATTACCATTTCTCTCTGATCATTGTCTGGAAAAACACTGTTTGGAAAAAAAAACACGCTGTCAAGCAAACACACTGCCAGAGGGATATGCAGTCTATCTTTAAAAAAATATAGCTACTTAGATGGAACTTAACTCTTTTTTAGTTTAAATCAAAATATTCCACCTATTGTAATAGTGACTACTTCTTGTACTAAGCGGCCAGGGCGGGCCTGGGTCCTGTTCCCCTGGCAGAGTGATAGGTCCTATGCCCTGAGGAGGCCATATGCACCCGCCTTGCACACTGCTGTTTGTCACCAGCAGCCACTCTTCCTCCTTAAGCTGCTGCTGTTCCCTGCCTGATCTCCCTAAAGGTTCTTGCTCTCCCACCGCTGGGATGCAGTGAGCGTGGGTCCAGCGCTAGGGATAGCAAACTGTGTTTCCCGCTGCTCCCTGTGTCCTCTGTGCCGGTAGCACTGGCAGCACGGAAGTTTAGCCACAACTTGCTGGTCGAAACAAATCTTTTCCAATTGATTCCTTGCAGACGCCCTTCGGCCTCCTCAGGGTGTTCAGCGTGGTGATCCCTTTCCTCTATGTTGGGACACAGATCAGTAAAAACTTTGCAGCCCTGCTTGAAGAACATGATATCTTTGTCCCAGAGGATGACGACGATGATGATTAAAAGGGTACGTCATTAACATCACCAGCAATGTAACTATTTTGCTTCCTGTTTGGCTTGGGGCAGGGAGGAGAGGTTC
Organism: Tapera naevia; assembly: GCA_033556795.1. Taxonomy (NCBI): domain Eukaryota; kingdom Metazoa; phylum Chordata; class Aves; order Cuculiformes; family Neomorphidae; genus Tapera; species Tapera naevia. The sequence continues at coordinate 48,790 of JAUMJJ010000059.1, forward strand.
GGAAATGCAGACAGTAACATCTTTGGAAGATTCATTTCAAAGTATCATAGAATCGCTTGGTTAGAAAAGACCTTTGAGATAATCATTGAGTCCAACCATACCTGTCCACTACTAAACCACATCCCTGAGCACCTCATCTACCCATCTTTTAAATACCTGAAGGGATGGTGACTCAACCAACTTCCCGGGCAGCTATGACAGTGCCTGAGAACCCTTTCCGTGAAGAAATTTTTCCTGATGTCTAATCAGATCCTCCCCAATTTGAGGCCATTTCCTCTCATCCTATCACCTGTCACTTGGGAGACCAGCACCCACCTCACTACCATCTCCTTTCAGGCAGTTGTAGACAGTGATAAGGTCTCCCCTCAGTCTCCTTTTCTCCAGGCTAAACAACCTCAGTTCCCTCAGCCAGTCTTCATAAGACGTGTTCTCCAGCCCCTTCACCAACTTCATTGCCCTTCTCTGGACACGCGTCAGCACCTCAATGCCCTTCTTGTAGTGAGGGGCTGTTTAATTTGCAGTTAAACACGTGGACACTTGCAGCTGCATTGCCTCTGGCTATGAACTTTTCAGTTCCATTATACTGCAGCAGCTGGGATGGTGTCCGAATGTGAAATCTCCACAATGTACATTCGTTAGATAATGTATTAAACTGGTGGCGGTTTAGATCTTGTCATTTGTATCAGAAATAAACTGTAGTTAGTGAGGGTCTACACTGCAGACAGAAAAGAAGGACTGCAGTGTTACTACAAGCTCACCTGTTTAGAAGTCTTCTGCTAACTCACAGAGTATTTTATTTTAAAAGAGAATGAAATTCTGATATAGAGATGAACAATCTGAGAGAACTCCAGAACCCATCAGAACAAGCTGTCTGGTGGGTGTTACAGCACTGATCCCTGGAGCAGTTGGATTTGTCTCCTGTTGGTAGTTCAGACTTGTCAGATAAATTATTTCTGCTCCTCCTTTATCTACAATACAGTAGACTGTACTACACTTCCCTCTGTTTTATGTTATTCCGTTTGACTCACCCTTGGGTAAAGACTTGAGTTTGGATGTTATTTCTTTATAGAACAAGGAAGTTGTTGCAAATAGTGTTGTTTCATAATCAGTTTGGTGGCTGTATTCCATTTGATAAAGGAATTTTCCAACATGCACTGCACAGCTAAAACCAGAGAATTTAAAGGTTGCAATGACTGCAATAACCTGTTTGTTAGAAACTCCTCCTACATAAACCCCCACCTCCTGAGTTTTGGGGGGGAAGGTACAGACTGGAGCTTATATATCTGATGAGTAATGGCTTATTGTTCTGTTTGCAGACCTGTAATGGAAGAACAGAAGGGAAGAACACATTGACCAAGCAATGGTTCCAAAATCTGTCACCCGTGTTTTGTCCTTCCTGAATGGGACGGGGGGCTCTGTATCCCCTTTGCCAGTGAGTGTCCTGCGCGTATCTGTATGACAGAAATCTGTCGATCAGGGTTGAAGGACATGCTTGATGGGCCCTGCATCCTCGCACACACACACACTCACCTCATCAAAGACCGCTTTGGATCCCTTTTATGGGCAATATGCAAAATGCTTAATTAAAGATCAAGAGATTGAGATGTATAACTCTGGTCTTGTGTTTTTATAAATTCTACACCTGTGATCCAGCATTTCTCTATTAACCTTTCTACCTTGGAGTGTCTGTGCCAGAAAGGAGATATTCTTCAGATTTATGTCCTCTTATGAGCCCTTTCAGTAATTCAGTACTCCTCTACAGCACATGATAGGAGTCCTAGATGAAGGAGCAGCCTCACAACACAGCCTTATTAAAAGAATAGGGTGCATATTGACTTTGGTACTGCACTTCAAATAACGTTGATTTACAGCCTGGCACTGTGCAGGCGTGTCTGATGGAGACTGTACCATTAATTTCACCTTACTGAGGATTAAATACAGTATTTCACTGCAGAGTTAAAAGTTTTTAGTAGCTTAAGATCATAAGTGGCAACCTAACTCAGCTAACGTTTTATAGCAATTAATCTATGAGCAGTGAAGCTGTCTGAATGCCCTGGCTCCAAGTATCTGGTAATTCCTAGGTAGTTCAGTATTTCCTTCTGTATGAGCCCAAATATATTGATTTTCTTAACTGTATATGAACTTCAACTTTTCTTTTTCCTAGAAGTGATTACTATTGCAATTAAATCCTTGCATAACAGACATTAAAGGTCTTCTCTACTGTTAGGGCACGCATAGAGTATTTTCAGTCACATCAGACCAGTGGTTTTCTCAAATACCTCAAAAGGTTAAAATTGAATGTGTTTGTTTTTTTTTTTTAAGCCAACATTGCCCAGTGTGTTTCTCACCCTGAATCTGGCCTCTACTTTTGACCTTGAGTATTCATGTAGCCATTACAAAGTTTCCTTTTATGTTGGACAGATGAGCAGGGCATAGTTCAAACAGCCACGTTTGCTCCCTTATTATGTGGCACCCTTTTGATATTTACTCTGTAACTCTCCCGCGAAGCTACTGAGAAAAAGTGACCCTGCAATTCGAGTCACCCCATCAGCTGTAACTGAAGGCAGCTGGCAGATGTCAAGTCACTCAGTATCAGAGTTTCCCCCTCCTTCCCAAGCAGCCAGAAAGGTGGTAGCTCCATTTCATGGGCTCTTGGGAGGCAAATGTGTTGCTGCTCCTGTATTCCATACTGCCAAATTCCCTGTCGATGCTTTATCCCACCATCTCCCCTGGCCCTTCCTGGCTGTGTTAACCCTGTCCCCAAAAGCACCCCATCCCCAAAGCCCCTAGGTACACATCCTTGAGTAGTGGTGCTTTATGATCCTCGTATGGGGAAGAAAGCCCCAGTATTTAGGCAAGGATAAAATGAAGTTTGAGTGTACTAAAGATTCAATGCAGGTTTGGGCAGCTCCAGCACTGAGTTACCTGCTGCAAACCTGTTCTGACTGGTGAAGGAACAAATTCTCCTTACCATTCTCAAAAGGGAGCTAGTAATTCTTGATTCAGTTAAGGAGGTGGTGGTAGGACACCATCTTCTGCTAGGTGTCAGAACTTCTTACAGAGCCTCACTATTCTAGGCAACAGTACAAACCCCCATTTTTCAAAGTAATTTAATTTTAAAGCAGGGAAATGGTCTGATCTTTTTATTGCACAAAGGGCTTTATTTGCCTGTTGGATTTTAGGCTGCTCTGTGAGAAAGTAAACAGAGACCAGCATTCAAGTAAAAAACACAAGGTCAAAAGTCATAGCATGAAATTGCAGAACACTGCATGAGTACAGATCGGCCTCAAGTCCAAGAATATCTTGGAACATTAGCTTTTCTGAAGGCTCATTCTTCCTTCCACAGAGCCAACAGCTATGCCCGGGGCTGCAGGCTGAGCAAAACCCCCCCTCAGCCAGGTTGTGTTGTGATTATTCCAGGCAAGTGATGGCACTTCAAGCTCCATCCATTGAAAATAAATGCACATTGGCAGAACTAGGAACCTTACAGCTCTTCACACAGCTCGTAATGACCTGTGCACAGTCTGCATTCAGAGTTAGCCATTAGGCTCCTAATATGCTACACAATCTTCCTGTACAGTTTTTTTTTTTCCCACTATATAGAACTTTATTTGTAATACAAGGCAGGAAATCACAGAGTCAATCTTTCAGGGATCATGGCCCGCATAGAATTTGGACAGAAAGTCTGTAGGTCGTGGGGTTTCAGTCTCATGGAAATACCTCATGACATGAGTCCTCTGCTTCCATACGTTAATGGTTTCCTGAAGTTCCATTTTACCCTGTGCACAGACAAGACAATTCTAGATTAGTTCTCAGTTACAGCCCAAGTCTAACTATACAGCACTATGGAAGTGACTTGAATGCACGTAAGCACCCTTAAGACCACGGCATCAACAACTCCATGCTCCTAAACACTGCTTGCATCACCTGTGCTGTGACACAAATCTATACACTGTTCTGGCCTTGTAACTCTTGCTTCATGTCCTGTATTTAAGAGCTCGCTTGTCTCTACAGCACAGCTTCCTGGCCCTGTGGCATCGGAAAGGGACCCTGCCCCCTCCTTAGGACATGGCTTATTTCTCTCTTGACTGGCACCCCCATAAAACTACACGTAACATACCTAACTTTCACACCCCTCTATTCAATTTTTTTGAATAGAAGGTAGTTAGCTAAGGAACTAAGTAGAACTGCTGCTAAGTGCTCTGCAACAGTATCACTACAAGAGAGATATTAAACATAACTTCTTCATGACTCCAGTCTACGAATTATCATACTGTTTTTGAAGGATGGCAGCATGGGGCAGAATCAGACTGCCTGGAACTGTCACTTACTGTATTGTCTAGGATTCTGATTCCAGTGTTTTTCACCCTGTAAAGACAGACTAACTGTCTTGCAATGCAAGAAATACAAGAGGTAAGCAGGGCAGGCCTTGGTTGGAAGCTTTCTAATACATTAGAGCTACAGAGGTCAGTTATTGTTGCTCAGACCCATTTTGAAGCCTTGCCCTACTCTTGGTATGTTGATGATTGTGGTGAACCAGCCAGGTCTCTCAGGCCTAAGACATAACCAGATGTGTTACAGACTTGGGGTGTTTTGCCACCCAAAGCCAGCCTCCCAGCAAGTACTGCCACTCTATGCCTCAGAGTCAATGGAGAAAACCACACCCCTAGGGAAGTACTGTAAGGAGCACCAGGGTCACTTTCAATGGTAAACTACCAGTAGCATCTTTTCCCCTTTCTTTGATTGCCATTGCTTTCAAAAAACAAATACAGTAGTGTTTAAACCCCTATTTTGCTTGCCATACACTTCCTCCTTTAAGCATCTGCAAACTGGAAGACCCAATACACTGAGTGACAGTAATCTGTATTTGAGCAACTCTGACTTAGATGAGTTAAGACTCTATTCCTCTGCATGCTAAAACAGCTTAACCCCTTGTCAACAGGTTTATTGACAGAGATAAACCAATCTGGATTGCAAGAGGGAGCTTCTCCATAGTGCAAGCTGAGATAAAACCATCCCTCTCCTCCATCACACTCGCCACCAATTACACACTCACATTTTCTGCAGCTTCAACAAAACAGGAGTGACTTGTTTATACCTTAATAACCAGCATGTCTATCACCCGTGGATCCGTAACGTGGGCATTCTTCATGAACATCTCCCGCACCTTGTTACGCCCCTGTTTCACTGTGATGTCCAGCTGGTACAGGTGCACTAGGAAAAACATAACACCCACAGAGGTCACCTGTATGGCTTTTGATTTTTTATACTGACAACATGTAAATCAATGCCTCAAAATACTACACAGTTGTTTGTTATCACTCTACTTGGCGCTTGTCAGGCTGCACCTGGAGTACTGCGTTCAGTTTTCGTCCCCACTATGCAAAAAAGGTGTGGGTAGGTTGGAAAGGGCCCAGAGAAGGGCCACTAAGATGGTCAGAGGACTGGGAAACCTTCCATATGAAGTAAGGATGAGAGAACTGGGTTTGTTCAGCCTTGAAAGAAAAAGGCTTAGAGAAGACCATATTACCATATACGAGTACATAAAGGGTGTCTACCAAGAGGATGGAGACCCCCTTTTTATGAGGATTCACATGGAAAAGCGCTAATGTGTATAAACTGCTCCTGGGGAGATTCTGACTGGATTCCATAAGAAAATGTTTCAACATGAGTACAGTTAAACATTGGAATAATCTCCCCAGGGAAATGGTGGATTCCTCTACATGGGGTGCTCTTAAGGCTCAGCTTGACAGGGTGCCGGGCCATATCATTCAAACTGTATAGCACCTAAAATGTTGGACCAAGTGATCCCTGAGATCCCTTCCAAGCTGGCATTCTAAGATTATTCTTGTAATGTCTGCCAGCTTCACTGATACAATTAAACGCAAATAACGGACTCGTTTTGAAGTTTTAGAAAGCAGCATCCTTTATTTCAGGGCTGGGTGCATTAGGGGGTGATTTCCATCAATCAGGTGTAACAAGTTTGAAAAAAAAACGCATGCTATAAAGTAGACACGCTATCAGAAGTATATTCTGTGTAACTTTCAAAAAATACAGTTACTTATATAGGACTTAACTCTAGCTTAAACAGAAATATTCAACTGCTTGTAAAGGTAACGACTTCTTATATAATTTTCACGGTGAAATAAGCCTCACAGCCGCGATACAGGCCCCAGGGAGGCAGGAAATCACGACACACAACCCTACACCGGAAAATTAAACCCAGATTCATGCTTAGCCCGGCAAACCCAGTGGCAGGCGGGACACAGGAGGGTTGGGGAGGGAGATGTCCATAGGACAGGGAGGGCAAGGCGGGCCGGCCGTGCGCAGTCGAGCAGCCGCAGCCCCCCACGGGCCGGTCCCGGACCCGCAGAGCCGGGGTGACCGGTCTCCCCGTTACGACCTTGAGCGCCCCACGCCGCGCACGCGCGCCCGGCCCGCCCTCACCCGTGTTGGGCACCTCGCGGTACCAGGCGCGGTACAGCTCCCGCACGCGCCGCTTCGCCTCGCCCAGGTCCCGGCTGAAGATCGGCTTCACCGCAGCAGTCACTGCGCCTCTGCCCGCCACCGCCATCTTCTCGTAGCGGCGGCTGCACCTCCCCCGCGTCTTCCCTGCCACCGCTTCCGGCGGAGGCGCGCGCGGGCACGGCGGTCTTCTATTGGTCAGCCTCGCTGCCACTTAAGCCCTGTGGGCATGGCAAGTAGTGGTGGCCTCGCATCTGATTGGTTGGGGGAAACGCCAATCCCAGCTGGCTGCGGGGAGGAGGAGGATCTGGTAGGCGCGGCCACGATGTGCCCCGCCCCCCGGCGGGAAGGGGGCAGGGAGAGAGGGGCAGGGCGACCGAGGAGAGGGGTCGCGGATCAGGGAGGGGCGGGTTTAGAGCCCCCACCCCCCAACGCGGCGCGGGACCAGGGTATTCCGTTGTTACACTGATGGCGAAAATGGCGACAAATAAAGCCTCCAAGGCTCGTTTAGGAGTTTCGGAAAGCAGCGTCCTCTACTTCAGTGTTGGGAGCGTGAGAGAATGATTTCCATTGATTTCCATCAATCATAACGAGACGAGCTGGCACAGAATGTATTTCCCACTTAAATGCAGGTGTATAAATGTTCCCAGAAATCTTATGCATATTCTATTACTTTCCAAGAACTGATTTTAATGTTGTGAATTTCACAACAGCCAAATCTCTGCTCGTTGGACCTTTGGAGCCAGTTCTGTCTGACCTTGCACTTGAGATAGGGAAAGGCTGCAAACAGAGGTGATTAGAGAAGAAGACACATCTGCTCAGCACAGACCATACTGAACACAAGTCATTACCATTTCTCTCTGATCAGTATCTAGAAAAACACTGTTTGAAAAAAAAAAAAAAAAAAAACATGCTATTAAGTAGACACACTGTCAGAGAGACATTCTGTGTAATATTCAAAAAATACAGTTACTTAGATACAACCTAACTCTGTTGTAGCTTAAAGCAAAATATTCCACTCTTTGTAATAGTAACAACTTATTGTATCAACATCAGGCTGGCAATCAGTCCCTAGTAGAATTCCTACAGGTCCATCTCAGGGCCAGTGCTCTTTAATCATCGAATCATAGAGCCATAGAATGCCAGCTTGGAAGGGACTCAGAGATCATCTGGTCCAACCTTTTAGGTGATATTCCTAAACGTAAGAAGGCTATGGAACTGTTGGAACAGGTCCAGAGGAGGCCACAACGATGATCCGAGGGCTGGAGCACCTCTGCTGTGAGGACACTCTGGGAGAGTTGGAATTGTTCAGGCTGAAGAATAAAGCTCTGGAGAGGCTTCTTACAAGGACAAGTAGACAAGTAGTAATACGACAAGGGGGAATGGCTATTTTTTTTTTTTTTTTGGAAGGGAGGAAGATTTAGATTAGACGTTAGGAAGAAACTCTTCATGCTGAGGGTGGTGAGGCACTGGCACAGGTTGCCCAAGGGATGCTGTGGATGCCCCTCCACCCCGCACTGGATGGGGCCTTGAGCGGCCTGGTCTGGTGGGAGGTGTCCCTGCCTGTGGCTGGGTGCTGGAACTGGATGATCTTTAATGATCCTCCCAAGCCATGCTATGGTTCTGTGATTCTAGATACGTCTTAAATGATATGCCAGTCTAGTTTTCATAAATCAAGTTTAAGGATTCGATTTGGATTATTTAAGAAAATCAAATCTGTATAGCCTTCTAGAATGAAGGCCAAACTAATCCTACTTCTCAGAAACCAATTAATGCCTGTCAGCCTCTATCTACCTATAATTTCTAAATCATAGCCAGGAAATCTGATTATAAACCAAACCTGTGAACCTCTCATTTTATCTTTATGAATAGAGTGAAGCTAAAGAAAACTCTCTTTGTTCCTGTGCTCTACAGTCTTTTCAAACACTTGCAAGTTATATATTGGTCACCTTTTAAATTAGAAAATACTGAACATACATTGACACAAGTGCATGAAACTTGTTAAGTTCATTCTAAAAGAAATGTCACTTCTGCCAAGAAATAGGAATTACCCTCTGCCACCTGCTGTTTAACACTGAGCAAAATCCTGTTATTTCACACAAAACATATGTCAAAATTGTATTCTGAGCTGTGAAGTTATGAGCATGTAGAGTTTTAGGTATGTATACTTATTTCCAAGCCCCTAAACCAGCCTGGCAGCAGTCTGCAAACATCAGCACTAAATTTAGCATTTTCATTCTAGCTTCTTTCACAAAGCTCACATTTTCTGGATGCAGGACTTGAAGGTTTATTAACCAAGTTTGCTGATGACATGAAATTGCAGGGAGCTGCAGACACTTTTGAGGACAAAGAGGCCCTGCAGAGGGATCTGGACAAATTGGAGAGCTGAGCAATCACCAACCGCATGAAATTTAACAAGAGCAAGTGCTGGGTTCTGCATCTGGGACAAAGCAACCCTGGATGTCCATACAGACTGGGGAGAAAGAGGCTGGAGAGCAGCCCTGTGGAGAGGGTTCTGGTCAGCTGCAAGTTGAACATGAGCCAGCTGTGCCCTGGCAGCCAAGAAGGCCAACCATGTCCTGGGGTGCATCAAGCACCGCCTTGCCAGCCCCCATGAGGGAGGTGATTGGCCCACTCTGCTCTGCACTTGTGTGGCCCCACCTCGAGTACTGTGGGCACAGTTGGGCACCACTGGACAGTGTCCAGAGGAGGGATACAAAGTTGGTGAAGGGTTTAGAGGGGAAGCCAAATGAGGAGTGGCTAAAGTCCCTTGGTCTGTTCAACCTGGAGAAGAGGAGACTGAGGGGAGACCGTCATCACAGTCTACAGCTTCCTCACAAGAGGAGGAGGAGCAGGCACTGATCTCTTCTCTCTAGTGACCAATGAGGGAATGGCAGGAAGATGCACCAGGGGAGGTTTAGGTTTCAAAGTTCAGTTCACTGACAGCTTCTTTTTAAGAAGGCTTATATGTGTGCTGGTAACTATGAACCCAAGCATGTTCAGTTCAGCGTCGTCTAACCAACCAGAAAAGTAGACTGAGAAGAACTTGCAAGATCTTTTAAGATGAGGTGTTGGCTCTAAGAAGTTTGTCAAGTGCGTGTCTGAGACAGGTCTGTGAGAAAAACACAAAGAGGAGGGGCGAGAAAGAAGATTTTTCATATGAATTTTAATATTTCAGATTATTTTGTAGATGAAAAGCATCTGTGTACATTAACTGTGCAGTTCCTGCTGAAGAAAAACCTTAATAAGATATTAATAAGTATTTGCATAATTCATTAGCCTTCATATATTCCAAAGTCACTATTAGAAAAACAGATATGAATATGTGCACACACACTCAAACATTTTTTTTAAGCAGTGATTATGCGTAGAATTTTCTTTATGCTGTAGTCTTTATGTTCTGTGGCTAAAAAGCAGTTACTACTAATCTAAACATCAACGTCTCTTAACACATCGCAAAACAATGTCAGGAATGTTGCAGGAAGACAGAGAAAGGTAGCACTGACACAGTTGTGCAGTTTCAAATAACATAACTCCATGTCTTTGTGAGTTCCAAACCTGCCAAAGAGCTGACTACACGTTATACTGAAAGAAGCAGTTTGCAAGAACTAGTTAGATAGGATTAAAACTTAATTTTGGGGGGCTATAAATGAAGGCATTGCAACATGTACAATAGGAGCATGAAAAAAACAGTAAGGGAAAAGAGGGGATGTGTATTTATTGCATGGTAAGAATTTTCAGGTTCACTGCTCTGAAATTGCACCTAAATATTTGTCACCATGTGGCCGGAGCTGAAACTCTCTGCCTGCTGACCAACGGCTCGTGTCAAATCAGCTGTAGGTGGTGGATTGTTTTTGCAGGAATGGAGGCAGAGCTGGACTGCCCTGAGCACCAGGCAGAGGCTTCGCTGCTGTGGGACGGCACAGCATGGGAGGCAGTGTGGTCGGGTGTGCAGTGGGGCCAACACAGAAGGGAGAGGGCCAGGAGTACCTTACACGTTTTTCCAAGGTTTTTTTGCTCCTAAAACTGGCAAGACCCCAGGGCTGTCTTTTACCCAGGATGCCCTTGTATTTCAGTAACCTAATTCAGGGCTAATGGTTCATTCAGTAGCTGTGTGCTCCATGAACTCCTAGGCAACCGATGAGAGCCCAAAGTACAGCAGAGCTGGCTCATTGGCTACGTGTGTACTCACAGACTGGATTGTCATTCGAAACTTGCTAAGGCTGTCTGATGCAAGATCTATGGCTGGAATTAAGCTAAAGTGTGTATCGGGCCATATCCTTACCAGGAACATCTGCACAGACTTGAGAGGTCTTGAGTGGAACCTAGCACCATCCTGCCTAGACCTGTGATATTTCTGGCAGAGTTTGCCTTGGTGGTGGCCTCTGAGCGGAAGGAGCGTGGTGTGCGCTTATCTCGGGACAGCTCGCAGCCGGTACGGCTCTGGGAGGTTTAGGAAGGTAAAGCAACTATCTGCCCGTGGCCTGGGCTGGCCCTCGGGGAGCACAAAGGTGAATTTCTGCATGAGAGTGGTAAAGAAAATAAAGAGCTCCATCCTGGCCAGCTGTTCTCCCAAGCAGACACGGCGACCTGCAAGAGAGGCAGCAGGAAAGGTGTGTGAAAAGGACATTAAAGCACAGTGGAATCGCTGGGGAAGGAGCGGATCATCCCCTCCTGCTGTGCCTCTGACTTGCAGTTGGATCCTCCCCTTAGATTTACCTGCAGAGAAAGGCAAGAAGGCCTCCGGTTTCACAAACTGCCCGTTCTCATCCAGGAAGTGTTCGGGGTAAAACTCATTTGGCTTCTCCCAGACTGCCTCATCCTTTAGCACAGAAGACAAGTTGGTGATGATTGTCGTCCCCTGCACTCCTCAACAAGAAGAAACAACTTATGTGAGAACAGAAGCATTATCTTGGCACAACGAATGAGTGCTTGTCCCCTTTGGTCTGTGTCTCCCATCAACCATCATTTAGCAATTCGGAATAAGTAACCAATTCTTCTTCTGTATCTTATTTAAAACAGAGGCAAAGTAGGGCGCTTTTCCAATGACATATGGTGTCTGCACTACGCTCTGAAGCATCTGAACTTCTCCAATTTGTATCCTTACGAAGGCCATTGCATGCAAATGCCAATTTCATGGTTACACAGTGGAAACAGCCTCTGCTTCTCAGATCCTCCTGTACCTGTTTCATAGCTGGAGAGAAAAAGCTGACTGACAGACTTCAAAGCCCAACTTTTGCAGAGGCCATGGGAAATTACAAAGCTTTCCTCTTTCACATGTCAATGTTTTAAACTAGAGAAAAAAATTACAAGGCTAACAATAAAGAAATCCTTGTATTGTTTTGCTTGCATGTGCATTGCTACCAGGGGAGCTGCCTGTCACAGTGGCAGTGGAATGACTGCCAGTGGCATTTGAATAGCTTCAGAGATTGGAGTTTTAACTACTACCATCTTAGGAAAGTTAGTAAGCTGGTGTCATGCCTCCCGAGAGCCCATTAGGCTGTGTTACTTTCTCATTCCAACACAAGGTAGGCAGTGGATGTCATAGCCCATCGAGAGGAAAGCAAACGTTTGCACTGAGTTGCCACTGCAGTTGGATTCCAACATAACCATTACAACCCTGGAGCACATATGTGATCATTAGCCTGGTCTTGTAATTTCAAAATGTCCTATTTCAGCACTCGCCAGTGACTGTGATTTGGGGCTGAAAGTGCCAGGCATCTGCACAGGGAGAGGATCCTGCATTGTTTGTCTGGCCACAGTCACCTTGGGAATGAAGAAGCCTTCCAGCTCGGTGTCCCGGTATGTCATGTGTGGTAGGGCAACCGGAGCAACATCCCCGCAGCGTTGCACCTCATGGATCACAGCATTGGTGTAGGGCATGCTCGCTTGGTCCTCCATGGTGGGTGATCTCTCTCTGCCAATCACCTTGTCAATCTCTGCGTGGACCTTACCTGAAAGCAGCACAGCTAAGGAATTAGAGCGCCCTTAGATAAGCAGAAGGGGCTGGTGCAAGCTGTCGGAAAGCTGGTGGCAAGAGATTCGTAGACACTGAGTGAGAGCAGGACAAGCAGTTAGAGAAAGGAACAGAAACTGGAGGGGAATGCATTTGTTTTCAGTTACTCAGAATCATCTGTACAACTATTCTTTGTGTACAGTTTCTTTAAGAAGGGTCTTTCACTCAACATGCTCCCTTACCCCTCCTCTAAGAGGCTGAAAGGGTACCTGGGCATGCAGAATTAGAGAACTGAAACAGATTGGGATCTATTCCAAATATAGGAAGGTGGGTACTCTGGCCACTGGAAGTCTCCAAGTAGCCTTCAAATGAAAGGAGAGTGTGAATCTGCCCTTCCTACTCCATTTGTTTCATCAGAGCTTCCCCCTGACACCGGGCCTTGCCAGAACAGCTACATCTGGGATGAGTTTCTCTAGATTTCTGCTAGACCAGCAATCAGCAAAGCTGTTCCTCACTGCAGAATCCCAAAACCATGGAGAGAAGATGTTCAGGCTCCTCACAGAAAACGAGAGTTAAAGGGAACACACCACACCTCTGCCTGTCCTCTAACTTACTCTGTATTTCTGGGTGGAGAAGCATGTACAGAAATGCCCACCGGAGAGTGGTGGATGTGGTCTCAGAACCAGCTATAAACAAGTCTGCAGTTACCAAACGAAGGTTGTTATAGTTGAAACCATTCTCTTCAGCCTCCTTACCCTGTGGAAAGCAAAAAAATGAGTGTCAGGGGCTGGGGTCCTTGCTGGGCAAGAAGATCATTGGTCCAGAGAAGTACTGAGAAGCACTAGATACGTTTTTGCTGACCAGGGAATTAATTGGGAGAGTAAAGCACAACACAGGCAATAATCTGTGTATGGCTGAGGTACTTTGGTGACCTTGTTACTTCCCATATTTCAAGATCATCAGCCATCTCCCATATCCTGAGAGATGAACACTACACCCACCATCAGGATAGAAGCGAACACCTTGTGCTCTCAATTCAATCAGATCACAAGCCCCTGCCACTTGACAAAACATTTTCCCCCAAAGGAGGTGGAACACAGTTACTCAGGTTTGATCAGACCATAAACCCCATACAGTAGAGAGGAGGCTGCAGTGATGTGGCAAATGCAGAAGTAACAGTATTTGAAGGGGGTTATCTATAGCTACGCATGGCAGATTCTCATTGCTTCTGCCCAGCTCTTTTTTTTACAATCAAAAAAATAAAAGCTCAGGGTATCATTACTGCCTATTAAGTCTGCAACACCAATTTCAGCAAAACTGGTCTCTCATCCAAATGCTAATTGAGCTCAAATTTGTTAGCATATGAGATATGACAAGCTCTCTGCATGAGTTCATCTGCTTGTCTGTTCTAATCCTCTTTATACTTCCGTTTCCTAGGGACTAGCTTCTGTTAAGTTATTCTTTTCTTATATTTTGATGCTGTTGTAATATGGATAGCAATTAATAAGGCACTTAAGACTCAACTGTTATTCCAATAAAAGATCTCTGGTGAGGGAGCTATGGGGCTGACCTGACCAAAGTTAACCCAGTAGAGGGATTTATCAGGCTGGCTTGTCAGGGGACCTTAGTGAGCAGAAGAGAGGTGTGACAGGAGGCAATGTGGTCAGACTCACATCCACCCCCAAGTAGTACTGCTCAGTGCAAGTAACATGGGTCACGTTGCTCTGCCCATGGAGCTGTGGGGGGTAATGCATGGGCTGGAGATGCTGCAGCACAGCAGGGTTCGTTATGCGGAGCAGCAGTCCAGCCTGAGGACTCAGATGGCAGAAGTAATTTGCAGGCAGAATTTGCTACTATTGCTCATCTGGCCCTCGAAATTCAGGGAATCCATGTGCAGAAATATATGGTGGATGGATGGGCTGACCCAAGTACCTTTGATTTTATACTGACTTCGTGCCTCACTAAATCAAAGAAAAGACTCCTTCTAATTTCAGTAAGGTACAGATTTAGGCTTTCATCTGGTCTGTCGGGAACTAGTTCTTAGCCAGCGATTCCAAGACATATATACCAAAACAGATGCTTTCCAAGTCACAACTAGGTTTAAAGGCAGGCTATGGACTGGGCAGTGATACCAAAAAGCCAGGCTGTTGCTGCAGTTTTGCAACTGATTATAGGACACCAGTCATTATGGCACTGACATACACAAAATGTTGCATGTCGACTTGTCCCCTGGTGAAAACTTAGGAATGTTAGTAAATTCTTAATTATTGCCTTTCAAATGCCTTCAAAATGGTTTAGGCTAGAAATAAGGGGGCAGCCAGACACTAAGGTGGATGTGACAGTGAAAAATGGGAACAAGAACAAAATCAGCAGATAATAAGGTCTTTTAAGACAATAAAAGAGGCTACAGCAGGAAGAAGTTAAAACCTTTCTTCTGAAGACACACCACGGAATGAAAAAGTAGGAAATTACTAAGAGTATTTTTACGGCTTTATGATGAAAGTCAGCTTCTATGAACAGGCTTAAGCAGGCAGAGAAATAGCTCCTGGATCCTGACATTCTGCCGGTGTCACCCTACCTTCTCCATTTCCTTTAAAAACGCATCAGTGAAATCTCGGATGTGAGCAGGGTTCCAGGTCTCCATGTGCTTTTTTATGAGCACATCTATGAAGTCCATTAGTGCCTTTTGCCCTCGAAAGACTCTCTTTGCCAGTCCAGGAATGCGTGACAAAATGGGCACCTCGTTAAGAAGCTGGGATGTCAGAACAAGAGAGAGAAGATATTATATGATACAAAAAGAAAAATAATGCAAACACAATGCTTTCAAGCAACAGAAGGCAACTTCTTACAGAAGAAGAACATATTACGCTCTCGGTCTACCTGAGGCAGGAATCCAGATTCTTCTTTCATGGAGTCCTGAAACACCTGTAACAGCTTCTTGAATGTCTCATCACCGTAGTTAAAACGCTCTCCATAGACAATGGTGCAGATCACATTGGAGACTGCATTGTTCACAACACAATGTAAATCGAAAGGACGACCTAAAAATGGAAAAGGAGACCAAAAAAGCTGAGCAACTCCAAGGTGTAGAACCTCAGCTGTCAGCAATGAAAATACACAAAGGCATCCCCGAAGCCTTCAAGAGAAAAAGCCCCCAAACCACTCAAAGTGCAAATGCATCATACTCTGAAGTGAAGATCTCATTGCCTACTCCTATTGGGTTGATCTTCACTTGAAAGAAGAAAACTCCCAAGCAAAGATGAGTTGCAGGGTTGTTCTGTGAGAGGACAGGTAACACTGCATTTGTTGAGGAAGAGAGCACTGCAAGCAGACGAGAGGGGCTGTGGTACCACTTCTCTCTCTCCATCACCGGATCGCCCTTTTCCCATGATCTCCCCACCCTTCTGGATGTGACAAACCTTCTTCGGAGTTGACTGCAGAGCACAGAAATCCCGCTTCCTCCACCACTCGCTCCTCCAAGGATCTCTTTCCCATCCCAAAGTTCCTCAAGGTAGAGAGCGTGAATTTCCTCAGTTCCTTCCAGACGCGCCCATATCTTGCCATAACAACCCCTGGAATTATGGATAAGCAAGAAATGACAGGAGCTCTGACCTGTACATCAAGCAAAGTTCACTAGGGAAGAGCAAACATGAGCTTGGGGTTGCAGGTCTGTGTGGATGTAAAGGAAAGAGCCTGATCTGGTACAGTTGTTTGTACAGCAGTTTTAAAACCAGATCACTGAGCACTGTAATGCACGTGCAGGGCCGGCAAAGGCAGAGAGGGGGATTCAATGAGAGCAACAAGTGCTGCTAAGGATGAAGGAATCACTGCCCCAAACTACTCAGCATTGCTCCCTTAGTCTGTGTGATCTGGGTGGCAGCTTGTGCCTCCACACAGGAGAGCAGGATGAGAGACTTGGGCTGGATGCTGGATAATAATCTGTCTTGGAAGAAAGTTACCATTTGTTTGTGATGACAATGACACACACATAGTATGTGAGCATAAGCACTAATCACTGTGTGTTGGGAGCTACCAGCTCCAACACTGGCAGGGAAGTTGTACCACTGAAAGTGTCCTTGCACTGCTGAGAAGGTGTGTGCTGGCACATGGAACTCTGTTACAACCAGGAAGAGGAGACTCCTTTTTGCCAAATCTGATTTTGTCACCACCAAAGGGTGACAGCCATGCAAGGAGATTGGCCAGAGGGTCACAAGAAGGTGGCACCGTACTGAGAAAATCTCCCATCTACCCAGTCCTCCTTGTGCCAGTGCCAGTGGGGATTGTCCATTTCCAAGGGACTTGCCTTCAGACTTAGTTCCGTATCCCAAGTGTTCATAAATTGGAATATATGGCCGGTCAGCAATGTCCTCCGATTTGTGGACCAGGGCTTCCTTCAGCACTTTATACCCATTCAGTACTACCACGTTGCTCCAGAAATTCTGAAGACTGAAGACATTTCCAAACTTCTCACGAAGCTGCCAAGATAAAAAAAGTACATCCCCAAAAATGAAGTGAATGTAATATCAACGTTATCCCCATAGCCTTCCTTATGGCCTTTACAATTTAGTGCTTACCGAGGTGCTTTTATTAGGAGACCTTCACCTTTGTCTTTGCAGTGCAACAGCTCAGAATGGTGCCAAAGGGCACCTGAAGCAGGGGTCCATGCTCTGTGAGTGGAAAGATTTAGAATATGCCTATCCTGGCCAAACTTTTGCCATGAGCACTGTGTAAGAAGTTCGGATTTTGTATAACAATGTCAGGTCAAGGACCCTTTTGAGATTTTTCAAACATTGCATGCTCAACAACAAATAATTCCCCAATACTTCTATATTTTTTTAACCTGAAATATCAGGCGAGTTTTGAGGTCATTTCCCTCTCCTAGGAATATTGATGATAAGGTGATAGGTATTTTTTTAACATGCATTTGTTCCTAAAGATCCACTCAGAGCCTAGTTCCCAGAAACACGGTAGGAAGAGGCAATTCCACATTGGAGTTTCAGGTCAACTTTCTCCCTAGGAGAAGCATCCACATCTCGCAAGACTGGTAACTGGCACACACCCTGCATCTGTCATGGTCTGTAAGAGACATAATGCTGGCAGTAGGATGGAGGCACAGGTAAGCCTGTCAGCCATGCACTCACTGTGGGAGCTTGCCATGGAGCTAAGATTGCTCCAGGTAGACAAACCCTTGGGCTGGACACAGACTCCCTGGAGAAGGCAGGCTTATTAATTATATTTGATTTTGAACTTCTGAGGACTCTTCTCTTCTCCCCACCAATAGCTATAATTTGTTACGTGGTGGAAAAATTACTTGTAAAATTGCTATCCTTTATCAGGGAGCCAACTGATTTTTACATAACCATTCTTAAATGACAGATCTTAGCTACCTTGGACCTCTGAGAGAGTCAAAATAACATTCGTATTAGATTGTGATAATTTACCTTAAATATTTAATTTCTAAGTTTTCTTCTTTTTGTGCTAAATGGGATGATGTTGATAGAATTGATGAAATAAAGAAGACTTTTAATCCCTCAGATTTGTTCCAATACGTTGACTTTTAGAGAGGGCTAATTTTGAAATCCTGCTGTAATTTTACCGTAGTTTGTGTAAAACTTTCAATGTAGATGACCTGAAATAAGGTTTCAAGGGAAAGTCAGAAAAAAACAGAAGCAATATTGGTTTTATCTGCATTTCACTGTATCCATACAACCTTTCCTGTTGCACTTTTTTCAGACTCATGATCTGCTTGCATATTTCTGTCTCTTTCTGTCAAGACTCCCCAGCCGGTCAGTAACACTGAACAAAGAGCTCAGGAGTATGTTGCTGGAAGGCAGTGCAGTAGTAGCAATGCCCCACAGACTGTGCTGTTTTCTTTTTTCTGTCTTCTGGTTCTTGTTTGTTAAAAAGCTAAATGTCTTAATTTCTGCACTGTAGCAATGCAAGCAATTGGAGTACTTAAGGCTGTGTTTGCGGTGGCATTGGAAAGGGAATTAGCACTTCACCGGCACGAGGAAGACATCATTAAAAGCAATTACTTGTCAAAATTGTGGTAAGCACAACCCTGACATGATGTGATTTGAAAATGGTAACCTTTTGGGCTATATGCAAGCAAAGAATATAAATCTGTACTTAGAGTCCCTTTTTGGCAGATCTTGGACAGACAGCTGAACAGTGAGTGCTGTCCTAGAGAAAAGGCCTTCAGAGTCTGCAAACTGAAGCACAAAACCCCTGTGCAAACTGTGCTGTGCTTTTCCTTTAAGAAAGCTGAGCCCTCACTTTGAACAGGAACTCTAGGGAGATTTTGTACAAGCTGTACTCTTTCACTGAAACTGTCACATGCCTGTAAGTGAGCGTAAGCAACTGGCAGAGAAGGCTGACATTCCTGAAGCCACATCCCAGCCCAAAGATACTTGGCTTTCTTCCCTTATTTGTTCTTTTCTCTGCTCCCTTCTCCCACAGCTGCCCAAATGTTAAGCTGGTGGCCAACTCTGCATCAGAGCAAGCATCGCCCATCACTGGGGGCACAACAGGGTGTCCTGCTGAGATCGGGAGATGGAGGCTGGCGAGCGCTGGCGTGTAAATTCTCTCTTTATCTGTATGACAAGGTCAGTGAGTTCTTTTGCCCTGGACTTTGGAGAGGGCGTTACCCTTCAGCTTTGTGCAAGGGTAGATCATGCCAGGGCATGCCCAGCCCTCCTGGGCCCACAGTCACCTGAGGGGGGGTTTCATGGTGGGGCTGGCACTCACCTGTTTAAAGGAGAGGACGGGGTTTCGGAAGTCAATGCAGAGCATGGTCCCAATGAATGGCAGCGACACTGGTCCGGGGGGGTAACGGCTCCACTGCCTCCTGCGCTTCATGAAGTCAAGAAGTAAAGTAAAGACTGTAAGAAAAACTCCCAGTACAGAGACGTTGGTCCAGCTGGATGACAGCTGGGACCCCAGCCACAGGAGCAAAGACATTTCTACTCCTTGGTCTTCCTTGTTTGATCCAAGACAGTTTCTACTTCCTTTTGCCTTCTCCTCTCCCTCTTTCTCCCCCTCTCTTTCCCTCTCCTCTTTCTCTCTATTCTCCAGGCAGCTGCCCTCTTTCCCTTGCCGTCTCTTTCTTCCCCAGTCTCTTCAGTCTCCCTGCTCCTCTCTCCCTGCAGTAGCTGCCCTGTGAATGTGGGACAGTGCTCAAACTCGGAGCTCCTCCTCTGCTGGGCTCAGCCTTGGGGGAGTGGTGATGGGGCTCATCCCTACTCTTTCTCCTCCTCCAAAGGCAGAGCTCAGAGGTTACTTTGTCCCTTGCCGTGGGTGGCAGCTGCTGGGGTGGTGCCCTCCGAGGGGCAGGGCTGGTTGTGGTCCAGGTGTTTGGGTGCCCTCTCCCACGGTATAGGTGTGACAGCACCTCCCAACAAGCAATCCAGTCTTGCTGTAGTCTCGTGGGACAATTTTGAAAGAGTTTATTTGTATCTGTGTTGCCTTTTTGCTTGTACAGACAAGTCAAAGGAGGAGCAGCTCCTAAGTAAAAACTGTCCAGGTTTCAGTTTGCAAGACTGAGTATTTGTTCCATTGGAGTTTGAAAAAGCTCAGGTCAGGTCAAGCTTTCCTTTACAGAAAGCACTTGTCAAGGAATTGCCTGATCCAGCGTCACGAGTCAGATGGCTGCAAACCATCTCCAGTGTCTGTAAACAAATGTATGGAGCATGGGAAACAACCAGGGGAACTGCTGCCCTGTTGCCCCACAACTGCACAATTATGATTTCTTTTGGAATACAGAGACGTGGTGGGATGGTTCACCTGGCTGAAGAGCTGACACAGATGAACATAGTCTTTTCAAGACAGGCAGTGTGGAAAAGGTGAGGAGTGGTTGTGCTTTATGCAGAGGAGTGCCCAGAGCTTTGCCATGGGGTGGGTGATGAGCCAGTCAAGTGCTTGTGGGCAGGGAGAAGGCAGCAAAGCAACGTGGGCAGTGCTGTTCTGAGCACTCACTGCAGACACCCTGATCAAGGGGAGAGAGTCAACGGAGCCGTCCAACACATGGGTGCACTTTAACCAGAATGACTGTATGGTCAGGCACGATCCAGGTGGTTTCTGGAGTTTGCTGAAGACAATTTCTTGACACAGGTCGTCTATGACAGAGCTAGAGGAGATTCTCTACTGGGTTGCTATCAACAAAAAAAAGGAAGAATTAGTCCAAGACAGCATGGTCAAGGGTAAGATTGCCTGCAGCAACCATAGACCACGGAATATCAAATCATGCAAGAAGTCACAAAGATAAACAGCTTTACATCCCTTGCCTTCAGGAGCGCAGATTTCACCTTGTTCTTGCTTGGCAGAATCCCAAAGGGAGCTGCCCTGGAGAGTAAACGGGCCCAGGAGAGCTGGTGGCTCTTCAAGGGAAGCCTCTTCAAAGCATGAGAGCAGTGCCTGTCATTTTTTACCTTGACTTTGCAAAACCTTTAGCACCATATCCTACAGTATCCTTGTGGCTAAATCAATGAGATAGAGATGGGCAAAGACGATGATAAAGTCGGTGGATGACAGCTCAGATTATGGGGCTCAAATGGTTTGGATCAGCAGTAGAGTCCAGCTGGTGGCTGGTGATGTCTCTTAGGTATCCATCCTGGGGCTGATAAAGTTTAGTGTGATTATTAACAGCCTGGATGATGGGACAGAGAGCACACTCAGCAAGTACAGTCTGGGAGAACTAACGAGAGCTGAAATATGTTTGCAGAGCAGCCTGGAAATTTGCTGCTTTTGAGTGGCCACCACATTTCAAACAGCTCTACTGTGAAGCCTTAGGAGACAGAGCTGCAACAGTCCTGCACTCAGGGGACTGGCTCGAGCAGGAGATGGCTGAATGCTGAATCAAGGGATCACTGACTTTCATGACCCATGCAGTCAGATGACAAGAAGGGAAATGTGGTCCCAAGAATGTCAGTGGGCATTTCCCAATCACCCCATTGGAAAAAGGATGTTTCCCTGCTGTTTTCAACTGATTTTGAGTTCCACATTTGTGAAATTCAGCTGAAAAATATCCACTTGAGTTCTTTCCTTTTTGCTTATCTTGGCTAGAGCTGAAGGCTTTTACCCCTCTGGGTGGTAAGAAGAATGGTTGATTGGAATTTGGGAAGTGGTTTTACTTTTAATGAACATCACCCTAGAAGGCCATCAGAAGAGCTGTTCCCCAACTGCTTTTCTTCCTTGGGTTTGGCCTTGATATAAAGTGACAAAGCTGCACCATGAGAAATGCACCAGCTTAAGAAAAAAAAACCCACTAGACACACAGAGTTTACACCTCTCAAAAGGTCTCTGGGTAAATGATCTTTGCCCCCTTCAGGCTGCGAACCAGGCAGCTTTTGGCTGGGAGCAGAGGCTTCTGTTCCTGCAAAGGCCTGGAGCAAGTGTTAGAGCTCAACTGATTTCAAAAGAACAGTTTTCAAAGCAAGTAAAGCCACACTAGACAACAAATCTGTCTCTGAGAGAAAGAAAGAGAGAAGGGTAATTATCCTTCTGAAGAATGAAAGACGTTCATTTGCATTTCTTTTCAATAAAGTAATATTTTGAGAGATTTTCAAGTCAGAGGGAAAAAAAACCCTCTGAATCCATACATATTTATTTTATGTCACTGCAGCCCCGCTGGGCCGGGCGAACACCTTTGTGCACAGTCAATTAAGAGATAAGCTAAGTGAAGTTATGGAAGATACAGGCAGACATTCCTATTCTTTGAGTGGACAATCTGCAATACAAACAGAAAGGCAGCTTTAAGAAAAAGCTTATTAATATTGCAAAATGAAGCATCCAAAAGTAAGGTAATGCAAGAGGTGCCTGCACGATCTTAATTGAGGCTTTTTTGTCTATATATTCCATAAGATCATCTCTAATTACAATCTCCTGCTATTTTTTTCCTTCTGAAGGACCCTTCCTTTATTCAGGGCACAGGATAAATGATGGTCATTTACTTATTTTATTTATATTATACTATTTGGATTCAAAGACTGTTTTGCCACCTGATGTTCACACCCTGCCTGGAAGGGTGTCTTAGTTGGGATTTTCCACAGTGGTCATCAGTGACTGTGTGGGTTCAGACCAGGCAGCCTTTTGTACCCAAAGCATCCCTCTGAGTTGGCACCAACAGAGAAAATGGAACCAAAATTCCAAACCACCTTCTAAGTGTTAGTACCTAACAGGAAAATCCTAGAAGCTGGGTTTGACAACTCCTTACTGCCACTTCAGCAGTCCAGGAGCTGTGCCCTGCTCCCAGCTGGAGTTGCAAGAGGCTTCTGCAGATCTTCCTGCAGGACATGAAAGTCAGAGATTAGTGTCTGTTTGTGAAAAATCACCCATCATCACAAACTCATTCCTTTGCAGAAGTGCGTTGAAAAACCTTTCAATGGCCAAAGAAACAAAGAAATGGTGGATGCCCCATCCCTGGAAATATTCAAGGGCAGGTTGGATGGGGCTCTGAGCAACTTGATATGGTTGAAGGTGTCCCTGCTCATTGCAGGAGGTGGACTAGATGACCTGTAAAGGTCCCTTCCAAACCAAACCATTCTGTGATTCTCTGATTCCTTCTCTTCCTCTTTGCTTCAGCACTGGAGCCAGCCTGGAAGCACTGGTCATGCAATATCAATATTTCCTTGAGCTTTCAGAATTGTTTCATCCAGTTCCCAGCAGGCTGTCTGCTTTTCCCCTGACGCCGTTAGATGGATCCAAACCTCAGCAATGTTCCATTCTGGAGGAGAAAAGCCTCTTGAAACAGTCAGTGTGGAAGCCTGCAGCTCTCTTTCCCTGGCTGTCCATTCTCCCAGACTACAGCTGAGCTGGGGCTGGTGGAGACCCCGCAAATGTTTCCATTCAGTAGCCTCTTCTGAGCCCAGACAAATTGGTCTCCCACCCAGTCCCAGGTGTTTTTGGTTCTTCCTCCACCTCCTTTTTCCTGACCACCATCTATTGCCTGTTTCGCCTCCACTCTGGCGACCTCTCCTGCCGACTGTTTCGGTGCTGGAAAGGGGCAAGGGGAGAGCGGAGGAGACCAGCTTCGCATTTGTCATTCACCCTTGCCAGCCTCCAGCAGCCAACAACCACCACCACCTGCTCCGTTTAGGTGTTTCTAGGGCTTTTTAGCTGAAAAACTGAGAACTCCATCACACGCACGCAAACCGGGTTTTCAAGTGCTTGTAACACGGCCAAGTTTGAGCACATTTAAGAGAGCCAGTGCAATGTGTCTTCCTAACAGAAAGCTGCCTCCTGCCAAATTCCGTGTGTAATGCTTCAAAGCATTAAACTGAGAAAGGAAAATATTGCCAGAAATTTTTCTAAGGGGTTAGGAGAAGGTCAGACAAACAATTGATTTCTAAGAGCAATGTCAGCCATCAGAAAGGGATTAAAAATTTTTTTGGCTGAACATTCCTAAACAAATTTAGCCTGAGGCACAACCCCAGCTTGGGGAATTTTAGTCTCAGCCAGTTCATTGTGACTTTTTTGGCCTTCAGATGGGGTTTTATACGTTGGAAGTACTTCCACAGCCTTAAGATGGACTGTGCTAACAGCTGTTCATAATAAAGCAGTCAGCAGAGCTGAAATAGCCAAGTCTTTCATAGTTACTGTTACTATGACTTACTGCCAGCTTTCCCACATTGCAAAGAAATCTGTTCTTCAGGCTTTTCTTCTTTAAATTTCCTGTGGCTTCCTACTCTGTTCCCTATATCAATCACAGCAACTCACCTGTCCCCAAAACAAGTCTAGGTGGGGCTTTCGTTTTTCCACCCACTCCACCCCATCCCTATACACGCCTCTTGCTCTTAAAGAGCCATGTCTCTGAACTCGATACCGAACACAAGGTGGGTCTTGGCCCTCATTTTTTGCCCCAGAGAGACAACTTTACCTCAGTGCTGTAAAACGTTGAGGAGCTGGGCTCCAGCAACTGCTGGGAACAGCCTGGCAGCACGAGCTGTGTAGTGGCTGCAGACATCAGCATCCGGATAAATGAGATGAAGTTTGTTTTCTGAAACAAGTTTCCCTTAGACAAACTTCAGATACTAAAAGTAGATTGAAATAAGAGCAGAATGGCTCTGTCTTGACTTGATACTTCACGCAGCTCCAGAGTGTATTGAACTGATCTCACACTTATACCTGACACTGCCCAGTGAGGGCTTCATGTGCCCTAAGCCTGGTATCCTCCACATGTTATAACTGGGACTAAAGTATAAATCAAAACAAGCTGCCTGGCTTCAAACTAGGCTAATTGCCACACTCAAGTTCAAATTCTCCTACAGGCCTGAATTCCTCTGGCTAAGACCTTCCCACTGTTGCTTTAACCTGAGTTAGCCAAAGGGAGCTCAGCATGCATCATTTCTAACCCCAGGACAGAGAGATGAGGAATCAAAGCGTTGCTTCACACAGGCTATGGTACCAGTGCTGGTCTTGAATGCCTCCTGAAGATATGTTAAACCTCTATGATGGGGCCAGGCTCTGGGAAGATGCCTGCTCGTTCGGAAAATGACTGGCAGCGGCTCCCTTGACTCACACTCTCCTGAGAAACTGTCAGAAAAATATGGCTTACGCCCCCGATACCATAGGCTGTTCATTTGTCTCAGCTGCTGGTTTTGGTTTCTTGTTCTTTAAGCTTCTGGAGAGCTGTGAATATATTGCTTTTCATTTTTGGTTTAGTACTGATAGCATGGGGTTTTTTCTTTGCTGTAATGGGAACATCCAGGGGAATTGCGGACAGAGGTACTGGCTAAAAACCTGGTGTGTGGCTTTTTTTTCCCATAGGAGACGTATTTAAATCCACACGGGGAAACTCATCCTGATTCCCTGGACTGTGAGATCAGTGAGACACCTTTGAAAAAATTGAGGTGATTAAATCCAGGTTTGGAAGCCAAAGAGACAAAAGCATCTTGGTTTAGTTTCTGCCATTGATCTGCCCTGTGAGAGGCAAACACTCAGCTGGCTGCTAGCTCAACTCCCTCACTTGTATAATGGGTTTAATGGGGCTGTTTACTCAGTGGTGATAAAGCAGCTACAAATCAAGGTGCAAAGTACATTAATGAGGACTGATACTGTAATGATTACATAGCAAAGAGGCAGGCTGCCAAAGATGGATAAAAACCCATAAAAGGTTAATTTGAAGATCTGCTCTTGTTCCAGGGAACATCTAACACTGATCTTTTTCTTCTGGCAGAGGGATTATTTCACAGGCAGTGTTTTGCTGCCATTTCTGTGTGTTACAAGGATAGCTGGGGATGTTTTTCACAGTCAGGGCCTCAATTCAGTTATTTATGAATCAAAAAAAAAAGGAGGAAGATAATCTGGCTAAAAAGAAAACTGCATTTTTCTCCCATGCTTATGACACTCAGGAGCAGAAAGAATAACCCTGGGGGATGCTGTTTCCTAGTAGGTAAATCACATTTCAGGTTTCAGGGATAATTCTCTCTCTTTTCAGTCCTAGCTCATTAGCCTGTTTCTGATGGCTCCTGAACAACCCTGGCTTCCCAGGAAAGCATTCAGAGCTGTGTGTATTCCACTCATCATTGAAGGAAGAGATGAAGAGGAGTATTACTTCTGAAACATACTTGCTGTTACAAATTCCTTAGATTCAATAAAGCTAGAAGTGATTCTCTGTTCTCATCACCTTCCTCCCACCTTGGTGGCTGCGATTGCAGAATCATTGAATCATTAAGGTTGGAAAAGACCTCTAAGATCGTCAAGTCCAACCGTCAGCCCAACACCACCAGCCTATTAAACCATGCCCTGAGGTGCCATGGCTACACACTTTTTAAGCACCTCCAGGGAAGGAGATTCTACCACTTCCCTGGGCAACATCTTCCAATGGTTCACCACTCTTTCAGCAAAGAAATTTTTCCTCATATCCAATCTAAACTTCCCCTGGTCATCTTGAGACCATTTCCTCTCATCCTATCAATTGTACTTGGGAGAAGCGACCAGCACTCATCTCACTACAACCCCCTTTCATGTAGCCATAGAGAGCAGTAAAGTCTCCCCTCAGCCTCCTCTTCTCCAGGATAAACAACCCCAGTTCCCTCAGCCACTCTTCATAAGAGTTGTGTTCCCCTATACCAACAACAATATACTTGCCCTGGTAAAGGGGCATTTTATCTGCTTTCTCCATTTATGCACGGGCTCAGAGCTCTGCCACAGAGGTTATTATGGTGCACACCGTTAGCTCCTGCCTCGTTTAAGTGATGCAGTCGTTTCCAAGATTGTGGGCGTGGGCTGTCGCTCAGCTCAGGATCCCTTTTCTTCCCTCGTGCTGCTGCACTTGCCTGGCTGCGTTGTAAAGAGAAGCTTGCGGTAGCTGACCTGCCACGGTGTGACAAGGTGTGCAGACAGCCTCTCAAATGCTGTATTTTGGATGTTTGCCTTAGGCTTGGTCTTGCAGATAGAGCGGATCCCACAGGAAGGGTAGAGCCATACCTGGTTTGTGCCCCTGCTGTGCTCATCTCCATAGGTGGAGGAGAGCAGGTATCTGCTCCCTAGGACTTAAACTAAGACTGGACTGCAGGGAAACTTAAGGCTGGACGTCAAACACAAATCCTCAGTGAACTGAGCTCAGTCACTTTTGCCAGCCTGGGCTCAGACTGCTGATGTGAGGGGCGCAGGCCACCTCCACAGCACTCGCAAAGAGGCTGCAATGTCCCCCAGGTTTAAAGGACAGGGAATGCAGCCTCAGTTCACTTCTCTCAGCTTAGATGTTCGCTATAGCTATTTAATAACCTTACACTGCATCAAGCACAGGCACCCACTGCTGTGTGACTGGGCATGTGTCTTGCGGGTGGTGGGACGTACCTGCATGTTGGGCACATCATGGGCACATGTGAGTCACATGGCAGGGATGGCCTTCGGGATGTGATTCCCTCTGCCACAGGAAAAGCAACATGAGCCCAGCTGGCACCTCACAGGCAGCCCCAAACAGAAAGTTTCCCATCCCTGCAGCAGGCTGACGGATCCTTCTCCGACCGCTAAAAACCATGTGGCTTCTCCTGGCAATCTGTGGAAACCAAAAGACACCCCTGGCTTTGCTCATCTAACAAACCGGCACAAACCCCAACAATCTCAATGCTCCTGTATTGCTCCAAGGCACCTGAGGAGCCTCAAGGGGCAGGAATTAATGGCAAGAAAGGAAAAAAATATAGTAACTGATAGAGAAATCCAATGAGAGAAGGAAAGTACCAGGAAAGACTGCATGCTTTGGGGAGGGGACTGTTGCTGGAAAGGCACAGGTATTGGCAGGCCAGGCTTAACTGCAGAAGAAAATGGGATTGTTGCTCTCTGGATGCAAATAGATGATTGTCCTGTCAAGCAATTCACCACCTCCTGAATTCTGCCCTTGGTTCAGCAGTCCGTTAAGGCAGCAGCAGATGATGAGCTTACAGCAATTCTCTTGGGAAACCATAAATAACTTTAACAGCAACATTGAAATGTGCATTTGTCCCAGCACTTTTCCCATAAATGATTATTAATCCACTTAAAATGAAAATACTCAGACTGCGCGCCTTCAGGAGCGCAGATTTCACCTTGTTCTTGCTTGGTAGGATCCCAAAGGGAGCTGCCCTGGAGAGCAAACGGGCCCAGGAGAGCTGGTGGCTCTTCAAGGGAAGCCTCTTCAAAGCATGAGAGCAGTGCCTGTCATTTTTTACCTTGACTTTGCAAAACCTTTAGCACCATATCCTACAGTATCCTTGTGGCTAAATCAATGAGATAGAGATGGGCAAAGACGATGATAAAGTCGGTGGATGACAGCTCAGATTATGGGCTCAAATGGTTTGGATCAGCAGTACAGAGTCCAGCTGGTGGCTGGTGATGTCTCTTAGGTATCCATCCTGGGGCTGATAAAGTTTAGTGTGATTATTAACAGCCTGGATGATGGGACAGAGAGCACACTCAGCAAGTACAGTCTGGGAGAACTAACGAGAGCTGAAATATGTTTGCAGAGCAGCCTGGGAATTTGCTGGCTTTTGAGTGGCCACCACATTTCAAACAGCTCTACTGTGAAGCCTTAGGAGACAGAGCTGCAACAGTCCTGCACTCAGGGGACTGGCTTGAGCAGGAGATGGCTGAATGCTGAATCAAGGGATCACTGACTTTCATGACCCATGCAGTCAGATGATAAGAAGGGAAATGTGGTCCCAAGAATGTCAGTGGGCATTTCCCAATCACCCCATTGGTAAAATGATGTTTCCCTGCTGTTTTCAACTGATTTTGAGTTCCACATTTGTGAAATTCAGCTGAAAAACATCCACTTGAGTTCTTTCCTTTTTGCTTATCTTGGCTAGAGCTGAAGGCTTTTACCCCTCTGGGTGGTAAGAAGAACGGTTGATTGGAATTTGGGAAGTGGTTTTACTTTTAATGAACATCACCCTAGAAGGCCATCAGAAGAGCTGTTCCCCAACTGCTTTTCTTCCTTGGGTTTGGCCTTGATATAAAGTGACAAAGCTGCACCATGAGAAATGCACCAGCTTAAGAAAAAAAAACCCACTAGACACACAGAGTTTACACCTCTCAAAAGGTCTCTGGGTAAATGATCTTTGCCCCCTTCAGGCTGCGAACCAGGCAGCTTTTGGCTGGGAGCAGAGGCTTCTGTTCCTGCAAAGGCCTGGAGCAAGTGTTAGAGCTCAACTGATTTCAAAAGAACAGTTTTCAAAGCAAGTAAAGCCACACTAGGCAACAAATCTGTCTCTGAGAGAAAGAAAAAGGGCAATTATCCTTCTGAAGAATGGAAGATGTTAATTTGCATTTCTTTTCAATAAATTAATATTTTGAGAGATTTTTCAAGTCAGAGGGAAAACAAAACCTCTGAATCCATACATATTCATTTTATGTCACTGCAGCCCTGCTGGGCTGGGCGAACACCTTTGTGCACAGAAGATACAGGCAGACATTCCTATTTTTTGAGTGGACAATCTGCAATACAAACAGAAAGGCAACTTTAAGAAAAAGCTTATTAATATTGCAAAATGAAACATCCAAAATTAAGATAATGCAAGAGGTATCTGTACAAGTTAAGTTGAGCTTTTTTGGTCTATATATTCCATAAGATGCAGATGATGAGCTTGCAGCAATTCTCTTGGGAAAACATAAATAACTTTAACAGCAACATTGAAATGTGCATTTGTACCAGCACTTTTTCACAAATTATTATTAATCCACTTAAAATGAAAATACTCAGACAAGCAATTCTGATGATCTAAAACCTCTGGTAATCGTTTCCAAGAGCACAGTGCTCTTGCTGTTAGGGTAGAGACTTTATTATTTTGCTGTTTTCATGAATAACGCAGTGCCAAGCTCTCATTAGCGACTTTTTCATGGCTTTATCTGCAAGTTTTCTGTCAGTGTAAACAATGGCTCGAACACAAGTCAGCATTTCAAAGTTTTCATCAGTGTGTTGGAAGCAGAAGATCGCTGTGTGCTACTGTGACAGTGAAACAGGTTGTTTATGTTTGGTTTCTGTGCGATGCTCCTACTGACAGTTTACTCTTCACAAATTTGAATGCGCATTGGGAACCAGAACATATATTTTATTTTCTTATGAATTGGAAGCCCACAAATAACTGGTTTGGTTTAAAACATTGGCTCAGTCATGCTCACAGTTTGATTAATAACAGTGGGGGTATATGGAGCAAAATAGAAATTAGAAATGATGAAAATGCGGGCGAGATATTTCTAGGGAGCGTTTAACTTGTTTGTTACCTTTGCTGCTCCTTCCCAAATGATCTGTAGGTTACTCTTGCAAAAAGCAGTTGCTACATTCTCATAGCAACTGTACATAACAAGCCTACTTTTCTATGTTCATTTGTATATTTTCTACAGCTGTGTATTATAATTGTGGTTTGTGTTAAGAAAAATTACATGAACAAAAGAACACCTGCATTCTTTTACGCAGGAGGTCTCCATCAGCAGCGATCTTTCCACAGGCAGGAAGGAAAACTGAACAAGAACACATTTTTTCTGTGTTTTTTAGGCCAAAAGACTGAAAGGATGCTTAAAGACTTGAGGTTGGCAAGCTGTGGGTCATGAGTGAGAGAGAAATTACATGGGAGGCACCTGGGCCTCCCATGGGCTGACCCTGCTCCCATCCTCCCCATAGCAAAGCACCAAGTTCCTCAAGATAAATGACACCTCCTCACCTGCAGAGAAAGAGCAGCTTCCTAAAGCTGCTGGTTCCCAGGTCCCATGGGGGCGGCTGCGTGGCCACGCGCCCACAGCTCAGAGTGAGGCATCGCTGAGCACCAGCAATGTGCAGGTTCTTTCTGAGCCAGATGGAAAAAACTGGTTTTGTGGTTCTGACACTTTAAAAAATGTTGAGTTTCCTCAGAAAATGAAAACTTGGACATTCTGAAAGCCATGCCACGTACGGAGCTGACAGGCCTTCATCATCCTGTGTAAGGAGGATGGATTGGAATTGGCTCCTTTCTGCAGCTCCTTTCTGATCAGGATAAGACCTGATGATTCATATTCAGACAAATCCTTAAATACTTTATGGTCCTTATTGCCTATTCCAAAATCGAAAGCTTTTAGATTTGTCTTTACTGTGTTTTGAACTAATGCCAAACAGCCTTTGAACTGGGGACTGAAAATTCAACAACATTTTATTTCTTGCTTTGAGCTGTTGAAAAGTAGCGTCAAGCCCTGAGCTTTGGGGCACAGTCCAGGCTGCTCCCCTGCCAGAAATTGGCCTGGTCAAAAATTTCCTCTGAGATAGAAATTTCAGTCTCCTTCCTCATCTGCTCTGACTCTGCCCAGCAGATTACAAAGGGTGGTTTCTCATCAGCCTGTAAAATCAAGAGGTGCATGCAAAGACCTCAGCTGAAACCCTTCTATATCTTTCCATGAGAGCCAGTGGAGCAGCCTCAGGGCTCTGTGAGAGCAGGGAAACTGCTTTATGCCATCCTCAAACTGCTGTGAACGGCCTTTGGTTGGTCCCCACTCCTCAGTCTCTGTTCCCCACCTTAATGGGGTTTGTGGGAGTACAGAGTTGGAAAGCCCTGCGGTGGTAGCAATGGTCAGCCCTTGCGCCTGGTGCTCCCTGCGGCGGAGGGCCAAAAAGTCCAAGGGCTGGAAGGCAGCAGAGATCCAAGATTCAGCAGAGGAGCAGGCAGGTGGACAAGAGTGCAGAGACAGAGTGGAACTATGAGAAGGAAAGGTAAAAAACTTCATATCCAACACATCAGGGTGAGTTTTGCCCCACACAGGATTAGGTGAAGAGGAGCTGGGAGCTGCAGTCACCAAACAAGGTTGAGATGGTTCGCCAGGCTGTGCAGCACCCGTGTGAGCAGTGATGGAAAGCCAATGCCACCAGATACACTCTGTGGAGTGCATGGCCTGGGGATTCGGTCCCTTTTCTCTCAAGCAGAGAGGCCTTGACAGAAGTCAGGCTGAAGACCTTACATTATAAGCTGGATGGAGCCAGACTCTTCTCCAAACTGCACAGCAACAGGGCAAGAGGCAACAGTTCCAAGCTGCAGCAATGGGAATTGTGACTAAGTAAAAGGAGGAATTGCTACTCCAGGAGAGTGGTTCACCATGGGAACAGGACCCCAGAGAGGCAGTGGAGTCTCCACCATGAAGGTTTTCAAAACACGACTGTACAAGGCCCTGAACAAATGGGTCTAGTTCTGAGGTTGGCCTTCACTGAGCCAAGAGGTGGGACCAGAGACCCTTCCAGGCTGCTCTGTGACTCTGTAGCAACAGGATTTGCAGGTAGATTTAAAAAGTGGTGCTTGTGGATGACAGGTAAAAGGTTCACATGTGTCCTTTTTGGAATAGTCACAGTGGCTGGTCGGGATTCCGTATTGTAGGCACAACTTGAATTCTTCTTTAACTCTTGCTCTAGAGCAGGTTTAGCAGTGGAGAAACTGATTTCTTCATTTTTGCCAAATAAAGAGCAAATCTGACGAAGTTTGAAATTAATTTACAGATTCTATCGAAGGGAAAAAAAAGAAGGAAAAAAAAGAAAGAATTTAAGAATTTCAGGTCTTCTGACTTGCTCAGATGATGAGGACAGAAGATGTAGGTCAAAAAAAACAACTGGAGAAGTTGCAGAAGTGTAACATCATTGAAATAGCTGCTGGTTATCAGGGAGGTAACCTCTGAGTAAGCCTGAAGGTGCTGGGGCTTTCTGTGCTCTCTGAGGAAGGGAGACCAGATATCCTCGGGTTGCACCTCAGGGTAGGAGGGAGGACTGGGAAATGGGAGGTCCTGCATCCCAGATCCTTTGGGTGACAACTCCAAAACACGACCCTTGAGTGACTCCAAGATGAATTATTGAAAACGAGTTACCTGCAAGAAATGCAGACACACAATACACAAACAACCTGCAAGTGACCATAGATGATGGAGAAACGTGGCAGAGCAGTCTTAAAGACTCCCATAATCAATGGAAATGAGGATTAAAATGTCTCAGCCTGTTTATGCCTGCTCAGAACCCTCAGGCGCTTTTTGAATCTTGGTGCCACAAGGCTTTTCACAGCGACTGGGGAGATTGTCTTCTCTGACGATTGCAACAGTGCCAGCTGCACAGGCTGCGGTAGAGACCAAGATTCGCCGTCAGTTGAGGCAGAAGTGAAAACGAAGGGGAATTGCAGGAGTTAGCGGCTTGGCTGTCCTCTGACATGAGTTGCCGTGTTGTGTGGCTGTAAGAAGCTTATTTCTAGGTCCAGCGCTTAGGAAGTTGCAGCCTGAAGGTCCAAAGCCTGCTTACTGCTAGGAAAGATGTCTTTCTTTTTTTGAGTGCTGTCTGTTTGTTCCTGCAGAGGCACAGTGTCCTTTGGGGACTTTGAGTTGTGGCACATAAGTTGCTGAGGTGTTCCCTGAATGTGGGCCAGACTTTAGCTGCGGTTTTTACCACTCCTACCAAAACCCATGCAAACAGGTGAATGAACATGAGCATCTTTCCTCAGCTAGGGAACACTCGTACTCGTGCAGTTCCAGACCCACGTAGATACCTATGGGTAAGAAAGATAAGCGCATGTATTCTCAAACCCCACAAATCAGTACGTTCTGAAAGCCTAGGTCAGAGGGCTGGTGCAAATGGCCAGATGAAAGGCTGTTCAGACAAGGCCCAGACTGATCCTTTGTCTTGCATTGTAACAGACAAGAAAGGCAAGTTCCACCAGACCCTTCAGTGAACACTTGACTGCAAACTGGGAAGGGATGTTTGGGTTTTTGATCAAATGCTCTCGAAGTCCAAGTAACTCCAATAAGCACTAAAAATAAGGGGCGAATCTCTCTCTGCAGGAATGCTAAATACAGGTTGCACAGACTTTTGGTGTGTCCCTTTCTCAAGCATTGGAAGAGGCTGCCCAGGGAAGTGGTGGAGTCACCATCCCTGGTGATTGTTCAAAAAATGTGTAACTGTGGCAACTTCAGGACAGGGTTTAGTAAGGCACAGTGGTGCTGGGCTGATGCTTGGACTGGATGATCTTTTCCAAAGGTCTTTTCCAACCTTTATGATTCTATAAGCAGCTCTTTAAATTAGCTCAGATGAAATCCTAGGAAATGAATATCAGCCTTTGTGTTCCTCACGTGTTCTGTGGGTCATAAGTGTGTGTGCTTTGAAGAAGAACAAACCAACCCAGATGACTTGGCCCCCATTCCCTTTTTAAGCACAACAGGAACTTGTATTTGGAACCTCCATTTAGACACAAAAATGTTGTTCTACATTAAAGAATTCTTTGAGGGCCTGTTGATTTTTAAGGTAATAAATGTCACAGAATGAGTTTGGTATGGTACCTACCTAGACTGTTCTTCCACAGCTCACACACGTGCCACCTCCACCAGTGAGAAATTCACGTGTCTTTCCAGTGGTCACAGGTTTTCTCTTTTCACATCTTAGCATTCCCTAAAAGAAGCCCCAAAACCAAACCTTCCATGACTTATTTTACTGACCTGTTGTTTCTCCATGGCTCCTTTAGGCCACATGTAAAAGGTATTGTCACCTCTCCTTATTTTTGAGAGGAATTTTGGACCAAAGCTGCACTGCTGACCCTCAGCTTAGGGGTGAATCCATCAAGCATGGGTGTTGAGCAGTGTTTGAGGCCAACAGGTCACTTGCAAAGCAGAATTTGCCCCAGTTATCAGCAGTCTACAGTCACTGTTGCCAGTTATTAGGGATTGGGATTAGGTTTAGTTTTTCTAAACTAAAAATTTCTGTTTTTAGTTTTCTGATTTCTGTTTCTAATTTGTTCATCTTCGAAGTTTTTCATCTTCTAGACTGTGACAGCTCTATGCAGTTCAAAAATGCACCTCTTTCCTTCTTCCAAAGCAACAAATCACAGACTTTATGTTTGCCAAGTCCATCTTTCACATTCATCATAAGGAATGCTTACATCTCTGTTGTAACAGCAGCTTTTCCAGGTCTTTTGCGTTCCTGTGGTAACACATTGTGATAGTTTTTAATCAAAGTGAGTTTTGTGGCTGAAGTTGGCCATGATGACAGCACCCATCAATGCCCTCTTTAAGACTGCAAATGTCCACTTCCATTTCATGGCCCTGGAAACTATTTCTTTTCCTGGCATGTTCTCCTCTCCTGTGAAGCCAAGAACCTTTCATACTTGCAATCAATAGAACCATACACCAACACTGGAAATCTGCTTAGAGTCTGCAAAACTGGTGCACTCTCTGTGCCTTCTGCTTTTGGTTGCTGGAAATGTCTTCATCCATGGCTTTTCACAAACTTTGCTTATTTTCTTGCAGAGTGCAGCTCTTTGGTTTTGTTTCCAAACGCTCACTAATAGTTCCATTGTTGTCCGGGTTTCAGCTTGGATAATTTTCTTCCTAGTAGCTGGAATAGTGCTGCAGTGTGGATTTAGTATTTAGCAATGTTGATAACACACTGATGTTCTTAGCTGTTGCTAAGCAGGCTCATACTAAGTCAAGGTCTTTTCAGCCTCCCATGATCTCCCAGCGGGGAGGTGCACAAGAAGCTGGGAGGTAGCACAAGCCAGGACAGTGGCCCCAAACTGGCCAAAAGGATAATCCATATCATATAATGTTATGCCAAGTACATAACCTGGGGGGAGCTGGCAGGCGTCTGGGATCACTTCTTGGGAATGGACTTAGTATTGGACACCAGGTGGTGAGCAATTGCATTGTGTATCCCTCATTTTGTGTATTTTTCTTATTACTATTTTCTCTTCCTTCTTTTCCAATAGTTTAATAAAACTGTCGTTATCCTAACCTACAAATTCTTCCTTTTCTTTCCTCAATTCTCCTCCCCATCCCACGAGGGGGGAGTGAGTAAGCAGCTGTGTGGTGCTTGCTTGACAGCTGGGGCTAAACCTTGCCAGCCATCTATTGCCTGCACACTTAGCAATTCCTCCTCGGAAGTTTAAGCCACTGAGGACACCAGCTGAACAGACTGTAAGATCCATTTTATATAGTAACCTCATGCTACTATATAAAGCAAAGCAGCAAAGATGATATAAAACCTATAACATTAATCCGGAAACTTTATTCTGTGTATACGCCCAGTCCTTTCTTGGCTTTTTTTTTGGATGCATTTCCAGCTGCCAATTCCTAATTTCATCACAACACTGAAAAATGTTTATTCTGCTTTTCTGCATTTCTTCCAACAGCAAATGGGAATCACAAGAGCTCTCTTACTTGTAAAGTGCTTTGGCACCAGCTGATTAAAAAGAGCACATGAAGAGGTGCTGGAGCATGTCCAGAGAAGGACAATGAGGCTGGGGAAGGGGATGGAGAACAAGTCCCGTGAGGAGTGGCTGAGGGAACTGGGGTTGTTTAGCCTGGAGAAGAGGAGGCTGAGGGGAGACCTCATCACTGTGTACAACTGTCTGAAAGGGAGGTTGTAGTGAGGTGGGTGCTGGTCTCTTCTCCCAAGTGACAGGATGAGAGGAAATGGCTTCAAGTTGTACCAGGGGAGGTTCAGATTAGACATCAGGAAAAATTCCTTCAGTGAAAGGGCTGTCAGGCACTGGCACAGCTGCCCAGGGAGGTGGTTGAGTTGCCATCCCTGGAGGTATTTAAAATGCGGGTGTATGAGTCTCTCAGGGACATAGTTTAGTAAGGGGACAGGTACGGCTGGACGATGATCTCAGAGGTCTTTCCCAAACAGATGATTCTATGATTCTACTCTATGAAGTAAGACACTGATATGACCTGTAGTCCACACCTAGTATCTATTCATGGTAATCCCAACAGTCCCCAAAATAATCTCCTCAAAATCATAGAATCGCAGAATAGTTCGGGTCAGCAAGGACCTTAAAGATCATCCAGTTCCAATCCCCCTCTCATGGGCAGAGGCACCTCCCACCAGACCAGGCTGTTCAAAGCCTCATCCAACCTGGCCTTGAACACCTCCATGGAGGGGGCATCCACAGCTTCCCTGGGCAACCTGGGCCAGTGCCTCATCAAAATAACCTGCAGTTTATAAGAATCCAATGATTCCACCTCTCTTCTGAGAGGGAATCACAGATCAAGTGCAGGAACTCAGCTGGAAGTCCAGTTAGGTTTTCCTAATTCAAAAGCTATAAAATGTATAATAAAGCCATTAAAAGTGGTGACACTTTGATAAATCAGCTGCAGCCCACGGGTTTCTCGCTATATGGCGCAGACTTTACCACACCACACTTATTTTTAGTGGGAATGCAGAGTGCCTCCCAGCTTCTCCTCTGAATACTTCTCTGCCATGTTCACTGCTCCCTGCTAAAAGCTGTGGCGCTGGAAAGAAACAATTTCAATAAAACTCAGAAAATTCATAGCAGAATATACCCCAAATCCAGGGAGTACTGACCTCCAAACCTATTGCGACCTCCACTTGTGGTTGTTAGCAGGTGTAGGCTACAATCCCAAAGCCACGGATGTAAAGCAGGTGGTGTTTGCGGATAATATGGATATGTTCACGTTTAGCCATATGTGCATGCAGGTTGTATCATGCAGGGGAGTGTGGAGACAGTCTGAATCCAAGTTCTCCAGTTAGACTGGAAGATTTCCTTCACAGGAGGTTTGCTATGAGCTAAACCAGTAATGCTCTTCTTCAGATTTTCATATTTCCCTAACTATATCCTGGGCTGCATCACAAGAAGTGTGACCAGCAGGTCAAGGGAGGTGATTGTCCCCCTCTGCTCTCCCGAGATCTCACCTGGAGTACTGCACTCAGTTCTGGAGTTCTCAGCACAGGAAAGACATGGAGCTGTTACAGTGAGTCCAGAAGAGGCCACATAGATAATCAGAGGGCTGGAGCACCTGCCATACAAAGACAGGCTGAGAGAGTTGGGCTTGTTCAGCCTGAAGAGAAGGCTGTGGGGAGACCTTACAACAGCGTTCCAGTACCCGAAGGGGCTACAGGAAAGCCAGGGAGGGGCTCTCTATCAGGGATTGCAAGGATAGGACAAGAAATTTTAAGGTGAAAGAGCGGAGATTCAGTTTAGACGTTAGGAAGAAATTTCTTATCGTGAGGGTGCTGAGGCACTGGCACAGGTTGACCAGAGAAGCTGTGGTTGCCCCCTCACTGGAAGTGTTCAAGGCCAGGTTGGATCGTGCTTTGAGAAACCTGATCCAGTGGGAGGTGTCCCTGCCCGTGGCACGG
Source organism: Tapera naevia (assembly GCA_033556795.1). Taxonomy (NCBI): domain Eukaryota; kingdom Metazoa; phylum Chordata; class Aves; order Cuculiformes; family Neomorphidae; genus Tapera; species Tapera naevia. Next base: position 86,766 of record JAUMJJ010000059.1, read on the forward strand.
GGGTTGGAACTGGGTGATTTTTAAGATTCTTTCTGACTCAAACCATTATATGATTATATGAAATTACTTGGACAGGAGACAACTATCTCTAGAGCTGCTAAGAAATATCAGCATTTCTAAAGGCAACCAGGTAAGGTTAAAAACCTGAAACCACGGCATTAAAACTGAGTTAAGTAATGAATTACACAAAACCTCTAGAGAATGAGGAGGAAAGGGAACCATCTTGGCTCTCAACACAGCCCCATGAAGGAAGCCAGCAAAGAAGCAATGCTTTCCCTCTAGTTTCAGCTCCCTCTGTAGCGGTGCTAACCAGGACAGCGGGCCCAAATAAGAAATTAAAACCTACAAAGAGATACTGTAAGCAGCAACCTGTTCATGTTTCAGCTGGGTGGCAGAGTGAAATTTTTGCATCTGACCAAAAGTACAGGCAGAGCAAAAAATTAAACACTCATGTATAGAGATAATGACAGCAACTATTTCACTGACACGCATGCTTTAGGGAAAACCCCATTCCTTCCTTTACAGCTTTACGTAATATTTTCTGGTTGAACAGAAGAGGTTGGTTTGGGAGCTGACAGTGCAGGGTGTCCTTATGGAAGTGATTTTTTTCAGCAATGTGCAACAGCCAAACTCTCTCTGGCATACAGCAACACAATGGAGAAAGAACTGGAGGTTTACTGGTCTCCCATTATTTTTTAATAATTACTTCGTTGACTAAATTCTCTTGACTCATAACGTACTGCAGTAGCTCTGTCTTAAAAAGACAACCAACCAAAAATCCCACCAAAACCAAACATATTAGAAATGCTCCACAGCCAAACAACAATCTCACCCTGTTTCACAACAGATTCTAACCCAAAACCAACTCACAGTACCTACACATTCAGCTCCTCACAGGAAAGTCAGTAGAGCCACAAAGTATTTGCCACAGCTTTATACTTTCTACACATGTAACTGACCTTGAATTACCTGTACTACTCCTGTTTTTCACACTTTTCTTCACTAACAAAAAATCGATTATGATTTATTCATCCTCAGCCATCCAGATATTCTGTTCCACTTCTAAAGGTCCGATGTTTAAACTCAATTTTCTATATTTGTATATTGAGGACTGCTTTTTCCAGTCATTCTGATAAAAACCAGGTACTAGGTCAGACAACCCAAATTTGTGTCCCTCTACCACACCTAGGACAACCAGAAGGCACAGGTAATTCCTGATGCAATAATGCCGTTATCAGGCACGATGATTTAGGAAGTTTATTATACTCAACTCAGCTCCAAACCATTATCCCTGTAACTGTACCAGTTTAATTATCTTTCCTTGCATATGTTCTTCCGTACATTACAGTTCATGCTGCACATTAAACAGTCAAAATAGCAGAGCTGTCACTCAATTGCCCATATCATGGCAAATTGCTTTGTTTAAATATGCATGTCCCACCAAAAATGTTTTTCTTTAGCTTGGCATTACCTGAACTCCGTGACCCAGAAGCACAACATTCTTTGGCAGATGCTCTGCCCCGAACCCCTTAAAGTTTTGTTTCAATACTGTTACACATTACCAGCCTGTCTTGTTCCAAGAGCAAGTCAAAAGGTTGAAGAACACTACAAGCCCAGGTAAAATCCCCACCCATACCTATGTGACACATGGAGTAGCAGGACTGTCCACCACCTTCTGCAGTGGCAGCCAAGATGACTTTCTCCTGTGCTGCCCAATCTCACTATGAACTCTGCAGCAGCATACGCTCGGGATCTCCAGGTGTAGATTTCACATGCAATAAAATTCCATGAGGAATCTATCAATCAGCAGCTCCTCGTATCAAGATATACTTGCTGTAAGTATCCCAGGACCTCCATCAGTTGCTGCAGGAGGAGTTCCTTTATCCACATCTCCAGGTGAACACTGATCAGCTCGTACCAATAGGACCCTTCGCATGCTGAATCCATTGCGTATCATTTATTAATTAACCAATATCTTTGACCTTGTCCAGCAGCGTTGACTCACTCAGGTCAGTTGTTGGAACTTCCTTTTTAAAAGGCAGCCATGTACTTTGGAAAAGCTGTTAAACCATCGCATACATTTCCTGGGAAGCAGGTCTAAGTCTCTTTCCTTTCAGAGATCCTGACAGGAGTCAGTACAGAGAAACACATGGAAAATGAGCTGCCTTAGCCAAACTCTCATTTGGTTCATGCCTCATCCAAACAGGTAATTCCCAAGCGGCAGGCAGGCCACTCATTTTCTTCTTTGCACAGTCTCTGTTTTAATATTCTGCTGGGGGTCATTTCTGCTGCACAAATTCCAAATTAGCCAAGATTTCCAACCCTTTTATTTGCTTCCTCTCTGGGGTATCCACGATATCAAGCCGTTAACTGCTTTTGCAGGATAGAGCTGGTAAATGCTTTGTACGACGGCTTCCAGAATCCACTCAGGCACTTTATATCTTCTGAGTCAGAGACGTTTTTATTTCCAGATGGATTTTACGACTGCTTTGGATCATTTCCAGGTTCTCCCAAGAAGCCATTACACATCGTTTTAGATTCTTCCTGGCTTGTTTTTAGCTCTTAGTTTCTGTAAAGATTTGACCAGCAAAGATGATTGACTCGCAAGGCCCCTCTCTACCAGAGAGCGCACCCCTTGCCTCTGACAACAGCGCTGACAAGGTGGCTGATTTGAGGGGTTTTAATCACCCCCCATTGAGAAATATTGCTTATTAAGTATGGTACCATTTATTTACCTGCTCTACAAGACTCCCACTACTTTCCAGCCACGATGCATGAGGCACTACTGAATCTCCACAAATGCCATGAGCACCCACAAGGAAAACCTCCGAGACTCCCTCCCAGCCACCCAAAAACTCCGCTGCGCAACACCACCCTGAAGAGCCAAGAGTATCAAACTCAGCAGTTTGGCCACACAGCCCTCTGCTGTCACAGAGCTGACGCTTCACCACCATAAATCAATGCAATAACAGTAACGCCTTTTTTTATCTTTTCCAGAACAGGCAGAATAGAACAGACACTAGGAAAAAAAAAAACAGTTTTTATTCAGTTGAAAAGAAGTCATTTACTCAATCACATTAACTATGCTAAAAATGATGTTTTTTTTCTGACTACACCAGCAGTTAAATATTTTCAGCACCAATTCAGGACACATTAGTGACATTTATCACAACAGGTCTATTTCTTAATGTAGAGAAGGACAAACTCACTTCAGTAGCTGCTACTGGGAAAGGAGCAAGCAGACTGCCCTCTTCTTTTCAAATACCCAGCAGTGAGAGCAGCAACTTCTAGAAATAAATAACTGCCAAATCATCTTCCAAATCTTTAAATCGATCTTTTAAAAATAGAGTTAAAATAGATATCTTAATATGAGCTATCATATTATTTTATTTTTTATGTGCTGAATACTCCAAAACCGTGAGCAGTTGGGCAAGCATCCAGTACATAATTTTTTAAAATAGTTCTTCCCTCCCCACAATATCAACCCCTTTTTAATTGTTTTACCCAAGTCATGCTGGTTCGATCCCTATCTCTGGTGACTTCCCAGTAAGCACCACTCTGTTTGATATAGCCAGGATACGACACCATCCTGTGAGCGACAGAAGTCAGTGACCCGGTGAAACACCACCAGCTCACACAAACAGAGAATTCATCCAGTCACTGGCTTGTCATCTCTGAGCATCACATAAATCCTAAGCTTCAATTTATAAAAGCTTTTGTGGTCTTCCTCTTGCTGGGCCAGTTCAGGAGGTCATCGCTGAAGGCAGAACTGATGAAGGCAAAGAAACCAAAAAGCAGCAGATAGTACTGTCTCTCTGTCCTTTCAAAACAAATCAAGTTCGCACAAAACAAAAGGAGACAAGGTTAAAATGAAGTTTATTAGTTTTTTTGGTTTTTTTAAGCTTTTTTTATATAAAACTGTTTGTGAAACAGCTATTTTATTCCCATGGCAGAGTGACCCCTGAAAGATGCACTAACCCCTTTCTTAAGGCCTTAACAAGAAAAAATTATCATGATTTTTTGTTGTTGTTCCTTAAACCCAAGTGTTTTAAAATTACATAATTTACAAAAAAACACCTCACCACAAATAACCACCGAAGTGTCGGCTGTTACAGTGACATTCCCTCTTTCTTCCTCAGGAAAAGCAAACCACAAAATAAAAAAAAAAAAAAGGGCTAAGTGGATTTTCCTGATCAGTTTGAAGATACGTTGACTCCACCAACATTACAAATTCCTTCCCAGTCTGGCAGGTAAACCAGATCTTCCCTCACCTGCCTTCAAAACTGAAGGCAGCTTCTTGGAATGATTTGGGGGTGCACCACGTTGTGGCCACGAAGGGCAGATACTCCTTTCCCCGTGAGACATTCCCATAAGAGCAAGGTGTATGGGATCTAGGAAGCAGGAGCCAACTCTTATTTCACAACTCTCACGTTCTATCACCTTCAGATGTTTTCCAAGCTTCCACTATTGAGAACATCATCAAAAATGACAACCTCCCTGCCTTGCATACACAAGCAGTGACACTCCATCACCTGCAACCATCCCAGCCTTCACCCCACACTCTACAATTTACTGTGATTACATTTGTGTTTTACAATTGGACTTCCCTGGACATTGTGAGAAAGAAAGCAAGAGGAAAGGAGACAACTCCTTTTTGGAGAACTCCCAGTTCCGCTACTGTTTCCCACAAAACTTCAGGCTCTGTAAGCCTTGCTTTGAATTTGGATTTAATATTTACTTTAGCGACAGTTTTCCTTTTTTTTTTAATTTATATTGGGTTTGTTAATTTTAATCAAAAGCATCAAAAGGGATATAGCGCACCTTTCATTTAAAACAAAGTCTTTCAAGACTAAAAAATAGATCTTTATATATATATATATTTATCCCTCCCTCTTTAACCCCCCCCACCTGTTTCCTTTTTCCCCCTCCCCTTCCCACTGTCACTATGGAGATTGTGTCCATGGAAACAGCTGGTTCAGACTCCTTGGTCAGGTTCTGTGATGTCATCAGTCTTGAGTGTGATGTAAGAATTTATGAAGGAAGTGCTGGCATTGGCAGGCACGTCGAGAGGGGGCATGGCTGCACAGTGGGAGAGATTCCATTCAGTCACGAATGTCCACCGCTTTTTTATCTCAACAGCCTAACCTGAAAAACAAAGTGAAAGAGTAATATTGGGATGGTTCCTTTCCTCCATCTGCCAACATGGCCCCACAGACTTCAGAAAAATCCACTCTGCAGTGACATCGAGGGCACTTTAGTTTTGTGGACTGAAATAAGAGGGAAGCACAACAGAGCGCAGTTCAAAAAAGCAAACTGATGTGATAAAAATTATTAGATTAATAACCAGCAGAAGAAGAAATAAGCCCAGCTATGGAGGGTGTTCCAGGATGGCAAGACAATCCGTGCCACAACAATGGCACCTTTAGAGAAAAGCCACCTCCAGCAGCCGGAAAGGAGCTCGTTTGCCTCATGTTTGCTCCTCATCTTGACTATGAAAACGGGAAACAGAGGGGCCAAACAGAGAGGTCAAGCACGTTGAAACGCGATGACAGCCTCTCGGATGCCCTGCTGCCCCTCAGAGACCGGACACAGGTATTTTCACACAGGTCACCACGCTACCATATGGCAGCAGATGGTGAAACTGGTATCAAAGTTACAAGAGTCCGGCTTCAGGAACTGAATCTGGGAAATGGCTGGATTCCACAAGCTAAGGTGAAGCTGTGGTTAAACTGACTGGAGGTTTGGTAATATTCCTTTCTGTTGCTTTTTTGTTCTAACTCCTAGATTCTGATGGTGGCCACAGTTCACGGAAGGACCAAAGTTGTGATGTCTTTCAAGACAAACGTCCAAGTGCTTGGCACACTCATTCTCCCTGTCCAAAAGTTCTCTGAGACGAGAAAATTAACTTGAGGAGTTTGCTAAATTGGTGGAGGCTCACTTCACAAGAGAAACTGCAGACAAAGTTACAGCTTCATTTCTCTGAGCCAGGGTACTCATCCTTCATCTGCACAGCTAAGAAAGCAAAGCTTGAAATGATGTCTTCCTTTCTTCCCTTCTCCTGTAACACAAGTGAGCCCAGAAACAATGTTTACTTAGTAAGGTTACTTCCTTCGATAAAACTTAGCTCCCTCCCCACCAGCCAGCGATCCTGGGAAACAGGAAAAAGCTCACAACATAGGCGACGCATATGGGAGGTGGTTAACAGCACTAGAGGTGTGCCTGGGAACAAAATAACACCCGTGTTCACTCCTAGCTGGCAATTAAGCTCCAGGAACACTAACTGTGATACAGAAGTCAGTGCTGTTGCAATTATCAGCACACCGATTAGATCATGTCCCAGCAAGCCTACCTCGTGGCTGCAAATACCCCTCGTAACAGGGGTGCCAGGCTAAGCGCAAAGAAAGACAGGTGAGTACGTATGAAAAGCAGCAAAAGGGGAAAGGAGGGAGGTTCCCAGAGTTCAGGCAGCTGACCTTTGCGGTATTCATTACTGTGCAACCGTGAACCCTCACTGAAGGAGTGTCACGGCCGTGTTGCTGTCTCTGGCTCCTGTACAACTGCAGCTTGCTCATGCCTGGAACTGGTCCAGAGCATTAGACACTGGCTCAGGGAGGAAACAGGCTCACCACACAGTCCTTCCCCATTCCTGGACAAGATCCAGTGCACCAGACTCACTCCCACAGTCACTCTCCAGATCTGGATTTGATCCAAATGTTCTAGAGGCAACTGGCGCAGGGAGACAGAAGCAACAGAGACAGAACACACTGACTTGCCTGGATGTTATCCAAGACACAGGATTTTTCTCAACTTGCTGGTCCTAGGAGTGAACCAGGACTGAAAGAGCCCAATAATCTCACAGCTGAGTGCCCGTTCTAGCTTATGCTAAGACCAGCAGAGGGGCAGCCCCTGTACTACCAGCACTGCTACAGAATTCCTCTAAACTTCTTTAATTACGCTGTAATGCAGCAAACATATATATAATAATATAATAATCAGAGCTTTTAGATTTGCATGGTTTGTACTTCAGTATTCAAGGCCAGGTTAGAGAACTTCATCTTTAAGACATTCTCAGCAACAAAAGGGGAAGGCTAAACAGGACCTTTCAGATAAGAACTACTTGAGGGAAAAGTGGATTCAGAAAGAAATAATGCCTTAGGGAGATGTCTAGAGCACACGGTGATTATGATGCAGACATTACACAGCCTGCAAGGTCTTAAGCCAATACATTCCTATAATATATAAAAAAAGAGTTAGCACTGGACAATAATTCAGGAAACGAAGCTGTGTAAAGGTCTCTGGGACACAGTAATGTTAACCAGTCCTTTAAAGAAACAGCCCAAGAAAACACCACTGAGAAGACTTCTCCACTGCTAAACAGCTGTAACAGACCCTGTCTGTGAGACTATCCTCATGCTTTAGGATTATGAATTATACGGCCTTTTACACTTCAAGGAAAAGAGAAAAGCTTAAAAGAATCCCAATGACCTTTACCATGGAAGGAAAAAGTTACTCAAATAATGAACTTTAAATGTTGTTTGCACAGTGGCTATTTTAACAACACTAAAAAGCCAAGAAAGAATGCTGTTAGAAATTAAAAAATAAGAACAGAGCAGAGCTAAACTAAGCCAGCAGTCATTCTACAAGCTCTTTATCTGAAACACTACCTGTCTTCTGCTACTGCAATGAAAATCAAAACTCTCTGATTAACATCCCATCCTTCTCAGAAAACACAATTACAAGCACTTCACAATTACTTAACTCAAGAAACAGGTACGATTTTAAGGAAAGAGAGGTGCCTGGGAAGCAAGGGAACGGTGTTGAGGGAAAGGGTTGTTATAACCAGCTCAGAGAACAGACATTAAAGAGCAACTTCACCTGCAGACTACAAGAAAAACAGAAGCAACCAGCTTGAATAAGAAATGCAACTGAGCAGTGAAATGAAGGCAAGAGACCACCTTGGGCTGCAGTTTATGGGAAAGGGTGCCAGTATTAATTTGAAACCAAACACTTCTTTCATTTAGACCCCCCTGTTTTATTAAATTGCAATGCACTTGCTGGCAATGAAAGAAAAAATCCTAACTTCATCCCATCCCCTGGGTGCTAACTCCCACCTCTGCACTACTTCCTCCCTCCCTCCCTGTGCCAGGATATTTGCCCAGTTACACAGTGAACCAGATCAGGAAAATGACCCAGCTCATATGCTAACATAACAAAATGTAGTTCCAGACAAACTGAATTCCCCATAAGTTCACGCATGGCTGTATGAACACTGGGAACAGACAAAAGAGGAGGCAGGAAGGAAGAGCAGTGAAGGAGCTGGGGTGTAAGAGCACAACTGCTGCTTTCCACAGCACTGCCGATTTACAGCAACTACAGCCATCGTGGCTCCAGAGCAACAGAGGGGAAGGGATCAGAGTAAACATTACAAACTTATGAAACTGTGGCCACTTGTGGATATAGTTCCACCTTCTGCCACCCATGCTTGTTTGCAAAATACAGGAAAGTGCTGGTCTGAAAGGAATGTAATGGGCTCCTACTACGATTAATTTACTTATCCCTGTACTTACATGTCCAGAAAAAAAAGGGGGATCAAGACTACAATAATCTTGAACCTATTAGTACTATTAATTCTTCTTCACATGTAAAATTTAAAAGACTGATGAATTTATTCACATAGAAGCCTACTATTGACTACTCTGAGACTTACAGAAAAAAAACTTTCAAATCCTTATTGACAGGATCATGGCAATAGGAAAGGAGACTTCTGCCACTGGTTTAGCTGGGAGAGTGACCAGGCAGTTGTAACAGCTAACAAGCTTTGCCTCTCACCATTAAACAGAACGAACTGCTGCAGAAATACAAACTAAATGAAGTCACTGGCCTGAATGGAAAAGTAACAGGGAGAAAAAAAATAAACAGTTATCACAAATTTTCTGAATATACACAAGAGCACCCTGAGTTCTTATGGACATGGGAAAGGCACTGGAGGTAAGGAGCCACAGAAGAAGGCAGGTGGAAACTGGGAACTCTTCCCAACTCACCTGTGCTTGCTTTTATTTCCATTCCCAGGAGTACACTTCCCCCCTCACCCCCGCTCCGACTGCTCTGTGCTGAGGCTGCCTTTCACCATCTTGTTCTGCAAGGAGGGAAGAGAGCAAGGAAGGAGGGGCTGACGAACCAGCAAACCAGAAGGAGGAGGAAAAAGAAAATGAGGGAGAAAAGGAAGACAGGGGTAGGGAAAGTGAACATACAGAAAGCAAGAGAGAGAGAGAGAAGTCAGTATTGAAACCAGACAAAGATTTTTCAGACAAGAGTTTTTTCCCTGTGACAAAAGCAAGCAATTCCACAAAAGTAAAGAGTTTGGGATATGAAAGCCTGGTTAATTTTAAGAAACACAGAACTTAACATTAAAAAAAAAAGGCAGAAGAACAAGCTGAGAAACATCACTTAAAATTGCCCCACAGATGGCTTAAGATAATCTAAGACTGCAGTGCCACCAAAAGGAGAGGTATTCCACCCCCTTTATACCCTCCTCAGTGCCTTGGCATCCTCATCCTTTCTGTTGCAACAGCATTTGCTGTGATGCAGACGTACAGCTTGTTGGATTTGCAAGAGGAAGCTAACCCTTCCGAAGATTAGTTTTCAGCCAGCGTCTTCCCTGTGATAAAAGCTGCTATTTTGCAAAAGTAGCACATTCAGGACATGGATGGTTGAAGCATCAATGCTGACAGAAGGAAATGGGAAAGCTCACTGGGGAGCACAGAGAAAGGCAGAAACAGTCCCTCTGGACTTAGCTTGCTTATGCCTGAAGTGTCAAGTGCAGTTAATGAGGCAAGAAGCACCTTTGCTCTCCAGAAGCCACTTATTATGATGAGGTGTATTTACCGATGTGAGGCATGGACTGAAAAAGGATAAGAGGCACTTTGCTGGGGGACTTACTCCGTGCTACTGAATTCAAGTTAGTGAGTTCTTCCACCCATTAACTACAGAACAGAACAAGGGATCAGACAGCTACTAATTAGCTACTAATGTTAAATGAGTGTTACCTAAAAGCCTAGTTTTAAATGGTCTAATACAAAGCCTTACTTCCTCTCAATTGCTCATGTTCGTACCATGCAAAAACTGATGCAATTTGTTCTCTTGTCATTCTGGAGTGATGGTTTTCAACTCTCCTGTCCCTGCCTCACAACTGGCTCAAACTCCCCCTTCCAGTCACTACAATGGCAGGAGCAGAGTGATCCCATATTCTGCCCTGCAGAAGGATTTGCAACAAACCAGTAATGATCAGTGAACCACACAAGCAAGGGCAGAGTCGCAGCCAAGCAAAGAAAACATTGCTTGACTTCAAACAAATGGATTCATCTCTTTACTAAGCTAAGGCCAACAAACTTCTGTGTCAAAGAAAGGCTGCTGGTGTGGAATTTCCATTTTCGACACAACACAGCAAATGATCTGCAGTGGGATAGTTTTGAATAAAATGAAGTTTTATTGCCTTATGAAGCACCTTTATCAACTCTATTGACTGCTTTTGCCCTTCTCGCTCCCCAAGATCACTTCAGAAACCGAAGTGCCTGCTCAGTATCTTCTCCTGGAGGCTGGATTCTCCAAAACGGTTGCTTCCTTTCACGGTCTGAGCCCGTCACTGCGGGCACTCATGTACAGCGACCCAAGCCACCTATGAATACCTGTAACATTGTGTTTTTTCTGTAATACTTCAGGCAATGGGTGGCAAAACTGAAGCAGCCTTCAAAGACGTAACCTTCCTATTCCTCTTCAGCCAAGCACCCAAAGTTGGGCAGAGGGTGGCACTGGATTTGTTGTATCCCACACTAAGGGGAGTTCCTCCTTCCCCGTTTTTGCTTGGCAAGATCTGCAGGTTGGTGCAGCATAAACACATCAATTTAAGCTTGCTGTATGTTTTCAACTGTATTCCACAATCGTACAGAATAACTTATTTTCTTTTCTATGATGAAAAGTAGGGCAGTCCAGGATAACAGCCTGAATGCCCCCGGAATCTTCCGGTGCATTTTAAATATGTGTGTATAAATATATCGTATTGTGGTAGAACACCCAGAAAGGACTGAGACTAATTCTTACATGTTTACAAAAGGCAGATTAAAGATAATCTGTGAAGACAAAAGACCACCAGATGTCAGTCTAATTCTAGGCAGAGAACAGATCTGCAGACAAGGACTAAAAGGAGACTAATCCCTGCTAAAAAGCAACACAGTTCTTATCTATTATCATTTACTTTCCAGCATAAACTATCCACATTCTTGCACAATTCCTGTTGTATCCAACTGGCCACAAGAAAAGCCATTTTTGTGGATACTTCTGAGTGGACTGGTATCCACAGCCTCCCAGAGATATATCCACCTTTTTGGGCTGGAAGGGCCATTCCCAGCACTGTATCACATTGCTTATACATACAAGAGAGAAGGTACTGCCTGCCTTGTCTTTCTCTTTCCATGTGGACAGAGTAACACCCATCCAGCTCTCAACACCACTGTTTGCAGGCTCCAAGGACATTCAGTTATTGGATGCCCAAGCCCAAGGTAGAAGTAGTATGCTGAATCCATCATCAAAAACTGATAAAGACAATGGGTCTTCTGAAGGGTCATGGATCTACAGAACAACTGCATAGATACATCGAAGGCTGACTGATAGAACTCAGCCTAGTCACTACCACTGAACCAGAACAAGGTGTTTCAGGTTCATGACAATCTCAAATGGTTCAAAAAAAACAGGCTGAAAATTTTCCATGAGCCATTTTTCTTCCTCCTTGCATCCTCAGTAAATATAAAGAAAAAAGACACCGCCAGATTCAACGTAGCACTCACACAGAAACAGCAAGCAATGTACTGATTCTATCACAGAAGACAGGAAATTAAGCTGGGCTTTCGTAAGAGCCATCAAGGATCTAAAGAACAACTGAACAGATAGGGCAAAAACACAATTTATCTTCTTAAACTCTCCGTATTCTTCTCAAGTCGATGTTTGCCCCCAGAATACACCACAAGCACACATCACAGAAGAATTCATCTCTGACTACAGATGTTATCCAGGTATAAAATTCCTAATCCAAATTCAGACACCAGAAGAGGGCAGTAAAAAACAGGTCTGATCCAGGAGAGGATTCTTACCTTGTGCTTGGGGCACCTCACTGAGAAATTCTCTTCGTTTAGTAAACAATCTGGAGGAGGAGAAGACAGCAATTTATTACTTTTAAAATAAAAAACAACTTGAATAATACAACACACATGCCATCTTGCCTCACAGGTATGTATTTTTCCTTCAAAGATCTCCTATGGGAACCCTGTCTTACTAGCAGGGTCATCCCCTCCACCTATAAAGTTTTTACAAATAAAATTACTCAGCACCACAAGTGACAACGTTGCCTCGATTGCCAAGCCAAGTCCAGGCATCTGCAGTCTCCTTGATCCTCTGAACAGAGTAAGAATTGCAGTATCAAGTTTACAAATCCTATATCACAACTCCCTTCAGCTATTCCAGCTCTCCTTGCTACAGCACAAGGAAGATGGATGCACTCATTCAACCTGAATGACAACCCCTGCTTTATACGTCCCAGGAAAATTGTTGCCTTTCATCCTCACCCCAAGGCTCTGCCAGCATCAGGGGGAGAAAGGGATGTGTGTCTCTAGGTAGGAGTGTATGTGACAGTTTATTTGCAATCCCAAACGCTGGTGGTCAGTTTACACTTTGACATTATGCCTGCTAGTCCAGTCACTCATGCTGCGTTTGGATCTGCTTCTGTGACTCATATATGTGAAGCTTCTATGATCTAAGAAACAGTTCAACTAATGATTTAAACCTACTACAGAAAGTGGGGCACCTATGTAGAATTGCTTATTTGGGAACAAATTAAGCACTACAGTAATTTGAAGAGCATTTCTTTAGTGGCATCGCCAGTGTAAGTGTTGCTTCCTCCCTCCCAGATGATGCCTCAAAGAGATGTTGAGTTGGCAGCTCCCAGAATTTCTGCGCTACATCCACATTAGGAGCACCACAGGCCACCTCTCTGTCTTTCATTTGTGCCTTCCACACACCCTGTATTTCCCCCTCGCAGCCAAGTGAAAAAGCAGTACTCTACCAGGAGAACTCAGCTGCCTCCCTCGGGCACCTGAGCTGCAAGATCATCTCTCAACCTGCCCAGACTTCTGACGTCATTCTTCCCAATCGTCTCATGCTCTCAAGGCAGCCTGACTGAGCACCATCACAACTCAATAGGTCCAAGCATCATCACAATCTTTGGTGTCACCTACACCAGGAGAATTCAGCAAGGTGCTTATGACCTCCTGTCTACTCCAGCCTGCCCTAAAAGCTAGCAAGTGAAGAAGCACAATGGTAAATAAAATGTGCTAATTTAAAATGCTCTTAAGTATGTAGCACAACCAGCGCTACCTGCTGTTTCAATCTGCTGGAAGAGTTTAGCAGACAGCAGGAGCCTGCAACTAAGGCTTGAGGGAAAAGCTTTCTAGACACCCAAGCTTTGGCAGAGCATCCCTCTGCTATGAAACGCTTGTTTCAACATGAATGCCTCTGGCCAGAATCAAAGGGAAGCAGCGTACAAGAGGCTAAGTTAGCTGAAAGGTTCTAGCAAAGGGGAGCAAACTTCATAATCCTTCCACAGATAACAACCAAATGCAATATTAGCAAATAACAGGAAATAACTAAAATGTCTCATTATAAGAGCAGGAATTGTACATTCAGACTACAGCATGAATTATCACTGCATAATACAGCAATCATCAAAAATATACAGAGCAATCATCAAAAGCATACACAATATGTTAGAACAGGATGGAGTTCTCTTCTTTCTTGGAAGCCCAATGTTGGCAATAAATGTGCTTCTCTAGCAAGTACATCAGAAAGAAAGATCATACAAGATTCAGGAAGAGCTGTCAGAAACCCCATATCTCATGCCTGATCTGCACATGGAGCTCAATTACTCACCAAGGCCGGCATTTTTGTTGCAAATACTAATAGCAGGTCCAATTAATAGCAATTTTTTTTGTTTCTCTTAAGGGACAACTATGAAAAATTCCATCAGCTTGCTGCAGAAAACCAGCTGAATACCAAAAAGGCATAACTTGTTCATCATTACAAAGCTGGCCTGGATTTCAGTTAGCAGTTCCAAGTACTTTATACTGCAAGTTACAATTCATCATAAAGTGACCAGACACACAGCTATGATCAGTTCATTGTGGCAGAAAGGGAAAAAGAACTGAGGCTCGGCCTTGTTTGTACAGATTTTTCTCCATAAAGTAGTCAGGGAAAACCTAAAACATTTTTAATAGAAGCAATTATTCTTCTGCAAGCTTCACACTTTGTCTCACCCTCTGTGTTCTGCTTGTTACTCATCTCTAATGACGCTTGTGAAGACACAGGATTTCTGCTCCCTGAAAATTCATTTTATTTTGCTGCTAGTTTTATTCCTAATTTACAGTCAAAAATCTTTTGTATGTGAGGCTGCCCAAGATACATTTTGTGGGGACAAGCGTGCTGCAGCAATCAGGATCTGACTCCAGGTGGGGAGGAACAAGCAGAGGGAGAGGATACAAAATTTCAGAAAACAAAGATCCTGTTTCCATGGAGACGTCCCTAGGACTAAGTTATCTTGAGACATCAGAGGCTCTTCATAAATTTGGACGGACGAAAGCCAAACACAGACAATGTTAACCACAGAAATAATTGCCATATAAAAATTACTTAAGTGGCACTACTGATCTTGATTTTTATGCAAATAGCTAGGAGGAATTCAGCTCTCTCATACCCTATATTGCCAAAGATTACTTTGTATGAAAGGAGATTAAAAGGAAGGCTGAATTAGGCTCTATAAAAGCATCCATATGTACAAACTGGCAGCTCACGAAGCCACGTGCCTCGCATAGCAGCCAATTAGCAATGGCAGTGCAAAACCTGGCTCCTCACCAGGGTGGGATTGGAAGCCGACCATTGGTGCAGAAGCCAGAGCCCTAGGTTGCACTGCAGGGCCAGTCTTCAGTGCTGCAAGTAATCTGCAGTCATTTTGAGATATTTCACCCTCCAGACCTTTGTGAAAAATGCCCTGCTTTTCGAATGAGCCACTGACAGGGCACTGTCTTCTAATCCACACCAGTGCAAAGAGAAAAATACGTTTACAGTGCAACTGCTGAGGAGTAGGATGTGTACTTCATCCCAGTTAAGGCTCAGTCACTTCCAGGGATGCTACAGTTACTCGGTCAAACATGAAGTGCTTGTGACTTGACATACCCTAAAAAATACTCCAGGAAGCGTTTCAAGCATTTTCTGATTCTTTTTTTAAAGATCCAAACCCGGTCATACACATTACAAAAGCCTGATAGCTCTTGTAAACGTCAGCACAAACTTCTGAGGATTCAGAATGGATCTGTCCCAGATCCTCAATAAAACAAGGTGGCACCATCCTTCAAAGCAGGGTGGTCGACTTCAAATGCAACTACCACAGGGCTCAAGCAACTTGAGAAATATTCATATCTGATTCACTACAGGAAAGACAGCAGCACTGAATAAGCAATAAAAAGGGTTTATAGGCAGACAGCAGGCTGAGGAAAGAGAAAGAATGCCGATTTGCTTCTCAAGGAAGCCTACATTTTCTGCTTGAGCACAAATGAAAATCAAATCCTACTCCATATAGCTTGCTTATTTCTTTTATACAGATTTATTGGAAGAGTGGCTATGGATTAAGACAGCTTGATTACACCCACAGATAAAAGCAACTGCAAACAAGGTCGTTTACTGTCATACTGTCAGTCTGAAATTTTGAATGCTGAAATTCTACTTCAAGCTGGGCTTTTTTATTTGTTTTGGTTGAAAACTTCAACTAAAGCAGCCTAACAATTTCCTTCTTGGGAAAAAGTTATTCTGCCCACGTTAAACATGCCAGCAAATTTTCTCTGAAAAGCCGTACCATACCCTGATTTTCAGTAGGACCTCAATTTTAGCCAAGGCATGTTCTTGCCTGCTCACTACAAAATCAGCAAAGAGAACTCTTTGAAAAAAGGAATGAGGATTTTAATCTGCATATCTTCACGAGAGGCTTCCTAGATTTTAGTTGCTAGGTCCTTTGAAAATTCCACCATATCTATACTGTTGTTTGGGGCTCAGCAGATCTTTCCTGTAAAGGAACCTCTGACCTCGATTTAAGCACCAGACCTAAAAGTATTGAAGCTGCTGGGGACATTTTAAGGCTTGGGCAGCCTGAAGGAAGAAAGCGGTCATTTCAAAACTGCAAAATGGGAAGCACCGACCCAGAAAGCAGCAGAAATAAAAATGTTACTGAGAAAGGCAATATGGAACTGGAGACTAGCAGGACTAAAAGACCAGTACCAGCAGAAGTTAGGAGCAGGGCCTAAGAATGAGTGCTAGCTGAAGGAGGTTAAGACTGAATCAGGATTGATTCAGCCAGAAGACTGGAGACCAAGAACTATAATAGTTGGATAAGTCATAGAAAGGTGAAGAAGATCAAGGGCAATATAGAAGAACAAATGGGAAAGAGTAGGGTTAAGCGTGACAAAGAGTTAAGTTGGGAGAACCAAACCAGAGTAAGAAGCCCAGAGATGAAAAACAAAAGAGGAGGTGATATAAGAGCAGAGAGAAAGAAGCCAGAATGACAGCTAGAGAACTGTGCAAGGGGAAAGTTGGAAAGGAGTAGGGAGAATTGTGGCTTACAAAGAGAGTGGGAAGAAATTTGAGAAGAGAAGCCTGAGACGAGATAAAGAGCCCGTGGCTAGTATGAAGAGCGAGAGTGGAGAACATTTCAGACACATACAAACTGAAGAGGAAGAAACAGAGAGGAAAATGAATAAAGAAACAAAGAGAAGCCCTTGTTCTCACTAAACCATGCTCTTCCTGGAGTGAAACCTGAGATTCACCAGTTACTCCTCTGCTATCATTTAAACATGTTTGTGAAACTCCCACTCACAGCATCCCTTCTCCATGCAGATCTGACCCACCGAGGGGCTTGTAATTCGTTACTGTTATGTAATGCAAAGGAGGGAATTCTGCTTTGAACGCTGTGTTCTGACAGGTGGCCATGTGGCAATGTGATGTCTCAAAAGAAAATTAAAAGCAAATAAGAACAGGCTTGGAACTTGAACACAAAAAGCTACTCTAAAAAAACTTCAAAGGTTGCAAAGTAAAGACAAATGCAAGAAAAAGCCAAATTTCACGTAGCCCACTTCTACACAGACACATTACATTACATTTAATAGGGACTAAATAGTATGATTATATACTAGTTTTTGTACAGGACACTGCCTCTTCTGTGCATGACACAGAACTGCTCTTGGGAATCAGTCACGATTGTTCAATAAAATTGGCATCTGGAGGATCCTACTGCATTTGCTGAAGTGGAGTAGAGTTAATGAGGAAGGTACATCTGAAGAAAAAGGACAATATCTTAATACTGATACCTGTGTTTAGAACATAGAAAATGCTACACACTGTACCTAGTAACACAACAATTCAAATAAGCACCTTAAACTACTGGGAATGTTCACTGTAATTTATTCGGGTTTTTTTCATGGTACTGAAATGGGCAGGACACAAACCAGAAAACAAAATAACTAAACACAATGTGAACACAAATCTGCTCATTCCGTCTCTCAAATGTACTGTAAATAAAAGTTTGTTAATGTTCATGAAACACTACATCATGACAGAGATGAATGTCACAGAAAATCCCACAGTTCCACTTTCAGAGCTGAGATGGAATCCTATGCAGTAAATAAAATACAGATTTAGTGAGGACAACATATTTTCATGATTGAGTATCTTTCATCCTACAGGCTGAGGTAGGGCCTTATGGAAAAAAAGATGTCAGTCTTTAACAAAGCAATTACTATGTTATAAGATACATTCATGTGAGAACAAAATTAAAGTTACATGGACACCCTCATTTCTGGCAGTTTTTTGAGTGTGTGATTTTTGCAACCTGAATAGTATTTCTTCAACACCTTATTTCATGTAAAATCAAGGATTATAATATGGTACCACTAGTATTTCACTGCAATATTAACATCATTAAAAACATCTCTATTTGATTAAAATGCAGTGCTCCAACAGAGGGGGATTTCACAGTGAGAGGTGCGATGTAGTCATTCAGAAATGAGCACACCTACTCCACATACTGTAACATAACTGTAACAGGATCTACAGAGGAATCTGGACCTGTTGGATCAATAGGCCAAGGCCAACTGTATTATCAACAAGGCCAAGCATCAGGTCCTGCACTTGGGACACAACAACCCCATGCAGAGCTACGGGCTTGGGGAAGAATGACTGGAAAGCTGCCCAGCAGAAAAGGACCTGGGGGTGTTGGTTGACAGCCGGCTGAACATGAGCCAGCAGTGTGTCCAGGTAGCCAAGAAGGCCAAGAGCATCCTGGCTGTCCCTTTGTACTCGGCACTGGTGAGGTTGCACCTTGCATTCTGTGTTCAGTTTTGGGCTTCTCACTACAGACAGACCCTTGAGGTGCTGAAGCGTGTCCAGAGAAGAGCAACAGAGCTGGAGAAGGGATTGGAGTGCAAGTCTTATGAAGAAAGGCTGAAGGAAACGGGGCTCTTTTGCCTGGAGAAAAGGAGGTTGAGGGGAGACCTTATAGTATTTTTAAAACTACCTGAAAGAAGGTTACAGTGAAGCACACGCTGGTCTCTTCTTCCCAGTAACAAGCAACAGGACAAGAGGAAATGGCCTCCAGTTTCAGAAGGGGAAGTTTAGATTGGATATTAGGAAAAATTTCTTCACCCAAAGGTTATTAAGCATTGGAACAGGCTGCCCGGGGAAGTGGCTGAGTCACTAACCCTAAAGGTATTTAAAGGATGTGTAGATGTGGCGCTTAGGGACATGGTTTAGTGGTGGCTTGGCAGTACTAGTTAAGGGTTGGACTCAATGATCCCCAATGTCTTTCTGAACCTAAATGATTCTATGATTTGAAAAATAACATAAAATAGAAAGTGAAACAAGCGGGCTGCTATGGGAGTGGAATAACAAACAGAAAGCTTGCAATTATTTGCTTGTTAAGAGTCACAATCTTGAATCCTTACCTGCTTGTTATCAGCCTGAATTTTGTATGATAGAAGAAGTGGGTTAGAGAGGACAAGAATAGCTCCGAGTTGAGATTTTTTTAACACAAGAATAAAGTTTATCTCCATGAAAAACTTTCCCTATTGCACGCAAAATGCCAACTCATAACCCCAGGCTCACAGCTGGAGACAATACCATCCAAACCATCAGCTTGCCTAGTGATGCAGACTGGACCTGCTCGAGAGACTGGCTGAAATGCTTCCAGAGAGGAAGAAGAAAGGTTGTGCTGCTGATGATTCTACAAATACTTTTCACTTGAAATCACCACTGTGACTGTCTATAGGAACATAACCGTGAAAGAGAAAACACCTTTCTCATTATTTGCACCCTTTTAACAAAGGGTTTCTGGTTTGTTTTTTTTTTTCAAGAAAAGACTTGTCAGTTCTCATATAGCAGCCAAGTTTCAGTCAATGTAGCTGCATTCCCCAAAGCCAGGCTTTTTCTGCACTTCCAGGTAGATGCTTTTCATTACAAGTTCCACCTTGTCCCAACGCATTATTGTACCCTGTTTATCTGGTGCCACTGATCACCATTTATATAATTATATCTTCACAAAAGGTGAGAATCTGAGACGAAATCATTTGTAGAGTACCTTGGAATTCTTTACTACTGTATGTTTTGAATAAACATGAAATACAGTCAGCACACAATTTGTTCTTACCTGCATCGATGGCACATGGGTAATGGTATCGGAAGGAGCAGCCTTTGTTGTAGCAGCCTAAGGTGGCTCCTGGTTCCTGGCAATGGGAACATTTCTGAAAGGAAAACCAAGAAATGGTAATGAAGACTGCAATTACCTTTCCAAATACCTGCATTTTCCTGGGAATTTATCAGCCACATTCCAGCACAGATTTCTTGGGTATCACAATGTTAGACTGTATCTCTCCACAACACACAAAGAAAGGCCTTTTGAATAGGCAACAACATAGGCTCTTTGAAACAGCAAACTTCTCAGCTGTGCTAACCAGGCAAGAGGTACCAAATGTTCAAATCAATCATTCATGGAGAACTTGAAACACTTGTCAAAGACATTGCATTGGCCTAGGTTTCAGTACCTGACAATGACATCAATGTTAAAAATGAAGGAAAAGAGCTTTTTTGAACCTACAGCAGTTTTAAAATGAGAATTAGCATGACAACGAATGATTTAGAAGATATCATTAGCACAGAAGTAATTTTCATTATCATTAGCAGTCCGAGAAGATCAAGGCCAAGTTTAACTTTTTTTCATAGGTCATCAAAAAAGGTTTATGGGGAGCAGAAGATGCCATAAAGGGAAAATACTTCACCACCATGCAAATGGCACATCTCCAAAAGAAACGCCTGCGGTGTTAAAAGATGCTCATACATTTATTTTCAAAGCAGTAAGACTCATCTGATGGCCACATTCAATTTTCATTACTTAAATCCTATTATCTCAACTGGTCTAGATGTATTTAACTGTATTGTCAGACAGATGTGAATGCAGCAGAAAGCCACTCACCCATTTACTTCATCTTGAATGACTTAAGGAATGACCTGAAGAAGTAGGCCTATTGTGCATCTCATTCAGACAGCAAGTTTATTTCTTGAGTGGATACAGCAACTGATTTTCATTAACTAATCTACAATTCTGATGAAAGCCAATTTCTGACAGGTTGACATTTTTTTCCTTCTAAAAAGAAAACAAGGCACATCTGGCTGAAAACACAGAGGGCTGAGAGACCACCACTATTCAGCAATTAAAACGCAAATGGACTACTGACAGAAAACAAAAAAGATGACCTACAATAACTTATGAGTTACACTTAAACACAGGAATTTTGGTTTTGCTGATAAACACCACCACCACCACAACCACCATAAGGTCCTGTATAACTGGTATAGGTTATCTTGAGTTTAATAAAGTTGCCTTTGGTAACTAACTGCACACTAAGAGACAATGACATTACCTAAAAACTCTTTTTGTATTGGAAAAGCTAGTGTCAAATTACACGTGCTTGATTAACACTACCAGCGAGCTACAACTGTACAGTGCGCAGAACAGATGTGCTCGAACCAGCAGCACACCTGGCACTGGACAAACACATGGGGAGGCTCATATCCCACATCAGCTGGAACACACTGCTTCACATCCCTGCCTACCACGATAGATGTGGCCAAAGAGACAGCCACAGCAAAGTCCCTTGCTCTGCATAGTAAACTGAGGCTTAAATACAATATTTAAAAACCACTAAGAATATGCGACAGTCACTGCTCTTCCCGTGCTATGCAGAGATGACTACAGTTTGTATTTAAATTATTGAATGAGGATGAAAGCAAGACTAGCTCCAGCCATAAACCAGGTGGCCCTCTCCAAATCAAAGCAGATACAACTAACAGAAAAGCTTGTGAGACATCAGTTCTCATGACATCTACAACTGCAGTCTTGAGTACTGCCTTCTCTTTTCTGTTATGCCAAAGCATCCTGAGCCTGATCTTCAGTGCTCCCTATTAAATCGTGTCTGTCTTCCAAGCAGTAACTGTATATCATGACAAACTACTGCAGTATTTATGATATAAGAAAAGTGTCCTCAAGGCCTAGAGACAGACACCCAAATAGTTTATTTTTGCCTGTCAGAACATGAACACTGGTTTCCAAGGGCAAAAATCCCTCCAAATTAACCAATATTTAACTGCACACCAAAACAGATGGACCTCTGGCCAAACTACAATGTAATTTGCTCTCTCATGGGAGTAAAACCAAGTTTCACATACAGAAAATGTCTCTTCCTTGCTAGTCAGCCTACAAGAATATTATGTGCTGGCAATAGTCCCAGATTCACACACACCAAGTCTTCACAAAGTGCAGCTTGCGGAGTTCTGAATCAGAGCTCTTTACCTGTATGCCTTATTCTCACTCATAGGTGGAGCTGCCTGAGATTAATTATTCTAACAGGACAGAACCCAAATTGACTATTCTTTTTGAACACAGATATGAATTCCTAGTTTTGTTCCTCAGAGGCATTCTGTCCTCCTCACTTTATCTTGTCTTTGAAGTAGCGCCACGCTGCTGCAACAGAAGAGGTCATTCTTCCCTGGAACACTGTGTCCTGTACAGAGCAGGCAATAAGAGCGTAAGAACTACAGCGGCAGAGATTAAACTGCAGTTGTGTAAAATATTTCTTAAAACTAAAAAGGCATGTCTTAAAAGAGCATGCTGGGTGATACAAGTGGAAACAAGACCCCTAGCAAAATTTTTCATACTTTTCCAAACATTAATTTAGTCTTTGAACTTATTCTTTGTTGCATCTAGCATGGTTATTCTGAAATTTGCAGCGGAAACACAACATACATTTCGACGAATTTTAAATGTGCCTGTAGCGCTGCTCAGCTGAGAATGGGTACAGAATAGTGTCAAATTGATTGTACTGAGGACTGATTAGACCAGGAAAGTGGGTAGTTAAGATGCTGGAGTGTGAGCATCAAGCCTTCATTTCCGTTTTTTTAGCCTGCCAGACCGACTAGATTATTACCAAGGTTACCTGCAGCTACGCCCACAACGGTAATTCCCCAGTGGACTGCAATACCATTGACTGCTCAAGGCAGAGATCATCTGCTGCTGCTGGCTCCCCTGCTGCTGAACAAGTCTCATTCTGGCAGATGCTTCTGCTTTTCACAAGCCACTGACAGTCTAATGGCCCCATTTCTTTTACCTCCTGGGAACCCTGACCATCTGCTTCTTTCAGGGGAAGCTGGGGGAACCACATACACAATAACTACTCTTTTCTTTCCAGTTCTTCCTTCTAGACACACCACAGAGTGACTGAACAAAGCAGACACCCTACAAAGCTGTATGGTTCTAAAACAACTTAACAAGTCTATCACTTTATCTTTGAAAGAGACTATCACTATGTAAAGCTATGTCGTTTCCAAATACATCCAGGTGTTTCTAGAAAGACTGAATACAGTGATTCAAAAATTTCTGGATGGTCCCCAGTTTTCTTTTGCAAGACATCACTGCTGTGCCTTAAAAGTTAAAAAGATGCATAGCTCCTGCTGGTACTTCTTGTGGCTTTGGTTAGAACCCTTATATTGGGCATTTGTGTCTCAAAACAAAAAGAACATAAAAGATGTACCCTACAATTAAAAAATATTCTAAATCCAAAACAAAATCAGGGAACTTCATACAGCAAATATGTGAATCGGGCTTAACGACCACTAATCGTTCTCTTTGGTCCATGAGCAAATCTTCACCCCAACCCACCATCCTGCAGTCATTCACCAGCAGATGGTAGCAGCCTGCCTGTCACTTGTAAAGGAATTATAGCATTTTTAGCCAGGGAAACAGCACTCAGGCTCTCATGGGAAGAGAAATTCCTTTTGCTCAGTAAGCAGCCTGCTTAACCTCCCCTGCTTGAAAGAGCTGAAGGCTGGTACTTGGAGTGTGCTTCCAATGGGAGGTGCCAATGGATAGTAATCACTGCCAGCTCCTGGCTTAAATTAAAAAAAAAAAAAAAAAAAAAAAAGGAGGAGGAAAGAAAAAGAAGGAAAAAAAAAAAAGACCACACAGCAAAGACTGATTTAGAGGTCCTATCTCCACAATTCATCTGTGGCCACAAGGCACATACATCTCACTTAGAATAGGCTGGAGAGACTGAAAAGTGCCATTTAGAAGAGACACTCCATCCCCTGAACTAAATTATCAATAGTATTAAAGCCATATACATTGTCTCTACCTCTCCATGCTATTAGCAGCCCATTCCTTCCGCACCACAGCTCATCATTCTCTGTCTACCATAATGAAGTAGCATCCAACCTGGAAGAGTGAACAGTACAGGGACAATGGGACAGTTACCACAGTGACAGCAGAGCGGCCCTGATTCTTTCAAACCAGTAAACTATCCACTAGATCTATTTCCTTTGCTTTAAGGTTGTTTTTTTTATTTTTCTCCTGCAATTTGTATTGCTTAATCACTACAAGAGCGAACTCTTCTCTAAATGTATCCTGGGTTGCATCAGTAGAACCGTGGCCAGCAGGTCAAGAGAGGTGATTCTCCCCCTCTACTGTGCTCTTGTGAGACGCCACCTGGAATCCTGTGTCCAGTTCTGGAATCTACAACACAAGAAGGATACAGAAATGCTGGAACAGGTCCAGAGGAGGCCACAAAGATGATCCAAGGGCTGGAGCACCTCTGCTATGAGGGTAGACTGAGAGAGTTGGGCTTGTTCAGCCTGGAGAAGGCTCCAGGGGGACTTCATAGCAGCCTTCCAGTATCTGAAAGTGCTACAGGAAAGCTGGGGAGAGACTTTCAAGGGCAAGCAGTAATAGGACAAGGGAAGTGGTCTTCCAGTTGGAAGGGGGAAGATTTAGATCAGACATAAGGAAGAAATTCTTCATGGTGAGGGTGGTGTGGCACTGGCACAGGTTGCCCAGGGAAGCTGTGGATGCCTCCTCCCTGGAAGTGTTCAAGGCCAGGTTGCTTCAATCAGCCTGGTCTGGTGGGAGGTGTCCCTGCCCATGGCAGAGGGCTTGGAGCTGGATAATCTTTAAGGCCCCTTCCAACCCAAACCATTCTATGATCCTATGAAATGTAATAAACAGCGGGTTTGGGATACATTTTTTTGCCTCCTTCACAACTGAATCCAGCCTCCCACAAGAGTTATGACATAAACATGTCTGAGCTACCTACTTTGCTCCTCCTAACCAAGCACAAGCTGTGAAAAAGAAGCACCCCAAGCTGCTCAAGTGAAACATACATCTTCATTTTCCATTTGTCTCTGCTCTGACAAAGATAATGTGTTTGCCTAAGAGTACTGGAATCCCACAGTGGACAGGGTCTTGCTGGAGGGAGCACAGGAGCCACCAGTTTAGCCCTTCCAATGTATTCTGGGCAGCAGCAGGAACAATTGCTTAGAAACAGAAACGAATTGCTTCTGCCTAGCACTAATACAAGGGCATCATTAGATGATTCCTCCACTATCTTTGCTGTGGAACAGTTACCAAAGCAGCTTAACAAGGACCTTCACAACAGATGCAACTGTATCTTACTTTCTCCTATCTTTAATCAAGAGTCTTTTCATGGGCATTAGTTGTTTCTTTCAGTTTGCTCATCTGCGCTCCATACTCAGGCCTCATTCTAACTTCCTCTCTTCCCAGCACCAGTTTTTCCCTTCATTGTCCGTTCTCTTCCCTCTTCCTCTGCTTTGCTTTCTGGGAATCTCCTTGTATGTCAGTGCCAAGAATGCATAAACATAACAACAGAATGCAACAACTGAAGGTTACTAAAAAAAGAAAAGCAAGCAAAAAATTAATTATCTGTGGCATCAATTATACAGGTACAAGTCTCCACTTTACATGTTAGATGCATTTTTCATGCTCTCTCCTTCGTCTGCTTAAATTATAAGCTTTTAGGAAAATAATTGCTGCTGTATAATTGCACTGCACAAATGCAGACGTAAAATAATGAGGATTTCAGAGTCAGCTGCAATATTAGGAAGGAGGGCCCTCTGACTATTTCTGATTAAACAGTTGGCAGGCTAAGCAGAGGCTCAGGTTTAACATCCAGGTGACAGGGCAACAGGAGCAGCAGGCAGATATGTTCTTTATCCCGGGTTCAATAAACACTGTGGTTGAAAGGAGTAAGTGACTCTGGGAGACTGCTGCAAGAAGGGATTGAAGTGAAAAAAGAGCAAGGTAGACATACATATTTAGGCAATAGGAGAGGAAACCAGCACTTCCAGTCAAATGTGCAAATACTGGTTAATGAAAAAAATTTGCCTATGTGACTGGGGCTTGAGAGAACAACCAGTAATGAAGGATACAGAATTATTAGTTTCCCTTTCCTGTCAAACAATTTAAGTTCTCCAAACTTACTATCAGAATATCACAAAAATGAAGCCCTCAAATAAAAAGAGAAAAATCCTTTAAACTTGCATTATTAAAAGGTACCTCTTGCCAATGACGACACACTCCTGTACCAAACAAATAGAGTAATAATAAAGGAAAATAGTTACCAAAGTAAAATCGGGCAGCTCTCTTCAAGCCAAGAAACTAAGAACAAATTTAGATTCCAAGATTTCAGCAAACAGCCAAATCAATGATGTGGAAGATGCTGTACTAATAAAGCTACATTAGGAAACAAGAGTAAAAAGTCAGCTGTGCAGTGCTGTATGGGTTGCTAAAGCACAAAGGGGAGCTACAGCTCAAAATGGATGGCATGGAAAAAAAAACAACACAGTAGAAGAAATACAAGAACTGAAAAATGCCTTAAGAAAGGGAAACCCTATTCAACACATACAACAGAAGCACTTGAAATGAAGAACAGAGTATTCTATTTGCTTCAGCTCAAAGAAAAAAGAGAAAGTAACAAGAGGAGAAATAAATCGTTAGTTTTGACACAGAATGGTTTGCCAGCAGAAATTTCTAAGGTCTGGTGCAGACACTTAAGCTCTTCAACTGTGCTTATAGAGACTCTCAGAAAGGACAGGAACAATAAGAGGTGAAAACTTGCAAAGTTTGTAAAATTAACCAAGGTAGTCAGTTGCCAAATTGATGGTAGAGAGCTGCAAAACCATCTCACAATCCTGGATAACGATGTGATAAAACGGAGATGAAAATTAATGTTGTTAAGGCAAAGCGATACACACAGGGAAAATATTTCCATCTATGCATATCATATATATGATGACAGACCCTAAATTAGCATTTACTAAGCATGGGAAAGCATCAGTAGTCATCCCAGACAGAAACATAATGCAGTCCCTGCAACCTCAAAGAGAGACAGCCAGAACGTAAGTTATTAAGAAATTGATAACGAAACCGCAATCTTCATTCTGTCTATCTGTTACTCTTATAGTACCCTGGCATCTTAACATTGTGTGAGGTTCTGGTCACCCTATCAAATAAAGGAAAACAACAGATCAGGAAAAAAATTAAACACAGACCACAGAAATATCTAGGAAGGTAAAGAGTTGCCATATGAGAAAAGACAAACTGCTTAGGAAAAGAGGTAAATGAAGGGGGATTCTCAGGTCTACGAAATCAAATACGGTGTGCAGAAAGCAATGACTCTTACCTGTTTCTAAGAACGAAAAGCAAACAACAGGTTGAAATTTAAAATAAATCCACTCTTTTTTCCACATAACGAATAACGAAGCTACGACAGTCACGGCCAAAGAATGCTGCACTGGCCAAAAGATAAGCAAATTCAAAAGCAGATTAGACAAATTTATTGAGAACAGGTCTGTGACTGCCCACTGAACACAGTGATGCAAAAGAGACTTCTCTAAAGCTGTGACTACTGAAAGGAGGGAGACAATATGCAAGTTCTACACCTCTCTGGTTTATTACACACCTCCTGCAGACAGGACACCACAACAAAACATCCTTTTGCACCTGCAAATTGCAGTTCTTTCGCAGACCAAGAAATTTGACTGTGAAATTCCAGAATTAACAAAAAACATTACTCCATGACATTAAAAAAAGAATGCAGGCACCCAGAAATTGTACTGTTAGGTTACAAGGTTTTAAGATTCTTCAGTCTTAGCTCAGGAACAGAAAGGCTGAGCTAAATTGTAACACCACACAAAAGGGTTAAAATTTGATCTAAGTGATAAATTCATGTTCAGTGCTCCATACAAGCCTAAGTGTTTCATTCACTCGGGGGAGTGATCAAAGGCTTAAATGTGTGTGAATACTCTGGAAGATGAGAGTGGTGAAGAGCTGGGAAAGTCATGGAGGAGGATGAACCCTCCCCGCCTCTCAAGCAAAGGAAGGATAAAAAAAAAAAAAAAAAATTGAAATGAGGACTGAACATAACTGAACCAGAATAGAGGTTGGATGAAACTTCAAGAGTCAACTGATGGTTTACTAAAACAGATTTAGCAAAATAGACACAGAACTGGGAACTCTGGTAATTAAAAGGCATGTTCAATTTCAAACTAAGCAGGCTAAGTACACACCTTTGTACCCATTTTGCATTTTAAATGAAATATTAAAATAATACATAGATTACCAAGTCCAAAAAGACAAGAAATATATATATCTTATTTCTTTTGATGACAAAGGGCTACCTTGAAAGAGAGAAACATTACACACAACCACTTACAAGTACAGAGATCTGAACTTCCTAAAGTATGCAAGTCTAGCAGAAAAAAAATCACACAGTTTATGTTATCTTAGCTATTCATTTGGGGAATTAAAGATACAACAATAACTGCAATTTAGTCACGAAAAGGCTGAAAGACAGAAGAGCAGACTTAAAAGAGGCAAAAGAAATTCAAATTTTCAAGCAGTGATTATGTGATAAGGATATAGAGTTATGGGAACAGTACAGTCAGCAAGACAAAGCATTTACTCCAGTTGGATTTTCTGCCAGCCCTAGATTTCTTTCCTGACCATCCTGGGTACTGATTACAGGAATTATCCAAATATACGGTGAATTTCCATTTAGCACAAGGCCTACCAAGTGCAGCATGAAACAATGGCATGCAGTTGCCTTAAAAAAATGCAACATCACCACCATAAAGGAAGAGGTTTTGGATAAATTAAATCATTACCAAAAGCTCTCCCCTGTAAAGCAACACCTTCGAATATCAATGACTGAAGCAATGTAAAAAGGAAAGACCTGACCTAAGCAAGCAAATGCAACAAACTCAGCTCAAGGAATTTGTTTTCAAGAGGCAAACTGCCCAGCAGAACCAGCTTTTCTCTAGTCAAAATAATAAAAAAAAAAGATGACGGTTAGTATTTACTAAAAGGCCCCCCAAAAAACATCTTGTCCATGAAGGACACAGTCACTACATCATTAGTGGCAGTGGATTTAACAGAAACAAAACCTTTGTAAAGGCTTAAAAATAAGGGAACGCTTTTGAGCAAAGCAAACTGTAAACAGCAAAGATTCTGATATTAAATACCTATGTAAGCTGGCAGGAAAAAGGGTGAAGCGTGCATCCACCCCTGCCAACAACTCCAAGACTCGTAACACTGGACAGAAATAAACCATTTGTCATTATTTGTAATAATCTGTGCAAGCCCTCATCATAAACAGAGCCCCACTGTGCAAAACACTTTGGTAATACAGAACAAAGCGTTGGTGGATGTAAAGGGATGAAACAGGAATGGTGAGACTGAGCCAGCAGTGTTGGGCAGAGTCCATCACAGCAGGAAGCTAAGCATATCCAATTGTTCAGCAGAAATCCCAGACAAGAAGGGCTTTGAAGAAATATGTAAAGAGAAACAAAGATACACGTGTAGGGCTCTGAAAGTGAGGCACTTCATTTAGGAAATTATAAAATTAGCCAGGGTGCACTGATTGGAAGCGGATCATAAGTTCTTGAAACTGAAAGAAGCAGTGGGATGAAGGCAGATAAAACAATGATGAGCAACTTATGTTTGAGGCGTAAGAAAAGAGGAGGTTGGAAGATGAATGTGAAAGAAGCAGGTATGAGAAAATGATAGTTTAGCAGAAATTTTTCTTGTAACGGTATTCCAAGTGAACATTTACTCATTAATAAGAATACCAGGTCATAATTTAATATCTAAAGAGCCACTCCTATTGCGCAGTTAAAATATTTTCCACTGCTGGTAAGGGCAAGTGAAAAAGGTACAACGCTCATCTTACTGGAAAATGAAGAAGTGTCTTTAGAAAAAGAGTAGCAAATAAAAATACTGCTCAGTACTGTCAAAGACAGAACAACAAGACGACGACAGTTCCTTCAGAAGGCCGTAGAACCAGCAGTTGGTGGCAGAGCTAAAATAAGGAATAGCAAAGCACACACAAGCATTCCTGAGGTCACTGGTGGCTGTTGCTGCTGAAGATGAGCAACAACAGTAGGTGAAATAAATCCAAGAGGAGAGGCAAAGACGCAATGCTTGCAGAAGGAGAAGCATCTGCAAGTCAGTACATTTCTCTTCAGTGATAAGATGTCAAAGAACACAGTAACAAAAAAAACCCTGAGAAGATACAAACTCATGAGCTACAGCACTGACCAACCAATTGCAGTCAAGGAAATCTAACCAGATTAGTAACACACATTGATGAAATGACCTCAGGTACAGAGGGGGTGCTCTGTGTAAACAAATATTTGCTGGCCCAAAATGTGAATGGGTTTAAAGAAGTCTATGTTATTGCATTATTCAATAATCATCAGGGGAAAAACCTACAAACCATAATGGCACACATCCTGCTTAAACCGACCATTACAATAATGGTTACTTTTCATGAATACTGAACTGAATTTATTCCAAAACATCTAGGGTTGGTAGCTTTGTCAGACACAGGAAAGCTCTGTATGAGCTAAAGGCAGTTTAGAAGTGGCAACAAATATAAATAGCAGCTGAAGTCCAAGGCCGGATGGCATTCCAGCTGGATATTACTCAGCAGCTGAGGAAGTGTCAGTAGTTTCCTGGAAGGACAGACTTAATGTTGTTATCCTGGGGGAAGAATTTCCTCTCTCTAAAGATTAAGAAGCTATGTAGTTCTCCCCACATCTGAAGTGAAAAAAAAAACTAATGAAGATCTACTGGGCTCAAAACACTGCTGAATTGTGGTAAAGACAATAATATTATCTAACTATTTGCAAGCCGCATCTCTGTTACTTATAAATCTAGATGGATAAGATAAAAGGATTGGTATGAACTGTAGATCACTAGAAATAAGTCACTGTGCAAGGCCAAAGAAAAATTTCAATCTTTTTTTAACCTCAGGCATAAACTGAATGACACAGGAATTTTTGTTTTTAATTTATTTTATACAGGCACACCCTCTCCTCACTTCTTATTCCCCCACTTTCTGAAGGCTGCAGCTCAAAAGCAGCAGTGTAAGTCAGTAGTAAAATCCCCGTTAGACAGCTTCAGAGACTCAGAACGGAAAATTCTTCCTTTGCCATTACCCTTGAAGCTGTTTGTCCAGAAAACTGCATTTATTGGTAACTATTTGAAAATCCCATTCCCCATGAAGAGAAATCTGCAGATTTCTTCTCAGAGGAATACGACCACGTGGGATCACTGAAGAATCCTTATTCTGCCCTATAATAATGTGAGACACTTCAAAAGAACAATAATTAAGTATAGGAGTTAAGATTACATTAAAACCTCATTAAATAGTTTTATATACTTCTAATAGGGGAACTGAAATTTTTCTAATCTAACCCAAACAATTCCCTAAAATTAACATCTAAAAAAACCCTGTTGTTTATTTTTGGGAAAGCATTGGTTATGCATTGTGTCAACCTTTAAATGTTAGTGATTAAATTTAACTTAAAGAGTTATTCCCTAGAAAACACTTAATTATATTTAATAATGAATTTACACATGGCTTCAGTACATTCAAGTTAGGAATTTCTGTATTTTAACTTGACAGTTGTTCAGCCTAGAGAAGAGAAGGTTCTGGGAAGACCTCATAGCAGCCATTCAGTACCTGAAACGGTTACAGGAAAGCTGGCGAGGGACTTGTTACAAGGGCAAGTACAGACAGGATAAGGGGGAATAGCTTGAAATTGGAACAGGGAAGATTTAGATTAGAAATTGGAAATGAATTCTTCACGCTGAGGGCAGTGAGACACTGGCACAGGTTGCCCAGGGAACCTGTGGATGCCGCCTCCCTTGAGGTATTCAAGGTCAGGCTAGATGGGTCCTTGAGCAGCCTGGTCTGGTGGGAGGTGTCCCTGCCCATGGCAGGGAAGTTGGAACTGGATGGGCTTTAAGGTCTCTTCAAATCCAATCTATTCTACGTCTGTACGAACTTCCTACAGGAAAAGAGAAAACCAACACCAGATGAACACAAAAACATTTTAATTACCTTCTGTGGCCGCGACTCTAAATGAACACGAACAAACTTTAAACTTAGCTACTTCCGGTTACATCTATGCAACTAAAACATACAACTTCATATCAGTTCCCTAATCTTCCAATGTAAGTAAGGACACCTGACAATTTGAACACATACTGTAATTTCAATTTCCAAAGCACCCTACAACTTTGTCTTAATTGTCACCAAATAAGTGGTTTTAAAGCCTACGTTACAGAATATTTAACTGATTTGTTGAAGTCCATGTCGGAAGTTTTTAACAGCACAGGCATAACTCTGAGAACTTCATAGCTCTCAAACTTGAACTCCAGTACATGAAGGTGCCTGTCCCTCTCATCCCTATCACCTCCTTTCTTGCCCCCCCTTTTAAGTTTTACATTGAGCAGCAGTGTCCTTTAGAGAATGTCCCCACTTCAGAGATTCATGCCAGGGCACTCTCGTCCTTTTTCCCCTCCTTTAGTAGTATGCCTTTTATGAAGCTGAATGGTCTCCTTTAATCATCAGTAACTTTGTGAAACTTAGCAAATGTGAGTTCTCAGTGAGAATAAAGAAGTCAGAGGTGCAAGAAAAACTACAGTTAAGAGCAATATAGTGAAAAATACCAACAGAACCATACTTTGTGAAATGCTAACCTGTGACAAAAGACAAACACACAGCTGAGTTAGACCTAAGGGACCTAAGCATAAATCAAAAGAAAACATACAAAGAGCTAGAAATAGGACAAAAAAACAGGCTTGGGGAAGTGTGTCCGGAAAGCTGCTTGGCAGAAAATGACCTAGGGGTGCTGGTGGACAGCTGACTGAACATGAGCCAGCAGTGTGCCCAGGTGGCCAAGAAGGCAGCATTCTTGCTTGTGTCAGGAATGGTGTGGCCAGCAGGAGCAGGAAGTCATCCTTCCCCCGTACTCAGCATTGAGGAGGCCACACCTCAAATGCTGTGTTCAGTTTTAGGCCCCTTACTACACAAGGACATTGAGGTGCTGGAGTGCACCCAGAGAAGGGGAACGAGGCTGGTGAAGGGGCTGGACCGCAAATCTTATGTGAGCAGCTAAGGGAACTGGGGTTGTTTCGCCTGGAGAAAGGGAGGCTGAGGGGAGACCTTATCGCTCTCTATAAGTGCCTGAAAGGAGGCTGTAGCAAGGCAGGTTCTGGCCTCTTCTCCCAAGTAACAAGTGATGGGACAAGAGGGAATGGCCTCAAGTTGCACCAGGGGAGGTTCAGATTAGATATTAGGAAAAAATTTCTTTACCAGAAGAATGGTGAAGCACTAGCACAACTGCCCAGGGAGGTGATGACGTCACCATCCCCACAGGTGTTCAAAAATGTGGGTGCTTCAGGACACGGTTTAGCACACACAGTGGTGTTGGGCTGATGGCTGGACTGGATGATCTCAGAGGTCTTTTCCAACCTTAATAATTCTGTGCTACTACTGGTTGTGCAACCAGACGTCTGGAAGACACACACAATCTATTCTTATCCCTAGTAGCTCAGGTACTGATAAGCAGCCCTGAGCAGGCTCTGCCACTCACTACAGTCTCTGCGTCTTGAGTAGGGTTGGTATTTTACACTAAGATTTACACTGCTATGTTTCCTCTTACCAACAGTTCAAGTCTGAAGCCAACTTCAGATGTACGTGATTAAAGTCACACTGAGCACTGCTAGAATGCCTCATAAAAAACTGCAGCTATTTCAGTGCTTTCAAATAAAGAGAAATTCCTGCTTTTGGTTACTTGAGCTGGCACATTAGGCCAGAGGAGGGAACCTGCAGTCCCTAATGCTTCTAGATCATGGAATAATAACAAAAAAGAAGCACCCCTACCTTTTTATATCTCTGGACATCTAGATGGTTGCATTTGACATCAGTAATAAATGCTGCAAAGCTATATACCTTTGAGAACTACCTTACACCAACTTTAACATGCACCTTTTGTTGAATTTGTTAGTCTGTGTAATTAGTAACAAAGTTCTAGAAAAACTTAATATTGGAAGTCAAGTTCTTGACCAGTCCACTCACTTCCAGATCATTTTAAGACATCAGTTTGTACTGGTTGACCCTGCTGCCCCAGCTCCTATCCCCAGCTGGGGCATTTCCCCCTTTATTGGTACTGACAACTCAACAGTCAAGAAAGCTGGTCCAGCCAAAAAATTAGCTTGATAAATCGGCAGGAGGGGAGGGGGAGAATTTGCTGGCCAGATCAGCTACCTGACTTGGTTAAGTAACAGAGCAGTAGTGATAGCAGAAGGAGAGGTGTGAGGGAGAAGAACGGCTTCTAACAACTCTGACTTAGCCTGGATGAAATTACCACCATATTTCATCTTCACAACAGACTCCTCAGTGGAGCAGAAGTGGTTTACAAGGGACACTCTTTGCTCTTTTCTACCTTTATCAGCAACTGAGCCTTGACCTTTTGCTATATTCCTACTTCCTTTTACCCTCATCTTATTCCACTTCTCCCAGCCTTTGCCCTGCCCTCATTGTTTCCTTAATCTAACCCACCATAGCACAAAGAAATCACAGGCTGCTATCACTGTAAATATGGTAATTTCATCAAGTTCGGGGGAGGGGATTTCTGAAAAAGAGAGTTTTAGTAGTGGCAAGGAGATGGATAAGACCATGAAAACCAGCATGACTGTGAGAACAAATCAGAACTTCAAAGGGTCCTTTGAGGAAAACGATTATATTTGAAAGCTCCCTCCATGAGGGATAATGCACAGCCAGACTCCGTGCCCTGTGTCCAGGCTGTGCTCTTTTGTCCACTTGCTCCATTTCACCCCTCCTGGCTCAACACTGCAGCAGGAATGAGCTGTTAAGGGCAACTATCATAGAACGGTTTGGGTTGGAATGGACCTTAAAGCCCATCCAGTTTCAATCCACCTGCCATAGGCAGGGAACACCTCCCATCCCACTAGACCAGGCTGCTCAAGGCCTCATCCAGTCTGGCCTTGAACATCTCCAGGGATTGGGGAATGCGCAGCTTCCCTGGGCAGTCTGTGCCAGCACCTCACCACCTTCACCATGGAGAATTTCTTTCCAACTTCCAATTAAAATCTTCCCTCTTCCAATTCAAAGCCTTTCCCTCTCATCGCTATTTGCCCTTGTAAAAAGTCCCTCCCCAGATTTTCCGTAACCCCTTCAGGTACTGCACGGCCGCTATGAGGTCTTCCCAGAGCCTTCTCTTCTCCAAGCTGAAGAACTCAAAGAATTACCCAAGCTGGAAGGGACCCAAAAGGATCATTGAGCCCATCTCCTACACCTATACAGGACACTCCCAACATTCACACCATGTGACTGAAGGCATCGTCCAAATGCTTCCTGAATGCTAGCAGACTCAGTGCCATGACTACTTCCCTAGTGAGCCATTCCAGTGCTCCACCTCCTGCTGGGTGAAGAGCATCTTCCTAATATCCAATCTAAACCTTCCCTGGCACATCTTCCTGATATTACCTCTAGTCCTATCATACACTGCAAGACAGAAGAGATCAGCACCTGTTTCACCTCTCTCTCTTGTGAGAAGGCAGTAAACAGCTATGAGATGCCCTCTCAGTCTCCTCTTCTCCAGGCTGAACAGATCAAGTGACTTCAGCCACTCCTCATAACCAACATCCCCTCTAGACCCTTCACCAGCTTGTCCTCACAGCAGAGGTGTTCCAGCCATCAGAATTCCCATCCCCATAACTCCCCAAATGACTTTGTGCCTGCACCTCCATCTACGCACCCTCTCACCATGGCTCACGCCACTTACACTCACCCATAGCTTTAGCAACACAAGACTGCTGTTAAGTGCTAATTGCTTACTAATGAAAACTAATCATCATGCAATTAAACTGTAATCACTAAGCAGCTGGCTGAGATCCAATCCGTAACAATGAAGGTTCATTAATAACTTTCTTCCAAAGTGCTCTATCCATGAAGATCATCCTATAACTCACACAGCCCAGGGAAATGCATGAGCTGGTTTAGAAAACATTTCCCCCGCCAAGAAAGAAAGAAAAACAACACAGCACGAGAGTGCAAGAGTAGCTTAGATTAGCTGAAAATGACAGGTTTAAGATTCAGAGATCCCAAACTCCGTTCCTAGCTACTTCCATAACCTCAGGCAAAGCATGCAGCACAGACAGAACCTCTTTCCTCCAATTCTTGTATCTGCAGAGCAACATTCTTCAAGGCAAAAAAAAAGTTTTAATTTTGCTGTAGTTTCTAAATTTATTACATGAATACTCATCATACTTCAGTTTTATTTTTACTCATCTTTCTAAATCTAGGGAAATTAATCTAATCTCTTTCAGAACATATTTCTCCAATTAAAAAAGGTACTGAGGTTACATAACCAGGTTTATAATGGGCAGAGATAAAAGGAAAAAAGTTTAAAAGCCACTTTTTATATTGTATTTCAAAAAAACCTCTCACCACGATCAGTAAGTGTCTCAGTTTTGCCTATACCATTCATACCCCAGTCACAGAATCATTTGGTTGGAAAAGATCCTTGAGATGACCGAGTCCAAATGTGAACAGGTCCAATCTGCTCACCATCAAACCATATCCCTGAGCACCTCATCCAGGGATGGTGACTTCACACTTCCCTGGGCAGCTTCTGCCAGTACATGATAACCTTTTCAGGGAAGAGAGGTTTCCTGATGTCCAATCTGAACCTCCCCTGGCACAACTCAGACCATTTCCTCTCATCCTGTCACTTGGGAGAAGAGACCAACGCTCACCTCACTACAACCTCCTTTCAGGCTTTTGTAAACAGTGACAAGGTCTCCTCTCAGCCTCCTCTTCTCCAGGCTAAACAACCCCAGTTCTCTCAGCAGCTCCTCATAAGGCTTGTGTTCCATCCTCCACCAGCTTCATTGTCCTCATCTGGACACACTGCAGCACCTCAACATCCTTCTTGTAGTGAAGGGCACAAAACCAAATGCAGTCTGGCAACTGCATAAAGCTCTACACTTATACAGCTTTTCACGAACTTGGTTTGCATTACAGTGTTTGAAGAGCTTTCCTTTTTTATGAATGGTTGGACATTGGTACAGTTCAAGCATTATTTTTTGCTTATTCAGTGATCAAAGGATTCAGGAAAATGTTTATTTTAGAAATAAAATGGAAAAACTGTATTTTTTTATTTAAAAAGTATTACAAGAGACAGAATGTCAGTCTAATAATTCATACAATACTATATAACAAAAAGTCATGAATTCTTACATCCAGAAATTAACCTCTTATCAAACTGAACAAGCAAAGAAAGACTAAATAGTAATAATTTCTTCAAAAGAAATCAGGAAAAACCTTTTTTTTTCATTTTTGCCTAGTTGTAACCAAATATAGGCCTTTTAAAACACAAAGGTGTGAAGCAGAATAAACTTCTGAAGTTCTTTAATGTCCTGCAATGCTTACTTGTTAGCGGCATCCTTTTAATGAAGTTAAGGGGATCAGCCTAAGGGTCAACTACCTGGAATGAAATTAGTTCAGTTTAGGTTAATCAAACAAAACACAAACAGCACAACCACCCTTCTGCCTGATTTTGGGTAATCTTAACAATCTTTTGCCAGCACAGCTTAAAAAGACTCAAGCTCAGATGGCACATAAATGGATTGTATCCACTCGCTATTGAGAATTTAGCAAGCGTTTGGCATCTCTACAGTAACAGACAATTTAAATCTTATAAAAAGGATTGTGTGAGCTTGTGGATAGCCAGTCAGAAACCTCTAAAGATTTGTTTAGCGATCTCCTGCACAGAGAAGGCCCCGTGCATATTTAGAAGAGCTTCTTAGAAACAAAAATTACTTAAATATTTTTTTAAATGAAAATTGTACATAGATTTTAAGGATCCCTGATGCATTACAGAAAGGTCACAACTGTGGAACAAGAAAGCTCCTTTCTACATACAACTTTCCAGCGCACCTGGCTACAACCCATATTAGTGGTTAAACATCCTATTATTTCCCAACACTATTGTCAGTAAATCTATTTTCTGCTTTTCTCACTCCACGTGCTACACAAACAGGAAAACATAAAACCACATGCAAGCACAGACATAATGCCCATACTCTGGGACAAACTCTCACGGCAAAGGAGTCAGGTAACAAAGATACACAGAAATTACTTCCCTGTCCACCTCTTCATTTTCCTCTCTGCCCCCATACAAATACTGGAGAAGTCTTTCCTCTTTTCCCAATATCATCTTTATGTTTGATACCTCAATGAAACTGTACTTCCTGCCATCTAAAATCCGTGACCACCAATGGATCTATATTAAACAGCAATACGCTGCACCAGTTTTATCTGATTTCCATTCACAATAAAGTCAAGGAAAGCCAGTTCACAAATGTAATTAATATCTGCCAGTCCCTCAAGATACTGAAATTACAGAATTATTTGGGTTGGAAGGCACCTTAAAGTCCATCCATTCCAATACCCCTACCATAGGCAGGGACGATACCTCCCACCAGACCCTGATGCTCAAGAAAGGCCCCATCTAACCTGGCCCTGAACATCTCCAGGAAGAGCCATCCACAAATTCCCTGGGCAACCTTTGCCAGTGCCTCAACACGCACAGTGGGAAGAATTACTTCCAAATGTCCAATCCAAATCTTCCTCCTTCCAGTTTAAAGCCATTCCCCCTCATCCTATCTCTACTTGTCCTTGGAAAAAGTTTCTCCCCAGCTTTCCTGTAGGCCCCCTTCAACTACTAGAAGGCCTCTATGAAGTCCTCTGGAGCCTTCTCTTCTCCAAGTTGAACAAGCCTGGAGAAATGTATGCATCAGAAACGTTGATGTGTATACTGTCTGCTCACCTCTTCGGTGTTCCAGGCTTGTGATACCAATATACAGAACTACTGTGAGCTACAAAGTGCTGTAGCACTTGTCATTCACACTTGCAGGTCCCTACCAAAGAAAGGCAATGAACCGAGATGCAACAGGGGCTCCTACCAGGTTCTCATCTTTGTGGCAGCACACTCTTACAGACTAGGAGTCATGACAGCACAGAGAGTTTCACTAGCACAGCAGATGGCAATTCCTTTCTGAGAAAACCAAATCTGAAGTTCATTATTCAGCCTGTCTTTCAGAATTTCTTCTCCACCCAAGATTTCATGCTTCCTTATTTCTATAACACTGCAGAAGAATATTAAAGATGCTGCCATTTCCTGAGGAATGAAAATGAATGTTAAACTAATTGTACTAAGGACTGTCTTCCAGAAAGAAAGAGCACATTTCCAGCTCGGGCAACTGCTTGGACACAGTCCATCAGTGAAAACCAAGAACTCAACCACTTTAAGGGTAACTGTAGACAATGCCTTGAGATTTTGTGGCACAATGTGCTTGAGAGGTTAAAGCATATTAAAAGCTGTTGCCAGAGATAAAAATAAGCAGACAATGTTCTCAATACATCCTTTTTTTCAACCACTCCTAGCATGCAGTTTTCAAATCCATTACTGGCTTCCCTTTTCCCACAATGAAAATTCCCACAAGCTCCAGCGTCACTTCTTCCTACTCTGGAAATTTCTCCCTACTATTACAGGTCTGGGTGTAAGAAACACAGGTTTTCCTTCCCATGTTTGTCAGAGGTGTGTTCTTTGAAGTAGTAGACGATTATTCCAGCTGAACCCTGACGTGATGCAGAACTTCACTTCAGGGGCTTTTTGGAAGAGGGGAGGGGGGGAAGTCACGTTCTGCACGTTTTTCCTCTCTAGAAAGAAGGATAATGAATAAAAGGTCAGCACTCATCTCCTGACACTCTGAAACACTAGCACTGTGGGTCTGAACCACTTTCAAGCTGTGGTGTCACTCGTGCACCTCTCTGTCATGGCTAACTCAATCCAATGCTTATAATTACCAGGGGAAAGGGCTCTTCCTGTAAGAGGCAGCAAACATTGTTGAAAGAGTAAGCGGATTCAGATGGCTGATCTGGCATAAGAATCGCCCACTCCAAGCCAGTGTTCTGAAGTATTAGCCAGCTAAAATTCAACCCACTGTGCAAATGCACAGGTGGTAGAACTAGCATAAGGGAAACAGTGGGAGCAAGCAGTTTGCAAAGAGGATAAAGTTGGATAACCCCCTTGACAGCAACTCGCTCCTACCCTGGCTTAGGGGTAACAAAGCATATTTACACCAAATGAAACATTCTGAATAAACTGACACCTTCAGACTCCTGGTGTTACACTACTTAGGTTCCTGAGGCTAGAAACTGTTTTGCTGAGTTTTGCCAGACATGGCCAACCTTCCACAATTTTCAAGTTCATATGGATTCTTTAGCTTAGGTACTTGATTAGCCACACAGTTATGAACCTTTTAAAACCAATTACTTACAGCGTTTATATGCATTTTGTTAGGCTTTGATTTCTCAAATATCTGAGAATATAAATAGTTATCCTAGTTATCTCTCTAGGCAACTTTCTTTATCCGATGTACATCTAGAGTAAAGAATGGTAGAGGTAAACGAAAGGAAAGGGTTCTATGGATGCAACAGAGTAAACAAAATACTGTAGACAGGCAAGCCTTAATTTCTCTATGGTACAGACTTCCACAGACCAGATACTGTGGGAGATCAACTTGCAGGAGCCATAGAATCATTGAATTGTTTGGTTGGAAAAAGCTTTGACAGAGTCCAACCGTATCTGCCCACTACTAAACCACGTCCCTGAGTACCTCATCTACCTGTCTTTTAAACACCTCCACGGATGGTGACTCCACCGTCTCCCTGGGCAGCTGTGCCAGTGCCTGACAGCCCTTTCAGTGAAGACATTTTTCCTGACATCCAGTCTGAACCTCCCCTTGCACAACCTCAGGCCATTTCCTCTCATGTCTTAAATGGCTAAGGACAACTTCTCTGTGCAAAAGAAGCTGTTGTTCTCTGTGGAACCTGAATGGCATACATAAGCCTATCTCCAGCCCTACAGACTAAGAAAGGCATACTTAACATGAGCCAGAAGGCTGCCACTGCCCAACAGTAATGAAAAATTAGATATCCAAGTATCAATTTGCAAAGAGACAGGCATGCATTTCAGTTCTGACCTTTTGTGAGCCTATATGTGACTTCTAAGAACTTTCTCCAAAGTCAGTCTGACCTTACGAACAGGCATGTTAACTGTTGTAAAGCAGGGAGATTACTCCTCTTCAGGTAAGCAGCAGGCTTTAAAAATAATCCATGGAGAGCTGGCCAGAAAAAATTCTGGACCAGTGAGAGAAAGTCCAGGTTCTCCTTCCATTATACTGTAGATGACGAGCAGATCTTACCCTTCATTACCTGTTAATCTAAAGTTCTCCCAACTGAAACCCAAGATGATAATTACAAGAAGCAATAAAAGAAAGAGGTTCCAAGGCCATCGTTCCATATATAAGGATTAAAAGATTTCTCAAGCTGGGAATGAAGCAGAGATTGATGAGAAAACCATTGCATTATTCAGACATTATTCAGGGAGATAAACAAGTTTTCCTTTCAGAGAGCACTGCCAGGAGAAACAAGGGCTAGATTTACCTCCATCAAGGTCAATGCCTATTTGTGTATGTGACAAGACAAAACAAAACCAATGAAGCCCAGAAGTAAGACCTGTGCTGGGCCAGAGCCTCTGCCTTGGGAAAAGCATTTTATAAAAAAAATTCCAAGAAAACAGCATGCCAACTCCTACTGAACAGCTTTTTAGAAAACAATAGCACTACCTTCTCAGACTATCCAATTCAAGCTAACACAAAGAATATTCTCTGCATTGTTCTCTTTCCTTAGTTTCTTAAATGTAATACTGAGAATGAAGAACAAATTCTTTTGAACATGAAATCCGCTGACAACTACCA
The DNA here is from genome assembly GCA_033556795.1 of Tapera naevia. Lineage (NCBI taxonomy): Eukaryota > Metazoa > Chordata > Aves > Cuculiformes > Neomorphidae > Tapera > Tapera naevia. The sequence goes on from JAUMJJ010000059.1 coordinate 128,446, forward strand.
AAGTGACTTTATAATTTTGCCAGTTTCAAAGGTAACCAAGACTTCACCTTGCATGACAATGAGTTTCTTATGAACAGGAAAGCAATGAGAAGATAAACAAGGTAGGAAACTGTTTCTTAAAGGCATTTATAGCAAACTGCATGCAATGATTAGTTTTCCAGATCTACAAATGCAAAGAAATGGTTGACATGACCGTAAGAAGAGAGACCAAAAAGTTTCTAGAGGAAAAATACAGATATATTTTCCAAGCTGCTGCAGGAATACCTGCCTGCTGAAAGATTCCTAGTACCCTACAAAGATCTTATTCCAAATCACTTATACTCTGCTTTACCTAGTCCAAAACATGGTGCTTGGCCACCTTCAGTATTTGAAAGAAAGCATTCTGTAGGCAACAGGATCATCCAGGACTAGGGAGACAGCAATTTTTCAGTTTAAGATTCCATCAGCCTTAAAACCAAAAACATCTAACTGCAAGAAGGCCATTTAGCACCGTTGTTATGGTTTAACAAGTAGTTTAAGAGAGGAAGACTACTTGGCAGGTAGGTTCATCTGATGGAGTATCCAATTTGAACCTCAAAATAAGGAGGATGAACCCATTCCGCATTTGAAGTAGCCCAATTTATCTGATCAGCTATTTAGATTCTCATAACCAAGAAGTTTTCTAGAGCTGCCAGAGCAAGAGGAATACCCTTTTGCCTTCAAGAAAGGCAGATTACAGCACTTTAGAAACAAGCTGGATTGCTGCTTGTAAGACAATACATTCACACCAATTGCAGCCTAGGGTGAAATCAGGCTTTAAGGAAAGCTCAAAGTTCAGGAGAGTCACATCACAGTTTGAGAACCCTTTTTAGGACAATATCTTCTCATCTCAAATTCTTCTAGAGTATCTGGTACAAGTTAATCTTTGAGCAACCTCACACATGTTCTAAGCCTTCCTTGACATTGACTACAGGGCTGTTCTTAAAAGTAACTTCAGTAAGACCCAGACATTTACTCATATAAGGAAGAGAAAACTTAAAACAGCAAGAAAAATGCTTCAAATTCCTTCCTGATCCTGGAAGGTAAATGAGAAACAGCAAGGGGGGGGGGGGGGGGGGGGCGGGGAGTATAACCACCTTTCAAGTGAAAAAACACAGGTGAGTTTGTGTGAGAAGAAACACATGGCAGGTTACTTATGCCACTACCTCTACATCAAGGTTCTATGGTCTTTGACTAGAAATTCAACTTTCTTATTTCTACACTAGGATGGTGCATAAGCAGCAACAGCAGAGCCAGATCTCTGAAGAAAATACTTCAACTTACTTAATGGTATGAATTTAGTTTAAATTTGGTGGGCATTTGCCCTTTGTGCATTATTGCACTTTACACAGATTTCAAATTATGGCAGTATTTCACTTGCACAGAAAGCAAGTGAATTCATGAAAGCAATTCACAGAAATCAATCCATCCATGAATTATTGACTTCCAGGCTCACGATCCTTCATATGCCATAAACTAATGTCTTTCCTTACCCCAGACCAAACTCAAGACCACGATTCCCATACGTTTGCGCACACATCTGTCTGTGAGCAGCTACATGGTTTGCACATCTGCGTTTCCAGACACTAATGCTGATGCAATGAATGTCAGATGGAACGAAAAGAAAATGCACTTGCAAAGCAAGGAAGAGGTAAAGAAAGAGCCTACGCAACAAGCATAGGAAATGAGCTGTCTCAGCCAGAAGGCTATCCTCAGGCAGTAGGGCAAAAAGAGTCTGGTTCAACAGAACCTTTCCACTGCCTGGGGATGGCTTCTGGCAGAACACCTCAGAATACCCTGCCTGCCATCTTCATGCTGCATGTAACCCTCTCCTCACTGAAGGGGAGAGGATATACTGCTTCCAGAGAAGAATACAGCACTACAACAGAATTAAAAATGGTTAAGGATAAAGCAATGCCAAGAGAAAACATACTCCCTCTTTCACCTCCACAAATAATGAAGAGCGCTCACCCTATGGACATTGTGCAGAAAAGCTCAGTATTCAGCTAGAATACTTAACTGCGTGTGTGTAAAACACAACAAAACAAAATGCACAGAAAAACAGGGTCCTGGCCTCTGGAAGTTTAGTGCCTTATAACTAGATTAAAAACAGCCCCAGGCAGAACAGTGGAGAGCACTGGAAGGCTACACATTACATCTCATCCAGAGAAAGTAAGCAGTAGTGCTTACAGCCTTAAATAGGAAGGATTAGGAAGAAAATTTTAAAATCAAATGAGACTGTGAATCTGAGTGACAAGAAAATCAGAGCAAGATGGCAGATGATGGATTAAGGATAATGTAGCTTAAAAAAAACATGTTTTGAAGTAAGAGTCTGAGAATTCAGCATGAATTCAACAGTAACTTTTAGGTTTGTTACACAAGAACATGAATCTGGAGCAAAAAGGAAGCTCTACAAGACTCTTTGGAGGAAAAAGTGACCGGGTTACCAAAAGCGACCCAAAGGCACAGTATTCCAGGATGAAGGAAAGGAAAGCACAAGCAGCACTTCACAAAAAGCTGGGAGTAATGAACAACAGGCTCTGCTAAAAACAGTGGAAAGAAAGGAGGTAATCAAAACAGGACACAGGCAGGAAACAAAGGCGGAACAACACTTCAAGAGCAGGACAGCTGATAGTGACAAATGTAGCTGACAGGGACAGGAAAATGAAGTACTGGATGTGAACCTTCACTAGGAACAGATCACTGTTTATCAATGATTACAACTGTAGCAGAGCAGAACCAAAGCTGCAGTGGAGGACGAGCGCACCAGACAATGCACTCGAAGTCTGAGATGAAAAAAGGGAAAGGGAATTAGAGGTAGTTGCAAGGGCAAGAAAGGCCACAGGCATTTTGCACACTTTTTTAAAAAATGGGGAACTCTCGTTTCTACAGGTTCTATGAAGGAAAAGCTAGGAACTGAGCAAGTGATTAAAGGAAAAAGGTGGAGAGAAGGGACACAAGGTTCAAGGGAAATAAGGATGTTCTCATATGGTGGTGTAAGACCAGATGAAAGAGTTAAGAAGGGGAGAAAAATATGTTCTATTTGTGACAAGGAGACGATCATAACAGTTGGAAGAAAGCAATAACAGGTGGGCCAAAGTGTATTCAGACAGAAAGTCATCAAGATGACATGCAGGGAAAGAACTACATGTCAAACAACATGCAAAACCCATATAAAAATGTTTTGGATAGCAGGCTACTATTTGACAACTTTGATTAGAGCCTATCAGCATAGCATGTGTCTGCTGGGCACACTCCCCTGCAGGTATAGGAACACAAAAAGGATCGCTGGAGGATAACTCAAGTGGTTCAAGAACTTGCAGAGAAGGCAAATGCTATTGGGAAAATGACAATCATAAGACACACCCTAAAAGCAGGAAGAACGGAAAACTGAGGCTGGAGTGATTCAAATTCAAAATACTGGTGAACTATAAGACATATATGAAAGCACAGCCACATTGCAAGTAGAATCCAAATGGTGGTGGAGAAAAGAAACCTTGCAATTATCAGAGATAAGAAATTCAGCAGTTGCACCAGAACAAGCACGCAGGCACGGCTCGATGAAAACCAAATGAAATTAACTGACCTTGTTTAATGAGAGGCTAGAAACAAGAATGCAGGCCAAATCAAGTTAGGGCAAAGAAGCATGTAATTACTGTCAAAGAACAGAGAGTGAAAATTCAGAATGAGCCAGAAATCAAAGCAGAAGAGAAAAAGCTCATGGGGAGGAAATGAGCACAATGTATGTAACGATACAGAGGAAAGAGAAGATAAAACCTGGATCCCAACACTGTTTAGAAAAGGAAAAATCTGAAGGCAACAGGACAAAGTCATCTAGTGCCTCCTGTATGGTCTGGCCCAGGACAGATAGTATAGTGCAAAAGTTAACCATAAATAAAGGGATGCAGCACACTGATGACGGCAAAGCAAGCCACACAACCGTGGTTTCAAAGCATCAGCTTCCATCTCAGAAAATCAAGAATAGCAAGTGTCTTCATCCACAGCCACAGGGTTCAGTTCTCACTTTGTCCCCACTCTAATTTTAACAATTTTGTTCTCATTCATCGTATACTCATACTTTGGAGAAAGTCAGTTATCAGTGTGATTCGTGTTGTAACTCCTATTGAATTCATCACCCATGTTTTACTCAAATACTACAAACCTCTGTGCAGTTCTACTCTATCCACTTTATTTTGCAAGGGCTGTAAATTCTTCTGCAGTTGTGTAGTATGTATTACAGTCACGGAATAACTTTGGTTGGAAGGGACTTCTGCTGAAAGCAGACCCAACTTGGAAGCTAGACTCAACCACAGGGGTAAAGTGGGTTGCTTAAGGCATTGCCCAGTCACATTCCTGCATATTCAAAACCAGATATTTCACAGCTGCTCTGTTGTTTCCCCTCCTTCAATCCAGGGTTTGACCACCCTCACTGTGAATTTTTCGCCTAATATTGAACTGGAATTTTCTTCGTTGCAGTTTGTGTCTCTGGCCACTTGTCCTTTCACTGTATGACTCCAAGAAGAGCCTTAGAGAATATTAAATATCTAACAGGATCGAATAAGGAGGGGAAGAGAGATCGCTGCAGTCATGAAAAAGCCCTTGGACATCCAGAATTTCTAGCGGGTAATAAGCATCCAGCTTTTTGATGATGCCTGAAATACATGTGATCAGGTGTGGCAGAGATCTAAACAAGGCCATCCAAAGGGCACCATTAGTCATTTATTGAAGATGAAAGATGATTACTTCAAACATAAGAACAAGGAAAAAATGGCATTCCAAACAGTACACACACTGCAAATGAAAAGAAGAAAAACATTTTGTATAGCCAGGCTGGGTACTCACCATCTCTCTTGCAATCTCCACAGCTTCCTGCAGCCCATAGAGCCTGCCACACACCAGGTAGATCCCATTGGCCCAGAGAATACAACCCTCATGGACCCAAAATTCATTGCTGTCAAGAGGTAGTTCAGGAATTTGTAACTCCAGCTCAGTGCCACCTTCTGAAGTGGGCATAGAGGGTTTTGAGTCCAAAGGAGTCTTTTCACCACCACTGCCGCTGTCAGTGGTTGCTTTTTTACAAGATGCTCCCCTCGAAAGGGATCGAGAAGCTCCGCCACAGTCCTCAGAGCGGTGCCGCCTCTTAAAGCGGGGATGAGCAGCGAGGCTTCTTTGTTCCTTCTGTTGTTGCTGTTCCTCCTCCTCTTCTGTATCCGTCTTGGAACCATTAGAAGCACTTTTGTGCCGTACCTTGACCTTGCTCTGCATTTCTGTGGCCCTCTTTGGAGGCGGATTCTTGGGCAAGGTGGCTGCATAATCCTGGGGGTAGAAAGGACCAAAGAGGTCACCCATGTTACGATAGCTGGCCCATTTGCCACACAAGCAGCAAACCAGATGTCCTAGGACAGAAGACTCTGTCACTACAGGGCCCTGCAGCATGAAAGTTGAGGTGGGCAGCACTTTGCTATCCGCATTGCTAGGAGGGGGTGTTGAAGACCTCTGTCCTTTCCGACCCCTCACCAATTTGTTCTGCTCCTCTTCCTCCGCATTAATGATTGTGCACACAGCGCCTAATTCACACTTGTTCACCACATGGATATAAGGGAAAAAGGACTTATTCTTGGAGTCAGTTTTATCTACAGACTGGGTAGCATATTTAAGCTTGATCTCTGGTTCTTGAGGCTCCACAATTGGAGCAGCCCGCCTAGGTTTCCGCTTCCGTGGCTGCGCTGCAGGCTTTCGCCTCTCCCTCCTTTGCCTTTTCGGCTTTGGCTCACCACCACCTTCTGAAGACTGTGAGGGTACTGGTGGGGGTGGGGGTGGTGGGGGCAGCTGCTGCTGTTGCTGCTTCTTTTGCTTGTTCACGCTCCCAATCGGCCTCCCCTTTTTCTTTCCAGAGGGGAAATATCCCTTTGGTGGAAAACCATCTGGCTTAGGTGAAATGTTTGTCACATCTCTGTCTTTTTCCTCAGACTTCGGATTTGGTTCAGAAGTAAACGTGCTGGAAGAGGAAATTGTTTTGGAGTCGGAAAAGGTCAGAGTCCCAGCACCACCTACAGCTCCATCAGACCTTCCCTGACCACCTAACTTCTGAGAAGGTGGTGGTGCTGCACTGGATCCTGCTCCTTCTTTACCAACACTGGCAGTTTCAGGGACCTCTTTCTTGGTTTTATCATCCTCGCTGCTTTGCCACTCTTCTGAAGATCTTGGAAGAGTTATTTCACCAGTTGCATCCTGGTTCGCTGGTCCCACTTGATCTAACATCTCTCCTTTTCTCTTCTCAGCCTCCGGTCCATGTCCAGCCACATTTCCTCCTTCAGGTCCACTCTTAAGGGACAGGATGTCATCAAGAGTGACAGTATCTGCACCAGTTTCAGCACTGTTGGTAGAAACACTTCTCCTGATATTGGGAGATGTAATTTTTTGAACAATAGCTTCCAGTTTTAATCCTCGGCCCTTTCTTGGGGGCAATATTTTGGTCTTAGCTGGGCTTGTGAGGGAAACAGCAGGGCAATTCCTGTTATCAGGACTTGGCAGCTCCTTGAAGGAATCTCCCTTTGCAACCGACTTACCAACATCTTGGCTTTGAGATGAATGGGTATAGGAATTGTATGTTCTATCAGCTCCTTCTTTTGCTGAAGTCATCAGTCGCCCTTTATCTTCACTGCCACTGTTCTTCAGATCCTGAGGCTGTCTTTTGGTAGGGATTGGCGAGATGAAAGAACGGACTCTTCTCCTCATAATTAATGGATTTTGAGGAGACTGGTCTTCCTGGCCAGGGAGCCTGAGCATAGCATTACTAGGCTTAGGCAAATCTGTGGATTCCTCTCGTCGATGCCCATCGCTTTCCTGAGGGCAAAATCTCTTCTGGCTTGCTCCAAGAGGGCCACTGCTTTTGGCAGGAGAAATTTGTCGAGACAGGTCCCAACCAGATTCATGATGCTGCAATTTCTGGTTGCCGTGTTTCAGGTCGGTGCATTTGCTCTGAGTACCATCACTCCCCATAACGCAGCGGCCAACATCCTGGCTTCCAGTATCGTGGTAAGAGCTACCTTGAAGGTACATCATTCCATCCTTGTCATTTTTCAAGGGACTCCTTACTCTTTCCAGAAACTGCTGTTGTCTTGGGCTCTTTCGTGCTCCTTCCTGCCTGTGCTGAGCTGCAGCAATCACACCCTGAGCAGCGCTGCTTGCCCAATCTTTATATTCTTCTTGCTGTTGCTGGTATATCTGTCTCTTGTAATGATACTGGGAATTCAAACTCTGGTTAGGGTCACCGAAAGCATGAGGTCTAGCATTTGTGTGATATGCTAAAGATGGGCCTTCTGAATTCTGAGGGTAAGCAGGATGCAACGAACCCCTGTTAACTCTTTCAGATAGTGTCATATGTGGGTTCATATGATGCAGATCTGCCCCTGGGCCTCTGCTTCTGCCTGGTGACATTTTCAGCTTATCAGCAAGGTCCTGATATTGAGAAGGTGATTTACCCCTGCTGCTTCCAGTTCTGCCAGGTCCTCGTCTCATCTGCGTTGGTCTGCTGTCCTGCTGGGGAATGTAGTCTGGAGCAGCATCGGAGACTGCAGCTCCAGGGCTAGCATTGCCTCTGAAAGATTCATGTTTGATGCCAGCAGGATGACAATGGTCTCCTGTTTTCTTATTATTGAGGCTAGCTGAGCTCTTTGATTGTTCAAAATCTTCTTCTTTTATTTGCCCACTGTGAGCTTTCATCTTTGTTTCCATGGATACTAAACCACCAGGGAGTATTACTGACTGGCTCAAGCCAGGGGCAAGACGCTCACTCCTTCCACTTCTGCCCTCAGGACCCATGTGCCCCATTGGGTGAGGGCCAGGATCTCTGACAAGCTGCCTTAATGGAGATATGTCACAGATCACGGATCTCCTCTCTGAGAGTGCTCCCCCCTCATGGGCAGAAGACTGAGACTCCACATCAAACTTCCTAGCAAGCGGGTAATCAGCTAGGTTTATCTGCTTCATGTCAGGAGCTGCACTGCTAGACTTCCTATCCCAGGGACCCCAGTGTGGGCCTTCCAGGAGAGACCCCATGCTTTTATTTAAGAGGCCTCTATTGGTCAATTCATTGGTTTGACTAATTAAGATATTTGGCCTCATGGCTCCCTCCAAACTCCCAGCCATCCCAGAATGCTCCTGCGCGTTCCTAGAATACCTTCTATCTGGATGATGATGGTACCCCTGTAAGACCTCCTGTAGGAGGCTAGGAAACTTCTCATTCCGGCCTTTGCGTTCACTGTGCCCTGGAAAATCCCCCTTTTCTTGACCAGGATACTGTGGAAAGCCACCAATATTTCTCTGCATACCAGCTGCTATATTATCCTTGTAGCTGTATCTTAAACTGCCAGGAGATTTGGAAGGTTCTGTTCTTGCAGGAAAATTTGGCCCAACGACTGCATGACCAGACTGGTTGTTCCCCTCTCCATTATGGTTAGTGTTATCTCCACTTTTGCTCCCTTTACTTCCTCCTCCTTGAGTTTCTGGCTGCGTCCCTGCATGCCCAGCTTCTTTTGACCCACTAGCACTAGCTGGTGCCTGAGTGGCTGTGGAAGCATCATCCTGTGCAGATTTCTCTTGTCCACTTGACTTTTCTACTCTTCCTGTCATGGCTTCCCGGGAGACAATCACCCCAACTGCCTTTTCATTTACTTTTGGGGCATTTTCCACAGCCACCACAGCTTCCTTCCCATCAGGGGAGGTCACATCTTCCCTAGCTGCAGGGCTGCCGCTGACTTTTGACGGCTCATTCTGAGAGCCTTGTGCCGGTGAGGAGTTGGATCTCTCTAAGTTACCCCCTTTGTATGTTGTGTCTGAGCTGGTGCTCTGACCACTCAGCTGTCTCACCCTTTCTCCATGATCCTCTGAACTACTGGAACAGCCACCATCAAGTGACTCTGCCAGGGGAGACTTGAGTTGCTCTTCTGCCTGGGAGGAGCCTTCTGAGTTAGTACAGCTGTCTGCTTTCTTTGAAGATGACGACCTTTTGGAACTTTTTTTCTGAGGTGCCAAGGCATCCGAGAGCAACATGTGTTGGACTGTGTTGGGCAGGTTGGCCACCTGAGAACTTAGAGCACTCAAGCTGCTCAGCCCTGGATCCGTGAGCCTTTTTTCCTGCAGTCCTTCCAAGCCAAACCCCTTGAATCCCCCAGCATGAGCATTGGGGCTTGGCATCATAGATGGCGTAGGGCTAAGCTGAGGCATCATCTGCAGGATTCGGTTTCTAGAACCCATGGACATGTTGCCTTGCCCACACTGGAGATTTTCTCCACCTGGCATGAGTGGAGAAGGGGTAGAGCTGCAGCTTGGAGACTGAACCACAGATGCAGCAGGAGATGGATTAGAGATTGGACTGAAGTTTTGGTGGAACTGCATCGGTGATCTTACAGGAACTTCAGTCTGGCTGTACTGTCCCACTTGACTTTGAAGAGAGAGCTTGGTGGCAGCATTTGAATACTGCATGACATGCTGAGGGGGGTGCTGCTGCTGCTGCTGCCCTTGCTGCCCGCTCTGGGGCAGCTTCGACTGCTCAAAGCCTTTCATCGGCTGAGCCTGAAAGCTGTAGTTGGACTGGGTCCCATAACCCTGCGCATTGGAACCCACAGCATGGCCTTCATACTGTGACCCAGAATTCACGCTGTAGCTTCCATCATAATTCTGTCCTGACTGGCCAAAACGCTGCGGAGAGGGAAAAGAGGAGGAGGATGATGACGAAGGTGGCTGATAGTGCTGGCTGAACTGACCCACTCGTAACTGGTACCCAGAAGCAGAGGAAGGCAGGGTGGATGGACGCTGCATTGGCTGCAAGTGTGAGGAACCAGAAGCAGACTGGCTGGAAGCCTGGGGTAGAGGCTGATGAGACTGATAGATCTGCTGTCTTAGCTGCTGCACCTGTTGCTGCTGGCCAGAGGCCTGCTGCTGATACTGGGCGCTCCCTGGAGAAAAAGGACCGGTATAATCCTGTTGATAGTGGGACACACTCCCAAGGGTTGAGTGCTGTGTTTGAAACTGGCCCACATGTCCCTCATTCCCATACTGACTCCCAAAGCTACTTCCTTGAGGGGGCCCATAGCTCTGTACTGGTCCAGAAGGCCTGCGCTGAGGCGGCTGCTGCCCTCCTGATGCCACTGGATCTTTGTTGGCAGCCATATAGTAAAACTCTCCTGCTTCTTTTCTGAAACCTTGGTAGCTCTGATGGCCAGAGCTCTCACCAGGCATTGCTGTAGAGGCTCCTGTTGCTCCACGACGCCCACTGCCAGCACCTCCTCCAAAGCTCTGGAACATCTGGGCCTGCTGGCGGGGGCTGAACTCTTCCAGTCGGGATGAACCGTGCACTTCCTGCGGGTAGCTCTGTTGGTTTCCGTGGTAACTACTTTGCTCCCGAAAGGACTGCATGCTGTTCAGCAGCAGAGCGGCGGCTCAACAGCCCTCCTAAAGGGGCAGAAAAAGAAAGAGGGGAAAAAAAGGTGTAGCATCCACATCTCCCAGTCACACCAATCCACTTCTCAATTTCACTGTTTTAATAGCAATTAATAATTTGTCTCCTGCTTTCTGGTATGTCAATGAGCATCCCCTCTCCTTGCAAATTTCCAAACTTCTACATAGCGCAAGTAAGAGGAATTGCTCACTCCCAAAAATACAAGCCCGTAACCTACTACCAGTTGGAGTGCATTTTCAGCATTAATATTTTCCCATAGTTGCTTATCTACTGGGTCTGTTTATGGGCTCCTGAAGATACAAACTTCCAACAAGATTTTGCAAAGTAAAGGAGAACAATCCTCACCCTCCAGCTATTTTCTATAACCAACACTGGAAGTAATCAAGTATTTTGCTACCATGCTAAAAGATTTAACAATGAGAAGCCTGCAACACACTCAAACCACTCCTGGATCTACTGTAGGAATGATATCCAAGGCTCATGTTTCATTTTGGGAAACACCTCTATCAGAAAACACTCAAGACACATTTGATCAAAGCTCAAACCAAGATACTCCAGTGAAAAGGATCTATGGGAACCTGTGAAAGAACTGGCACCAGCACACTAAGACATCTGCTCCATGCTCTGTTCCTAACTATTCCAGTGACACATTTAGGTGAAAATCAACACAGCAAGACAACATATGGTATCTTCCCTACCCCCACCCCAACTTCTGCTTTGTTACAAAAGACAGAAAGTCAGAACAAGTCCACTCTATTGAAGCAAAAGGGTCCACAACTTCATCACTTAGGACTTATTGATGCTTACCTGAAAAAGATTAACTGAAATTTGTCATCCAGAACATATACTCTGGAATAGCATATATGATCATCCACATACATGTAATCAACTCCCAAGTAAGTGCACTTCATGAAGGCTCTCATATGTGCTCTAATCAGTGTGTGGAATCATGACTCATGCTCAAGGACTGGACCAAAGCTGCAAAATTGTTTGGGGACCCCAGCTGGTCCCTCTGCAAAAGCCTGACATGTCACTAAATGTACTGAGAAAAGCACGGTAACGAACAAGCACATGCACATACACTGCATTTTTTAAAAAATCCAAATAAATAAAATCAATAAACAACAACAAAGGCTTTTCATTTTTTTAAGCACCTTATGGTTTTCTCTTCCTGAAAACAAACTGGATAAAGCCACCTGGAGAGACTCCATTCCTTCCTTTGAACAAATGTTAAGACAATTCTCACACTTTTCCAGGAAACGGAACCTTGACTCCTCAGACTGGAGACTTCCTGCAAGACTTGCCTGCATTATTTTTTCCTCACTGAGCCATGTTCTGTGCTTGCCATGTCTAACTGAATCCACTCAGAATTAGAAGTCTAGTTTTGCACTTACAAGTTTCATTCAAGTAAAAAGGCATACAAATAAGGTTGCAAGCGATGCTTGGCATCGTGCCCTTTTCCCATTTGCCTCTCAAGATGATTTTTTTTCTTTTAATTAATATGTATGTTATACACAGAAGGATCGAACTCCACCACTGGGGTCCTCCAGAAACGCATCCTGGTTATACTTGGATTTCTGCTATCTGCTTGTGCACACAGGCTACAGGACACACACAAACCCCACTGCAATACGTGCCTCCACAATCCCCTCTGTGTTAACTCAAAGACATCTCCCTGTTGCAGCCCAGGTTTGTGCAGTCTGATGTCCACAAGAACATCAAAGAAATACTTACTAGAATCAGAAGGGAACTTTCAAATTGTTCATATTTCCAGTTCTGTCTCTCCCCTTCTAGGAAGTCAACTATATGGCATTTCCACCTTATACTCTAATATTTTAAGTGCCATACTGTGAGAGATGTCTGCTGTTCTGCTGAACTCCCACTGTTTTTGCATTTTAAAGACCACATGTATCGCGAGTAACACTTCTATAAATGCCACACCGTGCCAATCCACCCAGTTCGGTCTTCCTATGGTTGAAACTCTCCCTCCTCCGCATTATTCCCTTTCATGTTTCATCAGTTTGAAGGTCCTGATCTCAAAATTGGGAGACCTAATGCAAGCTTCTTTCTCCCTTGATGAAGGTGAAAAATGAGACAAAAAAAATAAGAGCAGGAAAGAAAACATATATAGAAATAGAACAAAATTATCAAAGTAAGAGAACATCTACTGAATCTGGCAGATGTTAGAAAGCAGTTTCTTTAGATAAGCAGTCTGGGGCTCTGTAATCAGCAACATTCATGTGGTACAAAGATTATGTACACGCCCTGGCGGTCACATGTTTGGTATCTTCTCATGAAAGCAGTTTCCATCCTCATCAGTCTCTCACAGGATCTCAGACTAATTTTTAAATATGACTTTAATAAAGCTTCCTTTGCATAGTCTGAGCAAAGTCTCAGCAGGCCTCTTGCAATACATCATGGAAAACTTTCATCAATGATGGTATTCACTCTTCTATAATACTACTACCAAAGGCTTGAAAACTGCTCACATACATTTAAGAACGTTTTCCAGCATTGTCAGACTTCCTCAGTACCAAGAAAAGAATCATTTTAATTACATAATAGAACAGCAAAAGCACAAGATGCCATAAAATACCCTTAGGAGCAGAGATCGAGTAAAGGTCAACCTGAGGCACAAATTCTATCCTCCATAATCTCATGCTATCATGTATTTATTTAGTCCAGAAGCTCTATATGCTAACTCAAAACAAGAAAAGCATTTTTCTCCTTTGATTTACTATTTTCCTTAATCTTGGATTTTACCCTGACAAATACAGTTTTCCTCAGAAGAACTAAAATTGCTGGTGCCCTAAGCAAATGCTTTCTGTTTTCATGTCTCCTACAGAACAACACTTGCTTTGAATGTCTCACAAGGAACCTGAGTAACAGGAGGAAGAAAAGATAGGAGGGGCTTCAATTCATTACATCACTGCTAACTTAATACATATAGCACATTTCCTGTCATGAATGTACTATAAATACAGAACTACTACAATTACTTTTGTAATAACTTTCTTAATAGTAAAAGCACTATAAAGTGCTTAGATCTAAGTGCTAAGTTCTCAGCAAAACCACTGAGAATAATTCCATGGGCAAGCCTTGTTAATGAAATACATTCAGATAGCTACTGGAGAGTGTCCAGAGGAGGCCACAAAGTGGTGAAGGGTTTGGAGGGGAAGCCATATGAGGAGCAGCTGAAGTCACTTGTTCTGTTCAGCCTGGAGAGAAAACTGATGGGAGACTTCACCGAGTTCTACAGCTTCCTCACAAGGGGAGGAGGAGCAGGCACTGATCTCTCATCTGTGATGACCAATGACAGGACTCGAGAGAATGGCAGGAACATGTGCCAGAGGAAGGTGAGGTTGGATATTAGGAAAAGGTTCTTCCCCCAGAACGTGGTGGAGCATGGGAACAGCTCCTCAGGGAAGCAGTCGCGGCACCAAGCCTGACAATATTCAAGAACCATTTGGACAACACCCTCAGGCACATGGTGTGAATGCTGGTGTTGTCCTATGCAGGGATAGGAGCTGGACTCGATGATCCTCAGGGGTCCCTCCCAACTCAGGACATTCTATGACTCTAGATGAGGTCTGCAAAGACTACCTAGATCCACAGGAAAAAAAAAATATACGTATTTGATAAAATTTTACTGGAAGCCTTCGAAGAAAACATTTCCAGCTGACATATAGGCCTTCACACACTGGAACGCAAAAGAACAATACACCAACTTGCTGCCTAAAGACTGCAACACAATCATATAAAACTCCAGAATGGTGGTACACATCCATAATCCCATGCTCAGCAGAAGGAGCAAAGTCTCACCTCCAAAAACTGTTCCATTAAGAGCCACAGATTGCACACATAAGAAAAGCACCCAAAGCCTTTCCTCAACATTTATTCAAAGGAAAGGTGAGATTCCTGCATAGCTTTCAGTAGTCCAGTGTCACACCTACACTCTCAATACACGGGCACCCATCGCTATCAAAGCTTCATGGCTCTCCTGGACTATTCATAGCCTCTACCCTTAAGAGCCATGTAGGCATATTCATCAAGAGATTATAGATCACATTCTCTAAGCTAAACAGTTCTACTCCTCCAACACTTTTGTTTCATCCCCAATAGCCTTCAGCCTCGTAGGAACAAAGGAAATATCACAAGCTTGTGTGGCTGATAAAGAAAAAGCCTCACTTACGACATCACTGCACATAGGTCATGAATACAGAAAAACAGCAAGTCCTCTTATTCACATCTCAGATTTATTTGTGAAACATTTGAAGCTGTTCTAGGCAGTCTTTCAACCTACATTCTCCATATGAACTTATTTTTAAGCACACCTACAAAGCAGATTTTTTTAGTCATTTAACTATTCAAAACAGCCTTGTAGAACAACTTTGTTAACACAGGAGTTCCTCAAAATACAGAGCTACTGCATTCTGATCAACAGCATGTAAGCATCTTCCAGTGGTTCCAGCATGCGTATGCGACTGCTCCAACCACTGCTGATTAACAGGGTCCATCAATCCTCCCACACCAAGACTACTACGTGAAATCACAGAATCGCTTGTTTGGAAAAGACTTCTGAGATATTTAAGTCCAACCATATCTGCCCACCACCAAACCACATCCCCCTGAGCACCTCATCTACCCACCTTTTAAATAACTCCAGGGACAGAGACTCCACCACCTCCGTGGGCAGCTGTGCCAGTGCCTGACAACCCTTTTGGTGAAGAAATTTTTCCTGATGTTTAATCTGAACCTCCCCTAGGGCAACTTGAGGCCATTTCCTCTCATTTTCTCTCATCCTGTCACTTGTTACTTGGGAGAAGAGACCAACACTCACCTCACTACAACCTCCTTTCAGGCACTTGTAGACAGTGATAAGGTCTCCACTCAGTCTTCTTTTTCTAGGCTAAACAACCCCAGTTCCCTCAGCTGCTCTTCACAGGACTTGTTCTCCAGCCCCTTCACCAGCTTCATTGCCCTCCTCTGGACATGCTCCAGCATCTCAATGTCCTTCTTGTAGTGAGAGGCCCAAACCTGAACACAGGATTTGAGGTGTGGCTTCACTGATGCTGAGCACAGGGGCACAATCACTTCCCTGGTCCTGCTGGCCACACTGTTTCTGATACAGGCCAAGACGCCATTGGCCTTCTTGGCCACCTGGGTCATGGCTGGCTTGTATTCAGCCAATTGTCAACAAGCACTCCCAGGTCCTTCTCTGCCAGGCAGCTTTCCAGCCACTTCTCCAAGCCTGGAGCTCTGCATGGGGCTGTTGTGTCCCAAAGTGCAGGACTCAGCACTTGGTCTTATTGAACCTCATATCGCTGGTCACAGCCCATTGATCCAGCCTGTTCAGATCCCTCTGTAGAACCTCCCTACCCTCAAGCAAATCTTCTGCAACAAGCTGCACTAGTTTTTGGTTTGGTTTTTAAATCCATATAAATCTTTAACACCTTTTTTATCCCAATTATCAAAGAACAGACAAATACAGGACAGCTGACCAGGTGTTCCCACGTAACACCGATGTCAGTGCAGCACTAAAGACAGTGCAAAACAAGTAAGCTAAACACAAAATACTGTGGGGATGTGCTTAATTTTAAATGTTACGCCTACAAAGAGCAAACAAAACCAGCACCACTTAATTCTGTAGGAGGTAAGTGAGGTCTTTCTGCTTCGTTAAATTTCCTTTAGATTTGAGTTGACTACTGCGACCCATCTGTGCAGGGAAAGCTCAGGCAGCAGTCAAATGTAATATATTTTCAGTGATCTGTCAAAGACCTCTCACTTCCTAGCATGCTTATCAGGAAAGAAAATGTAGTTACAGGCAGATGACAAACAGTAAGATAGCACTTTCCATAGTTCAAAAATGTACATGAACAAGTAGGTTTTTAAGATTGTCCAGTCTTCTGATTAAACGGACTTATTTGCTAAATGTTGTGCAAATAACAGAGACGTACACACATGTCTGTAGCCGTTTCTAGTCACAGCCTATACAAAATGTAAAAAATTGCCATTTTCATCCTTTCTCACTGCATTTTCTTAAAGTCGCAGAGTTCACCAACAACCAAAAAAACTCACCAAGCTATAATCTGAGTATAAGCAACTCAGTGACATCACTTGTAAGTAAACAAATTCTCTCTTCTCTCCAGTGCTCCACCACCCTCTGGGTGAAGAACCTTTTCCTCATCTCCAACCTAAAACCCTGGCGGCACATCTTCCTGCCATTCCCTCAGGTCCCATCACTGGTCGCCATCAGTGTCTGCTCCTCCTCCTGTATGGAAGCTGTGGATCGTGATGAGTGCTCTCCTCAGTTTCCTCTTCTCCATGCTCATCAAAGATACAGCAAAGTCAGATATCATTTTATTTACCACTGGAGTTGTAGACAAAACTGCAGTCAGACCTGGTTGTCACCAGCACACTGTAATTTATCCTATCAAAGAAGACCTACTACATCACTCTAAATTTAAACTGTATAAGATTAATTTTCATAGAGAGTACCAGAACCCGATGAAAATTCATAACTTCAGGTAGATAAAGTATCTTGGAAAGTATAAGAATGGAACTTAAAATCAGATTATGTTATTGAAAACTGAATTTTACATTCTAAAAGAACCCATGGCATTATGTTTTAAATAAACCCATACGTAGTTGTCACACATGCTTAAGTGCCAAATAATAATTCATATTAGCAACATCTTGCAAATCAGCGCTAATACTGACCTGGACACAAAGACTAAATTTTGTTCTGCCCAATGAAAACTTCATCAAAAGATTCCTCAAACGAGTTCCAATCCACTTTGCCAAGCTTTAACTCATTTCCATAACCTCACAGAGACACTGCAGCTTCTTTATCAAAATGTCTGTATGGCTTTTTAGGAAGTCAGCGTGTATGAGCTTAAATCCAAACAATTAAGGAGATATTTCTCACAGAACGGATGAAGAACAAATGAGTGTGGCAGAAGGAACACAGTGAGCTTTGTCAGTGGAGAGAGGGGAAGGCTCTGGGGATTATTGCACTAGATAAGATCTACATTCACTTCTTATTCCATATATTTCCCTAAGTGGCCACAGAGAATTTTACTAAATCTGAGTCACTGCATCTTCCTGTCCCACAGGGGAAAAATAAGCAGCTACATTCAGAGTATTCAGGGGCTGTAACAAAAGGCACCACATAAACAAACAACAAAATACTCAGTTTTGTTTGTAGATGTGACTTCAACTGCTGATTTCTTCATCTACTCTCAAAATATTTTTTCTGAACTTTTAAAAAATATTTGGATAACACTAAATTAAAAAATATCCAACCAGATTTTCTGTGCAGCTACAAGTCTTCCTTACTCACTAAATGAACAGAATTAAAACACTTCCAGTTTAGCTCTGCACTTTGAGTTGAGAGTACCATTAAATTCATATTCCTAAACATGAAGTAATAAGTCTGTCAAGAACCAAATTTTGTTGAAAGCTGGTATTAAAGTTGCGGTGCTATGAAAACATCTACGTCTAGAAATACAATTAAGGATCAAAGTGCAGCAGAATTTTGTGTGATTTCATGTATCTGCTTTTATTATGTCATTAGTTCTCAGTCTCAGTTGACATAGATGTGCTTAGATTTAAAAAATCCACCAGCTGATTGCTGAAAGTTGCCTATCTGAACTTTTAAGAGATGCCAGTATTTTAATAAGAACCTATGTAGATCAGTCAGATTCCATTTCATACAAAAGATTAAAACAATTTTGGTTTCACATACAGGATCAGTCTTCTGTGCCCCGGCTTAGAAGATCTTGGCTTCCTCCACGACGCTAACGCAGACATTCATGCAACAAGCCAGATCATGGAACTGATAGGGTCGAAAAACAATTATGCAAGTGAGAAAAGCCATTTCTGAACTGACAGATCCATTCACTGTATCGTCACACAAACATCTGTACCAGCAAAATGGACACAGCAGGAACTGCTTAAGCGGTGTGGCTACTGAAGTGCACTTGAAATCAGAAGTCCAGATTTAAAAGGCTCTTCATCTTTATGTAACAGTAAAACAATCCTTCCCACCATCCAAATGAAAATCATACAGCACCCTCAGCTCCTCATCTCTCTTCTCCGAGCTGCAGATCAGCTGATTGCACACCCTAATCCAATTCACTAGCCCTCCAAAAAGTTTGGCAACTCATTACATGCCTCTTATTCCAAGTTCATCTGTGTCTGTATCAGCCGCGTCACCATGCAGTCAAACATGACTGTTTCCACAACATAGCAACACTCAAGCAACCATTTCAGGGACAGCTCCTGACCTGCTCTTCACCTCCTCAGACACACAAAACAGAAGGTTCAACAAAAGCATCCCAACTCTCACAAAACATTCACCTTTCTGTTTCAAAAATTGAAGATGGTGAAAAGTAGTGAATTATTAATTCCAAGAAGAAAGAAAACAGTGAGCAGCGTTGCCAGGTTCTACCTGTCCAAGTTCCCACTTTCATTGCGGAAATGAATCCAAAAAATACTCAGAACTACACAACAGTAAAAAAAAGCACATTATTTTTAATTAACTGTATAGGTTGTTCATACTAAGTACTAGCCCCTGCCTTTAAAGGCTTAAACACATTATCTCTTCAAATTATGACAAGCTGCTAAGATGAATACTTAGGTCATATTTAATATTACCTGTAACACATATCTTTTCTATTCAATGTAGTCTATACAATTAAGTCTTTTTATTCTGTTTTACAATGCCTGGTGCAATGAGCCCATAACTAAGACTCCTGGGAACTCGTTAAGGCAAACGAAGTAAATTAACACAAAATCTCTATCAGTTATGTGTGTGCATTATTACAATAGAGGTTATGCACTGTATACAAGAATTAAATCTATTGATTAGATAAAAGCCTTGTTGAGGATAATACTACCTAGTTACTATATATGCAATAACATTAAAACCAGGAGAAATACAACCTTGATCTACTTAAACTAACAAATTAAAGAATTATCATCCAATTGCAGAGAAGATTTACTCAAATTTACACCCTCCAAACTTCTACAGACAATTTCCCTTCTTTTTAAGATAAGACAAGAAACCTAGCAATGCACAATACCACTTTCAAGTTTCATGAGCCAAGGTTATTGTTCTGCCTCTCAATTTAGCACTTCATCTCCCTGAAGTGACACAGATTTAAGAGCAATTTGAGTGCGGAAGGTCTGCAAATACTCCTGGCTATGGAAGACTTGAGACAAAAATACAGTCAAGGCCATATGATGCTTGCTGATAAAATGATAGGGGAAAATAAGGGTTTTCTCAAATGTAAGAAGTGGTTGAACTTCCCTAAAAAAAAAACTAAAGGCAAGCATTTTTAAGATTTTCCACATTAAATAAACCAACAACTTTTCTTTCCCTGACATCTCCTTGTCTCCTACAACCTATATCCTCTAAACATCACTTTTTATTCCTCCTCCCTCTGAGTTCCACAGCATCTGCCTTGAGCTGGAGCTAAAAGTTGAAGTAGATCCATTCCTACAATGTAAGTGTTGTCTCCTAAGAGAGACTGACAGGGAGAGAGCAAGACTACAGCCAGTTAAGGGAGACAGCGGAAATAGTTCAGGTCAGTAACAAATAACTTCATGTATTTAAGTGATTCACAAAAATATTATTTCAGTGGCAGGACTATTTTAAGGAGTTCCTCTCACCTTCCCAACCCCAAGACTCTCATTCCCACCCCAGCACTGCAGGTTTTCTTTGGAATTTTTAGACCAGACTTGTCTCCTGAACCATCTCATTGTGCATCACCACCTCAGTTGCACTGGTGGAACCAGCAGACAGGTGACAGAGGGGAGGCAGCACATTACAGTGTTGAAGTAAACAGTTAAGAACTCCAAAAGTTTGTACTTTTTTGAAATTCCTAAGCCTTAGCCTAAAGCATTTAATTGGTTCACTCTCACCAGCTTCCTCAGGGAGCCTTCCAGATGATCTCTTTCCATGTCAATTTTAAGGTGATTAATCGTCTAATAAACATCAGTTAAAAGTCTGAAATTACACGGCATAAACTCAGGACACTGTAGCAAACAAACAAGAAACTGCACTCTCTTACTTTATATTGCAGACACTTAACTGCATCCTTCTATGTTGTGCTGCTCCAGCCAAAGTCAGACAACACCACAGACACAAAATTAACTCTAATGAGCACAAGCAGTTCCAGGACGTGAACAAGCTAAACTGTGGATCCTCTCACAGCAGGGGTCTAAAGCTTTCTTGTCCCCCAACAGATTTCAGTGTTGCCACAGTGACAGTGTTGGGTGGTTTTTGAGGCTGTTGATGACAACCGCACAGTTGACAAAGCTTCCATTGCATGTATACCATCTTGTACCCTAGAGCATATATCTTGAAGAAAGTCAGTGATTGAAGCAAAGAGGGGGGATGAATTCAGTTCCAAAGAAAGAACACCTCTATAAATACAGATTAGCAGAGGATAACAAAGATGCTTCATTCTGAGCATAACTTTTGGAAGAGCTAGATTTAAGATTCCAAAGTAAAACACAGGGAGCTTTAGATGGTCCACTACTCCCGAGAACAGCCCCATCGCTCTGTTAAACCTGAGTTCCTGCAGTCATTCATCCTGTACACTGAGAAGATAAAAAAAAAAAGCCAGAAGACTCCCCTGTTTCTTTCTCCATCCTGCCTCCCCTCAACAGGAGGCTAAATAAAGAGGGACAAGTAACATAAACCACACACGATGGATTACACATAATTATTCCATAATGCTAATGTATTCCTAGAATTCCACTACAAGAACATAATGATGAGATGCTGTTTCCTCCCTGGCTCTGTAATACCCAAACACTGTAAATAAAACTGAGAAGTTTGCTACCTTGTCTCAGCTGAAAGGGTGACAACAATGGCAAATCATTGACTTGTACCTCCAGAATCGCTTCTGATCTAATCCTTTATGTTTTGTTAATCAACTGGGCAAAAGGATTTTATCCCTTAGTTTATTTCAGAAGGGCCATGTACACACGGATCTCATTAGGAAAATTTTCATGAATAAATGCAGCCTAAGAAACTCTTTATAAACACTACAGTTCTGTCTTCTCCTGTCCACATTTAGGAGTTTTCTGACTGTTTCTAATTGAGCTAAGAGATGGCCTTTCCCCAGTGAGCTCGATTCAGATTCGCTCAAGCCATCATTTTCCACCAATTTCAATAGGCCTTTGCTTTAGTCTGTTGGTAACTTGGGTATTTAACCTCTTCTCCTCCCCTTGCTCCTTTCAGAAGCTCTATTATATATATACACACACCTTCTGGTTTTCCACAAATTCCACCTTCCAAATACACAGAAAATTTTCTGTCTGCAAGGCACCAAAAAAAGGAAAAAAACAAATACAATATAGAATCACAGAATCATTTAGTTGGAAAATACCTTCAAGGTCATCAACTCCAACTGTACCTTTCCACTACTAAACCATATCCCTGAGCACTTTGTCTACCCATCAATACCTCCAGGGATGCTGATCCAACCACCCCCCTGGGCAGCTGTGCCAGTGCCTGACAACCCTTTCAGTGAACAAATTTTTCCTGATGTCTAATCTGAACTTCCCTTGGTGCAACTTGAGGCCATTTCCACTCATCCTTTCACTTGTTACTTGGGAGGAGAGACCAACACCTACCTTGCTACAACTTCCTTTCAGGCAGCTGTAGACAGTGTTAAGGTCTCCCCTCAGCCTCCTTTTCTGCAGGCTAAACAACCCCAGTTCCCTCAGTACCCTCTCATAAGGCTTGTTTTCCAGATCCTCCATCAGCTTCATTGCCCTCCTCTGGATACAGTCCAGTGCCTCAATGTCCTTCTTGTAGTGAGGGGCCCAAACTGAACACAGCACTCAAGGTGTGGCCTCACTGATGCCGAGTACAGGGGCACCATCACTTCCCTGGTCCTGCTGGCCACACTGTTTCTACACAGACCTTGATGCCAGTGACCCTCTTGGCCACTTGGGCACACACATGAGAAGTCAGATTTGTATATTCCAATTACAGGACACCACCATCACTCAAACCCCCTTGTACTTAGTTGAGCAAATCTCATTGAAGAAAACAGGTTTGTCTCTAATAACTTGAATATGATAAGACACCAAGATACCAAATGCAGCAAGGTACCCCAGAGCAAAAAGGAAAAAGACCAGAAGGCAAGAATGACCACCCCACTCCAAATGCAGTGAACATGATGCTAACTGAAGTCAGATGCACAGAGACACAGAACATCACACTGCAGATGACCTCCCTGGTTCACCATCACAGCCAATCCTCTATCACAGCTGGGACACTGTTTATGTGCTCTCAGTGAATGGGAGACTAAGAAATGCAAAGGAAGTACATTTCTCTGTTAATATACAGTGATTTGGAGGAGAGTGGGATAAGGATGGCACAGTTCTGGGTTTTTTTCATGCAAAATAAGTGGTGTGTGCTTTGGAGCAATTCTCAATTATGTTCCCACTGCTTCGCTCTACAGGAGCACACAACAGAATCTGCCACTCACTCAGCAATGCCCTGCAATACAATGCCCTGCAGATACAATCTGCCACCACCTTCTGTAACAACAACTTCACCCAACTCATTTAATTCACTGCCTGCTAAGCCTCTATCATACTCCTCAAGACCTCCCTAAAAGACCATTTTTACGTAGTAACACGCATGAGGTGTGGTCAGGATATCAGAAAATCCTATAAGCACAATACTTCATGCAAGTATGTTGGAGAAGGGAAACCTCCCTGCTTCCACACGCATGGAGAGAGAGAAAACTTAGCAGCAGCAAACCAAAACACACACCATATGACAGAACACTGTTGACTCCACTCTTTTCTTCCCCTGAATACAAGATGAGAAACAAAAGCAAGAAACAACGCAATGCTAAACATACAGCATTCATTATATTTATCAGATAATAATTTATGTTAATAAAAAACATCACATACACAGTTCCCACCATTCCAGAACAACAGCTCCTAGGAAATGCTGTTGGACAAATCACATCTCATGGAAATTCAAATATATCCAGGCATTTGACCAAAGGCAACAGCAAACTGCAGATACTGAAATGAAAACTTATAACTCTCATTATGGTGTACAATGATTTATTTCTTTAGGAATATATACTCCTTTAGGAATAGATATATATTCCTTTAGGAATCCTAGAATGGTTTGGGTTGGAAGGGACCTTAAAGATCATTCAGTTCCAACTCCCCTGCCAAGGGCAGGGACACCTCCCACCAGACCAGGCTGCTAAAGGCCCCATCCACGTGGTCTTGAACACTTCCAGGGAGGGGGTATCCACAGCTTCCCTGGGCAACCTGTGCCATTGCCTCACCACTCTCAGCATGAAGAACTTCTTCCTAATGTCTCATCTAAATCTTCCCCCATCCCATTTAAAGCCATTCCACCATGTCCTATCACTCCTTTCCCTTGTAAAAAGCCCCTCCACAGCTTTCCTGTAGCCCTTTTCATTTCTGGAAGACCGCTATGATGTCTCCCTGGAGCCTTCTCTTCTCCAGGCTGAACAAGCCCAATTCTCTCAGTCTGCCCTCATAGCAGAGGTGCTCCAGCCCTCGGATCATCTTTGCGGCCTCCTCTGGACCTGTTCCAACATTTCTGTATCCTTCTTGTGTTGCAGATTCCACAACCGGACACAGCACTCCAGGTTGGGGCTCACAAGACAGAGCAGAAGGGGAGAATCACCTCCCTTGATCTTCTGGCCACGCTTCTTCTGATGCAGCCCAGGATACGGTTGGCCTTCAGGAATAATTCCTTTAGGTGTGACTTACTTCTCCTCCAGCTGAAAAGTTTCAGGTACATTTTTCATAGTCAGTGATGTTGTATATGGCTGCAAGCCATTTATAGAGTCAGCTCTGCTAGCACCTCACATCCAGTTAAAATTTAGTACCAATACAGAGATTGTAGTGCATATTTTTACCCAAAAAGTGATAAGAACAATACTCCCAATACACTGTGTTAAAAGTTCCCAGCACAGTAGCTCCCCATACAATTTCTAGCTAAGTACCGAGTTCTCATCAAAACTCATAGGAGGGTTCTGTTTACGACTTCCAATTTGCTAGCAATTACATGACTGAGTTCATACCAGTAAAATACTCAAAAATAAATCATCATATTCCAATATAGAATACACAATGATTCCATAGGCAGTTATTGGTATGAACACAGATGTGCTGCGTGCTTACAAAGAAGAGGGGGTGAAGTCATCTTCCTAGCTTTTTCTCTACTTGTTGCATCACAACCAAGACAAGAAACACTGGGCTTTTCAAATGGAAAACATATCAGATCTCAAAGGGACTCAAGCCAAGGCTTTCAGACAAAGAATCTGGTAATATTTTTCCACTCTTCCAAAATTATCACCAGTTATGAACACTGTGGTAAAAAAGAAACACAAAGAGCACTGGGAAAAGTACATGCATATTTATAGCCACCAGGTCAAGCTGACAACAAGATGCTTGTGTTTTCTTCTACCGCTTAATTCTGTTCTAGAGGAATTACCAGGTGAGAGGCAGGAAAAAGATAATTTTACTGCAACATGAATGCCTTCTGTTTCCCAGGTCAAAGTTTGCCTGCTTGTGCTGTTGTTCACAAATGCAGCAGAAACAAATTCAAGTTTTGGTAAAATTCAATTGTCACATTTTTTTTTGTCTTCAAAGGCAAATATGCAGTGTATTAGATTCCAGAACATTCTGAATTGATCTTACCCTCCAACAGGGATAAAAGCAAAATCCACTTTTGATTACATGTCAGCCTCTACTTTTGAGTCTTTGGGTTTGGCTATTTCGCTCCCCCTCTACTTTTTTTAAGATTAAAGGAAATCTATGTACATAAATCATAGAATGACAGAATCAAGAGTCGCCTGGTTGGAAAAGACCTTTGAGATTCAGTCCAACCATACCTGTCCACTACCAAATAGTATCCCTGAGCACCTTTTCTACTCATTTTTTAAATACCTCCAGGGATGGTGACTTCACCACACCCCTGGGCAGTCAGTCCCAGTGTCTGATAACGCTTTCAGTGAAGAACTTTTTCCTGATGTGTAAACTGAACCCCGCCAACACTACTTAAGGCCATTTTCTCTTTGTCCTGTTGCTTGTTACCTGAGAGAAGAGACTAACACCCACCTCGCTACAACCTCCTTTACGGTAATTCTTGACAGTGGTAAGATCTCCCCTCAGCCTCCTTTGCTTCAGGCTGAATAATTCTAGTTCCCTTAGCCACCTCTCACAAGGCTTGCTCTTCAGCCCCTCCATCAGCTTTGTTGCCCTTCATAGAGAAGAAAATTTTATACTTTCCCAAATGTATTCAATCCAATCAATATATAACTTAGTGATAAGCAGTAGCAGAATAGTTCAGATGAAGTAATCAAGGAGCAGTGCAGCCAGGTGCCAGTGTGACACACATGCACCAGCAGTGCCGTACATGACTGTAAGACAGAATCTGCTATTTTTCCAGTCAGTCAAGAATGAAGCCTACTCAAAAACTGTAAGGGAAGGGACCCAGGTCAGACAAATAACAGTAAAGATGTGTTGGTTTTTCTTTTCTTTTAAATAATAAAAAGACAGAAACAGAATCACACATTAGGATCAATCCTATTACCAGAACACAACTGTCTTGCCTGCATGATTTTAGAGAATTACAAGCTTCTGCTTACACCATGTTTGTGCACTCTACCAGAAGTACTACACAGTTTTGTACAATACAAAGCTCTGCATTACATACCCAGACTATCAGAAGCAGAGTCCAAAAGCTAAACCAGATTAATTTTTTTTAATAAAGATCTCATGAAAAATAGCAAAGAAAAGCCACCTTTTACTATCAGACTGCACTTTGGTTACTTGAATGGTCAAACTTGGTTGGTCTCAGCCCAGTCTCTACCAACAAATCAGCATCTTAGTTGGCTCTTCAGAAACTGTAGTATTTTCCTGCCTCAGAGGCCAATCACAGGATTAAGTAATACAAATTTGCATGCAGCCAGTTAAGGTACACACTGAAGCCTGAGAAGCTGTTGCCTCCAACAACGTTTCTCAATATTTGAAAGTTACAAGAATTTGGGTTCCAAAAACATGAGTCTAATACCCTTCACGAGTATAAAGTATTATTGCACAGGGTATGGTGGAAAAAATAAACACATATTTTCATTAAAAACCTGGCATACCCTGTGTCAAAAGGCAAGATATGCATAAACCACCCATAAACTGTTAAATATACCCTATCTCAAATTATAGGGAAGCCAAGCAAGCAGTATGAAGTTATTCAAGTTTATTACATATTATGCCCTCATTCCAGATCACAATTTGCCAAGCCGTATAGCAGCAACAGGAATTGTGCAGTACAATTCCTATGAAGGGACCCTTCTAAGAGCAGCAGTACTGCCATTTTTACTGTGCTTCATGGGTGGCTTAGTTAAACATGACCTAAAAAGGAAGGGAGAAAGGGGGTATGCAGTGATTTTCTTCTTAACATTGTACCAAGAGTCCAAAAGGATTCTTTGCACACATTTCCACAACAGGAAAGGAGGAGGAGACAGGACACATGACCCAAACCCTACATATTTCACTCTTCTTCCTACAGACTCTAAACATCTACCAACCATAGACAGAACCATACTAAGAACGTTTTTCACTTATACTGCTGTAAGTGTTCAAATTCATTTCCAGTATCCTTTAAAATGTAGTAAAAAAGAAGTTCATACCTTCCTAGTTCTTCAGCTGAAGGTTAAGAAAACTTCTTCTGACAATAAAGAGCGGTCTCCTTTACAACTACAACACATACAAATCTTTTTCATCTGAATAACCTTCAGACCTTATTTATGCATTACAGAAACAGATCTACTACTTAAACAAAAACTCACCCCGAGCCTTCTTTATGAAGCCTTAAGAACCAAGAAAAGGACCACAAAAGAAAAATTCCTGACCTCCTATGAAAGACAGACACAACCAACCTGCTCCTAATGCTTTCATACAGCAAATCATGCTTAACCTGCCCCAGGCTGCAAAGGTATATTAAAGTATGCACTTCAGCAAAAATGCAGGTTTCATCAACCCCAAAGCCTCGGAAATGTGATTTAGAGATCAAAGCCCAAATTGCGTCAAAACACATGCTATTCTGCTAGAAAGGACGCTAACAGATTTAAAGCTAAGCTGTCTGAAGAATACCAACTTGCAAGAAGGTCCCAAAAACCTCCCCTACACATTTAATTCTATTAATACAAAACCCAAAAGCTATCAGCTTGTCTGAGGTCACTCTCAAACCTATAAGCAATAAAACATACAGTAGGAAATAATTTTTTTATATAAAAGTTGTTGTCATACTCCCACTCAGAAAGCATAGTGGTTTGCTTGCTAATTTAAACAGAAAACACAAAAACATGCATTAATGTACCAGCAATTTACAGAAATGAGCAAATACTATTCTCCTCTCCTCATAACATTAACAAAGTTTAAGACACAGATAACTAAACTAATAATTTTTTTACAGTAATTCTTTCTGCAGTATACTAATACAACTGCCTTTCTACATGCTAATGGAACCTAATGCAGAGACAACAGATAAAAAAAGCAAATGTAACCCTTTTTTAAGATGTAGTTTTAACGAAAAAAAAAACCAACATTTCAGCCAAACGAAAGCTCATAAGTAAAAATATTAAGTACTATTTCTCACATACACTTAACCAAATGGACTTAGTTCTGTTACACAATACCCATCCACAAACCTCAAAACCCAAAAAGCAGCCTAGAAAATAGGCGCAAAAACCCAGCTCTTCCTGAATTGAGTTCAACTGATAACTTCAACCCACAGGCTGAAGCACCTCCATCATCCAGCCACTTTACTATTCTACAAAGACTGCAGCAGTTGGCTCACCTTTACCCATGCCACCCCTATGGATCAGGAAGGATGCTAAAATCAAACACACCAAATGATTGCCCATGGATGAATCAACAGATGGCATCAAGTGATACAGATGCAAACAGCATCTTTCTAAATGCTAACCTAAACACAGAAAGCTCTGAAACTGATCCTCAATCCCCTCACAGGTAGGTTTTCTTTTGCTTTCAAAGCAGGATTAGGAAAAAAATGGAATAGTACAGGAATAAATGCTGCAATTTAATCAAATTGCCCGTCCTTTTAGTGAAGGGGGAAATGTTATAGATAAGACAGCATAAACAAAGAACTAAAGTATTCTGATGGCTCCAAATCTACCCACAGAGATTGTTGATTCACTTGTTGATTCACGCACAAATGTGTTCCTGCTTTCAATATAATAACAGAGTTTCAGTACCATGAGACAGCTCTGATACACAGGTTAAAACACTGAGTTACATAACTTTCTCCTCCTTGAAGGAAAGGAAAAATAACTTCCAACTGCAGTCCTAAACACAACTTCCAGCTAAGTACACAGCATCAACAAGACACAACCTGATCCTCACAGAAGCCCAAATGCGCTATGGTGCTATTATCTCTGCAAATAAACAACACTAGGTTAACCCTCCAGGAAGGGGAAAAAAAAAAAAGCACTGTGAACCCCAAGCACTCACAACACAGCCGGCCCACCCGCTGCAATTTGCGCATGACGTGCATCCATCACCTCTGACGTTTTTAATCATTCACCCCTTCAGCGAAAGCATCGATCCTCACACCCTCAACAGGCACTTCACAATCCTTGCAAAAAACACATACTTTGGGGGACAGGAAAACACATTTGCACCAATCCTTGCACCCTCACAGAAACTTCACAATCCTTACAAAAATCCCATTGTTTTAGGAACAAGAAAACAGGTTTGTCCCTATCTACACATCCTCATCAGAACTTCACAATCCTTGCAAAAAAAACCCATTCCTTTGGGGACAAGAAAACAGGGTGGCATCAATCCTCAACCTGAATTCATAATCCCTGCAAAACCCCCCATTCTTTTGGGGAAAAGAAAGTACATTTGCACTGACCCTTGCACCCTTATAGGAACTTCACAATCCCAGCGAAGGCAACCATTCCTTTAGGGACAGAACACAGGGTGGCACCTCAGCAAGGAGCAAGACGGCCTCTTGAAACGCACATAAACACAAGTATTTCTTCTTCAAAGAAAAAAAAAACAGGAGGGAGTAAAAACAAGGAGAAAGAGAGAGTTAAACGTGTGAGGAAGAGAACTTCCCAAGAGCCCTCAGGAAGGAACTTCCCAGGAGCCTCCTCACAAGCCCCCTCATACCCCGACTCAGGGATGAGACACCCCCCGCGCCGTCCCTCGTCCCCTCCTCAGTAGGAAGGGCCCACCTCCCCCCACCCCGGTCTCTCCCCCACCGTCCCGAGGGAGCCCCTCACCTGCGTCCCTCCCCCCCCCTCCCCCCGGCGCCCACCCCCGCGGCGGGGGCGGCTCAGCAGCGCGCGCAGGGGGGCGGGGGGGGCGCGGGGGCGCCTCGCTCCATCCTTCCCGTCGCTCTCTCACACGCAGTGACCCGCACACACACACACAGGAAATAACACGGGGTCAGCTGACCCCCCTCGCCAGCCAATGGCGGCGGCCGCTGGGGAGCGGCGCGCGCCGGCGGGGAACGGCGCGAGAAGGCGGGCGGGCGGGCGGGTGGATCCCGGCCGGGCGAGGGGAGGGGAGGGGAGTGGGGAGCGGGGAGCGGCGCGTGCGCGCCCCCGCCCGTGTACACGGCTGGGTCTGCGCGCGCACGGACGAGGGAGTTGCGGGGAGGGGGAGGGCGATGAAGCCACCTCCCCCTCCCTCCCTCCCTCCCTCCTCGCGCCCTTTTAAAGGGGCCGCGCGCCCCGGGGGGGCGACTGGAAGCCCAACATAAGGAGGACATGGAACGGGTCCAGAGGAGACCACAAAGATGATCCAAGGGCTGAAGCACCTCTGCTGCGAGGACAGGCTGAGAGAGTGGGGGTTGTTCAGCCTGGAGAAGGCTCCCAGGAGACCTCACAGCAGCCTTCCAGTACCTGAAGGGGCTACAGGAGAGCTGAGGAGGGACTTGTTACAAGGGCAAGGAGCGATACGACATGGAGGAATGGCTTTAAATTCGAAGGGGGAAGATTTAGATGAAACATTAGGAAGAAATTCTTCATGCCGAGGGTGGTGAGGCACTGGCACAGGGAAGCTGTGGGTGCCCCCTCCCTGGAGGTGTTCAAGGCCAGGTTGGATGGGGCCTTGAGCAGCCTGGTCCGGTGGGAAGTGTCCCAGCCCATGGCAGGGGGGCTGGAACAGGATAGACTTTAAGGTCCCTTCCGACCCAAACCATTCTCTGATCCTAGAGGAGGAGGAGGAAAAGAAGGAAGCAGAAGGGAGGCTGGTCTTGCATGGCATCCGCTCCTTCCCTCCATGGGGCACCAAGACCCCAGCCCAGTGTGCAAGCTGAGCAGCACAGAGGTACCAGGACCCCCCAGCAGCTGCAGGGCCCCTCCAGGGGGGAAGGGACTGTGGTGATTTCCATCGCAATCACCTCATAAATCAACACACACACACGCACACGGGTTATTTTAAGAATGGGATTTTATCCCGTTTGACTGCTTCTCCTCCCAGGAAGCGGGTCATGCAGTTGCAGCCAGGAAGCAAGAGAAAAGCACCTTTCCCGGCCCAGGAACCGGAGGTGAAGGCCAAGAAACAACATGGAGGCAGCTGGGAGAGCAGTGCCAGGCCCTCCTCCCCTGGCTCCCCGGGTCCCTGGGCAACACAACAACAGGGCTCCTGGCCCTCCCGAGTGCCCCCTCAGCCTTGAACCCAAGAGGGAAGCATCCCTGGGTTGTTCTTCTGCACTGGAGAAGCGATTGCACTTTTATTTAAGAACACCCACCCGCCTAGGGGTTTAATTTTTGAGTGCAAGGAGACCAGTGGAGCAGGCAGCTGGGGAGCAAGGATGCAGTGCCTCTCAAAGCACTGTCTCTTTTGTTTCAGTCCACGTGCTCACAGGGGAAGCTCGGTACCACACCACAGGTTCCCTCATCTGCCACTGGAGCATCTCATGTGAAAACACAGGAGGCTGGCAGCCAGAGAAGCTTTCAGCACTGTGCAGTGAAAGCTGTAGCATCACTTAAAAGTTGCTTTGCCAGGAATTTTGCTGAAACTGTTGTATCTGCTCGGTAACTGCCCTGTTTCACAAGCTTTGTTCCTCAGATCCTCAGTAAGCACCAATTCCCGTAGCAAGCCTTATTCCGAAGGAAGGTCCCTGCTTACAGCTCATCCCAAAATGCAATGAACTGCTTAGGAGGACAGTGTTGCAAGCACAGCCAGTTGACAACTCCACTGATGGCTCCCCCGCAGGTGACTCGCTCCTCATGAAAAATAAATACAAAACACCACATCTTGTACTGTGCATTATCTGTCAAAAAGAATTCAGTGACTGGCTGAAATTCCATCTAGATAAGACTGAAACGACGACAACAGTCTGGGGAAAACAATCGGAGCAGGCAACAATTACATGTGCTCCTACAGTTTGTTTTTCAGGTTAACAATTTGCGGGTGTCGCAGACTCCGTACAGCAGCTGTGTTCAAGAACGACTTGCCTGCTCCTTCACTCTGCTTTGGACTCCAGAAAAGTACGTGATAGCTCCTTTCGGAGGCCAGCATTCTGCAGTGATCTACGCCTTCTCTCCTTCAGACAAGATTCCTGTGTTCCTGTGTTGTGCTCCACATTGACTACCTGGGAGCTGCAGCTGGAGCGCACAGATACTGCCTTATAGTGTGATTTTCCTCTTGCAGCAACAGGATGCCCCAGCTCCCTGCAGTACTTGTTGCCCATTTAAAAGCAGCATTTGAGGCACGGTGCTTCACTTAAGCAAGGTGGAGGTCATTGCTTCCGTCACCTGAAGAAGAAGCACGTTCACCATGACAAACCGTGAGGCTGTTCTAGTCACAAACAGCCTTAATCTTGTTGACTGCCACCGTGCACTAAGAGCTTGGTTAGAGCAGCGCTCCCTCTGGGGATCCAGGACTGTGATAAAAGCTGTAA
This sequence comes from Tapera naevia, assembly GCA_033556795.1. Classification (NCBI taxonomy): domain Eukaryota; kingdom Metazoa; phylum Chordata; class Aves; order Cuculiformes; family Neomorphidae; genus Tapera; species Tapera naevia. The sequence goes on from JAUMJJ010000059.1 coordinate 160,896, forward strand.
TGGGTTAGGGGAACTCGATAAGGGGTTTATAATTTGATTTTCCATTGTCTGTTTTCTGATTTTGAAGTGAAACGTCAATGAGGTCAATCCTTTATGTAGATTTATAAGGTAGGAGTGCTCAGAGTGCTCTACCTTAAGTTAAACTTACCTTAAGGTAAAACCCTTTTGTATATACAAATACATTAGAACACAGCTTATCTATAAAAGCTCGGTATAGCAAGGTATTTTGTACCTAATATCCAAAAAGAAATTGCAGCATAAATAGAAAAGGTTTTGTAAAGTGCTCAAAAAGGCACTGTAAAACTGTAGGGACAGCTACCATTCACAAGCCAAATATTTCTCAAAGGACCAAAAATAAGTGAATTTGCATACTTAAATACCTAGATCTCTGGTCTGCTGCACAGCAGCATTTCCCATCTCCATTTAATGACTACTTCTAGGTGTTACAAGCTTCTTAAAATATTTAAAAGCTCAAAACTGTATGGCTGATTTTAAAGGATGAAATTACGTTGAAAAGAAGTGTGGCCAGCAGGGCAAGGGAGGTGATTCTCCCCATCTACTCTGCTCTTGTGAGACCCCACCTGGAGTATTCAGTTCCTGACTCCCCAACATAAAGAGGGTGTGGGACTGTTGGAACAGGTCCAGAGGAGGCCACGAAGATGATCAGAGGGCTGGAGCACCTCTGCTGCGAGGACAGGCTGAGAGAGTTGGGGTTGTTCAGCCTGGAGAAGAGAAGGCTCTGGCAAGACCCCATAGCAGCCTTCCAGTACCTAAGGGGCTACAGGAAAGCTGTGGAGAGACTTTTTACAAGGGCAAGTAGAGACAAGACAAGGGGGAATGGCTTTAAATTGGAAGGGGGAAGATTCAGATTAGACATGAGGAAGAAATTCTTCGTGCTGAGGGTGGTGAGACACTGGCAGAGGTCTCACCAGGGATGGTGTGGATGCTTCCTCCCTGGTAGCGTTCAAAGCCAGGCTTGGATGAGGCTTTGAGCAACCTGATCTAGTGGAAGGTGTCTCTGCCCATGGCAGGGCGCTTGGAACTGGCTGATCTTTAAGGTCCCTTCCAACCCAAATCATCCTATGATTCTATAAGTTTAAATTGCAATAGATACAGGCAAATGCCATGCTATCACCAACTGTCGCACCACAGCAGGCACTATTGGCCATTCCAAACATCAAGTGAAAGCAAAGCAATCAAAACTCTACTATTTAAATATCGGAGGAGCAGAGACGCCATATCCTTTGCAGCTTTTGAAGCGATGTATCAGGCTTTAACGCACAGCCCCACTGAGCTTAATGGAGAATTTAATTTCTCGGAAGCTAATTTTTGGCTGGCTGCAGACCCCAGATGTAAAACCATTGTCATTAGCTCACCTTGTTCACATTGCCGAGTATTTCTTTGCCACTGAACATTTCACTTTCTTTCCAGAAACTTGACTTGGCTGTTCTGTGACACTACTTGACCACCATCAGTTACAAGAAAGGAATGTGCTATAAATAAAACATCATTGGGACTAATGAAGAAAGTAGCCCCACTGTGCTACCAGGGTTATGATCCTGCAAACACACGACCAGGGTGGGAGTCTCTAACGCAAGCAGTCCTGGTTCAGAGTAAAGTCATTGGTAGTATCTATGCGCTCTTAAAGTGACTTACAAAGCAAATTACCCTTCAATTCTGAAAAGAGGAAAAATGCCCAGGGATTTAAGGCCAAAAATGGTTATTTACCAAAATAAACCCTTAAAGGATCAATTTTAAAATCAATGCAACAAACTAAAGAGGTTTGCATGTAAATTTCCAGCAAATAGATTCCATCATCGGAGAGTAAGTGCTATAAATGGAGCAGATGCACCACACCACAGTAATAAGAAAGATTAAAGTCTCTGCTTTTAGTGCTCAGCCGTAACTGTGCAGAGCCACCACACTACTACCACGAGAGAAACCTTCGAAATCCTACCTGTTTCCTCCCAGACACCCTTCTCCCACCTCCTAGTCAAAGTGCTTCCAAGGATAGAAGCACAAACAAGGCAGTCAGGCAGGAAAATGGCCTCAAGACTTGGAATCCTCCTCTGGAATGGATGGGAGATTCTGGGCAAAATCAAGCCCCTGCGTAGCTCTCGGGGTTGGTGCCACTGCTCCTGCCAGTGCTGCTGTCACAGCACACACGCCAGCAACACTCTTTTACTGCACATGAACTCTGCAATGGCAAAAGCAAACAATTTTGCCCCCATTATGCCTTACGCAAGGCTTACCTTGCACATCCCCTTCCCCTCTCCCTCAGATCCCACAGAGAAAACATCCTTCTGACCCCAGGAGGAGTGACAAATGGAGATGGAAAGCCTCCTTCTGTCTCTGAGGTCACCACTTCTGATCTAGCCGTAATTCAGTAATTACTCCGTTCATGTGGTTCTCCAGAAGCTTGCAGGGAAACAGGATGACACCATTCCTGATCTCAACTATCTCTCATCTCCACACACCCTCTGAGCTCCCTCTGCCTGGAATGGGGGAGGACAGCAAGCAATGCAGCTTAGGGGATCAAGAACAAATTTGCAGGTAGCAGATGCCAAAAAGACTCCAAGAGCCCCAGGGTTTGTTAGAGGAAAGATGATTTCTGAATGTGGCTGCTGGGGTCCTCTGAGAGATTCCTTCTTCACAAAAGGTTTCATTGCCAATGAAAACCCCTGAACCAGCAGCACCAGGAGGGGAAAGTCTCCACAGAGTCAGGCCTGCAGATTTCTCACAGGCACAGCACCTGCCCCCTCAAAGTATTGCCCTTACCCATATCCTTTCCCCTGTTACACAATTTCATGTCATGCACAGACTCGCCACTGCACTTTCACAGCTTTCATCTGGAGGCACTCGGATGCTACCAGAATGGGCATTAGAGACCAGCTTGAAGATAGATAACACAAAGGATGACAGCAAGATCAGGCACCTACAGGTCATGCAGCTGGGGACTGAAACTTATATTCACGGTGGGACAGCTACATCTTTAAGCAAGTGTAAAGCAAGGGCAGCTGGCCTGTTTCTCTTTCTCCAAGAAAGACATCAGCACGGCTGCATTCATTAACATTTCCTACCCCTCTTTCCATCCAGCCCTGGGATTTCCCATACCTTCCTCCTATTTTTTTTACACTTAGTTAAGATGAAAAGTATTACGTCTGACCCTACAAAAGGGAAAAGCAGCATCAGACATCTCCCAGGGAACTGCAGCAAAGACAGGGAGGGCCCTCCTCTCATTAATTCAATGATATTGAACTTCTCCCCTGTAGACAACCGAAGGATCTGTGTACTCACTGGAAAGCATTTGGGATGAGCACAGATTCTCAGCCTGACTGTCATGTCTTGGGTGCATTGTTTGGAAGCGGCTCTCCTTCAGACATAAGAATCTGAGTGGTTTGAACTAAAGTAGAATCAGTTTTATAACTTTTCATCTAAGTTTTGTCTAAGTAACTTCATTTTCTGAAAGTTAACTGCATGTTTTCCAAACAGCATTTCATAGAATCACGGAATGTCCTGAGTTGGAAGAGACCCAAAAGCATCAACAAGTTCAACTCCTGTCCCTGCACAGGACAATCCCAACATTCACACTGTGTGTCTGAGGGCGTTGTTCACATGCTTCTTGAATATTCTCAAGCTTGGCGTCATGACTGCTTCCCTGGGGAGTTGTTCCAGTGCTCCACCACCCTTTGAGTGAAGAACCTTTTCCTAATATCCAACCTAAACCTCCCTGGCACATCTTCCTGCCATTCCTTTGAGTCCTGTCATTGGTCGCCACAGAGAAGAGATCAGCACCTGCCCCTCCTCCTCCCCTTGTGAGGATGCAGTAGGTGGCTATGAGGCCACCCCTTGGTCTCCTCCAGGCTGAACAGAACAAGTGACTTGAGCCTCTCCTCATACAATTTCTCCTCTACACCCTTTATCAGCTTTGTGACCTCCTCTGGACACTCTCCAGTAGTTTGTTGTCCTTTTGATACTGTGGCGCCCAAAGTATTCGAGGTGAGGCCGCACCAGTGCAGAGCAGAGCTAGTTTCTCTCTAGCAGTGGCAATACAGGGCACTGGGATGCAGGAAGGCCCATACTTATTCCTACAGTAACCAAGGCCATCCTCGAGCTGGTGGATGCCGTAAGTCAAAGAGGTGAGAAAACCTGCACCTGCATTGAGAGGCAGACAGGATAGGTGACCCCAAACTGACCACCAGAGTATTCCATCCCATATATGTCATACTCGGTATAAAACTGAGACATCATGAGGGTCTTACTCTCTTCTTCGATGGCCGATGTCCAGTGAGGACCTCATCTGTCTGGTTGCCCTGATCCTAGATCTGTGCGTTCCTGAATCTAGTTTCTGAGCCCAGCTCCCTCCTAGCCTTGACCCTTTCCCTCATATCTGCTCTGCAGCATTTGTGGTGATGTACAGTCATCAAGGGGTGGGGGTGTGATTTCATATATTTGTATTTATTTTATTATTATTATCTTCTTTATTATTATTATTTCATTAAAACTGTAGTTTTTGTTTCCAACCCACAAGTCTTTTTCCTCTCATTTCCCTTTCCCTGGAGGTGGGGGTAAGGGAATTTGGAGCCAAACTGCTCGATTTTAGCTGCCAAATTGGTTGGGCTGAGGCTAAACCGTGACAGAAGCATCTCCATAAACCATAGCGTTAAGTCCTACCGCCCATTTCCTACAACACAGCAACAACTGGATAGAAAGACTTTGGAGTATTTCAAAGGAAGAAAAATGATAAAGCAACTGAAGGAGGGGTACCTTGGATCATAGCAGGAGAAAAATTATATCACCTATATGGAAGCCAATTCTGATCCATGTTTAATATTACAACACTTCTGTCTTCTCATCTTCCCGTTACAAGGAGCTGATTCATGAAAAGAAGGTCTTTGTACCTTAAGACCCGCTCAGCCGCCTTCGGCTTCTTCCTCTTACCTCCTGCCAAAAAGCTGCTTTTGGCAGAATCAGAATTAGATGCTACAATTGTGATGCTGGAGACAAAAGAATCTGAGTCCAGTAAAAAAAAAGCAAGAAACAACAGAAGCTGGACTTCTGAGGAAAAGTGGATTGCATTTCCATGCACATGTCCAAAGTAATAAAGGTGGAAATTGAAATAGAAAGCCACACAAATATGATTCTCTAGCAAGACTGTCTCCAACAAAGCAGAAAAGGCCACCAATAAATCTTCATTATCTGAATCGCTAAACATACCTAGATAAAAGGAGAAATTCAAATATTAGAAGAACTCAGCTTTTAAAATGGTCTTACAGAAAGCCAACTCTGCCTTGCCTGAACACGTTTTACAGAAAGGGATTTTTTTCTCCTTTTACTTCTGCTGCCCTTTTACTGAGGTTTCATTTGCTGGGGTTTTTTTTCCTGCCTACAGGCAAGTGGGAATTTCCAGGCTTAGCAAGCTTAAATCCCCATGACACATAGTCCCAAATTTTAGAGGCAACTGAGATTTTGATTCTTATTTCACTCCCTGTTGGTTTCCTCCCTGGTGCACGCAATGGCTGTCTTGAATCTTAGCCGCTCCAACAGGAATGAAAAAAAAGAGGTCCCTGAAGGAACAGCATTAGTTCTTCCAGTCACCTTGCTGCTACCGTGCTCCAGAATTCAGGCACACGAAACAGCACACAAGAACCTGGACCAAAACCAGGAGGTCTTCTACGTTCATCTTGTAGGGTGGCTGTATTTATACTAGGTAGTTGTAATCCAAGGGTCCACCGAAGATACACATTGCATGAAATCTCATTAACTTCTTGTCACAGAAATTGACTTCTGCTTTTTTTCTGTCACGTGCAGTGATGTTCTCTGGTCCTGATTCATCAGAGAGATTGGTTTATTAAAAATATTTTTAAAGTTCCACCACAGCATACTTATAGATCTCCTATTGCCAACAAAGCACGAGGAAAAACTACTTCAAACATAACCACTTTAATTACTTTGTATCTCGAGACTCATAAAAGTACATTCAATGCTCAAACCCTCTAATTCTACATTTCAAAAGACATTAATGTCTTATTTTAGTGCCCTGCACTACTTTATAAAGTTGCGCCCAAATCCGAGCCAGGATAGGGCACACGAGAATGTACAGAACTTACAGCTTTCAACACAACATATTCAACTATTTATGAGCACTACCTACACGTCTAGGGGTGGGGGAAAGAAGTGTATGTTCATTCAAGTCACCCATCCCAAGCAATGACAATGCCTTAAGAGCCATTAGGTAACAGAGGTAACCGTTCTGGGTCAGGAAAATCAGCATTTAATTTTGTAAAGTCTGGACAGACTTATCTTGTAAATCCAAGGGCTGCAGTAAAATCTTAAGTAGCTTGTTTCTTCTTCAGGGTTCAATGGACTCTTCCAGTTGCCTACTGAAGTTCAGCTTCAAACCTACAAAATCTCTGCTTATATATCGGTGCTTTCATCATCCCTCTGGAAGAGATTATCTTCTGTGGCTCGAAATCCTGCTGGTACTCACATTTGTCCTGAGAGGTGATTAAGGACTGAAGGTCTCCAATTTAACTTTTCTGTAAACATGCTCAGAGTAAGTAATCATACCTAAACAAGATACTCTCAGTTCCATCAAGGCCCTGAAAATAACCTAGGCACTTCTCCTTAGGACATCACCAACAAGCACAGAAGCAAGACCAGAAGCGTCAGCAAGTATGATTCATGTCAACCTATCAACCCCATAAGTCTCTACTGGTTTTAGCCAGCTTTAGAAACAGTCTGAATCCACAAATTAAAAAATAAGGTGACCCAATGCAAACACTTTCAGTAGGAACAGCAGCATTCCTGTGGTCTGTAGTTCTCAAGGTGATCCCGAAAAACCTTGGCTGAACCCAGGTCTAATGAAGAGACACCACTTACATTAGTGGGGAGTAAGCACTTTACCAGGGGTGAAATTTCACATGGGGTACCTGCCCACAGCTCAGGGATTCCCCGTCAAGGCCAAGCCTTCCCACAGCAGGGAGCACAGGGTGAGAGAAGAGATGACAACTCTTCTCCGAAACCAGCAATGCTTCAAACTCTTACACTGTGATTCATTCCACGGGCTGAAGATCAAGGTGCCAGCTTACTCCTAATATTGATGAAGAGGGTAGTCACCCTATTTATAATCACCTAGCATTATCTCATCTTGAGAAACAGTAAGTCAGCCACCAGCCTTAGGTTTATAAGTAGGGGGTTTCCTAAACAGTTCCCTTCATTGAGATTGAAGAGAAGTTTAAAAAACAAGAAAAAAGCAGTGGTGGTTACAAGAAAGGGAATATCTTAATAGAAAGGTGAGGACACATGGCAATTAACAGTTTTAACTCATTTCTCGTCACCACTGCCTGGAAATTCTCCTCTGATAGAAGCATTGCCTGCCTAGGGCTTTTTGAGACACCCTTGCACATTCTCACTGATTACTTCCCTTACTCAGGCAGACAGACTGTCCTTTACCCTAAATGATTTTATCCTCTTGATGAGGTCTCTTACCCAGCTGGATCCTGCCTCATTCTCCCACTGCAATCTCTGAGCCTGAGAGAAGACACCTGGGGACCTTCTACTTTGCTTAGGAAAGAGATTTAATCTTTTCACATCCTTGCGTGGGGATGAAGTGATGCACGCTTCCCCTCCTTTCCCAAACACACCTATAGTTACAGTCCTGGGAAATGGATGTCCCCAGCTGAAGAGAAATCAAAGAAAAGGGTTTTCTCCACTGTCTTCTGCTGTTTCAGGAGTCATTTAAAAGCAGGTGTAGATAAAGAACTGAAGAAAACCCCATAGGGGACAATCCTGCTGTACCCAGACAAGATGATGAGGCTTAAAATCTTTTCTGTATCTAATCTTAGCTATATCACATCCCCCGCATCCTCTGCCCTCAGTTTTGCACGGTGCATTTCACTCATGGCCCTTCACCTCCCAGGTTCACACGCAGTGTCCACTCCCACCTGGTCACCCCCACCTGGTCACCCCCACCTGGTCACTTCTGGGGCCAGAGGTCAGAAGGAGGACCCCTGAATGGGTCATTTGACTTAATCCTTGAAGAGGCCCATGAGGCCATTCCAGGCTTCACTTCTAACCAAGCTGGGTCCTGACTGAGGCAAGCCAACAGACAGCATTCCACACAGACAATGATTTTTATCTTCAAAGTGCTTTACAAACTAACAAATCCTTACTTCCCCTCTGAGAGAAGGAAAAAAAACCCTAAACATCACCACCGGTGATGGAGCAGAGATGCAAATAACCCTGAAAGTCCTTTCATGTCAGAGCAGGGGTAGACGAGAGGAGTCCTGCTGTGCAGCAGTGCTTTGGGTTTGGGGTTTTTGTGATGGTTTTGGCATTTACAGCAAAGACCTGGATTTGAATACTGTTTGAGATCACTATGGATGGTATAGTAGCACAGAAGCTCTCAAGCTGTGGCCAGCATGTCCCTTCCCCGAGGGCCATGGAGGTGGGGGTCTGAGAAGCAGGCGGCAGTACGCCGGTGTCTTCCAAGAATCCGCTTGCCTGTTCAGACTGCAAAAGTGCTGCACGATTAATTATACATCTGTGCTACAAAAGCTCAGCTCCGTAACTGCAGGGGGTGCTATTCATCAGCCTTGAAATGCATTGGCAGTGGACAGCCAGGGTCCAGTAGTTGAAATAAAGAAATAAATAACTACAAAAGCAGGATGCGCTCTGGGTTGTCAGGAGTGAAGTGCAGCAGTGGGACCGAAGTGACCCGGGAGCAGAGAGGAGCCTGGTGCTGCAGCCAGTCAGGATGCAATGCTCTACCCAGGAGCTTTGCCAACTGGATTGGTGGAGAAGCCACCGGTCATCGGGGTGAGATGCGTAGGCAGAGCTGTGGCAGCACAGAGCCTGCCTGACACCTGCATGCACTCTTCCTTCCTCAGACCTCCCCTTTCGAGGACGCAACAAAACATCACGTTCCCAGCAGTGAGAGTCCTGTCCGGAGTGGCTTCACCGCAGGGGCAGATGCAGAAGGACACAATTTCTCTCACCCCTTCCTTTTGAAGCCCTTCTTTCCTGGAACAGGCATTCAGCAAGTACGAATGCATCACAACACCAGGCATCCTTCCACTGTCACTCTCCACTATCCTTCCTCCTCCAGACACACACGCTAACACAAAATGACGGCTTCCTCAGCAGACTGAATGAGCAAAGCCCTCACGCCGATCCTTAATTGTCTGCGCTTTACTCTCTCACTCCACTCATATTATATCACAAAACTCAAAGCAGCCCACCCACTGCCCCCATCTTGGTCCAAAATCTCAAGTGAACGGTAAATTGGACACAGGAGAAAAAAAAATTGCTGAAGAAGAAGGGAGGGGCAAGCTGCCCCCTTTTCCTCCTCCTACTCCCCTTTTGCTTCTTTTTCCCCCTCTTTTTATTTTGAGGTTGCTCTTTGCTGGAGCCCCCACATTGCCATTGTGCAGTTGTCAGTTAAAAATAAAACAAACAAAACCAACAATCAAAACCCATAAAAAGACGGAGATATTAAAACAGAAGTCACATCCCAGAGCCCTTGAGATTGTGACCCCGAGGCCCGGCCCTCCTCAATCCTGCTGTCACCCCCCCTCACAGTGACATGGCAGCCCCCTCCCCAGCCTGCAGAGCCTTGGGGGGGGGGAGTGGGAGGAACAACAACGCAGCCCAAACCAAACCAAAACACAGACCAGAACCGTGGTCAATGAGGAATACAGGGTGGGAGGAAGGGAGGGGAAGGAAGGGGAAAAGACACACACAGACAGAGGCATCAACCCCTGCCCCACTGATACCCTTTCTAAAGGGATAGGGCTCCCCCCACCCCCCCGCAGGTGACAGTGACACACACGGGGCACTGCAGCCGCACGCGTGGTCGGCAGGAGCGGCGGGAGCTGCCTGGCCTCTCCAGGGCAATTCCCACTCTCAACTTTCAGGGAGAGACAGAGGAGAGAGAGAAGAGAGAGAGAGGAGAGAGATAAAGCCCTTTTACTGTACCTTTCTGGCATCTTTCTCAGCTCTCCCTGCTGCTTCTCCCCACCCCCTTCCGATTTATCTCAGCTACTGGTTTTATAAACCGAGGGGGGGGGGGGGGGGGGGAGGGAAGAGGAGGGGGCTTTTCTCTCTCCTCTGAGCCCCGGGTGCACCTCCTGCCCAAGCCCGGCAGGGCTGAGCCTCTGACATCACACTGAGCCCACAAACGCCGGATTGTGACTTCACTGCAGGGTAGAACAGGGAGGAATAGCAGAGGGGAGGGGAAAAGGCTCTTATTCAAACACATATCTGCAGTAGTAACAAAGGGAACTCGGGAAATGGCTGGCCAAGAAAATGCCTTTTTTTTTTTTTGTATAAAACATTCTCTTTTCCCGTTGTGGTTGGGGTTTTTCTGTTGTGTTTTTTTCCCCCCTCTCAAAGTTTCTGATCAGGACAGGAACACCTTTTCAAAGCAGTCTGGGCAGGACAGACAGCAAGCGCCAAGCCAACTGCTGTCCTCATGCAGCCCTTCTGGGCCAGAGCCCACACCGGGGTTGGAGCAGGATGAAGAGCTGGGGTGAAAATCGAGGGGTGCCGGCATCCATGGGAGAGGCTCTGGGAGGGGATGGCAGAGAGGGAATGACGGAAACAGGCAGATGCAGCGGGTCGCGCCTGGGATGCGCTGGGAAGGCAGCAGCGCCATGCAGTGCGCCGAAGATCTGTAGCAGAGGTTTGAGAGCCACGGACCAGGCTGAGGCAATGCTGATCCATGAGGTTTTCTCCTACCTAAGGACCATAAACCACTTTTAAACTAACACTAGAGTAAGAGAGGTATTAAATGTCAGGCTCAAGGTAACAGAGCTGTATGTGAGGCCTAAGCAACGCAATGGGGTCAAAGAGTGAGGCTTTGGAACCTGCTGTATTTTCAGGGATGAGGTGCCCTGGGAAGGGGCAGGAAGGCTGAGGTAGGTGAAAGAAAGGGCACAAGGCTTTGATGTACTCCCCACACAAGGCAACACTTGGATGTTGCTCTAGGATGATGGAGACTTCTGAGGTCATTTCTGAAATAAACCCTAAAAGACAAAAAAGGGTCATTAAGCAGCTGTTGGCTCAATGTGACCTGAAGGTTTGGGGGGAAGGGTGTCTGTTTATTCAACTGGAGGATTTATTTTTTAATATAAATTTTATTTTTTAATATAAATTTCTCAAAATTTAACACAACCTCAAACATACTGGTAAATAAGCCAAAATAAAAAAAAAATCTGTCATTTTTGCTGAAAATGGAATATTTTTTCCTCCTTTTGAAGCAAGGCAGCTCAACCTCTTGCACTGTTCTAACAATGCCTGAAGGCCAGGAATTCAGACGGATAAGCCAAGGGCACAGCCACAGCCAAGTGGAATAAAAAAAAATTACAACAAATTAAAACAGTGCTAATTGTGGACAATGTTATATTTATAAAGTTTTTGGAACTGCAGAGCCAAAGGGGAGGCAGCCTGTGCTCCTCACAGTGTGTCCACTCCTTTCTCCAGCCTCCATCTCTGACCTCGCGAAGACCTGCAAAGCATTCCCCACTGCCAGTGCCGACCTGGAAGGGAGGAGAAATCAGCGCTGCCATCGTAGCCTGCCCTTCCCGCAACCTGCCAGTGCAGCAGGAGGGAAAGCTGTACATGGAGCGAGCGAGAAGCAAGGAGGAAACGATCCAGATCCCTGCCATGAACCGGCTGGCAGGTATGTTCCCAGGTTGCTGCTGCTGCATGGTGGGAGCACCCAATGAGCACCCCAGGTGTCCTGGTGGGATGGTAGCAGGCACAGCAGCGCTGAAAGCCCGGCAGCGACCAGAGGGGAGAGGTGCTTGTTGGAAATTTTTGTCCCCCTAGCAGCTCTATGTGCTTCCAGCGTAAAATCCAGGTGGACACAAGATGCTCTTCCAGATGGGAGCTCCTCCATGGCTGAAGCCTCTGTTCCAGCACCAATGCTGAATTCCAGCACCTTGGAGCATTGCCCCAGCCCTGGCACAGCTACGGCACCAGGGAAGGTTTCTCCTGTTGTTTTATGACTTCTCTGTGCCAGTACAGCAATAAACCAGGCTGCAATGGAAGGAACAAATTCTCCTTCTGCCTCTGCTTATCAGAAGGAGGAGAAAAGGTACGATTTGCAAGCACGGAGATCCCCAACCAATCTCATACACTTCAACAAGTCTTGTTCCTTGTTTGACCACAGCTCTGCTACCATTTTTATACTGAGTGGATCTCCTTTGATCTTTTTTATCTGTTTTCTTCTCCCCATCTGACTACATGAAAGAAAGCTCCGTGTTTATCCCACTCCACCTCTCTTGGGGAATCTCCGTCAACCTGCCTTGTAGCGGGGAGACAACATGGCTGCCAGCGTGCCAGGATGCCAGCAAGGCGAGGAGGTGAAGGGGGAAGAGAGGGAGGCACAGGAGGCGTTTGTTGGGAAGCGGAATAAAGAAGCGGGGAAGAGGAAGGAATCTAACACACACACACTGACGAGCACGGACTTGCTCCAGCTTGGCCCAGGACACAATTACCTGACTTGGAGGGCAGCCAAGGCTCCCGAGCTAAGTCCCTGTGCACTTGTGCAAAGTGCTGTCGGAGCTGCTGGGACCACAAACTGTCAGGGATTCGGCAGCGAGTCTCATCCAAAAAGGAGAAAAAGGGGAAAAAAAAAAAACCTAGAGAGACAGGGCAGGGACTGAATAGGCTTATTTTCACACAACTGCGATTGTTTTGTTGATGCGGAAAGGTAATTAAAAAAAGTTCTGATTTCAAACGTGCCACAGAATTCCCAGAGCCCGGAGGCTGCTGCTTAGAGGCAGATTAATCACACTGAATTCTCCATCTAGATATTGCATGCACTCCAAACTCCCACCGCTAATAGCTCTAATATTCTCCTCAGCGTGTGCATGCTGCTGGTGTTATGTTCCAGGAATATTAATTCCCCAACTCAAGCTCCTTTTGCTTGCGCATGTACCCTAAAGGCTTGCTGCCGGGCACCGGGAGATTATGGAAAAGAGAAACCAGGGCTAGAGGAGAACTGGGGAGCAAAGGTACTGGTTGGAACTCCTCAAGGAAAGTCATTAATGCTCTTTGGAGAAGCAAGCCGTCCAAATAAAATCTACCTGAAGGCCAAGTTCTTTAAACAGAGACAGCCAACTACACACAAGATGGTTGAAATTAAAATGAGTTCCCAGTGCTGGCTTTGTGTTACCCACTCCTGCCACCCTGAGACTAGCCCAAAATTTCTGTCCTATTAATTGTGAGCTCTGAAATAGGAGTTTCCATCTTCTGTTGGAGTCTTGCCCCAGCCCCCTTTGCCCCCAAGCAAGGCTGCAGGCATCTGAACCGCTGCCATGTGCCAATAACAGTGAAAACACAGCAGGTCATAGCACAAGCATCCAAAGAACGGGGGGCGCTTTACATGGTGAGCCCTTGCTATCCCTAGCAAAACTGACCGGCTAGCAGATTCATGGCCCAGCTCCAGGTCTCACTGCATGTTGAGGACCAGAAGGTGCATCCCCAGGATCCTTGTTCCACATGGAAAACAGAAAAGGGGAGGAGGAAGGCAGGAGAGAAACGTGTAATTTTTCTTAGAATTCAAGGAACCACCGTTCCCAGCAAGCAGTTCAGCGTGTGTGTGATTTATACACATTGCCAAAAGGCCAGCTGCCCAGCTTTAAGACCAATCATAGAATCTTCCGGTTGGAAAAGACCTTGGAGATGATCGAGTCCAGCCGCACCCCTCATCCACTAAACCATGTCCCTTAAGAACTCATCCATCCTTTTTTTAAATACCTCCAGGGATGGTGACTCAACCACCTCTCTGGGCAGATGTGCCAGTGCCTGACAGCCCTTTTGGTAAAGAAATTCTTCCTAATATCTAGTCTGAACCTGCCCTGGCGCAACATACGGCCATTTCCCCTTGTCCTATCACCTGTCACTTAAGAGAAGAGATCAACACTCGCTCTGCCACAGCCCCCTTTCAGGCAGCTGTAGAGAGTGATGAGGTCTCCCCTCAGTTTTCTCCAAACTAAACAACCCCAGTTCCTTCAGCCGTTTCTCACAGGACTTGTTCTCCAGCCCCTTCACCAGCCCTGTCGCCCTTCTCTGGACACACTCCAACACCTCAACGTCCTTCCTATACTGAGGGGCCCAGAACTGCACACAGTACTCAAGGTGTGGCCTCACCAGTGCCGAGTACAGGGGGACAATCACCTCCCTTGTCCTGCTGGCCACACTGGTTTTTATACAGGCCAAGATGCCATTGGCCTTCTTGCCCACCTGGGCACACTGCTGGCTCATGTTCAACCAACACCCCCAGGTCCTTCTCTGCCAGGCAGCTTTCCAGCCATTCTTCCCTAGCCTGTAACACTGCACGGGGTTGTTGTGTCCCAGGTGCAGGACTCAGCATTTGGTCTTGTTAAACCTCATCCCGTTGGTCTCAGCCCATCCATCCAGCCTGTCCAGATCTCTTTGCAGCGCCTCCCTTCCTTCAAGCAGATCAACACTGCCACCCAGCTTGGTGTCATCTGCAAACTTGCTAAGGGTGCACTCAATCCCTTTGTCCAGGTCATTAATAAAGATATTGAACTGGACTGGACCCAATGCACACTTGAAAAATACCATTTAAGATATCTATGCTGCAATTTTCAAAGCTGCTAAATGCCCAAAGCTCCTCATGCTGCTCAGTAAAGACTGCAGGCCATCACCAGGGTAAAACACAGGTCTCAGTTCCCCAAAACCAGCTGCTCTAGGACTCTGGAAACCACCACCCAGAAGACACCTGGAAACGGATGGCACTGGTCATGCTTCCATTTGGTAGGATTACTTGCATGAAAATAAGCTGTCGGGGTATGATTTTCTTTTGTCAAGAAGTCAAAATATGTATCCCCCATGTAATATCAATCAGCTTGCCTGTACCAGGGCTGGAAAATAAAAGGGAGTTTGCCCCTTTCGTTGCAGGTGTTTCTGGTAAGCACACCAGTATGGAACCTGAGCTACAGGTTAATTTGGATGTGCTGACCAGCTGTTTTCACAGCTCAGAATATCTCTGGACTGAAACCCATGGCCCTGTCCACAATCACGACAGGCCAAAGAGAAACTGCAGTATTTTTATGGCAACACACTTTACAGGGGGCTGGTGGTGGTGGGAGGAAGATGCATTGGAACAGAGACATTTTTTTCTGAGCTTGCTCTGTTTGCTGTCGACCATGCAGGTTTACAGTCACAGGTGTGCCTTGAACTCTCAGCCAATTCCTTAAATTTGGCTCCCGCTGTGGGGAGCCAGGAGGACAGAACTCCAACCCAGGCACCGCCTGCATAAAGAGCCCTTGGGGCTTAGTGTAAGGGGAGAGGCACCGGCTTCCTTTGCTGTGACAGACCCAGGCATCACTCTGTGTAGCTTAGGTGCAAATCTGTGATCCTCTTTCTCTCTTTGTACACAAAGAATGAAGCTGATAGCCAAGCTGACACCGAAATCTTCACTACTGCACATCTGAGATAACCCTGGCTGGTTTTGTTTTTCAAGCTCAAACATACAAGAATGGAGAAAGGCAGAAGGATTCCAACCCCTGCCAAACCCTGTCGCCAGCCCCCTGAGTTAAAGATCCATGAACTCTTACATGGGATGAGGGCTCTTTGCTTTCATCTCTCTGTGTAGAGCGTGTCCTCAGCCCTTTGCAAACAGATGTTTTGCCCTCCAAAAGGGAAAAGAGAGAGAGCGCGCGCGAGCACGGGAGAGAGAGTGAGTGAGCATGAGCAAGAATGCTGTCTGCAGATGTCAATCAGGACTTCAGTCTAGGTCTAACATGCCAGTCCAGCGAAAGCAGGATACATGAATTTTCTAGTTGGATAGTCAGTATCATCAAACAAGAAAATTGTGAGGTTGAGATTGTAATGTAGTCTCACATTCGGTAAAAAGGCCTTGCTACACGGAGATGAGATGGGACTGAGGAAGGAGCCTATTCCCAGCACCTTAAAAATTAAAATTTCACTACAAATACCCTAGAGAATTGGTCAAAAATAGTACAGCATTTCAGACCATTTTTGTAGAGCATGGTAATATTGGCAAGGGGGAAGTGATTGTAGGTAGAATTCTGTCAGGTTTGGGGAAAGCTTTCTCTGCATTTTTAAAAATTATATGAAGGAAAAAATTCTTGGGGATGAAAAGTCTAATGATTACATGTATACAGAGAGTGTCATCTTGATCTTGGCTTTTAGCAGAAATCAACTCCCCCACGCCAACACCCTCCCCTCCAGCCACCCACCCTGATATTCTTCTTCACCACTTCCCACCCATTAACCCAGTACCTGCAGTGCAGTGTTCAAGTGGGACTGGCGGAGCTGCTGCCGCTGTCATCTCCTCCGAGCTGGCAGTCACCTGCCAATCTCGCCCCCACTTCCTCCTCCCTCCTGCTCCCCCCCACCCCTCGTCAGTGCAGCTTTCCCTGGGGATAGATCACTCTCCCCCCCTCCAGTAGCCTGACAAATAACTACTGTTAACTCAATAATATCCCCCTCCACGGTTTTTTTAATTACCAGCCGTCCGCAGGGCGCGAGACTCACACGTACAGAGAGAAACGGGCCAGAGAGGGAGGCTTAGCAACAGGGGGTTGCAGAGTTTGGGCTGATGAGGGTTCCTTGTCCTCCATCCACGTGGCAGGCCTGGCACGGGCAGCCCATGACCCCCCGCAGGATGCTGCCACCCCGCAGTGGGCACAGGCATGGGGTGGGTACAGTGCCCACTATATTTGGGGAGAGGGAGGGATTTGGTCCTGCAAGGGCTGATGCAGA
Organism: Tapera naevia; assembly: GCA_033556795.1. Taxonomy (NCBI): domain Eukaryota; kingdom Metazoa; phylum Chordata; class Aves; order Cuculiformes; family Neomorphidae; genus Tapera; species Tapera naevia. The sequence continues at coordinate 177,660 of JAUMJJ010000059.1, forward strand.
AAGCTGCACACAAGGGGAGGCTCTGCTACACCAGCTGAGGACGCATGATCCAGGACAGCGTTTGTTTATGTGGCATTTTAAACGGGAACCAGAAAAAAGGGGGGGGAGGGGAGAGGAGAAAAAAAAATCAGGTGCATTTCTGTTTGCATCTTTGCCAAACACATCCATCATTTCACATATGAAAAGGTGCTTTTTTTATTTCCTTGCAAGACAATAGTCTTATTTTGCCCTTTTTTTTCTGAAAATTCCTGTCTCTGTGGCCTGAAAGGCTTTTCTTAGCCTTGTATTAAATGGACACGGCTTACTGAACTTTCAAACAAGCTCTCCATCTGGTATTTGTTTGTTCACACCCATTTACACTCCCTTGATTTTTAACAGGTCTGAATAAGGCTTATTTTTTTAAATAATCGGTTAATGAAGTTTTATCCGAATAGTCATAAGCCTATTAGTGTTCGAGTTGTCCATTGAATCCTCTCTCCCCCCCAGAGGTTAAACAAGACCAGAAATCCTTTTGTACTTGAAATAACACACTGGGAAGAAAAGAAGCAAAGAAGGATAAAAAAAAAGCCCAAGCTCCACATTTGGTCCTTTTTAAATCATAAAGAGACACTGGAAAAGGGGCATAAACACAGCGTTTTTCTTCTCCTCCTCTCCCTCCTTTGTAGGTCACCTTTATGATGAAGACATTGATGCTTCAGGTCTTCATTTGCTTAATTCAAGAGAGGAAGTCCGACATCCCAGTCCAACACCGCCATACCCTTGATGGTCAATGAAGGGGAAGGGCATCCATCTGGCATCCTGGCACCATGGAAGGAGGCACAAGGTGATGACCAGGTCCTCTGACACAGGAGTGAGGCAGAGGGGGTCTAAAAGTAGGACAAGTTTGAGGGCACGGCACCAGCCACACCGGGCTGGGGTGGAAGGGGAGCAGGCAGACATGTCATGCTGAGGGATGGCCCCACGGTGGCCTCTGCACCCCAGGAAGGGCTGAGGGCAGCAGCCGAGGGGGAAAGCACGACACGTCAGCCCAGGAGCCCTTTGGCAGCTGCCCCTCCACCCCGGGGGAGCATCCTGGCAGGCAAGAGAGCCCCCCACTCCACTGAAATAAACAGCAGCCTTCCCAATGCTTCATTAAACCAACACAGCTTCCCACCATTGCCCCGGCAACCGACACAGGCCTCCTGTTTGCCAGCTGGGGAATTAAAGGCAGCCTGGCAGCCAGCCCCCGGCTCCTCCGAAAGCTCCCCTTACACTGTCAGAAATCATCCCTGGGCACCGGAGGGGACCAGGCAGTCCCCAAGGTGCCATCTGAGATGGGAGGGGAGCCCTCCCTGCCTCTGGCAAGCTGCAGTCTTCAGGGAGCCGGGGAGGCCACCACTGCCACCAGCACTGGTGCTGGAGGGCAACACAAAGCTGGAAGGCTTGCCAAAACAATCCCTGGACTGGTAAAGGACTAAATAAAATAAACTCCTCAATGGTCCAACAGCGCAAAGGCGGATGCTGCTCCCCATCACAGCATCACCCCTGCTCAAATGAGATCAACAGTTCACGTTAATTAGCAACACACTCCTCTTGCTGCCCATCTGCCAGCTGAGTAAGCAAATTATGTCCTCTTGTCTCCAGCTTTCTTCCTTTCTCTTAAGTCACGTATGCTGCGAGGCAAGCCTTAGCATGAATGCCCTGTTCCCAACTGCCCCCTTGGTGGACGCAGGATAGGTGACAGGGGACAAGCTGCCCCCATCCCTCACTGCTTGCCCTTAGAGAAAGCCATCTCAGGAAGTGCTCTAAGAAAAAACATCCATGTTGCACCAGCCTCGAGCGTGTGGACGCCCTCCCCAGCCTGCTCTCAGTTTCTCCATTCAAAACATGCAGACGCTCCCTTCAGGCAAGGCAGAGATGTCCCTCCACAAGGCCTCAGTGGAGGAGCTTGTTACTCTGCCCAAATCCCAAAATTAGATCCGCTGGGCTGCTGTGGGTACAACGTGCCAGCTGCTTCCAGCACCTTCCTCCTGCCACTACCCCAGGCCACAAAGGTGGTAGCCAAATTGGTGAGGACAGAAAAACACCTTGCTTCACAATGGCGATGAATAAAGGAGCGCTTTTCACCCGCTTGGGCATCCACGTCTGTTTTGTCCTGTTTTCCATGACTACTGGCTGTGAGCAGAGGTCTCACAGGGAGGAGCATTAAGTATTTATTCCAGCTTTTGGGTTTGTCAGCTTCTGGTGCTGCCAACATGTTTTGATTCTGCTTGGAAAACTATATTGCCTTTTTTTTAAATCCAGGGATCCCAAAACAACCGTGCAGGGGCACCTCCAACTTTATCAGCAGTACCTGAGCTTTCTGCAGCTCTGCAGCACACATTTCACAAGGGACTTAACTGCGTCCAGAGAGACCTGATCCGGCCCTGCCTCTGAACAATTTGTATGCCCTACTCCTCTCTTATTTTGTGATAATGTTTAGCTTTGTGAAATACTACTTACCAAAATTAAGAAAAAAAAAGAGGAAAATAAAGAAATTAGTACCTTCCAGATTCTGGCCCCTGTGCTGCATCATACAAGGAAAAGGTACATGCAAAATGTGGAGCTGTTTATAAGCATTAAATAACACCCTCCAGCAATCTTGCAGGGACAAAAGTAAAGGTAGCACTTCCAAGCAACCCTACAAAAATTAGCCTAGAGATCGCACCTCAGTGACAGAAGACAGCACTGTAGTTAAGGGTGTCTGAGCAAACCCTGAGCAGAGGGAAATGAGGGGCAGGAAAATAAAATCAGCCTCTCTTCAGCCCAAAGTTCCCAAGAACTGTTACAGACAGTGAAAGGATAGTCTTTGAGGCTATGGGGAAAAGGTATGGACACCGACATCATCCACAGTAAATGACAGTGCCAGTGGGATGAACATCACCTTAGCTTTGATGGGGATGTGGAGAAAGGGGGACACAATCAGCTATTTGCAGGAGAAGTTGCAAGGGGATGTTGCAAGGGGAAGATGTGCATGCAGACCACTGTGGGTAAGGGCCATTGGTTTGGGAAGCTTGGTTAAAAGTTACGGTCTGCCAGGAATCCTGGCTTAACCATGTGTCTCCTACTCCTGGTTCTTTCCATGTGCAGGACTCTGACCTTTCAAAAAATCACATATACCAAAAAAAGTAGGTTTCTAGTTCTTAAGCTTTTCTTCAAAGCAATAAAAAGTCGAATCCTGAATACTTCAAACCAAACCCCTTCCTCAAACAGAAACCAACTTAGGTTTAAATCTCCTTTTTTTTTTTTTTTTTTTTTTTTGTTTCAGGTAGTGCCAGGGTGTGGAGGGAGAGGAGGCTGGCAAGTCTGGAGGCAAAGGGACACCTTGCACCAGTTTAGTGCCCTGTCCCCACCTCTAAACTGAGAAGTACTCACAGACCACTGTTGCCAAACCCACTTCAATTTTTAGCGTGCTTCTCACTAATTAAACGTTCAGTCAGGTCTGCCTCTCCTCCCACCTGGACTACCTCAACTCCTTTCTTTCACATTTTTTTCATTTTTCCCCAGACCCAGGAGATTTAAGTTTCTTGAGCGTCAAAACTCCTAGAGGATGGGGTGGGTATGGAGCAGTCTCTTGGCTCAGGCGAAACACGGTCCCTTTCTCCCTGCCCTCCTCCAGGGCTGGATTTCAGAGCAGAAGCAATTGCTGTCAGCGAGCCAAAGGCACGCAGGGGCAAGGGAGGTGCTGGTCCCCATGTGCGCACCGCGTCCTCCTCCCTCGCTGCTGCCATACATGATTAATCATCCCTGAGACACGCCTGCTGCTTCCCTCTGGCTCTCCAAGAACCACAACAGCGGCAGAGGCAGCAGTTGAGAGCACAGAGACCTCCTCAGGTTCCTGGCTTCGGCCTAGCAAGCATCTCCCAGCAGGGACCTCTGATCCTCGCACACACCTCTCTTGCATGCGTTGGGCTGCCTCACGGCCTCGCAATTAATCGCTCCCTTCCCCCCATTTTCTAACTCGGCTCGTCTCCCACCCTTCCCCCACCCCCCGTCCATCTGTGTCTAATTGCATTTCATCTGTAGTCATTCTCTGGAAAACTCACCGGGAAGGTGTCCAGGAGACCAGCACAAGCTTAAACACGCGCTTGACACAGGGAGCTGGAGGGAGGCCGGCTGCTCTGCCAGGGCGCATCGGGGCCCCAAGGGAGCTGGTCCTCTCCACAGCCCATCTCCTGCTGCCCTGCTCCCAGCCCGGGCAGGGGATGGGGTGCCTGCTGGCAGGCAGGAGCTGGCAGCCAGGGAAAGGCGGCAGGCAGCCAGGAAGGGCCGTCGAGAGTTGGCGGGGCAGAGGTGAGGCTGCTCAGATGCCAGCTCATGATCCACCGCGGGAAGTGCTTACTCCCCTCCTTCCACTGCGGAGCACCGGCAGCCTGACAGTGGGCTCTGCCAAGGCCGGGGAGAAGCAGGGCCCCACCAGAACGACCTGCAGCCAGCAGGATCCAGGGCCTCTCCCTGCTTCTGCTCCCTGGGACGCCGCCTCCTTCCCCATACAGGGGCTTTCCAGTTACGTTCCCGACGTTTCTGCCTTGTGCAGAGCACGTGTAAGCTGGCCACGTCCCAGCTGTGCCTGGTGTGCCCTGCTGGGCACACACCTTCTCAGTCCCACCCCATCACCTTGCCATTGCTCCAAGCCCGTGGCATCCTGTAAAACCCAAATCTTATCCAAGCGCTTGCTCACCCTGGGAAGCAAGCGATAAGCGGGGCTCTGCGCAGACAGCACGCTGGGCGCTGCACACCAGCTCACACTGCAGCCACACTTACTCAGCACCACTGGAGCAAGCAGCTCAGCTCTTAATTGCGTATGAAAAATGCCCACACAAACCAGTCCAGAACAGCTCGGGAGCCATGAACTCACACCCAGCTTACTGCACGCCAGCTTCCCTGCATGAACAAGCCTCAGTGCACAGTGGGTTTGTGCTGCAAGCAAGGTTTCCTCGTGGCGAGGCAAACCCCGAGTGCGGGCTGTTTCAGGGTTGTGACCTCAGGTGGAAAATCTGCAGCCTCAGGGATGGGGACAAACCACAAGTTTTTTTTTCCTTAGGCTGGAGCCACCTGATTTCACAGGTCAATGCTGGATAACATAAAAGGACGGGCTCGCCTTTGGCTGTCCCAAAGGCTAGCTTGGCTCTCAGAAAGGGAAAGGTTCTCCACCTCTTCTGCAAATAATTGGTTTTCCAGCTGTGGGAGGGTAGGAACTGAACTAGCCCATACAACAACATCTTAAGCCTTGTCCGTTTACTGCCAAAACTTTAAATGTAAGAATTCACAGGTCTAATAAGGGTGACACATTTGCTTCAGCAGGCTGGCAACTTAGACCCAGATGATTCTCTTCCCATTTTTTGATCCAACCAGCCAGCAGCTCTGCAGGCAGGTTTGTTCCTATCCAGGCTGGCAGTGAGGACAGTGATTACAGCCAGGTAACTCCCAGGCTTTTCCTTTCACTTGCCTTCCACTGACAATGGTGACCCACCAAAATCAGTCCAAGAGATGCAAACACTGAAGAAACCAACTGAGTTACCATGACTAACAAGTTACCGCATGCCAGCTGAGTCACTGTAACACTGAACCAACCAACCTCCTGATGGTTTAGGCAAGCAAACATTTTACTACTTCTTGCAAGGAAGAAGGATCACTAAGAAACACTACTATAGCCCAGACGACAACTTATAATCTCATTGCGGTAAATCAACTCGCTGGCAATCATCTGTTCATACATTTTTCTCTGCCAATATCAGATTGAGTCAAACCTTTTGGTTCCACCAAATGCCACAAGCCAAATGCATTTCTGCAGTACAACTGCAGTGCCGTTTGTGGTGAAGACACAAAAAAACTGCTCCATTTTCATCCTTTTAAGCCCCATCTCAAGGCAATTATTCTAATAAAAAGAGCCAAATCAAAGCTGTCCATCTCCAGAAGCAAATTCAACCCAACCATATGTAAATATATCTTTAAATAAGCGCAAAAAAATAATCCTGCCTTCTCCCTCCTTCTTCGTGGATATTGGACGACACACCGAGAATCCCAGAAGTCTGGGTTCAGTTTGCAGTTTTGATACAGAGCTTCTGCACCATCTCAAACCACACCATACAGTTCTTTATGAAGCTATAAAATAGGGATGTTACTAGTTTTGACACAAAGCAAGGTAGAATACATGCATCAATGCTTATAAAAAGCTCTATACAAAAGACAAGGGTCATATAAATAACTAAATAGAAATATACACAACAGATTTACCACTGCCCCAGAACTCTAACCTTGCGAGATAGTCTATAGAAAAGGGTATTTTCCTGATGTTTACCCACTTAATGAAAGCACCTAAGAGAGAACATTCCATCTGCAAATGAATTTTATCTGCTTTCAATGCTAGTCCAGAGCCAACATACGCTGGGAGTAAACAAAATCCGTTACAAGACAACAATTTGTGACAAATGAGAGCAACACACGGACTGAGGAACACTGAACAGGTCCCCCATATGCATCAACGTCACGGAAACTACTATCACCCTCTGAACCCTTGCAGAGGGCAGGAATTTGGCAAGATGCAGAAACTTACCTGTCCTCTGGCTGCTAGTGGCACTCTGCTCCATGCGAACATACATCCTCCACGCTGGCAGAGGAAGTTTTTACTGGCACTGTCTACACTGTGTTGTTACATTGCAAGAACTGCCAACCCTGTCTCTTTCATCAGCACAGAGTTCTCCTTATCAGAGAGGAGACGCACAAAAGGGAAAGAGAATTACGTACACACGAGCAGTGTTTCTCCAATGCTCAGCATAAAAATCTAATCAAAATCGTACCAGAATGGTGATGTGAAAAGCACCCTGCCAAGTCAGTAATAAATATAAAATTCATATCTTACATTTCCACAATATATCACCTCTCATCCCGCAGTACTTTACGCATTGTTGGGACTCAGATGAATCCCCAAATCAGAATGGATTTCTACTGGAATCTAACATTTTTGTTGGCTTCACATTCATTCAAATTACACCCTTAAGTGAGAGCAGGATAACAGGCACTTAAAATGGCCCCTTGAATGCGGTGGCAGCCATTTTAAACAGGGCCCAACTCCTTCCAGCCTCCTGACTCATCCACTGACCTTTGTCCCCCGCCCACCCTTTGTTCCTCTCCTTCCATAAGCCCCACGCTTGGTCCTGTTGCCCCTCTCACCCACCCTGTGGCAGAAGAAAGACAAAGTGGTATTTTTAGGGTGCACGAGCAGCTGGCTCACCCCAGTAGGGCCCTACTGATGATACCCTAACTCCGAACACAAACCATCTAAACTGGAGATTGCAGCCATGGAGACCTGAGTAAGCCTCAGCGTCAAAGACAATAGACCCTATCTTCTCAGTTTTCACTCTTCCCAAGCAATACCCCTACAGAGGTACCACACGCAGCATCCGCAGAGACCAAGAACCATATGCTGTGCAGCCAGCACTAGTAACAGATTCTTCTTTTTGTGAGGACCTCATGAACTGGGAGAAAAGCAGAGGTGACAATGACTGAAAAGTCATCATCCACCTCCCTGTCGCTCATCATCCCAATACCCATTGCCTAGTCCTTCCTGACAGATGTATTTGCCAACACTCTGATGGGAACATTCAGCAGTGCTGTTTTTTCTCACCCTATCAATATGCTTATCATGACAAAACTGCATCCATTTTTGACCCAAAGAGTTCACATTCTGAAAGACAGATGCATAAAAGATAGGAGGCACTAGAAAACCCTGAGGAATGCTACATGTTTTAATAGCAACAGGTACCTTCAAGGAATCATAGAATGGTTTGGGTTGGAAGGGACCTTCAAGATCATCCAGCTCCAACGCCTCTGCCATGGTACTTAAGGTAGAAGTGCTGATCACAGTCCTTCATGTGTCACACCATACCTGACCACTGCAGGTCTAAATAGGGAAAGAATGTTCTAAACGCTCAGCTAAACGCTAAGGTGTCTGAACAAAGAGCAGGTTTTCACAACTGCTCAGCAGCGGCAGATGTTGGGTTCTTCAAAATTCTGACCTTGCCTCTGAGGAGCCCCACATAATGTCAAACTCCTCTGCTGCATCACTAGTGGAAGAAGAACTAACCAAGGGATGGCAGCAGTGAGAAATGCACTGCAAGGTTTCCCTCCTGTCAGTAAAGTTTTGGAGATCTTCATATGTTTTATATTCATATCTACTCACTTCTTGGTGGCACTGCCTCCAAACCAAGTATTTGGGGAAGAAAAAAACATTGGAAGCCACAACAATACGAAGGATTTAAAGTAGTCCAGCCAAAGACAGAAAACGGAGCTACTATTACTTGGAGATGCTTCTGAAAGGAGGCACACAATAAAAGTAGGAGTCTCCTGTAGTTCCATGTACATTTATCTGCATCTACAATGATGAAATCAGGACAGTTATTTCACCTCTGGCAGCAGAAGCACAGCTGCAGCACTCTCAGGAATCAACTCCTGATATTGAAAGAAAAAAACTATCCCACAATGTCATTTAGCTTTACAGTGAGACGATAAACTACGCATCATTTGTCTTCCTTTTCCTAGTGCAGATAAGGCCCTAGAAGAGCATTACCCAGACTGTGGTCCACAGGTCACTGCTGGCCTGTGAAGCATAATAGGTGGTCCATGCAGCCCGCTATCTGCAGATACCACTCAGTGAGCCGTGGCACCAAATAAAATTCCCTATCCACTGCCCTGTGTCATTTTTCTCATTATAGACACTGAATGCTTTTATGCCCATATGACAGATAAGCATTTACATCTAAATGTAAAACATCATCCAGAGTGCATCTATTTTGACCAAAGGGAAGAGGCAGTATGAGACCCTTCCTGAGAGAGCCAGCAATCACAGCTGAAACATCAGCATTTTCTACTCACAGTCGTTGCAATGATGCAGGCCTAGGAGACACAGGATACATCTGTGGGTGGGCTCCTAGAAGACTGTTGCAACAGAGCTATTTCTATGTACAGGTGGACACTGTGCAAGCAAATAGTTGCTCTTGCTGCATGTGCTTGCAGTATTACAGTCTCTAGAGATGATAAGCCTCAAATTGTTTTGGTTGCAACCATACCTGAAAGCCAGTATTTAATTCTGGGCTAAACCTGCTCAGAAAGCTCATGGAAAAACAGAAGGTTGCACAGCAGCAATAAGTATGTTACCAAGAACCAGAAATCAATTTTAAAACACAAGGACTAAATATGAGAGCTTGCTAAGCAATGGCCAGTGAGCTGGGAAATGAACTGTCTACAAACCTATAACAGGCTCGAACAAAAGTGGGGATCATTCAATGCTACCTTGACGATGCTCAGGTCCCGTGGAAACCAAGACAAGAGGAAAAAAGGAAATGGCCTCAGGCTGCACCAGGGGAGGTTCAGACTAGACATCAGGAAAAATTCCTTCACTGAAAAGGTTGTCAGGCACTGGCACAGCTGCCCAGGGAGGTGTTTGGATCACCATCCCTGGAGGAGTTTAAAAGACGGGTAGATGAGGTGCTCAGGGATATGGTTTAGTAGTGGACATGTACAGCTGGACTTGATGATCTCAAAGACCTTTTCCAACCAAATGATTCCATGATTCTAAGACAGGAAAAGCTCAAGCTTGCTGCTGCATGGGGAAAGGAGAACAATCCCCTTAACTGGAAGGCATGCAGTCTCATCTTCTCAGGAAAACGTTGGAAATGAAGTCACTTGGGACAGCTAAAACTAAACTGAACATAAATATCAGAAAATGTGCAGAAGGAAGTATCACATCTACTGTGTTCTGATCATGTGCACAGCCAGGTAATCTCATCAGTGAGGTGGGAGGTTGTTGTTTTTTTCTGGCTAAAGGATACCCAATCCCACAGCTGAACTGTGCCCCACTCTTCTCTTCCACCTCAACATTGTCTACCCAGGTTCCAGTGTGGCATGGTCCCTGTCACAAGACACACCTGTACCTACAGCACAGTACAGTGCAAGATGCTTCAGGCAGAACCTCCCTTTTTGACTCAAGGATAATTAAATAACCGTACTGAATCAGGCTGGTTGTCTGTTTTGCTTAAATGTAGTTACTTCAACAGGTAATTAATATTTTGAGTAGAGAAGTCCTTTGTTAAGGATTCACCACATTCACCCCTTCAATTAAGGTTTTAAATGTTCACATTCATAGATTCATTTACACCTCCCACTTGTCCTTCAGCAATGCCAGAAAAGACCACGGTTTATATTCCTGGTCTCTCAAAGTTAAAAAGAAAGGAGAAATAAAACCAAATCCTCCAGAAAACAACAAAGCAAACAAAAAAGTCCCACCAACCAAATTAAAAAATAAAAAGGCCAAAACCAAACATACCAGGTCTTTTATCCATCTCCAGAAAGAAGAAATGGTGCCTGAGCCAAGCTGTTGAGAAATCTCTCCCCTCTCGTATGCAAGACTGCAGCTGCAAGATGAATTAAAGGAACGATTCGGGCAACTGGGGCATCACCAGCCACCAGAGGAGTCGACCTGAGCCCCCCAACCTGGACATAGGGCTCCTGGTGTGGGCTGAAAGGTCTCACCTCACAACTCTGCACTCCAACGTTGGTAACGTGGAGAGGGCAGGTGTAGCGTGGGGAGATCTGTCCTCCTTTAGTACCTGCAGGAGGGCTCAGACACCTCTGGTGCGTGCGCAGTGACCTCTGTCTACCCTGGCGATGGATGGGTACACAGGGGTGGCTGGGATATTTCCATATGTTAATTGCAATGTCAAGGTATTAGTGCTCATCGTGCTCACTTCTTCAGGGGGGAACAGTGGCGGGATCTAACTCTACCTGTGCCGTGCTCATGACGTCACGGGCTGCTATTTCCAGCCTAGTTGCCATGGAAACCACCAGGCCTCAGCACCAGTTAGCGGTTCAATATATAATTTACTTATTCTTTTTCACCTAAGTGATTAGGACTCAAAATACAGAAACATCTCACAGACCCTTGAATCCTCTGATCATTTCATAGGAATTTCTTGAAGGCAAAAACCAGCCTGAAATACTGAGCAGTGCACTCTCCAGGGGAAAAAAAACCCAGGGAAATAAAAGCCTAAAACAAGAAAAAAAATCCCACTCCTCTCCCCTGCCGTCACCTACCCTCCTAAGTTTCAAGAGAGACAAACGCTGAAGCTCCTAGAAGATTTCACAGGGCTGTCACCGTCTGAAGGAGAAGAGCCGACAGCAAAGGAGGAGATAAAAGCCCAACATGGGAGCTGCAGCAGCCAGTGGGGCCTTTGGTCCATCCCAGCCGGAATGCTGCATCCCACCATGTCCCGCATGCAGCTGCTGCCCAACGCTGCTGACAGGGCAAAGCACTTGCCCCATCCTGTGTCACTGGTGATAGGCAGCAGCAGAACCCCCAGGAAGTCCCTCCTGGCTCCTCCAGACGACTACAGTGCGTTAAGAGACAAGTCTCTCATCCAGATTAATCTCAGCAGAAGCAGTTCTGAGCGCTGCCGGTCAAGGCAACCCCAGCCAGAGCCCCAGGGAAGGCAGACACTCTGCCTCCACCCCCTCTCACAACCTGGGATTGCGGCGGTTGCCTATATTTTCCACAACATTTTAACTAGTGCTGCGGTCAGAGGTGAGGCGATCGCTCTGCTTTTCCACTGCCTAATTAGTCACTGCAGGAGCTGCTGCAAGACACAAAGGTTACGCTTCAACCTACTGGTCCAGTGAGAGAAAACACAAATATTTTTACTGGGAGAATTTTCAAGTGATTCATCCATCTTCAAGTACTATTAAAGGACCGGCCTTAATGTTTCTTATTGTGCTTCATTATTTTTTTAATTGGTGTCTTTCAAAATGGGATGTTTTAAGCACCAATTTTGAAAGCCAGCTGCTTTGTGGCCAAACCACACAGCCTGGCAGACCAACAGGAATAGCAGCCCCCCAGCCCCTCCGTTTCACACCAGCATCCATCACCTCCCTCATAGTTCCCAAAACAAGCCAGTGCAAACCATAGCTGCTGCACTCCTTCCTCACCTGCAGAGTTGTGAGTAGGGGGAAAAAGGCCAACCACCACCGAGACCCAAACAAACAAAACTGCACACTGTCTTCACGCACAGTCATAAATCAGGAAAATTACTCCCTAAAGAGTAAAAGGGGAAAAAAATGCACAAGAATCTTTCCATAGTTACTTTTGTTTGACATTCATAAATGCTTTAGATGTTACGAAGTTCTCATCTGCAAAACAGCACAATTTGAAAGCCACCAAGACAAATCAGCAGGGGACCATGCCAACCCACTAATGTTTTCAAGAACTGGAGGGGCTCAGAAGCAAATTTTAGAAGTCCTCCTACTCAAAAATATTTAATTGATAATTCAGAGGGGTCAGATGCCTAAAATAAAAGAAAGCTTCATTAAAACAAAGTTTAGAGTAGTGCCTCAAATGCAAAAATCAAATAAATGTAATCTATAAAGCTAATTGACCAGATCAAACCTTTTTCCTTATTTCCTCCCTTTTCTTTCTTCCAACTCCTTGAGTCAACCCACCTTTCTTCAGACCACTGCTTTCATTTCTGCTTCACTTCCCTTCCTTCTTCGATCTGCAGCATCTTCTTTCCTCTCACTCTCCTTGCACATTCCTCCACATTCCCCACTGCTCAAGACCACCTTCCTTCTGGTACCCCTTAGTCTGAACTCCCTCTTTCTTTTTTTCCATCATTGGTCCCTTTCTGTCACTTCACGCTCTCACCCTAATTCTGCTGGGTCACAAGGCACTCCCCTCCTCCTCCAACATTAGGATCTGGTGCACGCCCTACCAGTACTACTGAATTAAACTGCCACAAAACCTTTGAGAGCTTGCCAGGAGCTACCCTGATGTCAAAGCTAATGAAAATAAAAGATGAATTTATAAGTGATGGAGCAAAGACCACATGGGAAGTCAGTCATATCAGACGGAATAAAACACAGAATCAGGCTGATCTGCACTCAGCTCACTTCATTGTTTGGAACCAGATTGCACCATTGACAAATGGAAACAGTTTTAGGCCGAGTTTAAACCAGAAACAGCCACTGAAAAAAAATAATGCCTGTTGGCTGTACATTGAGGAGTGTGATTAAAAAGATGATTAAATGTTTCTATTTGGGGGGAAAAAAAACAAACCCAAACAACAAAGAATAACTTTTAATCCCTTTTGCTACAGCAGCTCCTTTCACGCAGGGAACGAGGCAAGAAAAACATGTTGCAGTGACTTTAGCTATGGGGAAATGACTGATCCTTTGGATTGAGCTGTGAGCTGACTAAAGAGTCATTGCTGGGGCGAAGATCATCCTTCCCTGCACAGCCTGCAGTGGTCTGGCATGTCTCAACATCTGAAAGGGGAAAAAAAAAAAGCTGCTGATTTCATAGAGAAGTAGCCTGAGAGGCTGTTTGGAGTACAAGTCAACTACATATGGTTCTATTTATTTGTTTGTTTTGGGGTGGGGAGAGGAGTCAGTGGCAAATTCTCAGCCCTAAGGACCAGCTCAACAAAAGCTTACCAAGTCAAGAGTTCCTCAAGGAAAAGAAAAACTCTTAAAGACTGTATTTATTGCATAAATGCCAACACATTTGCAAGATTCCAAAACTCGGGCGGCACACAGCTCAAATGATTAAAGAGTGTTTCTCCTTGAGGCCACCATTTGAATGCAGCCCAGATAAACTGTAATCCCAAACTGCCTCTGGATAGCAGGTCAATATAGTTTACACAACCCCCCACTCTGTGTATGGAGGTGATACAAAACAGGTACATAAGGCAGGTCATGTCCTAATGCACACTTAGACCTCTACAACACAAACCAAACACAGCTGCATTTGAACGCACGACCAAAGTTATCTGCACTTTCTTTTAGCAGGGAAAAAAAAAATCCCCCTAGGAAACACCATATAAAAATATCCCTTTTCTGGGCTTTATGAATGAGAATTCACAGGGAAAATAGCAGGAAATGAGGTAAGGTTGCTTTTTCCCTCATTCTCTATTTTGTGACCGCAACGCGCACACACATTTCTAAGTTTAAGAATATAACCGCATACTCGTATAAAGCTGCATCTCATCCAAGCGCCGGTCACTTGGGAAAACTTTGAAATTCAAGAATTCCGTGACTCTGATCCTACAACCATTACCAGTTGGGAGCTAACATACATTTCTTTTTTTGTTCATCCTGAAGCTTTGAATTATAATTTGCTCATTAGCCTAATAAATATCTCATCGTTGTGTGGCCTGGAACAGCAGAAACAGCAGTTATTATAACAGCTCCCCACTGCAGCAGAGGAAGCTCGTCTGACCTCAGCATCCCTCAGCACCTTAAGCAAACACAGACCCAGTATAGCCATGATCCTCACAGAGCTTTCCTGCTATCCGAGACGTATGCAGAGCAAGAGACACGACTCTGCTCTCTCTGGAGCGCATATGCGCAGGCTCTTCTCCAGTCACAGGAGAAATATCCCATCCCCAGAGGTTTTCTCCATCTGTTCCCGGTAAAAAAAAAATTAACCATCTATGACACAGGGGCAATGCGTGCTGTAAAAAAGGTTCACTAAAGCTCAAGTGCTTTGGCTGTGTTGAGCGTTTCAGTTGTGACCAACATAATTTCCTGCCATTCCGCTTCTCCCAGGCTGCCTCTACATCTGCCCTGACTCTACATGAAACTCCTGTTTATACTTAATCCACAGCTTGGCAAAAAATCCCTCTTAGAATGGAAAGCTAAGAAAACCAAGAGGTATTAACAAATTTCTATTTTTATTAAAAAGCTTCTCAATACATCTATAAAAACGACCCCAAAATAATAAGCCTTGTTTTGTTTGGGCTTTGTTTTTTTTAAAAAAAAGCTGAGACTGTGATTCTGATTCTGTTGAAACCTCCCCTGGCCCATTCCCAAAACATATGTGTGATCAGAAGAGTGATGACTCTCCCAAATGTACTAAATAGGGCAATTTTGGGACCTCCTCCAACCTCCCTCTCCAGCTGTCCATCTTCTGCCCTGCAATTTATTGCGTCCCTCAAATCTCTAACTCCACTGCATTCTCCAGCCCCATCCCATGTTAATCTGGTCACATCCCATGCCAGAGCAACACCTTTGCTCTTCCTGGAGCTCTCCATCTCCTTTGACAAACTGACACAGGGAAGTTCTCCACTCCCAAAGCCAGGTGGTCCCCAGGGCACAAAGGGGCAGAGCCCACTCATTGCAAAGGAGAGAGGGGCAATCCTATGGTTCAGGCCTTTGTGTCTGCTGCCAAACCAGGCGTCAATCCCAAAAGCAGAGGCATCACATTCTGTCTCCTTTCTGCACCAGCTCTGGCAGCTCACTTGTCCCATTTCTTCTCGGGGTTACTTTTCAAGTTGAACCTTCAGCATCATTATCAGCCGTGCTGAAATCCCATCATTTGCCTGCACAAAATATGGGAAGACTCAGCACTGATCTTAGATCCCAGACTACCAATTATCCCTGTATGCAAAAGATGTGAGTACTGATGTTGCATGTACCCAGAGGAGGTGGCAGGAAGACTCTTCTGCCTAGAGCAGGTGAGAGACGGACTGGCAATTTCCCTGGGAATCTGGCTTTTCCTTTACTCTTCTGATTTACAGCAAAATCGATAGGTTTCTGCCCACTGCCGCCACCCCCTTTAGTTTTAGAATTGATGGGCGGCAGAGCTCCGGCGCTATTGTGTTACAAACTGCGAAATGCCACCGAGGCGCGCGCTCGGCTGAGTCACGCACGGTCAGCACAACACAGCCAGGCCGGGCAGCGCATCAGAAAGCTCTGCACCGACCAGGCTGTGCCCAGGCAGCCCGCTCCCTGCTGCCAGCAGCCCTTGCCAACGCCACCTCTTGCCTTGCAGAGGTTTTGTCCATGAAGACAACTATCTTAGGTCTCTCTCCCTCTCACACACATACACACACACGATGCATCTGATCAGTTCACAACCTGCAATACCCTCATCACACCTTTGTGAAACTGGGAAATACTATTAAATGTGGATAACAGAAGAGGACAAAGAGTAAAGGTAGATGAATTATCTAAATGAAATGAAAACAAGTTCTTGAATGACAAGGTCGAGACAAAGTCTTTACTTTTGCTGAGAGTGGCAGTCACAGAATCATAGAATGGTTTGGGTTGGAAAGTACCTTAAATACCATCCAGTTCCAAGCCCCCTGCCATGGGCAGGGATACCTCCCCAGCAGACCAGGCTGCTCAAGACCATAGGTCAAGCCTCTCCTTGTCTCTTCGGTCCCTCCCCCAGCACACTCCCCTGACTAGATCTGGTTGGAAAATGACGTTTTTCCTAGGTTAGTTTCCCACAGAACACTTGCAGCAGTGACAGGGAATGTGGGAGGCAATGGGGCCCATTCTATTTGGCAACTACACTGATCTGTATCTACTTTAATCCACCACAAAGCTGTGCCCTTACAACACCCTGAAACCCACAACCCAGACCTCAGTGCTGCCTCATCTCCGAGCTGTAGATTTCAACTCCAAACGGCAAACGGTACACACTAAACACAAGCTTGCTTCCATTCAGGTTTATCCATTTGATTCCCTCTCAGCTCAGCCAGAAGGGGTTCAAACTTAATTCCTGCCTTCCTTGTCAGATGCCCATGGCCAGAGCTTACAAAAGGCAGACTTTCAGCACATCCTCTTCTGGAGGTGCTGAAAAGCTAAATAAAACTGACTGCAAAGGCAGAGTTTGAAGTACAACATGTTGAGTCCTTGTCCCATACCTTCCCTCCAGTGTTATGGTAAATCTCTCCTTCCCCTGAGTTGCAGGTGTTGTAAATGATGGTGCATCCATGACACCACCAGTACAAACCTGCAGCTTGACAAGTGATTACTTAGTGCACCGTATCAAAAAGAACCTGGATCAGAACTTGCCACTCAGTCCTGTCCTTCCTCCCTCCAACACCTTTTGGATGTATTTTCCAGGAAAAACTTATCATATACCAGCTTCTGAAGTCAGGCGTCACTGGGAAGCGGGATGGGACACAACAACCCCATGCAGCATTACAAACTTGGAGAAGAGTGGCTGGACAGCTGCCTGGCAGAGAAGGACTAGGGGATGCTGGTCAACAGCCAGCTAAACATGAGCCAGAAGTGGCCCAGGTAGCCAAAGAAGGCCAATGGCATCTTGGCCTGTATCAGGAATGGTGTGGCCAGCAGGACCAGGGAAGTGACTGTGCCCCTGTGCTTGGCACTGGTGAGGCCGCACCTTGAGTGCTGTGTCCGGTTTTGGGCCCCTCACTATAAGAAGGTCACTGAGGTACTGGAGTGTGTCCAGAGGAGGGCAACGAGGCTGGTGAAGGTTCTGGAGCACAAATCTTACAAGGAGTGGCTGAGGGAACTGGCGTTGTTTAGACCGGAGAAGAGAAGGCTCAGGGGAGACCTTATCACTGTCTACAAGTGCCTGAAAGGAGGTTGTAACAAGGTGGTCTCCTCTCCCAAGTGACAAGTGACAGGGTGAGAGGAAATGACCTCAAGTTGCAACAGGGGAGATTCAGACTAGACATCAGGAAAAATTTCTTCACTGAAAGGGCAGTCAGGCACTGGCACAGCTGCCCAGGGAGATGGTAGAGTCTCTGTCCCTGATGGTGTTTAAAAAATAGGTAAATGAGTTTCTCAGGGATATGGTTTAGTAGTGGACAGGTATGGCTGGACTTGATGATCTCAAAGGTCTTTTCCAACCAGGCGATTCTATGATCTGTTTTGGTAAGGACAACCACCAAAAACCACTCTGACCATCACCCCAGTGCAAAGCCCTGCTCTAGCTCAGAGGAGTACCTTCAAGCCAGCAGGCCAGGGGAAATTCTGGGCGGTCAGACAACACTGCATTCCTTTCCCTGTGAAACTTGTATGAAATGCCATGTCTTAGACAGCCACATTACTGTTGAAACTAACACTTTCCAAAGAATTAAAAAAAAAACATTTAATCAATATTCCCAACTGACTCAAGCACTCATATCTACAGCGGAAGGAGAAGAGAATGCTAGGAGGGACAAGAGAGGGAAAGGAGAATGTTTTCAGATGTGGAATGAGGAATGTTGAGAGAGAACTGACAAAACAGAGATGGTCAGCAAGTCTCTTCCAGAGCCACACAGCTGTACAGGAGCTTTTTGTACCAGAAGACAGATTTTATGGCAAGCCAGAGAAAAAGCTGGTCTTTCTAAAGGAGTGCAAGGTAGGGACCCTCATTTTCATCTCCAGCACCTGCAGTTCTGGCAGGACTCTCCCTGGATGCCTGGACATGGAGGAAGTTTCTTAGAAGCAGGCACCACCCAAGAGGAGGCCTTGCCAGATCACAGCCTCTGCAGACACAGGAGAGAAGCACATAGAGTTCTTTTGACAGTCCAGAAAAAAACAGCCAGTATCTTAATTCAATTAGACTTTTCTAAGAATAATGAAAACATTCACAGCGACATCAGATAGGAAATCAGCTATAAACTACTACAGACCCTCACATTTCAAAGTATAATAAAGCCAACCGACAGAGAAATAAAGGAGCAGCTTCTCTCTCAGGGTTGTTGCTCCGAACTATCCACAATGGAGTAGTTTTTCACTTTCTAACCAACACTTGGTCTCAGCTCCACTGTCCAAGACAGCACATCAGACCGAACAGGCCGGTGGTGCCATCAGCGTGGCTGTGTGCCTCTGGCACCTGACGCTACCTTGAGCACAGAGCAAAGACCATACTTATTCAGTTCCACCAAAAGACCCAAGGACGTATCCTATCACAAGTAAGTTTTGGGTGGTGAACTACCTGGTTAAAGCAGATGTTTCTGCCACTGACAAGAACCTCAAAGAGCTCCTCTAAACCAGAGACATCATCACTAATCTGACATTTTCAGTCTTGCCATAAAGAAAAGTTTTGGGTTAGGCCTGGAGGTAGAACAGGTAGAGGACTCCGCTAATTGCTCATCTCTTTCTGACAGCTAATGAAAACCAAGTGTCTTTGCCAGCTCTTTCTTATTTTGCAGTTTGTCATCTGCATGCAATCAGGGGACAATGGAAGCAAAAGGAAGACCGCTTTCGGAGAGGGCCACGTCACCATTAATCATGCACAGGATCTTAGACAGCAAACCCAACTGTTTTCTCTGCATCTCAGGATGTAGATTCCCTTACAGGTTTTGGTAAGTGGTTCAATGCCTGTCTTTAGACCTCTGGCAGGCTACAGATGAGCTATGGCGTACAGTATATTCTGGCATCCAGTTTTGGGATTCCACCTCAGGCAAATTATGTATGTTCCCTCTTAGGCCAGGTCAGAAAGAAGAGCTAACAGCACCTCATCACTCATAGAGCAGCAACACATGAACTGTGATACCCCAGTCCTCCTAACAAGATGCCACTGTAAGAAATTTGGAAGAACAATGTGCATCATGCTCAATCTTGCCCATCATTCAAGTTTATCTTACGTAATCAAAAAAAAAAAAAAAGAAAAGAAAAATTCAGTTCTGTGGGATACAATATTGAAGTCTGGGCTACCCCATTGCATCAACCTGCAGCCTAGGTCTCAAATGCATGAGAGTTCTATGAGAAACAGGAATAACCTGCCAGTGTCAGGAGAGAGGATACTCCTTCCCAATAAGGCTTACAGACCACAGCCCTCTCAGGCAGAAACGCGGCTTACAACTAAGAAGGGGACTAAGAAGCAGGATTGAAATGCCAAGCCACATCTAAGATAAAGCTCTTCTAGGGAGACAAGGCACATTTTGCTGCTGTGCAAAACCCAGCATGGCCCATCTTCACCTGAACTGCCCACCCACAGGGTCCAATCAACAGAAGCACGTTCCTCTGGCGAGGGACAGACCAGACAGGTAAAGGCAGACAAAACAGAGGGTCTTTGTGAGGTCTCCATGACTTCCACTCTCCCAAACCACGAACTGAAAGTCATTGGTCCAAAAAAGCTAATGGAAAAAATGGAGAAGATCGGGGTGGGGGGAAGAGACCAGACTGTATATAAGATTCTGGAAGCAGAAAGAGAAAAAGGCTACTTGGAGCCTAGCAATCCACTGTGCTAAAAAGCCTACGTGCAGACAGAACAATGCTGATTCTACACTAGAAACCAGGAAATGAGGTGGAGGGAGAATGCAGGACAGCACTGTGTTTCTACATTAGGATTTTTAAGTACACTGCAGGATTTCTGTCTCAGAGTACTCATTGAGTTACATCAGACTGTAATGGCCTGTTGATTTTGAGAGATTATGGCAGCACTGCTGATGCAGGGGGAGAAGAGATGGAAGGAAAGAGAAGATGTGATGGATCAGCCAGCGTGCGCACACATTTTCAATGATTACCTACACTCCTGTGCCAGAGAGAAACAGCAGATTCACAGTGGGACCAGGACGGGACCATGGACGGGACCCTGTTAGCAATCTAGACTCGCATGGCAGGGGGTTGGGGTCCATCCGTGATTCCTGTTTCATTCCCCGGGGACAGCAGATGCCAAAAGCGACATTTCTGCAGGGGAGTCCCATCCAGGGCTGGCAGGACCAGAGCCACATGGCACAGCAAGCATAATAGAGGAGGTGAAGCCCATGAGTTCAAGGCACACGGCGCGTTCCTGAGATGGATTCAGTCTCACTCTGCCAGGCTGACAACTTTGCCTGCCTGCCTTTTTCTCTCCTGTATTTCACAGAGAGATGGTATCCTTTCCTTTTCCTTTCTTTGCTCCCGGGCATAAGCAATCAAGAACAAAGGATGAAAGAAAAATGCAGTGGGGGGGAGTGAGGCGGGGGAGGGACATTTGAGAGTTAGGGAGCAATCTTTAGCAGAGAGAAGAGAATTAAAAAAAAAATATAAAGGGGGAGGAAGAAAGGAGATGCAGAGGCTTGGAAAAAAAACACAATATGCAAATGAGGCAGAACAAAAATCAGAGCTGGGAAAGAAATAAAATAAAACCACACCAGACAAACCCACCTCTCCATAAGCTCTCTCAGACAGGGGGGTGGCATCTGCGTGAGTTCTCAAAGCCTTCCACCACCCTCCACCTCCAGCAGCCACCCGTGGCTTGCTGCAGGCAGGCAATCTGCCCTCTGGGGCACAGTGAGGGAAGGGAAGAGTAAAGCAATTCTGAAGCAGTGAAAATCCTTGTTTTCTCTCTGAGGTAGGGAGCTATGGGGCAAATGAACCAGCCAGGTGCTTCTAACACAATGTTTGTCAAACAATCTGATTTCAAGCTTCGCTGGAGTAGTCCCTCAGCAGCTGCTTTAATCTACCACAGCACTTCTCCTCCACAGCAGGCTGTGGTCCCCTTGTCCCTCCTCCACTCTCCCAGCAGGACAGCGGTCCTCCAGTGGCAGAGACCTCCACCCTAGCTGGCAGTAGGTTGCCTCACAGGCTGAATGACCTCAGGCCATATCACAAGCTCAGGAGGATCAGGCTTGCACTGGAGGTTTCCAAAGGGCATCCAGCTGCACGAGGAAAAGAGGGATTTTGCTGCTGTGGATGACAGCACCACTCTCAGTGCAGAGCCCTCACACTGCTCAGAAGGGGGTGTCAGCAAAGGTGGCCTCTTCTCTCTGGACAATGAGTAAATAACTCATGCACCAGCATGTTCATTAGTGACACTGTAGCTGATGTTGTGTTATGACACACTGTAGAGCAGTTACCCTTCTACTCATCATCATTTATTTCTTCTCCTGCCAAGAAATGGCAAAACATCAGAGCGTGCTCCTCAACTGGGACAAGTGAGAGGTGTAAAAGGGAACTAGGAAGCAGCAGGATTGCTGGCTTTTAGACCAGCTCTGGGGCTGACTCACTCAAAAGGCCACTTTTTAGCACCAGTAGCGCTCTCCTTTCAAGCCAACAGCAGCTCCTTTGCCCCAGCTTTCTGTTCTCCTTCCTGCCCACATTTCTTCTTCAAGAATTACCAGTTGCTTTTCCAGTTCAGCCTGCAAACACCTGAAGCAAGGGACCCGTAAGCCATGGGCTAGTCTTTACAAAACAAAACATTAAACAAAAAGTTCATCAAAAATCAGAGAAATGGATTATTACTTTCACTTACTACTAAGGTGCAGCATTTAATTTGGTAAATACTGATTGCCCAGAACCACGAGTAATAGCTGTGTTGCAAGTGCTAGTTAGAAAACAGTTTCAAGAAGCTGACAAATTCCATGGCAGAGGTGTCTATGCACTGGCAGGGCGTGTAAAGGAAAAGGCGAAGCCTTGCACGGTGTTTTACGAAGGACTGTGGATGTCAAGGGAGAGCAGAGAAGGGAAGCTGTGCACATATTGAGGGCAGTAAGTTGTCTAAGGCGAAAACAGCAAGACAAGAAAAACACAACCGTGAGGAGGAGAGGAAGAGGAGGACAACAAGTTTTAGCAGAGATCCCTGGAGGTGTTCAAGGCCAGGTTGGGTGAGGCTTTGAGCAACCTGATCTAGTGGAAGGTGACCCTCGCCATGAGAGAGTGGGTGGGACTGGATGATCTTAAAAGTCCTTTCCAACTCAAACCATTCTATGATCTGTGCCGGGCACATCAGTAACAGGAACCGCCTGCAAAGGTCTCTCGCATCTCCAGCAACTGGAGTGGCTGCAGGCAGCATCTCTATTTCCCAGGAGCTTCCTTGCTCCCAACTGCGACTCCCCTACCCCCAGAGACCTGCAGGGAGGCAGAGCAAGGAGATGTATGATGTCTCAGTTCACATCTTAACCGGGTCTGTGTTCCCATCAGTAAGAACTGCCGCCACAACTGACACTAATTGGCTCTCTTGTTGTCATGCTGCAGAGGTGACAAGGACCACATGGGCACAGACAAGAAGCCTCCCTCTCCCCAGTCCCCTCAGGTCATGGCAAGGTACACTGGTAGGAATGGTGTGCGGGCATTGCTGGTATTGCCACGATAAATGTGTGATGCTTGCTCAGTGAATAAAGAGCATCACTATCTGGAGCTGTCGAGCCTGCGTCACTCACTGCAAGAAGCGGGGGGGGGGGGGAAGACATCTACCAGCTTAAACCAGATTTTACTGGTAGTAGCACCACCACAATCCAGGCTCTCAGGGACTTTACAAGGCAACCTGAAACATTACTAGCTGCAGTTGCAGCCTCCATACCCTCCTTCAGCCTGGAAAAACAACAATTAGCACACGTGTGCGTTAGTGCATGCATGTGTTTGCATGAGCCTGCAGTGCAAACATACACAATGAACAGAGCGGGGAAGAGAGTGCGCTGTGTGAAGCTCAAAGAAGCTATTTGTAAAAACCAGTGTGCAAGTGCGAATGAAACATGGACAAGAATTACTTTCCTCTTTCTGGGAGCGAGGGGGGAGGGGGGGAAGGCATTTAAGTGTACACCCCCCCTGAGCAATGCCCAAGAAGAATTACGCTGCTCATGATAAATGCACTTTTCTTGCTCTGTAAAAAATCTGACATAATGAAAGTACCTTGAATGCAATTACTGGCACTTGTTTAGCGTGATAGGGCATTGCACCGCCACTGGGCTCACTCCTCTCTGCTCCCAATTAGCATGCCAAGTACTCCAGCCACACACATGGGCTCACGGGTCAGGGATTGGCACGGAGGAGCAGCAACCAGCTACCTGCCCTCAAATGAGGGAGCGAGCGATGTACTGGAAGGCTCCGGCTTCTTTCATTTTACATCCTCCCATCCCTATCGCACTCTTTTCCTCCACTCCTCCAGAGTCTCTGGAGGCAGTGATAAAAACCGCAAACTCTCCCCCTCCTCTCTCAGCTGGTCTCATTCACGGCTCATGGCAGACCCAGTTTCCTCTGGGGACTCACTAATGAAGACGGCCAACGTTAATCTCTTTCCCCCTCCCTGACGGGTCGATTTATAGTTCCACGGAGAGTCCTGGATTGCAGCCAGAGGGCTTGACACATTCTTCTTGTTCCAAGACGGAAGAGGGGAGGGAAGACAGAGGCTTCAGTGCATGCACACACACACAGATGCACGCTGAGGACACACACGTGCATCAATGATTTGGATTTAGCTGGAAGATGCAGCTGGAAAACCTGTTTACCTGTTCTGAAAGGGCAGCTGAAGGGAACAGTAACCAACAGTGCTTTTGTATGTATGTGTACACTCCAAACATCCTGGTGTTTCCATAGCACCTCTTACAGCCCAAAGACCCCAAATCGCAAGGATCACTCCCTCATCACCAGGATGAAATAAAGCATCAGTTGTGTGCCAACAGCATTACCCGTGAGTCATTAGGAGAGGAAGCGAACGATAACTTCTCCAGGATAAACGGCAGGGGGAAGGGAAGGGGAAATTTTAGACAGGCAGAAAGTAATGAACTGGAATCAAGCCAGGACACCGAGGTTATTGTCCCCTCATCTCATGGAAAGTGCGGTGGGATCTTTAACAATCGATTGATCAAGGCCTTGGCTCTACCTCTCGTCCATAAAAGGTTCCAGCAGTAGTTTCAGCTTCTCAAAGAGCAATGCTGGTACACGGGCTCAGGAGAGGCTCAGAGAGAAATGCACCGCTCTGGTACCCTGCACCTGCCTTCCTACACTGCATGCCACTGTCTGCGGTGAACTCCTTGGACCCGTTGCTCCCAGAGCTGCACCTTCCAAGGGAACTGGAGAGAAGGAAAGACTTGGATATTGTTTTACGACTGAGCTATAAGGGAGTATCCATTGCTTCCCACCAACACTTCATTTTTCCCATTTGGTGGTCGCTGCCGTAGCCTCCCAGCATCCCCTCACTTCAGGCTGTTTGTTCAGTTCAGATCCCTGTCCACACACCGGACTTGCCCGTGCTGACAGCATGGCTCTGCTAATAGGGTCAGTCAGGGAGCTACTGCTGCAGAGCCGCAGGGGAGCTCAAAACACTGGCTTTATTCCTGTAAGACCTATACATTACCTCCTCGCCCCCGCCCCCTCAGGAACCAAGTGGTGGATTTGAAAGGAGCACTGTCAAGTCATTTAGGTCCATTATTTTGCACTAGAAGAAATGGCCTTTACAAAGCTCAATGGAAGCATACTCTCATTCCATCTTTAAGTAATCTTGAAGGTTTCAATTGCAGGGCTGTAAACCACAATGCAAAAAAGCACAGACAAATAGATCAGATCAGATATGAGACTGCCCAGACACATTGTTCCACTTGCCAAGCTGACTGCAGAGCAAAAATAGAAATGAACGCTGCACATAATTATAGTATTTTATATTTCCACTGCACATTCCAGCCCGAAAGATCCCCAAGTGTACACACATGTGCATGCATGTGCATACAGAGACATAGGACTTTGGGAAAATTCACTTGCTTGTGAAAGAGACCAAGAAATCGCGGTCCAGTAATAACAGCTTGTACAGAACCAAAGCCTTCATTAACACACACACAAGCTCGTAGAAAATCATTACAATGTGAAACGAGACTAAGCCAAGCCACATCAATCTGTAGATCGGGGGCTCCAGCACTTCTGCTGCTACTGCTCAGCGTTTCCCCCAAAACAGAAGATTAGAAACTGATCTTTCATTAGCTCTCACTCTCTGTCTCCTAGCGAAGCCCAAGGTGCCAATTCCACTTTGGTACTGCAGGGCAGGGGCAGCTCTGCAGCTGTCGATCCCCAGCCTTCCCTTCTCCCGCTGGTGAGTGCTTTGCAGCCTATAAGCACACACATCCTCCAGCCCTGTGGGCTGCAATGGCCCCATTTTACAGGAGGAAGCGCACCTGAAGAGAACCAAAGCCATGACAGTGCCCTAACCATGGCACTCCTCTTTCCCTCCTGACAAAAGAGCCAGTGTCAGGTACAAAGGCCTGCTCTCTACTTGCGTGCCACCCAAGACGCTCTGATCAACGATGAAAAGGGCCAGGAAAAGAAGAGCACTGGAAGATAAGCAGAAGCAGAGATGTGACATTCTGGCAGAAACCTCCAGCATTCTCAGGAGGCTGGGAGGCAGGGGGGAAAAGAGTGGGCGCGAGCTCAAGCCTCAGCCTAGAGTACTGGGTCACTCCCTTCTCTTTCCCCTGTGTCTGTCGCAAGTCAGTTTTGTCTTCCACATATTAAACACCTCATAGCAGTTTCAAACCCCTATCTGTGCACACAGGCATTTTGATGCTGACTTGTGGCCAAGCATATGAAGAAGGGGGTTAAGGAAGTTCAAAAGGAGACAGAGAAGGCGGCAGCTCTGAGGACACTACAAAAAAGAACCGATAGGTCAGGAGGAGGGAAGGAAATGGTCTGAGGTTATGAAATGATACAACAGCTGTCTAGATAGAGCTGGGATGTGGAGGGAGGTTAAATGAAAAATAGGAATGTCACCAACAAAACAATGTAATCAAGTGCAGTAAGCAACTACCCGCTCAGGGAAGAGCCTCCCTGCCTGAAGCCTTAGCCCTTACACTTGCACAAGGTTGGTATTTGCTTCTGATGCCCCTCACAGAAGAACCAGTTCACTCAGCAATATGCTGCAGTCATGCCTGAGGCTTGGTGTACAACCAGCACGTGCCCCTCTCAGCAGAGATTTGAGGAAAGAGATTCTGTCATGGACATGGTAGCAGCACCGTCCCCTATACTTTGGGAAACAGCCACGGGATTGCTAACATCCAGAGAGGACTCCAGGTTTTAATAAGGTCACATGTGAAAGAGCCCCACATAATAAGCTGCATGGAAGTCAATTTATCGACCTCAGCACACAGGGCTCAGTCAAGACTGCTGGGATTCAAAGTCGTGGTTGCAGGGCGCGTAGGTAATTCATACCTGATGCTCGAGGCCAGCCCCTCTGGCTACAAACGAAGACCAATGCAATTTCTTAAATTTCATTTAGTTTAATAGTGCATTATTGAGGAATGCAGGAAGAGCCTGCTTAGAACAGGAGTTCTATTTTTCCAGTGTCACTTTAACAATGAATAGCTGGCTGCTCAGTTCCCTGAGCAGGGAGACAGCCAGGTGTTCAGCTGGCTGATTTAGCAGCAGCCACAACCACCACGAGCTGCCGGGTGCAGTTCACAGGCTGCAATTCCCTACTGCCCCCAGCGGGACTTCAGATCCCCAAGGAGGGGAAAGGGCTAATGGGAGTGAGAGAAGAGGCACGGGGGCAAACTTGGGGTGAAGGATTATTAAATTAACAACCAAACCACATGCCACTTCATTGGGACACCTTTGTTGGACCCCGATGGGCACCCATGTCAGCTGTCTCCCCACAGCCTTCCTGTGTAAGGGAAAGAAACAACACAGCCAGGAGACTCCTTTCCTCTCACAGAAATAACACGCCCACTTTTTACCTATGTGCAACAACAGTAAGATGCTTGATGGCCTTCTGAGACCCTCCCCAGTGGCTTCCTTTTATGAAATCAAATCAGTGTCTTCAGCTCTGCCTCAGTAAACAACTGGAATGCAAGAAATCCATGTTGCACAGCCTTGTGCCTACAAGCAGGGCTATGGCAAAACGTCTCAGCAGAGTGGATGGCACAGCAAGTGACTTGTGGCACGAAGATTGCTAGAGATGACCTTAAAATAATCTTTAAAATTAAAAATAGATGAGTGCACGTGACTTTGCGGTTTGTTTTTGTTTTAGTTTGGGGGTTTTATTTTATTTCTAAAAACATACTATATAAAGAATGACAAGACAAAAATTGCGGCCGTTTCCTTTCCCTCCCCCACCCAGCAATGGAAGTTTTTTTCTGGGCTGAAAGGCTATGATAATTAGCAGACCAAGAAAATTATGTCCTCCTAAACAGTGAGAAAAGCTGTGATGTTAAAATGGAATGGGATTTTACTCATCGAATTCTGGTTGGACTTCAGTTGCTTTTGTTACTGTCCAGACTAACACTTGTATTTATTCAGTTGTTTTAAGCTGAAGACAGGCAGTAGACTCAAACCTCTCTTACATACAACTAAAGTATTAGAGCTCACAGAAACATTAAGGTACAGGGCACACATTACTCTTTACTGTTGCTTTAGATATATCAGGCCTGATGACAGTACCATTTTTTAAATCCATCATGGGGGGGTGGATGGGGGAAATGAATTGGTAAAAGCCCAGTGTAAAATAAACATTCCCTCGGGCCATCTTTAAAACTAATCTGGACAGAACACTAGGAAGCAGCTTAAGGAGACAAAAACCTTCCAATTGTTTTATAAGCATACTATCAGTGGAAGAGGCCTGAGCAAAAATAATACTATATGACTGTATTAGCTGACTGTTATTGTTGGCTACTCAAGTAAAGTAGGGCTTCAGCAACCCAGAATGTACAGGACTGGGAGCCTGGTGGGTCTCTGGCTTTGATTTTGTGCCAGTTCACATTCACTCATGCTCTTGGATAAGTCATGATGCCATTAGCAACTTCAGCCCAGCTGGAAAACTGGGTTAAGAAAGCAGAGGATGCTCACCAAAAACTAGGGTTCACCTGCATGGGCACACAGGAGAGACAAGCTGGAGTACTTTAAGCAGATGAGTAAAATGGCATTAAACCCCTGTGTGGACAGATTTATAGAGAATGCAAATGTGTTACTGATTTGCCTGCCTCGCTACTAAACAGATTTTTACTAAATCAGCTGAAAGTTAATTTAAATCTAAATAAGGGTATGGTCAGATCAGCCAAGCAATCCGGTCAGTGCAGGCTAACAAGTTGCCGTCCTTTCAGTCAGCTATCAGTAACTCGCCATATGTGCTTCCAGTCTTCTGTAACGCAAAGAAACTTACAGTATCCGCAGTGAAATCTCCCACAAACTGTTTCTGTGCTACTTAAAAATCAGAGGGGACAGTTTGGCTGGGAGTCAGCAATCTGGTACGTTGGCAGGGGCAGGCTACAAAGGATGTCCCTGGAGTTGCCAGTCTAGCACTGTTCCTTGGCTCCAAAATTAAATAGACAGTCAAACTTTTATTTTTTTTTTTAAAAAAAAAAAAAACAGAAATACAACTTTCACCCTGTTGGAAGGTTGCCTCAGGAACATCCAAAGATACTGTCACCACGAAGGTGCATTCACCTGCTGCAGGATGTTTTCCAGCACCACGGTCACTTGATGGAAACAAGAAGTCAGGTGAGGACTGTTAGCAACTCTCACACACGCTGCTCCAGGACTGGGCAAGGACTCAAGAAAATGACTTCCCAGCCTCCTCCCAACATTGACCCCAACAGTGCATCTGCCTCAACAGACGCTGGCATGCCTTTACAGCCTTGACAAGACTCCTCACTTGGAGGAGGCGCCCAAACCATGGGGGCTCAACATTGGGTGGGGACAGACCTCCAGTGAGCAGACAGGGAGAGCTGAGCATGTCATTGAGTAGAGGAGAGATACAGAGCTGACACAGCAGGTGTTTCCTGAGGAACAAGTTGTTGGCACCCGGGAAAACGCTGTTTTAGCCTCTACCTGCTTTTCTGTCCTTCCTGCCCCAGGGTTACATTGCCCTCAATTGGGATTTTGTAAGAACAAGTGTTGCAAAGATGGAAGAGAGCTGCCACAGCTCCCATAAGCCTTGCGTGGGGAGCCGTTGGGGTGGGCTCACTCCATCACACCCCCAGGTCTATACCATAAACCCTCCTAGTCAGCCTGCCAATGCGGCACCAGGGCCACCCCGGCTGCTCTATCTAATCAGCACGCACCAGCGCCAGGCCTCCTCGCTGCTTGCTCTCTCCCCCTCTCACCAGGGCTATGCAGCATTAATTCTTCACCAGCAGCTCTCGCTCTCCTCGTGTGTGTTCTTCCTCACATCTCCATCAAGTGCCTCTGCTCTGATCCACCACTCTGCACTGCAACCCAGCCGCCAGAACTCCTGACCCCCAGGACCCCCAGCTGCCCCCCACACCCGGCTGTGCTCTGCATGCCTTTGGAACAGGCAAGCAGCAAAACCCCAAACTGCCCCAGGGAGCCGACTCAGACCACCAGCCTCATCCTGCCTACAGCTTAACTTGCACGTTAAGGCTGGAAGGGGAAAATGCCTGGCCTCCCCGCATCAACAACCCCACCAGCTCCCTCCCCTCCCCAGTTCCCCACCGCAGCGTAAAATCTTTTGTTTCTCATCAAAAACACAGCAATCATTTCAGAAAAATCTCTCCCCTCACCACTGGTAGAAATACCACAGTCTGAGACAGTAGCTCTCTTGATGATCGCAGAGAGTGGAATATTCCAGAAAAAGAGGAAGATTTGGGGAGGGGGAGGGGAGGTAGTACCTGGGATCCAATCTTCTTCCTCTCCCTGCCAAGCCCCCTCCATCTCCAGCATTTTCATTTGTATCATCAGGATTTCTGTGAAATTTTCCCCCAACCCTCCTTCTCTCCCATTTCAAGTCCTGGCTAAGCTCAAAGGTGCAAAAGAACAACACACTGCCCTGCTTTCCTCACAGGCTGGACAAATAATTCTTCAGCTAGCCACATGCAAGCCATTAAAAATATATTAACATACCCAGCAGGGTCTGTCACTTTTTCTTTTCTCCCCCCACTCCCCTTTTCTTAAACACAGAAGGAAGAAATCTCGCCACAGTAACAAGAGGTTTTCATCAAGTCTCATTACCTCAAGCACAGCCGCGCACCACAGCCCCCACAGAGAGCAGCCTTCGGCTCCTGCTGTCATTAAAGGAACGAAGATCTTAAACAAAAATTAAACCCAGGACAGCATGAAGTTGGGAGCACATGAACGGATCAGGCACGGAAGGGTGTGTGAAAGCCAAATGGAAGATGAGGAGAGGAACCACCAGACAGGGCTCTGCTCGGGAGGGATGAGGGTTAAATGTGTCCTGCAGAGCGGGGCAGGGGCAAGCATTTTCAAATTTTCAAGGCAGCATCCAGAGGTGCATTATATTTCCCAGAAACTCAGTGACACAGCAACCTCCTGGAACATTAACAAGGCTCAGGGTAAAACCAGCCCAGCAACTACAATAAGCAAGAAGCTTTTTCTAAGTCTGAGATGTTTACACAACAAGGATGATTTTGCACACTCTGTGACACGGGTCCATTTTTACTCCAGGAGCCCTCAACCCTTCTGAACGGTATCGCGGCTTCTCCGAGCAGCTGCAAAGTGCATCTTAACCTGCAGCAGCTGCTCTAAGCCCGAAGCAGGTGGCTGCTGGTGTTACCAGTTTGGAGGAGGGTTTGAAGGGTGGGAGGCACAAACTCTGCATTTAAACAAGGGATTTCCATACCAGGGGGTTTTTAGTCAAAGGGCTATCAAGTCAAAGTGCTCTTAAACTGCAGTTTCTCAAGTATTTCCTTGGGCGAATCGCTGGGTTAAGCAGCTTTCCTCTCCACCCTGGCTACTTTAATCCAGATCAATTCCCTGATCCAGTTCAGTGTGCAGCAGCACGTTCAGCTGCACTGGCACAGCTGAACAAGCAGCTCAGGAGCAGCAGCAGCAGCAGGGGCTGTTGAAAACAACACTTGTAAAACTACACCCTCGAATTCAACAGGCACAGCACTTGGTCCCAGGAGAGCCAGACACTGCATACAAACTCCATGAAAACAAAGATAAGGGAAAAGGGATGCTTCATGCATGGCTAAGTGGGAAGGGATGACCCGAGACAAACTGGACATATAAAACCAAAAATCTAGTGAGAGTGCGGTCATGTTTTATGCACCTCTAGACGAGACATAAGGTTTATTTCCCCCTTGGGAATGGGAAGCAGGCAGTACAGTCAGGAAATGCTATGCAGAAGAGCCAAATGATAGCAAAGCGCTGATGAGATGCAGGCAAGCACCTCTGAGGAACAAGGAGGAGGATAAGGACCTACAGCAGGTGAGGAGCAGGGGCTGTGCAGGGACACCACAGATAACTCCCTGGCAGAGTGGTGAGGAGCAGAAGGGAGCCAGGACATGAACCGGATGATACAGAGGTCAGGATGGCTATGCAGAGGGGTCCAACCTTGGGGCAGAGGAGAGGATCAGGGGAAACTGTAAGGAAGCTACCTAACATCTCTGGTGTCACGAGCATTCTGGTTGTGAACAGTGTAGCAAGTCATTATCTGCACAGTTCATACACCCTCTGGTTCTGGAGTAATTACATCCATTCTATAAAAAGACATGATATAATGAGTCTACCGATATCACAGAAGCAGATAGGAGAGTAAGCAAAATGTCTGACGTACTAGGAACAGACTAGAAAATAGCACTGATTCCATAATGATATGATACAAGGCAAAAATCTATTCGCCTCCGCAGTGCTGAAACCTGCTCTGCTCATCCTACCTTGGAAAGGCAACACAAGGGATGGAGGGGGTTCAGCCAGTAGCAACAAAGAGAAGAGATGTGAAAGACAGGAAACACTTGGATGAAGTTCACACATACAAAATAACAGCTGTGTGGTAGGAGAAAAAAGCTCTTCCAGTGTAACCAGATTACCCTGCATACTAGGGCTGTGACACAGTGGGTGCGTGCTCTTCTCCTCAGGAAACCCATCCACCTCTCACTGCCAGCCACCTCAACCCAGCAGTAACTGCCATCAGCCATGGGAAAGCCATCCCTTGAAGAGACAGCAAGGCATACTCATTCCCCACACCTGTCAATCTGGGTACACTTCATGCAGAGTCTTCACTGCGGAGCCTCATGGTTGCTGTTCCCACAGCCTCACAGCCAAGCAGTTTGGCTGGGCTGCCCTTCCTAGCTAGGATGGCCCAAACTCTGTCACATAAAAGAAATAGAGAGTCCTGACTTAAAGTGATTGCAGGAATATCCTAGAGTCATACCCACACTCGAGTTTGACAGCAGCGTAATTAAGTCAGGGGTAGCTGCACTGTAACAGATTCCTTGGACTTGGCTCTATCCAAGGCAGAGACGCACACGAATGTGGCTTCAGCTTGCATCCACTCACCTACCAGCAGCCTGGATTCTTGCAAACCTACTCCAGGTGACTATCCCATCTCAGACCATAACTCATGCCCTTAGTGTGGGCTCCCAGCTCTGCTCTTCTGCAACAGCCTCCAATAGCGGCACAAAGGACAGTGGAGTCTGAGCCACAGTGCAGCTGCCTGCAGCTGAAAAAAGGCCTGCAATAAATGCCAGAAGAGAAGTGGGTGGCAGGTGCCAGGCAGCACGTGCAAGGAAGGCACTTGTATTGATGCAGGCTGAGGTCATCCCAGGGACCGGGAGTTTGACACCCATGATTAAAGCATAATCAAGAAATGTTTCCTGACAGTGCAGTCTATTAGGCTACAGAACAGGCTCCCATGGGAAGAGGGGGAAGCCTCATCCCACTCTCTCTGTAATGAGTGACAAGGCAGGCAGTAGAGAATCAAGTCCCAGGACCGTGAGGTGGCCTCATGGGGCCAGTCCCACAAGATGCCTGTTTCAGGAGTAACACTGACTTAAGAAATCCCCTCCACCAATCCTGCAACATCTCCTCCCCAGTTCTGCCAACATTGCCGCTTGCAAGGCAGCACCGTGGACCAGATCACTGGGGCCAGGGTTGCTTCATATATTCAGAGAGATGGGGCTTTTGCCCCACATCAGGTCACTGATGTCTTTTACACCACAGTCCTACCAGTGGCTGCATCCACACAACTAACAGGATGACAGTGGTGGTATAGGACAGGAAAGTGAGGTTGGAGGTGAGGAAATGGGAATTTCTCAGGCTATGCTGTAGGTACCTTTATGCTTACCTTGTGTGCACGAATTCATGTGAGGAAAGGCAGTGGAGGACATAACTAGGGCAGAAGGCTCTAACTAAACCGTGATTTAGCATAGTCAGACTTGTGTAGTATGATATGACCCAACACATATGGAAGTCATTTTAATTTACAGCAGAGAATATCACTCAATATATTTGGTATCACCTAAACTTCTGACACATGGGACCAGTACTAACTCAGCAGTTTAGATCTGCAAGACTGTCTCAGTTTTGACTTTTCTTAATGTTTCATTGCCTCCCTTAAATATCAACTTTTCATACCTTCTTGAATGGGGAAACGATCAGCTTGGTTTTGAACTGTACAGATTGACACAAACACGTGTTGTGCCCCATTTAAAGTTCGAAGATGTCTATCTCCCTTTCTGGCTTTTGTTTGATTGGGTTTGTTTTGTTTGGGGATGGAGGGTGGGAAGGAAGTGTTAAGAACATCACAAAGTTCAAAGTTAACGTCTCAACTTGTAACACACTTCCCATCTTTCCCACAACACTGGTTGCAGAAGCTACCCACGGTTGACACTGCTCATGAAGCTCCATATGGTTCTGCTTCCCTTCATTTTTCCTCAGCCTGACAAACTTTGGCACTGCTCAGGTTTTCCTGGTCCTTAGGAAACAGGAAAGATTCCAACAATTACAGTTTCTCCTTCCTTTGCTTTTAACAAAGCTCCCACCGTGCCATCTATGAAAAACCTATTGTAATGGCAAAGCATAAAAGCCAATCTGTCTGAACATCACTGCTGCTGCAGAATTTTTCATGTTGCGCTTAGGATTGTTAACGATTCCTTACATCGCACTGGAGTTGAAGGACCTCAGTAACATCAGGGTTCCTTCATGCTCAGCACAACGTACACACTGAGCAACAAATGCTTGTGCCTGACTAGCAGGCCAGTAAAGTTATTTTCTTTAAGGTAGAAAGGCTTCAAAATGGAATGTCATTTTAAAGCACCCATGAGTTGCTAACAGTTTGTACAATTATCACAAAGCACTCCAAGAAAGCTTCCAGTACACCCGGGAAGGAACCATGCACACAGCGAGTACCCTGCACGCACAGTACTCAGCAAGTGCTTTTTGCAGCTCCCTTCTACACTCAGTCATGAAGGATATAGATCATTACAGCCTCCAGCTATAGAGCTTTAGCTCACAGAGTAGCAGCTCACACTTTTACTTCTGGAGATCCCCAGTTCAATCTGCTGCATGTCAGCCAAGAGGGCAGCTGTCATATAATTACAGCCACAACTTTGCATGTGAAAAAGTAGGGAGAACGAAGAGATCTTATTATAGAATTCTGGCTGCAACCTGCTGAACAGCTCCCTATTTAAAGTAAGTTCTTGTAAAGAGGAGAGAAGGGGGGGAGAAAAAAAAAGAAAGTCTTCCAGCTCAGCTTCCCAATTCTCTCTGTTTTGCAGAAGAAATCAGTGCTGCTTTGCAAAAAGTCTTTCATTACAAATGCATACGTACTTTAGGCAAGGCACACAATTACAGAGCCAGGAGTAAGGCTATGGTCCTTTCTCAGTCCAAAAAAAAAGAAAGAGGGGAAAATAATCATCTCATTATTGCAAACAAGACACCTGAAGTCCAAGAAGGCATCTTCATTTCTTTCTGAACTACAAGCATTCACTACCAGCCAAGCCATTTGGCTGTGCAATTCAAACACCAGAATTTAAGTTCTAGACATCTTAACTCAGTTATATCTTGTTTTCCTCAAACTGTACGTGCAAGCACTCAGGGAGCCTTAGCAATATACAGAATCCAGGAGGACTGTTTGAACTACAAAGGTACCAAGCATGGCAAAAAATTCAGTCTCTAATGAAAAGATCTTTTAGTGAATGCAACACAAAACAATTAGACCAAGTTTCTTCTTATCCGTTAATCTTTCTGCAGATCCTTCTGCACACACACAGCAATTTTTGAGCCAAACTTTTTTCCAAGCCAAGACATTCAAAACCAGAATTTGAAACAGTATCATCCAGTTTTAAAGAAACATAAGCTTTCTCCCAATGATTATTCTAGAAACCTGTAAAGCTGTTTCAAGCTTAAGATACAGATTTAATCCTTTGCAGAGCATTCTCCTCTCCTAGACCATCCCGTCCATGATCCAGCAGCACAGAACACATGGGTCCTCCATCTCCTGTAGTGAATCAACCGCTTTGGACCACTGGCAGCAGACAGGAGCTGACTCTCCAGCTGCCTGCAGCCTACTTACGGAAAGAGACTGCTTGCTGAACACCACTTGAAGCAGATCATCCTAACTGAAGACTGTTCAGTACCTGCCTGTGAGAACACAGACTCACAGAAACATGTCAACTGGCTCATGCATACTGCAGCAAGGGCCCTTCAAAACACCCCAAAATGCAGTGCTGCACATCCAACAGGATATGAAGGAGAAGCATCTAGTAGACAGCCAAGCTGGAAGGTGTTCAGATGACCACTAACACCAAGCGCAAGCCTGCAACAGTTAACTCCAGAATTCATGACAAGTATGGCCAAACTAACACTTCATATTTAAACCAGTCAAATTCTCCAATGACGTCTTCTCACCAGCCTTGTCTCTGAAGACCCGTGTTAATTTGGCTCAGTCTTCTACTCCTCACCTCAAGGAAGACCTCCTGAAGAAACACACAGACTACCTGACCATCTCGCTCCCTTCAGAAGGTGGTGAGGGAGAGAATTAAAGACACAAAATCTGGTTTTGAAGAAAGCTACACGCAGCTGCAGCAGCGCAGGAACATTTGGGGCTGATTATATACACGCAGCAAAACCCTGATTGGGCTCATCCCACAGAAGGAATCCATAAAAGGTTCACCTCTCCCTCACCTACTGCAACCACACGAACATCTGAACCGCACTTGCTGCAAACGTCCAATGAAAGCCATACAGCCCTGTGCAGAGAGGACTGAAATGAGACACCGTTATGCTATTTTCTGGTATTATTTCTGTAAATTTAGCACTGCTAAAAGGTTCCAGATAGACATTCTCTGGAGACTGAAATCCTTTGCCTACTCTGAGAAGATATGCAGAGAGAATGGCAGCAAAACATATACGTGCTTTTCTCATCTCTCCCAGCCCGCCGAGGCTGAAATGACTGACAAGGGTCCAAAATGAGGGACTCACATAAATTATTAATATTGCACTCGCGGTCTCACTGTTGCTGTGACAGCCTAAAGACTTAGCAGAAGCAGGCTCTGCAGGGAAATATTATTTTACTTTAAAATCATTCATTCAGGAATCTTATATACTGAGGAGAAAAGAATCATTCTGCAGCACGCTCTGTCAAACCCCTCAGCTTTAACACCTTTCCCTTCTAAAGCAAAAGCAATTTTAACAAGAACAGGAAATCAACGTAAAGCGTAAGGAGCTTCAAATTTGAAGTGAGCAACACTGGAACAGCGTTACTTCTGGACACAAACCCTAACACACGTCTTCTCATGCCTGACCTGCAAAGTCCACCCCACTTCTGAGAGCCAGAGAAGTGTTTTGTCTCTGCAGCCTCTCTGCTGCAACAGCCAAGCGGCATTCCAGCGAGAGGATAATGGGCACCCATGCACTACCAAGTGGAAAGGAGCCAAAAAGCCACTTCACTTTGCCGCTCAGGCAGCAACCTGTGCTTCTCCTGGCTCCCCAAGGCCATTTCTTTCATTCCAGAGCTCTTGCTATTCCCACTGCCACAGTAGCCACGTACCCATAGGCAGTGCACAGAGAGAGCTGTGGCTTCCTTCTGATCGATTTGCTTCCTCTCCCCTGGTGCACGGGGAACAGTTTATGCAGGGGTATTAGTCCATTTTACATTAATTTCTAGAACTGGGACAAACAACCTGAACTTTGACATTTTTGAAAAAAGTGAAATTACTTTCATCTTTCTTAGTAATCCTAGCAGATTTATTTTTCATTTAAAACACCACATTTCTCTCCCAAAATATTTGAAGTAGGCACTGAAATGTTTTCTTTAACAGAGCCCTGCAAAGCCTCGAGATTATTAATAACATCTTAAAAACACAGAGGCACAACATCACTCCATACCAATAAAAAAAAAGAAAACAGTCAACTTTTCACACAATAAAGTAATTAATTTTGAAAACTAGTACTTTCTCTTAAAAATTCTTCAATTTAAAAAAACAGGAAGGTTTCCAGTAATTCTAGACACTGACGGGGGCAAAGAAAAAACAGACCCTACCCCCAGCTGGATGGCATTCCTCTCTCTGGGTGCAATGTGGTAACATTTGATTGACGCATGTGATCCATTCCAAAACTCCAGGCGATGTTTTAATCATCAATCGGCAGAATCCTATTCATTTTCAGGAGAAAAAAAATAGAAAAACAGAGTAGAATATGGAGAAGGCACAACACAGAGCACCTGGTGTTTGTCTAGCAGATCCAGATAACAATATGTCTATAATAATCAATATATTGAGTAAAGACTGAGTTGATGGCAGAAATTCACATCTACCACTACAAGCCCCTTCCTCCCCTCCACCCTCTGCCATCTCGGCTCAATCCAGTCTCCCAACACAGCAATGATAGTTCCACACCAAAGGAAATGAAATAGGAAGGGGGAAAGGAGTGGGAAGAGATAAACCAGGGTAAATACGAGGTGCGACACAAAAAAAGGACTATGCCTGTAACTCTTAACAAATTAAGAAAATAAATTACCATCACATCATTACCTTCATCATAGCTCCCTTCTGACCTGACACACAGTTGCATACGATTCTGCCAATGGTCAAAGCAATTCAATAGACCATTTTCTGAAAGACTGTTGAGAAACTCCATTGGTTTTGCTCTCCATTTTCTAACAACAAAAAACGGGTTCCTTTGAAAACTTATTTGATCTTTGGGAAGAGGCAGAAATTACAGGGAGACAGGACTGGCAAATATGGTGGGTGCTCAAGCACAGCAATGTGGTTATTGGCTAAAAACTGCTTCACAGACAAAGCATCGTGGGCTGGCGTACACCAACATTTTCCGACTGAGGGTAAGAAAACGTCTCTATTTGAGCATGCGCCCATGTGCATGGAGTGAAGCAACTGAGTTGAGTTTTGTCTCATGGTGACAGGTCAGAACATGTTCTATAACCCTCTTTTTGTCTTTCCCCTCCCAATCCTGGTTCTCAAAGCTATAGGTTTAGTCTCATTTTTCTTTGCATCGGATCTCGTAGGGATCACATAAGGAGCCTGTTGGAATGCAACCAAGAGCCTGCACAGTCCCTTGCTACAGCAGAAAACAGGAGATCAGGCACGTACAAGGAGAAGGGAGGAGAGCAGATGTGAGAAGGTTCAAGTGGTCCCTGAGCTCAGGGGGTAAGGAAAGACAGCCAGCAGAGCACAGAAGTGAGCCCCAGCATGCACAATGAGTGCGTCCTTCAGAAGCAGTAGCGCACCAGGTGACCCGCGAGCCTGGTGTATGCTGTAATAGGCATTTTCATTATCAACAGGCACAGTACAAGGAATCTAGTGTGAACATTCCACTTTAAACAAGGCTTCCCAGTCCAGCCATAAATTCATTTTGCCATCAGCCAAACCCAGATCCACCAATACCAACTACTTATGCTCTGAAACAAGTCTCTGCTTATGATCTTGCACCAAACAGCTGCTGCCGTTTGATTTTGGCACTGATGAGCACTGCAAGCTCTCAGGATCCACCAACATAAGAGGTGGCACAACCCCAAGAAGAATTCACCCATTCCAGTAGTGGCCAGAAGGTCAGCATCACCAGTTTGACCTTTCCAGATGGCCAGCTGATACATCAGATCAGCCCACATCCCTGTCAACCAACCTGAAGATGGGCACCTTCCCACTAGAAGTAGAAGCCCTGCTGAATTGTCAGCAGGGTGGCTGAGAAACACTCCTGGTCTAGGTAGCTGGCTGCTCACTTGGGAATGCAAGCTGCACAAAGGTCTCCAGGCACAAGTCAATTTTTCCTTATATCTGCTCTGTGTTCCTGAGCCTTGGGACAATTAACAGCTGAGATAGCTGGATGGGGAAAAGTAGGGAAAGCAAGACCAAGCTGATGAACTGTAAAGGGAAGGCAGCAGTAGGCTGGAATACAGGATCTCACAGTAGGAAAAGTGGTTGCTACAGTGTAGAGCAGGAGCCGGGGGAAACGGGACGGGATCATAAGCAGAAAGAATGCAGGTGAAGGGAAGGGCTTGTAGCCCAGGACTAGTAAATCAGGTATCACTGCCAGAGTCTTACAGCAGCCCGTAAAGCCTCCACCACTGATCAGGGGACTATAGATTCAGCAACAAGCAGCACCTGCCACAAGCGTGCCTGCCTGGCAGCTTCAGGTAGACCTTTAAGGTATCTCAAGCCCGGACAATTAAGTACCCTGAAAATAAGGACACAGACAGTGAATTCAAATGACAGAATCACGTGGAGGTCACAGAATGAGAGAAGGATACACTCCCAGCCCTGACAAGGGCTGCACAGCTGCAGCTTGCACCTACATTCGCCTCCTCCGAGCAAGCGGTTGCATATCCAGCTTTTGTAGCCACCCTCCAGCCCGTCATGAGGGCCTGAACCCTGGACGATCAGCAGTGAAAGCACAGACCTCCACCTCACACTCTAAATAATTAAACTCTGTGGGAGCAGTGGCAGACTCATAAAACTCTCACACAGACCAAGCCAGCCATTAATGGGGGTCAAAGATGAACGCTCTATTTTTTTTAAGTGTGCTTTGATGCGTGGGGAGAGTAGTGAGAGGAAATCTTCATTATCCTCTCTGGTACCTGATGAATTTTCCCTTTCCTGGCTATCAACACCTCCTGCTTCCACCCGAACCCCATACTGCTGGTAATCATCTGGTCAGTCAGAGACAATCAGAAGGTGTGGTTGGACAACATCTGTGCTCACTAGTCACCTGCAGGTAGGGAAGAAAGAGGCCTCATCAAGCAAAGCCAGGCTCTACCGGAGGCTCAGACAGCGCCTATTACGAGGTTTGGGTTTCACACAGACGCCGCTGGGTGTGATCCCAGGGCCAGTGTAATGCCAAAAGTCATGCAAACCACAACCTCGCGCACCGTCTCCCCTGCAGCGAGACATGGAGCACAGAACAAGCCAGTAAAATCTGTCGGGATTATTAGCTTGGGCTCGGAGCCAGAGCTGGGAGCTGCCACAAGGGCAGGGAGGCTGCCTTCAGCCCTGTAGGTCAGCGGAAAGGAAGTGGAAGTCCCCTGACAGGCACGGAGAGGCAGCCGCAGGAAAGGCAAGACACTTGAGAAAGGTCACAGAAACACCAGTCTGACCTGCTCCTTCTGCCTTAAAATACACAAGATACACACGGGTGCGTGAGCTTCTTACTTCTTTGCTTTGTTCAGACATTTTAAAGAGAGCTCTGCTCTCCCTACTCCCTTTGCATCCCCCCAGTCCACACCAGTTTTGGGAACAGTTTAGGCTTTTAATCAGTGAAAACCTTGGATGGGGAAAAAGGACAACAGGTTTTTTTGGAGAAGGGTCACCACCTCAACACAGAAACAGCCCCCAGCAGCATGCAGGGATGTTGGATGCTCTAACATCAGGGGTGTCAAACTCACAGCTCCTGCCATTCTCCTGCTCCTGCAGTGTAACACGCGTCACACGCTGCACACGTGACCAGCGCTGGCAGGAGCATAGGGACAAGGAGCTCAGCACTGCCATTAGGTAGAAACAAGGTGTTGGTCCAGATAAAACAAGGTGGAGGGCTGGATTTGGCCCACGGGCCATGGGTTTAACACCCCTGCTCTAACAGCAGTGCCAATTCCAGCTGTCACCAGCCAAGCTTCTGCCTGCTTGTTTTCTCTGCAGTGTTCACTCTGAGTGGAGGAGAGGCCACAGACTGGAAATCGCTCCAGGATATCTGCTACTGGGCTAAGAAAGCCGCTGGTGAAGCAAGGCCTTCATGGGCATGAAAATTTTATTTACTATTTGTTAGGTAGTACTGATAGACACCCCTTTTTTCTGGCCACCAGGAACCTTCTCCCAGCAAACCACAATACGTAGGCTTTCAGAAGGAAGTCAAGAGCTTTACACACGACACCAGCACTCATCTTTCTCAGTACGGCAGAAGCGGCAGCTGTTCCTTCCATTATTCTTGGAAATAAGGGGGAAAATAGCTAGGCCTCTCGAGCTTTGGCACCTCTTCCCTCCCGCCGTTTGGTAGGAGCCACAGTTACTATTCAGGGCAGAAGTGCTCAACAGGGTACACATTCCAGGGGGTTGAGCCATTCCGTGTGGTCAGGCTCAAAATGGCAGAGAGCGACAAATAGGACAATTAGAAAATACAACAGAAACCACAACATAAAAACAATTGGATTCTATTACAAGAAACAGTTCTATGGCACGGTTCGATCCATCACTCCATGTGCTGGGTTGTGGTGGTGACTTGGAGCCTGCTGCTGTTATCCATTTGCAATCACATTGCAGCCCAGCTTTCTGCTTAATGCAAAGAAGCAGAGCTAATCAGATTCGCTCTCTTTCTGCTTAGCGTCTCCAGTTCCCAAACACGCTCTGCACTGCTCCAGCTGATGTTCAGCTAACACTAACCAGGAGCACACAGAGAAAAAAAAATAAATGGAACTACCTTTTAATATTAGTCCCGTTTTCCACCTATTATGTCAAAAATTCCTTCTACATTTCAGCTTTGCAAACAAAAGTCAGGAAATTCCCATTTCCCTCTCTACACCACACCCGCCTCACATATGAGTTCCTTCTCCAAACTGCTCTTCCATTAGTATCTGGACAATCAATTAGAGCACAGACCTATTGGGCTTTCCTCTCGCACTCTGGGACAGCGTATTTAAGTATTTCCTGGCTAGGGACTTCCACAGGAGGATGCCTTTCTGCTGGCACTGTAATAGCCCCTCTTAGTTAATCTCTCCGAGGTGACCATCACATGCTCTCCTCCTCTCTCTTTCCCCCCAGCACTATTTAATTGTTGCAGTCCTACACAGGAACTCTTAACGTGCACTTGGCATTTCCACTCTGAGGACAAACGGAGCCCTGGAATGGCTGCTTCTTTCACCGTGCCACAGGGCAGCTGGAGCACTGGAAGAATCAGCTACAACACCTGGATCCTCACTAGAGTGACCACCACAACAGCAGAGATGGCCCCAGACTGGGCAAACAGCACGAAAATTCAGCGAAGAGATCCAGGAAAAGACTGGCTTACAGGAATACCCTAATCGTGAGCCAGGTTAGGCTGCACAGGAGGAGAGTCACCCATTACAAACACAACTGAAGATCTGCCAGAAGAACAACAAAAAAAAATCAGCAAGTATTTACAAGAGATGAGAAAGAGACGTAGGTGGAAGACAAGTGTCAGGATACATGTCTCTATCCAGAAGGAGTGGAAAAAAAAAGGGAGACTGCAGAGATGAAACCCCAGACAGCTTCTGCATCTGTACACATCCCCCAGCTAATACCCACTGCATCAATCAGAACAATGGCAGCTCCAGAGAGGACCCAGATTATCCAGCTCCTTCACTAACATCTTCCCCAGAGGCTGCATGCGTGTGTAAGGGGATGGAAGAAAAACATGCTTCTCTAGGAGATTACTCACGGCACTTTTGATATAGCCCCTTCTCTTATAAACGTGTCTTTTTAAAATTAACACTGCAGCTGGCTTGTAAGTGTGTCAGATGTAAAAAAAAAAACATATCCTTGAAAACAAAGACACTGTGCTCA
The DNA here is from genome assembly GCA_033556795.1 of Tapera naevia. Lineage (NCBI taxonomy): Eukaryota > Metazoa > Chordata > Aves > Cuculiformes > Neomorphidae > Tapera > Tapera naevia. Next base: position 220,814 of record JAUMJJ010000059.1, read on the forward strand.
GCATATCCAGTGGCACCATTATTTAATATCAACACACTGGCTCTCTCCTTTATTCACTCCATCCTTGGAACACAAATCCACTGTAACAGCCACCCAGTGTATAATCTCACCATGCAAAGCAATGCAACCCGACAATAATCTTGCTCTCGCCATAACATTCTCACATACCAACAAGAAGAATTCAAGCTTAAATGCTTTTAAAAAAACATCCCAACCAACTGCAGTGCAGCATGAAGCAAACATCTAACAACTCTCAAGCTGGAGCAAATTCCCTCGTCCCTCCCTATTACTTCGAAAATGACCAATTTGCGCACCATGCAACTGCAATTGGTTCTTCCCGCCCCATACGGCTGCTCGGTCAGTTCACACAGGCTCACTGCACACTGAGCCTCTGGCTCACTGCTCTTCACTGACATCATTCTCACCTCCACGCTGTGTAAAATTCACCAGACAGACAGAGTATCTGCTCCTTTAGCCATAAAGCAATCACTGTCAGCCAACAGACACCTCCATCCAGACTCCCAAGTGCACCCTCTGACCTGCACAGTGCCCCTGCTAAGTATATGCTGGGGCGTGCATCCCATGAGGTGACACATCCCTCCTCCCCTGCAGGCAGCAAGGGCTAATGCAGATGCACCGATCCATCAGCGGCAAAGCTAAGGCAGAAACACCGCTCACGCCAGGCAGCAGAAGCAAAGTTCATCTCGGCTGGTTCCCATAGAGCCTGAGCTTTAGCACACCCCTGGCTTCATGGCATCCCCAGAACAAGACAGCATCATTCTGTGCTATCACAGCAGTGTCCTACAAAGGCTTTCCCAGTCTCTGCTGGAGCCTGAAAATTAGTTAGGTAGTTGGACCTGGAGCACCTGTGACCTGCAAGTCACATTTCAGAGATGGAGAGATGGCGTGGTACCCGACTTCAGGCCTGGCTCACCACAGGCATGCAGAAAAATATCCGGGTATTTTCCTGCCCTTGCCATTTATCCCAGTCTTCATGGACCACCTGGTCCCACCAGCTCTGAGGCTTCAGTCCAAACACCACCACACTTCGGGAAGCTCTTTGGCGAGCTCAGCCCACAGCTATCTCCTCAGCCAGTCTCCTTTTGCCCTTTCATAGGGGAGAGTTATTGCTATTATTTCTTGAGCCCTTTAATCTCCTCAGGCTGTGTCCCTGAGCAGAGACCCTCCCAGCAATGGGCTGTTAGCAGCGGGCTCTCAGGAACTACAGCATCTCTCTTGCTACATAGGCAGTTCCCTTTTTTCCCATTTGAAAATACTGTTTGGGAATGGAGTCGGCATCTGGAGGCACACAAATCTATCCTGGGGAAAGAACGAGAGGAGTGAAGGGGAAGGGAGGGACCTGAAAATGAAGACTGAGAGTGAGGTTTCACATTACAACTGAACCAGGCTAATAGTTCACTGCTGCCAAAAAGGGGGGCCCCATTTCCACCTTTCTTTCATTCCCCACCTTTAACTGCTGGCAAAACAACTCTCGTCCCTCCTGCCCAGCAGCTCTGACACTTAGCCTGAACCTGGTGAGCAGGTTCAGCTCTTTGTCCCAGGAGAAAACTATTCACTTTTTTCATACTTTGGGCAAGTCAGCTTTCTGAAAGCTGAACAAGCTGGATCTGTTTAGCACCAGAGTGCGCACAGAGCAAGCAATACAGGCACAGAGCCCCGAGCAAGGCATGAGCAACCCTCTTAGAAAGAGCAAGCGGTTAGATTGGCTCAGCCATTGCAAGAAAATCCATCCTTAGCCACGTGAAAAGATGGCTTCACCCAGCAAGTACACCGGTCAGCACAAAAGAAGGTGCAACAGCTGAAAAGCCTGCAATAGAAGCGTTTGCTAATAAATATAAAACCGGGAGTTTCACCTATGATTAGGCTTGACCTACCAACAGCATTTCTGAACTGGATGATGAAGGCAGCTGTGGAGGTAAGGACTGACACTAAAATGGAGCAGGCCCAAACCAGAGAGAAATACAAGACGTACTGCAGGATTTCCAATACTAATTGTGCCTGTTTCTAAATAGAACTCTGTTATAATCAAACAAGATGGCTGCCTTCATTACTATGCTCAGAAATGTCTGTTTTCGTTACAAACTCAACAATTAGTTTCAGGGCACCCTTGATAAAGCATTTTTATTTTCCCAGCAGTTTCTACATCATCAGATGAACAAAAATAATGCAGTTCTTTTCAATTAAAAAAAAAAAAACACAAACCACACACACACAAACAAATCACCAAGACTATATCACTCCTCTGTCTTTACTCCTCTCCACCTCCTCTGCTCAATTACTAAAAGCAATTTACAGACAATAAATGTAACTTCACAGCTGCCTGTATGAAGTATTCCCTTCATTTTATAGATGAGGTTACACGCTATACTGAAATTAATATCAGTGAGGTCTACTTCAAAGCTGGATAAGCAAGAGGTACAGATGAACTCCTAAAGAATACAGATCATGCCTGCACTCTAGTAGAACTGGTAATAAAGAACTAAGGATGTTACCAGTTGGATACAAATTTCTTGAATGTATCTGCTTAAATACAGTAGGAAAAAAGAGCTTGCTTTGAGGTTTTGTTTTGGTTTATTCTGTTTTTATTAGGAACATCATGAGATTTCAGATTTACCACTCAGCATCCCATAGACCAAACATGCTCGCCTCGCTAGTAAACACATGCTTAACTGCTAACCTCGTGGACTCAAATAGGGTCTTCCAAGCTGGTGCAAGATCACCAGGAATCTGCAGCAAGAAAGTCTGTACGTAATTTTAACTGACAAAGATAAGCAAGTTAGGAAAGACTTCAATGCTTTCTGCCACAGCCTCATGGGCTTTGGCAGGCTGGGAGAAGCAAGAACGTACGCCTGTTGTTAAAATTGCCAGCAGTGACTTTGAAAAAGCACCAGGAGTAGCAACACTAAAGGGAAAAAAAAAAGCAGCACAGTTTTGTGCAGGCGCTCTTCTGATGATAACTGCTCCTTAAGGCTTAATAAAAATGCACAGCCAACTTTCCTTCTTCCACACATTAGCAGAGCTCAGAAATAACACCTGAATCTAGTTACACAACTCAGCAGGCCCAGCTTCTCCCAGGAAGAAAATGCCACCGGCAGGCAGGTACTCCAAAGGCTGAGTCATCCCAACAGTCCCTTCAAGGGAAAATAATCCTATTAAGAACTGGGGTGCTGGTATTGAAAATAAAAGGAGTGTTAATTTTGGCACTCTTTAATTACACTAGTCCATGCTGTCCATTTACTACCAAACCTTACACCTCCAGGTTAGTAAACTCATCACAGTCCTCTATCCATCCCCAAGGTCCTTTCCTGACACCAACAACTGCCAGGCATCACCTGTACGTTTCCTTATCCCTGACTAACACAAACAAGTATTTGTACAACCACAGCACTTGGAAAACTAATTTCGGATTAAGGCCTTCATTTCTAGCCTGCATACAAATACCAGGCATGCTTGAACCAACAGGGCATTATGGGCTTCCATGTTGTGACAAGCTTAAAACCAAAAGCCATATTGTGCACACATCAAAAATCAGATAGGCTTCAAGATGGACCCAAAACCCAAACACCACACAAAGGATTTGGGCTTGTAACATCTCTCACACAGGTAGGGCGGATAACTCAATAACATTTCTAGCAAAACTGCCATTTTCTGCATTTTCACTGCAGCATATAGAGATGCACGTGCCCACCGACAGTTTTGTCCTTTTCACCCAAGCCTGCAACAGCATCACAGCTTCGCTCTAACCTTGAAAATGGCTCAGCAGAGGTAGCGCCTGCCCAAGCAACCGGAGTCCACGCACAGAGCATGCAACCCACTTTCCCCTCTCCAGGCAAGATCTAGGGTGCTCATGCCAATCCATTAAGTCCCAAAACCTCCCAAAAGCTGCACAACAACAGCAGGAGGAGAGAAGCAACCTAATAGGCTCAAGTTCTGCAGTTTAAACTGGCACCCTGACATTGCTACAGGAGCCGAGAACTCAACTCCTACCATGGTCCCAGTCCAGTGGCTGCTCTTCCTGGGGACAGACTGCAGCACTCCTCCCTCTCCTAAACTCTTCCAAAGGAGAAGGACTGTGAAAGAAACCAGCAGCTCAGGCTGATAATTTTATTTTTGAGGATGGTAGATCTGTTGTGGAAACTGATCCACTGATATTTTTCTAATATAAGGAACATATAAGATGCCTAGAATTTGATAGCTGCTTTTTAATTAAATTGAAATAAGTAAATCATAGTCTGTTGCCATGGAGAATGAACAGACACAGCCTCTTGACTCCAGGGCAGGATCAAGCAGGAGAGGCAGACAAGGCTGTGAAATTAAAAACACCTATTTTAAAGCAAATGGTCTTGATAATTAGCAAAAAACGTGGCATAGGGAAATAATACAACCATATGGCAGGAAGTGGTTTTCAAGGTGAACTACAAAGCTGTTTTAAATAAATGAATAAACTGCTGGAGTTGCTGGGTCATTCGCAGAATCATATATGCAGGATAAAATGCATTTTTAAAAATACACGAAAAAAACAGCAATTAGCTCTTCTCTCAGTTTTCTGCCTATAGCCTGCATCTGTGTCTGTTCTTCTTTTTAAGGACTTGTTTGAAGCGATTAACGTTTGCACCCGTTTGCAGTTACCAGAGAGCCGTCAAGCTCACACGTTTTCAAAAGCCTTGCGGTTCACCCTGAAGCGAGAGCCAAGTTTATGGGATATAAAACCTTTTATCTCTTACTTGGTGTCATTACACAATCTTGGCCAGGTCATCAAACACTAATAATCATTTCTGAAGCTGTGCATCCCTGCTATAATTTCCATGACAAAGTGACTTTGGAGGGAATTTGCCCCTCCGCACACATCATGTACCCAATCCTGTGCTACACCTCTCAAGAACTACAGCTCAGAGAATCCAAAGGTAACCCTGTTCCATCACGGGGATGAACCAGGACCTTTAGCACAAGCTTGGCTGATGGACAAGAGCCTTGCACACTCCCTTCTCAGTTTGTCCAGAGCACAGTGCATCAAAATATACCACCCTTTCCTGCTTCTGACCTCACCTGTTACCAGCTCACCCCCATCAGCAAAGAAACATGAGGGCACACAGTTCATGTTGCTGCTATGCTGCCTCTGTAGAGAGGGTATTATGCAGCAGTTGTCCCATCCTTAAGACACTGGTGGATCACAGCAAGGAAACTCCCTCATCACCTTTTACAGCCCAGCCAGGGTAAATCTGAGTGAGGCTGCCTTACAACTTGCAGTGAGCACGTGGCCAAAGTGCATTGAATTCATAATAGCTTAAAAATACTTGAAATACATTGTACCTGATGACTCAGTTTCAAAAATGTGCTGTGCATTTTTTTGAAGGGAAGGGACAGATGAACTTCCATTTCCAACCTCCCATCCACTCTAGGAGAAAAACTAACTTTTTCTCCTATTTTGTGAAGGCACAAATTGTCAGGCACAGTCTTTCATCTTCCATCGCAGCCAGTGACCCACACCAAACAAACCATCAGGGTCCCAGTCCAGGCCCTTATGACACAGCTGGTTATATTAAAAATCAGTCATATTTCCAGTACTAATGAGCAGAATTTGAGCTGGCTATTGACCAGTTCTCTTCTGTGCCTCACCACAACCCAAAAAATCCCCACAAAGGGAGGGGAGTCAAGACAGAAATCTTAAGAAGAGAAGGGGTTTGGGGAAAAATGAGCCATTAAAGTGAGTATTGCCTGCTTTCATGGTTTTGCCCTGTATTTTGGAGCATTTGCTGCTTTAACTGAAGTCACACTACATAAAATCCGTGGCTTTTATTGAAAAATAAACTCCAGATCCAAGTCTGCATGAAGATATGTATAAGCTTGCAAACCTAGTTCACCCTGAAGCACACCAGTAAGGACCCCAATTCCTCACCTTATAAAAGCTGGGATGTGGGTGGCACAAATAGGCTAACGCACAGTACCTGCCCAACCCTCTCACTCATGCAGCCCCTTTCTTTCCAAAGCCTGCAGCAAGAGGAGATGTGAAACATCTCAGGACACATCAGCTGCACTGGACGGTGCCAAACATCATCAGCTTCCCACCTCCCCACCACATTCCATGATGTGCAATCAGTTTCCTGCTGCTTGAACCACAGTCCTGCCCCGTAACTTGAACACCAATGGCTTCACTGAGACCATTTTTACCCTCACAGGAACTGGGTACCCAGTGGGCAGGGGGTGCCTTGTTCCTCCTCACTTCATAGCACTACTCATTTTTTACTTCGACTTAAAAGAGAAGAGATTTAACACAATTATCAAGGCCAGCCTTGTGCCTTCCTCTGAAAGGGAACTGTGGTTTCTTCTCTGTCCCCACAAGCCAAGATAACCCTGTAGGGGAAGACTTTTTCCCGGGGACACTCCCAGTTGGCCAGAGCCAAGGTGAATGGGCGCCTGCATTAAGACTCAAGCCAGGCAGCTGCCTGGCGTATGAAGGAAGATGCTAGACATGCCCAGGAGCAGATTATTTTCATATCACAGCAGAGAGGGTTGTGGGCCAAAAATAAAATTTAAAAAAAAGGAAAAAAAAACCCCTCACACATAAAACTGTTCCCTTCAGCAGCATTGCACCACACCACACGCAAAGCGGGGAGAGCACTCATGGGGCCAAGCTCCCAGTTCCCATTCCTTGCGCTCTTCCCTTGCCTGCTTCTCCTGTACTTCCACCCTGCCTTCACACCACCTCAGCTCCCTGCGAGCCCCTCCTGCCTCCCAGCCCACCTCCTTAAGACCCCCTTTCTCTCACCCACAAACTTCTCATCTACATGCCCCAACATCTTTTCCAGTACCATTCTCAGCACCCACACACAGCGAAATCAGGGCAAAGCACTTCCCAGACAAGCAGTGGCTTCAGACACCAGCCCTGCCAGGGCATTTTTCACCTGGAGGTAGGGCTCATCTGGACTCCCACTGGGAATTTCCAGCCACTCACTCGAAGAGTGTGTGTCACACATGTGTGCACTCACTGCTGTCAACAACTTCCAGTCATGGTCCCAGTGCACGAGGGGCTACCTGCCCACCACCAGCTGTAATCCAGCGTCTCATAAGCAGGATGGCACTTCAACAGGAATACAGACCACCTAAACACTCTTCTTAACAGGCAGAAAGGTCACTACGACTTGGTTCTCAAGTAAGGGGAGGAGGGAGATGAGAGAAGGGAGGGAAAGCAGAGGGGGGATGCAATGCACAAAACTGCATGGTGTTAACTGTTTGTTCGCCACAAAAAAAGAAAATACGAAGAGCCACAGAATGACGGCTGGAGGCAGACAGACACCCAAGGCAGGGGCTGAGCGGAGCACCAGCGCTGTCCCCTGCTCTCAGCAGCCCCAGAGGCCACCCCGGCCTCTGCAGGCGGGAAGGAAGGGGACAGAGACGGTAGAGAGGGAAGGAGGCACAGAGGGAGCCGGGAGGGAGGAATGGGGCAGAGGGATGGAAGGGAGGGGGTAGAAAGGGAAATGGGAAGGAGGGAAGAAGGCATAGATGGATACGGGAAGGAGGGATGGGGGCAGAGGGATGGAAGGGAAGGGGCAGAAAGAGAGATGGGCGAGAGGGAAGGAGGCACAGAGGGAGACAGGAGGGAGAGAAGGGGGGAGGCGGGAGAGAGGGAAGGCGGGTCCCCCTCCCGCACACCCCAGTGCGTGTGGGGATGATGTCGCGGGCAGAGGGCGGGTCACACCCCGCCTGAAAACAAACCCACCCCCACGAGCACCGCACACACGGCGGGGGAGGAGGGAACACACACACACGCACACAAACCAAGAGGTGAAAAAGTCACCTCAGCACGAACAAGGGGGAAGGAGAGGGAGGGGGCGGGTCGTGTCCTCCCCCCTCCCCGCCCGGCCTGGCGGGAGGAACCGGGGTCCCGAGTTGCGGGGGGGACGCGCGCCGGGCAACGGCCCCAACAGGCGCCGCGGTCGCCGCTTACCTGCGGGGAGCGGCGCTCAGGGTCCCATGGCAGCCCCGTCCCGTCCCGTCCCGCGGCGGCAGAGCGGCTCCCGGCTCTTTGTTACGGGGGAAGGGGGGAGGGAAGGGGGGAGTACGGATCCCGTCAGCTCATGTGACGCGGCGCGCTCGCTCTCTCCCAGGGTTTTTCCTTGCTCTGTTTTGTTTGGGTGGTTTTTTTCACCTCGCTCCCGCTTTTCGCGCGGCGCTCAGGGCGGGCCCCGCAGCCCCCCGCGGGTCTCAGGCCCCGCTGGATGCGGGCAGAGCGGCGGCGGCGGAGGAGGAGGAGGAGGAGGAGCCGGGGCGGGGCGCGCGCCCTCGGCGGGGCCGGGCTCCGCCGTCGCGCAGCGTTGCCCGGAGGGGGAGGGCGCTGCCCCGGCCTGCGGGAGGCGGGTGGGCTCCACCTCCGTGGTTTTACTTTCCCCCTTCCTCCGGGGCAACGCGTGCCTTTTGCTGTCCCAAGGAACCATCTTTGTCCAGCAGTCTGCAGCGACCTGCCTCAAAACGCTTTTCTTCCTCCCACACCTTCCAAATTGTCTGAGGCAAATAGAATCATAGAATTGTTCGGGTTGGAAGAGACCTTGAAGCCCATCCCGTTCCAACACCCCTGTCATGGGCAGGGACACCTTCCACTGCTTGTGGCTCCTTTTACCTTGCCCAGGCTATAAGGAATCAGAATCACTTAGTTGGAAAAGACCTTTGAGACCATCGAGTCCAACCAGAAATCCACATGCTGAGAAAGAGCAAAGCTGTCAGGGTGTTGCTGGCTCCTGGCTGTTGGATAGCGGCATCTTTGCACTTATCAAAGATTTGGAGATTGCTGACGAACAAGCAGAGAAATGCCACAAAGAACTATGATCCAAAGGTAGAGTGAATTCAGACCTACTGCCCTCAGCAGCTGGACTTCAAACAAAACCCTCTGGAAATGGTTTAATCTGGCAGCAGCTCCATCAATTAATGCTTTAATGTTTAATGTTTTCTGAAGTTTTAGTATCAGGGACAGTAAGGCTGTATGCATCCTTAGGCAGAGGAAAAAATCATAGAATTGTAGAATGGGTTGGGTTGGAAGGGACCTTAAAGCCCATGCAGTTCAAGCCCCCTTGCCATAGGCAGGGACACCTCTCACCAGACCAGGCTGCTTAAGGCCTCATCCAGCCTGGCCCTGAAAACTTTCAGGGAGGGCACATCCACAGCTTCACCACCCTCAGCGTGAAGAATTTCTTCTTAATATCTAATGTAAATCTTCCCCCTTCCAATTTAAAGCCATTCCCCCTCATCCTATCACTACATGTACTTGTAAAAAGTCCCTCTCCTTCTTTCCTGTAGCCCCTTCAGGTACTGGAAGGCCACTATGGGGTCTCCCTGGAGCCTTCTCTTCTCCAGGCTGAACAAGCCCAACTTTCTCAGCCTGTCTTCATAGCAGAGGTGCTCCAGCCCTCTGATCATCTCCGTGGCGTCCTCTGGACCTATTCCAACATTTCCGTATCCTTCTTATGTTGGGGATTCCAGAACTGAGGCACTGCCAATCGCTCCCTACAGGAGGGGGACAGGAGCCATGGCAGCACCAGCTGTCCTAGAGGAACAGCCACCTCGTGAGGCGTGCTGTCGGGCAGGCACAGGGGCTCTGCTGGCCTCCTGTAGCGTGGGGGAGCAGTGGGAACCCTTAACAGTGGGTTTGTTCCCCTCCTAAAGTTTGTTTCTCCCCTGTTGCTGTGCTCTGCGCCCTGGTGCATAGGCCTGGGCCTGCCACAGTGCTCTGGAAATAAATAAAAGTGCAGTTATGTGTGTTTCTAGTTGGGGCTCGCCAGGAGAGAGAGGAAAACCCCTCGTTTTCTCTAGAAGAAATGAGAGAAATAGCAGTACTGAGTCAGATCAGCATCCTGCCTCCGAGAGCACTGAATAGACAAACCCTAAGACTGTTGGCTCTAACAAGCAGACCATAATGTTGCCCTAGAAAGATGCCCCGTGACTTGGTGATCCTGCAGTCCAGGCACCTCCTGACCCCCATCTGGGGTCTTTGTATTTAACAGCTTCCAAGGGATTTTTTGTCAATACATTCCTTTTTTTTTTTTTTTTTTGGAAGCATGTGAAATTTTTGGATCTGCTACATCATGCAGCAAGCATCCAGCTCTCTTCTTCAGACAGCATTTAGTCATCTCCTTTTGTTTGCCAAGCTCTAAGTGGGGAGCAGAGAAACATCACCTTTCTGCAGTTCTTTAGTGCCCCAATATGCCATTTTTCTTCACAAGCCAAAACTAAAAAGCATTACATCGCCACGCCAGGACATATAGAGGAAACACAGATGACATTTCTATCAGAAATGCGGACAGCTCAGGAAACCTCATACTCCTTCATCAAATACAACCGCAAATTCAACGAGCAGCTTCCCTGCTGCTCTAGTCAGTCAGAAGATTACTCCTACGCTGGCATGAGCTTTCTAGACACCACAATAGATGTTAAAAAATGGCACCCTGCAAGCTAGCACATACACAAGAACCTACAGACCATAAAACTTCCTCTATGAAGCGGATGCAGCAAGTCCAGCAGCCATTCAAAATGCACCGAGAAGCTGTGAGATTCAGCCAGCCCTGCAGATATTGTTGCACCTGCTCTGAGGGCAAAGCTGGTGATGCGCTTTATCCAGCAAGGTCACTCTTCCAGAAAAATAGATACAAGTTTACTACAATAAAGATACAACAGCAACAACAGCCATTTTAGAAAATCACTTTTCACAGTATCAAGGTTTATTTGGTGTTTATGTAGCGCAACGCAAATTAACAAGGACTGGCAAAGCCTCTGAACACATTAGCTCTCTGCAAATTCCTTTTTCTGCCTTCTATTTTAGAGCTTCTACTGTAGCATTCCCTCCTGCAGCCACGTGCCCCTGATAGCAGTAATATTCCACACATAAAATCATCTTCTAAATTACTGTCTCTGAAAGATTTTTTTTCCCAGTGCCTCTTCTCCTAACCTTCAGGCTCTCCCTTCCCCAGCTCATTACAGGAAGCGAATCCGCAGATGAAAACACATGAAATAGAACCAGATACCGCCAGAGCATCAAACATGAAATATGCCAGTCCCGCTCCACAGACAGCATAATCAATGCGTTTCCTCCCACAGTAAAACCACCAAAACTGTTTGCTCCTGCATGTGCTCATCCCAAATCTCTACAGCTCATCACTTCATCCAGCACACGAGATAGATGCCCCCTTAGAAACCATGTGAACGAAACTAAATAATTGCTGCCTTAGAATGAGCACGTGCAGCCAGCCAATAAAGGACAGAAACACGTACTCATCATTAGGAGAGTGTTTGTCAGACAGCAATAACTTGAACCCTTCAATCCTTATCCCAAAGGAGACCTACAAAATGTTCCCAAAAGATAAAGCTTGGGAAATAAAACTTAGATACTAGATACTAAAGCTCGGGGATTTAACAGAGATGGTGTGTTCCTAGCCCATTACAGCCTCCACACTGAGCTCTCCCTTTGTCACCAGCACAAACAACCCTTTTTCGCTAGTGGTCCGGCAGAGAACCAGCAGCCTGTCAGTCACCTCTGCTCACATCCCTTTCCGCTCCATAGGTGCTCCCTTTTTTCTCAAGTGGTAAAATTGATTCATATAATTAGATTAAACTAAAAGCAATTGCATCTAACCCATAGTTAGCTTGACTGTTGCTGCTTTCTGTCAGATCTGATAAAGAGACACCGAGCCCAAAAGCTTGTTTGCTTTTTCCAGCTCTCCCAGTTGATCTAACAGAAGAGATTACCTCTTGCCACAAACCTTGCTTCCCTAGGATCTTTAAACCATCATGGCTACAATACCACTTCTACTTTTTAACGTCTTGCCTGCTTTAACCAATTCTTCCAGATTCTCTTATCTGTGAAACAGCATATGATAAAATGAATTCCCTTCTGTATCGATTCTCATACTGTTCTCATAAATGTAATAACCGAGTACCTGCTAGGACTGCATCAGCGGATCTGGCTAACGTCTGTCATAAGAAGGGCTTGATTTTCTTTTTCTTATCCTCTCCCAAGGAAGAAAATAATGCACAGAGAAAAGTATTTTGGTTTCATGAGGTGGGATTTTTCCCCTTTTCCTCTATTCACATTCCTCTGAGTTTATACCTGAGAAAATGAGGACGATGGCAATTTCTGCGATAGACCTTATTTCCCAGGGAAGTTAATTTTCAGAGCATTGAGCCACCCGTAGAAATGTGTCTTCTGCACAAAGCAACATTTTAATACACCATTCCCTACCAAAGGAAAGCTAATCGTATTCTTGACATTTGGGACAGAAACTTCCTAAGGAAAGAACAGCACTTCCCTTTCTCTAGAAAAAGAGTTTCAATGCGTGATCCTCAGTATGTGATGTTCAGACAGATTGTTGCCGATTATTGATTATAACCATACAGGCCAGCACTTTATACAGTTATAAATAGGAAAATCTGGAAAGCAAAAAGAGTAATGTGCCTTTTCATTGCACCGAGGCAGATTAGCATAGGACAGCTTGGAGGGGAAGTGGTGCAGACAGACTATTTCATGCTAAAAAATAGAGAGAATTTACTTATGTGTAAGGAACCACACTGCTGTTCCTCAGAGATGAACCCCGAATGATCCCACGTGTCTAAAATGGCAGTAGGTTCAACATAAGAGCTACTGAAAGATAGAAGTTGAGGTGAAGAGAGGAATCATCTGTGCTCAAGCACTGAAAGCAGAAATACCAGAAGACCTCAGGGAGACAGTAGACAGTGGCTTTAATATGTTTTTGCAATGTGATATGGCAGCAAAAATCATGCAGTTAATTTAATTTGGGGTTGTAAAGGCAGAGACCTCTTCTCAGAGATATAGGCAATAGTCCCATTTTTTAATATAGTGGTGAGACTGCAGTCGGAAGACATGTTTAGTTCTGGACAACTCAGTGCTAGCTAGATGTCAACAACTTGGAGGGAAATAAAAAAAAAGGAGAAACATAAAATGATAAAAAAGCTGGAAGGTATTACAGCATGTGTAGGTTGGCCAAATAACAACTGTGAAGAGCATCACGGGAATTGTGTATGAGAACTTCAGGGGTGCAGAAGCACCAGGGAGCAAGAAAGACTGTTTAGGGTTGTCTGAGGGAGTTTAAATCATATAAATGTAAATTAAATTAAGCAAAGAAAACATTAATCTACGAGATAGCATCCCAGAGGAGCTCCCATCACCTGATTCACACAAGACTGGATGGAGCAAAGCACATGAGAAACCCCAACTGCAAGAAGGGATCAGATGAGGACGATATGGCTTTGAGACCATTTAACTGCCCACTAACTGGCACATCTGCAGAGCAATAGGTCTCAGCCCAGTACACGGCGGGACCTTTCCCTTCTCTGCCCTGTTGCTGGAGACATTTTTAGACCAAAATTACCATGCAAGTAACCATGGAGGGAGTGCTGTACTCAGAGTACTTAGGGGTGTATCAATCAGCAGAATTTTTCCCTTTCACCACTGGGATCTTCTTGAGAGGCCGCTGCTTCATCATTTGGTAGGAACAGCGGTGATGGAACTCTTATGTTTTAATATTGCCACTGTAACATTCCCTCAGATTACACAGACCGCTGAGTAGATGTCCTGGGCAGCACTTACCTCTCCCAGAAAGTCTGTGGCATCCAGATACAGCAGTTAATTGGAATAAAAAAAATATCTGAGGCTTTATTATTCCTTAGTTAGAGGGACGAGATCAAGATAAGTCCTTTTTCTAATACAGGAAAGCCAGCTTGAACTTGTACCCATAATACCTTTACATCGCAGTGTGCCATCACGTATTCTGGCCTGCCTGTCATACAGAAAAGGAGACCTGACAGCGTGATATATGCCTCCCAAGCAAGGGCTTATAGACCATGTTGCTCCTCATCTTGAACGTGCCACACACACATTGCTGGAGGAAAAAAAAAAGAAGAAAAGGCCCAAACGATTTTATGAATGCTGTGTAGGGGGGCTGGATGTCTTTTCTCATTGAGGCTATATTTTTTTAACACACTCCCTTAGGGAGGCAGTGCAGTGATAATTATCAGTCCAGCCATACCCAAAGCCCACAAAGGTACAGTCCCCTATAACTGTTGACCTGAAATAGCCTTTCTCTACATAAAAATGTCACAATCTTCATGAAAGAAACCTTTCTGCTTATTTATTTAAATCAAAAACATGGCCTAACACACACAAGCATGCACCAGGTAGAAGTGTACCAATATTTGGGTTTGAGATAGTCCTGTAATGGATTCCTGGATGTCATGCTAAAATTAATCCATCACCCCCCCCTTAGTTTATCATGAACCTCTGAGTATTTCACTTCCACTCTGCCTAATGGTCCATCTTTCCCAGGACAACACACTAGAAACTGCTGTAATTTCACACTCTTACCTTGCAGACTCAGTATAAAGAAAAGAGGAAATAAAAAGAGGGAAATGTTTTCTCCTTTCTTTTCAGTGTAGCTTTTGTCTGAGTGCCAGGACAGGCACTGGCAGCTCTGAAAACTCAAGATTAATTAAGCAATTAAGAATTGATATCTAGTGACTGGAAATGAGAGGTGCTGCATTCATTTTAGCTATGCAAGAACCAAAAATAGCTAACCTGGTTTTTATGGACAGCAAGATTATTTTAAATCTTTGGGAGGGAAAAAGAGTTACAGCTTCTTGTATTGAACTGGTTTCTTCTCATCGGTAGTTTGCACGTTCCTTAGCAAAGGACCTGGCTGTGCAGAGGGCCATGCTGGAAGAGCTGCTGTACTTTAGTTTCAAACCCTGCCTTGACCTCTGTGAGTCTGAAAGCGTACAGAAATCCCGAGAGAGCAAAAGTCAAGCTAAAAGTTTTACTTTCTCTTCTCCTTGTGCTAGCACAGCGCAGCCCTGCTTGAATAAACAACCCAACCGAGCAGGAATTACATCATCTCAGAACTGTGGTTTCCTTTAAACATTAAAAAGAATGACAAGCAATTTTCAGTCACATAATTATCAGCATTATCTCGTCTCCTCACACCTCCTTCTTCTTCAGCATTTAACTGTTGGGATGGTGGGGACTTCCCTGACTCCCTTCCACACCAGCAGAGAGCCTTTGCTACTCAGCTGCAGCCATTTGTTCTTCCCTGTCTAAACTCTCTCAATAAGCTCAGGAACTTCTTCAGCAATCAGGAAGACTTTATGGGGTAGATGAGCATCACATTCCCTCCATAAACATTTATTTGGGGAATTACAGCGTTCATAATTGGCCTTTCCATGGTAATTTGGTTCTTATGAGCTTTACTATTGCCAAAGTGGTGGATACCTCCATAAAAGAGAGCAGCAGTTTCTCCTGCAGCTCTGCTCCCTCAACAAACACACCTCAGCTAGGCAGATGTGAGCCCGATCAAAACTCGCATAAGAAATCAAAAATGAAAAGCCAAGTGCTGCAGAAACCAGTGCTGGTGACTCAGAAGAAACTTCTTTTCGCTATCCTAAACTATAAGGAGTTCAACAGCTCCAACTTATCCAGCTACTGGCTCCTACCTGGACAATTTGATACCAATAAGAATGCAGGAACCTGAATTTTGCTCCAACTTCACCTCTGACTACCTGCAATTTTGGAAAAGTCATTTAACCTCCAGAGTCTCCAATAACTTCCTGAGTCACCATTTTTTCCATGTATGAACCTGAAATGTCATACTCAGTCTTGCAAGGACTTTTGAAATATTTGATTTTAATGACACATGTCAGCGCCAAAAGCATCATTAGCGGCATTATGGAGCTAATTCCCTGACAAGAGAGGGAAGCTCACTGTGGTAGAGGTATTTTGGGTACAATTATTACCCCTGGAAGTGCTCAGATATCATTGGATAAAATTGTAGGCAGACAAATCATTCAGATGGGATAGAAACCAGAGGCCCTGGCTGGTTATTAAAAGACATAACGCTTTGAAGAAGCCCATATGTTAGCTTTTCTATGTGCACCCTGTTCCAATTTGGCTAATTGCATTCTGACTTCTTAAAGCAGGGTGCCTGACCTGCCTGGCCTTGCCAGCTGCATAGCCAAATCTTCACACGGCCCAGAGTGATGCAGCAAAACCTATGTATTTCAAAGAGCTGAAGGAAAAGAGGAGTTCCAAGAGGGGCTCGTTGACTGGTGAAGAGAAAGATCCCCTCCCAGTACGGGGCAGTGCTGGTGTGTAGGCTATGGCAGCCATCCCCTCCTGCCAAAACGCCCCTTGCCTCAGGAGCTGCTGACTTACACTTCTGTGTCCCTTCTCACCAGAACTTGCCCGGTGTTGTGAACCTTGCAGATCCACAGCTTGAAAAGCAGGTTGGCAGCGTAAAGGCCTGCTTACTAATAGTAAAGTACCTAGAAACATGCTAGTTAGGAATTGTAAATTGTATTTGTATTTTATCATTAACTAAGACAAACATTTTATCCCTAACAGTAAGTGGAGACTGGTTTGCCCTAGAATCCAGCAAGAGAAGGCACTGAAGGTTCACATTCTCCTCTTCCCTTGGAGATCAGGTAGTCTTCTCCTCTTAATGACGTTTCACTGTAGATAGCACATCTTGACCACCTCAGAATCCCGAAACACAGAAAGAGCAGTATCTGAGCTTCCATCAGCTTCCTGACACAGCAAAGAAGAGGAGCAGCATATGCTGCAAAGGATTTTTTCCACCATTGATACACAGTAAATTGTTCCAGACTCCAGATAGGATGCTCTTTCCAAATGGTGAAAGAAAATGGTGGCAGTTCCAAGCAGCTCCCAACACCTGGCCAATTTCAGATGCCAGTCTGACCCAACAATGGTATCAGTAGCCACTCTCCTGTCCCTCACATGGGCAGAACTGTGCCAAGATGTTGGTAGCTGATGAAGCTCTTTCTCCAGACTTCATGGATACAAAGGAGGGGAGCCTGTCCTGTCCCCATCTCTTCACAGGTGCTGGTGGCACCTGGGCTACGGTGCAGAGCTGTGAGGGGTTCGAGACGCACCAACCACATGAGCAGGAGACAGTCATGGCTGTGGATGTTCTCTGTGGCTCCAGGTGCCCACCTCTGGGAGTCTGTGGTCTGGGGGCTACCAAGGGAGCTGGCAGGGAGTTGTGGGCAGGCAGGGGACAGGAAAGGGAGCAGAGAGGACCTAGGGCACCATCTGGTGGCTTCACTCACTGTTTTCCCTAAATCCCTGTCTCACAGGGTCACAGTATTGCATGGCCAAGGGCTGAAGAAACACCAGGTCTTTCCATGAGACAGCCCAGTAGTAAGAAGAGACCCCTGCCCTTGGCCCAGACTTGCACACCCTCAGGGCACTTCTGTGTGCAAACCAAGACAGCAATAACCATTTCATTTGGGTGCTGTTCAGTCAAGCACTTCCCGTGATAAAGCCCCAACTCTAGCTGGGTCTTCAGACACTACTGCCATACAGATGGTTAACAGTGGAGACACCTCCGAGAAGGAAAGAGAAGACAGAAACAATGAAGAACACTTTGGACTACACTGTGGGCATGCATTTCATTGTCCACCACAAAAAAGTCTTTCTTGTCTACAGGTAAAGGCAAAATATAGTCGGCATGTTTCATACAACAGAGCAGAACCCATGCAAGAGCTTCTCTGCAGAAACGGATGGAACCAACAAACCGCTAAAGTGCTGCCAGTATTTTTTTCCTTCTCCAACTAGGATTTCCTGTAAAGCCATGCAAAGGAGTTGTTTTAAAGGGATTGGGTGTCACCAACACCCTCTGCAGCAACACCAGCCAAGACAACACGGTGAGGTGATCACAGTGAGAGACTCCAGCTCTCAGACCAAAGTCTCACATCTGGTGGAAAGGGCAAAGGATCCTACTGGGAAAACAACACCTCCTTTAGAAGAAGGCAGGCACCACTGCTTACTTTGATAATGGGTCTCCACTGCCCTGTCAATACAAAGGGATAATTCAACACCCAGAAATCAAGGATTATACCACTGTATCCTGGGAGGACGGTGCTGGGGGAAGCAAGCTGAGCTGTGGCCCTTAGGGGAACAGATTTAAAGAGGAATCTCTTCTCAACATTCATTTTAAAGCAAAGCGGGTAGAGTAAACGCAAGCCAATCATGACTTCTCAGATTTGTGGAGCTGGGGGATCTGATCCTTAATTTGTCTTTTTTTTTTCCATTTGCTCAATACTTAAAAATGAACTCCTTTCCTCTTGTTAGTACGGCTCCTTTTCTGCAGCCATTCTCATAGGTCACAGGTGTCAAACTCACAGCCTGCAGGCCGAATCCAGCCCTCCACCTTGTTTTATCTGGACCAGCACCTTGTTTCTACCCGACGGCAGCACTGAGCTCCTTGCCCCTGTGCTCCTGCCAGCGCTGGTCACGTGTGCAGCGTGTGACGCGCGTTACGCTGCAGGAGCAGGAGAACGGCGGGAGCTGTGAGTTTGACATCCCTATCATGGGCCATGCAGCCAGGTAGGACAAAAAGACTGCATGATTGCCTTTTTCCTGAACAAATCTATGCTCCAGAGTAGCTGCAACAATATTATATAAATTGTATTTCCTAGTCTCTTCTACCCGTACCTGTAGGCACTTCCTCATACCTCCTTGGAAAACTGTACCATTTAAAAACACCCCAGCTCTCACAGTCTTCTGCTTTATAACTTTCTCTCTCACACTCTCTGATGCAACTGCAGTTGCCTGTGGAGCACAATGAGAAAGAAGCAACATTAGCTTGTAGCTACGTTGCTGCAAAAATTCCCTTTTCTTGTGCAGCAGCCTTTTACCCTTGCAGGGCCAACCCAAACCCCTAGATCCATAGAAATCAACACAGCAGCTCCCCCAACTTTGGCAAGCTCTGGGGCACAGCCCAGATCCCCAGGCTTGCCAAATGTTCCTTGGAAATTTTTTACACATTCACTCAGTTGATCCAAACCTGGTGTGATGCTTCCAGCACTTCAGCACTGACTGTTTGAGAACAGCCTTTTCTACTCCAAATGCTGTTCTTCCTCTCATGTTTTGTTTTAAACAGCTTCAGCTACATAATATATAGAATTGTTCAGGCATAAATGTAAGAAACATACTACTTAAAAAGGTAACAAACAGAAAGACAAGGCAAATCAATTCACTGCAAAGTGAGATCCTTGCCAAGAAATTTCCAGTAGCACCCAGTATTTTTAGCATTTATAAAATTCAAAAAGCAAAACACAGCAACTAAGCAGCATTATTTTGAAAGTTTTCATCTAATCCACCAGCTTCTGCTGAATATTTTATGGCCATACTGCAACATATTTATAGTTCATCTCAACATTACTTCGAATTTGTTAAGGAAAGGCATTGTTATAATCATGAAATCCTCTGAAAATTTTCCCATGAACACAAATGTTTTCTGGCCATCCTAGTGAACACTAAAATTTTATGCTTCAAAAATATTTATTTATAATTGTTGCAATCACTTCACAAATGGAAAATGGGTCTAATAAGCTATGCTGTCTATTCATTTCTCTTTTGAAATTAATTCCTCAACACTTGGAAGAGAAAAAGCATTTTCCTGTGGTTAAAGAAAGTCCAAATTGCATGTTTGAAATCTCTTCTAATAAAAAGAGCAAAGCAATAAGCGGATTATCTCTTTAAACATAGTATAGGAAGGCTGGAGGCCCCGGAGACATTTTCCATAGCCTCTATCTCTGATGCATAGCAACATTATCTTCAACTAGAGAGGGTCCTATGACCCTGGAGCTCAATTTTAATTTGATCTTCTTCTTTAAAGGGGTTTCTGTGATTCCTCTCAAGTTATGCTGCATATTCTCACTTTGGGTTGGTTTTGTTTGGTTGTTATTTTGTTGTTGTTTTTTTTAATCTGAGATAAAACAGCCTCAGCTTTTTGATCCATTGGTTTGATCGCGTTTTATGGATATTTAACATAACCTCTTCCCTGTCAGAACTAGAATATGCATCAGCAGAAATGGTTGGCAAGTTCCAGCTGACAGGAAAGAGAAGAGCTTGGATAGAAAATTCACCTCTAGGGCCTCCCTCCAGTTGTTCCAAGTTTCATAACTGGTCTATCTCACCAAATAATATACGGGGCAGGGGAAAGGAGCCCTAGACCCTTGTTGGGAAATACAGGCCAGCTGAAACAAAGGTGAACCTATTGGTTTTGGTGGGGCAGAGGTACCACGCCCGCTCCCACAGAGGCTCAAAACCCCAAGCAGTAACAATGCCCACTGCCAAGAAGAACAGGAAACTGGTAAGCTTAGCTTAAGCTTCTTTGGCCCCTGACCCACTTGGCATACGCAGCTCCAGAAAGCCCCCAGTTCCCACCTCCTTGTTCCTTTTCCTTGTTCTGGAAGGGGCACTGACACTGAGACATGGTGCCAGGCAGCAATATTTTCTCTTTTCCTTTTCTCCATCTTTATCTCTGTTCATGCATCCAGTCCTCACCGTACACTGCTGATATTGCTGAAGGGAAAGCTTTTACTCAGAGGCACTGATTTGAGTCGGCTGAGTACGGTCACAGCAGGCATCTGTGACTACTTGATGGGATTAGCAGATTATGAGAAAGCATGTTTCACTGTGGGGTTCCTGAGAAAGGGAAAATGGGCAGGTGGATGCTTGGATCTCAGTTAAACTATGCAGGAAGGCCTGATGGCTATGTCAGGAAATCTATAGGCACAGGATCAGATGGACTGCTGCAGGTCAGGACTGGAAGACCAAATCAGCAGGCAGGGAGTCTCTGGATAGTCCTATCATTTACAGAGCATCAAGATTTAAGTATTTCAGCCAGGCCAGGTCAGAGAAACCTGGACAGATTTCATCTGCACCTTTTCTAAGAGATGTGTGACTGCCTGACAAAAGCAGCTTTTCTTTTGCATCAGATTGCTTTGCTGCAAAACAGCTTTGCTGCATCAATGCAGACTGAGCCTGGGTGGGATTTCAACAGTCGCGTTCTGTTGTTAATGAAGGAACTGCAGAAGGAGAGAGGGGTTCACAAGTCCCTTGTGGTTGTGCCCTTAAGTCGCTTAAGTGGGTCTCTGCAGAGAACTGGAGATGTAATTGAGCAGTTCTGCATTAAAGAAAGATGTCTGGTCCACATATGGTCAGATTTTCCCTGTTAGATATTCTCATACAGTGTATCAGAGGAGTCTTCTAGAGTTGTTTGCTTCTTGGGTGTCTGCAGAATGATGAAAAGGAGAAAAAAAGAAATGGAGGAAAATTATTCAAAAGAAGATGAATTAATTCTTAATAATCAGACGCTGACGTTTGTTCTGTTGGAAATGGCTATAAGTGATCCGCCAAAAAGGAAGCCACTACAGTGAGAAATGCTGCTGCACCAGAGATGAATGTGACTAATCCAGCCCAAGGGATAAAGATGGCTCCTTTGCTTGCCACTCTTCTCCCAAAAAGCTGTCAGACAGGGAGGGGAGGGAAAATTGGTCTTGGTAAAAAAATAAATCACTTTGGATTCTGTGAGGGAGGAATTCCCTGACCTCTTCAATCCTGTTTCTTCAACAGTTGAGTCTATTCCTCACAACTGTTCCTTGTGTAGACAAGGCGCTGACAGACTGATATTTTAAGCGCTGTGTGGCACAGGCCTGCTGTAAGTGAGGTTACGCAGCAGGCAGCTGAAATGCCACCGGGTGAATGAAGTCCTACCTACACCAGCATTTTCTCTGTTGCCACCACCAAAGGGAAATGTTTCACAAAAGTGCTGAGTACAGGAACAGCCAAAGTATGCGGGATTAACCCCTCACCACTCAAGCTGGCTGACAGTCCAGCATGACAGCATGAAAATGCTCGTGTTCAGGTGCTCTCTGCCCTCCTTCCCTTTACAGCTCCCCCTCTATGCGCAGCATCCCACAGAGGCCGCTGGCCTGCACCCTCCACGGCAAAGACAGGTGGCGTTTGGCAATCCCAGCTCCTGCTCTTAGGAAAAACACTCTGTTATATTGTACCACAGCCAGCTGGAGGATGAGTGTCCCAGGTGGTCACAGCCCAGGACGACTGAGGGAAACTAACCAAGGTGCTTGCAACAGCAGTGGAAAGCACTGTCAGATTCTCCTGTGCAGAGACCGTGCACACCTGTCACTCACGTTTTCCTTACTTCTGACCAGCACAAGAACTGAGGACTGAGGGCACTGAGTCATGTCTGATCTTGGAGTGAGGGCTCATCCCATCCCCTTTCTTTGCTTTCCTCTTCTTTGTTTTGCCCATCTCTGCTGCGACCTTTACCCTGCCCTGGCTGAGGCTCCCAGAGCCACTCACATGCAGATGCCCCTTTGCTCTTGCTTTGTGCTTTGCTCCTGCTCTGTTTTACAGACTCGCAGCACAGCACAGCAGTGATTGGGTGGTGTGGGTCCCACACAAGGAATCTGGCACAGCCAAGACAGCCCCACGGTAGAGAAAAACCCCACATTTACCGCATCTCGTCATCTGGACTGAATCATTTTGAAGGGGGCAGCTGATAAAGACATATAGAAGAATCAATAGGACAGGGAAGAGGGATCAGCATCTACTGTTCTCCCTTACAACTAGTTCAGAATGCAGCAAGAACACAAACCTAGGGATTCTGTCTTTTCCAGCGCATATGATGCGCTGGTGTGTAAGACATATAAAACCACCCATCCTTTCCTTCAATAACCAGATACCTTCTTTTACTACCACCAAGCCCTTTGGTACCACAGCGGTAACTGCAGGATGCCAGTGGCCTTGGGACCAGATCACACAGCTCTGACATAGAGGGGGCTGCTTGATTTTAGATTACCTTTTCCTAAAACATGGGAGTTGTGAAAATGCCTCAGACACTCGAAAATACTGTCCTTCATGAAATAGAGGGATGGTGCCAGTTGAAATTTGTGCATGCTCCACACTGCATAGGCAGCTTGAGGAACTCTCCCCAATAGGACATCAGTAGGAGAAATCAGGAGATACTTTCAGGAACATTTTCCAGTGTTAGAAGAGTGAATATTTTTTTTAAAAAAAATAAGAGTTCTGGAGGGGAAAAGAACAAGAGAGTTCTGAGGACAGGAAGGAAGTGTTTCCTGGGGTGCCGGATGCAAGTTTTGACTCTGTGAAAGAGCTGGTGTCTGCCAAAGGCAGGGCAGAGGGCTGCTTTGTGTGGCCCTTGCAACTGATCTACATCTGTGTATTCTGAGTTGCAGCTCCTTTCATTATAACCGAATTTAGTGCCTTGTTTCTAACTCGTAATTCCCAGCCCAGCAAGAAGATCTGAGCCCAAAATGTACCTACAGTGCCTCTTCCTGCGCCCCAGAGCTGACAGAGACTGTATCAGCCCAGCCTCTGTTCAGACCATCTTGCCTTCTGCTACCATGAAATGGCTCTCTGGTGACAGCAAAGCCCCAGTGCTCAGATTTCTCTATGCTGAGGACTTCTCAGCTGCCTAAGTAACCTGGAAAAGGCAATAGCAGGGACCTGTACCTAGCCAGCTGTCCATGAATATCCCTCCCATTCAGAGGGAGCAACAATGCCAAACCCTTTGATACCTTTCAGCATAAGTAATACAGAAAACATCTGCATGAAGCCAGGACTGCTGGAACTGGTAGAGCTGCAGGAGCAGGCCTTCTGCCGGAAAAGGGAAGACAAGGCTACATGTGCAGCCCAGCTGGCCACATCCCGTTCTCCCCTCTTGGTGGGACTGGAAGTGTGGAAAAAACAGACGCACTTCTGCCTGTTAGGACCATTGCAACTCTGCAGGTTTTCTTTCCCCATGTGCCCAGTGCATAAGGGAACTCTCCATGAACAGGGCGCCAGTCCTTACCTTCCCTGGAGGACTCCTTCTGGGTGAAGGGTTGTTTGTATTGTCCTCAAGGCTAGAATAGACATCAACTTGCTGCACGTCCAGACTCTGCACAGGGAAGAGAGAAGACAGAAGGAGTCAAATTAGGTTTAAGACAACTAATTACCTACTGGGTTGTTCCTCATCTTGTGCCTGACATTTTTCAGGAACCCCTGCCATCTCCAAAATTTTGATGTTCCTGACCTGAACTTGGGCAAGAGGAAAATCTTTTTACCCTGAAATCTTTACAGTGCAGTTGCATCATCTTCCTTTTTCAGGCTCACAGCAACAGGCTTTGATATTACCTATTCTCCACAAGTCACTGGAGAAGAAGGCCAATGCCCCTGCCTCCCTCCACTCCAAATCGTCCTACAATAAAGAATAAAGATCTCTCTGCCACATGAGAGGATATTGTGCACCACTGGGACCACAGGTGACAGGCAGTGCTCTGCATGACCCGGGACTGTTGAGGTGCCTGCTCTTGCTCATGGTTATTCTGGGCACACAAAGGTGAGAAGAGGGGGAAGGCTGAAGGTCTTGAGGCACAGGGCCTGTCAAAAATCAGAAGCCCTACATCGGGCATGATTTCTATTTATTATTTGGGTGTTTTCTGAAGCCAGAACTCTCTTTTCTTCCTAGAGTGAGCGAAGAATAATAAAAAAAATCAAAACTCTCCCAGGCCCTCAAACATCTCAGCTACACAGAGAAACACTCGCGCCCCACATGTGTGTGTCCCTCAGGTAATTGTGTCACAGGAGATGCATGTCAGTTTGAGTGATGTTCCAGATCTGCCTGAAGGATCAAACATAACAATCAGGAGGACTTTTCCATATGTGTTTCAAGGATGACAGCAGGTTGCCAAGGTGTCTGTTTCTCTGGCAACAGGAAGATGGGAGGAGCTCCAGCTGGGAGAGGGGCAGATGGTATTAGTGGAAAGGCTGCAAAGGGAGCCAGACGCCCTACAACACAGCGAGAAAGAGAAGCAAAACATGGAGGCTTGATTCTGGGGCTGCCAATCACCTGACACCCCATAATTTCATCCGGAGTTCCAAATGCTCAGCATCTTTTGGCATCATGGCAGTGGGATGGTGGGTTGGTCAGGATCAGATGATAGAGGAACAGCATCTGGGAGCAGGGCTTGGAACAAACAGGCACTCAGACAGGAGTGGGCCGCAGTGAATGGAGCACTACACGTCTCTCCCTTTCCCAGTCGTCCTCTGGGAATACTCAAATTATTTCACCTGTCTGCTTCCCACTCCAAACAACCCGCTTGCCTCCACAGACATTCCCAACTATTCATATGTGCACATGCGCACACAGGAAGTCCCATTTCCCCATCCTCATTTTCAATTCTCTTTGTGACGCTTGCAGTGAGGACTTCGTCCCACGTGCTGTGCTCCCACAGCCCGGCTCCGTGTCCCCTCAGCAGGATGAGCAGCTTCGTTTACTGCTCCAGTCTGAAGCCACTCACAAGCAAGAAGGATCCTTTCGGTGTTAAACCTCTAAAAAAATTCCTTCCCTCCATAAGCCCTCTCCTCATGGAGGCTGTTGAGAAGGTTGGTCCTTTGCTGGACAGTTGGAAAGCTGCTGTCTCCAAGCACTATTTGCAAATTAATTACTTTTACTTGGTCCCTGACCACCTGCTGCCATCACAGCGGAGGCACAGAGACCTCTCTCCTCCCCACTGGCAGATGCTTTCTCATCCCCGAGCAGCCTCCTTGTCTCCCTCACACTAGGAAGAGCTCCTGTGCTCTGGAACCTGCCTGCACCGCAGGAGTTCTGTTTTTTGCTCACACAAAGCTTGTTTGAAGTGTAAAGCAGATGAAGCGAATCCCTTGGATTGTTACTTCCAAGCTGCTTGTTAACCAGGCAGCTGAGCTGGAAGACAGAGGCAAATACAGGTTTTGGTCTGGGCAGTGCCCTAGAGCAGCTCTGCAGCTGTAGGAGGACAAAGAGATCTAGAAACACCTGGCAGTGCAGTGGGTACACAGCGGGTGACCAGAAGCCCCCTTCTTACCAGGGCTTTTTGCTGCCTGCTGCCACCCCCCGGGGACCAGAATGTAAACAATGGCACCTGGAAGAGCCAGTGGGGAAGGCATTTGCTCCCAGGGATGTTCAGCAGGATGGCTTTGCAGAAGGCCTGCTAGGACCCTTCCTGCACCAAGTTCCCTGACTTGACTTTTTTCCATTCTCTGACCTCTTGCTTTCCCCCCGAGATAGCACATCTGGCACACGCTGGCCTCCTGTCTTGTCCCCTAATCTCTGACCTCCTCCTTTATCTCATCACTCAGAGTTACTTCTCACTTGTTCTTCCCTTTTCCTTGCCTTAGCTTACTCCAGTGCTG
This sequence comes from Tapera naevia, assembly GCA_033556795.1. Lineage (NCBI taxonomy): Eukaryota > Metazoa > Chordata > Aves > Cuculiformes > Neomorphidae > Tapera > Tapera naevia. The sequence goes on from JAUMJJ010000059.1 coordinate 246,891, forward strand.
ACCACAGATTTCTGCCCTCCCTAAGAATTAAGCAGTAAGTGTTCAACACCTGATGCAACACCAAGAGGTTTTCACAACACATCTGATTTCAAATACAGTTTTCAGGGCATAGTTTACACCAGGGGTGTCAAACTCACATCCCATGAGCTGAATCCAGCCCTCCACCTTGTTTTATCCAGCCCAGCACCTTGTTTCTACCTGGTAGTAGCACTGAGCTCCTTGCCCCTCCACTCCTGCCAGCGCTGGTCACCTGTGCAGTATGATCTGTGTTACACTGCAGGAGAATGGAAGGAGCCATGAGTTTGACACCTCTGGTTTACACCACGCAGAGTTCCAACACAACTGAACAACAGGGCAGCAGAGTCATCTTTCAAAGGAAATAGGTCTGTTGACTTTCCAGTCCCCTCACCTGTCCTGAGGGCCCATCCAATGCTTGGTCTCCATCCCAGGGCTCTCACCCTCTCTCTTTCATTAACTTCCCCATTTCACCTCTCAGCTGAGTGCTCCCCATCCTCACCTCGCAGCCCTGCTCCTACCAAGCGCGGTGTCTGCTCTGTGGCAGGAGTTGCTGCTTCATGCCTGAATGAATCACTCTGCAGCCAGCTGCTCCACAGTAAAGTAACCTCCAGTGGGCAGACTGGTACCCCCCCAGCACATAGGAGATGGTTGGAAGCTGCTTGCAGCTCTGCCAAGGATCCACCTGCCCTGCACAAGGGGCTGGATAAGAGCCCCGCGCAGCTGGCATGTGGTGAACAGGCTTCGGGGGAAGGACGGCTGGGCGATGGCCAGAGGGCTCCTGCAAGCACAGGGACTGCCTGTGCCTAAGGCTGGCTCTTCTGGCTTGCTATATTAGCCTTAGTGGGGCCTCCTGAACAGAACAACATGATGAAACATGTAATTAAGATGGAGCTAAGGATGCATGACGAGGCCGACTGAGCGAGAAATGGATTTGATTTTTTTTTGTCTCCTTGCAGAAATCATCCACTTCAGCAGGAAACCACCCATTCGGATTTTTATAAGCCCGAATTAAAAAGAAATTACTTGATACAAATGAAAAGGTTTATAACCTGCAACCTCCTTTACTCAAGGCATTGCTTTTTGCCCAGAATAAACATATCACACACAGTATAATACTGCTTTTTTTTTAAATCTCGGCTCCAAAAATGAAAGGACCACAAAACTGTGCCCCCCCACCTGCGAAGTAAGAATGAGAAGGGACCAGACCCACCCTCTTTTTCATATCTGGACCCTACCAGGTCTCCTTGGCAGAGCTTTGCTCCTGTCTGTTGTACATTCTCTAGAGCTTCGTTTTGTTTAGTTTAAATGATTAATGCAGCAGAGCTTACAGGTTTTCCTCAGAGAGACTTTTTCCAGCCCTTATAGACCTTGCAGTCAGAAAGGTTTTCCTAATATTCAGGCAACATCCTTCTCTACTCACTTTCATTTTATTCCTCCTCATCTATCCCACAGATCACAGGGAAAAAAAAAATAAGCCTTCCTTTCATAGTGGAGCAGCCCTCCCACAGGAGTAAAAAGAGAAAGGGAATCCATTTGAAATGGATCTGGATGGGTTGCAAACGGGATTAGGGGTTATAATTACTTGAGTTAGCTGAGATCTGGGCCCGACATTTCAGGAGAGCCACTCCAGTCCCATTACCTATGACACTGCCATTACTGGGCTTGGGAAGCGGGAGCAGTTGGTGCTCCCCAGTTTGGGAAATGGAAAAAAAGAGACCCTATGCAATGAAAAGAGAAATTTTCCAAAAAAAGAGACTCCCTTCACTTTCTCCCTGCCCTTTTTCCCCTAAGAGCTTGTCAGCCTGCTCAAGACTGCAGCAGTCCGTGACACTGACACCACTGAAGATGTCACAGCAGGAGACCTAAACAGCTGGGATTGTTGTGCATTGCTCTCTATCCCTTTCCCAAGTCATCTTTCTCCAGCTGAGGTGGGCATCTCCTTGAGACACTCTACAGTACAAAGTGGGGCTGAGATACCCTCTTCCTTCTTTACTTCTGGAGACCCTTCATCCTGACCCTTTCTGGCCCCACGCTTGCTCCACACCACTGGCAGCGGGAAGGGTGCTGCGCAGTAGGGCATGGTGCAAGGCTTTGGCACTGGGGAGGCGATGAGTGGGACCAGGACGGAGACACATGACACTCACAGTCCTGAGAGCAGCTAAGCAGGGCAGAGCACAGTAGCAAGGTCACCAGTACCAGGCTGGTACGCAAGTATTGCTTATGTTTCACACCATGATACTGGTGTTGCCTGTACCTTGGCAGGGCAGGGAAAGGAAGGGTTGCACCATGATGCAGATGGAAGGGATGGAGGGTGATTCTGGTACTCACGTCATAGACAGGAGGTGGTGGTGGTGGGCTGGCTGCAGTGGGCTGCACTTCCACCTTCTGTCTCAGAATGTTTAGATGGTTCCTTCTAGGGCACAACACCTGCTGAGGACAAGACACAAAATGACACATTTGGAGAAAATTCCATCTCCCCAAAGATGAACAGCAATGCCGTGTCAAAGCCAGCTATTCACACACCCCCTGAGAGCTTCGAAAGCAAAGAGTGCTGGCACTCTCTGTGCAATGTGGCCCCATCCTTTTCCGCATCACAGGGTAAAATCATAGAATTGTAGAATGCTTTGGATTGGAAGGGACCTTAAGGATCAACCAGTTCAAGCCCCCCTGCCATGGGCAGGGACATTTCCCACCAGATCAGACTGCTCAAGATCCTGTCCAGCCTGGTCTTGAACACTTCCAGGGAGGAGCCTTCCACAGCTTCCCTGGGCAATCTGTGCCAGTACCTCACGGTGAAGAATTTCTTCCTAATGCCGAATCTAAACTTTTCCCCTTGCAATTTAAAGCAATACCCCCTCATCCTATCACTACTTGCCCTTTTAAAAAGTCCCTCACCAGTTTTCCTGTAGCCCCTTCAGGTACTGAAAGGCTGCTATGAGGTCTTCCCAGACTCTTCTCTTCGCCAGGCTGAACAATCCCAACTCTCTTAGCCTGCCCTCATAGCAGAGGCGCTCCAGCCCTCTGATCACCTTGATCACCTTCATAGCCCTCCTCTGGACCCGTTCCAACAGTTCCATATCCTTCTTATGCTGAAGGAAGACTCTGATGGTTTACACTGGAGCAGTGGAAAGAAGAGCTGGGCTCGGTGCATACATAGAAATCACTTCCACCGCTGAAACTTAGCTGGTCAGAGAATGTAAGCATTGAACAGCACACAACAGCACTGCAGGACAGAAAGTAAAGCAGGGCCCTGTTCAAAGCATGTGGGGAAATTTTAGAGGCAAAATGCAGTGACTTTTGTCAGGATTTTTCTAGGAAGCTTTTGCTAATATGTAGAGTCTAGAGAAGAGCACCGGGTGACCATTAATGATGACATATGGTCAATGATACAGTAATGTGCAAGTCCAGCACGGAGTTGAAGGAAGAGTGTCTCTTCTTCTTAACCATTTCTTGCCTTGTATGAGTTCTTGAACATACTCCACTCATGCACAGACAAGGGTTAGTAAGCAAGAGAGGAGGCAGAAAAGGCAGAAGGCTTTGCTAAGTTCTCTGTTCTAATTCAGAAAGAAGTGGGATGATTATATTCACATCACATGAAAACGATGAACTGCTTTCCAGTCCATTAGTAACTAAGGAGGATGCTAAATAGTTTCTCTTAAAGATAAACATTTTTAAACCAGCAGGTCTGAGCACGCTGCAATGAGAAATATGAGCTACGTTCTGCAGGAGGGCAAATTTAATGACTGCACCACCTATTCATGTCCCAAGCAGAGCCCATAGGTCTGAGACTTGCTGGCCCACCTTGAAACCTAGAGGTGCCAATCAGCAAGTCATGACAATGCCTCCCTCCTCATCCCCATGGAGACACTGTCTAGGCAAGCAGGGATGGGGGCCTGTCTCCAGCCTAGTCACACTGCTGCTCACACTTCTTTCCCCTCCATCCAACTGCCTGCAAGGCAAGTCTCATGAGATTAGCAGGTCTGCCAACTGCTGCCATTCTCTTCTCAGCTTCATGATCTCTGACTGTGTGTGCTGAAGCCTGATGCTCCATGGAGTCTCAGGGCTGTACTGGCAGCACAGCTGCAACGCAGCAATGCACGCAGAGTCAGCGGTCATGATAGCAGAGGGTAGGTTGAAAGAGTAAATATGGGGGATACTCTACCTAGAAAATAACAATCCCCAAATTACATTCTAAAAGATAACAGTTTTTTTTTTAAGCCAGTTGTAAGCTCTCTGGAGTTATGCAGAGGATGCTGTTTTGAACGTCTGAGGTTGGCAGTTTTTCCCAAACAACAGGGATTCCAGTATCATGACTCCGGATTTTTTTTCCTGTCTCATCCAGATCTTTCAGCCCTGCTTTTAGCTTTTGTTTTCCTGCTCTCTACATCCTTTCTTCCCCACTCCTGGTTTCCCTTTTGCCCTCAGCTACTCATCGCAGCTTCCACTTCCTCACCCAGCTGGTCTTAACCTGTGCCTCTGCTCACCCAAGGGGCCCTCTCAGTCCAGTCTTAACACCAGCCTACAAACTCCAGTGCTTTCTGCCTTCAGATTCCAGACAACTGAGCTGCCAAATTGACAGGAGCCACGACTGAGCATGCTCAAACTGCAGTTTCTCAAACACCCATCACAAGGCTACATCTTCTTGAATATTCTCAGGGCCAGCACACTGCTACTGTGACTTCTTGACCTGCGTCAGATCCTCAGTCTATGGCAGAGCATGTCCAAATCAAAATGATTACCAGAATTTCTTTAATGGGTAAATCGATGACTCGTTTTTTCTTTCCTGTAATCTTTTTTTCTTAGAAAGACTGAACTTAGAAAAAGAAAATAAACCTGAGGCAGACGTCTGACATGGAAAATTTCAGCATGGGGACTTCCAATCCAGCCGAGTTAGAAGCAAATGAAATGTGTCAGGTATTGCTTTTTATTTGCTTATAACTTGCCTTTCTTTTCCACAGAAGCAGAGCTGTTGCAGTCATGCTCAATGCAGTAAGAAGAATAGTAAGTGTAATGAGGATTTCCCACCCATCAGAGGTCTCTACGTACCCTGTATCTGTAAAAAAGAAGGCAAAAGATTCACAGTGTGAGTGGAAGTTACAATCCTGCTGCATTTTTAACCCTGGAAAGAGCCTTGAGTGAGCTAAAATACAGAAGCAGTGCAGAATACAGTGGCACAGATGCACAGACCCTTCAAAACCTGGTCTGACTGAACAGAGAGCAGGGTGCAGCTCAAAAAACATGAAAAAGAGACAGTATATAAGCAGCTGCACTCTATATAGACTAGAGCAAAGTGACATAACCATGAGAGCCAAGAAGGGTGATAGGTAGAGGCTGGCAAGGGTAGGGGCAGAAAGACAGATGGGGGAAAGCAGACCACACAAGCTAGCAGAGTGTGTACTGCAAGCATCCTCTGACCAGTGGAGCAAAGCTCTTTCACCATGGCTCTTTGCATTTACACTTTCTAAGTAGTTTTTCATACTCAGTGCCCAGTAATTGTAAATCCAGCCAGTCAGCAGCATGCTGACTTTTCTTTCATCACTTTTCTATGACATTCCTCTTATTATTACCTGAAGCTCTCCCTTGATTTTCAGTCTGTGCATTAATGGAACAACCAACCCACATGGAAAAGGGAGAGGGAATAGAGTGAGCCCCTAACCTGTTCATGAGCCCCTAATGGTGATCTGTATATCTGACTACAGCGAGCACCCTAACCACCAACCTCATGTTCAGCCGCCTGTGTCGCACTGCTAAAGGCCAAACTGCGCTGTCTCCTGAACACCGACACCTAAAAGCACCCTCTCACCCAGCACCCAGACTCCCTGCTTAGACTTTAAGCTTGCTGGTGCCAGGAGGCTGTGACAGGTCAGATATAAATTACTGCATCTTCCTGTCTTCCCTGTGCATTGGGAACCGCAGCACAGGTCACTCATGTAAAACACATCCAACTCTGATGGCGTAAACTATTGGGCATAAAATATTATTCCCACTCAACTTCGTAACATGTTTGGGTAGAGGAAAAGAAGAGCAAGAACCATCTTTTCATAACCAGATCCAGCCGATTTTCAACAACCTGACCTTCCTTTCTGTTTGTTCACTTACCTCTAGCAAGGACAAACACTCCCTTTCCCGTTTTCTGGATGTCATTCCATTTGACCATGCAGTAGTATGTGCCAGTAGAAGAGGTGCCTTCAAGTGGTATGATTCTGTGGTTGTAAGAAATGGTGGCAGTGTGATTCTGTTCTCCAGAAGGGATGGCTATGTTTTCCGACCTACTGTAGAGGGATGTATTCTGGCCCAGTAAATTAATCCAGTAATAGAAGATTGAAAATTTGGTGTACTTTGGCATGTAAGGGAAGATGACTTTACATGGGATGGATATTCCTTCCTTGAGCAGCGCAACCTGGACTGGAGGTTTCTGCTGTACGTCGACACTTCCCCCTGTAAGGGTAACAAGTGTTAGCAGTCACCTAATGTTACTTTAAGTCAGAGTTTGAGCTAAAGTAGGATCAGTTTTCTAACTTCAGCTAAGCCTCTGTTTGAGTAATTTCATTTTCTGAAAGTTAACTGCATGTTTCAGTGTTTCTCTCTAGCAGTGACAACACAGGGCACTGGGATGCAGAAAGGCCATTGCTTATGCTTATTTCTATAGTAACGAAGCCATCCTTGAGCTGGTGGATGCCGTAAGTCAAAGAGATGGGAAAGGCCGCACCTGCAGGAGGAGTGGACAGGACAGGTGATCCCAAACTGACCACCAGAGTATTCCATCCCATATATGTTATACTTGGTATAAAACTGAGACATCACGAGGGTCTTGGTCTCTTCCTTGATGGCCAACATCCAGTGAGGACTTCATGTGTCTGTTTCTCCTAATCCTGGATCCATGCATTCTTGAATCCATTTCCTGAGCCCAGCTCCCTCCTAGTCTTGGACCCTTTCCCTCGTGTCTGTTCTGTAGCATTTGTGGGGGCGCAATTTAATATATTTGTATATTATTATTATTATCATCAACATCATAATCTTTATTATAAGTATTACTATTTTATTAAATCTGGTTTAGTTTAGTTTCCAACCCACAAGTCTTTTCCTCTTATTTCCCTTTCCTGGGGCAGGTGTGTGTGTGTGTGTGTGTGTGTAACTGGGAGCCTGACTGCTCAGTTTTAGCTGCCAAAATGGGCCAGGCCAGGGCTAATCCATAACAATCACGAGAGAACTGCTGCCCCAAAGACAGGATGACACGGTGACAATAGCCATACGTCAGGAAGCATGCCCGAGCACGCAGCACTGGCCCTTGTTGGAAACAGAGTGAGTCAGAGCACGTGCCCTGTGTGATCTGCCACATCTCTTAGGTAATTGCTGTGTGATTTGTGATAGCCTTTTGCATTCAGAGGCTTCCCCTTTTCCCTTGTGAGCTCCTCTGTACAACGCCAGCATGCAGAAACACAGGAAATAAAGCGGGCAGTGAACTGATTTTGCAGTAGTGTGAGACTGTATTTACAGTGGATGAGTAGAAAGTGATTTACCAAGACAAACACTACCTGGACACCTCCTGCAACTCCTGAGTTACAAACCTTTGCTTTGGCATCTACATGTGGCCATGTGATGGCTCTGCACCAGTGACAGTGCTGTAGGCAAGCTGGTGTTGGTGGAGGAGCTCTGTATTTCTGAAGCACGGATGAGGAAGGAAATTGCACGTTCTGTACAGGGGCCAGGATGGGGGCCATGAGAAACAGGACACAGTTTAATCACTCCAAACTTTTGCTGCTGTGTGTGGGCAGCGAAGGGCAAGACTCAGTGTTAGATATGGGAACTCTCTGCAGAGGGCTGCAGATCTTACATATCTATAATTGACAGTATCTTATGCAGGGAGATGGGAGATTATTCCCTTCATGTGCACCCCTCCTTACATAGATAGGTCTGCTGAAAGTGGTCTATCACTGCAATTCAGTAGACAATGGTACAGGAGTTGGAAGAGAGGATGAATAAGCACAGATAGGGAACTACACCAGAGTGTAGTTTTGTTTAATAAAAAAATCAAAATAGCAAAGAATGAGCCACGAGCTGGTAAGGAGCCTGGGACCTCTTTGGCTTCCCAGCCAAATCTGGGTTTAATATCAGGCAGTCTCTGGATCTACTTGTTTGACAGCTGACATAACACCACATATAAAGTAATTAAGAGGCGGCCCCTGCAAACCATTGTTGACTTTAAAAGAGGGAACTGGAAACTTACATGGAAGTCTTCTTTAAAAATGAAGGCTCCTTTCACAGACATGAAAATAGAAGGGGAAAAAAAGCAGAGAGAGAAAGTAGGGGATGGGCAGGCTTTTCCATTCATGCTTTTGATGGGATTCCCTGGGGTTCTGCCTCTATGAACAGGCTCATAACAAGGCATTAAAGCTGTCCCAGAGCACAGCTAGGCTTGCTTTCCTGTCATCATGCACTAATGCAGCATTGCAACAGCAGCATCACCTCTGCACAGCAGGACTCAGCATCGGAAAAGACAATTGCAGATTTAGCGCTGCTGAATGCTGAGCACTGAGGAAGCACTGGGGAGGGGGGCAAAAATGGAGGGGAGACACAGCCACTGTCCAGAAAGGACTGGTCGGAGGTAACATCTGTTAAGATGACATAGCAAGGGACAAGAGCCTGAGAGTAAGGAAGAGCTTAGGTTACATGACTATAAAAAAGGTTCCCAGCTGTAAGAGCAACTGAGATATAGTACAGTCCTAAGGGACGCGCTCGTTCACTGTGAGCGCACGGTCCTGTGTATGCTGGATACAGTATTATGGAAAGAAGGCAACAGAAAATCCTGCAAACACTGTGGGAGTGATAACCCGAGCAGTCTCTTCTGGGCCTAATTTTCTAAAATCATTCATCATTCATCATCCTTCTCCTCATCTCTACCCAGCAGAACACACATGAATATAGTTTCTATATAAGACACGGCTAAGAACTGCTGTAACAAAACAGAGGGGAGCTCCATCTCCTTATAGCTTCCCAGGAGCCATTAGCTTGAGAAGAACATGCCAGGGAAAAAGCCAAACCATTTTATTTAGGTTATCTAACCCTTCTCCCATGCTCCCTCTTTCTTGAGGATTCTCTCTCTCAGCTTTGAAATGCTTAAAAGACAGAAATAGCAGCAGCATGCAAATTCCTAGAGGGGATCTCTGGAAATTAGCAAAAGATAGCAGCTGGAAATGTTCTAATATGAGCAAACGTGAGAGTAAACAAAAGGGAAAAAAAATAGTTATTTACCTCCCCGCTGAAGCAACCAAAGAAACAGGAAGATGACTTTTAGATTAGAGGCCATCATGTGTGTCAAAGGCTGTAAGAAAGCAACCAGACAAGAAGATCCAAAAGGCAAAAGAGATGGGGGTTTGCCATGCATTTCCATGCCCAGGCAGCTGTTTGATCCTCTCCTGTTTGCAAAGAGCTGGGCAGGATGGACACACAGTGCTCTTGGTAAGCTGCTCCTGGCAATGTGGGCTCTTCTGCTTTTCGGTCAGACTCCTCCCAACACGGGGGTTCCAGTCTCTGTACTATTACGATGCTGTTACACCTACCAGTGGGTGTCCAAAGATCAGACCATAAGCTCTTTAATGCTTTGTCTCTCAATGACTGTAAAATATCACACACACTGGAGCACTTCTGCTATGAGGATAGGCTGATTGAGGTTGTTCAGCCTGGAGACGAGAAGGCTCCAGGGAGACCCCACAGCAGCCTTCCGGTACTGAAAGGGGCTACAGGAAAGATGGGGAGGGACTGTTTACAAGGGCAAGTACTGATAGCCTGAGGGGGAATGGCTTTAAATTGGAAAGGGGAAGATTTAGATTAGACACGAGGAAGAAATTCTTCATGGTGAGGGTGGTGAGACACTGGAACAGGTTGCCCAGGGAAGCTGTGGATGCCCATTCCCTGGAGGTGTTCAAGGCCAGGTTGGATGGGGCCTTGAGCAGCCTGGTGTGGTGGGAGGTGTCCTGCCTATGGCACGGGGGTTGGAACTGGATGGGCTTTAAGGTCCCTTCCAACCCAAACCATTCTCTGATTCTATGATATAAAGCAAACTTTGTCACCCTTAACAGTGACCAAAGACCCATGTCGCAATATGGAAAAAAATGTGCTTTGACTGACGCAGATTGAGGCCATTTGAGGTGAATGTGGTCAAGGATTCAACTGACTTTGGAGCAATGGATAAAATTAGAAGTGGCACAGTGGGATTTTTTTTACCATAATTTTGCAAGGATTTGTTTACACCATTGCTCTTGAACAGCTATTTTTGATTATCACACTGCATGGACCATCCAGGTTTTAGAATATGGGCATGTTACTTCAAATTGCCTTAACCAAGTGCTTTGTTCCCATGGGGAAGGTGCTGAGCAGTGCCACAGTGTGTGGGTTCAGGGCAGAGCAGTACCATCAAACTCCTTCTTTATGAGAACCTTCATGTGTAGGATCACCTATTTTGCCTTCAACATTGGAAACAAGTACCCCTATCAGCAGTCAGCACAGAGACACAGCTCCACCGTTCTCCTGACTGCACAAAACTTCCCTCCACAGTCAAGTCCTCCACTAGGTCACTTCAGAGGAAGGCACTCCTATACCAGAAGTGAGAAAACTAGACAGAAAACTTGTCCCTAACAGCTGGGATATTTCAGATCCATGCAATACTGGCTGTGAATCAGCTTCATGATGCAGGCAAGCCTTAAGAAACCTATTGTAGGGAAATCTAAGGAGAGTGCTTTGAAGAAGAAAACCCTCTTTTTGTGGATAGATCTTGCCGCCAATATGAAGAGTCTTTCATTTCGATGAAAGCTTGTTTTTAGCTAAGGCATCTGCAATGCAACAGCTGAGCAGCATCTGACTCAAAGAAAAAACCCCTGATACTGAGAGGTCTTCACTTCTCTCTAGGCACCTTCCTCCTTTCGGGCTCCTTGTGAGATATGTGCACTGTCTGCAGGAAAGCACTTCGCTGCAGTTTCAAGGGTGCCTGTCCACACAGGGTACCGGGCCGTGGCGAAGCGTGGGGGATGACCACGTGGGGAAAGACCTAAGAAGGCAGACAATCCTGTAAACTGCATGTAATCAAAATCATTCTCTATTGATTATTTTATCCCTTCAAAGTGTATAGGAGCGAGGTTTGCTCCAAAGCATTTTCCCTCCTGTTTGGCTTGGGACAAGTCTTCGGGAGCACAGGGAACAGCATGCAACAGAGGCAGTTGCAGCCCCCAGAGCCCAGAACTGGCTCTGGTACCTTGCTGAGAGCCCTGACAGATGGGGAGAGGAGCAAATGGCTTTGTGTGGCTCTGTAAGACTGGTGCAGCAGCTGCACTCCTCCAGGGAAGGTTTAGCTCAGATTAGCCAAAACCAACTCCTCTCCCGAAGACATGCTGACATGATCTGCACGGGGCTGGTCTCAGCTGGAAATTGCTCCTCACAGGTCTTAATGCCGAGCAGCAAGGACAATCAAGAGTGGTAACAAGACACTTGGGGACCACTTGGTATTTCAGATACATAAGCAGAGATCAGGCAGCTGTGGCTCTGAGGGGCTGTGGGGTTAGAACGGTGCTCAGCAGCATTTCTCAGGCCTGAACAGCATCTCAAGATAGCTGGGGCAGGGAGGGAGAAGGGGCCGGGGGTTACTACCCTGCTGTGGAAGAGCTCTGCCGAAGAGTGAGGGCTTCCTCAGCTCTCCTATCACACTCATCCCCACGGTAGCATGCAGCTTTGCAGTTTCCAGCATTGATGTATTTCTAGAGGACAGAACATGCTGCTCCTGTCAGTGATGTGTTTTAACTGTTATCAGCACTTATCTGCTTCAGGAATTCAGAGCGATAAGTGGATTAAGTGCGGTAGGTTTGTAGGGCTGCTAGGTCAACATCCTCCTTCCATCCTTTCCCTTCTTTTCCTACAAACAACCCTGTTGCCACTCTAAATGCCAAGTCCTAGAAATATCACTGTCTGTAATTTAAAAAAATGTATAGAGAGAGATCTACCATTTCAAAAGAGATCACACGTAAGACTCAGCTGTGGGATTAGAGGCACAGCCAGACCAGAAATACATTCACTGCTGGAATTTGCTATGGTAGATCTCGCTGAAAAGAGATGGCTTTGAAACGACTACCCAGCAGCTATTAACTGCGAGACAGGATGACATTCTGTTCCTTAGAGCCTAAAGGGAGCCTGAATCTTTGAATGTTAAATTCTAATTCAATTTGGTCTGGGGATTCTGGACTGGATTTTATCCCTGGAGACATAAATGGGAGGAAGATGAGGAAAAGCTGGGGAGTTCTGTGTTTCTATTAGCAGCCTATAGCTAGCAGGGCTGAACCGATCTCCCCAAAAACTTAGGTGGAACTAACCAAGATACCTGTACCAAGGGAAATAAATTACAAAGCCCCAAAGGTATAGGTCATTGTATGACCTTCACTCATGCATTATACAGTACACTGCTGTGTCTGAGCTGGTCCCTGCAGCATGAGGAGGAGTAGGGAGCTGCCTGTGTGGCTGTAGCCCTGATACAGCACGTACTGGCTAGGGTCTGTATGGCTTGGTCCTTCCTTTGATGCAGCAAATGCTGATCATTTCCAGAGACTAAACACAGGACTGGGCCAGGTGCTAGCAACAGTTTCTGCTTGTAGCTGGAATGCAGCCATTAATTTCACTCAAGCGCTGTTAAAAGCCCACAACAGTGGCCAGCACTCCCAGCCATGAGGAAAAGCACATTGTTCTGGCTCGCACGAACAACAAGTTTGGGCAAGTGCTGAACCTACCAGAATTGCCTGTTCACAGCTGTGCCCGATGTACACCCGCAAGTAAAGGCACACACACGTGCACATGCACGCACAGGTGCCCACACATGCCCCCATAGCCAACTCAAGGGAAGGCATTTATTCAAACAGAAAAGCTGCTGCCAGCCAAGGCAAAAGCAATGCTGCAGAGACCACAACAAAGCCTCTTTATTGCTGAAGCGTTTAACACCACAACCATCCAAAAGAGAAGCACCGCTTGGCACAGAGAAGAGCTGCAGCAACTCAACAAGCCTGATTGTAGAGCACGCTTCAGAGCATTCCCCAGCACGGCAGCTCCGGATTTGCTGCCTTGTCAGGGACCAGCTCAATCCCCCATTGCTGAAAGCCAGCCAGCGGCAACACAGGCACCTCCGAGGATTCACAATCTCTTTGACTCCTCTAACCTCAGACTCCGCAGCGTACAGCTTCCCTCTGTCTGGCAGCAGGAGCGATAGGAGAGCCAGCGTGAGCGGGGCCGTACCTCTGCCAGCGTTTTTACCACTGTTGTGTGTCGAGTGCCTCTCAGCAGGGCTGGATGATGCTGAGGTAAAAGCTGCCAATGCCCTCACTACATTTCCACCCGTTGAACTGCTCTAGGGAAGAGAACAATCAGCGACTCGAGGGGAAACCAGAAAAAGAAAGGTGTTGACACTACCGCGGGGAAGGGAGGGGGCACTTCTATAATTCCCTTTCACCAGCAAAATGAGCCTGCCTCAGAAATCACCCTGCTCCTGCTCTTTTTCTGTTCATCTGCTGGAAGGATTCCCGGGGAATAAATTACCACCAGACGCCTGGTGCGCTCTTGTGGGCTGGCACTGCGTGGCTATGCCACAACCTTATGTGCTCCCTACGGCTTCCCTTCACAGGCTCCCTTTTAGAGCCTGGGTGGCAAGCCTGGGAGAGCGGGACTTCGCCTGGAGGGGCTTTGTTGCCTTCTCAGGCTGACACCTTCCAGGGGAATGAACACCTGGCTGGGCCTGAGGCTGGTGTGGGGCCAGAGCTGCCATTGGATCACTTGCTTGGAAAAGACCTTTGAGATCATCAAATCCAACCATACCTGTTCACTACAAAACTGTATCCCTGAGCACCTCACCTACCCACCTTTTAAACACCCTCAGGTGGGGGTGACCTCCCCCAGCTGTCACCTCCCTGGGCAGCCGTGCCAGTGCCTGGCAACCCTTTCATTGAAGTTTTCCCTGATGTCTAATCTGAACCTCCCCTGGCGCAACTTGAGGCCATTTCCTTGTTATTTGGAAGAAGGGACCAGCCCCCACCTCACCATAACCTCCTCTCAGTCAATTGTAGACAGTGATGAGGTCCCCCCTCAGCCTACTTTTCTCCAGGCTAAACAACCCCAGCTCCTCAGCCACTCCTCACAGGACTTATTCCCCAGTGCCTACACACGGATCACGCCACGTCTCATCCCCTCATGCGATGGGCGTAAAGCCTCCCCACGGCAGCCCGCCCTGAGGTCGAGGGCGAGCAGGGTCGCCCCGGAGCAGGGCTGAGGGGGCTGAGGGGGCTGAGGGCGGCTGAGGAGGCTGAGGGCGGCTGAGGGGGCTGCGGGGGCTGCGGGGCGGTGGCCGCTCCTGCCAGCCCGCGCACTCGCCCACAAGATGGCGCCGCCACCCCGCCCGCGCGCGCCGCCCGCCCCGCCCCGCCCCGCCCCGGGGCTGCTCCCGCCCCGGGACTGCGGCCCCGCGGTGCCATGGGCGGCCAGGACGGCGCGTCTGGCTTGCGGGGCAGGTGTCATCAGCGAGCTGCGTGCGGCAGTTATCACACCAGAGGGTCCTGCAGGAGTGGGCCTGTGTGAGCCTCATGAGGTTCAACAGGGCCAAGTGCAAGGTCCTACACCTGGGTCGGGGCAACCCACGGTTTCAATACAGGGTGCGAGACCATGAGAGCAGCCCTGGGGAGAAGGACTTGGGAGTGCTGATGGATGAGAAGTTTGACATGAGCCAGCAATGTGCGCTCGCAGCCCAGGTAGCCATGCGTGTCCTGGGCTGCATCAGAAGAAGTGTGGCCAGCAGGGCGAGGGAAGGGATTCTCCCCCTCTGCTCCGCTCTTGTGAGACCCCACCCGGAGTGCTGTGTCCAGTTCTGGAATCCTCGATGTAAGGATATGAAACTGTTATAGCGGGTCCAGAGGAGGCCATGAAGATGCTCAGAGGGCTGGAGCACCTCTGCTGTGAGAACAGGCTGAGAAAGTTGGGCTTGTTCAGCCTGGAGAAGAGAAGGCTGCAGGGAGACCTCAGAAAGGCCTTCCAATACCTGAAGAGGATACAGGAAAGCTGGGGAAGGACTTTTCACAAGGGCATGGAGTGATAGGATAAAGGGGAATGGCTTTAAATCAGAAGGGATAAGATTTAGATTAGATATTAAGAAGAAATTCTTCATGCTGAGGGTGATGAGACACTAGAACAGGTTGCCCATGGAATTATGGATGCCCCTCCCTGGAAGTGTTCAAGACTAGGTTGGAAAAGACCTTTGAGATCATCGAGTCCAGCCATACTTGTCCACTACTAAATCATAACCCTGATCACCTCATCTACCTGTCTTTTAAACACCTTCAGGGATGGTGACTCCACCACCTCCCTGGGCAGCAGTTCCAGTACCTGACAACCCTTTTGGTGAAGAAATTTTTCCTGATATCCAGTGTGAACCTCCCCTGGTGTAACATGAGGCCATTTCCTCTCATCCTGTCACTTGTTACTTAGGAGAAGAGACCAGCACCCACCTGACTACAGCCTCCTTTCAGGCACTTGTAGACAGTGATAAGGTCTCCACTCAGTCTCCTTTTTCTAGGCTTAACCCCAGTTCCCTCAGCCTCTCCTCACAGGACTTGTTCTCCAGCCCCTTCACCAGCCTCGTTGCCCTCCTGTGGACACGCTCCAGCACCTCAATGTCCTTCTTGTAGCAAGGGGCCCAAACCTGAACACAGGATTTGAGGTGTGGCTTCACTGATGCCGAGCACAGGGGCACAATCATTTCCCTGATCCTGCTGGCCACACCATTCCTGATACAGGCCAAGGTGCCATTGGCCTTCTTAGCCACTTGGGCACACTGCTGGCTCATATTCAGTTGGCTGTCAACCAACACCCCCAGGTCCTTCTCTGCATGGGGTTGCTGTGTCCCAACTGCAGGACTCAGCAGTGGGCCTTGTTGAGCCTCATCCTGTTGTTTTCAGCCCACCAATCCAGCCTGTCCAGATCCCTCTGCAGAGCCTCCCTACCCTCAAGCAGATCAACAGTTCCACCCAGCTTAGTATCATCTTCAAAGTTACTAAGGGTACATTTGATCCCTTCATATAGATCATCGATAAGGACATTGAACAGAACTGGACCCAACACTGAACCCTGGGGAACACCACTTGTGATCGGCCTCCAACTGGATTTAACTCCATTTACCACCATTCTTTGGACCCAGCTATCCAGCCAGACACCAGGCTGGGCTCATATGGGTACTCAGAAAACGGAGTGTGAGAAAAGTCGATGCTGTGCTGGGCCTGGGCTCCCCCTCCCTCCCACTGTGGTCCCAGATCACTGGGGCAGCCACTGTGTTTCGCCCCCTGTACCACTCAGCACCTCCTCTGCTCAGTAGCGCCGCAACCGTAACCCCAGAGAGAATGAGCACAACTAGGATCCATTTAAGGCAAAATTAATGCTAATTAACTGTAATTACCAACTTGAAGAACAACATTTACTCAGCAAGCTACAGATACTTCAGTAGAGGTTTGCCTGTTAGGCGGGAGCCAGCAGAAAAATGGGATACAGAAAAGGAAAATAAAGCCTACTGCTGGCTCTGTCAGACCCACAGCCCTACTGTGGTGGGCGTCAGCCAACCCTGCTCCCAGTTGCCTGCCCTCTTCTGCCTGCTGCCCTGCTCATACCACTCTGCTGCCAGAGGTCCATGCATCTGCCTGGAAATGTCACCCCCTAGAATCAGAGCATAGTTTGGGTTGGAAGGGACCTTAAAGATCATCCAGTTCCAGCCCTCCTCCGATGGGCAGGGACACTTTCCTCTGGGTCAGGTTGCTCAAAGCTCCATCCAACACAACCTTCAACACCTCCATGACTTCTCTGAGCAACCTGTTCCAGTGTCTCATGACCCTCACAGTAAAAAATTTCTTCCTAATATCTAACCAAAATCTCCCCTCTTTCAGCTTAAAACTCTTAACACTTCACAGTATCACAGTATCACAAGGTTGGAAAGGACCTCTGAGATCATCAAGTCCAACCTATAACCCAACACTAACACCAACACTAACACCAACCATCATCTAAACCATGGCACTCAGTGCCTCATCCAGTCTCCCCTTAAACATCTCCAGGGTCGGCGACTCCACCACCTCCCTGGGCAGCGCATTCCAATGGCCGATCACCCTTTCAGTGAAGAACTTTTTCCTCACATCAAGCCTAAACTTTCCCTGACGAAGCTTAACTCCATGCCCCACTTATCCTATCCCTGCACTCCCTGATCAAGAGACCCTTCCCAGCTTTCCTGTAGCCTCCTTCAAGTGCCTTTAAGCTGCTATAAGGTTCTGGGGAGTGCCTGAACTCAGCATATCAACTGCTCAACTCTCTCAGCCTGTCCTCCTAGCAGTGGTGCTCCAGCCCTCTGATCATCTTTGTGGCCTCCTCTGGACTCACTCCAACAAATCCATGTCCTCCCTGTGCTGAAGACTCCGTAACTGAACACAGGATGCCAGATGAGGTCTCACAAGAGCAGAGTGGAAGGGGAGAATCACCTCCTTGACCTGCAGCTCACACTTCTTTCGATGCAGCCCAGGATATGGTTTGACCTTCTGGGCTGCAAGGGCACATTGGCAGCTCACATTGAGCTTCTATCCACCAGCACCCCCAAGTCCTTCTCTTCAGGAATACTCTCAATCCATTCTCCATCCAGCCTGTAATTTTGCTTGGGATTGCCCTGACCCACGTTCAGGACCTCGCACTTGGCTTTATTGGACTTCTTGAGGTTTGCGCAGGCCCACCTCTCAAGCCTCTCAAGGTCCCCCTGGATGGCATTCCTTCCTTCCAGTGTGTTGATGGCACCACCACAGCTTGGTGTTGTCAGAAAACTTGCTGAGAGTACTCTCAATCTCAATGTCTATGTCTCTGACAAATATGTTAAACAATACCAGTCCCAATGCCCCCATGACTCCTCTTGCCACACCGTAGCCCTCACTCACAGCCACCTCCAGCAACAGCAGCCAAGTGGTTTTGGCTGAGTCACTTCTGCTGAGCCTTCTTGGGGGCATTGGCCCCCAGCTGCGGGCTGAAAGTTGGGGAGCCACTGGCAGCATTGCCTCCAGCACCTGGCACCATCTGCCCCAGCCACTTGCAAGCCATACCTCCTACACCAAGGGTGCTCTGGAAACTCCTGCAGCGCTGCTGAGGAGCACAGTTTTATTATGAATGATGTTTCTCAGCGTGCAGAGGCCTCCTGGCACCGTGTGTGGGCCCCTGGCTGGGCTCTTGCTGCAGCAGTCGAGAAAGTAGAGATGATCTGTACGCGGGTTTTACCTGGGAAAGCTTTTTACATACTTTCCACCACCAGTGGTGCCACTGACCGGTGATGCTGCAGTAGTCAAGACTCTGGTGACAGTATTTAGTTCACTGTGGTTGCCTTGACAAGGGTAGGCTCAAATCAGTGCCTGCACAAACAGCAGCAGGCTCCTTGCTGTGCCCCAGGGGTGTTGCGGCTGCTGTCAGCACCCCAGCAGCACATCTTGCTGGCCTCCTGTGTGTGGGAGTCACAGATACACAGCCCTCCTGTGGCCCTGGGATGTGTCACTAGTCCCTAAGTGCCATGACTGGGTCAGCTCAAACTTCTTCACATTAGCAGCAAAGATGCTGGGGTCTGGATGCTGGCCAGGAGCAGGGCATGCTGCAGAGAGCTCAGCCCTCATAACAGCGACCTCAGGAACCAGCATGACCCCACTGCAGCAGACACGTGCACCCCGCTTTAGATCTGCACAGCTTTTCTCATGCACACTAGGCCTCTGCTCACTCCTGGGAGGAAGGCTGGGAAGGGATTAAGTAGCTAAGCATCTAGCTGGCAAATGGTTACTGCTTTTTTTTTTTTTCCTATTAATTCCTCAACTTTGCTTATATCATGAACTGTGGAGAATATGCAGGATGATACAGCTGTTATAGCACCCTCTCCTAGGGTGGAAAAACATCTTTTCACCACCAGACCCTATTCTGGCTATCCAAACTAAATAAAGCATCCTGGCAAAAGCATTTGCTGGAAGAAACGCCTCTCTGCTAGGATTTTTGCCAACACAGAAATGTGTTTGATTCTGTCTTCCCTCCCCACCCCCAGTTTCCCACCTGCTGTCTACATCTCTGGCTGACAGGATTACAGGGCAAGAATCTGTAGTTTTGGCCTCATGCAAAAGGACCATCATCAGGTTTTGTTTTCCAAACCCTTGCAGAGCAGCACTTCAAACCCTCTCCTGCAGGATTCTTTCCTACTTGGAAAAGCACGCAATGGCAGGTGTGGATGCAAGAAGGATGGGAAATGTGAGTGCAAGAGGAAGAGCATCCTGTGTGCAGAGACAAGACCTAAGAGAGAGATCCCCTCTCCCTCCCATAGCTAAATGTACCTCCACTTGCTCCATATATGTATATATATGCTGTATGTACACATATTTTATAACTAGCTACTAATACTTTCCGAGGCAAGTCTAAGGCAGCCCACCTGGGTCACCCTGTAGTCAGGTGGAGACCCTCTATCACAGAAGACAAGCTCTCTTTAAATGCACTGGGGAGATCCTTCCCCACCCCACTACTGCTTCCTTTATTTTCTCTGCCCAGCTGTGGTTTATAAGTTGTTTAAAACTTTTCTAGGAACAGATAGATATCGCAGCTACCCAGAATCCAGAAACGCAGACAGCTTGAAATGTGGTTAGACTCTGCCCTACTTTCATTGAGCTGAGAGCAAAGCTCTGCCGAGGTGCTCAGGGGAGAGAAGAGGGGACCAGGAGAAAAGTGAAAGACCCACCTCAGCAAACCTGCCCTTCCTCCCACACCGAGAAACAAGCTTAACCCGTCCCCTCAAAGCCTGCCACCTCTGTTCGAACCACTCTGCCTCCCCTCCTGGTTTGCACAGGATCTGCAAGTGAGCAGGGCGAGGAGAAGTACCCTGGGAGAAGTGCTTTTCTGCACCGCAACACTTGACACAGGCGCGGGCAGCTCCCCAGGCTGAGAGAGGTGCGAGGGGGCCACTGAATCAGGGTCAAAAGAATGGCAATGCAAGGAGTGCTGCAGATGAAGAATGAGATGCGTCGGTAGAGTTTTTACCATGTATACACTCACAGCTTTTCCCCACACTAAGTTGCTCCGAGGTTGGTGGAGCCGCAGAAGTGGAAGAGCCGCCTGGGACTTCCCTCCTGTGAGAAATCCCCTCCCTGGGAAGCCCACGCTGGGCTGCAGGGCTGCTGTGAGGCTGTGCCATGTCTCTGTGGCAAGCACAGCTGCCTTGCACTGTCAGGCTCCTCTGATGGCAACACATCAAGGAATCTGCAATGACCTGCAAAGCGATACTGCTGAATAAATTCCCGGGGTGCCAGACCACAAGACCAACCTGGACACAATAATGTGTGTTTGCCATGCCCATTTTGCCTGGAATCTGATTCTCTTACCCCTGAGCTTTTCTCACAAGCTCTGATGGTGTTCGGAGGAGATAGGACTCAGGTAGAGGAGAACATCCACTCACACTTGCAGATACATATCTCCAGCTCTGTGACTTTGTCTGAAGTAGAAAATATCCGTTAAGTAATTCCACCAATATTACTCCAGTTATGGAGCAGTACATAGACAGGCCACTCGCAGCCACTAATATTTTAAGGGTGGTCCTTGATCCTGCTTGGAATCGCACGTATCAAAATAAGGATCAGAGCAACAGTGGGGCATTTTGACTGGTGCTCTCACTAGTGGTAGCAACAGTAAGGCGTTTTAGGAAAAGGGTTTGCTGTAGTCAAGGCCATAGCGAGATGCTAAAGAAGGTATCATCTGAAAGAGAATACAATCCAAGATCATTACAGTATTTATTAACACCATTTGTAGGGAATGACTTGAACAGCCTTGGAAGGAAGAATGAAAAAATGCCAGCAAACACATTACGTTCTCCTGCAAGAAGTCTTTTTATCCTATTGAAAAGCTTTGTTAGAAAGAATGATGAGAATGGTAATAATAAGGCACTATAATTATACCTGATCCGTCTATAATCTCTCTCTCTGCAGAATTCGGGAGCATTTTACTGCTATTATTGGATTTGAACAGTCCCATCTGGATAACATACGACTGATTTGTTTGCATGGCTTATTTTAGGTATTTCAGCATGTATATTAGAGCTGCCTTCGTATCTGGCCGATTCCTTGCATAGTCTGTAAGAGCAGGAAAAGATCTTCAGCTTCTGTTCTCCACTTCCCCATCCTCCCATCCCAGTTCCTTGGAGAGCTCTTCACAGAAGCCCAAGGATAAAAGGGGCCATCAGTCCTCTCCCACCCAACCCAGTACCACAGAGCAAGGGTTATAACCTAGAGGATGACCATACCTAGAACATCTGGATTTGCACCTGTATTATTTTAGGCTTGAGATTCAATGAATCCCAAAACAATCCTAAGTGCACCTAAAAGTCTTGTGTCAAGGACCCGGCACACACCTTGTGCACATGCTCTGCACTCAGAATAGCTGCTGCATTCCAGACTGAAACTTTCAGAGGAAGAGGTCTCCTGAGTGAGCCTGTTCCCAGCATGCACAGAACCAAGGAAGGTGTGACAGAAGCTGGCGTCTTTCTGGACTCAGCATTCTTTGCAATGCCATCTAAGTTACAGTGACGCTGGCAAGCTCCTGCCACAGCTCCCCTTCACCGTGGCGTCTATATGAGTGAGCAGCTCCATCAGCGTCAAGAACTATGCTGGCCCCTTGCAGGAGCTCTTGGGTGTGAAGCTGAGCACTCGCTACTTTTCTTTGCTAGGACTGGGAGAAAGCAGACACAATTTGAAAGAATCCAGCCCATGTTTAAAAAAGTTACTATAAAAAATATTTTTTTTTTAAATAGAAGTATGATCCAAAAACTATGGTTTACATAAATTGAACTGTTTTCAGTCTGAAATTCACAGCAATTTGTTACTAGCTTGCAGTGCAGGGACACCCCATTCAGACAGAAACCCTGTAAAGCTTAACATACACAAGTTGCCAAATTCTTTTGTTGCTCTCACTGTTTTTTAAGGGTTTTCTTTTTCTCCCCTGAATTGGAGTGAGGTCTTCTCCTGCATCCCTTCCACATCCCACCTGGCCTCACCAGCAGAGGCAGGTGGGGTTTCCAGTGCCTGCCCATCTCCAAGGCTCTGAACACATTTTCCTGAAGAGTTTAAAAGGACCCATTAAACCTACCTTAAATTTTCCCCCAACTTCATTTTTGGAGTATCACATCCAGTCTTCTCTCTTTCATCCTCTTAGAATCTTCAGAGCTGTCTTTGTCGATTTGTTTACTTCTGGTTTATTTTTAAAAGACAAACCCCCAATGGACATAAGCTCTCAAGTCCCTTTTGAAAATGCTGTCTTGCCTGTAAGTGCTTTGTTTGTGATCCTCTCCAATCCTTTAGGCTATTGTTTACGAGCTGGAAGGCATCTGCACTTGGACTAATCATGCCGAATGCCAGCAATTCCCCCAGCATGATTTGTTGCAGAAGCCAGTGGGAGCAGGGTTTGTTTTGATTATGTTTAGTATGGAAAACCCACGTTTGCTCACGTTGGCTTGACAAAATGGGGAGGACCTAATCCAAACTCTTCCGAGGGGAACAACAATCTACTCATTGATTTCAATGGCACTGGGGAGTGTCTTGGGAAAGCAAGCAGCCCAGGAGCCAAAAAATCCTCCTTTAAAAGTCTATGCACATTGTTTGCTCTGGGTTGGATGAACCAAACACAGATCTAAGGTGCTGCCAGTGCCTATGGCATTTTGCATGCCTTTTTCAAAGCTGTGCAGCAACTTTCTGCCAGGAGGGTAGTTGGGCTGGGGCCCCCAGCCCTGCCCCAACCAGCACAGCTGGGCAGAGCTGTCCTAGCTGTCACCTCGGGCTGATGCCAGCCTCCCCTGATGACCTTGGCTGACAAGTTGAAGTCTTTCACTCATTCTGGACAATGGCGACATTTTCCTCCCCAGCCTGTGCTGGCACTTGCCTCAGATGAGTGCTCCGATTTCTCTGCTCCTGAGAGCTGGGAGGAGGCGCCCGAGGGCTGTTCCTGCTGCGGTTGCCATCAAACCGCTGCCAGGGCATGAGACTGCGTGCCAAAGGGGTAAGTGTACAGGTCTGCCACGTGCAGACAGCCCCTCTGCCTCGAGAGGGTCTAGCACGGCTACCAGGAGCTCCATGCGTGCCTGGAGCTCAGCACGGGAGCTCCATGCACATCCACAGCTCAGCACAGCTTTCCTCTGCTTCACAGCTGGTTCAGCTGCCCTGGGCTGCACCCCACTGCTGTTAAGCCTATGACTGAGTTCAGGCTGCTTGGTTCCTGCACTCCTGCCATAGCAGAGGTCTGTCCACCGGGGCACAGACCTCAACACTGCACCTGGATCCCACTTCTCCCCCTATTCCTTGGCTCAGAATATCCTGCTCCAGAGGTGCTTCATTATTCACCATTAATCCCTTCTTGTACCCACCAATAGGTTAGCATCTCAGGTGGCCAGTGGCAGGGACTTACACAGCTTAAGCTATGTGTCACATGGAGAAATGTCTCCTTTAGTTTCTTTTGAGTCTTTCATTTGAGTGTTTCATCAGATGCCTCCTTGTTTTCTTAAGAAAACACGCTTACTGGGTCACCTACACCATGGCATCTAGGCTTCATAGATCTTTGCCACAGACCTCAGCCATCTCTTTTTCCTAGCTGAAGGGTCCCAGTCTGCCGAGCCAGTCCTGACAGGGAAGTGTTTGGAAGTACTCTGCTCTGCCTGAATCAAAACCCCAGCCCCGCCAGGCCCAGCTGAGATCACAAGGCAGCGGGTGCACGCAGAGATCCGGGCAACTCTGCAGGGAGGCAGCAGGAGTCACAGAGCATCTCCTTCTCACTTTGACACCTGCTCTCTCTTTGAACGGTGCACTCAGTAACCCTGCCTTTGCACCAGGCAACACTGTAGGACTGACAAAAAAGCCTGAGTGCATGCAGTTATTGTAAATTTGCAGATGCCAAACATCCAAGGAATTGGTGCAAAACAAATTCAATTGGACAAAACCATCACATTCCCCTAACCAAAGTATTCTAAGGTTTTTAGATCACTCAAAGACTAAAGATGCAAAACCCCATTTTGGGAGGGACATTAGGGTAAGGGTCTAAAACTAAAACCTAGCTGTTTGTACACAGAAGGTTTTATTTTGAAACTTGCCTACCTAAGAGCTCATTTTCAAACCCTAAGGATGCTCAAATATTAATAAGTTTTTTGAAATGTGCTTGCACAAACTTGTGGTTTTGTTGCATCCTGATCCATCAAGGCAAATCCCTAATGGCACACAGACCCTTGTGTCAGGGGCAATCAAGTGTTATTACAAGAGCTGCTGGCTGTGGGGCCCCTCCTGTGCACACACATGGGTTCATATGGAAGTTATTAACAACTTTGAATGAAGGATTTTGGGAAATTAACCCCTGGGGCCCCAAAGCACTGCTAAAAGACAGCTAGTCGGGAGCAGATAAAGAGCAGTTTCCTGCTGCATGCCTGCAGCATGTTGGGACCAAAATCCAGGTCCTTCACAGCCTGGTAGGGGAAGCCCCCTCTCACAAAGACTAAACTTTTCAACTTCTCCTGTTAGGAAGAAGAGTTGAAAAAAACCATCTGTGAGGCTGTATAAGTTTCCTCGACAAACTGAAATGAGTCAGCTGGAGAAATGTATAACATAACATATAAAAATGCAAACAATTTTCTTCTGTTCCCCAAATGGTGCTCAAGAGGTTGTGAGGAAGTTTGTAATTTCTTTTATAAGTCCCTGTAGGAGCCACCAAAAGAAATGTTTAGATATGGGCCACCAAGAGCTACTTCTACATGGCAGAGGGACTGGTTCAGAGGCAGGGTGACTAAAGTGGACATCTCACACTTGATAATGAAAGCAGCAGGACATTATTTGCAGCCACCCCATGGAAGTAAACTCCTATGGTTTTACTTTGTACATCCTTTTCTCAAGAGTTTAAGGAAAAAGATTTCTCTTCCGATGTCCAAGCAGAAAGCAAAGGAGGATGTTGTAACGCCTGCTGCAGCCGATGCACTTTTCATATTTCTGTTCTGCCCAAATTGGTTTTCCTTTCTTGCACCAATCCTGATCTGCAAAACAACCTCTTCTTGGCAATAGTGAGGATACTCACCCACCACGTGCTTTAAACTTCCATAATATAACAATGCTTGGCAGTCATTCACTGCTTTTCATCCACAGATCTCAAATCAATTTGCTACAGCCCTGCATGGAATTGACTTACTTGTAAAACAGAGATGAGCACTTGCTGTGCAATTAAAAAAATATATAAATGAGCAAAGTACAATAGACTATTAAAATCCAAACTATTTCCTCCTCCCTTGGTGTGATTTTCCTAAAGCACAACACTGGCTGCAAAAGTGGGGCTCTTCTGCAGCCCCCAGCCATACAACCCAAGATGCTCATTTTCGGCCAGATGAGAACAGTTCACAGCCAGGTCAGAGCAATCCGGGTAGAAAGCTCTTCCCTCAGCGAGCTATAACCACAGCCATAAAACAGAAGCATTCCTCTGCTCGCTTATAAATGTGGAAGAAATTAGCCCGCTCCTTCCCCCCACCCCTGTTTCTGAAGGGGAGGTGGGAAGGCAGCCAAGCTGCCTTGGTGGCGACACCCTCAAGGAAGACAAGGATCAAGGGGACAGGCAGGGCGCCCAGGATGGCAGACCCGGTCCTGCTCCTCCCGCAGTGAGTAGAGTGGAAGGGCAGCCGTGCAGCTGACCCTGCTGAGGCAGGGGCTTCACCCGAAAGCCAGGGCACAGGCCCAAATCACAGGTGCCTTGAGCCACCTGAGATGCCCACAGGGGTTGGCAGGGCAGACGCAGGAGCTGCAGACTTGCACTCTGCTGGAACAGGAGCACCGCAAAGGGCATTGAGGGTGAGCGATGGCATGATGCCCAAGACTAGTCCAAACCCACAGCAGGCAGCAGCACCCGGTGTGTGGCCTGGGAATGTTCCATGTAGCTTGGAGAAAGTAGGAGGGAAGTGGTTTTCCATCCACCAATGTGCCACAGCACTTGCCTGGTTCTGCCACCATCCCAATCCCTATGCAGGGCCCTTTGCAGGCACAGCACTTGCAGCACCAGCACCCTTCTGCCCCACCACCTCCCCCATGGCTAGTCCCACCTCCCTGACCTACAAACACAGGACAAAAGACCTGTTCAGGGAAAGAGACTGTAGGAGGTCCCCTCTAGTCCAACCTGGGGCTCACACCAGCTCCAGCACCAAGGTCACACCAGGTTGCTCCATGCTTGATCCAGTTGGATCTTGAAAACTTCCAGATGTGGAGTCTGCACAGCCTCTCCAGGCAATCTACCTCCCATCCAGGCTATGCTCACAGGAAAAAGGATCTCCTCATAGCCAGCCTGGAAGTGTTTCCACCATGTCTGCTGTGTCTCATTCTCCCATCATACACCACTCCTAGCTAACCTCCTTGTAGATACAGGCAGGCCACTGTTACGTCCCTCCAAAGAAGTTTCTCCTCTCAAGGCTGAATGAGCCCAGCTCCTTCAGCCTCTCCCCACAGGGCAATCTCCCTGAGCTTCCTGAGGGTTGCCCCGCTCCCCACATCCCAATCTCACTCCGATTTATTGCATTTTTGTTGCATCAGGGAGCCCAAAACTTTATGCAATGAGTGATGAGTACAGAGAGGTAACCACTCCCCTCCCCTGCTGGTGGTGCTCCTGTTAATGCAGCCCAGGACACTGCTGGCCTTTGCTGCCTCGCACCCTGCAGAAGTCTGTCAAGACCCCCAGTCCTCATACAGGTTACTGTGCCCAGACAGGGCTCCTTCAAGAGCTGGAGATAACCCTGAGCAAGAAGGTGTGCGTGGGAGCACAGGATACACAGGGCTATTTTCTCAGCCTTGGCTGAACCCCAGTTCCCCCTGTGACACTGCTTAGGGCAACACAGGGCAACCCAACCCTCACTGAGGGCATCACAGCCTAATTCAGTCATCAGAGAGCTCAAATCCACTATCTCTAATGGACCCAGTGACAATGATGGATGCAATTACCTGCTTAGCTTTTTGCCCTGGCCCTGCACATGATTACAGCTCCCGGCAGTAAGCAACACCATACCCACACGTCAGCCTCCACAGTGCACATGTATGCTGTGACAACAGAGGATCCCAGTTTGTGCTGAGAGCAGGGAGAAGATGGCCACAACTCTGGCACCTAAACCACGTCAGTTCATAAGTCAGTGGCCTGAGACAGGAGGCCAGGCACCTTGCCATCAGCAGAGCAACGGAGCCCTCCAGAGAATAATTCAGAGTGCCTAAGTTAAGCTCCTGCGATGAATCACACTCTGTATCTCTCTCCACAGTGACTGCACGCTTTGGCTCCTCAGATAAGATGCCTGAAGCCAGAAGAGCAAATTCAGAGTAATCTCTCTCCACATTTGGCTTCCCACCCCCAATACAGGTCTGAAGGGGAAAGTCAGCAGGAGCTCAGGAGGCTGCCTGCACAACTGGAGATGCGTGGCAGCACACTGAGGGAAGCACCGATGGTGCTTCTCTCTTCTGCAATGAAACTGTTTGGATCTGATTCACCCATCATATTTTACAGCATCTGAACAAACTGAATTTCTCCTTTCACACAGCTGTTTTCAGTCCTTATTTCAAGAACATCACACCTGCCTGCACCCCTGAAATGAACCATAACCCTATTGAAGCTGATTTTGTTCCTCTCATTTTTACTCATCCTCACCAGTTCAGAGTTCACCGATGCCATGCCCTGTTCTAGGACCTTGAATTACTCAGGTTTCTTTTAAACATTCAGTACAAATTTTAAGGTACTAAAAATACTTCTGAAAATCTCACCTTTACATTTTTAGAAAGTATCTTATGTTTAGAAAATTCTTTACTTGATTACACTACAAGATGAATTAAGCTTATTGTTCCCAGCCAGAAACATTCATTTGTGGCCTGTTTTAAGTCTTTGTAAGAAAATCACATGTTCAGTTTCAGTTGGATTACCACATGTTGGCACTAAACCGATCAGGTTTCCAACACTGCAAGGGAATGAAAACATCACCGTATATTCATTGACTTTTAAAAATAAGTATAAAAACATGTTTATTAGATTTTTTTCAAGTCTAAGATAAAAAATTCCTTGCCTTTTCTGAGGCAAACCCAAAATGTCTTTTAAGGATCTGTAGATGGCAGCAGCATACTATCAGATGAGCACAAGAAAGGGTGCTGGATCCCATCTGTTTACACCCTTCCAGGGCAGACCGGACTGTCCAGGCCAGGGTTACCTCCACAGGAATACCATGCCCTTAGTATAGCGTAACTCATCTGCCCTCCCAAAAATCTGTTCAAATAAAGCAATGCAAAAGCCAGTGAAGCTGCATGTAGCGTACGAGGCTGCAGTTGTTTCCTCCCTAGTGCAGGCTTTGGCCCCTGAAGTGGCAAGCATCACATTTGTGCTGCAAGGAACGAAACGGGCTCTCACTCCGCCGCAGCTACGTGGGTATCCGGTCAGCACTGAGGTTGTGCCCACTGATGCCTGAGCTGCACCACTGTGGGCCTGGACTCAGCCGTACCACTTCACAAGGGCAGATTTGTAGCAGAAATAAGCTTTGGGGTAGAGGAAAACACGGGACAGACCCAGGAAGACAGGCAGCTCACCTTCTTCTCAGCTTATAAGTTACAAAAGGAGCAAAGAGCAGGATTTGGAGTGGGGGTTGGCTTTACCCCAGTCATCTCTGGGGAAGCTGACACAGGCTGTGCATGTATGAGGATATAGCTGTCATAGTCAGTGGGTTCAAGCCTTGCTCCCCCCAACCTCTCCTTCCTCTCCAACAGCCAGTACAGCCCCACCGGCATGCGTCCCATCAGCACAGTCCATAACAGGCATCTCCCTTTGTCTCCCACATGCACAGCATCATCTCCTAGCCCAGGATGGAGAGGGGCTGGGGACCACGTTCCCCTCCAACCCGCTCCTTCCACCAAGGGGTGAGACCATCTCCTCCCTTGGGCGCATCCCCAAGGAGCCCCCAAACCCTGCTCCATCTCTCATCGCAGTGCTGGCAGGGAGGCTCTGGCAGCACAGTTCTCGCAGTGTGGGCACTGCCCGGCGGCTCCGGCACAGCGGTTCAGAGAAGACCAGGGGGATTCCCCCCATCTCATCAAAGTGCAAGGGGTTGTTCCTGGTCCCTGCCACCACCAGCTCCAGTAGCCGGACCACGCAGTCTGAAAACCAGTTCTTCAGGCGGAAATAGCCCTCCTGGAATGAGATTCGAAGGCTGACGGGCCCCGTTGGCATCCGCACACTCAGGCTGAACAAGCAGTTCCCCTGCGAGCTGTCCCGCACCAAGTAGGTGCCAACGGGCTCCCGCTGGAGCTTGGCATGAGCCTCCCCCACAGACAAGGGGCCCCAGTAGAAGTCACTGGCCTGAAGGATATTGAGGGATCGCTCCAGGACCTCCCACTCACAGCTACGAAACATCCGGAAACGATCGGGCAAGCTGCGGGGTGCAGGGCTGGCGAGAATGCTCTGATGCTGCCTTTGCAGATGACAAACAGTGGTGTGCGTGTTGTGCAGATCATCTGGTCTCCCTCTGATCATCTCTCAAAGAGCCCATGGATCCTGGAAAGACGCTGCCTTTACCATGCTTCCTCCTTTGCATCCAGCCTGTGGGACAGAAGGAGAATGAGGCAAATCCAATACCTCCTTCTAACTGGGCAAGTGAAGATACTTCACAAGGAGAAGACAGCAGCAAGAGTACTGAAGAGGATACTGAGGACTTATTGTATGTCCCTACCCCACAGCTGTAGGGACAACCAAGGAAATACATGCAGGAAGGGTTCCATATGGGCCCCCACCAGTGCAAGGCAGCATTTTACAGAGCTCTGCATCCACTGGATTTCTGTGATTCACAGCTAGGGTTTCTCCAGCACATCCCTCAGCAGGCTGGTTCGAACCTAGCAGATGGCAGTATTTTGAGATTTCCCTCTGCTGGGTGTTCAGGGGCTTTTCAAAGTGGCCTTGAGACTGGCAAGGGGAAACGACACCCCAAATCAGAAGGGAAAAATTTCCCAAAGCAGGAAGGAATCATTTACTTTGTCACTCATTTAAAGGTAGAAAGGTTTACCTGTGCCTCTCCAACCCTTTCCCCAGCAAAAGCACAGACAACAGGACTCAGAAGAAGCAGAAGACAGGAATGACTCTTTCCCACCAACCCCAAGAACCAGTCCCTCATCCCAGGACACACCTGTTTCACTTCATTAGGATGAAGAAAAGGTCTTGTATCAAGACCCCTTCAAGAAATCTTACACAAAAAAAACTTTAGGGCTGGGACAGCCATGAATGAGACCACTTTACACCAGGGGTGTCAAACTCACAGCCTGCAGGCAAAATCCAGCCCAGCACCTTGTTTCTACCCGGTGGCAGCACCGAGCTCCTTGCCCCTGCGTTCCTGCCAGCGCTGGTCACGTGTGCAGCGTGTGACGCGCGTTACACTGCAGGAGAAAGACAGGAGCTGTGAGTTTGACAACCTTGACTTACACCAACAGAGACACTATTGACGTCCCAGGAACTGTTCTGCCCTTCCAGCCCCTTAAATTCTGTTTCTGCCAGAGAGACATCTCCCCCTGCCAGCAGACAACCCTGCCCTCTCCCCATCACTGTCCTCTACTCAAGTGCAGCCTTCGAAGTGCTGTTCCTCACTTTCACAGCCCTGCTCATCTCCTGCACCCCATGTTATCACCAGCCTGTCTGTTTTCAGAAATGCGGATTCCTGAACCCAGTGTTGCCATCAGCCATTCCAAGTCATTTCAATTATATTACAAAAAATACACACTCTGCATGTGTGTTTGTATATATATATATATATATGTATAAGCACAAAAACCACAGCCCCAGGCCAGAGGCTCATTCTGTGTGAGAAGCTGAGCTGTTACATACCACTTCCCCAGGCCTGACAAGTCAGTAGCTCACCGCCAAACCCTGCCCTCAGTCCCTTGACACACTCCATTAACCCAGTCACACTCGCTGACAGCAGAGCCATGCTCTGAGCAGAACAGACTGCTGACACGCAGCCTGCAGCAGGGGGAAGAGACACGTCCCCCCGCTGCAGACTCCCGGGAGCACTGGGGCTCAGAGCAAGCTGGCAGTCCACCAGGGAAAGAGCATAAACCTGCGGAAGGTTTGCTCTGGAGGGAGAGCTTTAGGTTAGGCTTACCTCCTCGGCAGGTTTCTTATCTCACACCTTTGCTGGCTATTCAAAAGTCTCATGCTCCGTTTGGTGTTTGTGCCAGGTGGATGGCCACACAGAGCACGCTCTGTGCCCAGGGAGAGGACACGGAGCAGCACGAACAAACATCTTTCCCTTGCATGGGCACGGTAGTTTTGGACAGGAGGCATCTGCCCAGCAATACCTTGTCTACAGTCATCTTTTCTCTCCTAACATCTCTCTCAACACTTAACAGTAATACCAATGATGCAGGTGGCAGGCAGGTCTCCATATATGCAACCATAAACACCCTTTCCAAGAACAGCTCGGGAAGCTCCTCCAGTTTCTTGCCACTAACATACCTGGTACCTCTCTGAATGTGGCTGATCCTGCCCTTTAGCTACTTGTCACCATGGGAGGGAAATTCCACGCTTAGAGAAAGGTGGGAGGGATAGGAAAGAGTTAATCGAGTTTTTTCTTTCCCATTTAGAAAAAAGAAAAAGGCAGCAGTTGAAAGCTGCTTGAATGGTTCAGCAAGTCAGAATAAATCTTAGGGGAAGCTGATTTAGTGAGCAGAATGCGAGTAAACGCAGTCACCACGTTCAGCAACCAGGGCCATCTATCATCACCAAAAACTCAGCACAAGAAGTTGCAGGATCTCTGTCCCTCTCCTTCTCCTCTCTGCTGGGTGAGGAAGCCATAAAACCCTCTGACATTAGCTGCTACAGGAAAAGGTCATAATCCCACCAGCTGCCTCCTGGGCTGCCAGTATAGCCTCAACGGGAGAAGAAGCCTTGGTCCCACCAACAGCCACTCTTCCCAAACAGTAACTTTGCTTGGGTCCAAATGGAAACGTTGCCAATCTCATGGGTCTAGGCTGGAAAATTAATTCAA
The DNA here is from genome assembly GCA_033556795.1 of Tapera naevia. Taxonomy (NCBI): domain Eukaryota; kingdom Metazoa; phylum Chordata; class Aves; order Cuculiformes; family Neomorphidae; genus Tapera; species Tapera naevia. The sequence goes on from JAUMJJ010000059.1 coordinate 279,007, forward strand.
GCAGGAACACAGAAGCAGGCAGCTGTATTTCGTTTCCAGGCTAGTTTTAAAAAAATAACAAACAAATAGATAATTTGTTTAAGGTTGCAGTTGCTATTTGACATAAAAAAAAATAAACTTGTTTGTCCCAGTTTTCAACCTTGAGTCATTCTCCCAAGTCCTTTAAGAAAAGTCCACTGCTACTGGGAGTCTGACTGACTAAGAACTGAGACTGTGTCATGGTTTCGAATTCAAAGTAAATGCAAAAATAGCTCCCTCACAATTTGTTCACTCGGTTTGAAATCTACATATGGATCAGAGCCTCAGATGGGGTGAATTTGTTTAGCTTCAGCGACCCATTTCCAACAGATGACTGCCTGGCCTGCAGCACAGTACTAGTTAATGTTAGCTCTAGAAGTGCTTCCTGATATTACCTTTATCTTCACTTTTAATGGGTCAACAGGTCCTGCGTGTACATAGTCTCCCACGTCAAGGAAGATGAGCAGATACTTGGGATTAGGAATAAGTCAGCCCCAGGGGTACCACCAAATACACATGCATAATTAGTTCTTCTTCTCATTTGCCACACCACAACTCGCTTTTCTCCCACCCCGCTCAAAAAAAAGCCCCCCTAAAACCCCACCACCCAAACACATAACTACCTCCTTACTGCAAGGCATCAGAACAGCACTTGCAGCCAAAGAAGTACACCCTAAAAAGCTGGTGTCCTGCTAATTAAAAGGCTGGATAAGCTTCCCCAGACCTTCTGATGTACTGCAAGTTCAAGAGCTTTTTAAAATAAGTGCTCTTGACACAGGGCGTTCTGCTTTCCTCCTCAGTCAATACCCTGGCAAAGCAGCCTATTTCATATAAGGAGACAATTCTAGTAAACCAGGGGACTGTTTGCGGTGTCTGGTGTCAGCCAAGCCAGCCCTGCACCCTGGGGCTGGACAAATCTGGCATGTTCAACAGCAATTTCAAGTACTCAGCTATTATTTGTTCTTGCACTCTTCTTCCAGAACACTTGAAAGAGCTTACCTTTTTAAATTTACTGCCCATAGGGATGAGTTTCTGGACGTCAGGCCTGGAAATGGTCCCAATTCAAGAGTTCCGATATGGCACTCCCCAGTTTTTTGCAAAGCTTTACCTAAGAGCAGATGCATCCTTTGAAAAGAAAGAGATGTCTATCAATCAGGTGACTAAACCCATTAGTGTGCCATAACACGGACCTAAATACAACAAATCTGGGGACAGGTTGCCTGTCTCAATCCCTTTGACCTGTATTATTGTAGAGGCAAGCATACAGCACTTCAGATAGCACAAAAGGCAACAGATTATTGTTATTATTACTATTGTTGCTTCCAAAGCCATAATCTGATTAGGTCCAACCAGCTCACAGATGGCCTAAGGACAGATGTAGACTTTCAAGTTGCCATCACCTTCTGGAAGCAGGAACCATGAAGGCCAGACATTAACAGACAATGGCAACAGGAATAAGCTTAAGGACCTTGCAGGTACTGTTGTATTAAAAGCTGTACACAAGCCAACAAGTGCGCTTACAGCCCAGAAAGCCTGCCATATCCTGGCCTGCATCAAAAGAAGCGTGGCCAGCAGGTCAAGGGAGGTGATTCTCCCCCTCTACACTGCTCTGTGGAGACGCCACCTGGAGTGCTGCATCCAGCTCTGGAGTCTTCAGTACAGGAAAGACATGGACCTGTTGGATTGGGTACACAGGAAGACCACAAAAATGATCAGAGGGATGGAACACCACTCTGGTGAGGACAGGCTGAGAGAGCTGAGATTGCTCAGCCAGCCTGGAGAAGAGAATGCTCTGGTGAGACCTCATAGCAGCCTTCCAGTGCCTGAAGAGGACTTGTAAGAAAAATGGGGACAGATTTTTTAGTAGGGCCTGTTATGACAAGGGGCAATGGTTTTAAACTAAAAGAGGATAGATCCAGACTCTATATAAGAAACAAATTCTTTACTGTGAGGGTGGTGAAACACTGGAATATGTTGTCCAGAGAGGTGGTAGATGCCCCATCCTTGGAAACCTTGAAGGTCAGGTTGGATGGAGCTCTGAGCAATCTGATTGAGTTGAAGATGTCCTCGCTCACTGCAGTAGGGCTGGACTGGATAGATTTTAAAGGTCCTTTCCAATCCATACTATTTTGTGATTCTGTGATTCCAACAGCAAACTCAAACTTGTGCTCAACGCAATGCACAACATTTAGGGTCTGTTATCTGAAACAGTGTTGATAGCCATTAGCTGCTGAGATTTGAACAGCGACCCAGTCTGTTCTGGCCTGTGCTATTCTGTTCTGCTTCTCTGGCTCCCGAGGCTTTTCTTTCTCACCTTGTGGATGGAAAAGTAAAGCTGCTGACCTGGTGGAGCAGCAGACCACCACTTGTGCAACAACATACCTGTCAGTGGATTCATCAGCAAAATGAAAAAATGAAACCAGCCCTCTGCTCGCCTTTCAGAGGCAGCCCCTGTAAGGCTTCACTTACACCTAGGCTCCACTACTTAACATCACTTCCCTGTATCCCCTGCAGCTGAGCCCAGACTGAGCAGACACTCCTCAAGCCACATTGCCCCACAGCTAGTCGAGCTGTAAGTCTATCCCATTGCTATGCTACCCGCTCCGTTCGCCTTTGACATCTCCCAGTTATCAATTCCGCAGTTCCCAGAGCTGTTAGATGGAGGCTGGGATCATTTTGAAAAGTTCTCCCTGAGGTACCCTACAAGCCCATGCAGCAGCATCCCCATTACAGGCAACAAAGCCTGAGCAGACATCTCTTGCTTGCACGTCTGCATCCCACAAAAATGTGCTGCCTACTGATTTGTGGCTGGAGAGAATGTTTCAAAGAAAAGCTGAGCCAATGTCTGGAAGAAAAAAACCTCCCTGGTAAGAGCCAAGCACACAGCACTGTGTTTTAATGGTGGGCCAGCCTGGTTCCCACAGCTGCCACCGTCTGCCTCACGCTGGCACCAGTTTAAACCACACTGTCACCACAGCCACACCAGTGTCCCTTGTCATGAGCACCCTACCATGGCCAAGGTGACCGGGGCTGATCCAGAAAGGGCTCATGGAGGGGAAAGGGAAAAGCAGGAGATGCACAGACAGACGTGCGCCAAAGAGCACAGACGGAGCTGTGGTTAGGCAAGGAATGTGGTGCAGCTCGGCTAAGAGGACCAGTGTCAATCACAGCCAATTTTTCCAGCACAAAGCAGGCCTAGGAGACCTCGCAGCTCTCTCTATCTTCCATGTCACAGCTATAAATAGGGTTTGGTGTGAGGCTGCCATTATGTCTGACACGTGAGGGAACATGTGGAAAAAAAGAAAAGAACACGCTACACCCCCCTCAAACCAAAACTGTGTTCCCCTGTAAGACCAGTGTTCAACAAGCATGCAATATTAACATATATATAAAATACAGAAGTAATAGATAAAAGAAGTTGAGGCAGCATACACACTGTGATAGTTCCTGCTTCCACACAGCAGAGACATGGAGCAGGAGGATCCTGCACACAGGCTCTGAGAACCAGCTGTTGGAGACCTTGCAAGAGGACTGGTCTTATCAAATCCTTTCCTAAATGCTGGGGTTGGAGAAGATATTTCAAAACTCACAATTAACTTCCTATGGATCTGATATTTAGGTTTAATACTTCTTATCATATTTTTCTATGACATGTGCTTTCTGCATTAATGTGACACTTTGCTGATAGAGCCTGAAAGGTTTTTACCCAAGAAAACCCACAAGACAGTGTGATGTGTGACAAATATTCTTCAACACAGGGATGTCTGCAGTCATGTTTGGCTTTTGCATAACACGATTAAAAAAAAAAAAAGGGAGACAGCACTTCAGAGGGAAATTACCGTTTACCTTTTAGAGTTCCCTCCTCACTCCTTGGAAATACTATGCTCTCTCAGAACAACTACGTGTAAATAAAACAACTCATTCCTCATTCTCCTAAAACTGCAATCCTGCCATTTCAGAGTAACAGAGAAGCCACAGCGCTTCCCTGAACTTGAAGGCTGCCGTGCAGTAGCCACAAGCAACTACAGCTTGTTCCACAGCAAGTAAAATTACCAAAACTACCAACTGACTTCTGGTTTCTAGTGGAGACTCAAATATTTTTTTCCCCTATAACTGGGGAAAAGACTTAAAAAAAAAAATAAATAAGGAAATCAGTGGGGGAAATCAGCTTCAAAGCTGCAGCTGAGCATATCCTGCCATGCTTAAGGAAAAAGAGTTGTTGTGGCTTACCTCTGGCCAACACAACAGCATTTTGGTGAGTGAGGGAAGCCTGGTCATGTTGCTCTTGACCCTTGCATTTCCATAGCAAGCAGACATCCCTGCCCATGTCAGTGCAGCAGAGCTACATGAAGCCTCAGCGTCGTTCTCAGCCTAGGAACACAGCCTCTGCACCAATGCCTTGCCTTCCCTTCCCTCCTGCCCTCTGCCCACCAGCCAGGGGAGCAGCCCTCCGGGAAGGCGGTCAAGGCTTTCCCCAGTTTGGGTGCAGAAATGAGGAGATGAGGAGAGGGCACAATGAGGAGGAGGAAAGAGGCCAAGACAACACCAGTCCCTCATGGCTCCTTATAGGAAATACTTCATCCCATTTCCCCACTGAGACAGAGGTCAGCAGGAAGAGGGTAGCGATGCCCGGGGCTGCCTCCTCACCCTCAGTCAGGGCAGAGCTCTGCATCCACCAGTCATGGTTCCACAGCCTCATCAGCTCAATACATTCCCAGACCAGCAGCAAAGGTACAGTTCCTCCGTTCCAGCTTCTCTCAGCTAAATTGACATTTTTTCAGTTGTTCCCGTTTGAGGAAGCGAGTAAATCCTGACAAATGAAGGCTGTCAGCGATCCCCTGCAATGGCCATGGCCTCTTATCAAAACCATCGCATTTAGCAGGAAAGGAATTCAGAGAAGCAGCTAACTCTAAGAATTAGAGCAGTTAAAACCGGTTCAATATCATGAGAAGACTTCCAGACACTTAACCAACACAAGCCAGAGCACAGAGGCACAGGGGAGAGACCCTCCCTTGGCTCTTAAGAAGGACCAGCTTCAGAAGATCTAAGGGGTCATGGTGCAGTACCAGTTGCTGTGCCTTCAGAGGAAGAGGCGAGGGTCACAAAGCACAAAAGCACCATGAAGTTTTATAATAGGGGATTTCCAACACACAAAATAAAGAAACTAGTCCTGAGAGTCAAAAGTGAACAGAAAAAAAAAAGTCATGAGAGGTTATTTAGGAAATCTTAAAGTGACAGAGCGTGCAGACCTCCCACAAACAATGGAGGAAAGACATTGCCTGGCCAAGAGGGACAACACAGGTCACTCCTCTTGTATTATTAGCTGTAGGTGCAACAGCTTGCCAGCACCTCTGCCATGGATCAGGGGCACCAAACACACACACTACAAAACCACAGCCCCTGCCCAAATCTCTCTACAACCTAAATAATCCTTCAGAAGATGAAAAGCTAACCCTGGTGGTGCTGATATAAAGGAATATAAATTGCTGATGGTAGGGAGTAAATTTACATGAGGATGGCTGTCATGAAACTGAGACAGCAGGCAGGCAAGATAAGCAAAGCAAAAAACGGAAAACAAATGGCGTTTTGAGTTTATCAGAAAACCTCTGAGGGGATCATTTAGTTCACTGGGATACCAGCAAGTGGGGACAAGGACACTGCAGAGAAGCTACACAAGCAAGCAGATATTCCATTTTTTTCTTGCACTGGGTGTCGAGGAGATTCCCCAGTACTGAATGCTATTGAACCTGAGGGGGAGAGGAAGGGGGCGCTCTATGAGAGGAGATGGGAGAAAGTGACATTAAAGACACACTGGGACACACCGGACTATATCCAAGGATTTTGAAGGAATTTAGAAATGGCTGGTTAAGATGCAAAGAGAGGTGCTCTCTCAATCAGATCAGCTGCTATTACCAATTGCTAGAGGGCTGCGACTGTTGTAAGACACATCTTTTTAACACGTGTTGCTAAGGTAGGAACACCAGGTGGCTACCTGAGTGCAGGGCAGAGGCAACCTCTGAATAGGGTCCTCCATCACGAAGACAAGATCTGAAGCAGCAATAGCTGCCGGGACTTGCCTTGCACTTCCCTAAAGCCTCCATGCCACAAGCATATCAAAAAGTGAGATGTGATACACAAGGTAAATTTCCAGAAGCACCCCAGGACCATAAAGACAAGGACAGAAGACAAGGAGCAGTTCCACCCCGGGGTGATGGAAGGTGGAAAAGGGTTGTCATGAGGAAACCAAGGCATTTCAGCCCTGCACATCTGATTGCCTCTCTGTCACCCTCCCAGCTGCTGCATCTTTCCCCTGGATCAGCTCAGTCCCTTTTGCAGAGCATTTCCTCTGCACTGTTTAACAGGCTACAAGTCGCCTAAAGCCTCCCCCAGCTCAGGTGCAAGCGGCTCCCTTCCCCCAGCCCATGCAAACACAGACCTCGACCCAGGTGCCTAGTCTAGAAATCTTCTCCTGTGGTCTTCAAGCTGCCATTGCCCACAACACCTCAAACATAGGAGGTTTAACTTTGCCCAGCCCACCTCCCCAGCAGGCACCTTCAAATCCAGGCAGACAGCTGGAAAAGCGGTGAGCCCCCTCCATCACCTTCCCAGGGGGAACAGTGACAAAACCACATCACTCTGCAGGCCAGAGAAGTCAGAGAGATCACTCAAAATTCAGCAGGCAGGCAAGCACTAGGAGGCCAGGTGAGACTCTGCCCTCACAAATGCAAGTGGATGCAGACTTGTAGGAAAACAAACTGGTTCTATACATCAAAGAACGATAAATTAAGTGGTGCAGCCAACAAAGGAGCTGAGTAACCGTGCTGAGGGTTCGTTAAGGAAAGCTCTAGCTCTGAATGCAAAAGCAGTCATTGAAAAACTAGAAGAAAACACAAGCGTGAGGTTACAAAATGGATGGGTGGAACCTAATAGTAATGTCACCACCTGAGATAATATGTTCAGTTCCAGTCACCTTAAAGACAGAGCTGAAACAAAAGGGATGGGCCTCAAGATGGGTGATAAGTCACATATAAGTGCTCAGACAGAAGAGACTGGAGAAACTTCATGCTCAGCTTGGAGAGTAGACAGGTACAGGGGGATACAAGAGAAAGATACAGCACAATCGAGCCGTTCTTTTTATGTTCTTTCATAAAACTAGAAGAGAGGAAGTTCAAAGGTGACCGAGATTGAAAAGTAACTAATTTTAAAACTCATAAAAGGAAAAACTCCAATCACATAGACATTAAAATGCTGCTGCTGGGGAAAGTGAGAGAGTCGATCTGAGAAGTCTCATTTCTCTTTCTCAAATGTCTCTACTTTGTCTCTACATATAAAGTACCCACCATCCCATGCTTTAGCAGTCCTCAGGCATCCAGAGAGATCCAGAAGCAAAAGGCTGGGGGTTTTAAAACGTCACCTTTTTAAGCCACCTGTTAACCATTCAAATTTTACATGAGACAAAGGGGAGCCCATCACAAGGCATAAACATCATTTAGTCACGCAAAACTGAAGTAGTAAACAAGTTTATAAAGTCACTGCAAGGAATCAACTATGAACCTGCTGCAGAGTAGTTAAAGCAGCTCAGCCTGTTTTTTCCTCATTTTTAAATGACTAAAAAGAACAGCACCTCTTGCTTTTACTTGCTGACTTGAATATTGGTGGGATGCTACATAAATAGTGATTACTGTTAAAATAACCCTGAATCAGAAATGGTTGCAGCAATGAGGTTAGAAAGAAACATTCCCTCTGTCTCAGCATCCCCTCAGGGGGCTTTTGGCCCATTGTGTCACTGAGTCATGCCTCAGAGGATGAAAGTAACTTCTAGCAAGGGGGATCTGAGAGTGTTTGTCCAGCTTTGGCTTCCCTCCTTCCATATCCCAAACTCTCTTACCAGACAGCAAGAAAGAACTCAAATATGTACAAAGAATAACATGGATTAAGAATAACATTGCTGATCTGTCAAAAATCATCATCAAGATGCAAGATCATCAAAAGATCCTGCGGGTGTCTGCAGACATCATGACCAGACATCACGACTAGCATGCCGACCCAGGTAAAGCAACTGGTGATAGGAGAGGAAATGGCCTCAAGTTGTGCCAGGGGAGGTTCAGATTAGACATCAGGATACATTTCTTCATTGAAAGGGTTATCAGGCTGCCCAGGGAGGTGGTTGAGTCACCATCCCTGGAGGTATTTTAAGGTATTTTAAAGACAGGTAGATGAGGTGCTCAGGGATATGGTTTAGTAGTGGACAGGTAGGGTTGGACTGGATGATCTTAAAGGTCTTTTCCAATGCAACAATTCTATGATTGTATAAAACCTATGCCAATCCTCCTTCCTAGCTTTAGCAAGGCACTTCCAGCAAACTGCGCAGAAGCCCAGCAACACAGATTGTAGGAACAGGAACGGAGATCTTTGACATTTTCCAACTGCTAATAGTCACACTTTTTTTCTGACAGCCTTAGCTTAAGTTTCCAAATAAACTTTGCGGCCGAGGAAGTTAGAAAGTAGATCCAAACTGTTTCTGACTGCAGAATCGCACACACACACACTCACACACAAAAACCCCCTTGTTGCATAAGGCACAATCTGAAGTCAAAATTTTTCTTCAGCATTTGCAAGGCGTGTGGGGGAGGACAAAACCTCTCTGCAACAAAGGCAACTGAATGCTGCCAGCTGAACCCAATTTTGCCAGCCACAACTCCAATGTAAAGTTAAAGGAGCCAATCTGCAAACTTAATGTTGGTGCCATAGGATTCTTTTCCATTGTATTTCGCATGTGTTTGCGAATGAGCATAAGCACAGAGAGTGCATGGTGAGCAGGAAGGGAGAAGGCAGAGAGAATGTGCATTATCAAAATACCTTGAGAGCAGTTCTTGGAAATGTGCAGCCTGCAGCCTGTATCAGACACTCATTTCCTGTGAAGCGCGCACAGGCCTTTTCATTTCTCCTCTGAAGAGGACAAAAATAAGGAGGCAGCTCTAAAGTCTCCAAAAGACAACACAAAACCAGAATTTTGTGATTTTACTAAAATCAAATCAACATTTTTATACTCTTCTCAAGCAGAAGCAGAGATTCCCAGAAGTTTAGAAAAGCAGGGCTTTCTACACCCCTCACTTCTAAATCTTAACTTGAAATCTTGCACTTGGCGGGGGGGAGGGAAATGAATTTTACTCAAGTCATTTTGACCGCTCACTAACAGAAAACCACCAAATCCTGCTACATCAAACACTACTGAACATTTGTTTTTTTTTAAAAAAGCTCGGAGGCCGATTTCAGCAAAATGGTGAGCTAATAAATACTTTACTGAGGCAGAAGGCTGCAGGATACACACAAATGTAAACCAGAAGAGCAGGCAGTAGTGAAGTAGATCGACAGGACAGAAGCGGGCAAATTGATATTATGCCTCCTTTCTGCCTCTACTTACAATTAGGTCAAGGATCTAATTAATGCAGCACTAAGTTGCATTACTTTAAATAAATATATGATGCCTCCTAACGACACACATCCTTGATACCTTTACTCTGCCATCCCTGCATGGCACACTCAGCTCTTGTACCATCCATGTTTTCATTTACAGAAAGAGATGAAGGTACCCACCTTTCCTTGCTTGCAAGCTTTTGGCAAGCACCACTAGCTGAGGTCTGCAGCCACCTGGAATAACAGCTCAGGAGCACACTATCACCCCACAGCTTTTATTAATCTAACCACAGCATCAACCCGACCTAAATGCTGTCATATTTAAGTACTGGCACTGTTTATAGCTGACCAAATTAAGATAGGAGAAACCAGGAGAGAGAAGCCTGGCTGTGGCAGGGTGAGATGGGCATGGCAAGGAGCCACAGGGGAAGACTTAGAGGAAAGAGTGAAGCCCCAGCGGGGACAGAAAGAAAAAGAGGAGCAAGGGAAGAAATGTAACTCCAAAGGCACATTTTCTCCTTTGTTTTTCATCAATGCAACCACAGTATTAGTGAGAGCAACTAAGAATTTACACCACCCAACTCCAGCTCTATCCTTGCGCAAACTGACCACCAACTTCACAGAAATCCTAGTTGGATTGAGAGTAAGAAGCACTGACCACACACTTGAAGTTGTCATCTGGAAACTCAATTTGGCCCTCTCCAAGCAGGCACAGCAGGGACATACACCTGGGAGGATTTACAGAAGCTCAGCCTTTCCCTAGTGCTGCACTATGCCTGGTTTTTGGAATCCCAGCATATTTTACCTGCGCCTTCCAATGCCATATTAAACAAAAGCCCTGTGCTGCCTCTAAACCCCACTATATTTAATTAAGTGATGAGCAAGCCAGGTTACTGAAGGACACTCCACATACTGAATGACTACAAGGAGCACAGAAATAACAAAGGCCCAGACCCCAGTCTAGCTTAGGAAAAGAAGGGAACCTGTGTGGGAGGTTGGCATCCCAGTAATCCCATGGGTCTATGCCCAAGAGCCTTCCACTCTGGAATCCGCACTTCAACAACTAAGTTTTAAATCACATACCCAGCAAAATCGCTCACGAACACAGAGACAAAGCTTGGCTTCATCTGCAGCAACTGGCCACATCTCATTGTAATTTAATTCAACCAAGACCAACATGATGTGATAATGGAGCCTCAGTTCCACAAACTTCTGTGCGTGTGCATAATTTTTAAGCACATGACTGTAGCCCTGCTGTGACTGAATGGGCCATTTGCTGTTCTCGCAGCATCTGAACTGCAGTCCCAATTGTTTGGAGAAAGAAGATATGTCTGCATACCCCCTCAAGGGCACAGTTAATAGAGAATGAAACATCAGGAAACCGGAGTTATTTCTGCTCCCACCCTGTTTTACTGAGTTGAGCGTGGTCAGCATGTGACTGGGTTTTTCATTTAAGTTCTCTGAGAGCTGCAAGGACTAGAACCAGCAAATGGCACTGTCTGGACCACATAGCCCTAAACAGCAGCTTGTTAACAATTCCCTTTACCCTCTACTCTTCAGAACAATGGTCAAGTCACATCCCCCTCTTTCACCCATGCAGGGGAAGAAAAAAGCCAAGGACATTAATTTAACATTCTTGAGTTCCTCTCAGTTACCTCCAGGGGTTCATTCAAGTCCCGTTTCTAAGTTTCTACTTAGCAGGAAGGCATCCACAAACTTAACATTTTTTAAAAAAAAGGCGGGGGGGGGAAGATCCTAAAAGTAGCACGAGCTGAGGTTTTAGGTGGTAACTATTCCAAAATTCTCAGTAAGAGTGTGACTGCTTGTGGGAAAAAGTGAGTAGCAGATCCTACATGGCTGCAAGCACCATGACTCAGATTGCATGCAGAAGGAGGTTTTAGCGATAACCTTTGCTTTTCAGAGGCGCGCAGCACTGATCTTCTGAGAAAAGGCAGGTGTGAGTCTGCGTTCTGACTGTACCGGGTCTGGAGGAAGGCGAGCTCCTCTGCCTTTCTAGGGCAACCCCAACGGGCACCTATGCTCCTGGTTCACGGTTACCCCCTTTCCCCGTAAAGCCTTCTATTCCGGCAGGCAGCTCACTTTTCCAGCAAAACACTCCATACACCACTTCTCCAGTGGTTTATGCGAGGAGAAAGAGGTGGTGGGAAGACCAAGTTACCTGCTCCCCGGAGCGGCGTGGCTGCTTCCCTACAGACCCATCCCGGGCTTTACATAACGTGCAGGTTTCACTTTAAGCCAAGCATCTCCCTGCCCTGATGCTGTGGGAAACACCTTGATGGCAGGACAAGCCCCAAGCCCCACGAAGCCCCTCAGCCTGCTCCCCACCACCTCCCACTTACGCATCTCCGAACCAGCCCCCAGGCTGCTCCCCACCATCATCCCCCCACAGGCTGCTCACCACCACCACCCCCTTAGGCATCTCCCAATCACCTCCCCAGGCTGCTCCCCATCATCACCTCCCCAGGCTGCTCCCCACCACTACCCCCTTAGGCATCTTCCCACCTACCCAGACTGCTCACCACCACCCCCTCAGCCCGGCACAAGGCTCAGGGCCGGCAGTGGGATGCCGGCACCCCAAATCCTCCCTGACTTCCCGCCGGGAAAGGCACCCCGAGCCCCAGCATCTTCCCTCCTCCCAGCCAGCATTAACCCCAACCTCGCCGGCAACCAAACCAGTGCGGGGGGCACTGCACCCCCAGCCTCCCGCCTGTTGCAGAAGCCAAGGGGGGAACCGGAGGAGCGAGCCAGCCAGCCATCCCACACACACCCCAAAAAAGGCCGTTTTCAGTTCACTTACAAAAGCCGGTGAGGGGCCCCCCTTTGTGGTGGTGGGGCGCCCGCCGGTCCCTCCTTGGCTGCGGCGGCTTCGGCTCCAGGGAGCGGAGGGGAGGGAGGGGAGAAAAGGGGAGGGGAGGAAACCCCCCAAGTGTTTCTTTTCCGAGGAAGGAGCCAGGGGGAGGGGAAGGGGAGGGGTTTCTCCCTCCTCCACCCCCACCACCCCGTCTTTCCACGGCGTGGCTTTTGCAAGGGAAAAAAAAAAAGTAAAGGAGAGAAAAGTTTTCTTTTTTAAAAAAAAAGTTGGACGGATTGGGGGAAAGAGAAGGGAAAAAAATAAAGAAGAGAAAAGCTTTCTTTAAAAAAAAAAAAAGTTCCAGGAATTGGGGGAAAGCGGAAAAAAGGGAGAAAAAATTTTCTTTAAACTTTTTTCTAAAAAGTATGAGTCGGAGGGATTGGGAGAAAGAGGGAGCGGGGTGGCAGGGGGAAGAGGGGGGAAGAGGCTATGGAAGGCTCTCTGCTGCAGAGAAGCAGACGAACGCCTCCTGGAAGGCACCGCAGCATCCACCGCCCCTCGGGAGCCGCCGGAGTCCCGGGGAGGCTGAGGGGCCCGGGCTCTGTCCTTCCCCGGTGACCCTCGCCTGGGATGGAGCAGCAGAGACGGGGTGCTGGGCCCGGGGCTGGGGCAGCACAGCTGGGAAACACCAGGTTGAGGGGCTGTGTGCAGGGCCGAGGGGCTGTTCACAGTGATACAAGAAGTGGTTACTATTAGAAAAAGTGGAATGTTTTGATTTAAGCTAACAGAGACTTAAGTTCCATCTAAGTAACTGTATTTTTTTTTTTGAAAGTTAGACAGAATGTCCTGATAAAAGAAGTAGCTACTATTACAAAAAGTAGAATATTTTGATTTAAGCTAAAGTTCCCTCTATACAACAGACATTGCTCAGAGAGAAATGATAACTCCTTGTGTTCAGTATGGTCTGTGCTGAACAGATGTGTCTTCTTTAATCACCTCTGTTTGCAGCCTTTCCCTGTCTCAAATGTAAGGTCAGATAGAGCTGGCTCCAAAGGTCCAATGAGCAGATATTTAGCTCTTGTGAAGTTCATAATAACATTAAAATCAGTCCTTGGAAAGTAATAGAATATGCATAAGATTTCTGGGAAAATTTATACATCTGCATGTAAGTGGGAGTTATATTCTGTCCCCGGTTCTTGTCTCGTTATGTGTGATTGATGGAAATCATTCCCTCATGTGTCCAGCACTGAAATAAAGGATGCTGCTTTCTAAAATTCCGAAACGAGTCTTGGAGAATTTATTTGCTGGTATTTTCAGTATCACAGGATCAGGACAGCAGAGCCAGCAATCAAGGGCCTGTTATACCAGCAGAAAATGGGGAGGCTGTCCCGGCCTTTACCTTCCATGCCAAAGCTCCTCCAGCTCCCCTCCAGCACTGCAGTAGCCCCCAGAAGGACACCAGGCACTCTGGCAGCAGTGTAAGGCACACTTGAGGAACGTGTTTAAAAATATATGCTGTTGCCTCAGTCAGTCCAATGAAAATACTAGAAATCATGGAAAAAATGGGAAAACGTGGAAGAAATTTAGGATGGAAAATACACATGGGGCACTACGTGATGCATACTGTAAGTACATTACTACTCAAAGAGAACAGACATAATAGGAGAAAAGATAAAACTTTGGAATTCAGTACAAGCCCCATAATTGCTAAAGGCCAGGACCACAATTAGGCTGTGACTTGATTGCACTACCATAGCTCTCATTCACTTACATACTTTCTCCGGATCCCAGCGAGACTGCTGCGTGCGTTCCCCGGTGCGTGCGTGCCAGGTGAATTGCCCTGTTGAAAAAGCTGTATGCAAAGGCAGAACACAGACATGCTCTGGCTGCTCTGCTCCAGTCCAGTGATGCAAAGCAGCTGGAGATCCGGGTTGAGCAGCTGACGAGAAGAGCTTTTTACAGCTGCTTTGCATTGCCAGGCAGCACGGAGCAGTCAGAAACACGCCACTGAATCCGAGCTGCAGCCTTGCCAGGAGCTCCGCTGAGTATTGAGGGATCAGTCCTTGTTTTTTCTTTCAACCAAGCATGAAGATGCTGCTGACCACAGAAGAATTTCTGAACTTCCATAAGAGTCTGGGCAAAGCGCTTCATTTTTTTTCCAGGGAGCCTTCAGTGGGAGGACCTGCCACTGGAGCCCTAAATCTCAGCAGAGATGAAGCGCTCATCTGTTCTGTTTTTGGTTTTTAAGTAGGCTTGTCACAATTTTCTTTGTATTTTTGGATGGCAGCTTCAAAAATATCCTGTGGTTTCCTTTACAGTTGCTTAGTAGGGAGCCTGTTTCCCTCTGTGGATATTTATAGCATTTATTTGGTGACTTCATAGACTCTGCTGGCCACCTTGCCTTCACATTAAGCATACTAGTCTAATTCTGCCTTTTGTTCTCCCTCTTCATCTTTGCCTGAGAAAAGTAACAACCAATCTCTCTGTCTGGAGATTGTTTGTGAGTCTCACTCTTCTCTCTCTGATCCACTTGAAGTGGTGTCCTTGCAGCAGTTGCAGCTGAAGCAAATCCCAGCAATCCTCTTCAAGAATAAAACCCAGTGAGACATGTCACAATGGCACCATTTGCCACAATTTTTCAAAGCTCAGACTCAACTCACAGGGATCAAAATGTGCTCAGGATCGAGGCATCTCTGAGGTGGCTTCGTTATATGTGGAAAACACAAGGATGCTGACGCAGCTTTGTGTCCTGTGACACAGAGGAGGAGACAGCAAGCAAAACTAGCTTCACTGGTGCTGCATTTCTTCCCTGCTAGCCTGAAAACAAGCCTGGATGTGTTTAAGGTTAAAAACAAGCCTTGCCTGTAGTGAGATTTCTTAAGAAAAAGAGAATACAATCAAATTCCCTGGAACTCAGAGAGTGCCCGCTCTGTCACGGCTGGATTGGTGCTTTTTTCCTAGCTGCTTTCAGCACGTGGATACCCTCCTGAAAGGCTCTGTATAATCACAGTAAGCATGCAGCCAGGCTAACGATCCTACTGTGAGCAACACGCTTTGAACACTGTCTGCTGCCGCATCTCTGAAGAAAGCTGAATCTGTCCTAATGACAGGGTTTCTGAGATGCCCGGGATGCTGATGACAGCATGGAGAGGAATAGCTCCCTAGAAGAGGTCAGGGCTTGTCCTTATAATTTACAAGTTTTATCCTACTCCTCCCGTGGTCCTACTGACTACAGGCCTGTCGGTCTCACCTCTGTGCCTCGCAAGATAAGGGAGAAGATCCTCCTGGAAA
The DNA here is from genome assembly GCA_033556795.1 of Tapera naevia. Classification (NCBI taxonomy): domain Eukaryota; kingdom Metazoa; phylum Chordata; class Aves; order Cuculiformes; family Neomorphidae; genus Tapera; species Tapera naevia. The sequence continues at coordinate 294,545 of JAUMJJ010000059.1, forward strand.
CTCTGCAGGAGCAGATGGAAAATAAGGTGATTAGAGACAGCCAACTTAGCTTCAATAAGGACAAATCATGCCTGACAAATTTGTTGGCCTTCTAAAATGGGGTCACAGCTTTGGTGGGTAAGGGAAGAGTAACTGACATCATCTGCCTTGACTTGTGCAAAGCACTTGACACTATGCCGCATGACATTCTGTCTCTAAATTGGAGAGACATGGATTTGATGGATGGACCACTCAGTAGATAAGGAATCGGCTGGATGGTCGCACTTAAACAATTGTGGTCAGCGGCTCAATGTCCAAATGGAGACTGGTGTGGCATTTGGCTGGGGTTGGTATTGGGACCAGTGTTGTTTAACATCTTTGTCAGAGACCTGAACAGTGGGACTGAGAGCACCCTCAGCAAGTTTGCTGACAACACCAAGCTGTGGTGGCACAGTTGACAGACGCATTGGAGGGAAGGGATGCCATCCAGAGGGACCTGGAGAGGGCTGAGAGGTGGGCCCATGTAAACCTCATGAAGTTCAACAAGGCCAAGTGCAAGGTCCTGCACCTGGGTCAGGGCAATCCCAAGCACAATTACAGGCTGGGTGGAGAGTGGGTTGAGAGTATTCCTGAAGAGAGGGACTTGGGGGTGCTGGTGGATGAAAAGCTCAACATGAGGCGCCAATGTGCCCTTGCAGCCCAGAAAGTCAAACCATATCCTGGGCTGCATCGAAAGAAGTGTGAGCTGCAGGTCAAGGGAGGTGATTTTTCCCCCTCCATGCCGCTCTCGTGAGACCTCATCTGGAGTGTTGCGCTCAGTTCTGGAGACCTCAGCACAGGGAGGACATGGATCTGTTATAGTGAGTCAAGAGGAGGCCACAAAGATGATCAGAGGGCTGGAGCACCTCTGCTATGAGGATAGGCTGAGAGAGTTGGGGTTGTTCAGCCTGGAGAAGAAGAGAAGGCTCTGGGGAGACTATAGCAGCCTTCCAGTACCTGAACAGGGCTACAGGAAAGCTGGGGAGGGGATTTTTACAAGGGTAAGTAGTGACAGGTGAGGGAGAACGGTTTTAAATTGGAAGTGGGAAGATTTAGATCAGACTTTAGGAAATTCTTCATGCTGAGGGTGGTGAGGCACTGGCACAGGTTGCCAGGGAAGCTGTGGATGTCCCCTCCCTGGAAGTGTTCAAGGCCAGGTTGGACGGGGCCTTGAGCAGCCTGGAGTGGTGGGAGGTGTCCCTGCCCATGGCAGGGCAGGTGGAACTGGATGGGTTTTAAAGGTCCCTTCCAACCTGAACCATTCTATGATTTTTTCCCCTGCCTAAGGATCTGTACAGCCTTACTGTCTCTGATACTAAAATTTAAAAAAAACATTAAACATTAAAGCATTAATTGATGGAGCTGCTGACAGATTAAACCATTTCCAGAGGGTTTTGTTTGAAGTCCAGCTGCTGAGGGCAGTATGTCTGAATTCACTCTACCTTTGGATCGCAATTCTGCTTTGTGGCATTTCTCTGCTTGTTCTTCAGCAACCCCCAAATCTTTGATAAGTTCAAAAATGTTGATATCCAGCAGCCCAAGAGGCAGCAACACCCTGACAGCTTTGCTCTTTCTCAGCATGTGGTTTCCTGATTGGACTCAATGGTCTCAAAGATATTTTCTTACCAAGCAATTCTATGATTCTATGAAACCTTATGACCTGTACAAGGTAAAAGGAGCTAAAAGCTGCCTATCTGACTCTGTCCTTTTGGAAGGCGTGGGAAAAAGACAGGTACTTCAGGGCAGGTCTCTGCAAACTGCTGGATAAATATTGTTTTCTGAGAAAGCAAAAGGCACACATTACCCCAGAGGAAAGTAAAGTGATTTAGAAGAGGAAAGAATGGAGGTGGAGAGAATGAAGCACTGAAACTCTGGAGAGGAAAGGAAGAGAGATGCAGAAAAGTGAAATGAGAAGACTGTGAAGGGCATGGGGGTGTGCTGGGGGTTTGAAGATGGGCGAACACGTTAGATGTGCCAGGACTGCTTGGCCTTTCAGCCAGCAAACCTGTCAGTGGAAGCTCAGATGGGTCTGTAGCATCATCTCCAGATGATGGGTGACTGATCATTTAGAGGCTCAGTGCCTTACTGAGCCCTCAGCCAGACCTGCCCTGATGATGGAGTGATCTAAGAGTCCCAGACATAACTGGGGAGTTCCTGCTAGGTGGTCAAATAGGAATGAAAGGGAGAGAAGAAAGCATGGAGCAGGCCTGGGTACCTTGGCATGAGAGATGATGCAGGCAGTGCGTGAGATTTTTTACAGAGAGGAGGATGCTTGGGGGGTAGGAAATGACTGCCACGACCTTCTGATGTGCTCGGAGTCCAGCCTGCACACAGCAATAAATGCACAACCTTTGATTGCAGACAGTCTTGGGTGGTTTTCCCTTTTGACCCTTCCTCGTCTTTCTAGATGGTCCCTCTCATAACTTCCTAAAAGCCTCCTTTTGGGAGATGGTAACAGCAAAGCACTAACAAGAAGAATAATAAGAAAAAAAAAACACGAAATGAGAAATCCAGGAGGACAAAACCAAGACACAAAGATTCCTCAACCCCCTTCCTCCCCTCCCCCCAGAGAAAAACCCCCAAAACCTAAACAAAATCACCTCTCTCTGGTTTTGAGTGAGCAGAGGTTCGACTCATGAGAAAAAATAGCTCAAGTAGTTGCCCCTTTGTGTGAAGCGGTGGCCAGGCCCCTCCTCCCGCTCCGAGAGCAGGGCTTTTCTCAGTAATGCAGAGAAACTGCTTTCCAGGAAAGGGAAGGTACAGGGGCTGCCCAGAGTGGAGTGACCTAGCGCAGCTGCGGGGAGCCTTGTGCCGCTGCTTGCGAGCTGCCCACCCCGGCACCGAGCCGGTGCGCTGCGTGCCGGGCGATGCTGCATCTCGAGGAGGGCTCCAGGGTGGTGAGCGGTGGCCAGCAGTGCGATGGGCACCCCGCACGCCTGTTCATGTTCAGTCCAGTCTGCAACACCCTCTGCTGTTCTGGCTTTCCCCCAGAGCAGGGACCGTGTCCGTGCGTTCCAGCCTGCGCTGCCAGCCCAGCACGGGGTCCTGCAAGCTCCTTGCCTGGGCCTGAGGCTCACGGAGCCGCGAGGAACGTGGGTCTGTTCTCCCTGCACCTATGGGCAGCGTGCAACCCCGCGTGCCTGCAAGCAGCAAGGTGGGGAGGTAAAGCTGGGAAGCCAAGCCGAGCGAGCATGCGGCTGAGCCCGGGCGCAGTGGTTGCCATCAGGTTTCACGGGTGGTTGCTGCGGAGTCCAGTGGCCTCGAGCTCAGCTGGCAGCGAGCCAGCGGCTGCCGTGCCGGGCAGAAAGCAGCTCAGCAGGACAGCGGGATGCTTTGCTGGTGGCTGTTCAGGATGCTGTTTCAAGAAAAGGGCTTCCCTGTGCAAAGTAGGGCAGGTGGGCACCACCAACTCCTTTTGCAACAGACCCAAAAAGCTGAGATTAAAGCGTACCCAGTCTTCTGCTTTGGGTTTTTGTAATATGTGGGGTTATTCCTGTCAGGACGCAAGTCTAGCAGCTCCTCCTGCATTTATTATTGCCAAACTCCAAAAGCAGAGGAGGGGAAAAAAGAGAGGGCAGTTCTCACTTGCTGTCAGTGCAGTTCTGGCTCTGTACGTGTCCCTGGCTCATTTGAGGGAGGAAGACCCAGCAGTCAGTGACCTTCTAGGTTTTCAAAGAAAGCACCAGGCTGCATAGCCTGGAAGGTATTTAGGTCAGACTTAAGCAGCTGCAGAGGAAACAAACAGCCTTTCATAACTGTGTAGCAAACTGCTACCCACCTCGGAGTCTGGCCTATGTGTTCAACACCCTAGATAGAGCAGTAACAAAGGACAACCTACAACAGCGGAACAAGGTACCAGTCCACTGCACCAATGGACTCGGGTGCGAGTTCCCTGGGGCTCTGTGGCCCCATAAATCCTGCCCACCAGACGTGGGTGGAGAAGCTCAGCTAAGGATTCAATTGTGTCTTTGAGGCCTGTTACTTCTCCCTATTATCCAACATTTTCAGGACATATTCCTGGAGCACTGTCCAAAGGTGGTGGACCTTGCCTGGACCCCTCTGCTTGGAATCCTTTACTTGGAATGGGTAGACTCATCGATGCCCATTCTTTCCCAGATTTGTTCCTTCAGATTGAGATGGGAGATAATGCTGAAACCCACTCATAGGAGGCAGGCACCAAGTTCTGACCTATGCGCACCTGCTTCAGGTGTTTCCCCAAAGCAGACAAAACCAGCCACAGGAGGCCACCCTCAAAGAGCGCAGGAAGTGATCCAAGATACAGACTCCATAGCAGAAAGTTACTAAATCACTGCTGGACCCAGAAGAAGGGGCTGAGGAAGCTGAGCCTCTAAATGAAGAAAAACAACACAGAAGGCAAGAAGGTGCACAGCTATAGGCTGTAGCTGTGGGAGCAGCTGTAGTAGGCTGGTGCAGTCTGACAGCAGTGTCTGTTGAGCTAGACTGATTTCCAGCCCGGTCTGCTTTCCCGGTGATCACAGGACAAAGGACTCTGTCACATTAATCACTTTTGTTTTTTTAAACATCCCATCTTAATTCAAAAACTGCCAGTGGTTGGGAAGCTTCCACTACCCTAAGTAAATTGCTCAAATATTTAACTACCTTCTCCCTTGTAAAATGTGTTCCTTGTCTTCCAGACTGTTTTTCTCTTGTATCATTGTTAGGCAGAGCGGCAACTGAAGGAGCAAAAATCTAATTCTACATTGGTACACTTGGGCTTTGATCATGTCATTCCTAAGAACTCTTCCCCCATAAGATGTCTTCCAGCCCCTTAAGAGGCCTTAGAGCTCTTGCAGGAAGCCTCTCCAACATATTAACTTCCTCCTTGAATTGTAGACATCAAAACTGGGAATTCTTTCACACCAATAATCACATCCATGGAATTAGCAGACACAATAAGATCTCATGCAATGTAATCTCATTACACCTGCTCCACATTCCTTGCTTGTACATCTGAGGATGGAATTAGCCTTTCTGACTGCAGCATTGTGCTGGGACCTCACATTCAGCGGCTCCTACACCGTGAGTCAAGCCTTCGCTGCATCACTTCTTCCACCAACAGAGCTGCCAGACCAGAAGTGTGGCCCGCGTTGAATAACTTACCGTTGGGCTGTTTCAAAAACACATTATGTGTTTGTACCAACTTTAACATTTTGACTCCTGCTAGCTAGTCAACTTCAATCCAATCACTACAAAATTTGTTGATTTGGTATCATTCCAGTTTTTTAAAAATCTAAACACAGTGTAAGACTGTATCAGATTCCTTGCTGGAACCCTGTTATGTCAACAGCTTTTACATTTATCAGCCAAATCCATAACCCAAACCTGTAACTTTACATCTCCAAAAGTTAACAAGCAGTTTTATGGATTCTTTTCCAGAACCACATGAGACTTGGCATTAACTAGAACTCTTCCCTTGTTTTTAAATGATCTTTTTATGTGCTATTTCCTTATTCTGACTGAGGTCAATAAGGAGCTGGTAGGCCTGTAGTTAGAAGTGTCAGATTACTTCTGGTTTTTGCTATTATTTTGTCTCAACCTATGGGGAATCTGCTGGATTTTCCAAGTGGAGGAAGGTTAAGTCTAGACAAGAGCTGGAGAGAAACTCCTCTCCTTCTCCTGCCTCTTCATACATTACTATAGGTGCTAACTCTGAAGGTGGGTATGAGGTTTGTAGACACCTGGAGAGTAGCTCGTCTTGCTAGTTAACCAAAGCAGGCCCAAGGGATGGGAACCAGAATCTGTCCCAAATCTAAAAGACTTCCTGATTAAGGAGAAAATGGAAAGCTGAGACAGGAAAGAGTGTGTTTGTATGACGGGTGCTCATATATAATTTATATGCAATAAATGTTTCTGGCTATTTGATTAGTTGCAAATAAAGTGATACAAACGTGCACCACTTGCAGCTGATGCATGATGCGTGCCTGGGGCTGCTTCCAGCTGAATGGTAGTGGTGGCTCATGTGGGGATGATTTAACACTCCAGCAGCCCTGCTATCCAAGTTCTGCTGCAGGTTAATCCCTGGAGCAGACGCATGCCACTTTTTCAACCACTCGTAGCCTGGCTAATTAACTTAAACAAAGATTTCAATTTAAACGATCACATTGGCTCCAGACTGTGGTGGGTAAAGAGCCAGTATCTAGTTGTCTCTCCCACCTTCTGCAGGGACAGAGATCTCTGGGAAAAGGAGCACAACAAGCATGTGTCTGGAGCAAGGGGAGAGAAATCAAGTTGAGACATCACAGCATTTTTTGAGTTTCAGATGTCAGCAGTTATTAGTCATCAGAAGCTCATTCACATCACCAAAAAGCAACACAAAATTAGGAGAAACCAAAGGAAAAGTAGACCGCATGAGGTTCCTGGATAGGTCTGCTGTTGAGGTGAACCCAGAGTGGCAGAATATCTTGGGCTGCAGGATGTTCATATCCTACCTCAACTCTTCCCAGGTAAGCAGCTCATCTAAACCCTCGTGACTTCCTGCGACTATCTCCAAAGTCAGTGGATAGTGTAAGCAAGCTTAGTGGTTGGCGCAAAAGGGAGGGAGATGTTCACTGGGAAATGTCTGCAGGGTGCAGATCTCTGGTTCATTCCCTCCCTGAGACCTTTCCTTCTCGTAAGTCCTGTTCTCCTTCCAGAACAAGTCAAATTAGGGGATGAGGTCTCAACTCCAAGACCTTGTGCAGAGGGCAGGGATGAGAGGGTAGCTTTCCTCAAGCAGGGGGACATCAAACAGTGTGCATGACAAAGGTCAGAAGTCCCATTAAGGCTCCATGCACGGGTGAGGTGGGGGGCTGTCCTGTGCTCATTAAGTGCCTCTCTGGTCCCCTCAGCCCTACTGCGGGCTGCCTAAGCTATGCCCGCATCCAACACCAACAGTTCTGTGCTCATCAGATTTCCTTCAACTTCTTGCAGGGCTCCTTGCCCTGCTCGGGGCTGCTGGAGCAGGGAAGGAGCTGGTCCCTGTCCTAGAGCAGGAACTGCTCTGCAGGCCCTGACAGCACTCCAGACCTGCCTGCTGCCCACAAACTCAAAGGCTGGGAGCCAGTGTGTTGGGGCTGGTTATAGGATACATTTTGCCCTGTAATCACTTTTATTTTTCCGGTCCATTTTGAATTGCACAATATACTCACAATGTAGGGTTTTATATAGAGGTATATTCTCTATATGTCCTCCGAAATGAATCAGATAAGCTGGCAATAGCATGCTTTTTCACTTGTATAACTGCACAAGAAATATTGGGGTACAGGGCTGTTAGCAATAGAACACCGTAAATAGATCAATGTGTCAGTACTTCAGTTCCTGAATCCAACCAGCTATGGGGAATTTGTCCCTTGGTAGCAATCAATCTGCTGTAGTTAAAGTTTCCTCACCAGATCTGCAGCTAGCACAAACTGATCAATGCTGTTCCAAGTCACTGGAGCGTAAGAGCTTTGCATGTCCCAGCATCCACCCTCAAAAGTCACCTCCTCCTTTGCAAGGACACAGAGATTAAATGATCCTTTGCTAAGTACATGGGATATATGAGACTATAACAACTCCCAGTTCTTAAACAAAATCAACCTTTCTTACCATCAGCCCAGCCAACATCCCAGCACTTTGCCTGGTGGAGTCTAATTTGTTCCCCGGCAGGCAGAGATGGCCCTGCAGTAACCTGCAGAACTTCATAGAAGTAGATGCAGCAAAATGAATTCTGTGAGATCTCCATTTTTCCATGCATCCTAAATACGGTCCTCCTGCTGGCAGGTGGTTTGCTAGGCAGCGTAGGGGCTGATAGGCAGTCCCAGCAGATGCTGCTGCTCTTTCAGAGGGGTAAGTAGCATTGCTAGAGAAGGCATGAATGACTTGGAGAGGATCTCAGCAATCGGGATTTGGCTTACAGGATAACAGTCCTGCTGCTGAGGAAGGGTTTGGGACTGCTTCCCAGTGCAACCTTCTCCTCTTGAAGCTCTATCCCACATCACCTATTTCTCATGATTACCGTGAACTTCTTCCTTTCATGTGAAGCCTTCTACCTGAAGTGTCTTGGGATGCAAGTCAGAATTCACAAGAGAACACATCCTTCCCACCCAAGCCCCAGAGGTCATCTGTATGACCCAAAGAAAAGGGAACCCAGATCCCACTGGCTGCTTGTGTGTGGAGTGGTAGTGGTAGGGTCCAAAACCCATGAGTGGTGATGCACATACCACCATTTACAGCAGGATCTCAGGATTATCCCAAACAAGGCTTGAGCCCTAGGCTGTTAACAAGCTCCCTGAGACCAGCTCTCACTGCGTAGCGCTCAGAAAATATTGCCCACAGGTGCAGATTCTCAGAGGTGAAGTTCCCCATGTCCTGGGGACACGTGGCAGCCAAGGTTTGGGGACCCTCAAGGGATGGCTGGCTGGACAATGACACTACCTTTGATGGGTTCATTCCACGGCTCCCCAGAGGCGGGTGTGTCTCACAAGGATGGGCTGCATGTCACGTTTCAGGTATACATGCCTGATTATCTCTCCTTTTCAGACTGCAGTTAACAGGCAATGGATTTTTTTGGACATGGCCTGGTGTCCTACCAGCCATGGAGGTTTGTGCAAGGGGTCTGCATCACTCCAACTCCTGACACAGGGTCCCCTTCCTCAAAAGCCAGCCATGGACAGAAGAAACACAAGCTGAACAGCCATTGCCTAACAATTGCAATGCTTTCTGGTGGCTCATTGTGAAAAAAAAACCACAGCGATTCATAGGAGGGCCCTGCTTTCTGTAACAGCAGCAGCAGGGATGGAATGTTGAGTAATTTACAAATCTCTTCTGCCAAGATGTCTCCCGCTTTTCAAGTTTTATAATCAGACACCCACCTCTGACAGCTGAAGGGAAGATGCTGTAGATGGTACTGTGGTCTCTCACCCTTCACATGGCTCCCCAGCACCCATGACTTGCATCCCTCCTCCTCCTCCATGGATACCTAAGAAAAAGCAATGCAGTGGACTTTCTAAACCTATAAGAATTCATATTCTTATTTCCTTTCTAATAGCTCACCTGGATGGGAGGCTGTGAGCTGCATAGCTCTCATTTCTTCTCTGTGATGGGTCCCCAAGGTTACCTTTCAGCTGCTGTGGAGTAGAGCCCAATTTGCCAGGATGAGTTTGAACTATGCAGGAGAAACGGAGCTGTAAGCTTCCACGTTGGTTTCTTTCAAGCTTTGCCAGGCTGTTCTGAAAATGTATTGTGTAATTTAGGAGACTGATGTGCTGAGCCGAGCAGAGAGTTTTCAATTACCGATATAAAAATGACTCCCTAAGAACAGACATTCATTCTGCTCCCTCTGACTGTTCCAGCATGGCATCCCACAGCTCACAGCACAGTTTGACTTTGCTTCATTTGACTGTGGAGTCCTTGACTGAAGGGAACTGGTTATGGTCTGCATTAGGCTTGGTAGGCTCTGACTGCTGGAGGAAATTCGAGGCAGCAGCAAGCAGTATTCCCAGACATGCTTGGATATTGACTTTCTCAAAGCCTGGTTTATGCAGTCATCCCCTTTCTAGGCAAGTAATGAGGAAAACAGTGCAGAAACCTTTCCAGCTGTGAGGGGTCTGTTTTTGCAGGAGTGGAGCAGCTATGGCAGTGCTGTCTGCTGTTTAGCTGATGCATCTTGGCCACACAGTAGAATCATTTCATGATGATGGGTCACAGTACAGGAGAGTTACTCTCATCCCTGGAGCAACATGATTCCAGCAGGCATTGGGAGTTCAGAAGAGTTTCTCCATCAGAGGGTAACAGAAGTTCAGCACTGAGCTCATTTGATGTCACTAAAATGTTCCTGGGTCACAGTTAAAACATCTCACACTGTGAAGCTGTGGCACAGACAGTTTCCATTGTCAGTAACATGTCTTTTGGAAGTAGTCAAGGATGCAGCCGTACCTGCATGACTGTGTCTCCTCACAGGTCCCTATCATGCCCAATAGGTTGATGGCAGATTCAGACCCCAGGGACATCATTAACCCCTTGTTGCTCTTACAGAGCCGCATCCCAACACGGAACACAGCCTTTGTGCAAGGCACCAGCTGCCTCCCTGCTCCAGAGAAGAAAGAGAGCCTGCAGAACCTGGGTTAGCCCCGGTGCTCCAAGATCAGCTGAAGGAGGTGGAGGTTGCCACGATTTCACCTTTGCTCAGGCAAGAGGTTTCAGGGTCTGGAGAAGGGGACAGGCTAGATTACTGTGACTGGGCGAAGAGCTGGGCCAGGAGTAAAGCAAGCGTGACCAATGATAGAACCTGAGGGAATGGCAGGAAGACTCAGCAGGGGAGGTTGGATATTAGGAAAAGGTTCTTCAACCAGAGAGTGGTGGAACACTGGAACAGCTCCCCAGGGAAGCAGTCACAGCGCCAAGCCTGACAATATTCAAGAAGCATTTGGACAATGCCTTGTGCATCCCTTCCAACTCAGGTCATTCTATGATTCTGTGATTCTGTGATTCTGTGAAGGAAGAGTGGGAAGTGTCCCTGCCTGTGGCAGAGGGGTTGGAACTGGATGAAAGCTGGAGAGGGAGTTCTAACAGGGCGAGTAGTAACAGGATGAGGGGGAACGGCTTTAAATTGGAAGGGGGAAAATTTTGGTTAGGTTTCTTTAGGAAGAAATTCTTTACGATGAGGGTGGCAGAGGCTGCCCAGGGAAGCTGTGGATGCCCCTTCCCTGGAAGTGTTCAAGGGCAGGTTGCATGGGGCTTTGAGCAACGTGACCCAGTGGGAGGTGTCCCTGCCCATGGCAGGGGCCTGAAACTGGGTGGGCTTTGAGGTTCCTTCCAACCCAAACCATTCTATGATGAGTGGTGCTGTGGAAGGTCGCGTGTTTGCCTTGAGGTCCCTCGAGGTATGGGTGGGAGTGGTGGGAAAGGAGAATCCCGTTCCCTCCCTGTTTCCCATCCAGAGCCCAGGAGTGATGCGGGAGCACAGGGATCCTAGCACCGCCTCCCCGGGGCCGGTGGGAGGAGGACCCGGGAGGTCCCGAGGAGGCGGGGTGAGGGGCGGTGTGGATGTCCCGTCCCGCCCTGTGTCCTGTGGCGCTTCCTGCTCCGCCATCCCGGGCAGCCGGCGCGGTAGGAGTGGGGAACGGGGTGGGGGGATCAAGCTCTGCAAGCAGCCGGGGTCGCCAGGCAGGTCCATGAGGATGGGGAGCTTCACGGTCATACCGGGATCAGGCTGGGGTCAGACACAGCTCTGCCAGCCCCAGGCCGGGCCATGGAGCTCGGGAGAGCAGCGTTGCTGGGCTGAGCTTAACCAGGCTCATGGCAGGGGATAAAGATGCACGGGCGGGCCCCTGGTGTGGCTGGTTGAGACCCCACCCGGAGTGCTGTGTCTGGTTCTGGAATCTGTAACATAAGGAGGATATGGAACTGTTGGAAAGGGTCCAGACGAGGCTACAAACAAAGATGAACTGGAGCACCTCTGCCATGAGGACAGGCTGAGAGAGTTGGGCTTATTTAGCCTGGAGAAGAGAAGGCTCCAGGGAGACCTTATAGTGGCCTTCCAGTACCTGAAGGGGTTACAGGAAAGCTGGGGAGGGATTTTTACAAGGGCAAGGAGTGATAGGACAAGGGAGAATGGTTTTAAATTGGAAGTGGGAAGATTTAGATTAGATGTTAGGAAGAAATTCTTCATGATGAGGGTGGTGAGGCACAGGCACAGGTTGCCTAGGGAAGCTGTGGATGCCCCCTCCCTGGAAGTGTTCAAGGCCAGGTTGAATGGGGCCTTGAGCAGCCTGGAGTGGTGGGAGGTGACCCTGCCCATGGCAGGGGAGTTGGAATGATGAAAGATATTCAGACCACCCCTGGAAGATCCCTAGAGGCTGGGCAATACTGGGGGGTTCACTCAGAAGCTTGGGATCAAGTAAAGGACAACCTGCTCAGTTGCAGCCAGGCAGCTCAGCAGTGAGACAGGTCTGAGGTCGAGCCATTGTGTGGCTGGTCGTTGCCCTGTATCACATGCAGGGGTCTGTGGCCCTGAGGGCCGCATGCGAGGGAGGCAGCAGGTACCTGCTGGTGTAGCAGAGCTACTCGTTTGAAGGTGCCGACTGGTGATGCAAAAGAGGAGAAACACAGAGGTAAAAGAGGAGAAGGTGGTAACAGTTTAGTACTGGAGGCAGCATCCTTATTTCCAAAATTGTCTTTTTGGGCCCGGACAGGTGCCTGGCTAACTGCACCTAGCTGGGGGAATTCTGCATAGATCCCTCTTGCCATATCTCCTGCGCCTTCTGCTTGGGTTGCAGCTGCTGTGGAGACACAGAGAGGAGGCTTTCTTCTCCTGCTTAGGGAAAGGTTGTTTCTTCCTATGAGCATCACTAGTACGTGCTGGGAGGAGGATTCCCCAAACAGGCAGGCAGAGGTGGCAGCTTGGAATGCTGAATGGGGAGCTATAAATCAGCAAGCTGCTAATTAAGACCACAGGAGGCTGGAGAGAAACTAAAGACCTCTATTACTCCTTTCAGAGCTCTGGGCCATTAACAAGATCTCTGGGACACAGTGAGCACCTGGCTCTCCAGAGAAATCACTTGGGAGCACTCTATTTTGGGCATGTTCTCAGAGTTGAAGTTCCCTGTGCCCTGGGGCCATGTGGCAGCCAAGGCCTGGGGACCCTTGGAGGGTCACCCCGTGCTGTGCTTGCATGGCTGGCTGGACAACGCCAACACCTTTGACAAGCTCATTCCACTGCTCCCCAGAGGTAGGTCTGGCTCATCAGGATGGTTCTTGCTGTGTCACAGGGCTGCACATCTGATACTCTCTCCCTTTCAGATTGCTACTTTGTGGCAATGGATTTTTCTGGCCATGGCTTGTCATCCCACCGACCTGCAGGCTCCCCCTACCACTTTCTGGATTACGTGAGCGATGTGTGCCGGGTGGCAGCAGGTGGGGAGCTGAAGGGACCCCTGAATGGCTGTTTGTGCAGGGGGTGGTATATTGGTCCTGCTTCTTGGAACACGCAGGCAACAGATACTGCCTGGAGAGGGTTCAGTTCCCTCTGCTTTTCCCCAGCCTGATGTTAGCTGGCGCTTTGTGACCGCAGGCTGAATAAGCACCCCTCTTTCTTACTATTTTGTGATAGTAAGAAACAGTAAGCCCTGGAAAGCATTTCTACACCAAAAAGCAGTAGTGTTGAAGTGGTGGATGCAAGTAAATAGTTTTCCAGACTGACTGTAAGCAGCCAGTGACCTCTGGACAGTGTCAGGTGCAAGCTGGGGACTCTTCTGGTTCTCCCCCATGGCAGCTTGCTGCTTACTTTAGTATCACACAAAGAAATCTGAAAGCCAAGGTGCCTTGGGCTCCTGATAACTCCTGATCTAACTGCCCGTCTGAATGTTGGTCTTGAGGAAGGCTGTGGCATGTGCAGTTTTGCATCCTTTGTTTAGTATACAAAGAGCCTCTAGAAGTTCTTTGATGTGCCAGTGGGTAGCACACATCTTTCAGTGAGGTATGTTTCAGATGGGCAGCACTGACGAAGCAATGTTTTCCTGTAAGTCTCTCTGAGTGCCCTAAAAATGGTCTGAAGAATCCAATGTGCTAAATGGTGCAGGGAGCTTTCACTTGGAATAATCACACTTTCCTCAAGGTAGCGTCGGGCTCTGTGTCCTCGTGGCTCTTGCAGAATGCCCTGCAGCAGGGTGCTCTGTCAAGTTCTCTGTCTTCCAGCAGATACTGCCCAGTCAGGCTCCTTTGCTCCCTGCCAGTCTCGTGTCTGGCAACAAATGGGAATTTGCTGTAGTTTGTTTGCCGTAGACAGAGAGTGCTTGAAAGCTGTGTCACAGCTACCAAGGAGATGAGGTGGAGGATGCTCTTTTTCTGTAAAACTGGCCTACTTAGCCATGTCGTTTCTGGATTAGGAAATAAATTAAGCAGTGCAAAAGCCCTCCCAGGAGAAGGGCCTTGTCTTGGTGGAGAAGCACCAAGATGCCGCTGCTCTGGTTTCTAACTCAGCACTGTCTGTTTTTGTCTGTTGCCACTTAGCCTTGCAGTGGAGACGGTTCACCCTGATGGGTCACAGTATGGGTAAGTGGCTCTTGTCTTTGTAAACGGTGAGATTCATGGAAACAGGAGTAGATAATTAACTTACAAGACATGCTGCTATGAGCTGGGTTGGAATATTTATTATATTGTACCCAGTACCAGCTTCCTGCTTGAGAGATTCAAAAAACTGTGCTCTTGTTTAAAATGCTTCTGCTTACAAGACACTGTTGTATCAACAGTGGTAACTCTTGCTGTGGGCTTTGCCTCCACCCAGGAAGGAGCAGTAATGGGCAAAGAGGGGTGGTCTACAGCAGAGAATTTGCAGCAGGCCTTCCTGCTCCCCACAAAGCCACAAAACCTCGGGACAGCACGGCCTTTCTCGGTGGGTCATGGAGCTTGCTGAGGGGAATGCAACTCCAGGCTCCATCTCTTTGTGCTTGGGATGTGATAGGGTTTTGCCATGATGTGGGTTTTGCTCCTCAGGGCTGCTCTGGCCTCAGCACCATACCTGCACACCATACTGCTTTAACTCATAACTCCTTCTGGCCTTTGCTGCCTGAAAAAGAAATGGGGAGGGTAGAGGGCAGGGAGTCCAGCTGGCCATTAGCCCTGCTCTCTGCCTGCACCTGGCCTGCTGGGAAAGCTTTACTCTATAACTGGGGCTTTGTCCCTTGGTACAACAAGCATTTGTGCTTCTAAGGCAGCTCCTGTTGTGGGGAAGGGGAGTTCCTGTTGCTGGGGGCTGTCCTGTGCATGACTGAGCATCCTTCTTTCTTTTGCAGGTGGGGCTGTGGCAGGAATGGTGAGTAAAGAATCCTTTCTTTGTGGGCTTTGTGATTTCTGCAGCTGGAACAACAAATGGGAGAGGAATGAAGGGACCTGAATCTCAGGGGAGGAGGGGCCCTCCCTGACCTCCTTCTCCAGTGCAGCAGGTCGAAGACATCACTCAGTGCTCAGCTTTTCTCTTCCTCTCATATTGTTTCATCTCTCCTCAGTTCAGTTTCCTTTATCCTGAGATGGTGGACAAGCTGATCCTGCTGGAAAGTCTTGGCTTTCTGCTAGCTCCAGAGGTTAGATTTTACGTGTGCCTCCTCTCCCTTTTTTAAATAAAAAAAAATGGGTTTTTCACTTTCCTTCATTTGTTCAGAGAAAGCACTGATGTGACCTGTTCCTGGCAGGTCACACAAGCCTCAGGGCTCTGCCTTTTAGCAGGCATGAATCTGCTCCTTGTTGTGTGGACTGAGGTCCCTGCTTAGGGTGGCCCTTGGGGGACACTTGGTAGTGCTCCATATCCTGCAGTCCCTTAGCACCGCGATTCACTTGTCTGTGCCGTGCGCTTGTACAAAGGGAATTGGAATCTCTGTCCAAGCCACTGCCAGCTGAGGTCTTTTTGCCCACAGCTTGATGGGTGACCTGGGTGCAAGACTGGCAGATTTCTTTTTCTGCTTCTGGCAGGCCATAAAGTTACATTCCCAGCCTGCTGTTATCACTACCAGATGGCTTTGGTTGGCAGAGGTGGGACAGAAACCCAAGGTCAGAGAGACAAAACATACCAGATTTCCTTTGGCATTTGTCCTCAACTCAAAAGGGAGATAGGAAGGGGTAGAAAAGATTGCAGGGGTAAAAGGTTAGTAGGTTCTTTACAGTGGTGCTTGGTTTTCTGTTTTTACCTTGCCTTTGAAGTGTTGCTGTTCCCTTTTCCCCAGAAATGGACATTTTGAAGTCCATAACTGGTATCAGTTACTGAGAGATACTGAAGAGCCAAATGCCCTCTTCTACCCTCTAATAAGGGATAAAATGATTCAGAAGAGAGGAGTTACTCCTGTTTCCTACATCTCTTTGTTTCAGGACACTGAGGCATGGCTGAAATCAAAACGGATGGTGATTGACAGATTACTGAGTCTAGAAGCAAAGCAGCAAACTCCCAAAGCTCGCAGCCCCGAAGCAGCGTTGCAGAGGTGGGGTTCCTCTCTGTCCTCTTCATTTGGTGCCTGCCCTTACCTTGGACATAGTTACAGCTGCTTGAACCAGAAGGGAAAACTGTCCCTGCACTTCCCTGTTCAAGTCCTTCTCTGGAATTTCAGCAAGACCTTTAGCTTCTGCTGCCAGAAGCTGCTGGTCCTTCCTGCTCTTTTCTGAAGCACTCGGAGAGCTCGCTGTCACCTTGTCGTGCCATTTTCGCTTCGCTTCCTCCCTTTTCCAGCAGAACAATCTCTCTGCCATGTCTCCCCTCCAGGCTCTTAGAAGCAAACAGACATCTGACAGCAGAGGGTGGGGCAATCCTGCTGCAGCGAGGAGCAACTGAGACACCCGCTGGTAAGGGGCTGCTGGGAGACTGGGCTCATCGCAGCACTGGGCCGGTGCTGGGTGTGGGAAAGGAGCAGTGCCAACAGCCATTGTCTCCCATAGGGCACAGGGTGCCCTAGCTACAAGTTTATGCAGCCTGAATGGGATCAATTAGGTCTGGAGCTCTCAATTAGAGTGCTCCGTTCCCAGCAGCTGGGGTTGGTGCTCGAGTTCTAGAATGGCTAAAGAAAAGCAATCGGAGGAAAAATGAAAATCGGAATGAATCGTATTCCTCTTGTCTCGGAAAGTCTTGGGCACACCCCAAAGGTGAGGAGAGGGAGAGCAATTCCTGCTCCTGTGAGATAATGAACACCTTCTCTTGTTTTTCCCTTCCAGGGCTGGTGTATAACAGAGACATGAGAGTCCGTACGGTGAGCATTGCTCTTCTGATGGGCACCCTCCTGCTTCCAAGCCCTGAGTGTACAGAAACCTTGGAGGTAGAGGAGGCCCACTCGCTGAGCCCAGGCCCTGCCTCCACCCAACTGTTTACTTTCTATTCCCCCAATTCCCACATCTCTTTTAAATGCTGCTGTTAAAAGAGCCTGCACTCGATCACTGACTGACTCAGCTTACAGAGTCGCTGGAAAATGTTACAGATTTTTTCAGCAGTTCCTCTGCCCCAGGGCCTCCTGGCCACATTTTCCTGCCGTTGTAACTTCAGGCAGCAGATGGATGGATGCTTGAAGCTGGCTTCTTTGTCAGGTCACTGTATAAAAGGGGGAGAGGGAGTGGAGCAAAGTCCTTACGTTTGATATTTTTATAGCTTTGTGCCACTTTTGAGCAAGTAGGGCCTCCTCTACCTGTGCAACTGCCAGGCTATGGAAGCCAGAGTAGTGTGCTCTCTCCTTTTTAGTAAAAGGATTTTTAAAGCTTTTCTCTGCTATGAGATCATTCCCATATGTGCTGCATCCCAGCAGGCTGCATTGTTGGCAGCCCTGAAACACAGCTGGACAGAAGGAGCCTTTGCAGAGCCAGCTACTCTGATGCTCAGCCTGGCTGCCTGTCGTGTCCCAGCACGGCAGCTTCAGGGCCACAGCCGCTTCTGCCTTCAGAGCCGTGAGCGCGGCAGGGGTCAGGGACACTGTCTGTCCCCAGCTGCTGTCCCTGACCTTTGCCGCTCCCTCTGACTTTGCACTTGCAGCAGGATCGAGAGTCCTTAACGGTGGAGCAGTGTGTGAAGCTCCTGCAGAAGATTCAGGACCGCGTTCTCATCATTGTGTGAGTGAGGCGCAAAGCCAAAGCAACCCTCGCTGTCTCCATGCAGCCCTGGGTGGAGGGGATGAAGGTTAGAAAGGAGCCCTCTGCTACCCTCTCCTCTGCAGCAGCTGCCCAGACTTCGAGGCCAGTTGGCACAACAGCACAGCCTCAGGTGTGAGCAACACTTCCCAATTCCCCACCGCTGCCCTGGGCTGGGCAGGCTCCTGGAGCAGACAGAGGGCAGCTGGAACGGCCTCCTCCCAGCCAGGCAATGCATTTTCAGTCTCAGCCTCCCTGGTGCAAGGCTGACCGAGGAAATGCCTGCCCTGCCCTGTCCTCCCTACACTCATGCCTCCATTTTGCTATCCTGGTAAACACGTGACCCTCCACACCACCACTCTGACTTGCTTTCTTCCTGGCCTGGCTCTTTCCCCCGCCACAGCAACCCAGCCTACCACCTTCTCCAGACCCTGCAACCTCTTGCCTAAGCAAGCCCATGAAAACCAAGGCAGCCTCCAGCTGGTCCTGGAGCCCCTGGCCTGACCCAGCTTCTGCAGGCTCTCCCCTACAATGCCTGGGGCATGGAGAAGCCGCGAGGAGGCAGCCGCGAGGAGGCAGCTGGCGGCTTGTGCAGAGCCCCACAATCTGTTAAGCTGCCTGGGTGGGTAGCTGGTTCTGTTGGTCTTCACCTGCATTTTCCCCATCTCCTTGGAGAGCAAGATATGCAGGGCTCTGGCTATGCTGACCTGTGTGGTGCTGTTAAAAGCCTCTCAGAGATTGAAGGAAGTACTAGAAGTTGAGAAATGAGGTGTAGTTTTGGCTTTCCTGCTCTGTTGAAATCATCAGAGTGTAAGGACTCCCCTGCTTATCCAGAAATGCAACACCATGGTGAGAAGTCCTCTAGGCCATACAGAGAACAGGCCTTTGAGCCTGGGGTGTCACCATGTCCCATCACCTGCTGCGTGCTGGGAGACAGCCTGATCTTAGTTCTGCAGGAGGCCTAATGCTGGCTTCTCCAGGAGGACTCTGCTGGTGCCTCCCTCTGCAAGCAGGGCACAGCCTATTTTTAAAACAGCAGCACGGAGTAGGGAAAGGGACAGAAGGGAGAAGTAGGAGTTGGATGGAAGGAAAAAGTTAAGAGCAGAAGACAGGGTGGGGGCGAGGAATGATGTTCTCAGACCAGTTAAGGAGCCAGCCCTGGGGCCACTCATAGTACTAGGCAGTCACCCAAGGTTTTAAACAGATAGTTTGGCAGAAAAGAGCTGCTTGGTCAAGTTGTGTGGTGCTCCTCTGACTGCCCTCTCTGACCCTGTACCCCAGCTGTTCACAAGCAGCCTGGAAAGACTGGTTGGGTCTGGTGCCCCACTGTCCTGGGGACACTGCTTCAGCCCAGGACAGCAGCGATGACAAATCAGAGTATGCTGCGTGTTGTACTGAGCCTTGCTGTTGCTTTTCAGAGCACAAGATGGACTCTTGGTGCCGCACAAACTACACAGGAGGAATCACTTTGTGAAAGCCCTACGGGAGGCGTTCGAGTCTACTCTCCAAGAGGTGAGAGCAAACCCTATCCTTGCATTTCCACTTGAACCTGGGAGCGGCGAGGAAGCAGCAGCTTGCCTTGGTGTCACCCCTCACTGGATGATTTGCCTTTAGAGCAAGCCCTCGCATGGGGGGAAGCCAACTTTGCCCCTGCTGCCAAAGTCCCAAGTCATTACTGCCCTCTGCACCCAGCTCTTCCCCAGCCCTCCCATCCCACACGAGCACCACTCAGCAAGCACAGCATGCCTGAGGGAACGCTTTCCTGGTCCACATCTTGTGTCTGTTTCCTCCAGCACATCCAGCTGGTTGAGGTGCCTGGGAGTCATTTTGTGCACCTGAATGAACCTGATGTGGTGTCTGGGATCATCAGCAAGTTCCTGACGGTGCAGAACGCCAGAGCCAGGCTCTAAAAGAAGTGTCACTGCTGCAGCACGTCAGGAGATCTGGGAGCTAAAAAGCAGGCTGTGAAGGAATTGTCACCACTCCCTACCTCACATCCAGCATTAGTTTCATGATACCCCCTCCCCAAGCTCAGATCACTGCAGGGTGGAAGCAGGTCTGATGGGAGGTTCCCTGGAGAAGAGCTGAGCATAATGTCTGTTGTTAAAGGAAAAGGAACCGTTTGTTCGTCCATTTCCAGCTCTTTAAGTACAGGGATAATGCCCATAGCAGCCTTCCCCTTGCTTACTCCTAACTTGCACCCTGAAATGGAGCAGGAATGAGACATCCTCTGTGAGAGCAGCACCAGCTGTACCACTGCAAGAGGCAGGCGGCTCATCTCCCCTCCTCCCTGAGGATGGTGCAGCCCATCTCCTCCCTACTGAAAGAAACAGGAGTGGTCTGCTTCTGTGCTTACTTCCAGGGGTGCCTGAGCTCAGAAGGCCTCGGCCTCTCTGTTCCACTGTGACAGCTGCTGCTTGTTTAAAAGTCAGCTTAAGTAAGAGCTCACCTGGGCTCAGAAGGCTGTTTTAATGGACTGATGGGGACTGAGTCACTAGCCTGCCAGCAGCTAGAACTGCTAATAATGGAAAAGTTGGTAGAGTTGATTTCTGACCTTCTAAATAAAGATTAATCTCCCCATGTGGACTTGGTCTTCTTGACTGTGTTAAGAGAGCGAAACTCCTTTCTTTTGGGCTGGCTGCTCACCCAAGTAGCTAAAACACCAATCCTGGGAGGCAGCAATTTTAACATGCGTTCTGGTTTAGGTAACGGCATTGTAAGGATCTTTCTACCTCCTTGTTAAATTGATGCAAAAAGACAAGTAAAGCAAGCAGGCCTGGCAGCCTCCCCTTGCAATGGAAACTGCATTTGCAGTGGGTTTCTATGGGAGGGTAAATCCATTTTAAGGCAGCTCTGTGGAATTTACCACTGTTTCCACCTTACATTCATGGTGGTGCTCGCATCCAGGCTGCAGGCAGCAAAATAAATGTGCAGAAGCCTGGGGGTGGGGTGTTGCAGCCCCCTTCTGACCAGAGCGCACTGGAGTCATCAGGCATTCAGTGTGAAGCTGCACAAACATTATGTGGGCAGTACAAAAGCAGTGCCCTTCAACCCAGTGTGCCTGTTGCCATCTTCACCTGCCTCCTGCGGGCTGGTGACAGGTTAAGTGGAAACAGGCCATGTAGCATCTGGTTTCTCCCTCCAAGGCCAGTGTCATCTCAGATCATCCTAGTGATGGTGTAGAACATCAGAAGTTCCCATAACCCAGGCTAGACCTGGCTGTGGAGGTCCATGTGCACCTGGAAGACCGGGCACCTGGCCGAGGGGGAGCTACCTGGGAGGGAAACACTGAAGGAAGCTCTCTACCAAACCAGTGATCTTAGCCTGTGACAACAGGTCTGGGAACTTCCCAGCTAGCCTTTTCCCTTCTCTTCTTGCTCACCTCGAGATAACATGTGGAAAGGAGCAGAGGCACACAAGCTATGAACTTTAATTGCCACCCCAGGAGACCAACAAGGAGCTGTCCCCACAGCTGACCATGGGAGAGTGAGGCATTCCCACATTCTGAGAACATAGCAGCAGTTTATTTACAGTACTACTTCAGCCACTCCCTGCCCCTGCAGGGCCTCTGCCAGGCCAATCCCAGCTGTCACAAGCTTTAGCAGGGCTTTTGGTGGAAGGGAGATACAGGTGGTGCCTCAGCCCCTCGACCTGAGCATCTTGGGAAGTGGTGCTGCAGGGCTAGTTGATGACCAGGAGACCAGGAACAGGAGGATACCGGTGCGAGTGAAGAAAACTCCTCCTCCAGCAGCAGTTGCTGGGATCTCCTGCTTTGGATCCAAGGGCAAGGACAACCTGAAGCTGCCTCAGTTCCCTGAAATCCTTTGGCAAATGGAGTCCATAGGTTTTTCTCCAGCCTTCCCCAGCACAGGCATCTGAAGAAATGCTCAGCATGGCTTAGTATGGCCGAAACTTGCGCTGGGCTCGCATCAGCGCGATTCTCTGCTTGTCTTCCTCAAATTTCTTCCTCAATTGGGCAATGTCTGAAAGAGGCAGAAAGAGGACAAGGTCACACAGGAGCAGCAGATCTCCTTCTCCCGGGGAGCTTCACTTCCACACAGCAAGAGGGGCTCAGTCCTGACACCTGCAAGCACACACTTCTCAGAGCAGGTCCTTTAGCGCCTGGGCTGAGTGCCAGCGTGGGCTCTGGCTGTTTGGCTCCGGCAGTGCTGCAGCTCCCTCTTGGGGAGGAAACGGGATAGCTTTCCCTTTCAATTCCTGCCTTTCTGCAGACTTCAAGGAACATCTATTGGAAAGCCACAACCTGTGCACTCTCCTGCAAAATACTCCAGCAGCCCTTGCTAAGACAGGCAGTGGCACAGGGCCCCCAGGAGCTGACAAGGCCCTTCTCAGACTACCCAGCCAACTGTTCACCAGCTGGAAAGAGCCTCTGCTTAAGGAAAAAGGATGCAGTATGAAATGAGAGACATGGGCAGGGGAAGGAGGCAATTTGGACACTCACGCTCTCTCTTGGTCTCGCGATGCTGCCAGGCATAGAAGTTGAGCAGCTCCTTGCGGGCCCGTTTCTGCTTCTCCTTCTCCAGCACCCGCAGGTTGGCAGCTTCTGTCCGGGGCAGGCCAGGCTTTCGGCCCCTCCGCGTTACTTTCACCCAGCCCTCCTCATCCGGAACGCCCTCCTCCTTGGCTGCTTTGGCTTCTTCCTGTTGAGACAGGAGGGTGAGACAGCTCAGCACAGACGGGCCCCCAATCCCCCTTACACACACGTGAAGCTGCAGCTCCTGCTCAAGGTCTGAATGAAGGCGTGGGACCAAGGGCACAGGCATTCAGCGCTCGGTCACAACACTGCACGCCAGACAGGACCCAATTTATTTGTGGATCCCTAACTGTATGGCCTGGGTGGAAGGGTCAGGTATTGGACCTGACTGCCCACCAGCAACCGGGAGCACAACCTTGACAGCTAGAGCATTCCCTTCTGCCCTTTCCATTGCGGCCTGGGCACCGAGACGTCCTCTCTTCTCTCCCCGCCCCCAAACAAACTGGCTGCTGGGTTCCCTCCCAACGTGGCCTCACCTCTTCTATCTTTTTGTCATAGGCTTGCATGTAGGCGTCAACCTCGGCCCTCAGCTCCTCTGGATCCACGACTGAGGCTGCATAGCTGTCAATCCACTCTATGATAGAGAGGGCAGAAGTCAGCAGAGGCCTCTGTTAGAAGCAAGCCCTACTGCGATGCCTTTGGGCAGCTCCAGAGGGACCCACTGTGCAGATGGACACAGTCTGTTCCCATTTCCGTCCAGCCTCCCCACTGCCACAGCTGAAACAACTTGTGGGCCAGGCCACAGCCCGTAAGCGATGGGAAGAGCTTGTGTTTTTCTCAAGGAGGAATGGGACAGCCCTAACCCCAAGGGGATCAACATTCAGGGTTGCATTCCTGACACGGGGTCACACCTGAAGTGCTGCCATTTTGCCAGAGACCTAGTGCCTGCTATTGAGTCTGACTTCCATTCTGAGGGCAAGATCACAGAATGGTTTGGGTTGGAAGGGACCTCAAAGCCCATCCAGTTCCAATTCCCCTGCCGGGCTGCTCAAAGCCCCATCCAACCTGGTCTTGAACAAAGGAGGGGGTATCCACAGCTTCCCTGGGCAACCTGTGCCAGTGCCTCACCACCCTCATCCTGAAGAATTTCTTCCTCATGTCCAATCTAAATCTTCCCCCTTCCAATTTAAAGTCATTCTCCCTCATCCTATCTCCTGTTGCCCTTGTAAAACCCCCCTCCCCAGCTTCCCTGTAGCCCTTTCAGGTACTGGAAGGCTGCTATGAAGTCTCCCTGGAGCCTTCTCTTCTCCAGGCTGAACAAGCCCAGCTCTCTCAGCCTGTCCTCATAGCAGAGGTACTCCATCTCTCTGATCCTCTTCATGGCCTCCTCTGGACCTGTTGCAACAGTTCCATACCCTTCTTATGTTGGGGATTCCAGAACTGGACACAGCACTCCAGGTGGGATCTCATGAGAGCAGAGTAGAGAGGCAGGATCCCCTCCCTGGCCCTGCTGCTTCTGATGCAGCCCAGGACATGGTTGGCCTTCTGGGCTGCAAGCGCACATTGCTGGCTCATGTTGAGCTTCTCATCCATCAGCAGCCCCAAGTCCTTTTTCGCAGGGCTGCTCTCAGTCACATTGAGTTTCTCTGTATCTATGTTATACTAAGGAGATATTGAGAAAAACTACTCTTCCAATGTACCAAGGGATCCCATTCTCCCATAGGGTCACTGGACCAGAGCACAACATCCAGTGCCACAACACTGCTACCTTTTGAATAATAAAAGCAGGACAACAAGACACTGGACATTTCTCAACTCAGTACAAAAATGGTGAGGATTATTTTGGGACATACAGGGTAGGATTCTGTGAGGAAGGGATAGTTTCCCTGGCACCAGCCAGCAGGAAGATAGCTAGGGCAACTTACTGCTAATGCCGGTTTTCACAGGGTGACTCTCTGTTGATATCAGCAAGGGACCTTCTTGTGACAGGGCTTTGGCTGCCTGGACACCAGATGGTTTCCTGAACACCACGTATGCTACTTTAAATCCCTAGAAGAAAGACACACCTAGGCCAGTCAGATACACCAGGGAAAGTGGCAACACAGCAAGGAGCTGCAGTACAAATGAAATAAAAAATAAAATAAGAATCAAACCACAAGCTACAGTGTGACAGCTAAACATGACAAAGTAAATAAGGAATCACTTCACTCAATGCCCCCAGATGGTTTCCCATATCACAGAATCATAGACTGGTTTGGTTTGGAATGGACCTTAAAGCCCATCCAGTTCCAACCCCCCTGCCATGGGCAGGGACACCCCCAACCACACCTGGCTGCTTCAGGGCCCATACAACCTGGCCTTGAACACCTCCAGTGAGGAGCATCCACAGCTCCCCTGGGCAACCTGTGCCAGTCTAATCTAAATATCCCCTTCTTCAGCATAAAACTGTTACTCCTTATCCAATCAGTGCAATCTCTGATAAATGGCTGCTCCCCATCCTTCATGTAGGCCTCCCTTTAAGTACTGGAAGGTTGCAATAAGGTCTCTCTGGAGACAGCGCTTGAGATGTCTTCCCCCATTCTGACCATGAAAGCATCAGTATTCCCTCCCCACACATGAGCTTTACCGTTGCAGCTTTCTGGTTAAAGAATTTGGACGTGTGCTTTTCTTTCTTCTCTCCTGGTGTCGGCTTCTCACAGATTTCCACAGACTGGACATGCCCACAGCGCGCAAATAGTCTGGACAGAGAGTCCTTTGTGCAGAAAACAAGGAAGAACAAATGGTACAGGAAAGCAGGAGAGATTCCTCTCTGCACTCTCTCCCATCCAGACTCCCGGGCACACTGAGAGGCTCCCCCTGTAGCGAGACCCCAGCCCAGAGCACACTGGGAGGTTCCTATTCCAGTGGGACCCCAGCCCAGAGGGCACTAGTGATACAAGAAGTAATTAGTATTATAAAAAGTAGAATATTTTGATTCAAGCTAAAGGGCAGTTTAGTTTCATCCAAGTAAACACATTTTTGAGTGAGACAGAATGTCCCTCTGATAGCATGTTCGCTTGATAGCACGGGGTTGTTCTCAAACAGTGTTTTTCCAGACACTGCTCAGACAGAAATGATAACGCCTTGTGTTCAGAATGGTCTGTGCTGAACAGATGTGTCTTCTTCCCTCATCACCTCCATTTGCAGCCTTTCCCTGTCTAAAACGCAAGGTCAGACAGAGCTGGCTCCAAAGCTTCAGTGAGCAGATTTGGCTGTTGTGAAGATCATAACAAAATAAAAATCAGTCCTCGGAAATTAATAGAATATGCATAAAATTCCTGGGAAAATGCACGTTAAGTGCAAATACCCACACGCATGTAAGTGGGAAATACATTCTGTCCCAGCTCCCATCTCGTTACGATCGATGGAAATCACTCCCTCACGTGCCCAGCGCTGAAAGAAAGGATGCTGCTTTCTAAAACTCCAAAACGAGCCTCGGAGGGTTTATTTGCCGGCATTTTCGGTGTCACCGGGAGGTTCCCCTTCCCCGCCGCCCCCCCCCCCGCACTCACCGCGCCGCAGTAGGGGGGCACGTTGAGGACGAAGAGCGTACGGCGCGGCGGGTGCGCGGTGTCCGCCCCCTCCCGAACCTGGTGCTCCCTCACCAGGAGGCAGTGGGTCGCGCGCTGCCGCTCCCCGAACTTCACCGACAGAGCTGCGGGAGACGAACCCGTTAGAGACCGCGTCGCGGCCCCGCTCCCCCGCCGCCGCCCCGCGCCCCCTCCTCACCCGCGTACCCCGCCGGCGCCGCCGCCACGCGCTCCCTGGCGGGAGCCATCTTAGCTGGGCCGGAAGCGGCGGGGCTGCCGGGAGCTGTCGTGCCCCGCCCCGGCCCCGCTAATGGCGGCGGGGGCAGCGCGCAGGGGCCGGGATGCTGTCCGGCCCGGTAGCTGGGTGTAACGAAAAGGTTTCCCCAGCCAGAGCATCCCACGCACCATCATTTAGTGTAACAGCACTGCGAAGGGAGACCTGAACAGCGGCAAGAGACGGCCCCTGCGCTTAATCCCGGAGAGGCCAATAAGTAAAGATAGTGAATCATAGAATAGTTGGGTTGGAAGGGACTTCAAAGCCCATCCAGGTCCAACTCCCCTGCCATGGGCAGGGACACCTCCCACCACACCAGGCTGCTCAAGGCCCCATCCAGCCTGGCCTTGAACACCTCCAGGGAGGGGGCATCCACAGCTTCCCTGAGCAACCTCTGCCAGTGCCTCACCACCCTCACCTTGAAGAATTTCTTCCTCGTGTCTGATCTAAATCTTCCCCCTCATCCTATCTCCTGTTGCCCTTGTAAAACCCCCCTCCCCAGCTTCCCTGTAGCCCTTTCAGGTACTGGAAGGCTGCTATGAAGTCTCCCTGGAGCCTTCTCTTCTCCAGGCTGAACAAGCCCAGCTCTCTCAGCCTGTCCTCATAGCAGAGGTGCTCCAGCCCTCTGAGCATCTTCGTATACGTAAAACCAAAAGCAACTGTAGGAACAGCTGTTTTTAGACTCTTCTTAATTAAGAAAAAAAAAATGACCTTTACAGAGAGGCTTGTATTTTGACCAAATTGAAGACGGGACCACCCCAAACTAAAGATTTTGAAGCCAGATCACAGTATCACAGTATCACAAGGTTGGAAAGGACCTCTGAGATCATCAAGTCCAACCTATAACCTAACACTAACACCAACACCAACCATCATCTAAACCATGGCACTCAGTGCCTCATCCAGTCTCCCTTTAAACACCTCCAGGGTCCGTGACTCCACCACCTCCCTGGGCAGCCCATTCCAATGGCCAATCACCCTTTCAGTGAAGAATTTTTTCCTCATATCAAGTCTAAACTTTCCCTGACGAAGCTTAAGTCCATGCCCTCTGGTTCTGCCACTGGTCACCTGAGAGAAGAGACCAACCCCTGCCCGACTACAACCTCCTTTTAGGTAGTTGTAGAGAGCAATGAGGTCTCCCCTGAGCCTCCTCTTCTCCAACATCTACAGATGTTATGTAAAACGTGAAGAAAGCTCAATGAAAGTAAGAATTATCACACAGAGTTCAGCCACTGAACAAATATCGAAGTTAGTCAACATTATCAGAAGAAACTTCATGAAGTTCAACAGGGCCAAGTGCAAGTTCCTGCCCCTGGGTCTGGCAATCCCAAACACAAATATAGGCCTGGCAGAGCACGTATTGAGAGCAGCCCTGAAGAGAAGGACTTCAGGTGCTGGTGGGTGAGAAGCTCAACACGAGCTGGCAATGTGCACTTGCAGCTCAGAAATCCAACCATATCCTGGGCTGCATCAGAAGTGTACCTAGCAGGTTGAGGGAGGTGATTCTCCCCCTCTACTCTGCTCTCGTGGGACCTCATCTGGAGTGCTGCATTCCGTTCTGGAGTCCTCAACACAGCATCTGTTGGAGTGAGTCCAGAGGAGAACCATGAAGGTAAGAGGGCTGGAGCATGTCCCACACAAGGGCAGACAGCGAGATGGGCTTGTTCAGCCTGGAGAAAAAAAACCTCTGGAGAGACCTTATAGCAGCCTTCCAGTACCTGAAGGGGCTACAGGAAAGGTGGGGAGGGGCCCTGCATCAGGGGTAATAGATTTAAGCTGAAAGAGAGGAGATTTAGATTAGATGTTGGGAAATTTTTATGATGAGTGTGGCAAGGCACTGGCACAGGTTGCTGAGAGAAGTAATGGATGTCCTATCCCTGGAGGTATTCAAGACAAGGTTGGATGAGGCTTTGGGGAACCTGAGGTACTGGAAGGTGTCCCTGCCTGTGGCAGGGGGTTTGGAACTGGATGGTCTTTAAGGTCCCTTCCAACACAAACCATTCTATGATTCTATGAAATGGTACATACAGAAACCATGAAAACAGACCAAACTTGCAAACTGGAGCATTGTTTCAGAAGTCAGCAGAGTTTTGAAAAATCCATACTGAATTAGTATAAGCCATCAGTGTCTCGTGAGAATTTAACATCCTCAACAGCCCAGAAAAAAATGTAACAAAATACATAACCGTTCTGCATGAGGGCAAACATGCACAGGTCAGCAGGTGGTAGGCGAGCTCAGAGGAAGGCAAACAAGATTAGCAGGGAAACTGCAGGACAGCCAGGAGAAATCGGAGAGCTGCAAGGTGAGCTCCTTGAGAAGGACTGGGAATAACTGGATACTTTCCTTTCAGCACCCAATTTAAGAAACCACAGTGTGAATTATTAGAGGACTGAGACAACTTCAGAGAGCTGACTGAGGACAGGAAGAGCAATGCACTCTAGGACATTGCTGTAAGACAAATCCTGGAGTAGTGTTCAGACAATCACTGACTTCATCAACTTAAAAAAAACCAACTCTGCCACAGAAGTATGGTAATGTCATTACTATTTCTCCAAGACAGCCTAAACACAATACTCAATTTAATAGCCAGTTACAAAGCGCATCTTGCTATTTGGCTTTTGGAGTGGGCATGAATCCATTAACAAAAAAATCCCAAACCCACCTGAATCTCCCATTTTTTCAGAAGATACAAGATATGCACTCACAATACACGTGCCTTTACACTTTCACTGTTTTCCATCTAGTTGATAATGAAAGCTCCCTACTTCAGGCAGGCTGTCAATAACAAAGACTGTTCTTTTTCTCTCCTATGACAAAGCAACTCGCATTAGGTAGGGACACAAATTACTCCCACTTAGTGGCAAGAATCATCTACTAATTCCAACAAATCCAGATTAACAGGTTTATCAGTTATCTCATCCATATACGCCTCTTGCTCTTCAAGACACCAGTTCTGAAGTTTATAAATTCTTCTAAAAGCACAGTTGATCCAATCTTGGAAGATTCCACCTATGTTTAGTTGCTTCACAGAATCTAAAAAGTTTTAGAATCCACTCTCTGTATAACAAACGTTTATTCAGAAACAGATAGTACATCATCTCCTCCAACCCCTAATGTTTCCTCCCCCTCCCCCCAATTTTTTGTTTTAATAAAACACAGGTGTTGGATGGGCAATCTAAAAAAGGAGAACAATAGCTGTCTCAGGTCCCCTCACCTACAAGTATCTGCTGATCACATCAAGTACCCAACCAATAATGGTGTCATTGGCTTCCAAAACAAAGAGAGCACTCTGGAAAAACAAGTCCTGCCAAGTTGTCAGTTATTCCATGGGTAAAAGGGATACAGTGAGATAGAGGAATGATTTGCACGAGCTAGATAGAGCAAAGAACAAAGAACAAGAAAGCAAAAGAAACATTAAGGTTCACCAAGAAATGGAATCTGGACTTACAAGTTAGAGAGTTCACAGAAGTCCAGCAGAGCTGTTACGTCTCCTAGCTAGGACCAAGTTAAAAACCCAACCAGATTCTGGAAGTGGCTCTTAGTTTTCCCCTCTTATAACACAATTTGAACAAACAGAAACGAATGGACCTGCTGGGACTTCAAACATGCATGGCAACACGTGGTACTAACAAAGGAAGTGTTGGAAGTGCCACCTAGTGGCCTGTGGCTCCTCACAGACGCTCACCGGCCCGAGTTGCGTCCCTGGCGGTCTGGACAGGACTTGCCAACGCTCCTCTCCTGTGTGTTCCTGACAGAGTGCTAACTATCTCCTCTCCAAAACCTCTCCCTGAAGCCATGAAGTGCAGCAATGCTCGAGCAGCAAGCCCACACAGCAGCCAAACGTTGCCCAAATGGCAACTCTCAAATAAGTGAGTTCCCAGGCACAAAAAAAAAGACTGCTTCCAATGGATTAGTATCTGAAAAAAAGCCTCAGCTCCTTCCTTTTCGCAGGAGACTGGGTAAGTTAGAAGAGAAAAATTCATGTCCCTGCATCAGCAGGAGGATGCAACACAGTTTAATGGGAGTGAAACGCTTGGATTTCCTCTAGCTCTGAACACAAGCCTAGCTCTTAATTTTCAGTCCAGAAAGAAGACAGCAACAGAGCCTGATTCTACAGTTCTCTGTACAAATGCCAGAGCCTTTCCCGGGCCCCTTCCCACATCTCTGCATCACCAGAGTTGAAGCATCCCTCCCACAGGACGGTAGATAGTGCACTGGTGCATATGTCCTTCCTGCCTGATGTCTCCGTTGGCTCGTATACACAGCAGGAAGAAGCTTGGGTTTTCACACTTATTGTCAATGTCACAGCTGCCAAGCAGAACACGTCCACCAGACAGAATGAAGCAGTCTGTGACCAAATGCATACAAGCCAAAGATGCAAGATGGTGCTTCCTGTACGGAGCCACACCTGACTTGGTACTCAGCACAGCAATTTCAGAAACCATGTGGCCTGCTGATAATCAAGGGGATGCACCTTTCAGTTAAAAAGGTCAGTTAGAAGAAAAGAGGAGGAGATCACCACTCCTTCCCTCAAAGCCTATGTGCACTTTAATGGCCACTAGGGGCTTTGGAGTAAACGAGGGAGTTACATGGTATATGCTTGGTAATACATTAGTGGCAGAAGGGGGAGATTATTCTTTTGGAAAAAAAAATCATGGAAGAAAACTCCAACTATGAAAACAGAAAGTACACACACAAGAGGAAACACTATTGTACAGTAAGGTAGCGATCATAGAAAACAAAAAAATTCAAGGCAGGCAAATGCAAATAACATCTGCACTCCTGCACTTTACTCATTCCCCAACTTAAACGAGTCTTCCAGTCCACTGTTTGCTTTCCCTTCTCAGAGTTTAATTTTGAATTCTGTGGGCTGCACCGAGGCAGAGACCCCTGAGGATTTGAAGAGTGCCTTCAAGATAGTGTCAGGGTCCACCTCAGCTGGCGGATTTGAGGAGACGCTTGCACTTGACCGGCGTGGTTCCCCTTCCTTCTTCACTGAAGGGGTATCACTCAATCGGCTGGAAGATTAAAAAACAGCAGTATTTAACCTCTCATTATGAAATAAAATTTAACACTACATCTGTTACTGTTCTCGGTGTTGCCCCCTTCCCAATACTAGAGAGAGAGGTTTTAAATATGCTTTCCTCACAAGAAAACTTCTTCATTTCAGACTTGTTTTAAGCTTCAGGGTTGGGAGCACTATAGACTCAAGCTATATTGCGCTCAGTTTAACACAGAGCCCCACAGAGAAGAGAAGGAGAATATTTATGGGACAACAACTTGCCAACAGTCTTCCTCCCCCCTCCCTTCATATTCTCCTCAAAATAGAACTTGCAAATGTGTTTGGTTCTCCCCCCAGCCAAAAGGGCACTTACAGCAATATAGGCTGGTCTGAGGTGATGACATTCCCATTCATATGAAGATTGCATTTCATTGGTTGACCTAAACACACACAACAAAAAACTCCTTGTAACAGAATTGTGGTAGGGCAAGACCCCCAAAAATACCACACACCATTTCAAGCAATATAGATCCATGTGCAGAAGTGCCAGAAAGAACAGCTGATGCATCTTCTGTTGCAAAATCACAGCAATAGAAAAGCCACTGAAACACTCAGTACGATATGAAGACTCATGCTAATTAAGAAACTACATATAGATACAAAACCCTTAGCAGAGACAGAACAGAATCACCACCCATTCTCAGCTGTCTGCTCCTCATCTGACATTCTTATCATATCATCTAGAGAAAGAAAAAGCACCTATTTCCAGCCAAAATTTAACAGCTAATTTCAGCCTCTAACAACATTCCAGGTGGATCCAGATCAACAACTGCATTAAGAATTTATGGAGAAGCCAACACTAATTGTTTTACAGGTCTGCTTCAAAATGTCTCTGACTATGCCTTCAGAGTTTTGCAAATACTAGTTTTACTTTTATTTTGCAAACAGCTATTCTGTAAGCAGGTAAAGCCTTCCCTAAGGACTATCTAGCTCTTCCCACTAGATTAGAAACAAAAATAATGTAACCTGGAAGTTAGACCAACGGAATCACTGGGACCCTGCCTCTAGCTTTGTTCTCCTTCTAGGAAAAGATTTTTTTTTTTTTAAATTCCCTTAAATGAACTGTGCTGGTTACAGAGAAGCTTATGATATTGTCTAGCTTGAACTGAATTTCTGTCATTTTCTCTCTTTTGTGAGCATCTGAACATCATTTTAGTCTCTGCTGAAGAAGACAATTCTCTCTTGATTTATCCACCCTAAACACAACTCTAGCCTCAAACTTACCATCTAAGCATCTGTTGTTGTATTTCTTATATGCTGTGATAGCATCTTCTTTCTTCACAAACACCACTTCTGCCACTCCAGGGTGCACCAGCCGGGCTCGCTTCAGAGCGCCGCACACACAGAACAACTCCTGAGGGCAGAGAGGTATTCAGGACCACAGTCACATCAAAGATACCACCTCAGCCACAGAGTGAGAAAGGCTTCATTTCCTAATTACACCACCCTCCCTGCTTAGTAAATACATGGCAGAATCTTGCCCCTTATCACTTGTCTTACTTTATGTTTGCCATGGTATGAGTACTTGGCATTAGTAATACAGGTTGCACAAAGCTTCACACTGCTACCAACACAAGCAGAAACGTTCAAGGCCAGTACTCTAGACCAGGAGTGTCAAACTCACAGCTCCCGCTGTTCTCCTGCTCCTGCGGCGTAACGTGCGTCACACGCTGCACATGTGATCAGCACTGGCAGGAGCATAAGGATAAGGAGCGCTGCCACCGGGTAGAAACACAGTGCCAGGCCGGAAAAAACAAGGTGGAGGGCTGGATTCAGCCCACAGGCCTTCAGTTTGACACCTCTGCTCTAGAACATTTGTCACACATGAAGATCAGGCTTGTTCGCAAGCCTGCTGAGAATGGAAGCACCTAGATAATCTAGATAGGGGCATAAGTCTGAGGACAACACCAAGCATGATTTGACACAAACTCTTGTAAGTTACACCAAGTATCTCTGTACACCCTAGAAATGGTACTGTGTCCCAACTTCTTAAGCACATGCTCTTTTAAAAAATGTGAACAAAAAGAAACGACTCAAAAAAAATCAGCAACTCAGAAATTTTTTGCAAGGGAAGCAAACCCACATCATACCCCTCTTCATGGCATTCACTGTAAATCAAGTGATTTATCAAAAGAGGAAGGCTAAGGGAAGGAAGCACCATTCATCTACAATCCAGCAGTAAGCAACACTCACAACAATGTCTTCTTCTGTGACTCGAGGGTGCAGATTGTTTACGGTCATCTTCGTGCCTTCCAAAGGACTGAACGCCAGCTGCCAACACAAACACGTGTCACATAAAGGTCAAAAATGCACCAGACAAGGCAGCACAGCAGAGAAAGCACTAAATAAAAGACACTAAAGGGATGTCTGGGAAGGTCTGTACACACAAAGGTGAGTGGTACAGCAAGTAACGGCAT
Source organism: Tapera naevia (assembly GCA_033556795.1). Lineage (NCBI taxonomy): Eukaryota > Metazoa > Chordata > Aves > Cuculiformes > Neomorphidae > Tapera > Tapera naevia. The sequence goes on from JAUMJJ010000059.1 coordinate 327,952, forward strand.
GTATCAGTGCTTACAAAAGCCCAGCCTATCTACTGGTGAAAAGGAGCCCCTTTTCCATGCCAATTTCTCTCTGAAGTAACTTTCTCTTTCATTCCCAAGTGTAATACTAATTTAATCTGCACACATACACTGCACTCTCCGGTCATGCCTGCGCTTTTAAATGCTTGTCTCTGCTGCACTCTACACCAGCCAGCAAACCTCAAAATATGGCTCCAGCCCCTCAGGAGCATGCTGAAGTCAACATGCCTGGGAACATCTGCTGGGGTATCCACACCTAACATCCGGCAGTTTGGCAAAGCAATTGTATACAGGTTGTCTACAAATTGCCTGAGAGGTCGTGTGGTGTCCTGGCTTCAGCTGGGATACAGTTAATTTTCTTCCTAGTGGCTGGTGTAGTGCTGTGTTTTGCATTTAATGTAAGAATCATGTTGATAACACACTGATGTTCTTACTTGTTGCTAAGTAGGCTTATACTAAGTCCAGGACTTTTCAGACTCCTGTGCTCTCCCAGTAGGGAAGTGCACAAGAAGCTGGGCAGGAGCACAGCCAAGCTTGCCAAAGGGATATTCCATACCATATAATGTCATGCTCAATATGTGGGGTGTGGATATTCCATTCCATACCATATAATGTCATGCTCAGTAGGTGGGGAGTTGGCTGGCGTGCTGGGATTGCTGCTTGGGAACAGCCATAGCATCGGCTCACCAGTGGTGAACAATTACACTGTGCATCACTTGTTTTGTATATTTTTATTATTTTCTCTTCCTTCTCTGTCCTATTAAATTGTCTTTACTCTAACTCACAAGTTTTATCTTTTTAGTTGCAATTCTCCTCCCACACTACACCAGGAAAGGGAAGAAGTGGACAAGCAGCTATGTCATACTTAGTTGCCAGCTGGGGTTAAACCAGGACATGTGGACAGCAAGAAACTGTATTTGCAAGAATACTCTTTTTCTCCTTGCTAACAGGCCCAGATGGAGACATGTAACTAGTAGTGTTAAAACACTCTTCCTAGGGACAGGGAAGCCTCCAAAGGGTGTCAAAACAACAGTTGCCACCTCTCTGTAACACAGATTCTTCCAGGACCATGTGCTCTCATGCTAGATTAAAAAGCTGAGAGAAGCCAACACGCACTACCTGAGAATTCACAGTCTCTCAAACACTGAAGAAGAGAATGTTTAGACAGGTTTGAAATTCTTGGGACATGGGTTCCAGTTATTAGAATAAGTTTGATGGAGTCCCAGAAATGATGGTGGAAGGCAGGCAGAAATGAGCTGCTTGCTGAACTGACAAACAGCAAGTCTGAGATTTCTACAAAGAGCATCTCCCATTTTCTCCCAAGCTCACCTCAACAGGTGGTGGTTCTTTTGGAGGCTCCTCCTTTGTCACTAAGGTCCGGGACATGTTTGTCAAGGCCTTCGTCCGCATAGGAGACGGAGGTGCAGGTGGAGCCGTGTACGTATCATTCTGGACCACTTTAGTCAGGGGAACAGTCTTGGACAGAGAGAATTTATTGCCACTCAGCCCAGTCTAAAGGAAGAAAGAATAAAGTATCTCTGAGAGCTGCAAGCCACGAGAATGGCCTCCTCTTCAAGCACCACTAGCAGGAGAGCATTGATAAGAGTGCAGTAGAATTCCATGTCCTTCCCAGTGTCAAAACCACTACAGTGTTGGAGACTTTCAGCTTTGAGAAAAAAAATCAACTATCATTTCTGGGCATGTGTTTATCCCAAAAAAAGCACTTCCCTCACTAACAAGAAGTTTTTAGTATCAGATACTTCTTAAATCAACGTTACCAGTGCAATTGGAATTTCAAAAGCTCCTTTTATCCAAAGATTTTCAAGTACTTTACAAAGTGTGCAGAGATTGCTCATTAACAATAAGATTGAGCTGCCCTAGTCCAAACAGCAATCATTCTTCAGAAACACCAAGCTAGGGCATGCAAGACATGAAGCGTAACCCTTCTGTCTGGAACTACCTGGGCAGTTTAAAGCCAGAATAAAAAAAGGTGCTTGGCAGCTGCTGCAAACACTGGAGATAACACAATAACTCCTGCAAAAAAAACCCATGAGGCTGACTTTAAGGATCACAAATGGCCAGGAACTCTGTTCTGAACAGCCACATGAGAAAAAAACCCATGGGACAACTATTGCACTAAATTGCCTGTGTGATGGTAAAACCACATTAATTTGTCTTCTTAGAGCTACAGAATAATTTAGGACAAACCAATGTCCAGCCCTGATGTTGAAAAAGGGCTCACTTCAAAGACCCATTAGGTTCACTCAAGGCCTCATCCAGTTAAAACTCTGAATACCCTGGAGAATGGCGATTTCACAGTGATTCCTGAGAATTACACAACTCTCCCCAGACATCTAACTGGTCTCTCTTGCTGCAATACATTTGCTTGTTCATCTTCTCCCTGTTTACTTCTGAAAAGGACCTAAGTTCTGTCTTTTCCATGACCACCTCTTAGGCAGTGCAAGTGCAGGGAGAGAAGTTACTACAGCCTTCTCTCAGTCTTAAGAGACACTGCTCTAAGCCCCCTGACCATCCTGTTGTATTAGTTCTGTCAGGGCATGTCTTGTATTGCAGAGCCCCAAGAGAGGCACAGCACTCCAGGTGCTCTCTCAAAATTCCAAACAGATGGTAATAATTGCCTTCTTTGATTTGCTAGCTATTACCTCCCTAATACACAATCTACAGTTGGCCTTCATCGCTGCAAGGATGCGCTGCTAACTCATTCTTAGTGTATCACCCAGCAGGACCCCCAGGCTCTTTTCTACAAAGCTGCTTTCTAGCCAGCCAGTTCTTGTCTTATGTTAGAGGGTTATCTCACCCCAAGAGCAAGATATCGCATTTGTCTGTGCAGAAATTCCATCTTCTCCAGAACATCAGTACTCCTCAAACCACCAACTAAGATTTGGCATGGCAAGAGATTTCTTGCTTTGATGTTCAGCCTCTAGAAGCAGCAGAGAGCTTCCCTGACTTGCCTCCTCAAACAATAGTGAGACAGGTTCAAAGTACTTCCCCAACAAGAAGAAAGTCAAGAGTTAACATGCAGCAACCTGCCAGCAAGAGAGAAAGCACACATTCTGGCTGCAAAAGGCCTATAAAACCACAATTAGCTTAAAATGGACTCTGTCCCAGAAAAAAAAACACCAGAAGCATTGGCATGAAGGGAAAGGCAGGGTGAAGAGCAAACATTTCAGGAGAAAGTATCATTTACATACTTTAAAAGAATATAAGCCCTTTAAAGCTGCAGCCTGTGTGCCACCCCATACGAACATGGTGTGGTGGGGACCGTTTGGACAATCCCTTACCGCATTGTGCAGGAAACTGTTTGTGGTGGTGATTTTCATCTGTTTGCTACTCAGGGGAGAGATGCTGTCATCATCATCTTCCATGTCATACAGACCCTGAAGAGAAGCAAAGTAATCAATGTCAGGGTTTACAAGCAGGTAGACATTAGGAAAAATTTCTTCTAGACATTAGGAAAAATATCTTCACTGACAGGGTGGTCAGGCACCGGTACAGCTGCCCAGGGAGGTGGCTGACTTGCCATGCCTGGAGGTGTTTAAAAAATGGGTAGATGAGTTTATGAGGGACATGGTTTAGTAGTGGAAAGGTACGGCTGGACTCTATGATCTCAGAGGTCTTTTCCAACCAGATGCAGACCTTATTTCCAAAATAAGTAGTTTTGCTCTGCCATCAGCCTTCTTCAGGTAATGAACATGACTACATTGGACTTCACTCCTGCTCTCGCAGCTTGGGAACACAGAGCTGAAGGGATGCGAGTCTTTCAAAATATTAGCGTAAAAAACATCAAACTTCTTTTCTGGAGGTGTCACAGAAAAGCTGCTTCCCCTGAAACCACTTAGAGATTTCTCTTATCCCTAAACCTCATCAGGAGCGATGAAACCTCATTAATGGAACAAAGCCCCACTGCCTTACTTTTTAGTACCCTGCTACTTCAAAATTGAAGCCTGTGCATATGATTTTTAACTAGATTTATTAAAATCAAGCAGATGCCTGCCAAATACACCTGAACCGAATGTTCCTTCTGAATAGCCTGCTCTCCTGAGCACAACACATATCCGCCTGCCACTAGAAAACACTCCACTAGGAGGTTTACTGAATGAATAATTAATTTCCCAGTCCAACTTAATGGTCACAGCCCTGCCTTAAGATACTGAGGCAAACTCCTACACAAATATTTTCAATAGACTCTAAATAATGTTCAGAAAAAGTCTATACACATATGGCACTGCCCAAAACACAAGAAGTCACAACTTGAAACAGCTCACTATTAACTCAGTAGAAAGGTAAACAGAGGGATTAGCCATGACAGCTTGCAAAATAAGAGGCCTTTCACCGTCAGCAAGATTCTGGTTTACAAACAGGAAAGTTGTTCCAGTTGCAGAAATACTATGAAGGAAAACAACAAAGGTAGAACAGACAATAATTGTGCAGAAAAGAACTGGGGAAAACGCTATCCATCAGGACAATGGAGTTTAGTTTGAGATCAATGAAATGGATTCAAGGCTTATAGTGATGAGGTCGGAATAACAAAGACACTTCCTTAAGTAACTGCATTGGGGACAGGTGAGGGCAGCAGGTCAGTGCAGAGGTAACATACATAATAGCTAAAAGTTACCATAATCAAGGATAAAAAAACCCCTCAGGACATGGTATTGTGAATGTCAGTTTTCCAATATTTCATGTAATATTTTATGTATTCACACATACGGAACAGGATAACAAAAATGTATAATCCCTCTCTGAAAGCTCTCAAGGCGGTGAGGTGGCTGAATGGCTGGGGACTGTGACAAAGGCCTTTAATACTGATCAAAGCATAGGATTTTCCTCAAAGTCTGCTTGATAAGAAATGTAGTAAGTTTCAAAATACATCAGAACACCAGTTAACGCTGATATAACTCTCAGGTTTCCAGCAGGAACCCACAGCTGGGATTTCACAGGAAGGTTATACCTCCTCCCACCTCACTGCAGAACATTTATTTGACCATGTACAGTTACATCCATTCTCTGACGAAGCTGGCAGGATGGTGAATCAAAACAACCAACAGCTTGATCTGATGTGGTGTCACTGAGAAGTTTACAGAAAGACAGAGCTAGAGGTCACAGTCTCTATAAAAACATAACATTAGCATATACAGATAAAAACTAGAAATACCTAATTCACATTCATAGAACACACAAGGAATCTAGATCAATTAGATTATATAAAAACCTCAATTAAAATGGAAGTATCTTAAACATTTAACAGAGAGCTAAGCTGCTGGAGAACTTCCAAACACTCTTGTTTCCTACTTAAAGATTTCTTTGCACCTACCAATGTTTATGGACACCCCCCTTCCCCTCAAAGGTAACAAACAAAGAGCACAGAGCAGCAACGCACCTGTTTGTGTGTATGGTTGTTCACCACATTGATCCTCATTCCCGGGGAATGAGACTGCCCAGGAACCACAGCCTTCTGCTACAGTTAGAGAGACAAAGAACCAAAACATTTAACACCAAAGTCCACCAGATCCCCGTTTCAAAAGATCAGAGCTGTTAGCTCATACCCAGGGACCACTTAAATGAAACTCACTCTCCTGGTCTTGAAATGTATTACCACAACATGCTCTTAGGAAACACCTATGCTTACTATGATATGTTCAGTAAGAGGCAGCTTCGCTGAATCGAAGAAATTAAAACCTAAGGCCATGCAGAGAAACTGATTCAAATCACTTCAGTTTTAGTCCAAGATTAGTGGGAATGGGACTTAACTCCAGCTCTGCCAGCACTATTGACATCTACGTTTCTGCCAATCTGAAACCACAAATGGGGTAAAGCAGTAAGTAAGCTTCTCTTCTTTCATGTTATAGGGAACCAAAGATACCCATTTCCAGCAAGTTGGGACATGACACAATCTAGTTCAGATCCATTTCAAAGGAAGAGTGTATAGCATCCCTTCACACTACAGCTGGAATAACCTGCAGTGGAATAAAATGATGCATGACGTAGAGCGTTGGTGGCCCTTCTGCAGCCCATTAACCCCTGAAACAGGGAAACCACAACTGAAGTAGTCAGGAAATGCAGCTGTACTGATCAACAACTGAAATCAAGCAGCAACTCTCTCAAAAATGCCCTTTTGTTTTTTGAAAAAGCTGGAAGCTGTCCATTACAGAAAAGAATGGCTTTTATTACAAAAACACTCCATACAGGCAGTAAAATCTTCAGATTTACATTTTCCCTAAACTGCAACTCACACCACTGCACCCTCACGTTTCAATTTGCTAAACAATTCAGAAACAAAGGTACTTGTCCTATGGAAACACCATCTACAAAAACTCTTCAGGATTCAAAGACTTTTTAACTTCCTTTAGGAGAAACGAGAGCAAAGTGCAAGACATTAGAGCTGTGTGCTGCACCCCAGACCAAGATACTTCAGTTTGATTCTGCTCCCACATGTGAGAAGAGAGGAGGGCCGTGGGCAATTTGGAATTTTCGTATAAATATTTAAAAAACCCCAAAACTAGAAGATTGCTCATGCGCAGTTTTGTCTATATCATCATTATATTCTACAATAATTTTTCTTGCCCTATGCTGTCTAACAAACACAAAATACTATAGGTGAAACCAACTCATAAAAAAAAAGCAGGTCAGATCAAATTGCTACTGTACCAAGTCTCTGGAAACTGTTTTAACTCTTGGAAACTTTGTAGAAAACGTCCAACTCCCAATGGCTGATGGTGGTGATTTGGCTTAGAAGGACAGCATAAGAACTAATTACTCTGCTAATTAAAATGTACTGAACAGGCTGCTCTGTGATTAGCCCTTCTTACTGCCACAAGAGCCCTTTCTCTTTCTTAGGTCTGCCTGGCAGGAAACCTGCAAAGTAATGGGAAACTTCCTGGGCTTATTTACAGAAGAAATATGCTTGATACTCTTGAGCAAAACCCACAGTTGAACAGAAAGCAGACTCATCTAAGCTTTCAAACTGATGAGAACAGGGTTCTTTCTGGGTAAGCGTGAGCACCCTATTGATCTTTGGGAGGAGGAAAATGAAAGAGGTAGGCTAGGAACTTCAATTATGTGCTTGTAGAGGTGAGAAACAAAACTACTCCTCAAAGAACAATCCTGACAGTCTGGAAGCTTCTCTTCTGACTTTACTCAATGTACCTGCCAGAAACACAGTTCAACAGAAGCTGTTTCTCAGAGAAGTTTTCCAAGAACAAAGTCACTGCGCACACAGCACAGTGGAATTAGAAAACTGTTAAAGGCAATCAGCAGGTTAGGGTGACCAACTGATCAGACTGCAACTGAAACAAATCTTGAGCCTCAGCAGGAATCCATCATGTCATCAGGCATCTCCCTGGAAGCCAGGGCTCTCCTTGAAACCCAGACAAGTAGAAATAGAGAAACTGCAGAAGGGCTTACTGAATTTTAGATCTCCTTAGATACAAAACTAGCTGTGTATTCTAAACTGTTACCCCATTGCTAGGATAAACCAGTTATCTAGACAGGACAATCCCAAATATCCGACTTACATGGACAAAAAAATAAAGTATAAAAAAGTATAAAAGTGTAAGAATGACAAAAATGTATACATTTTCTTTGCATTTTGGTAGGAAAGGGACTACTTAACTGTTCAAGATAACTACTTTAACACTGACAGGAGCACTGCTTTAGTGTTCATTGGGTTCCAAATTCAAATGAAAAGTTAAATAAAAACTGGGATTCTACAAAAAGCCCCAAGCAGCTTCAAGGACACCCAAAAGGCTCTGAATCCCACCCTACAGGCTGGACTGAACCGTATCTCCTTTGCTTCTACTGTAAACATATTCACGTATTATCATTTCTACTAAACTGCTGTAGAATAACTGAGAGGCTCAGAGGTGGCTTTCATGACCTACTTGGATAGTTTTGGTGATTTTCATAGCTGGATTTATTGTCCCCATAGTTGGGCTGATAGCAGCTGGAGTGCTCCTTTTTAAGCTGATTTTCTCTCTGGCATCCACTACTTTGGTCACCTTTTCAGCAACAACACTTTGCTGTTTACGGGAATTCAACATCTCTCGAGCATCCTGCATCTTCCCTTGGATTTTGAACCGAGCGTCCTTTTGAATCAGTTTTTCACGGGCATCTTTAACCCCCAGTTTGTGTCGGGCATCAGTGAGTCCAATCTTCTGTCGGGCATCAAATGTCCTCTGGAAGCTGACAGCTGGTGGGGGCGGTCTGCTTAGAATACTTTGCTGTACCCCACTGCGAGATCTTACACCTCCAAATACTGGCCTTGTGTTAAGCCTAGGGGGGGAAAAGAACATTTCAGGCATTATAAGATGTGATACAGTTAGCAACAGAAGTGTTTGTGTTGCTGCAAACAAAAGCTCATTATTGCTGCATAGAAATCCACTCAGGTTAGACATCCAAACACAACAGCAGAGCTCCTAAGCTGTTTTATGCTGGATTTTACTTTCTACATAAAAAGCTAGGGAGCTGATTTCCATAATCCATCCTTAAATTCACAATTACAAACTGAAGTAAAGGGTTTGACTTCAGCTGTCCTAAGCACATACCACATTTAAACAGAATTCATGAGCAACTTAGGTACTCTGGGGAAACCCTTGAAGACAAATAGCAACAGAAACAGACGTTCTAGCTTTAGGGCTGAGCAGCTCTGCTAAAGCATCTTTTGTAATATAGTGATATGTCCTGGTACAAAGGAAACATGGAATTACACGTGACCAAGAATTCTGGGCAGCAAGTTCAGACTTGTGGGAGTATGGAGACTTGGATTTCAGGATGTACAAGCACCAGTAGCAATCTCAGTTCAAAGCCATTAATTTCAAAGTTGATTAACTGCCAGCAAGAACACTTATCAGTCAAATTACTTTTTAACATCATTGACTCTTCTTTAGTCTCACAGAACTGAACTGCTGCACTCAACAGCCTTGACTTTTTAAGCACATCACCATCACAATACTGAGCATAGAAAGATAACAGCCCACAGAAAGGACAGAACTTGTACACAAGATTACTAAGAAGCAGCCCATTATGTAGTGAAAACTGAAACCAGCTTCTTATTACAGGTCTGATTCACTTTTCCAAAATCTCCCCTATAAGGAAACAGCTTGTCTATCTTTTTTACTACAGTTCCTCCTTATAAGTAATTTTTAAGATTTTCTTTTTTTCGTTTGTTTTTGTTGAGATGACAAAATGGTAACAGAAACATTAAAGTTAAGTTACTGAAAAAATACTCTTGCTGTTGTTTTTTTTTAAAATTAAAAAAAGCTACAGAGAGCTTCTGTCACTTCATCTGCTTTCTGAATGTTATGGTTTGAGCTAAAGCAGAACCTGTTTTCTAACTTTTCAGCTAAGCCTCTTTTAAGTAACTTCAGTTTCTAGAAGTTAACATTTACCAGACAGAGTCTGCCTCTAGTAGTGTTAACGCTTAAAATTTATGATTATCACCAACGTAACAGGGCACTGGGATGCAGAAAGGCCATTACTTATACTTATTCCTATAGAAACCAAGGCCATCCTTGAGCTGGTGGAACGCTGTAGTGAAAAAGGGTCATACTTGCAGGAAGGAGCAGACAGAATAGGTAACCCCAAACTGACCAGAGCATTCCACACTATACTAGGTATAAAGCTTAGGGATCATGAGATTCAAGCCCAATCATGAGATTCAGTGATCAGCATCCAGCGAGGACCTTGTTCATCCACCTGCCCTGATCCCAGTCTGTGTGTTCTTGAATCCAGTTCCTGAAGTCAGCTCCCATCTGCCATTAAGTCCAGCCCAGGACTCTTCCCATGCCTGCCCTGCAGTGTCAGTGGTTGCTACAGACATTGGGGGGGCTGATTTTGTATAAGTGTGTGTATATATATATATATTATTATTTTCTTATTAATAGTATTATTTTGCTTTTTGTTATTACTGTTCCATTAAAGCAATTTTAGTTTTCAACCCACAAGTCTCTCTCTGTCATTTCCCTTTCCCTGTGAGGGGGGAATTGGAGCACAACTGCCCAGGTGTAACTGCCAGCCAGGCTGGGCAGTGGCTAAACCATGACCCTGAAATGTATTGCCTAATACTACAGAGTCTAAAGCAGATATCTAGAATTTGTTGTAATACTCAACAGGCTAAACATCACAAATCTAAATGACGATGCAATCTGAATTCTCCATACAGCTTTGTACCAGTATTTCCTGATCTAACCCTACAATCTTAGTTATTTACAGTCATGTATTTTCAGTGGAGAGATCTGTAAATAAAAAAGAGATGCAAGACTGAAACCCCACTTCTGTCTCTCCTATTCTTTTGTCCAGGCAACTGGAGAGCTGGAACTGGGGTCCCATTTTGTTACTGGTTCCTGTGGCTGCTCTCTCATACAGCCAAAGCACTCTAGCTAGAAGAAACAGCAGTATTATGAGGATCATTTATTAAAATAGATCCAGAATAATGCAGAAGACTAACAGTGTCCATAAAGCAACAGCCACAGAACAAGACTTCCCCTGCAATTTCAAAAAGGACTAATTCAGCTGTGCTGAAAGCATTCAGTAAGAGTGCTGCAGAAAGGCTTGATGAGTGGCTCTTTTTAATAAGCATGAGAGAGGCCAAAGCAAAACCAGAAATATACATATCAGTACTTAATCCAGAACTAGTTAAAGCTGTTAATGACACAAACAAATGAAACGAGTCAGGAAACTCTGGACTGAAGATTTCGTGGTCTCTGAAGACTTGTGTTTATGCTAATAAGCAACCCTCTTCCACAGAGAATTGCTTACCCTACTGAAGCATTAACTGTTTAGACATTTGTGCCACAGCGCCTGAAACAAAAGGGAATCTCCAACATCTAATTCACTTTCCACAGTTCCAAGTCCTGGCTTGAATATTTTGTGGATTGGTAGATTTTATAGCTGAATATTTTTCTGTTGTTTCACCTATATTACTGAACAGCAGGGATATCATGATGTAAGTTTATCCAGTCTTTACAAACTCAAGTTTGCTACCTCAGAAATCTTATAAAGTGAACTAAATATGATGAGAAAGAGATGCGAGACACAAAACCTCTTACAGTGCTGCAGAGGGATTATTGCTCAGCAAATAAAAGCAGGAAGAATTCCTGGAAGAAATCAGAGTTAAGGAGGGATTTGAAAAAGGACAAAGGAGGTGCTTGGCATACTAAGCAGCATAAGACTGTTCCAAATACACAGGATAACATGAACGAAAGTGCAAAGCCAAGGCTTTGTCTGGACTAGGATTTAAATACGTGTTTAAATGTTTAGCTAGCATACAACAAAAAATAACTTTCAAAATACTACTCTAGACATACAAGTGTAGACATTGAAAGCTAAAACCTAAGATTACCCAATGACCATCAATTTAAAAAAAAAAACAACAACAAAACAACAAGTAAATTCTCCCAAGTAACAAGTCATAAGAAGAGAGGAAATGGCCTCAAGTTGCACCAGAGGAGGTTTAGATTGGATATTAGGGAAAAAAAAGCCTTTACTGAAAGAGTGGTGAAGCACTGGCACAGGCTGCCCAGTGAAGTGGGGGAGTCACCACCCCTGGGGGCATTCAAAAACTGTGTAGACGTGGCACTAGAGAACATGGTTTACTAGGCACAGTGGTGTTGGGCTGATGGTTGGACCGGATGATCTCAGGAGTCTTTTCCAACCTTAACAATTCTATGATTCAACAACAAAAAAGGATCACACTTGGCTAATGCAGATCGGGAAAATTCCATGGACAAGACCTTTAGACATATCAAGAGACTTGGGGGGGCTTGGGGGCACAGAGGCCCTGATGCTCCCAGTTTGGGGGTACTGCAGGATTAACCAGCGGGGAGAATCACAGAATAGCTTGGGTTGGAAGGGACTTCAAAGCCCATCCAGTTCCAATTCCCCTGCCATGGGCAGGGACACCTCCCACCACACCAGGCTGCTCAAGGCCCCATCCAGCCTGGCCCGGAACACTTCCAGGAAGAGTACATCCACAGCTTCCCTGGGCAGCCTGTGCCAGTGCCTCACCACCCTCACCATGAAGAATTTCTTCCTAACATCTAACCTAAATCTCCTCCCTTCCCATTTAAAGCCATTCCCCCCTCATCCTGTCACTCCATGTCCTTGTAAAAACTCCCTCCCTAGCCTTCCTGTAGCCCCTTCAGGTACTGGAAGACCACTATGAGATCTCCCTGGAGCCTTCTCTTCTCCAGGCTGAACAAGCCCAAATCTCTCAGCCTGTCCTCAAGCAGAGGTGCTCCAACCCTCTGATCCTCTTCGTGGCCTCCTCTGGGCCCGTTCCAACATTTCCATGTCCTTCTTATGTTGGAGATTCCAGACTAGGCAGAGCACTCCAGGTGGGGTCTCACGAATGCGGAGCAGAGGGGCAGAATCTCCTCCCTGGCCCTGGTGGCCGTGTTTCTTCTGATGCAGCCCAGGACACGGCTGGCCTTCTGGGCTGCGAGCGCACATTGCCGGCTCCTGTGGGGCTTCCCACCCACTAGCACCCTCAGGGTGGAGGGAGAAGTAAGAGGGAGGTGGCTGGGAAAGGCAACAGGGAAGCGATGGGATCTCGAGGGACGAGAAGGAAAGGGGGAGGCGGTGGGGGCAGCGCCAGGCAGGGGTGGGGGTGGGGTGGGTGGTCAAACCCCGGCCGTGAGGGACAACCGCCACCGCCAATGAGCATCGAAGGCACCGCCCCCGCAGCGCTGCCTCAGCCAATAGGAAGGCGGAAGCGGGCAACAGGGCCGGGCCGCGCCGAGATAGCCCCCTGCCCGCGGCCCCCGGGGCTGAACGGCCAGCGAGGACGGCAGAGCGGCTCCGGGGAGGCCGTCGCAGCCCCGGGGCGCGGCGTACCCGCCTTCGCTCACCTCCCTTTCACCGTCACGCCGCGCTTCCGTATGAGCTCGTCCAGCGACAGATCCGCCATCTTGCCGCGGCGCCCAACGACGAGACGCAGCGAGGGAGGCCCGGACGTGACGTCACGGTGCGCCCCCGCGCCACGCCCGGCCCCACAATACCCAGCGCCGCCCGGGGCCGGTGATTTGCATACGGCGGTGCGGGCTGTCCTGTTTGGGCCAGCGACAGCCGTTTTTATACAAAAAAAACAAAGAGAAAAATTTAACTTGGGATAAGGAAATGTGAACTGATTCTTACGCATTGTTGAGTACCGAGGGGAGTGGCTCGCCCTGACCTCGAGAGGTACCGCGCAGGGCTCTGGCTCCGGCGGAAGGAGAGGCTGGTTATGCCTTAAACTTATGAGTAAGGAAAATAACGACCCGGGGTGACGCCCGGGTCCTCACTGATAATGTGAGAGGAATTTTTGCGCGGGTACAGGTCGCCGCAGGGAGCCCCGCCTACTTCGCGGGGTGCCCGGCTGAGTGATCTGCCCGGGCCCGAGCGCGGGGTGCAAGAACAGAGCGGGGCGGGGAGCGGGGTGATGCTCTTGCGGGGGGGGGGGGGGGGGCGTTGTAGTGGCGTGGCGCGTGGGGAGTTGCTCCGCTGTTTTCTCTATCTGAGCCCTCCATGAGTCTCCGGGACGTGAACCTTTTTTAAAACTCCTAATTTCAAATCCCTCCTGACATTCCATGTATCTCCAAAGTGTGATCCTTACTTCAAACCAATTCTAAAATTCCATGTGTCTCCAGGATGCCATCCTTTTTTCAAACTCCCCCTAAGGTTCCACCTGTCTCCAGAATGCCATCCTTGTTTCAAACCCCTCCTAACATTCCTTGTGTCTCCACACCACCATCCTTATTTCAAATATGTGCTAGTGTTCTGTGTGCCTCCAGGACACGATCCTTATTTCTAACCCCTCCTAATGTTTCACGGATGTCCAGGATGCCATCCTTTGTTACACTTTTGTGGGAGGAGTGACGCTGTTTAAAATCAGACTAAGGAAATAAAAACAATCAGTGAAAGGGATAAGTCTTCTAGTGCAGAGCTGGGCTTTCCAGTGCTTTTTCAGTGCTACCTCCTGCCCTGTCCTGACTCACCACCTGCAGGATGGAGGCTCTGGGTTTTGACATGGGGCCCTGGTGCTGTTAGACCTCCCTCAAAATGCCCTTTGCAGCACAACATTCCCCTGCAGTGTAGGGTTTGTTTCCAGCCTTGGAAGGCTCTCGAAAACATGGTGTCTTGCTTCTTCCCACAGCTCTTTCTCACCCTGGCAGCTGTCAGGAGGATCATTGTGCTTCCCCTCTGCACCCTCTCTATTCTCTCCCCATCAGAACGTCCTGAGCTGCAGCAGCCTTGAGGCATCATAGAATCGTTGAGGTTGGAAAAGACCTCCAAGATCATCCAGTTCAGCTGTCAGACCAACATCACTGTGCCTGCTAAACTGCATCCCGAATTGCCACGTCTACATGAATACCTGCAAGAATGGTGACTCCACCACTTCACTGGGCAGCCTGTGCCAGTGCTTCACCACCCTTTTTTCAATAAAGAATTTTTTCCTAATATCCAAGCTAAACCTCACCTGGCGGAACTGGAGGCCATTTACTCTCATCCTATCACTTGTCTCATCCTATCAATCGCTTGGATTCCTATCACATCACAGTGTATGCAACAGCGTCCACCACATTGCCAGCCCGTACACGCTCTGTGAGCCATCCACAGGGAAGGTTTTGGGAGGAATCACTTCGACCTCTGAAGAGTGGGAGCTGCCAGAAACAGTTGTGGACAAATGCGGAGGAGGTAAGCGCAGCTGAAGTGGCTGCTCCCAGCATCCCACAGCATGGATTTTCTCTTGGGAGCATTTCAAGCCCTTGTGAGCCCACATTCACAGATCACTGCTTGGTTGTCCAGTGGTACTTATCTGGATCAAGGGTGACACATGACTGCATCGGTATCAAATCAGGGTACACAATAATAATAAGTTCATGCCCTTTTAGTGCTTTTGTGCTGCCTTTCTGCAGCTGTTGAGATAGCTGAGATAGTGGTGTGGTGGATGATGACAACCATGAAGCCTCCTGTTGCGAAACTGACAGGCAATGTATCTTTGAGCAAATTTATGCAAATACAAGAGCACCCAAGTGGTTCCAGACTAGAGGAACAACTACCCAGTATCCTGGTTCCAACCTGCAAGGAGGTCTCCTTCAGACATCTGTCAAGATGCCCACTCACCCCAGTGATACCTGTGCAATCACGATTATCTTTGTCAAGGAATGACACACATCTGCTCTCTGCTGCCTGGTGAACCACCTCCTCCTGTTCATTTTGCTGCCACCAGACTAGTTCTTGCAACTGAATGCAGAGAGTGCACGTATGGCTCCTACCCACCCCCTCTTCCACCTGCAATCCCCTAAGTCATCTTCTCTGCAGGTAAAGAGTCCAGGCCTGCTCACCCATTTGATCAGGGAAGCTCCTTTCCCTCTGCAGGCACCCCCATCACATGCTGACTGGGAGGCGGGTTATGGGGCATGAGCCATGCTGCTGTGGAAAGGAAGGGTCTCATGATCTTCTATTCCTTGTATTTATGATATGGAATGGAAAAAGGAAAAAGGACCAAAATTGGGATTTAGCTTGGATTAAAACAAGCATTCACAGGAATGATAGGGTATTCTTACTAGGGTAAAAGTTTAAACTATTAGCAAATACATTAAACTGGTTTCATCTTTTCTAATTTCCTTGCTGGAGCACTTCAGTTATTTGCCTTGGACCTAACCCAGAACAGAGCAGGACCTCTTGTGGTGTTGCTGCTTTTTGTCCAGGTTAGACATGGGTGTTGGAGTGGGAAAAGTCAATTCTTGGAGCCTGGGTGTTTGCTGCTGGGACATTTGCTTGTTCTGCTTGGCTGGAAGAGATAGGCACTCACTTCCTCCTAAGTCTCAGCTTGCAGCTGGGTGTGTCATTGTTTTAGTTTGGCATTAAACACCAGTGCTGCTGCTGTGACTCCTCAGAAAGCATTTTAAAATTCCAGGCTTTCTTACTGAAATGTTTAGGGAAATTGTTCCCTGCCCCACATAACTGTCCCCAGAGAAAATGGTCAAGAATATAATCCAAACCAATCTGAAAAGAAGAGTTTTAGTCTTCCGTTCCTAAACACTGTTCCCTCTGCTTTGCCACTGTGTGTTGGGGGATCCTGAATGTAGGAGTCACTCAAGAATAAAAGGTTGTGGTGGAGTGGTTTCCGTGCATGTGGGATGTTTCCATTCATCAGTATTTTGCATTTGCATTTATCATACTTTCCACACTGTTCAGTTTTAGGTAGATAAAGAGTGCTTGCTAAATATGTGAGCTGTCAAATACCAGTGAAATTAGTCCAATGATTCTTTTGCTCTGGAGCTAACCCTCACATAAAATAACATGTATTCATCAATGTTACGCTGTTGATGTGGTTGCTGTTTCAGTCCTTTGAAATAGCAGGTAATGATTGCTGAGGAACTACACATTTTTCACCCAGTTTATCAGTTTGGTCCTTTGTTTTTTGTGCGTTTGTGTGAGGGAGTTAAAGGGGAGAAGAAAAGAAATGTCACTCCAGTCAATTATTTTGCTCGTTGGTGAACAGTCTCCCGGTCTGTTATCTCTGTGTTCTGAGAATCTGGTTTCAGTAGCCCTTGTAGAGAATGAAACTACTTGAAACACCCTCAGCTTCAGCTATGAAAGATGTCAGCGTTGCTCCTCAAGTCAATTATCCAGTCATTGCTTCGAAATTACCCTTATTGATATGTGAGTAATCTTAATAATCACGGGAGTCTGTTGTGAGGGATAATTGATTTCTAAGACATCTTTTTTTTTGAAGAAATAGCTGCTATTTGCCTTCCCAGATGCTATTCTGGAAAATGAGCATGTGAGACATATCTCCATGCATTTAACCAGAGTCCAGTCATCACTTTGGAAAGTGAAAAACCTTCTGAAGAGAAGTTAGTGATATAATTCAAGTATTAATTATGTATTGTTACAAACTCTGGGAAATCACAGAGGTGCTGGCTAGTTGTGGCGGTGACTGAGTCTGGGATCAGGCTTTCTCCCTCTGAGGAGAAGGCACAGTGGTGGGGCTGGAGCTTCTACTCTATGAAGTATTTGCTCAGGGATAACTAAGGGAGGATGTCTGTCCTGCAGACATCATTAGGCTTCATCATCAAACTGACTTTTTATACACACACAAAAAAATAAATCCAAGACCCTAAGTGCACTCCTAACAGCACTGACCCAGTACTGCTGATGATCGAAATGGGGTCCACTGGATAATCACAGGGTTGGCTTGCTCCTTCCTCCAAGAGCTGTGCCTCCTGCATGATGGTCCCATTGCTTCCTTGCAATAAGGAGGAGATTCACTCAGAGCCAAAGTATCTGCACACTCTTTTTGTCTCCACACATCCGAACCCTTGAGCTCTGGTTCATTGCGGCAGATAGAAAGTAAGAGATCAAGGGACAAGAAAAAAATCCTGTGGCTCTCTGACCCACCAAAGCTTCCTGCTTGTGTGACACAACTGAAAGTACATCACAGAGGAAAAAAAAGGTCAAAACACAGCTAATAGCTAAGCAGATATCTGTGAATTTTAGCTGCTCTCATCCTTATCCTCTGATAGAAGGTATCCTACCCTCCACAAACTGGTGCTGGTTGGGGTATGGAGCAATAGATGCCAGCTATGCTCAAGGTTGAGACCTCAGATAATGCCTGTGTGTCTTCCATATTACTTACTCTAAGATCACCAGAAGTATTAGAGGTCACTGAAAGTATGGGATGTTGCTGCTCCAGATTATGGGAGGTAAAGGCCAGGATTAGAGAGTGTCAGAGTCAAGATAGTGACAGTTATACAGGAGGGATGCAGGATACTTCCCATTTAACTGTACCAGCTGGCCTTGCAGTGAATAACCAGGTGTGTACAGTGGCCTGAAGGGAAAGCTCTCAGGAGCACCCCGAAAACTGGGGAGGCCACAGCCTGCTGCATCATTTATGCTAATCTTCAGTGCTATTGTCTCAGTGGTATGGTTTAACCTTTACTTCTCTCACTTCCATGGGGATACTGGCAAAAAACCCTGTCTTCTCACACAAGTTGTAATGTTGGGTGGTAGAAGTGGAGCATTGAGTGTGCTGATGATATTTCAGTCAATGTCTCTACCAGGATAGGAGGGATATTTTCAAAATCCATCGGGAACAAGCTCTTTCTCTCTAGACAGCGGGGAAAGCAGAAGGGAAGAGAATATGTGGGGTGAGTCTTTGGTGGGAACAAACTGACAGATTTCCCACCAAAGCCTGACAGACTGACATAGCAACTAATTGCATCCTACAGAGCTGAAGAAAAGCCATTACACCTCAGCTCCAGGCATAATCCTGCATCACTGTTAGAATGAAAGTGTAACAGAGGAATCCTTTCTGGATGCTGAGTGGAGGATCTAATGCACTTGGCTACCTGACTTCCTTTGTGCGTAACTCTTGTCTTGCAGATGTTGTCTCTGGCAAGGATGAGCAAACTTAGACTCCCATCATTTGCCTTCCATCTGTGAGATGTAAGGTGCAGAGATACGGGAAGATTTGCCTGTAGTGTCTCAGGGTCTCCACTGAGATTCAAACAAAGTCTAGGTCAGAACTGCCTTAGCCTGGTTTAGATAGCAAATGAGACCATGTGAAGGGGAGGGTCTTGCACAGTTGTGCTGACTAATGAAAAGGGAAAGGAGAAGAGGGAGGAGCAGGTGGGAAAAACAATACACTTCTCAGGCTGTGGAAGAGTATGCTTGTCCCCGAGAGATGCAGGGCAGAAAAAGCTATGGGAAAGCAATGTTTCAGCAGTCACATTACTCAAAGCCTCTTAATGATGGTATAGAGACAAAGAAGGAAGGCATGAAGAATTTCATGATGGGTTATTTCATGATTGTGTCCTGTACAAGATGGAGGAAGGCAGGATGTATCTGTGTGACTCAACCTGTTCTTCAAGGACATTCTCCTTAGGAGGCTTCTGGCTAGCTCAGGACAGCACAGCAGCATCCACAACCATTATCCCTGTCCCGAGTAACCTTTCTAGAACAATGGTGTTTTGTTGATGGCTGCAAAGTGCTTAGACTTAGCTGGGGCATTTGATACTCAAATCCCACACCTCACTTGGCTGGTAGGAGCAGGTTAAGGAATACAGCCCACACCAAATATGTGGCCTAACTCACCACACCAGTGCACTGGATGTTCAACCCAGGGTGAAATCTCACCCTCAGACATCAAGAACTGAGATAAGGTGTTGCGTTGAATCATGGGCTAGGTGTTGTCCTTTGCACCAGGAGATGGGAGAGTCTGGCAATAGTGATATCTCATGCACAGAGACACTTCGTGGCAGTCAGTGAATCTTTGTTGCTAATGGATGAAGTACTAGTGCCCCAAAACTCGTGGGATCATTTACTCAATATGTAAACCAGTAACACACAGAGCTGAGCTATTGAGTTTTATTCCAGTTTGTGCAAAGCAGGATGCCGGCCAAGTAATCTCACAAAACTAGCCCACCTGAAGAAAATTTCACACAGTATTTATCCTCTTTTTCATTCACGAAACTGCCCATATTTACATCAGATTCACATTTATTGGTTATCTCTCTTATTAATCAATAGCCTACGTCTTGCTGGCTAATACAAACCTTGCTTGCCATGTAAATTAGCTGTGCATCTAGTGTCCAAGTTTTGGGTCAGTGGGTTTCTTGAGTTGGTAGTCCATGAGGCAGGGGTCGTGATGCCCCTCACCAGTCTTCTTTTTGTTTATTCTACACAAAGGAAGCTTAATTACTTTCTACAAATCAACCTAACTATTCCTTTTGGCTCATATTTTTCTCAAGTTACGAAAATACAATTTGCTTAGAAAGAATGGGGTGTTACACTGGGCTCTTACGCAGCATTAACTACGTCATATTTTCAATTGTGTTTTTACATTTTATTCTCTTATATCAGTTACCTGCTCTGTTGTGAGTGGTTACAAATCCTGTAGCTGTGCAAGAAGGAGGCAGCCTGTTCACTGGTTTGCGTCTACTGCACTCTACCTTTTGCAGGGAGGGGGAACTGGTTACTCCTTATAGATCAACTGAGGGAAAAGTTGTTTCAGCAGTACCTCAGATGCCAAGTCTGCTGGATTCTGCTAGGTGTTGTACAAGCAGAGTACAGAGTCTGCTCCTGCTGCTAAGAGAGACCGGGAAGTGTGCGTGAAGCCTACTAGAAAGGATGAGGTAGTGCTTGTAGCCTTCTGGAGGCTTTTAAGACGGCCTTTGAAATATAAAGCTTTATAACTTGAGTGTTTTAGCCTAAAGCCAGCAAAAATGGTGTTAAGGAAAGAAAAAAAATCAAAGGAAAGGAGCATACATGAGTAGCTGCAGAAGTGATGAGCCTCAGAGAGAAAACTGATTCACAGAATGGGACCAGACTGACTCAAGATGTCACAGGGTCTTAAAAATTAGGGTAGCAAAATTTCTAAGCAGGTAATAAATAGACCATGGCAGCTTGCATGCTGTTGGACTCTTACACCTGTATAATCACATGGCATTTGGCTCAGGGTCACGCTGAAGCTGACTGGACAACTTCTCTGTCATCTACCTTTTAAAACCTGGACAAGATGAAGTGTTACAGCGCTGCCCACCTTGGTCTGCAACACCTTACAAGGTATGAAAAACTAACTGTTGTTCTTTCTTTTTTTTGGAAGTTGTAGGAAGTGTGGTGTACATGTAATTTTAATTCACCTGCTCTATTCTGTAATAAATATTTCCAGTAAAAGTCTTTTACAGTCAGTTTCTCAGAATGACACTGTGAAATGTCACGTAAGAACTTCCCAAGGCTCAATTTAAGTTTGGAAATTGTTATCCTTTATTCATGCGGGGAGACTCCAGGGATTTTTCCTCTCAGAGCTCCAAAAGTACAGCATTTCGCGTCAGCATTTACTTGCATAGCAAATACATATTCATGTAAGTTTTGAGAATTTGTTACAATATTTTTATCATATTACTGAGAAGCAGAGCTCCACCCATTGCTGGTTGATGCAATTCTAGATTGTCCATCTGCGCATGCTCCTTTGGGGTCTTCGGTGGTTGTCTGATGAAGGCTCATAGTCTTCCT
Source organism: Tapera naevia (assembly GCA_033556795.1). Lineage (NCBI taxonomy): Eukaryota > Metazoa > Chordata > Aves > Cuculiformes > Neomorphidae > Tapera > Tapera naevia. The sequence goes on from JAUMJJ010000059.1 coordinate 348,985, forward strand.
TGGTTTTGTCCTTTTCACCCCAGTGTTTGATACGTGTGTTAGGGGCATGGTTATGTTACTTCCTTATCAGTCAGGGCAATAGTTAAGCTACCCCCCCCTTATTGCGACCACAAATGTCCTCAGGTTTGGGGTACCAGCTGGGGCTCAAGCTTACATGATTTCTGTCTGTCTATGTATGAACCTGTTAGCAAAGCAGTTTAGCAAAACCCACACGATCTTATTTCACTTTAAGCAAAATGACAGTTCTGTACATATAAGCATATATTTTGCAAGCTAAGCTAGACAAAGCACTTAGTCTTATATTGTTTTTATCAGAATACTTTGGTTTTCTAAAAGCTAGTTTTCTTGCACATACCTGGATTCCAGCTCATGTTGTCGGTAACCTGCAACATGCTCACAGAACAGTGGATTCCTGAGAAAAGCTGAGTAATTTGCTTGCAAGAGACCTGCAAGGAAACTTGCTTTTCTTTCTGGGCACCCTCAAGAAGTATGCCAGGATGTTTTTGCAGCTCAGGAAGTTGCTGTACTAGAAAGCAGAACTGGAAGAAAGGAATTGACAAGCACACAGCAGGATTTCTAGTCTTTTTCTTTGGCAAATCTCGGGAGTCTCACTGAATATTTTGTTACACAAGTACAGAAACATACATTTGTCTTACTGCATCCCTCTTACACTGTGAATTACAGCTTTGAGAGCACACTGATCAAAAGAGCTGTGGCAGGTATGTGGCTGAAGGGCTATAAAACAGCAGGTTGTACAGACGTAGGAAAGCATCTGAGTACTAAAAGGCAGCTAGCATTTGTGTAGACACAAGTGGCCTCTTGTCATATAAAAGTGGCTCTTGGTGTCCGTGTCTGGCTACACATGTGTCTTCTGAGAATCCGTTGTAGCCTTTGTGAGCCTGATCCTTTCGTGCCATGGTCTTTTTCTCAGCTGAGTACATTTCTACCCAAGAACGATGCCTGTTTTCCAACAGGATGTCTTCATCCTAACTGCTTATTCATTAGCAGAAAGCACGAGCCCACTGTTTGCGAATCTGCTGTAGATGCAGGGGAAGGCAGTGATACCACCGCTTTTAGAGGCCCCGCAAAGCATTTGCCCTACTGCTTTTGGTGAGGAGGCAATGCTACCATAGAGTGGCTGAGATCCCCATTGTTATCTGACAATGTCATAAGAATTTGTAAGGATCAAGTAAGGTGGATTCTCTTTCCACACAAATGATGTATAGAGACAGCAAGGAACAAATGCTACATAAAATGTATGCATGTTGCTGAGGCAAGCATCTTTCATTTTTAATACATGTTTGTAAATCATGATTTATCCTAGGTGTCTCAAGCAAGGAGCATCTAACTTACTAGCTCTGAAAAACAGGCAATTCATGGGAGAAAGAAACGCAGCATCTGGTTTCATCATCTTTTGGACATGTAAGTGAGCAACTTGACTCTGAAGTCGTGCTACACTTCATCCCAGAATACACCTTTTGCAACAACTCGTTCTTCACACATCATTACGGGCCACAGAAGTAATGGTACTGTCCAGGTCTCTGGGTCTTTCTTGTCCACGTGCTCTAAGTATTGTGTAGAGTTTGCCAGTGGGACCCAGGAAGCTTTTACCGGTGGGTCCTGAAGAAGCAGCAAACAATAAATTCTGCAGCACTTCTGTGCGAATTGTTTTTGAAGTTCAGTTTTGATGTGAACGGCAGCTTGCTGAAAATCAAGTGAGAATAGTTTTCAAAGCTCTGTAATGTTATGTTGATGTAATCTTACATTGCCTCCCTGCTCTCGTTCGGGGCAGCTGCTTCACATCAAATAGCCACTGAAGAACTTCATTTGTCAAAAGTGATGGTATCATTTGAGTGGGACAGACAGGGGTCCTAAGGTCACTTTGAAGGTTCTCTTATTTACTAAGTCCTGGCCTCTGTACCGTTACAGCATCCAGCAACTGTCTCTGTTTCTTCATAGAGAGATCTGCAAAGAGCTTTATAAGGCTGTACTTTCAGAAAGGCCCAGCAAGCTGCAAAAGGAGGGAGCGGCTCCTTGGAAGCTTCATATGTATATGATCTATTGGACATGTATATATTACCCAGAAAAGACCCCACCATAGTCCATTTGGATAGTGAGTATTAGGGATCTGTGCACACCAAGAGTCTCCCTGCCTCCCCAGGGGTTTGACTGTTTATTTTCTCAGTCAGCTCTGACACAGCATGGCCATATGACCTTGGATTTGACTGCTGCAAAACCAGCTAAGCTAGCAGAAATGGTGGTGTGACAAGGACTAGTGAGAAACATCATCTCCACCCACAGACCCTCCACCACTTGGCCCAGCAGCTGATTCAAGCTCAGTGGTGGCTGGGTGATTGCCTGAGCTGTGATGTAGGGATGTCTGTGCCCAACTTGCTGACCCTGATCCACAGAACAACTTACTAGCTCAGTCTTGACCTGACTGGTCATTGTGGGTTTGCTTAGTGATCACTGGTCTGTGGTTGACTCTGATCACCACAACCAGCCCTATTTTTTGCACCCTTCTAGGGTCCAGTAGGATTGTGTCCTTGCTGGTGAGAGCACTGCCCTGCCTGTCCCGCTGTTCTCCATTGCTCCTGGTACAGCTTTGTACCATCTCCCTTACAAGGTTACATGTACCTCTGTGTGTGCCTGTGAGAATATTAGGGAGCATATGGGCTAGAAGACCCTCATCACAAGTGGAAGATATCCCGAAGTGGAAGGGAGACCTCCTGTTTTTTTTTAAATACCAAGGTGCACAAACATGCCAGAAAATTGAACAACCATCACCACCACCATCCCTGTTCTTGGGCCATATCTTTACTCACCGCGACAATTTTGTTGTAATTCTGTGATTGTTTCTGGTAATAGGAATACCTTAAAATATTCATTATTTCTTGCTTCACTCCCTATAAACCAAGCATAACACAAAGCAGACTGTTAGCATGTGGTGTGGCCAGCAGTGCAGTCCTCGAGCACCAGGCATTTTGTTTCTCAAATTGTGTCAATCAGCAGTGGAGAAGTTCCTTGTCCCACCTTTGGAAGAAGGTCCCATAACAGCAACACAGGGCTGAAAAGTGCTTTCTGCACTCATATATACACCACAGACAGACAGACAATTCAGACATGCAGCGTACGTCTATGTACCATGAGACACAGAAGGGCTGCAGGAGCTCGGCTTTCTACACGCTCCCATCCCTTTCAGCTCATAGATTATCTCCACTGCCATTCTCGATATGTTTTGAGCAGTGCTCTCAGCAGAAGCTAAGTTCTAAATGAATAGCAGATGTACACGTCCCTTTTATCTTACTGCCCGCCCCCAGTTTCACAGAAACATAAAGTAACCTCTTTGTTGGTGGTCGTAGCATCACTCGAAGGTGGAATCTCAAGAATTTCAAATATGCTATATGTTTTCTGCTGTACATCTTTCTCACAGGCCTCAAACAGCCTCTGCAATACAAAGACATTTGATTACAGCAGCAATCTCATTGAAATGAAGGGCGCAGAGTGGAAAGCATGTGCTGAACCACATCTCCATTAGAGTAAATTTTAGAAACATTACTTAATTGAAATATGTCATCTTCAACACCTGGGAAATAAACTGTTGGCATGTGGAAGCCATTTGTGTGGCCTTATCATCACAGCCAATGCTAATGATGGCCTCATCTCAGTCTCATCCTTTAAGGTCTACCATTTTGACATTTTCCTTCAGTTCCCTCCAGCATCAGAGCAGCAAATCAGACACCAGAACAAGGTCTCCTATCTAGTACTTAAAGTGTTACCCATAGGGAAACTGGACTATGTTTTCCCATTTGTGCTTAACATGGGTGAGATATGGGACTGGGATATGAATGTGCCTTTCTGAAAGGCAGGAAGAAACAGGTCACTGTCAGTTTGCTCTTTACAGCATTATGAAGGACTGGAAAATCAGAGACCCAAACTTAGTCCCCAACCCTGTCTGATACAGAAAAACTAATACTCAAAACCTGCTACACTGGTTACACAATATTGACCTGATAAGAGTCAGATTGAGAAAATGGACAAACCTTAATTATGATGCTTCCCTGTTTATATGGAAGAGGGTTGAGTGTGTGTTTCCTGAGTTTTCCCCAGTCCTGTATTTTTAGCAGCTCATAATCCTCCAGCACAGCAGACAAACGTGAAGGGTCGTTCATGTTCTCTGAGTCCTTGTGCATGCCCATCACTTTAGACAAGAGCTCTTTATTTCTAGGGCAAGAAGGATATTCAAAAACTTAACTAAGACAAGATGAAACAATGAATAAATGTAACTATTTTATAGCACGTTATGAATCTATTTAATGAATCCCATGTTTTCCACAATGCACTTCTCAACTGTATTACATAGCTGGCAAGCAGCTTTCCTGTGGGAAATAGTGCTTTCTCTGGCCGATTTTGCATGATCACAGGGAAGTCTGATCAAAGAGTGGAACTTTTGACTATGTAATAGTAGGCTGATTTCTTTTATTAATATGTTCATCCTGTTCATCCTTTTCCAGAACAACTCAAGCCATCTTCCAAAAAAACAAAGAGATGCTGGCAGGTTGGAAGTCTGGGCAGAAGATGGCTAGACTGTCAGAAACAAAGAGTTCTGAAGGACTGGAGGAAGCAAGACATGTGTGGCTCTTCCACATAGAAACAAATATTGTGTCAAAAATCTGAATAAATACCTTACCTTGCCTCTAGCTCTTTGGCCTTCTCTTTCAGCTTCTTATTTTCATCTTCTTTCTCCTGAAATTCTTTTTGGGTGACATATCCAGGAATTGCTCTGAAACAGATTTCTATTGTGAGATATTTTTATTTGTACTTAAGACACTGGAACAATAGTGGACTTGCCCCTAATGAATGATCTGAATTCCAGGAAAAAGTTGTGAGGTGGGAAAGCACATAGCACCCAGGGAAAACCCCAGGGGAGCTTAACAGCCTCCCCTGAAAGACCTCTCCTAGGGCTTATGCTCAAATCAAGGGGAAAACTATTCACCAGAAGAAGGGGAGGTGGGATTGTGAAGGCTTGAAGGCTTGAAGAAAATACAAGTATTCTCCACTTAGAATCTACTCTCATATTTTTTCCTAGTTGTTTTCTCAGTCTTTAACATCAAAACATTATCACCAAACATCCCAAACACTCTAAAGAGTTCTGTTGTCCTGGATTCCTTTCTCCATAAATGTCTAAGTAATGTCAGTCTCCTGTGCCTTCTTCTGTGTTACAGATCTCAGAACCATTACATGTAGCCCTAACATAAAGGAGACCTCTTGTCCCATTTTTCTTTCCCCTCCTTTCAGAGTAAGCCATTCCATCTTATATTAATATTCCAATCTTGTTACTTATCCCACCAAGCTTCTGCTCTGTCAACTAAATTACCTTCAATTACTGCACACAGAAATGTGTTCAGAGCTTGTATAACCTCAAGGGGGTAGATGTACTATGCATAGTAGAGGAAGATGACTGACCCTGGATGAAAGGACAATAACTGAGGAGAGGAAATTCAGAAAAAATACTCACTCCTGATGGCTCCTGTGTCCCTCCTGATAAGGAAGATCAAGGTTGCTGGTCTGCACCCTGTCATGATCAATTACAACATACTGCCTAGAGATGGAAGAAAACAATGTATGTTAAGCAGACAGACCTGGGAACAAACCAAGAATGAGGAGCTAAATCTGGGAGGTGTAATCTGGATCTGGACTGGTTTCCTGACAGCCTTCTGTAATTAGGCAAACAAAGTAAGAAACACAAGTGGCTGAGCTTGGTCAACGTTTTGAGTTTAGGCACAGCATCTCGGAAACTTTGCTTTACATCAGTCCAAGTCTCAAACTTCAGCCACTCTGGATGAAAGATCCAAGGTTTCAGAACCTCTAAGTATTCCTCCACTACCAGGCTATCCATGGCTGCATATCTGTAAACTCTTCATGACTCCAGAAATACTTCAGCTGTCATCAGAAATTAAAGTACTACAGCCTGTCTTCATGGAAATCCCAACAGGAAAACCTCTTCTCCACAGAGCTGTTCAGGAAGGTTATGGACATCTAGCTATACAATTTGAAGTTTATTCACTGCTGGCGTTAGTCACTGAGAATAGTTTCTGTTTGTATTTTTATCCCCAAGATGCCATTCACTAGGCTATTATTTATTTTTCTTTCTTCCTGATTAACAATTTCCCTCTTTTGCCAGTATTCCCACTGCTACGTCTTCCCTCAGTGCTTGCCTAGTTCTTAAGAGGGCAGTTTTCATGAGGAAAATTCAGGACTGTCTTTGCACATCTACTCAAACTGTCCTCAGAGCTGCTTTTACCTCTTCCCCTTTCTGTACTAGGCTGGATGCCTTTATGTTGAGGGCTGCTGTTGTTAAGGCAGCCACGACACATTCAGAGAAGTATTTGCACAGAAACAGAAGTTCATCATGACGTGTCATGTTGTGCGGTGAACTTTCATTTCTGTGTTTTCACATCATGTGCCCTGGTCATTTACCCTGATCTGCACTCCAAGACAAACCTGTTTCAGAGACAGTTCACACTTGGTCATGACAATGCAGTCAAACAGGAGAATGAAAATTTGGTCTGTCCTGCAGGACAGAGCTGTGATAACAAATGCCTGAGTGTGTTTCATTGATAGAAATATTTGTGATTTTTCTACCCATATTTATTCTTAATATAAAGAATCACATTACCTTTGGGAGCTCAGTGCTTGAGTATCAACAAAGTCAGAACAAACTTTTTTCTTTCTGTCCGCCCATCCATCAGGGAAAGAAAGAAATAATAAATCATATTACAGTCAGGAAGAAAATATCCATTAAAATCCTAAGAAACACAGAAGCTAAACTTCCTCCCTCCATTTCCTGATAATCCTATAGGGAAAAAAAAAGTCTCAAGACCACAGTTTCTCAAGCCTATGCTTTTCTAGGTGGACCATTTGAGAGTCTGTGAGTCAGGACCAATAGTGCAAATAAAATACTCCAGATGTGTAAGATCTACATGGTGCAGTTCAGACAACTGCTGTAAATTGTCTCTGGGTTCCCAATATAGCCTGAACAAAAGTTGGTGCTAACTTGGAGCCCTCCTTGTGTCTGGCTTATTTGTAATCTTCTGTCCAGCCTGCCTGAGTGTACACCAGCTATAGCTGATCATCAGGGACTCTGCTAAACACCGTAATTTCTGGTCACCAGACTCACTGTACTACTTCTTCCAGCTGTGTCACCCTTCTTTGCAGATCATAAAATAAGTTCTCCAGCTTCGAATACTTGTCTCCAGAGGCTGATTGTTGCCATGAGGTTTCAACTGTTTTTCTGAGGGGAAAAAAAAAAAAAAAAAAAGGAATTCTTAAAATAAAGGGAAAAAAGATCACATATTCTGAACAAGTACTTCATAAAAGACAGAAAGACAGCCCTGTGAGCCAAGGCTCCATGGCTACTTCCGTGCTAGCAAATAGATGAGAGCCAGGATAAAGGCTCCAGGGCACATGATGGCCCAGAAGACACGTGGATGCAGTTTTGGAAGAGGTGAGCTAGCTCTCCTCCAGATGATGCCTTTTACTGCTCAGAGGACTGCAGGCCAGGGTTTACCAAAACAGATTGAGAGGCTGAGTGAGCAGTAGGGCTGGATGAAGCGAGCAGGATACAGGAACAACTCCTGAAAAACAAACTCAATCCAAACCTGTAGAGTGTGGGGAAGAGCAAATGCTGGACAATCACCAACAGCACGAAATTTAACAAGGGCAAGAGCCAGGTTCTGCACCTGGGACACAGCAACCCTGGATGTCCATACAGACTGGGGAGAGGGAGGATGGAGAGCAGCCCTGCGGAGAGGGACCTGGGGGTTCTGGTCAGCTGCAAGTTGAACATGAGCCAGCAGTGCCCTGGCAGCCAAGAAGGCCAACCGTGTCACTGCCCTGGCAGTGTTGGGCACCACAGTACAAAAGGGACATCAAATTACTGGAGAGTGTGCAGAGGAGGCCACAAAGCTGGTGAAGGGTCTAGAGGGGAAGTCGTATCAAGAACGGCTGAAGTTACTTGATCTGTTCAGCCTGGAGAAGAGGAGACTGAGAGGGGAATCTCATAGCTGTTTCTTGCCTTCTCACAAGGGAAGGAGGTAAAACAGGTGCTGATCTCTTCTCTCTTGCAACCTATGATAGGACTAGAGAGAAGGCGGGAAGATGGCCCAGGGGAGGTTTAGACTGGATATTAGGAAGATGTTCTTCACCCAGCGGGAGGTGGAGCACTGGAACAACTTCCCAGGGAAGTAGTTGTGGCACTGAGTCTGCCAGCATTCAACAAGCATTTAGACAATGCCCTCAGTCACACGGTGTGAATGTTGGGAGTGTCCTATGTAGGGACAGGAGCTAGACTCAACGATCCCTTTGGGTCCCTTCCAGCTCGGGTGATTCTATGATTCTATGAAATGCCGGTGACTATTCTGTTGAAACCAACTTTGCAGTGTACAAGTGTGGAGTTTTTTCACAGAGAAGAAGAAAGCTCTATATTCTCAAGCTATTTTTTTTATTTCTGCAGCTGCTTTGTGTCCTGATTCCTAATGAGGATCCTAAATACCAAAAATTATTGCAGAGACAACCCAAGGCTAACGTACTCCTGCAGCTTGGACACAGGTGGAACAGAGACCAAGCTCCCTCCTGCATCAAGGCAACATCAGGAAAAGCCTAAGCATGAGGCTTCCCCATCAGTTTATGCCCATCCAAATCTGCACAGCTGCTGCAAGTGACTACAGCACACCCCGTCTCCTGTCCCCTATAATAGGTTTTAGCTTCGTTTACTTGGATGGGTTCCTTTCCAGTTAAATCGCTTCATTTCCAGACTTTTGCTGGAGACCCATTTCTCTTTTCCTTTAAACTTCAACAACCTAGTATAAAAATCTGCATTTAAGTCAGCCTTCCCTTTCAAAACTGGTGAGTTCAGAGACCAAGTCCCCAAAGTCCAGAATCTGTGACACTATTTATACCATTCTTTCCAGTTTCTTTTCCTCTTAAGGAAAAGACCATTTAAGGTCTGCCTCATACTTTGGAGCCGAACGTGAGCTGAATTTGAGAAAAGAAACCATCCCTGTGACGGATAGGAAGAAGAAAACAGAGCTTTCACTGAAATACTTCACATTCCAAAATGTTTGCAGTCCTTCATTGCAATCCTCACCCCTCAACCCCAGGACTTTGTAGAAATATTCAGACCTACTAAAGGTTAAACTTTAGCCAGAGACATCCCCTGTACAACATACCTGCCGACTTCTGCAGCCATCACTGAAGGATCAGCATAGGTATACTGCTCGTCAAACAACTTTGCTTTGCTGTGGAAAGAAAACCTGGATGTACACATGTCTCTGCAGCACGAGAAAATGTTTGCTGAAATGAGTGGCAACACGGACGACCGTGCTGCCAGCAGTGCAGGAAGCTCCTTTAAGTGTGGGGACCTTGCTTTCTTTCACTTTTCTGCTATAAATAAGGTAAGCCCATCCCTTTTACAGGAAAAGGCACTCTTTCCTTGAACTCTACCCAGCATAACAACTCTCCGAGCCAATAAAGTCGAGGCGGGGGGGGAAGGGGGGGGGGGGGGGAAGGGGGAAGGGGGGGAGGCTTCACCCTGCAGTATCACCAGAACTGTTTCAGTTTCGTTTCAGTCCTCCTTGCGTAGTTCTGTGTAGCTGCCTGAACCACGCACCTCTGCGCTGCAGTTGGCCATTGCCAGCATGTCAGTCTTCATCATTGCTATAGATTTCGGCACATCCTACAGCGGGTACTGTTTTTCCCTTGCTTCAGCTACAGACCAAATCCGTCAGGTGTACTGGGGAACAGAGCATGGGCTCAAGACCCCAAAGACACCCACTTGCATCTTGTTCAACCAGAAGAAGGAGTTCAAGAAGTTTGGCTACGATGCTGTGATGAAGTACAAGAGCCTGCCCTCCAGCCAAGCTAGCAACTGGTACTTCTTCCAGAACTTCAAGATGAATCTGTACAACAAAGTAAGTGGAACAGTTAATGCTAATGGGAATCAGAACTATTCCTTTATTTGAGAGGTGAGGGTTAGAGGAACTGGTGAAGGGAGCTGAGTAATTTGGATGGTGGGGATGAATGAATGAAATCAAAGGGCATTTTGATGAACTGAAGAAGAAATTATTTATTTTCTTGGTTAGCTGGAGTCTTCGTGGGTCCTTCCTTTATGATACCATTCATCGTCTAAAGACAATAAAACCTGACTGCACACCTCAGTGAAGCCATATACTTGTTCTTAATGAAAAGCTGCCCTCAGTCCTTGATGGGGAACAAGTGAAGCTTCCTATAATTTAAATGAGGAGGGCAACCTGGGGACCACCATAAGGGCTCCTTTCATGTTAGACAGCTCCCTTTAGCTTGTCTCTCCTTCCCCTGAAATGGTATGCTGAAGCCAGTTTAAGGGTAGCTAACTGTCCTTCAACTGTGCAGTGGCTATCACTTCTCTCTGAAGGCTCTATGCTAATTCAGAATTGTTCACAGATTTTCTGGGTTTTCTTGTTCAGTCAAATATTAGGGTAACTTAGGACCTCCTTGTCTGTGCTCCCACAAGGTCTCCCAAAGATGCAATAACCCAGAGTACTGTGCCAACACCAGAAAAACTCTTGTGTCTGCTCTTTGGCATCCCCCAGTGCTAAGCAACGAGCGCTGAACTGGATGTGCTGGTGGGTGGGAGGCCTCTGTGAAGTTTCCCTCCCCAGGAAAGCTGGGAATTATGCAGTCTGCCATGGTATCACCTGTGGAGTGGTGGGTTCTCACTCACTTTCAAAGGGGGCTGGAGAGAGGTTTTTGTTACGAATCATAGTATTACTGAGGTTGGAAGGGATCTGAAAGGGAAGTCACTTGGTCTGTTCATCCTGGAGGAGACTGAGAGGGGATCTCGTAGCTGTTTACTGCCTTCTCACAAGGGAAGGTGAAAGTGGTGCTGATCTCTTCTCTCTTGTGACCTATGACAGGACTAGAGAGAACGGCAGGAAGGTGCGCCAGGGGAGGTTTCGACTGGATATTAGGAAGAGGTTCTTCACCCAGCGGGTGCTGGAGCACAGGAACAGGCTCCCCAGGGAAGTAGACATGTCACTGACTCTGCCAGGAGTTGGACTCAAAAATCATTTTGGGTCCCTTCCAACTCAGATAATTCTATGATCTTTGGAAGTCACCTGTTCCAACTTCTCTGCTCAAGCAACTGGTTTCCCAGGACTTGTCCAACCAGGTTGTGAATATCTCCAAGGATGGAGATTTCACAGCCTCACTGGGCAACCATTAGAAGGGCTCAGAGAAGTGAAAGAGGGACACCAGTTCCTAGACATATAACTAGTTATTTCTAAGTGTCCCTAGAAGCTGTCCTTGGACAACATATCATAACAGTTTCCTTATATCAACCACTTCGAACTAGGTCAGGAACAGTGTCAGGAAATGAGATTGCAAATGAAAATGAACATAGATAACATTTCTCTTAAGTGGCTGCACCTACAGAACAGGCTTCACCTCACCTTTCCTGGTTGTGTGTTATTTAAGCGGAGCAGCAGCTGGACTGGCTTGTTTATCTCCATTGGCTGTAAAGGATCCCGGGTTAATGGAGCTGATTATCCAGTTGATAATCCTTGTGATTTAGAACCCTCTTAGGTGACTGCTGAAGTGAAACAAAGAGAAGCACATGTCGTAAAGGCTGGCTTCTGAAACTTCTTTGGATATAGGCAACAATTCCCACTCTTGCTAAACTTCCCAATCTTTGGAATTATCCTTTGCAGGGATAGGAGTTTGACTCAATCCTCGTGGGTCACTTCCAACTCAGGTCATTCTACGATTCTATGATTCTAGACAATCAAAGACTGATGGAGGGAATTTTGGTCTCCTGGGAAAGGCTAAAAAAAGTGTCGGAGCAGCCACCTGTCTCAAACTTCAAATACACCCAGGGGGACACAAACACCAAGAGGACACATTATAGAGAAACTGTCAGACCGGAGGGTTGTTGGTCTACACATTTGTTAAGCATATATTTTGTTAATGCCTTACACAGAAGTATAGATGCAACCAGATTGGTCTGAAGTCTCTATACCCCTGGGAAACGTATGGTGGTGTCACAGGGAAAGTACAACTCTCCCCACTATCTGTTCAGGAGGATCTAGAGTCCTTACAAAAGCTGACCCAGGAAAAACAGCTGACATAACCACATCCGTGTTTTGCCTGTTGAATCACAGATGCTGTGGGTAAACGGTTCCGTAGCTGACCTGTGTCATTTAGGCTGCAGTTTGCTACAATACTGAAGCCACTGCTGGGAGTTGACTCAGGGCTGGAGACAGGACCTCCTTCTGTGGCATCTTGTGCAGTGCTCAGAGCAAAGGGGACGCGTCTCTTGCTGGGACTGCTTTATGTGACCCCGAGAGTTTTGTTTTTTTTTGTAGAAAGTCACTTCTAACATGCAGTTGGAAGCCAGCAATGGAAAGACACTTCCTGCCCTGCAGATCTTTGCTGAAAGCCTGCGCTACCTGAAGAATCATGCCCTGGATACCATCCAAGAGGCCTCTTTCCAAACTGTCTGTGACCAGGAGGAGATCACCTGGGTCATTACTGTCCCAGCCATATGGAACGCTGCTGCCAGGCAGTTCATGCGGCTGGCAGCAAAAGAGGTAAAGGCAGGGATTATCCTGCTTCCTCAAATTGCCCTCAGAGATTTCTTTTCCCATCAAGCAGAGGAACTCCACAACTTCTAAACAACCTGTATTTCAAATTTCAGTCTTCTAGGGAGAGAAATCTCCCATGCTGGGGGCAGTGGGGCAGATGATGTCCCAGACCAGCACTAGCAACTACTCTGCCGTTTTCCACACTGCTATGTAGAAATTAGCCCCATGGAGATCAGCACTGAAAGATTCACCACCCTAGCATGGTCTCCTGGGGTGAGAACAGCCTCTCTAGAAGGTTCTGTTCGTACAGCAGTGATCCTGCCACCATTCCTTGAACTGAAACCTCTCTTGCAATTTCTTAGGCAGGAATCATCCCTGACATGGTTTCTGAGAAGCTGATTATTGCCCTGGAGCCAGAAGCGGCATCTCTCTGGTGCAAACAACTTCCACAAGAAGGATTCATGGCAGACTGCAGCGACAAGAAGAAGTTTGAAGACTCCCCTGGGATCCAGTATATTGTTGTTGACTGTGGAGGTAAGATTTTCCCTCTTTAACAGGAACCATCTTTTCTGGACACGGAGCATGGCTGTTTCACAATGTCCCGAGAGGTGTGTAAGTGCAGTCCCAGAGACTGGACTCTACTGCTGTGCTTGTCGTGGGGTTTCGTCTTTATTTCTTGCTTAGTGAGATCCATTGGCAAGCAGAAAAATGGAAGGAAAGTATGAGACTGCTAAACGCCTGATTCATGGCAAATGGAAGTTACCAACTGTCTCATGCTCTCATGCTCTTCAGGCCAGTTGTAGCGAGAGCTCCTGCCATTGCACCAGCTCAGTCTGCGCTGTGTCCCAGTGTCAGTCACTGACATGTGCCCATGAGCTGTTGTACAGCCTGAGCTCACAGCCTCCACTCTAGGAGCAAGTTCAGTGCCCAGTGAACTGCCTGAAGAGATTAGGTAGCAGGCCCTATAGAGTAAATCACTAACTATATTTGATGAAGCACTTCTTAGAAATTTCTCTAGTTTCCTGTGTGAGTTTTTCCTCATTGTGACACGAATTTTCTGCCAAGAGCAATTTTGGGTTTGTGAACAAATACCGAAAAGACATCAAATGGACCACAATTTTCTGAGAATCTCACCGCTGCTGTTCTTCTTAACCCAGAGTCTGGATATCAAAAGGCAGGAGGCAACTACCTATGTGAGGAGACCAGTCTCCTCTCCTGATCAGAGAGGATATTGCTTTGTGCAAGGAGCCAGCCATAGCTTCAGCTCTCATCAACAAGTACTGTAGGAACCTTGAGAGACTAGGCTTGTAAATAGAAATGTGTAAATTTAGGAAATCTAGAGATGTGCCAGGCAATCACAGAGGAGCAAAGATGAGAAAAAAAAGGGGCAGAAAAGTGTATTTGTGAATGAAGAGTTCAAAAGGTTAAGATAATATTCAGTGGAAAGTAAGGACCTCATGTACTTTAAAGAAAACCACTAACTTAATTTGTGTTTGTGTGTGTGTGTATGTGTAGGTGGCACAATAGACATCACTGTACACGAGATCCAAGAAAATCATTACCTGAAGGAGTTACACAAGGCAACTGGAGGTGGGTGGGGAGGGAACAGAGTAGATGAAAACTTCATTGATTTCCTCAAGGAAATATTCGATGATGGCGTATGGGATGAATATGTAAAGAGGCATCCTACTGAATTACAACATATGATGTACCACTTTGGTCTACAGAAATGTTCTGCTAGCAGGGAGGAGGTCTACATACATTGCTACTACAACTTGACCAGAATGGCAGAGAGCAAGAAGGACATTTCCCACTTTTTCAGAAAAACAGAAGGAGCTGAGTGGTCTAATGGATTGATCATGATTACATATGAGAAAATGAAGAGCTTTTTTCACTACAGTATCGAAAATATAATTTGTACTTTGAGGGAAATTCTTTGCAAGCCTAATATGGAAAAAGTCCAGTACATTTTGCTTGTGGGAGGCTTTGCGTGTAGTATCATCCTGAGAGATGCCATCAGTCAGGCCTTTAGCAAGAATTATCATGTCCTTTGTCCAATAGATGCCCAAGTGGCAGTTGCAAAAGGCGCTGTTTTATTTGGAGCCAATCCACACATCATTGCCTCAAGAGTCAGTGCTCGGACATACGGCCTGGCAGTATCTGAAGACTTTGATGATGCTATCCATGACCCACGTAAGCTCAGGGTCTCAAAAGCTGATGGCTATCGTTATTGCACAGATACCTTCAGGAAATTGGTGGGAATTGATCAGTCAGTGAACGTAAATGAGGTTGCCCAGTATGATTTCTATCCAGTAGAACCGGATCAGACAGGTGCATGCTTTTCTTTCTACTGTACAGAAAAGCAGAATGCTCAGTACATAGATGAGGAAGGGGTGGAACATCTTGGTTCCTGTGAAGTGCCAATGCCAGACATAACGCTGGGGAGGAAACGTCAGTTGAAGCTGCATATTAAATTTGGGCTCACTGAATTTAAAGCCACATGTACTGACGTTACTTCCAAACATAGTCGGACAGTTATGATAGATTTTTTAACTGTGTAAATGCTTAGTACATCGAGCAGCAGGGACAATAACTCCAGAGAGAGCATGGGTTTAGTAGGAGGCAATAACTGTCACAACAGAGAAGGCAACTGGACCATAAAGTCCATCATCCAGCCTTCTCCTTGCACATGTAAACAGTTTGCTAGTTTGATTACATGATTCCTTCCATTCTTCACCAACGACCCTTTCAGTCCAACATCTCTCTGTTTTATCTGATAGCTCTGCTGCTTTATTTCTTGGCTCTCTATCTTAAATCCCATTGCATCTCTGAACACAGTAGTCCACATCTGTACTCTACCTGTGTTTGATTAAGTGTTCTGGACTGGTGTCTAATTTCCACATATACCAGCCCATAACTATTTCTTTTAGCCTGACATCTTCTTTCAGCTACATCCTCTCTTCCTCTGATATTACATTGCTTTGCATGCCAGGGGTAACATTTTGTGGATTTGAGTTTTCTTCAGAACATCATTTACATAGATTGTTTATAATTAAAGCACCTTTGTCCCAGTGAAGATGCTCAATGAAACAATGACTCAAGGTGGTCTGGGTGCTTGTATACAAAACATTTAGGAGTGTTGTTTCCATGAAACCATTGGGTGCTTTGATCTCATTAGCTGGGCAAATCTGAATGTCAGATTGTAAGATTACAGGCGCAAATAGTGCTTATGCCACTGCCTGAGCCGCTTTGTCCAGCTGTGGGTGCTCTCTACATCTCTGACTCGAGCTTGATATTTTCCATGTCCATAAAAGCTTATTTCTTTGATGTCTGCCTACAGCACCTGTGGACAGGTTCACCACTGTGTGGCCTGTGTGAGCCCAAATCTGCCCAAAAAAAGCATGTGAACCTGCAGAGGATGAGGGTCTGGCTGGGGTGGAGTTAACTTCATAGCTGCCCTTATGCCACTGTGTGATTTATGACTAAAGCAGTGTTGACAGCACCCCAGTGTTTTAGGAATAGCTGAGCAGTGCTTGCACAGGGGCAAGGCAGCCTCTGTTTCTCACTCTGCCCCAGCAGCGAGGAGGCTGGTGGTGGGGCCAAGGGGCTGGGGGAGGACATGGACAGCACAGCTGACTCCAGCTGACCAAGGAGATGTTCCATACCCTGTAACCTTATGCTGAGCGATAAAACTGGGGGGAGTTTCTCCAAAGTAGCTATTGCTTGGAGACTGGAAGAACATCAGTCTGATGGTGACTACATCTGCATCACTTGGTTTTGTTAGTTTCCTGTTTTTGTGGTTTTTTTTATTGTTTGGTTTTTTTTTATTGGGGGGAGGGGTTCCCCTTCACTAAGCTTGTACAGTTTTCCTCTTGAGCACCAGCCTGTCCCAATGCAAATACTTAGTTAGTATACACTGCATGAAAACTCAATGCTGGCATCTGCAGTAGCTGTAATGACTGTGTTAGAATACTGCTAGACGTGTACCTAATGCTATCAATCATTAAAGAAGCATTCAGAGCATGAATCTGCATATATTCTATGCCCTATGATGTATAAAAGCTGAATTATTTTGAATACATTGTCTTTCAGATTTAAAATCTTATGCACACAATAAAAGTACAACAGAAACCTGTGTACATTTCTATCGTGTCAGATAGCGCTTCTCTGTAAACTACGTGAAGGCCATTTGGGGTGGCAAGGTCCCAAGAACCTGAGGACTCTTGCTTTTTACTTACCCTTTGGGCTTGGTACTTTCACCAGTGCAAAGGGCAGCACAGCTCCACTCGAGCCTGCCACCACTCCGAACGGGCAGCGGAGTGTAGCCTGGTTGCAGCTGGGAAAGCTGCCTGTGCCCATCCCAGGTCTTTCCTTACCGTGTGCTACGTGGACTTCAGTATTCAGACATTGATCCCAACAGTCATGATTGCAGCTGCCTCTTCCTGTTCATAGAGTTTGCTGGCTGCCTTCTGCCTAAATCACGTGATTTCCCAGAAACTGAAATGAAGCAACGGTTTTCTTGCAACAAAATGGGAGACATGTCCTCTGCTTCACTGGTTGGGCACAGCTTGGTTGCTACATGCAGCCAAAAATACCAGGCTGTGCTCCCTGCTCAGAATTTCCCAGTCCCTCTGTGCCCCCAGCCTGACTCTGCCTGGTGGCTGAGGCTGCCCCTGCAGTGCTGCCCAGCACCCCTCTTAGAAAATATTTCACCCTGTTCAGCAGAAATTACACTTCACAGCATTAAATTCCTTCAGGATATTAAACAAAACAAGCCATAGGAGAGAAAAAAAAGAAATAAATCCAGCACTCATCCTCTTCCCCTGAGTTGAGGGGTGAATGTCGGCAAAAATAGGATGACATTAAGACTAAACCACAAATTTTTCACAGCAATACCATTTCGAGGCCAAAAAATAGGCTTGTGTAACTGTTTTGTTTCAATCTCTAGCGAGCACTGGGGTGCAGTACAGATCACAGAATTGTTTTGTTGGAAAAGACATTTGAGACCATCCAGTCCCACTCTACCTGCCCACTACTAAATCATGTCCCTGAGCACCTCATCTACCTGTCTTTTAGATACCTCCATGGATGGTGACTCAACTACTTTCCCGGGCAGCTGTGCCAGTGCCTGGTAACCCTTTCGGTGAAGACTTTTTTCCTAATACCCAGTGTGAACCTTTGTGTTTGTCTTCAAAGATTCAACGGTCCTGGCAGCACAGCCTGCATTCCCCCTTCACCCTGGGCTCTCCTGAAATCTAGGACGTATTTCTGAGGATGAGAAAGCAGAAGGCTGTACAGATTTCTATCAGTCCTCTCTTTGTTTGCTGAAAGGAAAAGGAAAAGGAAGAGGAAGGGAGGGGGTGGTGTAGTTTCACTGCAGTCGTTTGAGGCTTCCCTTGACAGCAGTGGGACACAACCACGCCAAGACCAGTCAGTCTGTAAGGCTGCAACCACCGCTTTCCCCCTGTCCCAGGGTACTGGGCTGCTTTTTTCTTGTCTTGCCACACATTTCTACCTCTGCCCTGTTCCTTTCCTCCTCTAAACCATCCCAAACAATACGAGGTTTTGTGTTCACTCTGCATCCAGCAGCAGCAGCCGTTCCTCAAGCCCCTTAGCCCTTGTTTCATGTGCGTGCCCTGGACTTAACCAGAACATTCCTGACAGAGGTTAAACCCAGGCACCCTGTGGATAATCCAAGATTTCTTTTGCCTCCAGTTCCAAGAGACTGTGACAATAATGGGCCCATACGTGCCGTCTGCAGCTCCACTCTGGCCTTTTTCTTGCCCCTTATCTCTTTCTCCCTCCCAGGCTGGTAGGACTTAGGAATAGGATGGGACGATTAGGGCGGGACAATTAGGGTAGCAACAGGCTACAACCTGTGCTTCCAATCTGAGCGTCCTGCACCCTTTTATCTCCTGTGTTGAAATGACAGGTCTTGCCAGGTCCTTGCACTGTGACCATGGGTGTTGTATCCAGATGCTGCCATCATCATCCCCACATTGGGGCCATTTTGGGCTGGCGATGCCTCCCACCAGTGTGGTACCAAGGCTGAGAGCAGCCACGGGATGAGCCCCTGCTAAACCAGGGGGTTGTGGGGAAAGCTGTGACCATGGCACAAAAGCAGCATGGGAGAGAGTTGATGAAGCTGGAAAGAGAATCTTTGGACTGAAGGACCAAGAAGTGCTGGGAAGAGGAAGGGCAGGGCACCATGGTGCCCACAGCACAGCAGCGCTCTTGGGTGCAAACTGGGAAAATCAGTGCTCAAGCAAGGATCATCCTTGGGAAAGAGAAGCCAAGAACTTGGCCTTGGCAGGAATGAGAGGGGAGGGAAGCTGATCTTTTTCTTCTCCACTGAAAACTCCCTTTTTTCCCCTTCTCTCCTCAGACAGTGAGATTTTTGCTCTGGCACCTGACGGCATAGTGAAAATTCTAGTCTTTCCTCCTCATGTGGTTAGTTTCTTTCCTGATTAAAAGTGATTAGGCAGCCCTAAAGCCCGCAGAAATGTGACTGAGGGGAATGGAGACAAAGAGTCCTTTCAAGACCTCTTAAATCCCTGGGGCAGTATTTAGAGACCCCCAAAGAGAGAACTGGAGCAGAAGTGCCCCACCAGGACCTTCCTGTCCTTATCTTCCCTACTCTACCCCTCATTGCCAACGTATCCTCCACCATGTTCTCTGAAGCAGAGGTGCAGAGTGCCCGCGGCGCCTGGGAGAAGATATATGTGGACGCTGAGGACAATGGGACAACTGTGCTGGTCAGGTAAGAAAAGAGCCCATCCCATCCTGCTCCTACCCCACAGGGTTGAAGGAGGAACAGCAAGAAGGATGGAGTTACCACCTGGGAGGACGTCTGGGTGTATTTCATGCAGCCCTTGCTGGGAACATTTTGATTTGTTGTGGCTTATCCCACCACAGGGAGGAAATAGGGAAAAGAAGAGATCCACACAAAATAAAGAGGGGTGGGGTTGGGAAGGGAAGAAAAGACAAGAACAATTTCTTCTCTCCACTCTTTTAAGGTAAAGAAAAGGAAGCATGCTATGAAAGAGAATGGGAAAAGCATGAGCTCTATTTCCCTCTTCCCTTTTACCTCTACACCCCTTTAATAAATTTTTAAACTTGAAAGACCTCAGTATTTCTCTTCTGATTCTCCTTCAGCCTTTCCAGTCCAGAGCCCATCTGTTTCATTGTGTTGTACTCCTTCTGTGGACTTTCTTCTGTTTTCATTCTGTTTTCCTCTCTTCTTCCATAAGAAAGAAATGTTGTTCTATTCGGCTTTCACATACCACTCTCTCTGCCGGGACTTAGATCACCTCTATGCACACTGATAAGTCCAGATACTATTTCTGGTTATCACACTTTTACTGCTCCCTCTGGCTTTCTCATCTTGTGCCCAGATCAGCCTCAAAAATTGTTATGCACCACTCTTTCCTTCTGCAGTCTGCACAGCCTGAGAACAGTTAGGGTCAGAAATGCAGCAGTAAAATGCTAGTGGCATCCAGTGGCTTGGCTTCCTGGGGTAATTTACTCTAGAAGGTTTTCCCTTAGTGTCCCACAGCCCCAGCCCTGCCTTTAGCTGTGTTCTAGGCTCCTCAGTACAAGACAGCCATGGGCATACTGGAAAGAGTATAAGAAACGACCACAAAGATGATGAAGGGACAGGAGCTTCTCTCTATGAGGAAAGGCAGATATAGCTGGGACTGTTCAGCCTGGAGATGAGAAGGCTCAGGAGGATCTTATCCATGTGTATAAAAACCTGAAGGGAGTGTGCAAAGAAGGCAGAGACAGTTTCTTCTCAGTGGTGCCCCGTGAAAGGGCCAGAGGCAATGGACACAAACTGAAAGGCAAGTGGTACCCTTTTAACATCAGGAAACATTTTTTTTCACTGTGAGGGTGATGGAGCACTGGCATAGGTTGCCCAGAGAGGTTGTAGAGTCTCCATCCATGGAGATATTCAAAAGCCATCTGGTCATGGTCTTGGGCAACTGGCTTGAGCAGGGGTATAGGGCTAGGCAGCCTCCAGAGGTCCTTTCAAGCACAACCATTCCATGACTGTGTGAAATGCAATCTGGAAATTGCTGTTGCTTTTTCAGGTGGATAACTGGTTTGCCCAATGGAGTGAACTACTTTTTTAAGAGCTTGACCAAGATGACTGTAATTGGTGTATTGTAAGAGGAAATTGCTTTATGAGTGGTGTTACATTCAATAAACAAAATGAGCAGGATTGTTACTCAAACACCACTCTTCCACAGGCAGTAGGAAAGCTTTGGGATAGACTCTAGAAAGGCATTAATTAACAAAACCAATAGTAGGGTTTTCTCCATGAAAACACCCAAGGAGTGCACAGCAGATATACTGGTTGTCCAGAAGATCTTTAGAAATATCACACTGCCACACTCGCCCTGCTTGAATGCACTCCCACTTCTCTGTGAGCTTTATCTCCCCCTAACACTGCGTCAACACTGGCAAAATGGTTAGTTTAGAAGCAAGGAGATGATTCTGCCCCTCTCATCTGCTCTTGTGAGACCTCATCTGGAGAGCTGTGTCCAGTTCTGGAGTCCTCAACACAGGAAGGACATGGATCTGTTAGAGTGAGTCCAGAGGAGGTCACCGAGATGCTCAGAGGTCTGGAGAGCCTCCCCTATGAGGAGAGGCTGAGAGAGTTGGCGTTGTTCAACCTGGAGGAGAGAAGGCTCCAGGGAGACCTTTTAGCAGACTTCCAGTACTTAAAGGGAGTTACAGGAAAGCTGGGGAGGGGCTCTTTATCAGGGAGCGCACGGACAGGATGAGGGTAATAGTCCTAAGCTGAAATATGAGAGATTTAGATTAGATATTAGGAAGAAGTTTTTTACTGCAAGGGTGTTGAGGCACTGGCACAGGCTGCCCACAACTTCTCTGGAGGTGTTCCAGCCCCATCCCTGGAGGTTTTTAAGGCCAGGTTGGATGATGCTTTGAATAACCTGATCTGTTGAGAGGTGTCCTTGTCCATGGCATGGGGACTGGAACAGGATGATCTTTAAGGTCCCTTCCAACCCAAACTGTTCTATGATTCTAAGAATACATTCAAGATAGGTAGGTTTTAAGGCAGAGTGAGCAAAGGAGAGCACCCTGGGAGAGACAAGGGAGGGGACAGGCTGCTGTGGGCAAAGGCATTGTGCACAGATGGAAATGGCAAAGGAGAACCAAGAAATGCAGGGGAAAGAGGTGTCTGTTCTAATAAAGAGAAGAGGAAAAGGCAATAAATGCAGAAGTCAAGGCCTAGAACACAAAGCCATATCTGCATTGATGCCTCTGGCCACAAATCAGGATACCTCTCGTTTCTCAACAGGATGTTTACCGAGCACCCAGACACTAAATCCTACTTCACACACTTCAAAGGCATGGACTCCGCGGAAGAGATGAAACAGTCGGATCAGATCAGAGGCCATGGCAAGAGGGTTTTCACTGCCATTAACGACATGGTGCAACACCTGGACAACTCCGAGGCTTTTCTTGGGATAGTGAACCCACTCGGCAAGAAACATGCAACTCAGCTGAAGATTGACCCCAAAAACTTTAGGGTGAGCCAGGAGTCGTGTTTCCAGAGGCTGTAATTGTGATGGGAGGATGCCTTCCCCTTGGAGGGGTGAAACTGAGCAGAACAGGCTTCGGGGATTGGAGATGATGGTAGAAGATAGCAGGAATGCGAAATCTGGCATCTGTTGGGAGGAAAGCAGTTGAGCAGCAGATGCAGCGCAGGCAGGTCTGCTCAGGTGGGAACTGCAGAGCTGTAGTGGGTTTTCTCAGTGCCACACGATTCCCACGCACTTGTTTAAAAAATATGGAAAAGCAACTTACGCTGGACTTCAGTCCATGGTGTCTATTTTTTTCTAGTAACAGGAACTGAGCTTTTCTAAGACAACTAAACTTGCTGTTACTGAGCAACAGTGGCAACAGCATTGCCATCACTAAACAAACACAGGCAATAAATACAGGATCAAATAACTTGCACGAGCCCACCGAAGGGCACTGGCAGGGTGCATTGAGAACTGTTTTGTCTGCGTCACACAGCACAAAATGCGCACCCTCCGGCACAGGTCACTCAGGCACCAAGAAGGTGGTTTTCAAAGCAGTGGGCCTGATTTTCAGTAGGTTGGAGCATAAGAGAGAATTTCTGTCTGGAGAGGTCCTGAGAAGTCTTTTTCAGGGTGAAGATGCCCACAAAATAATAAATACTGTACAGAAAGGGAACTGACATTTCGAAGTGTACCAGCTGCCTAGTGGCTGTAAAGACAAACAAACCCTCCTTGCTACAGAATGCAAGAGAGCTAATGAGCAGGAAAGGCCAGGAAGAAAATTATTCTCCAAACCATGTGTTCCATAGGTGTTCCAAAAGGAGTTCCTTGTGGCCTCCAGACATCTGGGACAGTTCACTGCCAGGAGAAGGATTATAGTAGATGGACGAAATGAATCGGTCCTGTACAGTGATGGGCGCATTCAACATTAAGCAGATACAGGATAGATACAAAAAAGAAGCCAGAAGTGACTGCACTTTTTTGTGAATTCTGTGATGCACCTCATTTTCCGTGGCCTATTACAAGCTCTGCATGCTATATGCTGCTGAATTGTTCTCGCACCCCCTTTCTGCCCTCCAAGAACCCAAAATAAAATATATGTTTTGCTCTTATGCCTCTAATGTGTAGGAAAGTTCACACTGGTTGTTTCTTCCCTTCTCATCGTTTAGATTATCTGTGACATCATCTTGCAACTGATGGAGGAGAAATTCGGCGGAGACTGTAAAGCTTCCTTTGAGAAGGTGACCAACGAAATCTGCACTCACCTGAACAATGTCTACAAGGAGGTGGGTTGGTGAGGATGTGAAGCCTCCAGGCTCTTCAAACGTCTCGCCAGCACTGATTTGCTGCTTTTGGGCCTCCAGCCACAGCTGGAAGAGTGAAAAAGTTAAAAATTAAAAAAAAAAAGGCAAGAAGAAGGCTTATATAATATAGATATTGACAACAATAATTTCCGTAGCGAACTGAATTAAAAGAAACCTGCAGATACATCAAAGCCAGCCAGCAAATTCTGACGTGCTTTGCAGCTTCAGTGCTCCAGGTGGGTTCCTCTAGCCACAGCCTTGAAGACAGCATTTTAAGATGATGACTTTAAGCTTGCTATTCCTGAAAGAAAACGTCACTCCTTTCATCAGCACCAGCCCAGAGAGGCACCCGGCAATTCTTTGTCTCAGCTAACAGCTCTCCATCCTTGTGAATGACCAGCAGGAGACTATTTTGAAGCATCTCTAGGGACTTCGCAAGGTCATTACTTAAGAGGCACAGATGTTGAACTAAAACCATGGGGGGAGTGGTAGACTAATATCTCAGAAAGACATGGGGAAAGTCCTGTCCTGAATGAGCCAGCAGAGTTCCCCAGCCTGAGGAGAGGTTTCTCAGAGCAGCTTTCAGTGCAAGGGATGGCAACGCTGAATGTGGTCACCACTGGGTCCCTCTAGGCAGGGATGAACATCTCCAGCGTGTGGATTTTAGGGTGCTACTCCCAGCGAATTACTCTGATCATGTACTCAGGAGAAGGCAATATTACTGATCTCTGTAGCTCCTGTGCTACTCGAAAGGCAGCTGAGGGAGGCTTCTGGCCCGCTGAGTGAGCGGCATGGTGGGCTCAGCTCAGTGTGGGATTTCTGCAGCACTGCCCTCGTCCTGTCCTCTCCCACGGCCTGAGCGGTAACCGAGTCCCGAACTATTTCATTGCTTTCCCTTGTATTCCATAGATGTGGTGAAATCATCAGCTAATCACTGCAAATTACTACCTGCCATTTTGCTTCAGTGTAATGCAATAAACATGGAAGAAAGCAGATGTGTCCTCTCATTTGTAGCACAGCAAGGGCATGTGCTTCGTGCAGGAGTGCAAGGTTACTGATGGTACTGGGGGGGGGTGGTTACCAAAACCAGCTCAAGCTCCCACCCAGGCACCCATCACACTTGCAGTAATCAGGGTGAGGTTGTGAAGGGAAGATTTTCATTTGACCATGAAGCAACTGCTAAAAATGCAGAATTCTCCTTCATTTGAGGTGTAGTTTCCTCACCCATCCTGTTTGTTTGGTAAAGGATGCTGAAATCCAAAAATCCAGAAGATGAACTCTTGTTGGGGAGGAAGGAAGGGGCAGGTTGCTTTATTTGGGTCAATGTTTTATCCTGATTGGGGAGGAGGGCAAGCATTAATAAGTATCATAAGAAAAGAACAAGCCTTGTAAAAAATATTTACAGTTTCAAACCCCTTCAAGGCAGCACAAGTGAAGTTAACACTGAAAAACTTAAAATCATTTCCCCTTTTGATTTCTCTAATGCCCCTTATAAGCACTGTTTGCCATGGAGATGATTTGCTGTAGTGACACGCTCGACATTGCCACAGACACCATGGGCTGGCAGTGGCCTGACAACATTGGCCAGTGGTTTAAGGCTCTTGTGTTCCCTGAAATGGAGAGAGAGGTGTAGCAAAAGCAAAACAGGTGAAATAAATCAAACTCAGGCTTCAGTAAAGTTTTTTTTTTTAAAAAAATCTATTTACAAAGGGGTTGCCTGTTAAGTTTTAAAGATGTGCATGATGTGAGTGGTTTAGGAGTAAATGGCCCCTTTTTTTTTTTGTTTATCTGAGATTTGAAAGGGTGGCAGGAAGCTTTCCCAACAGAGCATAGATCAGACTTGATCTATCTTGAGGCTGAGGATACGTAAGCTGAATTCCCAGTTTTCCAGTAGCCTCACTGCAGGATCCTGGCTGGCTTTCCCGGGACCTCACTGTGCCTCTGCAAAAGAGCAAATTCATGTACTTGGGAGGCAAACCAAACACACTCTTTAGTCATTGACCCAGTGTTACAAGCATACTGTGTGCGTTTTTATGGATAACTTGGATCCTGCGAAGAGAAACCTAAGGGAAACATAATACCTAAAGGTAGCAGGAGGAGACTTCCCATGGAGCACCACTAGTGAGTGAATGGGACCAAAGCCCTCACAGCAAGTTTCCTGTTTTTCATACACCCTGTGGGACATCCAGAAGGTCTGGGTGAGATGGCAAACCTGTGACATAGCACGAGTAGCACAAGAAATGCAGTGGAGTCATCTTTGTGTCTGATTTACACCGGAACAGTGTGAGCACATGGAAAACGCTGAGAAAGAGGGAGAGGAGGGAGAGGGAGCTCATGGAGGAAGTTTATCCCCTCAGTTAATAAAATCCAAGTGCTTTACCAGTCTTGTTGCTGGAGAAAAAAAAGTATCCCCACAAGCCCGACTTGACCTTGTAGAGACAAGTGAACACTGCCCTGACTGAAAATATTACCCAAACACTGTAAAAAACACACACATACTTAAATTCAGTTCATCGACTTTGTTAAGTGGACTCAGCCCTTCCAACAGCAGCAGCTTGGGGAAATAAAGGAACAAAGGCAAAAAGATGGGACAAATTTAACTTGCCAAACTTCAGCTGCTGTAGTGACCAAGCAGAAACTTACCTGGAGAAAGGTGCATCAGCAAGGCATCCCAGATACAAATCAACGTTGTTATAAAGCCCAGGACTCCAGTGGTGTGCAGCGGTATCACCATATCACTCTGAAACAGGGGCTACAAACATGCCAAGGCAATTTGAAATGACAGTAAGTGTTTTACAGAGGTAGTTAGCCCAGCTGTTGAGGAATTTAAGCTTCATAATTTTCTTGCTGGAGAGCCTGAGCCCAGCAGTTTTCCTGCCCCTGCCTGGAGCCTGTGTAGCAGAGAGGCTCAGTGAGGTGATTAATGGGGGGAAGTCATCTCAGATACCCCAGGGCTGCCCAGAGAGGGGACTAGAGACCTTGTAGAGTATTTTGGGAAGCTTCTAAGAAATCCTTCTAACAGAGTCCAGAGGAAATATCTCCCTTGCACCCACTCTTTCTGCTAGAAGGTGGTTTGTGTTATTGGCAATTAAAGCAAAGGGCTGATTGAAATCCTGTGCTATAGAGCTGTGGGAGTAGGTGTAGATGTAGCCCTCAGAGGGGTTGCTTTATACTTAAAGAGTAGCAGCTGCTTCAATTTGCTGTTTAAAACACCTGCTGATGGGTAGAAGGTGGTGAGGGTACAGTCCAGACAGGAACATATTGGGGAGCAAGCAATGTTTCTACCCTGTGCTTGGTGCTGGAGTGGTTGCTTCCTTTAGAGCTGGAGAAGAGCAAGGGAGCCCTGCTGGGTTTTCAAGTCACCTTCCTGGTTACACAGAAGCTACCACAAGGCTTGTAATGTCACAGTGCCCCGTGAGGAAGGATTGCTGCCTGCAGGAGATCATACTGAGATAGGACAAGTGAATTGTAATGTCTGTAAGAACAGAACAGCCACCGGACTCAGATGCCTCTCCATCAGGTGTGGCGCTCAGGTGTATCATAAAAGCACCAGTGTGACTCATGCTGCAGAAAAGCCCCCAGACCTATTCTAACCTTCTCAGTTTTCAACATTGTAAAATGTCTCTTCTTCCTTTCACTACAACATCCTCTTTAGGGAGAGGCAAGGTTAGAGAAGATGCTTTTTTATCTTTACCTTTGCTAAAGCTGATACTGTATTAATGAGTATTTGTAGGTAGAATATCATGGAGGCTCAGTTAACCTCATCTGTCACACCAGAGCACTTCTGACTTATACAGTGGAGTTGGTTTGAGCCAGTTCAGGGCATGGTTATCCTGGTTGGATTGCACAAGGTCAGCATCAAACAAGCCTAAGATGCACAGGAATGATTTCTTTCCTAGTGTGAGACAGCAGCACCCATAGACTGAATTATTTGCTTACTCAGTTGACGGCAGAAATAGCAGCCCTGTTGTACTGCAAGAATATTTTGTCTCCTTGCCTTGGAGAGCCCAGGCTTCTGCTTCTGACATCTCCGGAAACGTTTTCCCAGGAGGAAGCACTACTGTGGTGTCTCTCTCACAATCGGGAACACGGTGCTTCACCTCCCCCTGCACAACCCTATGGGAGCAGATGAATCAGGGACATGCTGCTCATCTCCATCTGGCCTTCCCAGGCTGCCCACCAAGGACACCTGGCAGCTGCTAACTGCTGCCGCCAAGCAGAGCAGGCTGATCCCAATGTCGTGCTGAAACTTGCCATTATCATGGGCCACCAGCAGAGCTTTGCACAGAGTTACAAGCAGCAGCAGATTTCTAGGACAAGGAAGACAATGGCTGTGAAACATTGGCTGACACCTAGATTATGGTCCCACCCTCCATCAAGGCAGCAGTTGACTTCACCTGTTGGTAATCAGCAATTCTTTACTCGTGTTGCTCAGTCGCAAACCAGTTTGAGCTTAGGGGATGGCAGTACTTTAATGAATTACAGCAGCTTGATGCAAAGCCCCCAACTCAGTTTTCACCCTCCAGGGATAGATACGCAGGGCTGAAACAGGACTTTGATGCTGGTGGTGCCTGACGGCTGGTGCTGTGGAAGTTTCCAGCCCCTCTAAGCCAGCACAAGGAAAAAATTCCAACCTTTGTGCTTCTAACTGAGCATCACCATCAATACTTTACTACAGTCAGCATTTGCCAACTCATTTAAGCCTGGAAAAGTGTTGTATAGCTCCTGCTGTCTGTCAGGCATCTCTGACCTTGCCCATGGCCAGCCCTGCTTTGTTGCTAGCTAATCCCAACTCCCTGCTGGTGCATTTCCTAGGACACTGGTTGCCTGTGGTGCTCTGCGCAACTCTACCAAGAGCCTGGGGAGTGGTTTGGGACTGCGGTTACCCCAGCAACAGGAGGTGAAAAGCCAAAGCCAGGAGTGACAAGTTATGAGAGAATTTTCTAATTGCCTGCTGACTGTTCATGATGTGCCTGGCGGGAAAGCAAGGATAAAGAGGAGAGCCTGTGATAGAAACAAACATTTCTTCCTCTCTTCCCTCGTATTTCCAGCTGCTGACACAACCCGGTACCCAGCAGCCACTGCTTCCCAGTTCTGCTGTGAAAGTCAGATCTCCAGTCTTAGTGAAAACAAGAATTACAGAATTACATGAGCAGTAACAGTACAAGAATTTATTAAGAAGCGAGTACCAAAAGAAGGATCAAAGCCAAAAAAAACAAAGAGCAGGAACCAGACAGGACTGAATGAAGATCTCCGAAACACTTTTTACGAGCCTCTGCATCAGGAGAAGCAAATCTCTACCGCGTGGTGCACAAAGGACAGCTGTACTGAGGAAGGTGGCATGTGAAACGTGGGATGGAGAAGAGCAATCCAAAGGGGTTATCAGGTCCTTACACAGCACGTTGCACACTGCCATCACCTCTGCCATGTGGCTCATCCTACATTTCTGCTTTGTTTAATGTGGACTGCAACTGCAATCTCCTGGAATCCGTAACAGCCCTGGACAGGAGCACACACGTCTCACCGAGTCATCTCCAGCACCACAGGAGATTCTTATTGTGATACTGAAGTCCCCATAGTTAAACCCATTCTTTTAGAGGTACCCACCCATGCCTTCAGTGGTCTTGCGCTGGCCCCAGGTGTGTCAAGACAAATAGCTGACATTCTCCCTTCAGCTAAATAGATGATCTCTGCCCAAGGTGGTTGAAGGTTACCACATTAGGCTGTTAAAGAAATACCATAAAAGAAAGAGGGGAGATTTTAAATAGATATTAGGAAGAAATTATTCACAATGAAGGTGGTGAGGCACTGACACAGGTTGCCCAGGGAAGCTGTGGATGCCCCTCACTGGAGGTGTTCAAGGGCAGGTTGGATGATGCTTTGAGCAGCCTGGTCTGGTGGGAGGTGTCCCTGCCCATGGCATGGCAGGTGGAACTGGATTGGCTTTAAGGTCGCTTCCAACCCAAACCACTCTACAATTCTATGATTTACATATTGGCTTTTGGGGCTGGTTGACCTATTTTTCTCCTGCCACCCCTGGGGCAGGATGAAGGGTGCCTCAAAGGCACGAGCTGGCACGAGATTGGACAGACAGATGGGCTTCAGGGTCAGAGTTTGTGCTGTAGCAAGAGGAGGACGAATCCCAGACTCACTACCTGACAGAGGGCAAGAGGACAGTTAGGAACAGCCTCCTCTGCCAGCTTCATTGACAAGTCTGGCTGTGGGTAACGTGATACGGCTGCACCAGGCCCAGCACTTCTTTGCTTGGAAGCATCACTGTTTTACTGCATGGTTCGCCCTGCTCCAGCAGGAAAAGCAACTCCTGTACATTCAGGGGAGGACCTGATTTCTGGTCACATGCCATCCTCTAGTTGATCAGCATCTCAGTGTTCTTCTGTTTTACACTCTCCTGGTTAATGAACACAGAGCAAGAGCTTTCTGAGATACAGGAGTAACACTTGCAGGCTCATTGCATGTCAGACACTTGAATTAATAATCTACTATTTTTGCTCTATTTGTACACCTGCAGTCTGACAAAATTTGTCATGGAGCTACAACTGTGCCAGGAAAATTTCAGAGATGCTCAGCCACAGCATCCTTAGCTCCCCTCAGTCGCACCATTCCCTTCCCAGGCTGCAGTCGGCCAGTTCTTGTAGGAGAGGGAAGATATTTTCCTTGAATACGAATGGCCCTGAATGCTCTCAGCACTTGGGTCCCCTCGAGGACCTGTGAGACTTCTTAGTGCATCAGCAGCAGTACAGATCACTACACAGATTTCTGCACAGCTTCATCCCCTCTGGATCTCCTGCAGGTCTAGCACTCTGCCTCCAGCTCTTTCCATTTTGTAAGGATCAATGGCTGAAGCAACAAAGGGAGAAAAGCTGGGCAAACAGGCTCTGGGCGGGAAGACCCAAGTACAGTGTGGACAAATACTGCGTGAGATGAAGCCAGTAAATCCATGTCCATAGGATGTATTTGATCTGGGTTAGTGGGTTGAGTGGCTTTAGCTTCTGAAAGATCTCACTATTGTATTTGTGATCTGCTTCTAGCGCAGAAGCCAGATTTAACAATTGCCAAACTGTTTACTGCAGACTGGGAAATTAAAGACCTCAAGTAACAAAGCCCCAACTACTTGATAAGCGTCAAAATCTTTCCCTTCCATGATGCAGCAGAGATGGTCAGATTTATTCCCCCCAGATTCCTTTAATAATCATTTTAACCATGCAAACCAATGTCAGTCAACATCACTCTTCAGCTTCCAGACCAAAATACAGAGGTGATGAATACCTCAGTTTCACCCTCCTGGAAATTCAGGTAGCTTGGTTCCAATTGAAGGGTAGAAGATCCTTACTCAAGCACAACTAATAAAGCAGACTCCTTTTCCAATAGATGCTCCAGATCTCTTGCATCAGAAATCTGTTTCAATCACCCCAGTTCTCTCCCTAACTGCCCTCCTGTCCTCATTTCAGACACGAGGCACATGTTCCCATGTGTAGTTGAGATTATTTTATGAGCATACCAGAGGTAAGACTTACCTTCTCCCAGCTTAACATTGGTGTGGTACTTGGATACTATGATGCTCACTACCCCACGAAGATCTTAAATAGGAAAGGCCAACTCCAATCACTCTTTCATAATCAAACTTAGAAGCCATGTGTAAAATCCATGGCATGCTATCCAGAATTTGCTAGTAAGGAGTCTAAGCAGTGTTTATCATGATACAAAAATTCCCATCCCACCTCCATTTTACAACATAAAATTTCCAGTTGCTCGCTGCACAGGGAGACAGGCCCTCGGTATTTCTGGAGTATTTTTATTCCAAAAATGGATTCCAAAGGAGTTAGCAATCCACTCACTGGCAATTCTGCCATGAAAGATCCATCTAGAAATGCCTGTTCACCTTTTGTCACACCACTAGAATTCCATTAACAAAGGTGTGGCAATGGCCAGCACTTGTACAGTGTGTTCATACCTAAGGGACAAACACTGGTAATGCAAATTCATCAGGCAGCTGGGCCACACAGGAAATGATAAAGCATTCCCAGGAGGAAATTCATACTCAGATTTCAAATGTGTAAATAAAAAAAGCACTAAGTAGTTAGCCATCATTATTACTCTGATTTTTCAGGAGCTTAAAACAACATGAAATCAGAGCGGAGGGTATGTGCTATGTTGGACACAAGTCCTTGCTGAGATAAAGGTTCTATTTGAGTTTTCACTGCCAGGCAAAACACTGCTGAATTCTCTACTGTGTTAGAAATATCACCCAGTTCTGACCATACTGAAGAGGCTACAGGAAAGATGCCAAGGAAAAACGCACACCATGAATTTCTAGTGATACTACACAGGCATAGTTAGCGGGCCTACAGAGGCACTTGGATTAGGGAGACAGAGAGCAGAGTGGGCAGAACCTGCTGAAAATGTCAAGAAATCAGACATTGCTCTTAAGCATCACTGAAAGTTAACTCAGTGGTGCTGTCTCAAGGACAACTTGCCAATCTCTAAATTCTTACGAGTGACCTTAGGGTGTATCTTAGTTTATAAACCCCAAAGCACTTTCAATGTGACAAAATGGACAGCAATCGTTTTATTTTAAGGCAGCTTGCACCTAAATGAAACAGCTTTTTGAAACTGAAGTCATTAAGCAGTTAGTGGTTGTGCCCTAATCATTACGATTCCCTGCATTTTTGCCTTTGAAGGTCTTAGGACAGTCAGGATTGTTGTCAGAAAGATTGCTTCTCCTAGAGTGCATGTGCATGTTAAAAATTCTCAATAGGAAAATGTTAGGTTTTTAAATGACTCAGCCACTAGGTAACCACCTGGTGAGCAGTATATCCTTATCAAGTTATTGGACAATGTGGCTTCCTTTTTTTATTTTTTTTTTATTTTTTTGTTCTCAATTTTTGTTTGTCATTGCTGGTTTTTCGTTTGTTTTCAATACAATTAAGGATGTGCCATTTACACCCCGCAAGAAAAAGCAGAAAGAGTCCTTATGGAAAAAAACAAATATATTGAACACATACCAATCAAATGGTACAGATATGGGACTGGCTTTGATTTCAAAATTTAAGTAGAAATAAAAAAGATGTAATGCAACAGCTGTTCAATTTCCAAGTCTAAATAGGCACTGTAAAAAGACATTTCCGCTTTCTCCAGCACACATTCCTGTCTAAATATTCCCCACTGTAATCAACTCCTAGGTTCCCAAACAACAACAACAAAAAAAAAATCACTGGGAACATAACCTTAAGAGTAAAAGTTAATATCCATCCATCCACCCACCCTCTTAGAAAGAAAGCAAACAAAAAAATCCCTCAAAATACAACCTTTCAACGTTGCTGTTTTGACTGGAGCAGAATTGGAGAATTTATAAAGGTTCGAAAGCACCCAAGGCAAGTAGTACAATATAATTTGTTCACTAACTTGTATTGGAAAGGAGATTAAAAACATTGAGATCTGCATCTTGGTACATAAAACTGTTGTCCTGAATAAAGAAAAATCTTTCAGAAAAGTTTTACAACTTGGTGGAAGTCCAGGACCCAGCTTTAGGCATCATTAATTGATGGGGTTTAAATCTGACTGGGTTATAACCATTTTTATACACTGTACATCTACCCTAGTGGGATCAGTGTCTGGAACTGCTCACTGGTGTCCCTTTGAACAACTGTAAACTAAACCATAGTATGCAACTCCATAGGAAGCTAGGAATCAGGTGAATATACAGCCAGTTATATCTCCCCTGCTTCGCGCTCTTCTGAGCTCCTCGGGTCTTCCGACCGGCCATTTGCACTTTCATAAGAACGTTTCTTGTCTTTGAAATCTCGTGGTGACCTCTCTCTTGAGCTTCTATCTTTATCACGTGATGTTCTATCACGATCTCTTGAACGTTCTTTGTCTCTGGAAGATCTTTCCTTTGAGGATCTGAAAAGCACAGTAAATTTGGGAGTTCTAGTTAGTCATGAATCTGTAACTACCAAACAGCATTTTGATTTCATATTTTTCTTCTTTTCCAACCAACTTCAGATTTATATAAACAGAAACATTTGAGAAGACATCAGAAGTCATTCTAGTTTTCTCCCTCACCTACTTCCAATTTCAAAAGACAAATATTGATAGAGGCAGAATTTAATCAACATTTATCAGAGTTCAACTTAAGATCAACGTGCTTCACTCCTACTTTGAGCCTCTGCCTTCAAGCTTGCATGAATAGAAATTTAATTGACGTTACTCATCTGTAGTCTCTCACTTGAGAAGAATGTCTTGCCCACCTCAGATGTATAAATTACAAACTTGAAAAATGCACATAAAAATGGGAGTTTGATTAAAAGCAGGGGGAAATCAACTTCTAATTCTGGAATGATGCTATTACATGACAAAAAAACAAATCTGGAACCTGTGCTACATTTAGGTTTTGTTAGAAGAATTATCCCTTGTGTCATTTTGCAATGTTGGGATGGTGTTATTTTGAGATATTTTACTCTGATAAAAGGCATCTCCAAAACTTTTACAATGGAGCCATTAAACAGCTGTTCTGTTAAACAAACCAGCTTTAAATTAAGCGAGCTGCCTGTATTGGAAAAAAACTGGATTTGACATCCTCTTCTACACTGCCTCACAGAGTGCACTGAAGCCTGTCGAAAACATTACATGTTCATCTTACGATGAACTGCAGTCATTAGAGAATCTAATCCATACCCTCACAGAAAAATACTAGCAGTATGCTATAAACCCAGCCACTAATTTATTAGTCAAAAAAATCTGGTGTACTGGACAGTGAGTCTATACTCTTTACACTTACAGAAAGTTACCGTCATCACCTCAAAGCCTCAAAGATAAAGTCTGCAAAATGCTCCTCCACTAATTTCCTTCTATAAGCTTACAAAGAAATTATTCTCACTTTTGTTCTGCAGCTGGAAAGATCATATTCCCCACAATATTCCCTCTTTTGTAAGACTTCATATTTGCAAATACTGAGATCCACAGGCATCACTTGTATTCCACAAACTGCATGCCAAGTAAAAAAAGGAGCTACATGCCAAGTAAGAAAATTAAATAAGAAATATAAGAAAATAAGAAAATACTGGGGTTAGTACAGCTGTTTCACAAGTCCCGTGCAGAAGTAACAATGCTTCCAAACTTATTGACTCAGGCTAATTTTAGTCATTGATCCTTTAATTGAACAGGAAGACAGATAGGACACTATGCCACACACAGCACTGGCTTTTCATTCGATGCATTTTTGAGGGAATGCAATCTACACTCATCCAGCTGTCCATCCCTCTACAGGTGTCTATCATCAACTGACAAAAAGGACGATTGGCTTTAATGAATCACAGCACAGCAATGTGGAAGTTTATACAATTACTTTAACAACCATTATTACTACCAGAGGACTACAATACCATTCCTGTCCTTCTCAAGGGCAAGGTGTAGCCTTTAGAATCAGAACTTCTACTTGACTTACCTTATCTGGAACCATTGGAAAGTGTTACTTAGAATCAGAGAATCATTTGGTTGGAAAAAACCTTTGAGATCATCAAATCCAGCCGTATCTGTCCACTACTAAATCACAACCCTGAGCACCTTGTCCACTGTCTTTTGCATACCTCCAGGGAATGGTGACTCAACCATTTCCCTGGGCAGCCTCTGCCAGTGCCTGATAAGCCTTTTAGTGAAGAAATTTTTCCTGATGTCTAATCTGAACCTTCCCTGGTGCATCATGAGGCCACTTCTTAACTGATCACGTGGATTCTTCAGCAGAAACCATGCTCTTCACCAGATATGCAGGCAGCATCCACACCATCATGTTCACCAACTATGAACAGTGTTAAAATATGTGACTGATTCCAAGACAGTATCTGTGTATGCATGAACTGGGTCTGAGGACAAAAAACTTGCACACCATTCAACAAAAATCCTAGGACAGCCTTGGCAGTCTAGGAAAATCCTAGAGCCGCGAGTCAAATCTGGGAAAACAGGGAAAAATCTAGCTACATCAAACCTTATGAGGGTTAAGATGTTTGACTAAATGGGCCTGTGTTCCCCCCACACCCAGCTCAAAATGTCTGCAGTGTAGAAATTTAAGCTAATCAGCCAGATTTCCTCAACAGTCAGCAGAAGAGACATTTTAAGGCATGCTTTCTTTCATCTTAAAATAGACACAAATTTATGTCAGATGAGTCTGTAATGAGCCTTATGACATTTAAATCTGACCTAGTAATCTAAAGCCAGGTGAAATGAAGCCCTATCTTATGACTTCAGGCACTCTTTGTCTAAACAATCTCTGTATGGGACTGCATCGGCCCCTGTCATGCGAATTCTTGCAAGTGGGCTCAAGCACACTGACATAACCATCTCTCAATCTACCCACGTCTGGGTCTCCTGTCATGATTGATCTTCTCATTGAATGTGCATCTCAACATCTAACTACAAATAATCACTTTTCCATTGCAAATCACAAATTACTTATTTTGTTTCTAATGACATGAAAGATGATTCATTTTAGTTATTTTGAACTTATAGCTAACAGCAAGGAAAAGGAGCACTTTATTTAGACCTGTTCTTGACAAGCCTGTGTTGACCTAGGGTTCCTATTATCTTAGGCACATTACCAGGTGGGATCCCACTGTCTTAGACACATTTGCTACTCTTGCCAAATACTCTGCATACATTCAGTTGTGCCCTCAGAGTACGGAGGTTCGCTCCTTATGTTGATGTATTTGAATCCAGCCATTAAGAGATTTAAATCTACCCAACTGTTCATAGGGGGAAAGATGATACAAGTTAAAGAAAACAGTTCCTTCCTGACAAACGTGTATTTGTAGAATTTCCTCAGATACAGCACACAAACATCCCTTTATTTCAGAAACAAGTATCTGAGAGGTGGCAGTTTTTCATTTTATGTGAAAGGCTCTTCAGAAAACACTTTCTGAAGAAGGGTGGACAGGAAAACCAGAAGGAACTGCATGGTTTATTGCAAACAATACCACCAAGGACATTTTGCTTGTGATAATGTTGTCAATACAGAACAAAATGGGAAAATTATTTCCAGAAGATGCATATCAAGAACTTCTCCAGTAAGGAGTCGAACTGTCTAGTACACTACATGTTGAAGCCATAATGGATGTGATCAAAACCGAAAAAAGAAAACAACCCAGACACACGAATAGCTTTTTACAGTAGGATTCAGCAGCCTACAATAACTCTATTTTATGGTACATTAACCAAGCCCAAAATTCACACTGAAGGCTTTAGGCTCACATAAAGTGATGCAACTCGTCCTACTTAACAACTACAACTCAATCTTTCTCTTAAGGCCTTAGAATTAGTGGCACCATGGGCTGCCATTGCTGAAGCTTTCAGCTGGTTTTCTGTTCCTTCTGGTATCACACTCTGCTCTTCCGCAAGAGTTTGGCAAAAGCACAGTGTTCCCCCAGTCTCAGTTTATTTGGTTACTCAAAACCAGGTGTGTCTCATTCCTTCAGGGCTGGAACTGACATCAGAAGAAATACTTCCAGTACCGACTATCTTAAGGTTGGAATCTTGTGCCCTGAAGTATGTTATATATTTTAACTCATTCACACAAAACAAAGCTTGAAGGCCTTATCCTTTGACAGTATCTTGCAAAAGGACACCGACCTGAACTTTAAATCACTCTGTGCTTTTTCAATTGACCTTTTGCAACCGAGACTGACAGGTTTACTCTTACACAGATAGCACCAATGGTCCAGGCCATTTCCTTGTTCTTGCATATTTCTCTGCCCACATACAGAAGACAATGCATCATTTGCACTGTGCAGGTCATATTGGAGAGTTTGAACAACTGCAATGAGAATCCAGTAACAATCCATCAGCCTAGTTTTCTTCAAAGAAATGAAATTGAGTATCGCAAGGCTGGACTTCAAAGTTGAAGAATTAAAAGCAATTTCAGTCAAGTTAAAAAATGCGTCAACTCAAAGGAAAAAATGTCTATTTTAAGACTGAAAACCTACAGGTTTGAAGATTTGCTAATGTGCCATTGTGAATGCCTTAAAGGGGGAAGCTCTTTAGCAATAACTGTGATGACAGGCTACAATCAAGACAAAAATTGCCAAGCCCAAAACATTGACTTTAGGACACTGAAGAATATTAAATATCAGATACTACTGATTCAATCAGCTAGAGTCACTACTGATTAAATCAACTGAATTGCTGGACGTTTAAGTTTTATCCATCTGCAACAAAAAGAAGGAAACGAAAGACTTGGACCAACCCTGTCTTCTATGCTCTCTTCCAGAGCACAATGGGACTACAGTTGCCTACCTACTCCAGAAAGACAAAAAGCTCATGTTTAGGGCAAATGGAGATACCTGAACGCATTCAACTCCATCCTTGGTGATTTAAATCCTAAAATCATTTGAAGTATAAACCTGGCACGTGCAGCTGTTTCAAAACCAGATCTTTTTTCTTCTTGCAAGTTAACAGTCTGTCAGGATTCTAAGCCTGGGCACCCGGCCCACAGTACTGCACTCAAATCTGTGCCACAGTGGCTGATCTATACAAGACAGGAATCCTGATTACGAGCCGACCTCCCTACCAGATGCCTCGCTGTGCAATTCCAACACTCTTCTAAATTATGCTTACCTCACTCATCTAAAATAAGCCAACAAATCCTCAGGAGCAGACATCATTCAAAAGCAAAATCCCCAGCCTGCTCTCTGCGCTAATCCTTCATTGAGGGATTGAGCCACTTTCCTTGCAAAGCAACACCTCCGGATGCAACGCAACAAGTTTATTTTCAGGCATATCTAAATTTCTTTTTATCTGGCACAGGACATAACGGATAGGCCCCAGTGCTGGGAACAAGAGTCCAAGGGAAAAAAAGAATGGATGACAGTAAGACAACTGCTGATACGCCTGGGTTCAAAAGGAGATCAAGTGTCACACTTTGTACACTGCAGGAAGCTAGTAATATTATCAAATTGACACCAACAGCATATATTGCCCCTCCAAAACAGAAATAATACATAACTCTATTATTTTTGTTTAAAAAAAGAAAAATCACTCTTGTATATCAAATCATAAATATGCTGAAGGTGTAACTGAAACCTGAGACAGTCTCAAAATGTGTTTAAATTACCAATAGCTAAATGTAAACTTAATTTATGTGGAAATTCTAACGTCGCATCCAGGAGAAACCATTTACTCTTAGGCCAATGTTCACCTCTTTTTGGAGCTGCGTTCTCGGCTTCTCTCCCTGGAACTATGCCTGCTTCTATGATGGCTGCGACTCCGGCTGCGGCTGGTAGAGCGAGACCTGTGACGATGGCGTTTCTCACGGGATTTGGAGCGAGTTCTTCTCTTCCGTTCCCGGGAGGCTGAGCGAGACCGATGCCTGCGGCGATCTCGGGACCTAGATCTAGGAACAGAAAGGACAGAGAATGGTCTGCAGTGTTTCAAGCTATTGCACTGTCCTATCACAGGCAGAGAGGAGAAGGAACTTTACAAATCCTACAAAGTCCTTTTCGACTAATGCAGACAATTTTACCATGACTGTACGTGTGGCTACAATACAGCCAATAAAGGCTTCTGAAAGGAATTAAAAATATGGAAAAAAAATCTACTTTTTAAAACTTTAAAATCATCTCTATCAAGCAAAGCTGTAAAACTTTGTGATGCGGTGACAGACATCATCTGCCAGAATCTACGTATCATGACGTTCTGAGAAAAGAGGACTCTAACCTTCCTCTTAGCTACTACAATAAAACTAGTCTGAAAGGTTCATGAATTTGTATGGCATTTAGATTTTCTTCCTTTTTTTAAAATCACTTTGCAATAGACTTCACTGGTGACCTTTTAACTACCTAAGTTAGGAAGAAAGCTCATACTACTGATGGGTCTTCTGTTGAGAGCTAACCAGGTGCTTTGGATTTTAAAAACATGGGTTTTCACCAAAAGGTATTAACCACAAGCTTCTGCTTTGAAGAAAGAGCAATTCTCTGTGTTCTAAGCATTATTTGGGACAAAAAGTTGCATTTTAGTAGCCTCAAAACAGACTACACATACAAACTCAGTAGCATGATGATAAATACTGAGTGGACACAGAGAGATCACCACGTAATAGAATGCTTTGTCTGTAAAGATGGACATCTTAAATTAATAGTGCTAGACAAACTTATAAGGTTCCAGCTTGTGAAAGGCTGGCATCACCGATGGTATTCCTTGGCTGTAGATTTAAATACCTTTTGGCATGCTTGCTGTGGGATCTGGACCTGAAATAAATGGAAAATAGTAGATCAATTTTTATTACAGAATTTTATTATCAAATAAAGTATAATTTAGTAATAAACCAAATGAGCTGACCTGTTATTGTATTTCTTATTTTAGTAGCAATTATTTAAAGGCCTTTTATTTGATGTTAACATATTTGTAACGTATTTACCAGGAAATACATCCCTCTGGCAACTGTTTTGTATTTGTTGGGGGGGAGGGGGGGCGGTTTATATTTATTTTTTTTAGCCCACCATACTACAAACCCAAAAGAATACCTAATCTGTTTTTTGTTTTACTTCCAACCTTTCCACAGAACAAGCTTACAGTTCAAGTCAGCATTCCCACATCTCTTGTCAAGCTTGTACTATGACTGCAACAGTTTTCAAAGTTTACATTGTTAACCCCTGAAGCTGACATGTCAAGAGAACTGCAGTTCAGACTCCATTCCACTTTAGCCCCACGAGGCCTGGAAGCAATTATTTCGAAGAACAGTGAATTACCTTCCTCAGTCATACATTCAACTACTTCCAATAAGGAAAATGTCTAACATCTATAAAGAAAATATCTTACATCTAACAGATGGTAGAAACCCACATGTGTAAGCTCACATCTGTCAGGTCTCAAAAAAGGTACATGCCTGAAAATTACCTCATTTAAAGGCCATTTGTTCAAATATGCAGCGACACTTCTATCTTTAGATTTCAAAAAGGCTTTTTATGAAAACAATTCAGGTTTTAAGAGTTAGAAATTAAATTCACTCTCAATCCTTCTAAATTTCCAAGGAATGCAGACTATCGTGATTCTGCAGATTTAAAAATGCATATGAACTATGACATAGTTTTCCCATTAAACTTAATTAGGTCATTATGCATATGCAATTAAAATAGATCCCTACCTCCTTAGTTTCTCCCTTTCTTCTCTTTCCCTCTCCTCTCTACGTTTCAGACGCTCCTGATTTCGTTTCTCCTGTTTATCAGCCACAATCCTCTAAAAGCAAAAGAATATATTCATTAAGTTACATTTCAAAGTTTCTCAGATGAAGGTGCTATAAAGATAATCTAGACAGTTAATATTCAGTTCCTTCTCTCATGTATATTCCCTTTCCCTTGTGTATGTTATTCCCTCTCTCTTCCTCAGTGTATACATATACATAAGTATTTTTATTCGCAAGAAACAGAAGTTATTGCAGAAGAGCTTCAGCAAACAGATAGGTGTTATATGAAGACCTGAAACATGTAGAGTTATATTAAGCTTTCCACAAAGGGGAATTCATAGCAGTAAGTCATGCCTTTAATGTGAGAGTTTCCATGCCAATGCTATATTATTTTGGCCACTGGGGAAATGCAGAAAGGAATCAGAACTGGGAGAGTTAATTGTTTTTTAACTCCTTCAGTTACACTGTGACAAAGAAATCCTTAGTCTTAAAAGGACTTTGTTGGGCTGATACCTAGTCTTGAGGCTACTTATTGCTGTGTTGTGAACATGAGACACGTAATTACAGAGGATGCTTCAGCTGACAGCCCCCAGGTTGCACTCACTACTACTGGGGACAAGGCACGCTCAGTAGAGGGCCCTCAGATGTGGAACTCACAACTGGAGATCTGGCCAAACCCAAGTCTCGCCACCTTCTGGACATGATGCAAGAAATTCAACTCTTTGTAAAGACCTTCTTCTGAGATGTGGAATTGCCCCAGCAGCATCTTGATTAGATCTCTGAGGAGAGCTCTGAGGAAGGAGGGGATAGTTATTGTTTTCTTCTTTTGTTAGCGAAGTACTTCAAAAGACTATTTTATTGATGCTTTGGGAATGGAAATAATTATCCATGCATTCTTTTTCCGAATAGTGTAAATAGCCAGTTATTATTTCAAACTTGTACATCAAATTATATTTCCTTGGACAACCTCAGCAATCTAACCACAAGCAAAGTTTCTTGCTCATGTGACTCTGCATAATTTCACGGAAGGATGAGAAGAAGCATACATGACCTATTCAGGGCCTATAAGGTTTAAGTTACGGCAGCAATATTTAGGAGCCTAAATAGCCAATACAGTCAATGGAAAGAGTTGGGCTTTATGAAGTGTAAGTCACAGTATCCATGCAAGACAGCTGGAATATTACAAAATATAAACCAAACCAATACACCAAAACTCAGCAGCAGCATTTTCTGCTTTTAGGGATCAACTCACTTAGCTGCTGTCTTTAGTGATTTCTACAGTTGAATGCTTAACTGAGCCTTGAGTTCCATAATTTGCATATCGAGAACATAAATAGCATCAGTGTTCAAATTCATCCTCTTAAATACCAAAAAACTAGAACGTAATTCCACTAAGTCTTTCTTCCTGCACACGACTTTTGCTCAAGACAATGTTGTTTGGGGTAATATTCCAACTGGATTTCAAATCTTCAAGCTATACAGAACATGCAACCTCCATGCAACTATTATTTTAATAGCTAGCTGGACTTCAAGATATAAATTTTTTTTGTATTCTGACTTTGGATAGCTATAGCCTTGAGTTCTTGGAACTTACTTATTTCTTCTAGTGTCAGTTAAGTGTAAAAGCTTTCAAAAGTTACTTAAAAAAAGAAATCAGCTTTAGCTGTTTTTATCTATAGAATGGAATTCTCCTCCTAGTCTCTGTCTGGGTAAAATAAATGAATTGTCTTTAGTCTTTCACCATACAGCAGGCTGTCTGAGCTGCAAATATTTCTGTAGATCTTTTTAAGAAAACTTGGCCGTGTGGTATTGTCCTCCTTATGTATTGGTACCAAAACTGAGGATTTCAACACCAGCCCTATTAACATTTTACCCCAATTAAATAAATATCACTTAAGCTCACTATGTGTTCTTGTATTTTCAAGAGTCTATTTGTTTTAGCCAATCAACTGGCTAAAAGTAAAGTCAATTTTGCTATCTCCTATGACTGCTAAATATGTTTCAACATCACTGTCCTTCAGAATACAGTTTTCTACTTTACAAGCGGAATTGCACTACTTTGCTCCCAAGGCGCACTACTCTGAACATGTGTTTTAATATACCTCTGTAAAAAAGAGGTCATCTTAACAAGTTATCCAGATAACTGATAATAAATTAGAATGTTTAGTGTTTCGTAGACTAACAAAATCCCAAATTTTAAAGTAATATGAAAAAAATCACACGCTTGGAAAGAAATACTCTGTTACGGTCACCTGGTGAATAATTTAGGTAGGAGCACACACATTATACACACACACAAAAATACAAGAATAATTTACCCTAAGTTCCTCAAGCTTCTCTCTTATTTCAATAAATCCTAAATGTAGTTTTCCTCCAAAATGGTCAGCAAGTCGTCGGTCATTGTCATGAAGACCAAGGTAAGCCGAGCACACTTCACAAACCCGTAGCTTCTGCTGCTGAAAGCTGGAGGCAGGCATAGAATTCCTGTATACTTCCTAGAAAAAAAAAAAATCCGTTACTTATCAAGGCGCAGAAATACAAAGACAACACTCTACCAAAGACATACCACAAACTGATAACCAACGTACACCTGCACACACTTTAGTTAATTCACAGTACTCATAAATCAACTGCCTCTTTCAGATACAAGGCAGGTTCCTTATTTTGAAGATTGTATTTAAAAGCAGGACATCAGCAACTGTTTTTGCAAATTAAACAAAGTAGGGTGATTATTATCTTTACTTCATACTGCTTATAAGGATGAACAAACTTTTCATACGCAACAATGAATACATGTTAATACTACAATTACTATGTTAATATATTATGAAAATACTACACCAGCTTTAATTCTGAAGCCAGTTTAAAACAATCGTAGTTTCCTGAAAAACCTACCCGCAGTGTAGATACTAATTGAAAGCATTACCTGAGCAAAACCTATCTATCCTCAGATGACAGACAAGCAATCTCTCTGGTACCATTTAAAACAACTGCAGATGTCTGGGTTTGTAAATTTAAGTATATTGGTGAAATGAGATATGGAAAAGCCCTTGGCGAGTTCTGCCACCTGAACATTACAACAAGGACCCTTTTGACTTGCCCAATACACAAGACACTGACTAATTATCTTCCAATGAAGACAATGGTTGACTTCACTGAAACTCCCCAGTACAAGCCACTTCAGCACACCATGAGGCACAACAGGGCTGCCACAGCAAGAGCCATGAGACCCAACTAGATAAGTCAGTCCAACACATGCAGACACAACTGTCCTGTGCACAGACACAACTGGCCGATACAGCTAAACTAAGATAGATGCATCATCTGTGGAAGTGAGTATAATTGTAATGGTGTATTTAAAGGTAGAAACTTTAACTATGCTGGATGCTGCAAAGTGAATCCTTTAGTTCTATATGAAGCAATTACTTAAGGAAGTGAGAGCAGATAAGACATCTCGCATTACACAGATGTCAACCAATTTTATATTGGACCCTGCCTTCTTCATCCCTTCAGCCTTATATAATCAACTTACTTCTGCTTCTCTCTTCTTTACCCGAGCCTTCTCAACTTCATCCATTACTTTTTGAGATTCTTCCACATTCCCATCAGCTCCAAGCTGCTCTACTTTGGCCAGCAGTTTTCCAATTTCTTCATTCAATTCATGAACTCTTTCAGCCTTGAAAGAAAAAGAAAGGCTTAACACAAGAAAGGCTTTGAATTATGGAAAGCAATGTGAACTACTACTGAGTTGTTATATGCAAAATCGGTAGGACAGAATTAAAAGAAACATGCAGAGATAACTTCTCCAGGTAAAAAAGAAACAGAAGTTGCCTCATGTAAAAACATACACAGAAAGACTCAATTACCCAGTCTATGTACCAACTCCAGAGCAGGATTTTGTTCAGAAACTTCAAGTAATTCACATTGTTGTCTATATC
Source organism: Tapera naevia (assembly GCA_033556795.1). Lineage (NCBI taxonomy): Eukaryota > Metazoa > Chordata > Aves > Cuculiformes > Neomorphidae > Tapera > Tapera naevia. The sequence goes on from JAUMJJ010000059.1 coordinate 393,583, forward strand.
ACAGTCTAACAAAATTAATATACATGCAAGCATTCCTCCCAGCATGTGCATGTACATGTACAGAAAAATAAGAAGTTTCTTTCAGTTAGACAACCTAGATAAAAGCACATCAAATTTTGTTTAGTTTATGGATGAAGTTTTGATGAAAAAGTGTAGGAATTACTGATGTTTCAATGGTGCAATACCACAGAGTCAATTTTCCTGAACTCAAAAATATCAGAGGGGTCTCTTCCCTGCATTCTCCTCCCCGCGCCTTAAAGGTAGTTTTTGGAAGGATAGAGAAAACCTCTTATCCTCTTATCTTTCCCCTCCTCAGTGTGAATTCTCAGAACAGACAGCTTGCCATAACCATGAGTTGGCTCCTTAGAAAACCAGGCCTCCAAGAAGACTTCAGTAACTAGCTTTACATGCTTACTTTAGCTGCAACTTCAGCACTGATCTCTTCTTGGGTTTCTGCTAGTCTTTTCTTTGCCACTTCTGTTCTCCTGTCACAGTCTGCAATAAATGACTGCAGGTGGTCCATTGCCTAGAAGATCAATAAGAACACTGATCAATGCTGTCAAAAACATGAATATTTCATTAGCCTTAACATTTTCCAGGTTTATTAAGACTTAGCCATTTTAAATTTTTATTAGTGAAACCTTTGTAAAACAATAATCTAGCAGTTTATGGTGGCTGATCACATTAATACATAACATTTAAAAAATCTTTGACTACACATTATCATAGTTACAGGTACTTGCAGACATTTGGAAGTGAAACTGTCTTAAGTCTTCTGTAAAAAGCAGTCAGCATTTCTAACACATTAAAATTGTTCAAAGGATATTCACGTTCTTCTCATCCAGCAAATATATGCAATACCATATTTTTTTCATTAGAGTTTTAAGATATTAAAGCATGTTAACACCATTCCTCCAAACAACAATAAAAAAAATTTCAAACCTTTTTGTCCTAGTGAAGACTAAACTTCCCAGCTGGAAGTTCAAAACTGTATTACTCAAACTAGGGTGCACTGAGATATGATTTGTTATCCCTAATACAAAACAATTTACTTCAATAAGCATAGAATTTAAGACTGTCTTCAGAGCACACACGTCTTAACATTTGCTTGCTCGCTATTCAGTAACACTAAGACAGCAGCATCCAGGTTTATGACAATTTGTTCTGTAGAAGGCTGTTAGCATTTCTACCTAGAGATGACTAACAATACAAATCAAATACTTGCATATAATCAAGAAGAGGCAAGTATCCGTCACATGCAAAAGTTTCTCTGCCTCTTTCTGTAAAATTACTTGCCCAAAATTTTTCCTTTTATGTGTACCAAAAGTTAACATTTGTTGCTCAGTTTATCCACTTAAGTACTCAAATTGTGCTTTCTCACCACCATTAAGACAAAATACGTACATCAAGCTCAAAGAAGAAATCTTGATCTTTGGATGCTATTTCATAGTCTGCCCTTAATGCTAGGTCATGCACCTTCAGGCATTCTCCAAGGTCCATTCTCTGAAAAGAGACAGAGGGAGAGAGATGTAACTTTTCAGAAGTGTTACAAGGAATGAAGTTGTTATGATTTTCTATAGCAGTCAAATATTCTAAAGCAATTCATCTCCCCTGTGGGAATGAAAGGACAGTTTAATGCAGCTATAAGACAAAACCAGATCTTTAACAAACATGCATGAATGAGGAAATAATAAAACAGACAGAATGAACAGCTTGTCTTACGCTAGCTGTTTGCATTAGAGTACCATTCATGTCCTGCAAAAATGTTGTTTACTCAAAGTTCAGAAAAATGACTGAAGTGGGACATCCTGTAGTGAATCAAAACAGCTTAGGAGAACCAAGTTCCTGGCAAGTAACTGGCAACTAAATTGTCAAATGTTTCATCTGGACTGTCTGCACACTCTGCAATATCTGTTCCAGTCACATTCATCCCCTGAAATAGCTACAACCACAGCGCCATTGTAAGTGTTGCTTAAAATTGTTCCTGAAGCATTTCAAGTAAGATAACCAAAAATCGAGTCTCAGTAAAACATTCTGCAGATGAGTGAGGATGTGCTGAGTGTTGGACTGCATTCAATAATAAGGGAAGAAAAAGTACAGATATTTCACTTGTAATCTAAAACTGCTCAGGAATGGGCAGGAAGGAAACTTGAACTTGAAATAAGTAGACTGCATCACTGATCTTGCGTGCAACGCCACTGAGATGGTGTGTCCAGAATCTTATTAGGTAACAACTACTGGTTTTAAATCGAAATTTGCATATCACATACCCTAAGGAATGCTAATCCAGTCTGTTCCCTTAAAGTTTGTCTAATGATCAATGTGCACACAACAAAAAACAACCCCCAAAACAACAGAAAAAAAACCCCAAACCAAATCAAACCAAAGCAAAAAACAATTTGTCATGGAAATAAAACTGAACAAAATCAAGGAACCCTCTCTGAAAAAGCACAAGCTGATGTATAAATCATTGAAAGTGATTATTTGTGTCACTTAAACCAGCAGTCTCAGTCAAGTCTACTCTTGGCACTGCTCACTTAAGAAAAATGAATACTTTCCTTGAAAGCACATAATAAAATTTGAACTCTGATGGAAAAAGTTGCTGCTGTTGTGGTTTAATAACAATTTTAGAATAAAAACTAAAAAACTAATAATTTGCATTGTGAGTTTTGTAAATAAAAGATGCTGTAAGCCACTTGGTATCTGAGGCAAATAGGTGCCTTTTTTATTCAAAAAATAAACAAAATCAATTGCTTTCAACAAACAACTGCAACTACACAGGACCTTAGCAATCTTGTTAAATGATGCAAATCCACACAGACCTTGAAGCTGAGGAATACATTACAGGTGTCTATTTCCAAGTCATTAGATACTGAATGATTTAAACTGCAGCACTCTTTCAGGAAAGTACTTCAGAACTAGGAAAGCAACATGAAGGAACATTTTAAAGTAATTTGAAAATCAGACATTTAAAAAGTCCTCCTAACCTTCCAAAAAGTTTGTCTTTATGTTGATTCATCACCTGTACTGATAACTTAAAGATTAAACTGCAAAACTCAATCCTGTTTTATTGAAGCACTGCAGTTCTATATGCCTACATAAGCCTAGTGACACACTTCAATAGATCAGAATACAATGACAAAAAGCTTGAAAAGCATAGAATCATAGAGTCTTAAGGTTGGAAGAGACCTCTGAGATTAAGCCATCCAGCACAGTGTCAGCAAAACATTATTTTAATATGCAATTTACATACACATTGAATAAATGCATGAAATAAACTTCCATCACACTCAAAAACTAGAACTCGTATGATACTACCACGACACACTGTTCAATTTTACATGTGTTTTATGCTTCTTTTCCCTCTATTCAGGTTGGATTTTCCCTCCTCAGGGCAGTACGTTTTCAGATTTCTTTTCTTCTTACTGGGAATTGTACACCCACAGCCTGAAAAGATGGTAACTACTCTGAGCCAGCAGCACCACTGAGAAGTCTTCTGTCCTCTCTTTATCACTGCACTGTGTCACCCCACGCTGGCACATTTGCCCGAGCAGCTGAAGGCAATCTGGGTACTGACAGAGTAAAACGTATCTTAGCAAACCAAAACCAGGTAATTTTTCAGCAGTGTAGCTTTGTCTAACTTGTCAGGCTACCACATAAACAGATGTGCTGAGATGGCAACATAATAGTGGACTTCAGCAGCCAGGATCTCTTACAGTAGCAAGATGCCACTCCAGAGACTCTTGAATAACTTAAGTGATGTTAGCAGCAGCAGTTCTGGGGGATGAGGGGGGTGTTACAGAGGATCTCTTTTTGTTAGATGTCTCAATCAGAAGACAGGAAATTCTGGCTCCTATTCCCCTCTCTGATCCAACAGAATGCAGCCTTATAGTCACGTGGTGTAACAGACAGGGAGCAAGAACAGGCAGGTACAAGAGAAAAGGATTCTTCTTCATCGGTTTTGATATTAAAGAAACAACACCATTGTTGGAACTGTTCCTTAACACAGCCTGTGCTAGCCTTGGCTAATACTTTGAAAGCACCTTCACAGAAATATTACTACTAAATGTCTGTCTTAGAAGTTCTACTAGCAAAACCCAACATAAAGAAACATAAAAAAGAGCACCTGAAATTCTTAAACCAATTTGTATGTCATATGCTAAATTAGGCTAAAAAGCACTTTTGCTTGTATAAGTTCTGCAATATCAGGCAAAGACAATTAGCCTTGCGGATGATTAATTAATGCCAAGCCTATGCTGGATCAAGACTGCCAAGGACCTTAATATGCACAGAGCAACTTACATAATAATTTGGCTTATATGGCTGGCTGCAAAGTAGATGGACAGCAGACAGAAATGGACAGAAGATACAGTAAGACACACTATTTTCATTACTCCACATGTCCACCTTGCAATCTGTTGCCAAGATATGCCCTCTCCTAGAAGTAAAAAACAAGCCTTGGTTATCAGCCTTTTAAAGATCAACCTATCTGAAATGTGCCTATGAGGGAGACTCATGTTCAGATACTGAGCTACTACTGAAGGTTTAAAATGTTTTTCACTGTTGATACACTGACTTTCAGACAGGTTGACACGACTTAAAGTGATTTAGTAAAGTCCTGAGGCTTAAAGTAAATAAAGAAAGGTGAAAACATAACAAGTCCCCAGGCTAGACATAACTAAAGTTTACTGAATATGTGAAGTCAGGTTCTGGGGCTTTTTGTAGTTACTACACTTCTAATGAACATTAAAACCAGAAAAAAACCCTACACATTTGGAGAATCTTTCTTACAGTGAGATCTATTGCTGAAGATTAGTCTAGAAAATAGTCTAGTCAACCACATACAAGGCAGGAATCCTTTTGCTATTGCCAAGCTCTGCTTAAGAAACACATGCCTTCTACTAAAAACTTGCTAACTCTTTTCTGTAATACTTCTTAAATTTCCTGGTGTTCAATAGACAATTAAAGCTACTTGTTTTTTACAGAGCTCAGGTCCAGACAACCAGCTTTTCATCCTCAGCAACCTCATATTAAAATGAATTAGTAATCACTTTTGTCATTCAATCCACAAAATGGACACTTTCAGTTTAACAATGACACACAGCTTTGCTTCAATCAAATCAGGTACCAAAACCAAGAGATAAGTATGACGAGACACAGAAGAGCTGGCCAAGGACTTGGGCAATGGAGAATCTGAAGAGTTTATCAGTAAAATAAACGTTCATTCAGAGTAGCTGACACTAATAACTGAATCGGACACTGAACTCTGATGTGATGTTGTTTATGGAACATAAAATGAAGGTTTTCTTTTCAGATCTTGAGCTACCTACAGCAAAACTCCCATTTTGGCACATTTACGCCTACTACACATTCCTCTGACACCAGAGATTAGATTATTGAATGTACTCTACATGGAGTGCAAGAAGAGCACAGAAAAGTCAAATTACTTGAAACACAGAAGACTGATGCTGAGCCAAGTGTGATACAAGAGAACACACTACTAATGCTTCTAAAATCAGCACACATCTTTGACAGGTTTTGAAACAAGATACTCTAAGCAGTGGTTATGTAGAGAATTCTTTCTAGCTATAAAGATGCCCCTGCCAAAGCAGTTCACACTCAACAAGAGATGGCTTTGTTGTTTGATTGTTTGCCTAGGAAGATCTGACATGACTGAAAAATTTATATTGGAGCAATCCAATCTCTTGCTTTATCAAATTGTCAAGGCAGCTACTGGGGCCTCTATGAGAACATCCTTGTTACTGGTAAAAAGCAGCTGCAGATAAAACTCATAGCTGAGATCTTCCTTGTTATGGAACTCACTTCTCATCTGTACTAACAATTTTGTTTCTGCAGATTTCTAGACTTGTGATAAAGCCCATCCTTTCTTGTAGGCAACACGTGTTCAGGATGATATAAATGAGATTTAAATTCCCTGACTCCACTAATGGGGTTCACTTCTGTAGAACTTCACTAGCAGAGAGAAATGCTGAGCTAAAAAGAGGCAGAAATTAAGTTATTAAAAACCTCAGCAAACACTGAAATTTCCAGGTATCTTCAGAAGTATAATAGTACTTTAAAGATATTTCTCCCTTTAATGATACTCTCAGTTCTGCAGTCTTAAGTCCTTCAAACAGATCCCCACTGAAAGACAAAACCAGCAGCAGACTTTATTTTCAAATGAGATATTTCAGTGTTTACACAGTATTTGGTCTTAAAGCTTGACTATATAATACATTAACACTGAAGTTACATAACCATGCAGGAAGTAACAAAAAAAACCCCATCACCTAGATAAATTAAACCCATTAAAATGGAATATGGTGCAATCAGTTCACTTTCCTGGCACCAGTGAAGGAATTTAAGAATATGTTTCAAGAGACTGACATGATCACTTGCCAGGATAATGGAGCACTTTTATAATTCATCATCACTAGGCTGAAGGTTACAAATTGAGGTAACTTACGCAAGCCTAATTTAATTTGATGTGCAAAGCTGAAGCAGTTCACATGATCAAATCAGTTCAGAACTGAAAAGCTGATACCCTCCATCAGAATGCCTGCTTTTTCTGACACTACAGCAAATCATCACACTAGCACACCTAAGTTTTAAACATGGAAATAGTTCCACTGAGCCAATGGGGCTACTGCCAAAGAAATCAACTCCACATTAAAATATCTTACTAACACCTATCTGCAGACGTGTGAACTATCCAAACATCTTCCACAGTAAAAGGAGATCTAGACAGTACAACTAGTGAGCCTAAATGGACTTGGCCCTCCTTGAGAGGGATACCCAGTGGCAGGTGAACCTCTGCTACTTCTGCTACTTCAGCTTCTGACTTCAGCACCAGCTTCGACACCTAGCTCCTCAGCTGAAACCTAAATTTAGATATCTTAATCTGGAGCTGAATTCCACCCCTAATAAGCTTAAAGTTAATCACATATTGAAGTATATTACTAAACCAAGGTCTCAATCAATATGGTTTTAGTCAGCAAGAGTCCAAAAGAACAGAGTGTGATAAATTCATGAGCAGCTAAAGATATGCTTTACTGAAGGGCTGAGCTGACAAGAGAGTACTTTGAGATCTGTGTAAATAAAACGCAAAGAGCAACGCTCCTCAACAAATAAACATAAATACAAATACAAAGTGAACCCACTGAGCATAACGGAGGTTGTCAACCGTGGTTTGCAAGACCACATACAGTGTTTGTGACTTTTCTTTTTAAACAGGGAACCAAATTCAAGCTAATAAAAAGCTGGATTTCTGCAGAAGTGTTGAACTGCTTGGGCTCTTCGAAGACAGATAGCAGGTTACTATAAATATTCATGACATTACTACATTTAACCTTACTAAAGGTATTTGCTTTAAATCTTCCCACCTCCTCACTTTCATTAGCACTCAGCTATGCCTTCAGAAACATACAAAGACGGAAAATCTTACTACATATCTTGTTGAACCTGTCAAAGGCACACAGAGCATACATGCAGGGAATGTTGCTCGTACATCCAGAGAATGCTGCTTAATAGGTTTGTACTATTACAAGGCAGTCAGATGACTCCTACATGTGTAGCTTCAGTTCTAATCTCATAATATAGATAAACATAAACAAACTTTTTTTGTCATGCTGATGAAAGAACCATGATTTGGGACAAAAACCCCAAGCCTGACCATCAGCAACTATTAACGATAAAAAAAACCCCAAACTTAAGACTGTTGACCCTTTAAGACAAAAAAAATTACTTAGATTTGCTAACTTTAAGTGATAAATTATTCACTATGTGTCAGCAGCCAGGGTTTATAAATTCTTACTAATACCTCATGATACAATTCTCAACTTTAAATGAACGCACTAACTTATGCATGTGAACCAGCGCCCAAGTGACCATTATGAAAAAGCAGCACTAAACCATGAAAAAACGTTAGTTAAAAATGAAAGAGCTTTTGTGAGAGGCATTGTCAGAGAGCAGGCTGTGGACAGACGTGGTTCTACAACTTTGAACACAAAGCTATTTCTGTAACCGATTAGTTTACTATATCACAGTATCACAAGGTTGGAAAGGACCTCTGAGATCATCAAGTCCAAACTATAACCCTACACTAACACCAACACTAACACCAACCATCATCTAAACCATGGCACTCAGTGCCTCATCCAGTCTCCCTCTAAACACCTCCAGGGTCGGTGACTCCACCACCTCCCTGGGCAGCCCATTCCAATGGCCAATCACCCTTTCAGTGAAGAATTTTTTCCTCATATCAAGTCTAAACTTTCCCTGACGAAGCTTAAGTCCATGCCCTCTGGTTCTGCCACTGGTCACCTGAGAGAAGAGACCAACCCCTGCCCAACTACAACCTCCTTTTAGGTAGTTTTAGAGAGCAATGAGGTCTCCCCTGAGCCTCCTCTTCTTTAGACTAAACAGCCCCAACTCCCTCAGTCGCTCCTCGTAGGGCTTGTGCTCCAGCCCCTTCACCATCTTCGTTGCCCTCCTCTGAACACATTCCAGTATCCTAACATCTTTCCCAAATTAGGGGGCCCAGAACTGGACACAGTATTCAAGGTGAGGCCTGACCAGTGCCGAGTACAGGGGGACGATAACTTCTCTGGTCCTGCTCATATATGGCTCATACAACTTCAAAACCCATTTCAAATAAAAAGATAATCACAGAGCACAATGTATTTGGAATCACAATTTGATAAACTATGCAATCATTTTATATTTGTTTACATTTTTGCTGTAGGGACTCACTACTCTACCTACGTCTTCCCTGTAGCCCATTATTCCGATTGCCTTTAGAAGTGGACTACAAAATAATCCAAACCCATACTCCCCCCGTCTCTCCCCAAAGTGACACCAAATCATCTCCTGCAGGCACTGAGACACCAATGGCTAAATGACTTCGAATTTTCAAGTCTACAAAACCAGAAACCCAGTAGCACAAAAACACATCCCTAAATAAAATGAAATAAAATAACAACTGAAGCTTAGTAAGCGATGACTAGAAAAGTCTATTGAGAAAAGTGTGATGTTAAGAGGGTAACTGATAAAAAATGAACTGCTCTGTTGGCAACAGCAGCCAAAAGAACAAATTAAGTTTCAAAATACAGCTAATTCTTATGGCTTTACACTCAAGTCAAATATGCAGGGTTCCTTTAAACACAAATTTATCGTTCCTTTAAATACAAACAGCTCTGAATAAGCAAGACATGGAGAAGTGCAAATGAAAGATCAGAAGAGTTGGAAGCTGTGCATTGTTGCTCATCTAGGCAAAGGAATTTTCCTAGTAAAACTCAAAACTTTAATTTGTATGGATGCTTTCTTCCTGAAATGTTTCTAAATGTTAACTAAAAGATAGATATGATCAAAGAAGCTTGAGGAAAATATCTACTGCAAATGTTCTGGAGAATTCTAGAAATAACAAGACTTTGTACAGTACTCTTAAAAGTAAGCACAGACTTCATCTAACAAGAGAAGAGAATATATGCAGAAATCCGGACAAAGAGAAACTCTTCAATCTTCTAAGAAAGGTATACAGGCACTATTATCACCAATACATACTGCAGCCTGGGGAAAATGATTTTATTGTCAAGGGAAATCAATTCCTTGCAGAGTTTGGGGTATTTGGCCATTAAGGAAAAGAACACACTAAATAAACAGAGCCTACTCATATGAGTCAGTTAATTTGTCTTGTGTTATCTGTGAATGTCCTCCTTGAATGCTTTTGAAAGTGTGGGTGGATTGGTATACCATAGAAGCCTGCATTTTGCAGACTAGAAGAGTAATATGCAGTTCACAAGGACCACACAGATAATCTTGCTATACAAAAAACCAATAGCAGTTCATGTCCAGTATTTTACCAATAACCCGGTCAATGAAGATATTTAACCCCATAACGTGTCCCCAGAGAACTTATTCTTCCAGAATCAAAGATCTGAATGACTTTCATATTTTTATATTTTTTTAAATTCCAATCTTTGTTACCTACAGATCTCAAACATGAAGTTGCACCAAAATTTTCCTATGCAGACTCTGGACAAAACTCCACAATCGTTTTCCAAGTCAATCATAGACTGTTTAGTCATAATGCACTCATCTTCCCCTTTTAAAAACTGTGCTATTAAGACAGAAGGTCCATTTCTTCATGACTAGGAAACAGCAGAACCTCCTGCAGTTCAGATAAAGCCTGTCTCTTATGAGTCACTTTCTACTACTCCCACTAAAAGTGTTAAACTGGTCAGAAGAACAAGAGATTGATGTTCATTAAGTAGTTTAGTTCAGAACTTCAATAAGTAGCTCAGTTTAGTACTCTCCAAGCAGCAGAATCCAGAGTGAGACAGGTAAGAACTTTCAGTGAGGACTAACACATTGGGTTAGTGGGCCCAACCTACGTGCTTGGCCTGCGCCACAGGAGGCGTTATTGCATGATACTTAAAACTATTAGAGTTCTAAAGATAAACATTTGCTAAAGACAGCCATTCTAGAAATCTTTGTTTATAGAAATTAGACACAATGAAAAGCTGTCAAATTGATCTTTTAATAGCATCCTCTTGTGGACTCTGACCAATGACTTCGTATGTTTTTATAGGACACTTCTGTTCCTTCCCCCAACTATGAGCTGTTTTGCTCATCACAACCAAAGCACTGGACAACAGAACAGATGGGTTAAGTTACATAAATTATTAATTAGCTGTAGCTGCCGGAGATCAACAAATACCTGAAAACTGTGAAGAGATATTACTAAGAACAAATATAATTCAATTTCTCCATTCTTATCTAAATAAAACACACGACTTAGCTACATACAGTTCCAGAGAGCACATCATGAGGGCAGCAGTTGAGAAGGTGGCTCTTGCACACTCTGTCATCACTGAATTTGATGCGCTGACGGGTCGTGTCACCTGCAATATAGAAACCAACACATTCCAGGTTAGAAATCCGGGGAAGTCAGACATGTTCTGCAGGTTACATGCAAAGCATTAACACTGCCCTGTCACACAGTGAAGGCCTATGTAAACTAGAACTTAAAACACTGTGAGCTTCTTTGCCAAATAACACCAAAACCACAAATATGTATTTTAAATCTCTATATTGCTATTTTAAAATCCCCTCACACTTCCCCTTCAAAAATGCAGCGTGAAAAGTGCTTGAAACCAGAAAGACAGCATTAGCTTAAACACTTTGCTACAATAGCATTTATTAAATGAGCTATATAATGGTCTATTCAGATTTTGCATGAAATAGTGATGTATTTGTATGCAACATTCAGCATATAAAAGCAGCCTCATAAACACAAAATGATACACATCAAGTCTTCACCGAATCCCACCTGACATTCATTTTCTGATTTTGCTCTTGGATGCAATGCACCCTCTTACTTATGGTGGGAGCAGCATAAAAAGTTGGCAGAAGAATGATTTGAAATGCTTACAAACCTGAAAAAAGTCAAACATATGGACAGAGCCTATATGCAAAAATATTTTACAGATGTTTGCATATCTCTGTATCGTAAGTCTTTTTTTTTTTTTCCCTTATCTTTTCCACACGTTGTTTGTTGGGCTGGGAACATCTTAATTTTATCTTCAACATGGCAGGTTGTAGTTCCTGCATCAGCAGAAGCATCAACCTGCCCACACACTGAGCTCCAACCGCAAGTTTAAATAACTTCAGCTTGGAGTGAGACCTAAAGTTTTCAAAACAAAGTAACCAGTTGGTATTTTGGGGATGAGGGTGGAAACATGTTTTCCTTCAAGTCATAACATAATTATCACTGTTTGAATTTGGAAGAGAGACCACTGCTACAGTTCTCTTGTTCTTAAGACACAGGCATGATCAAACACCTTAATCTCTCTCAGGATGTGTCTATTTATTAATTTTTCAAAACGTAACAACTTGTTAAAGTTTCTAATAATTGACAATCTACTGGTGAATTATCGAAGCAAGGAGGGCTGCTGGGAGGGGGAAAAACTTACAGGAAGTTCAGATAGCAGTATCCTCCATTTCAAATACAGCAAAAATGTAGATACTTTTTACAGTTATTAAAATTTTTAATGGCTTCATAACCTGAAACAAGGAGAATTTCTAATCTATTAACTCAAGAAGCCAAATTCACTACTGAGTTAACTACAACAGGGGGCAATAAAAAACTTGCCTACTATTAGACAAGCCTTTCTTACTATTATGTAATCAGATTTTAAAATATCAGTTCTATGCACAGGATGATAATATATAACATTTTCAGATGGGCCAAGTTTCAGATTATTAAGCAAACAAATTTCCAAAAACACCACATCCTTAATTTGCCTGTGGGATACAACAGTTAAAATTGTAATCCACAGGCTAAAGACAACTTCAAAGCAGTTCAACAATAGTTTTTCTAGAGGGCAACCTTACTGCTTAGTTATATTTACACTACTAAAAACCGACAGCAATCCCTTTGTAACCATGCCTGCTATTGGAGTAAAGAGTTTTGAGTTTTCCTTTTCTTTTGGTTTGCTTTTTAGGAGGTGGATCCATATTTTTTTTTAAACACAACTGCGTTTGTTCCACATTCATTAACACATCTGAAAAGTTATTGATAACTCACGGCTCGGCGAATGCGGGGCCTTTCTGACACTCCCTTGCAGATTGATGTAGGCAGGCAAAGATACATTGAACCTTTATAAATAAAACAAGGGGCCAGATTGTTCAGTTTGTATAGAATAATAGACTCTGCCAGCAATTTTAACACAGCATCTAGAAATACATGTTGACGGCAAAGATTCCTCTATATAAAGACACATGAACAAAATCACAAAATGTATTTTGAAAAAGACAGCTGATGGCCTAATAATGACAACTTATGAGGAGTTGAGGAGTTACCAGGACCAGAAACTGCTGAAAGACTCATGGCTCCTGGCAAGTAGCATTTTCACAGATGTTACCTCAACATCTAAACGTAGCTTTTTGCATACCTCTACCACAATTAGGAACTGATGCAGCAATACAGTCTTTTTCATCTAAGTGGCTACCACGATAACCACAATTGCCAAACTGAGATAAGACAACATAAGGAAAAAAAAGTATCAAAAACTGATCAGTGACAGCCTCAAAAACACATTCCACATTTACATTTTACATGCTTATTCTTTCTGCATTGTGCCTTTGATCTAGTATTCAGATTTTCCGAAAGGTTCCCATACACAGAACGCTGATATTTACCTTTTCCTTCCTATCAAAAGCAGTTTCGTACATTTGCATTTAGTTTTAATCTACATTGTTTCAGAAGGAAAAGTTTATCAAAAAGAAAAGGTACCATATAGGACATAGCATATGTGTTACGAGATACTAACGACGACTGTTTCCTGTTCCTCTGGCAGCTCATTACAGAATCTGGCAGCCCTATAAGAAAATGCTTTTATTTCTTCATGAATTTTGTGAGCTCCAATACCCCTAAACAGTGCAGATCTGTTGTCAAAGACAGAAGATGCATTCTGCTGCTAACCTACACATCAATCACCTCGAGCAGGCGATGACCTAGGTTCTAGATGGCCTGCTGGGAGGGAGGAATAAAATCTACAGATCCATTATACAGCTGACATTCAGACGATACAAAAGAGACTTTTGCCTTCTAAGAATTAAAACAAGACAAACAGATGTGTCCTTAAGCCAAGGACTTCAACAGGCATCAGACAACCAAGATGCTACTTGTCTTTGTCAAACTGTACCTACATTGATACACCCTTTGTATGGTCAAACAATTACATGAATGCTAAGCAGAGTATTTGAAAAAAAGTTTATATATTCTGTCAGAAAATATAAACTACGTACCAAATAGCTGCAGTCATCTAAATTTTAGAAGTATCCTTAAATGTTTATAAAGAGTACACTACCACTGTTATTTCAAACCTTATCACAAGTTCTATTTTAATATATAAATAATTTGATTAGCTCAGAATAACAACTTATTTAACCCTGCCTTTCAAGAACAGCAGAGTATTCACCTAGTTGATCTTTGAGATTCATGTTCTTTAAAGAAATCAAAGTAGTTTACCAGGACATTACAGGAGTCAACACTTATCACTATTCTATGAGCCATTCTTGTGTTTCCAATTGGATTTTCTCCACTAAAAAAAAAAAATTGATAAAATTTATATGGATATAGAGAATAATTTTCCTCAATTAGCAGCAGCTTTAGTTTTACTTAAAGTACCTGGCCCAAACCACATTTCTCTAAGAGATTACTTTCCAGGTGAACAGAGAACTCTGAAACCAAACTGAAACCATTCAAGAAAAAATTGCCAAACATCAAGGAAGTATCTACACTTGCACGTCTCATATCCTTTATGCACGTAAGGAAACTGAACACTATGACCACAAATATTTAAGAGAGGACAGTAATGGAAACTTTCTAAAGGAAGTTTTCTAGTTTGTATTAATCATGCTGACTACAAACGTAGTACCAATATTCCGGACCAGTGCATACTGCTGAATAAGGAGCACCCAGAGGTTAAGAACACAACGTGCATTTGTACCATACAATTCACTCTGAAGTCCCAAGTCTGACCTATTAACAAGCCTCCACAATGACATTCCAGTTCAGTGTATTTTAATCACAAACCAGCAGAATGAACACTTAGGCATCAACAACGCTTAGCATTAGAACACGCTTGTAACAATGATTTGTTTGATCCAGCATCTCTTACTGTTCTAAGGTGTCCTAATGCACTAAAACCAATCCCAGTGCATTGATGAGAATTACCCTTTGTATTCCAGTGGTAACCTCCAATCAGAAACTAATAGCATAACCCATGCTAGAACAACAATGTGCATTTCACACCACTGACTTCCTGCACTAGCCTACATCAACCAAAATCGGTTAGCTTTCCACTCCGATTTTTGAAGCCTGAGTCCCAACACATTGGCAGGGGATTCTGAAAGCTTTACAAGCAAAGAGCTACTAATTTGGCAGAATATCAGGTTAAAGTCCACATATTAATTTTCATCAGCAAAGCAAGACCTGTATAACAAGTATTCCTCATCATTACTGAGCTGAGGCTTATGCAGTCACAGGAGATCCTGTTGCTACACACTGAGTAGGCAGGTAATTCTGATATTCTTGTCACCAACACTGGATGCATCTTTACCATAACACTGTTAGAATAGTAAATTTCTAGGCAGGACTGCTTCTGTTTTACACTATGACTGAATTCACACTTGTGAATGCAGAACAGAATTAAGCCACTTTTTTTGCAAATGCTTTACAAGTGAAACAAATACAGGAATGACTTTCCATGAGGTATGACTCTGTCCATTGGCTTCTTTATAAATGCCATTTCTTAGGGTGTCCCAAACCCAGAGCAGAAAAAATTCTCAAGTCAGTCCTTTGCTATTCCCTTCATTAAGAACTAAAGGACCAGGACTTTACAACAAAGCAAATACAGGCAAGTCACTAAACATGATCGCTGCTCTTCAAGCCTTCTGATCACTTCTGACTGATTGACAAAGAATCTTTTCATGAACTTTATGTGTTGCTACTACTTTCAGATTTCTAATCAAATATCCATTCAACATTTCCAGTAGATTTTGCAGAAATTCATGTATACAAGGTACTTTTTTCTGGCCTTTACTTTGATGCTGATCCATATTTCAAAGAGCAGCATTCAGAGGAGGCTCTTGGCTCCCTAACCTGGGTCTCAGGCCTCTAACTCTGAAGCTACCAAATGGCTCGCAGCCCACCAGTAATGGGCCAAAACGTATCCAGACTGACTTAGATCTAAAACAGCATACTGTCTTCCACCTACAAGTGTAAAACAAAGTGGAAAATAAAATCTATGTATCCTGAAAAACCAACCTCAACCCACCACCCATCCATCCTTAAGTACACAGAGAACTCTTCAATAATCCCACATGCAAAGTTTAAAAAAATGGATTACATGTTCTAGAATACATCTGTTACCATATAAAGAGTGTCACCAAACACATGATGGCTAAGATAAGCACAGGAGTGTCACTTCAACTCCTCCCAAAAACGGAGGACGGAAAAGTCACACATCAGTAACCACTGCCAAGGATAACTGAAGTGGGTAGCATAAAACAGAAAAACGGACTGTGATGTGAACAGATGCAAATAGGATACTTTAAGTTCCAATGCCAGAAGAAAATGATCTAGCACAAGAGATGTGCTTTGCTAGGAAGAGTTGAAGAACTTAAAGACTCCAAACACAACACATTTCATACAAGTGGATTCTGTATATCTAAAGGCTCAAAATGTTTTTCTGGTAGTCACATAGTATATTTGTTAGGATGTTCGGGAGAACATTTTCCTGACCACATGTAAGTCTCAGAAGCATGCACAAATTTACCTGTCTCTTAAGAAGATTCTAATTAACTTTGCTAGATTTTCATATTTCTAAATAACCTAATTGTGATGTAGTGGCAACTATTAAAAATTGTTTCACTTATTTTATAAATGTCTCGATTCATTTAAAACAGGATCACTCCTGTTCCCTAGAGAATAAGGATGGCAAAACCAGGGTTTAGCTGAGCGTACTTTTAAAAAATGTTTAAATCAATTTTAAAACTGAAAAATAGCATTTAAGAAATAAAACTCGTACTTTTATATTAGCATCTTCCTAATACTTGGCAAGTTCCCGCAGCTCTGGTCATCAACAATAAATTCAACTCAAAATAACCTTTTAACATATGTAATAAAGCCCTTTAGTTCAACCACTAACAGTAAAAAACAATATGAAGAGAACATTTGTATGTAAATACACAAGATTAGCACCTGGTCTTCAGCGCTCTTTATTTCTTGATACTTGGGAAACTCACGCTATGTATGCAGTAGTTCATATTTAAGCCTCTCTATTTAAATGTCAGGTTACCAGTACTTGGAATGACAAACTTCAGAGATTTTCCCAACCTGCAGTCATGACTATATTAAAGCTGTCCAGCTTTTTACCAACATCAAAATCAAAGCCACTTCTTTTTCTTTTTAATTTTGGCATGGTCCACATCCAATCCAGTTTTCCACTTCTTGTCAGAAAAGTGTGCAAGAGAAGTATAGGTATATTTAAGGTACTAAAAAAACAACACACTTGTTTTTAAATTTAGTGATTTCCCAGGTGTGTAAAACAACCATACGCGCCACTTACAGAATGATTTCATTGTACTGACATTAACGTACAACTGCTTTCTAGATATCCCAGATGAATTCCGAGAACTGCAACTCACTGCAAACACCCAAAGAGCATCTGCCAATCCCCTTCTGTTTCACTTCTTTGTCAGGTGTCTGTCACACGCGACAAGGCAAGCACAGAGCAGTGGGGCACCGGCCCGCCAGCTGGCAAGAGGCTGCCTGAATCTCACACCCTGACAGGTACCCCCAACCATTCATCATGCATTGAGCAATGCCATGTGACTACAAGTGCACCTACTCCACTGCCAAATTCAGGGAGGCAGCAGGTTGCCAAAGCAAGTCACAAAGCTCTGGGTTCTCCCTGCCTGCATGCACAGGGCCCTCTGGGAAAGGATTACAGCAAAGGGACAGGCCCAGAGCTCCATATGTAGTTCTAGACAGCCACAAGCTGGGCAGCTCTGCTTGACATGGGAAGCCTCCTTAGAAGCACAGTTTATTTTTCCTAAATATTCATACAGCAACATCAGCAGGTATTTTCTGAATCAAGATGACCACAGAGCTGTGCTTTCTAGGTGTTCTCAGAGCTCAACAGCAAATCCATATCAACATTTCATAACTACCTCTTTCAAGCTTCTCCATTCTGGCCCCAGGGACACC
This sequence comes from Tapera naevia, assembly GCA_033556795.1. Lineage (NCBI taxonomy): Eukaryota > Metazoa > Chordata > Aves > Cuculiformes > Neomorphidae > Tapera > Tapera naevia. Next base: position 411,359 of record JAUMJJ010000059.1, read on the forward strand.
AGTTTTAATGAGCGTGCACAAACTTAAACAAATTACAGCCTACACTTGTCTCCTAAAACCATGTTTGAGCATCTCATTGCAGAATTTTCAAAAGCATTTTCAGACCACGTTCTATACTCTGTGTTCAGACCACGATCTATAAACTTCAAAAAAAGTAATATTGGCTACGTACCCAGACAACAACATTGGCTTTTAATTTACCTCCCAGTTCATTCTATTCTCACTGAAGAGATCAAATGTTTGACCTCCGCCTTCTCTAATGTAGATAAGAATTTTAAATTGCACATTATAAGCTCCTCAAAAAAATCCAAACCAATCCCATTGCCACCAAAAAAAACCTCAAACTATGTGCAGTATAAATTATTTTAATTGGGAAATTAAAAAGCAGTTTGATAATTCTGAACAACACAAAACACAAACCACCCAAGAAAGACTGGGCTGTTTAGGAACATTTTGAACTCTATTGTGTTGCCAGGCAGAGCAAAATCAAAGGCAGTGGGGATAAATGGTGAAACGAAAGCTACAGTCTACTGAGAAATTAAAAATTTGCCACATTCTAATAAAAAACTTCAATTTACATATTTGTAGGAAGAGAGTACTGGTCAAAGGTGAAAGGAACATCAAAAAATAAAAAAGACTCCAAAACCCGTTACTCTCAAGGCTAACAATATTTCAATGACCTTGAGGCTGGCCTTGAATTTACTAAGTACCAGCTCTGCAGAAAAATATGATTTTCAATGCTCCACTGGATTTTTTTTTTTTAAGAGAAAGGTGTTACACTGAGATCCTCAATTCCCCACTTAATCCAACAATGGAAGTCTGTTTTGCAAACAGTCTTTTCTCCTTATCCTCCCCTATCCTGTCAATTTCATTTGAAAGCTTCCTCTCTGAACAGTTCAGTACACTTGGTTTAGGAATTACAGGGTGAGTGGGAGGAAGGAATTCAACTATCAATAAAGTGATTTCTCACAAAGCTAAAGGAAATCTTGTCTGAAATTGCTCCTCCTGCTGGTTTAGATCTTAGACCCTTAACATTTTTAAGCAGCCATCACAGGCAAATCACACTCTTCTCCCACCACCCAACAGAAAAAGCATTCATGAATTGAAACAGCCACAGCCCTTTAAACTGTCTGTGTCCTCTTAGGCAGCTCCAAGACAGCAATCTAGGTGCCAACACTGTGAAGACTGGAGTTTCATGAGACAATACTACTTTGCCAAGCACTTAGCCATGTGCAGCCACAACAGGAAGTATTTGAAAGTCTTCCAGGCCACGACAAAATCACTCTTAAGTCAGATCCTGCACGATGACTACTCACTAACAACCCCTGCTCTGGGAGGCAATCTCCACAGAACACTAATTCCCCAATGAGATTATCGTGTCCCTGAATAAAACAACTAACTATAAGCACTTAGCAGAAGGCATTCATGATATAGTGGATATGTGAAAGCTAGTTACATTTATTTAGAATTCTAGATTGTACTAAAAACAAACAAAAAAAAGCTGTCAGAAAGAACACATTACCCCAGTACCAACCAATGACTGGAACATGCAAGGTGCACCCCAGTCCACACTTTCTACTTGGTGCACAGGAAAGCAGGTAACCATTAATTCAGCATGGAGCTTCACCAAACGTGTAATACATGCTGAAAGTAAGTATGACATGCAGAACATTCAAGTGATATCTAATTGCAGTCTACCCTGGAGTGCAGTATTCTCTTGTTTATAAAATGCTGCATGGCATAACAACAAGAGGGCTCTTCTAGCTGTCCTGAAACTACCTGGATTTATGGACGACTGCCAAGTCAAACTTTCATACTGCTCGCCATGCACCCTGACAAAAATTCTGAGCAACTTTACACAATGATAATTCTTCAGTTCACTACATGACCACAGAGCGATCTGAAACCTGACTGTACATCTAGTATCTCTCTCCTGGGACTACTGCCTCTAGACGTCAAGCTTTTAGCTAGCGGCTTAGGGCTTGTTTGGTTTTAAAAAGGGCTTGTTCACTTGGGTTAACCACGTTCTCTCAGAGAGCAACAGCCAGATCCACTTGCTAAATTAAAGCATAGATTCTTTTGGTTGGAAAAGGGTTTTGAGGTCGAGTACCTGTCCACCACTAAACTGCATCCCTGAGCACCTCATCTGCCCATCTTTTCAATATCTCCAGGGATGGTGACTCAAGCACCTCTCTGGGCAGCTGTACCAGTGCCAGACAGCCCTTTCAGTGACGAAATTTTTCCTGATGTCTACTCTGAACCTCCTCTAGCGCAACCTGAGGCCATAACGATGGATAGGATGGGAATTTAGACAAGACTACACCACCGCAAGAGAAACACCTGCTCTACGAAAACGGTTGCTGTTTCGGGGAGAATGTTTTTACTTGCTCCCTGCCCCGGCCACGATCCCGACCTGGCACCCCGGCGCCTCTCTCAACGGCCAGCGGGACGGGACAGCTCAAGGCGCGCCCGCGTTCCGCTGCAAGCGCGCGCTCCGTAGGGCGCGGATCCCCAGCAGCGGCGGGGGCTCCCACCGCCCGGAGAGAACGGCGGGGCTGCAGCCTCGCGGGTACAACCGGGCCCAGCCCCGCCTCGCGAGAGAGGGAGGGGGAAAGGGAGAGGGCCCCCGGCCCGCCAACCGGTACTACCGCGACCTCGGGGGCTTCGGCGGCTCCACCCCCCCCCCGCGGCCTCCCCCCCTGCCCCGGCCGGGGGGGGACTTACCGTCCCGGGACGTGCCCATGAGCTGGTCCAGCATGGCGCGCATCTGGGCCTGCGCCGACATCTTGAGCGCGCGGAGCCGGCGCGGCCCGGCCGAGTCGCGCCGGCAGCGGCCTGCAAGGCCCGAGGCGCTGCGCCTGGCCCTGCCCCTCGCGTCACGGCCGCGCCCGGGCGGAGCCGCTCCCCCCGCCGCCGCCGCGGCGTTGGGGTAGGTAGGAGAGAAGCGGGCACTGCCTCTTGTCTCGCCGCTCCCTCCGGGAAACGCAGCAAGAATTCCGCACTTTACTGCTGCTGCTGCTGCCGCCTCCCCTCCCCCCTCCGCGCCCTCTCAGGCCCGCCACGCGCGCGCGCGCCGGCGGTAACGGAAACTCTCGCGCACGCGCCCTGCGCCCTCCCTCCCCCCGCTCGGTGACGTCACGCCGGGCGGGCAGTGGGGTGCCCGCTGATTGGCGCGGCGCGGCGCTCGGGGTGGAGACACCACTGCGCAGCGAGCTCCCCCCCATTGGGCCGTCGAGCCTGTGGCCTGGCGGGTCCCCCGGAGCGCGCTGATTGGCCGAGAGGGGACGCCCGGGGCGCACTGATTGGCCGCGCGGCCCCGCGCAGCCGCAGTGACGCGGCGGTGCCCGGGCCGGCAGCGCGGCTAAGCGCGCTGCGGTCGCTGAGGGTGCGCCTGGGCGGCGGGGGTTCCGAACCGCCCCTGGGACGCAAGAGGCGGGCGGTGCCCGATGCGGTGGGTCCGCTCCGGGTTCTCGGCTCTGCGAGGGGAGCCCCAAGCGGGACGGCGTCAGCAGGGGCAGCTCTGACGCGCCAGAGCACGTGGTTAACCCACAGCAGAAGAGAAGCGCGGGCTGAGCAACGGAGATCTGGGGCAGCCCTGCAGCCTGGTCTCGTGTTGGCCGGGGCGCTTACCCACCGTTAATACCTGGGTTTGCAGGTGCCCTTTCCCACTTCTGGGAGAACCACCCTTTAAACTGAAGTTAGCGTGACATGTAGTACAGGTTACAGAGCACTGAGATCACATGAGGGTCATAGGAACGTTTTGGGTTGGAAGGGACCTCAAAGCACATCCAGTTTCACCCTCGTGCTGTGGGCAGGGACACCTCCCACCAGCCCAGGCTGATCTAGATCCACTCTCAGTAAAAATATTTTCACAGCTTCTGTCTCCCAGCAGCCTGCGTTTTGTGTCCATCCCTTCCATAACCATCACATGGCCATGTAGTTCCCACAGCCCTCAGTGACTGCCCCAGGGTTCAGTTTTGGCTGTCCACAGCTAGTGTCCTGTTCAGCTTCGAAGCTCAGCTCAGTATAAGTGAGAAAAGAATATGTAAAAAGACATTAAAAATCTCTCCCCCAGTGCTCTGGATTTCACAAGGAATTGCAGAGAAGATGTAATGCTCAGGCAGGAGTCTTCCATAACAAATTTAGGAGAAGATTCCCTACCCATTGCTCCTCAGCCACTCAGAACACGTCCCAGCTTTGTTTTTCCTTTATCATATAAATTTGCTTTTGGTACTGAGCACATTACTTTGGATCAAAGGGGAAGTAACTTGGAGGGATGCAGATACTGGTTAAAATTTTCTCTATTTAGTACCTTTGCATGTTTAGGGGAAACAAGAGAAATTTTAGCTGCTATTTATCATAGAATCATAGAATGGTCTGGGTTGAAATGGACCATGAAGGTCATCTGGATCAACCTACCTGCAGTGAACAGCCACATCTTTAACTCAATCAGGTTGCTCAAAGCCCCATGCAACCTGGCCTTGAATGTTTCAGGGGAAGGGACCTCCACTACCTCTCTGGGAGACCTGTTCCAGGTTTCACCACCCTCAGCGTAAAATATTTCTTCTCAATATCTAGTCGAAACCCCCCCTCTCAGTTTAAAACCATTACTCCTCATCCCATTGCTACAGGCTCCACTAAAAATTTTTTTGCCATCTTTCTTATAAGCCCCCTTTAAATATTGAAAGGCTGCAGTAAGGTCTCTTTGGAATCTTCTGTTCTCCAGGTCGAAAAACCCCAACTCTCTCAGCCTCTCTTCACAAGGGAGGTGTTCCAGGCCTTTGATCACCTTCATGGCCTCCTCTGGACCCATTCCAATAGGTCCATGTCTTTCTTGAGCTGAGGACTCCAGAGCTGGATGCAGTGTTCCAGGTGTGGTCTCACCAGAGCAGAGCAGAGGGGCAGCAACACCACCCATTTGTATCCACACTGCACAACCTTTAGTTCCAGGTACTCTTTAAAAAAGAGTATTTAAAAAAATCTATTTCTGGCCAAATTTCAGCTTTTCTTCCAGACCTCGTTTCAATGAGCCATTTTTTTTTCTGGAGCAATATACAACAGGCTTTGGATGGAGTGAACCTTTAGTCCATCTGAGAAGTAAAGTGCACAATGTAGCATCTGCATGAAATAACTCAGAGCAACAAATACATCACGGCCATTCTCAGGGTATGCTGACATCCTAGAGCTTTCATCTACTGAGCTGCAAATAGGTTGTATTTTCCCACTTGCAGTATCAACATTTGTCTCCCAAAACACCACTGTTTTAACTAGTAAAGCACTGCAAGAATTGCAAACGGCATTTCTGGTCTACAGAACCTTAAAACTTGTAGCCCTTACCTAAGTCGCCTAAATCTGCCCAGTCTTAAGGACCTACTGCACCTACTTACTATACTTTGGGGTTAAACCGTCCCTGAGTTTTACACACAGGGGAAGGAGACTACACAGATTTAGATGAAGTAATTCTATTTGCAATGCTCTTCTGACAGAATACCTTTTTTTCCCCAACAGTGAAAATATACCAAGCACTCCTTTGTCAGTCTTGCTTATGGCTTCTCCCCCAAGTAAACAAGTCTAACATTTTTAGCCACTGAACGTCATCCTTCCTACAGATTTCTTACACATCTTGCATACAACTTAACCCTCTTCTGAGAAGAGGGCAGCAACAATTCAAGTCTTTCTTTTCCCATAAGAAGAGCTTTGCTGTTCCAGATTGCACAACACACAAGAACATGGCAGCCTGATTTCTCTATCAGGTGTAACTGGCAGTTCACTTGAGTTTTTCTGGGATTTATTGTATAAGAACAGCAAGGGAAGGCTACAGTTGCAGAGTCAACCATCAGAGACACTGAGAAACACAACTCATTAAGCAGTATTTACTTCTGAATTGTCACCGCTAGATCACCACCATGGAAAAAAAATCTTCAAGATGAAGGAGTTTTGTGCTGCTGCAGTGCTCACCAAAATCCACTCATGTTCCAAAGACAGTGCCTTCATTCTTGGGAGAATAGGAAATTACACACAGAGAAAATAGCAGAGAATTCCCCCTGTACTTGGCACTGGTGAGACTGCTCCTCAAATGTTGTGTTCAGTTTTGGGCCCCTCGCTACAGAAGGAGCTGGAGGTGCTGGAGTGTGCCCAGAGAAGAGCAACGGAGCTGGTGAAGGACTAGAGAACCAGCCCTGTGAGGAGCAGCTTAGGCAACTGGGCTTGTTTAATCTGAAAAAAAGGAGGCTGAGGGGAGACCTCACCGCTCTCTACAGCCACATGAAAGGAGATTGTAGTGAGGTAGCTATTGATCTATTTTCCCAAGTAACAAGTAATAGAATGAGAGGAAATGGCCTCAAGTTGTAGCAGAGGCGGTTTAGATGGGAGATCAGGAAAAAGCTTTTCACTGAAAGAGCTATCAAGCACTGGCACAGGCTGCCCAGGGAAGTGGTATAGTCACCATCCCTGGAGGTATTTAGAACACGGACAGAGTTGGCACTTAGCGACATGGTTTAGCAGGTGGACTTGGCAGCGTTAGGTTTACAGTTGGACTCAATGATTGTAGGGTTTTTTTCCAACCTAAACAATTGAATTATTCTATGTGACTGGAAAACGCTACCATACATAAATTCCCTTACCTGCAAACTTTGAGGGGCAAATCAACAACCCTTGCAACTCCTTAAACAAAGCAGTTTAGCAGTGAAGCCTTTTCATATTTGTCCACTACAACCAACCTTCCCCTCCCCGCCATGGGGGCTGCTGTCACACCACATCTGCAGAGCAAGGGTGTGTGCCACGTATGTTTGATAAATCATAGAATCATCTGGTTGGAACAGACCTCTGAGATCATCGAATCCGACTGTACGACTCACTAAAACACATCCCTCAGAAACTCATCTACCCATTTTTTAAACACCTCCAGGGATGGCGATTCAACCATCTCCCTGGGCAGCTGTGCCAGTGACTGACTACTTTTTCAGTGAAGAAATTGTTCCTAATGTCTAGTCTGAACCTCCCCAATGGAGGGGAGAGGGATTCCCAACCATGGGGACAGCAAACCAAAACCAACAGAAAACACCAATGGGAAACCCCAGTCCATTCCTACATAGTCATAGAATGGTTTGGGTTGGAAGGGACCTTAAAGCCCATCCAGTTCCAACTCCACTGCCATGGGCAGGGACACCTCCCACCACACAAGGCTGCTCAAGGCCCCATCCAACATGGCCTTGAACACCTCCAGGGAGGGGGCATCCACAGCTTCTCTGGGCAACCTGTGCCAGTGCCTCACTACCCTCATAGTGAAGAATTTCTTCCTAACATCTAATCTACATCTTCTCCCTTTCCATTTAAAGCCATTCCCCCTCAGCCTGTCACTCCATGTCTTTGTAAAAAGTCCCTCCCCCGCTTTTCTGTAGCCCCTTCGGGTACTGGAAGGCTGCTATGATGTCCCCTGGGGCCTTCTCTTCTCCAGGCTGTACAAGTCCAACTCTCTCAGCCTGTCCTCATAGCAGAGATGCTCCTTCCCTCTGAGCATCCTCATGGCCTCCTCTGGACCTGTTCAAACAGTTCCATATCCTTCTTATGTTGGGGATATAAGAAGATCATGCAATCATAGAAGGGTTTGGTTGGAAGGGACTTTAAACATCATTCGGTTCCAACTCCCCTGCCATGGGCAGGGACACCTTCCACTGGATCAGCTTGTTCAGACCTATCCAACCTAGGGAGGGGGCATCCACAGCTTCCCTGGGCAACCTGTGCCAGTGCCTCACCACCCTCACAGCACAGATATAAGGAGATATAAGACAGCCGAGGATATTTATTCAGGAGCAAGCAGGGAGCGTGGCAGGATCCCCTCAGCCTTTCCCTCCGGGCTGCTGCGGCAGCCTGAAGCCCACCAGGCCGGCGACCTCCTCAGGTGAGCGCTCGCCCTTCCCGTGGTACTCCCGGTGCAGCGCCGCGTGCTCCCGGACGCTGCGCAGCAGACACAGGTACGTGGCGGCCTGGAAATGCAGCTCCTGCTGGGCCCGGCACAGCTTCTCGCTGGTCACCTGCAACAAAAATCCCCAGAGCCTTCGCATCTTCCACACGCCCCCTCTCACCCCGAAGCCGCGCGCTGGGGGGCGCGGGGTCACCGCCACCGCGTACCCGGTGCGCGCGGAAAGCCGCGAGCACGTGCCGGTAGGCGGGCGCGTGCCGGTAGGGGCGGCCCCCTTGGCCGCACGCGAGGCGCAGCTCGCGCAGCAAGGCGCGCAGCGTCCGCAGCGGGGACCCCAGCGCCGCCATGGCCTCCGCCCGCCGCCACCGCCACCGCCTCCCTCTTCCCTCCTCTCCCGCCTGAGCCAAGCGCCACCCCTTTCGCCGCGGCGGCCAATGAGGCGCACGCGGGGAATTCGCGCCCTCGTCCGGAGAGGGGCGCGCGCGCCTCCTCAAGAAGTGGCGGGGGAGGGGGGGCACCGCCAGGACGGGCTGTCGAGCGCCGAGTGGAGCGATCGCCTTTCTCCTCACCCCCCTCACCGCAACCGGCGGAGGTCAAGGGCCGAAGGTCGAGCGTCGAGGCGGAGGCCCCGCCCTGTCCCGCTCCCCCCCCGCCCGGCTGCTCTGAGGCCCCGCCCCCCGTCTCTCCCAGCCGTTGGGCGCAGGGGGGAGGCGACCGCCCCCCTGCCCTGCCCGCCGTGGCGTGGGGGGCACTGGCGCGGGCGAAGGCACCGGAGCGGGAACGCTTTGAGGCACAAGAGCTGCTCCTCTGCGGGAAGCTGATTTGGGCTTCGGACTCTTCCCCCGGGGCAGCCCACGCGTGCCAGTGACGTCGCCGGTCTTAAAACGATCTGTGTACCAGTTCTTGGGGCGCTGGCGATACCCACGAGCACGCGGCCTACGCCCAGCCGCCTGCGGAGCTCCCGCAGGTCACTGCCCGCTCGTCCAAACCGAGCAGGGAAAAAATAAATCCACCCCAGATGGGACTCGAACCCACAATCCCTGGCTTAGGAGGCCAATGCCTTATCCATTAGGCCACTGGGGCTGCGCAAACAAAGTGTTCCTGCGTGCCTACTTCTCACCTACCCGGCTCCTCTGCCCTCGATGGGCAGCGCCGCCCCGCGGACCGGAAAGCGCGAGACTGCCTGGAGCTGGGAAAGGGGGGGCAGCGTTGGCACAATGCACCCCGAAGGCGAGGGATACGTTCAGTCATCGTCCTGTGACAGTTTTAAAATGCAGTATTGCCGTGGTTGCCCTGGCTGCAGAAAGGCAGCATCCCGCTGGCAGCTTTCACATATTTATATCAGTGTATAATAAAGAAAGATTGCTTACAGTACCCGAAGGGGTACCCAGGAAAGCTGGGGAAGACAACGTTACAAGGGCCTTTTGAGATCCCACATGGACACGGAGCTGTGCCCAGTTCTGGAATCCCCAACATAAGAAGCATGTGGAACTGTTGGAACAGGCCCAGAGGAGGACACAAAGATGATCAGAAGGAAGGAGCACCTCTGCTATGAGGACAGGCTGAAAGAGTTGGACTTGTTCAGCCTGGAGAAGGCTCCAGGGGACCCCAAAGCAGCATTCCAGTACCCGAAGGGACTACAGGAATGCTGGGGAGGGGCTATTTTACAAGGACATGGAGTGACAGGATGAAGGGGAATGGCTTTAAATGGGAAGGGAGATTTAGATTAGGAGTTAGGAAGAAATTCTTCACTATGAGGGTGGTGAGGCACTGGCACAGGTTGCCCAGAGAAGCTGTGGATGCCCCCTCCCTGGAGGTGTTCAAGGCCAGGTTGAACGGGGCCTTGAGGAGCCTGATGTGGTGGGAGGTGTCCCTGCCCATGGCAGTGGAGTTGGAACTGGATGGACTTTAAGGTCCCTGCCAACCCAAACCATTCTATGATTTTAGATCCTTGTAGGCTTGAGTTGCCTAAATGAAAAGAAAGGAGTACTTTATAACTAGGAACCCAGAATCAGCTGTCTGGAGAAAATCAATCTCAAGAAGGGAACATGTTGCAGAATATCACCTTAACCACACACATTCAGTTTGACCAAAAAAGATATTTAGAAGCAATTCCTGAATCCTACCAGAGATACTACCTAGTACTAGAAATGCCAAGCGTAAGAGTATGCCACTATTAAGATTAGTTCTGAGAAATAGTGTGAATATGTAAAGCCTTTATGAGAAGTAAGGCACATATGCATGTAATGAGAAGATAAAAAGCTCTAGTTCTGGTATCTGGGTATGTGTATCTTAGGAGGAGCTGATCCCCCACGCACCCAGCGCTGAATAGAGAGTAAATAAAGAATATAGTAGAAGAATATATTCTTTATGTATTATAGAAAATATATTAACATCAAAATAAATTTAAAAATATGTAACAGTGCCTGTTTTCTACAACTCCAACAAGAGTCTTAAGAGTTTTATTTTGACTGAAAATTACTGTAACACCATCCTCCAAACAACAATGAAACAGTTCCTGCTTCAACTGAAACATCTCTGTTGTTATAAGAAACCACTGAAACAGGGCGAATATGTACATTCCTCTTTATTTAATACAGCACAGACACATGACACATAGAAAAAGAAAAGTACACTCATGAAAAAAGTCTGTCGCAGTTTGGGACAGGGAACAGCTACGCCAGATTGAGTAAGGCTCCTACTGCAGAACAGGGGTCTGCCAGCAAGGTCGGATCCCAGAGCGAAGTTTGCTGCCAAAGAAGTCTTTGCACTCCTTTCAGGAAAGCAGAAAATAGAAGGGCAAGTCCCTCTCGGAACAGGTGGAGTTGGCATTATCTGCAAGGTGCACGGGATACAAACCCTATCACTGCATTTGGACCAAAGCACTGATACAATGAGAAATGCTCCAGCTATTCTTGCAGAGGGCCAATAGTTCTGACCTCTGAAAACATCAGACTTCTCAGGGATAGCAAACCTGAGAACCTGGAAGGAGTGAAATCATCAAGTAGTCATGCAGAAGAGGGTTAAAATTAGTCTCCCTGATAGGGCTCTGCTAGCCACAGCTGGGAATGTGCAGGGGAACTAATGGCTTCCCAGCCATTAAACTGACTAGAACAATATACACAGTTGGAACTGATGCAGGCTTTTGTGGCAGCAGCTTCTTCCTTCTCCTGCTTCAGTTCAGGATGGAAATAAAGCAGGCACCAGTTCCTCTGGCAAAGAGCCTTACACATGTTTAAAAAATTAAAATACAAAAAAAGGGAGACAGGTGTATTTACAAAATCCATGGCTGGTACAGTACATCATTTTTAAGACACACTAAATGCTACAATCTTTCAGGTCCTGAGATTATTACAAAAAAACCCCAACAACTCAAAACTTGTGTTCAGGTCCAGTTTTATAAGGAGAGAGGAAAGAAATCACACATTTCAAACACAGTATCCCTTGAAGTTACTGGAACACACCTCCCTAAAAATCCAAATGCAAGTGGTGCTAACCACCCAAATGTAGCTGCGTTGGGTTGTTCAGGCTCGTTGTCACAAGAGGGGAGCATTTCACAGGGGAGTTTCTCTGGAGAACTCGTCAGGTGAGCACACAGCCATCAGGATCCTCTAAGCCCTATGATCGAGAATATGCGAGTACTGAAAGGAAGAAGGTGACCTTGTAGAAATTCACGATGGACTGAATAAAACATCACAGGAATCACCAGCTCAAACAGGTTTGCCATCTTGTAGTAACTGCACATGCCTTTGTTTGAAAGTGAGGAATGCAAAGAATTCTAGTCTTGATTTAACATTCGTTGATTAAAAAAACCCAAACACTTGGCCAGCTGTTTGTTCTGAGCTACCAAGTGAAAGGCAGGAAAACACTTTGTTCACCTGTTTCTCAGCCGTCCACTGTCTTGGAGATCACAGCAAATCAGGTAGAATCAAACTGGCTATCCCCAAACTTGCTAATATACGTACACGCCCTAAAGCTGACACCAAACAACGGACATGGAGGCCAAACCATTGTCGAGGGGATGATCCCCATTACTGTGAGCTGTGCAGACAGGTTATTTGGACACTGTTCTTGTCTGAGCCTTTTTATCAAGCAGAACTAAAAGGACTTGCACTCACACTTTTTTTTTTTTCCCAATGAAACACTCTAAATATAGTGCTTTTGCATCATAAGTTATCACAGATGCCTTTTTATTATAAGCACCTGACTTCAAGATAGAGAATGCCAGCATTTTAAGGATTACTCATGAAATGCTTCTAACCCTCCACAAAAGACTACAAGAGACAAATCACATAACGAGAGCACTAATGTAACTGCTAAAATATAACACTGCTCAGTAGACTTTTGGGGATAAATAGTAGTAGTTAATTTTGTAACTTTTTTTAAACAGTAGTCCAAAAATAAAGTTTTTCCATCTATGTCCAGTATGAATCTCGAGAACTATGCAAGAACATAGTACTAATTGCTACATGATGGAATCACCAGCAATAAAACACACACTACAGTTCTCATCTCTGAACTAAATTGTTATTTGTAGTTACATACAACAAGATTAACAGATCCGTGAGAAATACCTGGGGACTGCAGTTTAATTTTTATTTAAAGACCCAGCTACTGTGTAGCCGATAACTCCCCTTGTTTAGAAGCCACTTCATTTAAACAAGAAACTGATTTAATTCACTTCTGATACTGGAAAGAAACCTGGGATGTCTCACTAGTTTCTCCCTCTAAGTTACAAAACACTGCTGTGGCTTCTTAAACCAATTTTAAGAACTGAATATTCTAGAAAAGTCTCATACTAAAACCTGTCACAAGAGGCGATTTTAGCTTCCCTCTTTTAGCTACTTCATAACACTTGACACTCGGTGTTGCACCAGTGAAAGGGTTTCTTTTTTAAAATACAAATTTCTTTCTTCACGTTAGCAAAAAAGACTTCTGCAGTACAGACATTCAAAAAATATTCCATTTTCTTTGGGTAAAACTTCAACATCTGTTAAGAGGGGTAGCTGGGGAAAGGAATGCACGTAACACTGAAACATGTAAATACTTCTCTGCATAGTTGATATTAGTGACTACTAATCAAACTAAGGCCTTATCTAGAAAAAGCTGAGAACACAAAGTTTCTTCCCCCACTCCCCTGGTGAAATCCGGTAAGTCTCAAAAAAGCTCTGGCTGCCTGAGCAGCTACTTGGTTTGGCCTATGATGATGGTAACGCCTGACTGGTTTTGGTTGATTCTCTCCCTCCCTTTTTCTCTTGGTACTAGACAGTAACAAACTTAACTATCTGTTGATAAAATACATCTGCACACATTGCTGGGCAAAGACAAAAAAAAACCCCAAACAACCAAAACCCTTTAGTACTGAGCTTGATAGGAGTCAAACATAGCGTACACTGCTTGCTTTGGATTACTTCACCATAAAGAAAAACTTACTACTTAATGTTTATTACTTAAGCAGGAAACAACAGCAAGGGAAGAGACTGAAATTCACTTCTACATAAAAAACATGGTTTGTTTTTTTTTTTCCAGAGTTGTTCTGTAGAATTATAGCTGTCAAAAATGGCTACAAAATACAGACCTCTATCCTTGACTACTGACAAGATTAATTCAGTTTTATTTATGAGGAGTGTGCAAAAAACAGCTGTAGGGAATCTTTGTACTTCCCCAGTTTTGGGCCAGTTCCAGGCCAATTCATAGCAGCAGCAGGGCTTTCTATGGCCCCAAAAGGCTATTACAGCAGCAAGGGATCACTGGGTCATAAAAAAAGGATGATGAAGCCACACCAGAAGTTTCCACAAACAAAGCTTTCCCCTACACAACAGTTATCTTTCCAGTGACCCAGTAAGCGTACTTCTGGCTGCTTATTTTGGCAGTGATTTCTTAAGCAGTAGACAGTTATTTTCAAAACAGCAGCATTTGTTAAAAAACACTGCAACAGTCAACCATCATTACCTGCTGTAAATTCCATGATCTCTCAGATCAGCCTAGGATTAAAAACATGTGTGCCCAGAATGAATTGAAGAGCCACAGAAGAGCCCAGTTAGCTCAGATTACTGCCACAGGTGAACATGGCAAACTCCACAGAAGTGACCTCACTGATGCACCTAAGGCAGGTAAGAAGCACCCTCACTACCACTCCCCCTGGCTGAGCTACCACCAAGTCCTATGTTTGACAGTCACCTTCAGAGTGGTAGAATAAATCTGCCTATGCCCTACTTTACATAAGCAGGTTCACTCAAACATGTGAAGACAAGCTAAGAATTGAAATAGCAGTTAAGATACCAAATACAACCTGTTCCTTTGGCAGAGAGTAGCCTATTTTCTGCTCCCTCAATGGGTTCTCCATCTATGAAAATTCCATTCATCCTGGACTTTCCATTCCCATGATGGAAAGTAAATGCTTCCTTTCCATATTATAACTCAAAATTAGATCTTCCCTGGGGGAAGCACATCACAGAGCTAGCAGAGTTTAGTGATGTGTCCATACGGTACTTTAAGTTTTGCACTTGCTCAACAAGTGAATTGCTAATTTCAGGTATGGATGTTTAATAATAATAATGAGTTAGACAAATCCTCAGCACAGAACTGTTAACATCACTAGATGATCTATTGCAAATTACTAACTTTGCCAGGGAACAAGGAAACAAGCACAGATACTATTATGAGGGTTCATTTGCAGCCAACAACACATGAACTCACTGTTCACTATATTAAGAGAACAAACCATTAGTGAAATAACAATAAACTGAGAAAAAGTACTACTAGAAAAGTACATGATGGTGAATGATTTAGGCAACATGTGAAGTGTAACCAGGTTTAACTCCAATCAGCAGCTGCACTCTTACTAAACTCCTTAAATACGATGGCAAGGTATAATGTGGCAAGTTTGGTGAGATTGCAGTAATTGGTGTCAAGCAGACAGGACTGGCCACACACAAAATTGCTTGCAATTCATCTCAACTCAAACTTCCTGACAGCTGCTATTTTTACTTTCTTCCCTCCCCCTCGCCCCACATCTTTGCCTCAGACACTAACTGTGCCAAGTGGCCCGGTATTTAATAAGGTTGCCAGACAGGGCTCAATGTTTTACTTGTGTCCTAATTAAGATCCAAATTAAAAACCTTCAAAGAAGAATGCAAGAAGTTTCATTCCCATTAGCTACTTCCTTTCTCTCATGCACATTTACGCACGCTCACACACTTTTTTATTGTACTGCCATCTTTGCACAAGCATATACCTTTAAAGTGTTTAACAGAGCCAGCAGAATGTAGAAGGACAAACAGGTTTCTTGGGAATATTTCTGTATATGTGTGTGTGCACGTGTGCGAGAGAAAGAAAGAACACACAAGCACACAGGACCAACGCCATGGTACAGCAGCTATGAAGTTACATTACACACTTTTCTTTACAAAAGGGAAAAAAATAGTATAACAGCATCAAGCCATCTTGGCAAGCTTAAGATTTTCCTCCAAAATGCTTTCCAGCACTTCAGGATCTCTGAGAACAGTTTAAAGAGTGTAGGGAAATAAATTTAAAAAAAAAAAAAGGCACTTAAACAAAGGACAAAGGCCTGAATCAAGTAAGTCATGGAGGGTAACAGCCATTTCACCAGAGCTAGGACCAATCAAAATCTACCAACCTTTAATTTCTATAAAATTAAAATTGCATAAAGTGTTAATTAATCAGTCATTTACCTACTGCTTTCACCTTTTCATTCATTTTATGGAGGAAAAAAAAACCCAAACAAAAAAGCAAGTGTCCCTTTAATGATTTCCCCCCCAGTTCCAGCAAAAGATGAAAGTTAGGTGTGGGAAGAAGCCTTCCACAGCTTGGCTGCAGGTTTTCCCTGCAATGCCATCTTCAAAAATATCCAAAACAAAAGCAGAAAAGGGGACCACTCTCCCTTCACCAATTCACTCAAAAAAAGAAAAAACAAACCCAAACCAACCAACCCAAACACCCCAGCACTTCTAATCCACCCATGGGCAAAATCTACTAAAAAAACCCCAAACGAACTGTAAACTAGATTAAAATTTGCTAATAAATACAGCCAAAAGTTCATTTTACGAATGTAGCAGCAAATGTGATAAAGTTAGTTGGAGTTCAAGATGACTCCCAGAGGGTTAATGGTTCACACAACTGATGGCAGCTTGGGAGAGTTGCAAGATTTCTGTTTTCATGTCCTCAAGGGTCTTGTACCAAGTGGAGAAGGAAGGGTCAGGTGATGGGACTGCAGGAAGGAAACAGGCTCTTGGCACCTGTCCCATCCCCAGATCTGTGCATCAGACAACTTTGATCGGATTCAAACAAGAAGCAGAACCCAGGTAATTAAAAGTTACTTCTGATTAGCAGAAAACAGATGTGAAACCCACAGCATCCACACTTGTGACTTAGTTGATCAGTATTAGTCATGTATCTCAAATCAGAGAAGGTTGGACAAGGTGATTTAGGCCCATTTGTGTCTTGGAGTGGGAGAACACTGCAGTTAGAGTCCGAGGTATCAGGAAACTTTGCAGCCTGTTTTTCATCTAGTTTGCCTTCTTTCTTTGCAAGTGTCTCAAAAAGATTTGAAATAACTACCAGAACTTCTGGGACTTTGGATTATGTAGCACAAAATACTACCCAGACAATTTTAACATTTAAAACCTGTGTTTGAAGTTATTGCTTGCATTTGTTTGGACTTTCAGTGAGCTTGGCATGTGAGCTCATATACAGTCCCCAAACCAAGTTCAGCCCCGCTGCCTGGAAAAGACAGCTCTACTTGGCTTTCTTATTGCTTGTGAATACTGAGGGTTATATATGTACAACTACAGTTTATTTATTAACAAAGGCCCTTAAAAAGTAGTAAAAACTTGGGGGGAAACATTAGAAGAGCTGCTGTGCAGAAAACAGTAAAACATTATCCTAATTTTGCATTTGGACGTTGCAGAAATCTTTCACTTGCCCATCCTGTTTATGCTACCTGTAAAGGTCTCTGGGAGCCACCCTATTGTTTCCTTTGATTTGGCATTGCTAGGTTTAATCAGGGAGAACAGGGAATGTAGACCCTTTCATTGCTTTTGCTGATTCCAAAGCAGCTCAGAAGCATAATGACTGAAAACAGTTTGCCTGTTTGAGGGGGGCTGTTTGAACTGGCTTCACAAACAACATATGGTCATCTTTATTATCATCCTACTACCTGTTCCCATAATTAAGTATTAGTTTACTTGTTTCCCAAGACTGAGAAGCTCAACAGGCCACACAGACAGGACTACGCCTACTCTCCATAAGGTTTAGAGAAGGATACTCAAGTGAAGATGAGTCATACTGCTAGGAAGAGAGGAACGCTGAAAGGAAATTTGTGCTGTAGTTATAAAGGTTTCAAAGTCCCCCAGTCTAAAATTTCACTAAGCATGAAGAGAGAAGATGTCAATTTAAATGAGATGCCTTGATGACGAAAACATAGAAGAGGTAGAACTTCCTTAGGACAGGGTCTTTTAAATATATTGCTGCCTGATTGCACAGTGCTGCAACTCCCCTAGCTACATGCAATGTTAGAAGTATCAGGTTTGACACAGGTCAGAGAATTAGCATCCTGCCAGAATTGTTAGGCCTCAAAAAAAAAAAACGAAAGTTGTCTTCCTTCAACCCTTCCTGGAGAAAAGAGGAAAAAAATTAGATAAAGCTTGCATTCTAAATAGTGTATGCTATTTTGACAGAACTTGCACAGTATTAAGAATGCCAGAGTCTATGCAGCTGCATGTTTCAACTCTAAATAACCTTGATGGAGATGCAAGCTTTTCTAATCAATACACCACATACAAAACATCAGCAGTAGCTAAAAAGCATTTAACTGGCAGATGCTGTAGAGTGAAATTAACAAACTAATGCGTCTTATTTTAATTCAATCTGTCTTTCACAGAAGTGTTGTGCAAAAACATTTATTGCTGAGCTCAACCCAACATTTTTATACTAAATACACAATATATATTATTTTAAATTCACGTATATATATTTATATAAAATTAAAATGAGCTCTAAATAGAAAAGAAGTTGTTGTCTGGTCTAAGAAAAATAAATCACATGTAAAAGAAACCTGAAAGCTATAAGTTAATCTAGCAAAAAACACTGAAGATTCATTACCCATGGGTCAAAGTCTCTCTGAAAGGTAGGAGATAACCAGTAGTCACTGGTTCAATCTCAAATCGAACTACTGGAAAGACTAGCTACTAGGAATTTCAGCATCTCTGATCAAAGGAATGTTTTGGGGTTGAAGGAGAAGGGGATCATACTATTTTATTTGCTCCTTTCCCCTATGACTGACTTCAGTTTCTGCTGTTCTCACCTTTTATTTGACAGCGTAAGGGACTCGACAGCAAAGTTCCATCCTAGTGTCGAAAGTGCAACATGTGCTGGATACTTCCTAACCTTACAAATGAACTACTTTATGTATTGCTATCCAAAACCCTCCCAAAAGCCGTATTTGCAGTCTTGTGCTACCACGTAAGGAAGAGTCCAGGTGAGGAACTCCCCAGGCCAGCAGGGGCTGGAAATGCTGGAGTCAACCCATTCAGCCCCCAGAAGAGAAGGCACCTCTGGTCGCTTTTGAACGACTCCTCTTTGGCTAATGCCTGAAGCAGTACTAACCCAGCTCTGGAACAGGTCACAAGCAGCTTTCATTAACTAGCAAATCTGTATAACATGTGGCTTTTGGGAGGAGTCAGATGAAAGATGAAGAATATCTAGAATGAGTAAAGAACTGGTTGTATTTTATAAAAGATACGAATAGAACATTACTTGATTTTAGTAGTAGATAAGCACAAGGCAAAGGAGAAAAGTTTAACAAATGAAAGGACTGAAAAATGCCAGTCTGACCAATAAAATGTGGGTTTCCTTTTCATATATATATACGGATAAATTTCCATCTCCTTCCTCCCTTAGGTAAGCATCTTTATATTAAAAAAATATCAATCAAGGAGCAAGGGATTCCCAGTAGTCTGTGTCTCACATCTTGATGTACCAGGAGATCTCTTTTTGAAGATAACTCTCTAGTGAGACTGCATCTATAGGCTCCCTAAGGCCAAACAGCCTTGTAAAGCAGGAAAAATGTCCATATCAGAAACTGTGTTTGTGTAAGGGTTTCATTATAATGCAAAGTATCCCAGCACCACCTCCACTCTACATAACCTTTGGTCCACAACCATATAGCACACTCAGGACCTACACGTTACCTTATACTGGGCACTTTGGGAACTAATGCAGTGGAAGATTCCACCTTACACAATGGATTGAGAAACCTATTCTAGCTCCTCTCGCGCTTTCAACTCTTCACTGGACATCACCCAGAAAAAATGTTTGTGCTGCTGTGGGTTTGACAATCAATTTCTTTTAAAAGCCAATCAGAGCAGATAAAAAAGCTTGTTTCTTTAGGCAAGATCAAACTATGACCAGTCTGCATGACCAGGAGGACCAGTCCTCCTTTTCCTTCTCTCTTTGATCAAGTTTTGTTTTCTTTTTCTTCTTCCTTTCACCACAGTGCTTGGGATCAGAATATGTAAACATCGACAGAAACAGCAGCCCTGTGACAATAAGCACTTTCCCAACTGGGCAGATTCTGTCAGCCAACCAGAACTGCTTCAGCTCCCTTGCTTGTCCAGATGTCACTGGTTTTTCCGCTGTAACTTAGTGTCCCCTTTACTTTGGCCTCCATCTATAGTTTAGAGACAAGAAAAGAAAAGGAAGAATAAAAGCATGAGCGAAATTTTATAACTTATAGCAAAAGACAGGAATTTGGCACAATTTAACTTTAGGATTACCAAAAAAATGTATTGTCTTTATAGGGTGGAAGACTTTGCATCTTCTCTGTAGTTCATTTATTTCTAATAGCACTGTTGAAACCTGAGATATCAGGCTTCATACCGAAAGATACCATCTTTCTAAAGATTAAATTGCAGCTTAGTATGCTGAAAAAAAAATATTTTAAATCAAACTTTCCTTTAGAACTCTTCACATTGTAGTAAAGCATTTTTAGTATTCAACACAAGGCACTTACTGTGACAAAATTTAAGATTGTAACAAAAATAGCCAATTGAACATTTTCAACAGCCTCTTAGAACAGCACTGCCCAATTTTTTGGTGCTGAGGACTCCAAGAACTCATGAAGAATCCCCACCAAGTCACTGCCACCCTTCCTTTTCTTTCTCCTGGCAAAAAAAAAAAGACAACCTACAGGTGGCAAAGAAGTGTGTACACTCTAAAGGGCACATTCTAAAGCTTTGTGATAGTTCTTCAGCTCTGACTTACAAACACTTTTAATCAAAATATGCAACTCTTAAAGACAAAATTCCATTAGGAAACCATCACACTGTTCACACATGTATACAGTCTTAGAGACATGAAGAAACTTCTAGCTGGAAGGTCAGTTTCTCCTCCAAAGGAGGAATTGAGTGGAAAAAAGAATCTTGCCAATACGGACTTTATGCAGCCTGTAACAATCACATTAGTATCCAGTAAGCAGCTTTCTTTTTTTCTTCACTAGTTGAATTTGTATACTTAGGTGACTAGAACTGCTACAATAAAATATTATTGATCTTTTCTAAACTTTTTTTTGTTCCTGATGTTGAAGACCAGTAGAAAAAAATTGCTCAGGTTCCAAAAAAATACTTCTACAAATAGAACATGTACCGTTTGCCTCTACCAAAGCTTGTGCCTTTTCTAAACTAACTTCAGGTCTGGTCTAAGTTTTCAGTCTAGGGCAGAAATCTGACTTTGAAGTTAAAAATAAGTAATAAGAAAAAAATAGGATATCTTTACCTGTATAAGCTTGCTGCAAGTGAGCAGGCAGAGGTGAGTGAGACAGTGTTGCTGCGTGCTGAGCACCTGGCTGTAAACCCTTCAGTAAGTCTGTGGAAAAGAAGGAAAGCAACAAAGATAAAAATTAATCTTCAGGACAAAGGCAGCTCTTGTGAAATAGGAAGTTTTTATTTTTATAGTGCAGTTATAGTAGCATACTAATTCACACAGGTTTCTGAAGATGTATCTCAACAACAAAATACAAATACCTGACAGCATTCTGATGGCTGGAATAAGTCAACAGAAACAGACCTACTTGGATACAGTTAATCATCACCCAGAGCAAGGACCATGCCTTGGGATGCAACGCTTCGTCACATTTCCTTCAGCAGTAAGGCCAAAAATTGATATAGGTTAGAAACCTAAAGAATTTCTTTTTAAGCAACAGAAAAAAATAAACGCTATCTTGGTTGATACTTCCTCATAAGACAACTGTTTGATATCTAGCAACCTAAGCCATTACTGAGTTAAGGATATTGAGGAATCGCCGTATTAAGTCTCTTATTTTTGTGACATTGAGACTCTTAAGCTATACTCCTTTCTAAAGACAAGGGATTAAAAGACAACCCCAAAAAGCATGTTAAAAAATTATTATATACCGTGAATGCAACAATGAAGTTAAGCTTATCAAAAGTGACCCATAAGATTTGGGTAATTACATAAACAATATTTTACCAGTAAAGAAATCAGATTTATTCTCCTGTAGGGATCTGAATGAACAAAATTTGAGTGTCAGAACATTATTGCTTCCCTTTTTAATTTCCATTTCAGGATGCGTAACAAATACCACTCACTCTGAGTTAGGCTGTGGTGGAAAGCCGCTGAGGTAGATCCCGAGGTGGTTGTCACTCCAGCTGTGTCCGTCCCAAAGCCAAGCAGCTCCAAGGGAAACTGGAAGGGCACGGTCACAGGAACAAGGCCACCCAGCATCCCAAAAGGAGTTAATGGTGCAGACGTTACGTTCTGACTGGTTACAGACAGAGGTGATGCCATGAGAGTCAAAGGTGAGGCGTTGGCCAGTAGCGATGCTCCTGCTGTTGACTGTACAAAGAAAAGGAGTACTTCAAGATTTTGAAGCTCTGAGTTGTACTCTTCAATGAGACAAGAATGCACTATTTTTATTAAGTGTGGCCCTATTAAGAAGTGTATTAAACTATTAATAATCACCACTTATCCACCTAGGAGGTCTTCCCACTGTTCATGTGCTAACCAAGTACAATCATATCTCAGATTCAGACATGACAGTAATTCATGTCTCATGTTTTTCTTATCAGCCTGGCAGGTAATTTCCTCTGTCTCCTTTCTAATTATGTGCTGGGTCTACAGTCAGAATCTAATGCCTTATCTTCTATCAGATTAATAACAAAATTATCAGATTAAGTTATTTACAAGCACAGTATCACCCCCCACTGTCTTAACAGAACATTAACTTAATTTCTAAAGAGGTTGTTTCAAAGCAATGATTGTTGAAAATTAAGATTCACACATAAGAACCCCCACGCTTCCAGTAGTCAGGTTACTGAGATGCAGAAATACATGTTTATGTACAGGCATGTATGCACATGTCAAAGCAAAAGGCAAAGGCAAATAATCTCTCAACTCTACATATGTCACAATGAAGATAAATTCACTGTAGCATAAAAATGAAAATGCAAGATTAGCCAGAACATTTTAGCTACAACAGCTCCCAAATCACATTAAGTCCCCTACCATTAGAACATATCATTCTCGTTTAACAGTCTTTCCTTTATGATGCATATAGTAATTTTATATGCTAATGGTCAATTCTATAATGAGCTACAATACAACAGAACAGTCAACAGAATGCATTTTGAATAAGGCACTTTAGAGATTTGATTTAAGAAGACTCAGTCTGAAGAGGACTTCAAACCTGTGCATTTATACAAGTAAGCCTTAACTAAATCTAGAACTTAGAACAATTTTAATGAACACATGAGTTTAAAACAAAAATGAAATCTCCTCTAGTTGTGTAATACCAACTCAGCAAAGTGGTGAAAATTCCTAGCAAGGATCAAGATTCTGTTACCCATTTTGTTCTTAAAATGTTCAGATGAAAGCAGTTAAAGATAAGTTGCTGCTTATGAGAAAACAGTTTTAAAACAGTAACCCTGCAAGTGTAAACAATTACAAATCTGATGTTCCTAGCAAGCATTTGCATTGATCATCTTAGGAGAGACAGCTTCCAAGACATGCTCCACCTCACAAGTATAAAAAATTGATTAAAAACTTCAACATACATGATTATTCTCTTTTGCCTTTACAAGTAATAATTTCACAATAAGCCTATGCACAAAAAAATGACAACTGTTCACTGTCAATGTATCTTCAAATGTGCAACAAAATAAAAGCCATGCACCAATCTTTCAGAAGTGTGAATTTGTAAAATGCCGGAGAACAGAGAGCAGCTCTTTATGTGCTCTGCTGAGAACTTGCTTACTGTCTTAAAAAGGAGAGTTTAGTGATGGAAAGAGCTACATAATGCCTTAAACGTTTTGCAGTCCAGATGTTTTTATTTCTCTTGCCTACGACAGCCCTTCATTAAAGAGTTCATCCTGATCGTGTAAATTTGAGTCACTGAAAGCCTGAAAAGTTTGAGTCAGTTTCTGCTCAAGAAACTGGTAGGTAGGGCTTTTTAAGGAATCACACAATAATTGCTGAATTTTAGATTACTTTAGCTTTATGTTCTTAAGATGTAACTTAGAGTATTCCAGAGCAAAATTTCTGTGGAGCCACAGAAGGTGTAAGCTGCATTAATCAAAAGGAAAAAGGAACGAAACACTTCTTGGAAACTCTCCCTGGTTAGGAGCATCTTTATTATTACATGAAATCATCTAATCTGATCTTCAGTGTAAGCAGACCAGGATATTTTACTGAGCAACTCAGGTACCATTCTCAACTTCTGACTGATCAACAGCATCTCAGATAGAAATTAAATCCCTAAACCCTTAACAAAAAGAAGATGAATTTTTAGTCTTATGCAAAGTTTTAAAAGGGGTAACTAACTCCTTAGTACTTTGTACCTAACAACTAGTCTGGAATTGGTTAAGTTCAGTAGCCAGCCATTAGATATTTAAAGCTAAATAAAGCCCTCTTATCACAGATCTCTCTCTCTTCAGTGTACTTGGACTGGGAGGTAATTTGATTCCATCTTCTCTTGAACATGGTCCACTGACTAAGCCTCTGTCTGCACTTTAGCAACAGTCTTATTCCATGGTTTATCTTCCTTGCACCATTCATCTGAACTGTTTTGAGGTTATCAAAGTAACTTCTGAAGCATCAAAAAAGCCCTACATGTGAAGTCGCAGTAATTATCTCAGTGATACCATATGCTGCTCAGTATCTCTAGCTGATCTCCCCCTTCTACATAGCACACCTTATTTTGCACTCATGTTACTGAATTACCACACTCCCTCCAGTCCTCTAACATCACTGCCAAAATGCATGCCATTACCTGGGTGATCAGTCTTTCTGAATAGTTACTTGCCTTTAACAACAGGAAGGTTTGCCAGAATCATCTCATCAACCATCACACTACTGCTTACTTCCCTCCTCCTCTTATCTTTAAGCACTACCACACCATTTCACATTTTCATCTAGATCACAGCAATTGTATCCACTTGATTCTGTTGACTGCACAAGGGAGAACCAACTCTGTTCCCAGTCCATTCACCGTAGCCTTTTGTCTCCAGACTGCACGGTATCTGGCTCAGCTCTTCTTTAGGCCCTGTGTGGTACCTCAGTGGCTCTTACACAGTGTATGCATAGTCTCTTTTTCATTCGAAGTACCCAAAGTGATGAGAAGGTGGTGCCAGAGCCTGCTAGACATTTCTTGTTTACAGTATCAAACCTGATGTGCAGTAGGATGAAAGACCATAGAAATGTCTTGTGAAAATCCTCCTCTTGTGACTCAGCTGCATTAAGAAACATTTGATAGCAAGCTAAAAGATGATAAACCATTGCTAGAAGCTGAGCATACATCACTATCAACTACAACTACGTACATTGTTCTGAAAAATACAAAGATTTTTCATTTGCTGTACACCAAGACTCTCTAGTAATACTGTTTTTCTACACTTAAACAGTGAAGACTTCAGGACAGAGAGAGCAATAAAGAGAGAGAAAAAAACACAAATCATCTCAGTAATTAAATTATTCCCAGTAAGGGAATGCGCAACTTGGGAAAGCCGTTCGTCTACTTGGTAAACAGGTTTGCATGGCTTTTAGAACAACAGTATTTTCAAAATATTTGGGTTTTATGACTTGTTTTATCTCCAGCGATAACATTCTGCATAAGCTCTCTCTCAATTTCTAGTATATTTATATATTAATAAGGCTACTCATTCTGTTTAACTAGATCATATTAAAGAACATTTAATCACAAATACTAAAAAAAGCCCGTGCAAAGTGTTAATTTTAAATGCAAATCTTGCATTATACTCAAACCACAAGCAACTGAACTCTAGTTTTGCAAGTTAATAATGAAGCGTGGCAACAAATGTACCAAGACACCTTTTCATAACCATCATTACTACAAATAAGTAAATATGCAAGAATACACAAATCCAGTAATGCAAGAAAACACCACATCCCCCTGAAAACATGGCCACCTTTTATAATGCTTTTAAAAGTGAATTCTGTTCCACACCATGGACCCACCAGCACTTTACAGTGAGCATTTGTTCCACACTGATCCTTGCATTTTACATCAGCTGGAAAAATCTATTCACTAGCACAAAATAGTTTCATTACTATTCACATTTATGCTTAGTACAGTACAAACATTATATTTATATTTTCAAATCAAGATACTTGAAGAAAAACAAATGCAATAAATATTAACGAAAGGTTTAAATGTAAACTGATTAGATGCATACCTGCACACTGGCTGCTACAACTGGAGACCCTGAGGCAGAAGATGGTCTGTGTGGGGTTGACAACTGTTTAGTAGCACCCTGTGTTCCACTTCCTGCTCCCCCAGACAGACTAGTCCTACTAGCTCCACTTGAGTTAAGGTTACTGCCTCTGCTGGCAGGTACATTCATTCCAACTCCACCCACATTGTTTTTACCAACAGTTCCAGAAGGGGAAGAGTTGGGCAATTTTGAAGAAGCCTGAGGGTTCTTTGCAGGCTGAAGGCCTGAGGTGCGACTAGAGGGCAGCAAGTTCATTGTGGGAGACTGCCTGCTGATATTTACACCACTGGTCTGTTTATGAAGGGGATTGTTGCTGGAGTGACTACTATGGGAAACTAGTGCACTTGAACTGGAAGAACTGGGTGTTGTTGCGGGCCTGGGGGATGAGGTGGACTTGGATGAAAATTTAGGTGATGCGTTGGGCTTGGGTGTTACAGAGGGCTTAGATGCAGTAGGCTTGGGAGAGGCAGCAGGTTTGGGAGAGGCAGCCATGGAGAAGGGAGGCTTGAAACCCTGGGAAGGAACTTGTGACACCATAGCCTTGGCTAAATAGTTACTAGAGGTAGAGGTGCTAGATGTTGTCCGAGAAACCAGTGGGTGAGACACTTGAGAGCCACTTCCAGAGGAGGGATTAGACAAAGGCAGACGATATACTACAGACTTATCTTGAGCCTTGACGACTGAGCAAGACAGTTTGGGATTGCTACTCAATTTCACCACTGGATTGGTCTGTGATTTACTAATAGTTGCTTGTAAAGGAGATACATATTTCTGTTGTACAGCTGAATGCTGGTGCACCTTTGTCACTTGTGATGTTGAGGAAGAACCACCTTGAGCCTCAGAAGATGATACCAAAATATTAGCATCCTTGGTTCTTTGAGAAGAGGTGGAAATAGCTGCTTGGGTCTTAGAGGAAGAAACATGAGTCTGCGAAGAGGAGGAAGCAGCTTGGATCTGGCTTGACCTCTGTAGTCCTTGCTGAAGTAGTTTGGCTGGCAAAGGCTCTAAGGAAACCTTAGGATTTTGAATTGAAGATCCAGCGATAAGGCCTGAAGAGATACCAGTGTGAACTAGGTCCTGGGGTTTCTTTGGTACTGGCCCTGTGTGACCAGCAATAAGACTTGATGAATGGGGTGTCTGAGTGGGCTCTACTTTCTTTGAGGCTGCCAGAGGCAACTTACTCATAATGCTTGCTAGTTTCTCTTCCCTCAGCCCAGGGCGAGGTCTGGATGTTGGTGCATCTATAGTGGACCCAAGAGGTGATCCCTTGGCACCATTATTGATAACTGCGAGAGCATCAGAAATAGAGTCCAGTGAGGGTGGGTGGAAAGAGAGGTCTTCATCCAGTGAGTCATCCAAGCAGATGGTCTCTGGAGCTGGTGTGCAGCTAGAGCTGGCTGGGGTGCAGACAGGTGTGCTGGAACTCAGTACAGTAGCACAACTTGAATTGACTGAAGACATACAGGTTTTCTGTTCTTTCTTTGGACTCAAGTCCTGAGAATTAAGATAAGAAAAGACACGTTTAATAGCCTTTCTGGAGTAGAACTGAAGTCCTTAGTGTAATATTATTCTGTAAATTCAGATGAACCAAAGGTCTACTATTGAAGTTTTCATATTAAGATACCTGTGATCTCTTGGTGTCACAGTCCTGTGTGCTAATTCAATATTTGTATTTAAAGACCTAGAGCCGTTGCTTTACGTAACTAGAGGTTCCCCACAGAGTCAGGAATAATCAATAAATGCTGTGAAGAATAGGATTGCTAATCTGATCACTAGGTAAAATTGTTACTGAATTACTACAACACCTAGTCGTGCCTAATGAGAAACTTGATCAACTTCCTATGCTTCCCTCCCAACCACACATTTTTCAGTTTTGCCAAATTCAATACAAGCCAAAAATAAACACAAAGCACACATTAAAAAGTGTGAAACTCTACTGGAACTAGTACCTCTTTGTAGTCAATTTTCAAAACTCAAATACAGCTTAAAGTTACAAAGCTATAAAGAAAGTAGTGCAAAAGTCTTCTGTAAAGTAATGCATCACCAAGTCATTAAGCTCTTCTAGCTTTTCCTGATGGAATCCTTCTGCCAGTTTTTTTCTGGACCAGGGAAAGGAAACAGGTAGTATCAAATGGTCATATAAAATTCAGATATCTAAACAGGCATTTACCTTCGCTTTGGGTTTAGGGGCCAGAATCACCTTCTTCTTTGCCCTGAAACAGAGAAGATACTTTTCTTTGTCTTCTGATGCAGGTGTAAGACAATTCCGTTTTAACTGTTACCCTGATTATATCCCAATAAACTAGAAGGATAACTACTGAAGTCCAACTTTAACAATAAAACATCTTTGAAAATGGGTCAAAATATGGGGGTGGGGAAGAGAAGCATATTTTAAATCCAAGTTTTGTCATGTACCTCTAAGTACAAAATTCACTGAATAGATGATATAACCTGATAGATGAGAGCTATTTTTTACTTTTCAGATTTAGAGAAGCTTCAAAATACTAAGTCATTTCAGCCTCTTATATTCTTAAAGAGTTTGTCTGCTTAGCAGAGCTTTGTCTAAAATGACATGACCCATAATAGTTATATAATTGCACTTTACATCGATGTTTTTGTCAGAGGAGTATACTTTGCATTCTCATTTATGTTTCAAACCACACAAGAAGTTGCTTCCCCCACAAGTGTTCTGTTGCTTATCAACAGTGAAATTCTGTTTATTGCAAGAAGCCATTTAGCAGAACTTCCAGGTTCTTTTGGAGCATAAGTGCACTCCAGAGCACCAACTACAGTTACGTTAGCAAGGACAGCTTTGAGTATTAGTCATCGGTGTCAACTTAGCAGTTAAACATTTCACACCTTTTCTCTTTTCTATTTCTTCAAGAGGATCAACAGATTTACATCCTATATGTCATTTATTCTCCTTTTCTAAGCCACTACGAATGACTGGTTAAGAAAGATGTTAGTGTAGGTGGACCATGACTCAGTTTTAATATTAGGTAGAAAAATATCCTGTCAATCATTTATCAAAAAGGTTGCAATTTGGGTGTTATTCAAAGTCATAATTGCATATTTGAATTCTGGCAGCTCCCAAGCAGGACATAGCATTGTCTGAAAATCAAGAAGGTAAAATTCCACTAAGAATCACAGCCTTCTGTGGTTACAGAGGTATTTCTGAGGAAAAGAAAAGAGCAGGGAGTACTGCAGTCTGAGTTCAATTTAATATTCTGCACAGCAAAATTAAGGTAGTGTATAATGCTTTGAAATACTTTGGATACAAAGGTGTTAATACAAGAGTGAAAAATCCATTTGAGTTATCACTTCATAACCGAGTTAAAATACATAATGCCACAAGAACATTACAGTTAAAGCATTAAAAAAACCCACTCTCTCTTCAAACAAATCCCAAAACATTTCCCTTTCCCCACTTCTGTTCCAAAAGTAGGAAGCACAAAGATGAGAAAAGATGCTACGAACAACCTGAAGATACCAGTTAAGTGTTTAATATTATACTCACGGAGCAGAAGTGAGGTGATTGTGAACACTTCGGCTTTCTTTAAAAAGCATCCTAAGAGAGTGGGCGAGAAGAGAAACATAAGGTGACTCTACAGGAACAATCAGTTTAGGACCTCCAAATACACAAGTATCCTTGAATCCTTTGATTTTCTGTCCCCAAAGTGGCTAGAGTAGGTAGTTTGTTTGTATTGCTATCACGATGCAGTTCCAGGCTGCCATAAACAGAAAAATGCTAAAAAAAGAAAATATTTCAGGTTTACGTTCAAAATAGCTCAGTAAATGGCCAAGCAGAAGTCAACATAGCAGAATATAATCTCCTTCAGCTGAACAGAAGAAACACATTTTGAATTCTCTCTCCTCAAAGGCTAATGAAGTATTTTAAATACCAAATGAAGGATTATTCTAAACACTTCACACTTTATGTGCATCCACACATAGATCATAGGTTTGTTTTTTGTGGTTGGTCTCTTATGGTTTTGTTGTGTGTTTTTTTTCTCAAAAGCACAGAGGAAAGAAGTCAGAATTCAGTAGCCAAGCTTGTTTCTCATTTTCTTCAGTATTTTGCATAAGCCATCATGTACCATTTTTGTGACTTCAACCACATTGGACATCCATTTTTTACTACAGAGCCAAGGAATGGCAAAAGTTGGTACTGCAAATCTCAACACTTCACATGCCTTTATTTTCATATTATCAACTCCTGAGCTGACAAGTGGGAAGTGAAAACAATTCCTGACCTGTACGTATCCTAGTTTCCTACCCAAATGCAGCTATAGACAGTCAAAGAAAACTTTGTGTCCCCCTGTTTCTGGGTAAGCAAACTCCAACAGACAGGATTTTCCTACACCACTGCCATCACACTAACACTGACCACGTCATGAACAGCTGTCTAAAGAGCTTTTCACCACTAATAACACATCCTGTAGAGCTTCAGCAGTTATGAAAAATACAAGTATCCACAAATCTCATGTAATCTGGAAAAAAAAAAACATTTGACATCCTCTCACTACAGTTCCACTGCCTTAGTTCTGAGATTCAACTTTCAGCTTCCTTTTCACATTTTCTTCAAACTAACTTCCAGGTCTGTATTATGTTGCTTCCCATCAGAGAATACCTAACGCCTAGGAAGAACAGTATGGAGCAAAAGGACCATTCCTCAACTAGAAGTTCAATGTGCCCCTTTCTGACCTACCTAGCTTCTCAAAAAGATTTCCATTCCCACCTCCTTCCCGGTGCTTTCTCTATTCTTTAATCTTTTCCATTTTGGAATGAAAATCCAAAATGAATCCAAAGCTCCAGTAATTTGTACTATCATCCTTAAATGTTCAAGACAAATTCTAACTACCACAGCAACAGAAGTCAAAGATATGGTACAAAAAAAGGACAGCGCAGTGTATGTTCCAAAGCAAGAACGTGTTTGAAGATAATCCTTCCATTGCATGCAAACATTTAGACGTAAAAGTTGATGAGAAAGATCAGTATGAGATTGTTTCTCCCTGATCCTGACTTCAAGTCAAGTGTGATGTTTGACCTGTGCAAAGTATATGTGCTGCAGCAAGCCTAGTTACATGGCCACCTCCGAAGATGATGAAACTGTTGGAATTAAAGGAAACAGACTTCCTGTCCTTACACGTTTTTTTTTTTTTGAACATAAACATAGTTAGGTTGCAGGCTTTTTTCAGACACACAGGGAATTTATACACAACCCAGTTACAAAAAAGTGGGTTACATTATTTGAAAAGGCTTTGAGAACCTTTAGGACAAAAATTATTTCTCTAAATCCATGAATGTTAATAAAACAACCTCCCGGGACAGAGTATGGAAGTTACACACATAAAAAATTCATGTGACAAAAGTAGTTGCGATACACACAAATGAACAAGGAGCAATTTAAAGTTATGACTGATACCTTACCTCATGCCTCTCTACTGAGCTATGAGAAAGATAAAATACAGTTAACTTTGAAGGAGCAAGAAATTCTTCCTCTGGGATGAACCTGGTACATAGTCATACTCTGATTAGTAAGAACTCCTTAGGAAATATATGGCCAGCTGGTAATTTTCAACATTAAAAGGCTATTTTTTTTCCAGTTTATACAGCTCCTTCTCACTTCAGGCCACACATAAAGGTAAAAATAAGCTTTCATCACGATAATCCCCTACCCTAACACCCCAGCAAGATGAGCATCCAGCACACAATAAATGTGCTGTATTAGGAGTTACCCCATCAGACTCCAAATACTTGCATTTCCTCGAGGTTTCCATGTTATTTGTGGGCCAACGGTTGTGCAATACATCCCTGCTTTCTGTTTAGGAAGTGAAGTGCCTCCCCATAAATACAGGACACACTGTAAATCCTCATGGCACCAGAACTGCCCAGTTGGTAGATGAAGTCTTGGTCAACAAGAAAAATCATCACCAGGCAGCTCTTGGGGTTTGCTTAGTTTGTTGGTGGGTTTTGGTTGGCTGTTTAGGTTTTTTTTTTTTGCAGGGGAAGGCTTGTTTGGTTTGTTGTTTGGTTTGGGTTTGTGTTTTTTTTTTTTTAATCAAAACCAGTTTATAAGTAGTTTAAAAGCTTATGGAAGTTTTCAGCACACTTATATGTAATGGAGAGAACCATTTATATTACATGGCTTTCAAATACGAAGTTTTAACATGTTTCACTTCTACATATTCTTGGATGACCACACGCAGTCACTTGACTCTTTTGCCACTATTATCAGTGATGCCCATATCTGTTCTTAAGCTAAACTGGGATTCCTTGTCTCATCTACTTATCTAAGATCTTCCTAAGAGGTAACATCTCTCTCGCCAGCATACTTAATATACAAAACTAGATCCTTGAACAGAAACAAGTCAGCTGCATGCCAAGAATTGTAAAACTTCATTTGTTTATTTCATTTATTTCACAAGCAGCTTATTACAACACCATTTGATACACTGACTATTCTAGGAAATATCTCAATACAGTTATTTTTACAGTTTGATATGGATTTGACTAATCTATAATCAAGATATTCTTGAGCAAATTGATTAGTATTGTTGTATCATTTAGCATTTAGCTTTTACAGTTAGATCCAGATTTGAAGGGAAATTGTCTTTTGCAATGGGTGCTACAGAAAAGAACATTATATTTGCTTCTCCCACTTCAAAGCGTTTGAAAACTATCAAATTTGTATTTCACTGATTACCGTTGCTTTCTGCCCCCCCAACCTTTGTGTACTTTTTCCTGTTAAGTCAGTCAGAAGAAAGTGTAAGTTCTTAATGAGAACTGGTGTATTTTTAACTGCAGCATCACAGAGCATCCCAGAGTAAAAATCTTAGTGTTTTGTGATCTCCGGTGTTGAAATTTCAGCTTACAGTTTTTTACATTATCAAGACTGTTTACAACACATAGGCAAAACTGCTTTCTACATTACTATCACTTTCTGTATCACAGAAAAATTCCCAAGCAGTTACCTCCCACCTCACACTTTCCCATCGAATGAAGTACCACACAGTGTTACGAACTTCAGTAAATTCAGTCTCTAGTAGATGGCAAAAGCAAGTAGTTCTCCAAGGAAAACAGTAGAGTTTAGCTCAGACTTGCAAACGAGACAGAATAAACTTCTGAAAAACATTCATCCTTCTGAAATATTCCAGGTCACTGACATATTTTGAAGTTTTAACCAATATTAATAGCACCTGGTTGAATCAAATGCTTAAGAGCCAAGCCATAGTTAACACCAAAATGAAACAACAAATAAAGCAGGTATCTTACCTTGCCTGCATCCAGCCTTTAGGCCAAAGTGGTTTCACTTCTGTTTCCATAAAGGTTTTGAGGTAATCTTCAGCAGACTGACTTCTATTTGGCTCTAGCTCATAGCATCCCAGCTTGATCTTCACAAGATTACATAACAGAGACCTACAGAACCACAAAAAAATATATTGAAAGAAACAATCCTTTCAAAAGCTCAGCAGAAAAAGGCTGAGAAATGGAAGCACTGACGCTATACATCTGTTGTCCACTGCCAGATGTGGAAGAGCTCAGTTCCAATTGTGTCTTTTGCAAGTTTGCCGCTGCACGTTTGCTACTACAACCGGCATGATCTGCCCTTGACACTTCTCCATTTCCAACAGATTGTATGGCTCTTTTTTCCCATCCTTACTATAATTTTGTATCTGGTTTTACATTTACTTTGTGATTTCCTCATAGCTGAAACACCTACTCACTCTGCTCAGTGACCTCTACCTCATTGAAGACTGAGAATGCTTGGAAGCAAGTGAAATCCATTCTACACTGAATTTCAACTGAAGATACTTTCTGACAAGGATGATGTCTTTTACTGTGATTAAAAATATAAAAGTGCACATAGTTAAGTAACACTGGCCTTTCAGAGCCTCTTGAGTGAAAATACCAACAGATTTAAATCTCTCTTCTTTAAGGATGGTTCCCTCCAGGACAGCCAAAGCTATGCTAGCTGGTATATATTCCATGAAGCTTACTTCCCTTGTTGTCGGAACATACTAAAAAGACTCACGCTAAGCCCATCAGGCGCTGTTAATATGTAAAAATATGTACTAAAATTAGCTTAGATCTTGCATGGGAAATCACCAATTTAGACTTTTAAGCAAGATCCTTCTACCTAGATTGTTTAAATAATAGTCGTCTCAGTTTTTGATAAAATCTAGTCCAGGAAACAGAACAGAGAGAACTCATCATTTCAGACAAGAAGATAACAGAGAATTTGTATTCAGAGGGGATGGGAGAGGTTAAGATCCATGCATTCTGAATGCTGGCTTGCCCAATGACTGGGAGGTTTGCCAAACCACCATTGGCAATTTCAGTGGTCTGCCTATTGTGGCAGAAATATTTCCCACTCATTGGGCAACAACGTTTTGTGACCTATTCCTAGAATAGTGGGAAGCAGGTATAACTCTGCTTATACCTCTGTTCTTGCTTAAAGAAGCTTGAAGTACTACGACAAGGAAAATTCTCATGTATTTGGATAAAGTAAATGCACAAGAAATGAAAAAGGGTTGAACATAGGATGATTTTGCCTTTCAAGTTAAAAAGCATGTTTTGCCATTGCAGCAGGCTAGGTTGCCTATTTAGCCCCATTCCAAAACTTCTGAGGCCTAATTCTTAGAACGATTTTTTATTAAACAGTATCACTTAATAACATCCCCTTGGAGATGCCTTCATAAAGTCAGCGAACTTTCTTGGTGGAAAAGGTAATTTTAATTGTCTCACCTCACTGTGTCATCCCAAAGGAACTTCTTTCTAGGTCCCACAACCCTCTTCCCCGGTTTCTCATCATCATCTTCCTCTGATCCATTTTTCTCTCGTTCATCTTCTGCTTGCAACCTACAATTAGAACAATTGTCTTCTTCATAGCTAAACATCACAGACAAAATACGACAAAATATTTCCTTTAGAAATAAACATTGTTTTAGATGTTGAGGGGAAAAAGGATTTTTCTTCAGATTCTCATTATACCCTCCATGAAAGGGTAAACAGTTCGTCTTATTGTCCCCACTGTTTCATGGACCTCAGAGACAAGTGAGAAGGACATATTACATGGATGCTATCAAGGATGTTGGCTATAAGGTTCATTTAGTGCCTCTGCTAGGAAATGGCAGTATGCTTATAAAAACTATTAATGCTTCTCCAAGTCTAAAATTAGTTAACTGAAGGAAACAATTACAATGAACAAGGACAAAATATATTAAGAACTTGAACACACCACCCTCCTCCATTAATCCAGCATTTTGAGAATCCTGAGTATCCTTCTCTGTTTATAATTTCTTTCTCTCAAGACCGATTGCATTCAGTTAATGGAACTTATTTCTAGAGTCAGATAATACGTTACTTACCAAGTACTTTGTACAATTCAAAACTTTGACACCTGTAAACTGGAGCTGAGTACTTCGCTGAGCTCAGAGAATGAACAGCATAGAGAGACTTCTAGCTAGACTCGACAATGGGCATGCATAGATTCCAGAAATACCTACTTTGCATTCTTGGCTTGATTGCGGGCCTGACAGTCCTCTTGATACTTGCATAACTGTTCAGGCATGACATTACTGACAGCCAGTTTCAGCTTTTGCAGTGGTTCTCTCAAGCGGTCATCCTGTGATAAGAGAAACACCAAAGCAGTCCTATTAGATGCAATCTAAATGGTGTTTTAGATAGTCACATAAGTTATTTCTTGCTCTGAGGCAACACTCCCAGTACTGACTACTGACTGCAACAGCAATTTCCTATATGGCGCTTGAATCCCATTGGTGCAACAGCATTACAGAAGTGCATGTACTTGAAATTTCTCATATAACTCCTGTAAACCTTTTGATGAGGAATAATGGAAGACAGGAAACATCATGAATATCGCAAAACACTGCGGCATGATCTTACTAAAAAAATTTTTTTAATCAAAATAGGGAAGAAAACCTGAAGGAAAAAAGCATTACTTGATCAATGAGTATCTTTGACACTTGCAAGTAAGTATGCAATTCAACAAGTCTCCAAAAACCCTGTGGTATGAAAATATCCTAGGTGATGAACAATACATGAATTAGATTATCCGAGTTTCAGATTATTATTATGCATAATTTATGTACCTCAAAGGTAAGGACTAGGTATTTAGAATTGTCTCCAAATATTAAGAATTTCAAACATTAAAGTAATATACTGCATAGTTCCCTACATGTTTTAAATTATCTTCCTACATCTTCTGACATTACATTCTTAATAATAACTGCTTATTGAGAACTAGAATACTATGTCTTGCTGCTTAGAAATAGCATGCAAATCTGTTTGTAGTCTTAGCAAATTCTGAGATCTCTGTATTCACAACGCTCAGATTCTGTGCAAGATAGTCTTGGATTTCACCTAAACCATCGGGTCAGGATACTTCAGATCACAAATAACATTCTTTAAGAGAACAGCAACTGAAAATGACAAAGTGTTTGTAAGACTTAGTGACAAATGGAAAATTGCACAAGCAATACAAGCGTGGTCATTTATTATCCATCTAGCCTTTCTTTTTTCTTGACACAAAAATGAATGCAATAGTAATTGTTTTCAGCATGTCATAACCATCATTACTGTGGCTTTCTAGTACCGCTACTTTGATGTGTACCCTGTATCCAGCTTTCATGATGAATGAACTTCATTCTCAAAAAGTCTGAAATACTTGAATATATTTATTCCTAAAGTATTGACAACAGTAGGTACATAAAAAGAAAGCTTTTAAGCTGATTTAGCAACCGATCAAGAATCTTCTGCTTTATTAGAGATAGTGCAGGAGAGTAGAACAAAAGCCACACACTTTCCTCACCATTATTACACAGTTGGCTCCTGCTGGAGCTGATCTCCCTGTCATTACCTGGACATTGAGGTGTAGCTTCTTCAGACGCTTTATCAGTGTGTCCTTATTGCATGGCACAAAAGCCTCAAGGTGAGAGTACACTCCATTGCGCATGGCAGGATTTATCTCCTGTAACTGTAGCTCAATGCTGACAAACAAGAGACAGTCAGCCTGTGAGGCACTCAAAGATGACGATGACAACTGAACAAAAACATAAGGAAGCTTTGTATGCTTTACATACTCTAGCTATGCACCCCAAAAATAGCAGCTCGGGACGTTTTCAGATAAAATTTTTTAGAAAAGAAGTCTTAATAGCAAGAAACCATTCATATACATACTTTTCAAACAGTGTTTAACAGTCATTGAAATTCATTTACTCCCATCGCTGCACATCAATCTTGATACTATTTTGATTGCTACCATCTTCTATAGATTACCTTTTTTCTTAGAATATGAACACAGAACCTTCTATATTTAAGGTTTAGTTGAAGGATTACAGAGTAAAAATAGCTGGCGTTTTCCTTCATTAGAGTTGAAGGCGTTATGAAAAGAGGGGACAGAAGAAATAATGTCAGTTTTGTTCAATTTTACACATGAAATCAAGGACACTATAAAACACTTTACACTGGATAAAGATAGACATAGTTATGATGGGAATTGTATTCATATATAAATCTGTTTAGCTAATAACTACCTTAGACTGATCTACCTTCATTGACATTTAAGGGCTTTGCTGGAACAACCTCAATAATATTTCCTCTTCTGTACTTTTCCTCTCAACCCCTTTCCAAAAAGGGAAGGTTGTACAGATAAGCACTTACTCCAGCAGAATATTATTCATGTCTTGCGTGAAAAACTTCTTCCTGCCTTCTTCATCAAACATCTTGGCGGCCTGAAAATACAGCAATAAAGAGTATTCAAAAGTTTATAGGGCATTTTATCCAAAAGTCTTTGTATCTTTACTTTTACAGCTCTATTACATTCTTATTTTCCGGAGAACAACATTACTTCGAAAAAAATAAGCAAAAGTGAACTACACTCAGCTGTTTAGAAAAAAGGGGAGGATTGTTCTTATTATACTCAACTAAAAATGCCTTGCTGTAGGGCAAACAATAATTCTATTTAGAATAGAAGTGTCTAAATCACTCATGTTAACACATTCATCTTTTCAATAACCATGAAGAAAAAATAGTAGAGATGTTTTATCATCACCACCAGCAACATTCGACTACCACTGCTTGCTTTAAAAACAGCACTGCTTGACAAGCCAAGCAGGCAGGAGCATCAATACATTTCTACTCTAAATCTATAAAAGGCACTTTTTCTAATTCTGTTATGTGCCTCACCCAGTCACAACTTCCCAGTCTTCTCATCTCAATCCTTCACTGCAATTTCTACTAAGGGGTTATGTATGCTAGAGGAATACCATCTTCTCTCTCTCTTGGTGCTGTCCAGCAGTCTCACCATCTTTACACTATATCTCTTTAATATCTTTGCTTGTTCTCTTCCTTTGTTTGGAGTTGGTGGAAAAAAAAAGATAGCCTTATCCCTATAAATACTTAGTCTTATTAGAAGTTTCTACTGATCTGGTAGGAATTCCTATGCAGAATCTCTTTATCCTTGTTCTTATCACCTCAATTCTTATTTTCACAAAGACAGCTTACAGGAGAAAGCCAATTCCCTGCACTGTTCTACAAAAATCAGTAAGATCATCTCTCTAGTGTTCATCCACTCTGCAGATTTACAGAGGTCAAGAAAAAAAAATCCTTGACTTTTAGAGACTTACTGTCATCTTATTCTGGCACTGTGACCAGACTGTGAGTATCTAAAGGAGCTGGAAAAGGATACACATGCAGAAAAATAAGCAGGCAGTGTCGTTATAGTGACTGACAAGCATTAGAGGCAGTTAACATGCTACAAGGCTGAATATTCAAATAAATTGAAAATCTCTAATTGTGCCTTAAAAAAAAATTAGTGAGTTGTGACAACATAGCTAAAATCTACAAATAAACATACGTGTTACTTTGATAGAATTCCTTTATTATTATGAAACATTTTCTGATCTTGCTTTTTGTAACTGACTCATTAAAGTTTGAAAGAAAAATATTTTCTGGAATAGTTAACTCTACACTCAATGGGAAAACAGGAGTCTGACACTCTACCAGAAACAATGAGGTAGCCCATTGGATAAATGCTTTACCGTTTCAGTCATGAACATTGATATGAGTGTTTTAAGTTCCCATAGGGTATGCATTCTGCTCACTATTTCTACCATAAACTCAGCTGCTGAGTCGATGGTACTATCTTTAACAACACTGAAGCACTTGTCCTGCTAAAAAAATTAGAAAGGTTATAGATGTTTACAAGTGATTGCACACCAAAAGGACAAATTTGCAAGTCTTAAATCCAGTACTTTTAAGCATAATTAACACAAGGATTATTAACACTTTCTGGTTTATAGAAAGTGGAAAGAAAGATACACTTTGACATTTTGGTCCCAAGTAGACCTTAAAAGTTGCTTTCAGCATTATACTATCATATTGGACAGAGCTGTTGACTTTTGAAGAGAGCAACACCAACAGATTCAAAACCTGCACTGCTATCACTGAACTGTGGGTGGTTTGTTTTTTTTCTCCTCCACAGACAGATTATCTTGATTGTTACCTTCAGACGAGAAAAAAGGCCATTTTATTACTTTACTGCTTGCGTACAGTATTGTCTTCTGTCACGGTAGTTCAGA
This sequence comes from Tapera naevia, assembly GCA_033556795.1. NCBI lineage: Eukaryota > Metazoa > Chordata > Aves > Cuculiformes > Neomorphidae > Tapera > Tapera naevia. The sequence continues at coordinate 450,649 of JAUMJJ010000059.1, forward strand.
ATTGCCTACTTAGTGAACTAGAAGACATTAATCTACAAAAAGAAGTTGGGAACCTTTTATTGTATTTAGTCGCTGGCTTTCTAAATATTTTCTTTAATCTAGATATATCATACTCCATTCATGGAACACAGGCTTGTTCCATGAATGTTCAAGATTTCTTGACTTTCTCTGCACTGAAGAGCACTAAAGTTGTGATCCTGTTAAGTACTTCGCAACATCCATTTCTTTTTTTTCCCCTCGTTTTTGGATGATGCTTTCCCTCACTACTAATTTGTCAGTTGATTGCAATCTGGAGAAGGCAAGCAAATTACAATCTTTCAGTCAACACACAATCTAGGCTTTCCCCAAGTGCATTGGCAGACCTGCTCTGCCAGCCTTCCAGAAGACATCATCAAAAGCAGAAGACTGAATTAGGTTTTCAAAGAGACACTGAATTAGAGCTTGCTTCCAACTGGGTGGGACTTGGTACACAGAGAAGCAGCCTAAATTTGGCACAGGCCATTAATACTTCCTGACTTTTGGCCTAATCCAGTTCCGCAGTTTTCCCAGATGCTTATTGTTAAATATTCAGGTTAATTTTTCTATAAATGAAAAGGCAGACAAAAATCAACTCTCGCACTTTAGTAAATACTAACCCCTTGGCTGTATTTAGCTTGGTACACTTAAAAATATCTAAGAATACTATAAGACATTTACATACAGGTGAAGTAAACATCTTGTTTTATCATTACTCTAATCTGTAGTATAAAGCAAGCTCTGCTATGTCGAAATTATTTTTTCCAAAAAAGACAGTAACTGGAACTGGTTTTTCAAAACTTACTCTGAGTAAGGAAAAGCTGCACTTTATTCTGAGTAAGGAAAAGGTTTAGTATCGGAACTTAGACAACCAAACAACAAATTTATTCTCAACTTCATATAACATCCACAACAGAAATAAGGAGCATATAATATTTTAACAGCTCCAATCCCTTTCAATCAGCTATTGGGATGTTTGTAATTGTAGATTTAATACTTTCCATTAATATTTTTGATGAGTTTTGTTCCAAAACAAAGTGTTCAGTTTTGTGGGGCTTTTTTTTTTGTAGTTGACTCATGGTGTTGGATGGGGTGTTTGGTTGTTGCTGGGTTTTTTGGGGGTGTGGGTTTTTTTTTGTTTTGTGGTTTGTTTTTTTCTTCCCTAAACTGGCAAGTTAGCATTAATGTCACAAAGCAAAAAAACTCAAGCCATTGTTTTGTAAGCTGCAGCCATTTTCAGGTTTCCTCCTCCAAAGCAAAAAACCATCTATCCATTTCACCAACTAATAATTCAAGTTAAAGTAACACTGATATTTTGTTTATGGAAAAAACACAAACAAACATTACAAGTTATTGTATACTGGAGATGTAAAAAACCTTGTCTCCACTGTGAAACAAACACTGCTTTAACAATTGATCTGCATAATCTTTGCACCTATTTTCAGCCGAGTATTAATACTCATTAATATTAAGATCAATTCTTCATTTAGAGTTTCAGCCAGAAACTCAAGGATGACAACTTAGGCCCAAATTGTTCCTCCTTGTTCACTCAGTTTCTTGACTGCAATCCCTTACCAGTGAATTCATACTTACTGTTCGAAGGTCCCCAATGCGCTTTTCAAGTAGCACAGGCAGACCCTCTGGGAGGGCAGGCACCTGTTTGGGTGTCATGACCTGAGAGGTGTAGGCTGCCTGAGTGACATTCCCATTTTCTCCTGACAGCTCAGATACTGGGCTGCCATCGGAAGTGCCATCAAGCAACTTGTCAAAGTCAATGTCTCCCAGCATCTCCAGGGCACTTTCAGCTTCTTGCAGGAGCTCAGGTTCATTTGTGCTACCAAAAATGGAGAGGACAGGATCATTGATCCGAAGATTCAAGTCAGAGATATCATTTCCTGCACTGAGAGAGGAGGAGGGAATTTTACTAGGGGTAGAGGTTGCAACAGTCACTGGAGGTTTTGGACTAGATTCCTTCTTCCTCATGGCTTCCTTCTCCTTTTGAAATTTACGGATCATGGCAGCCAGAGAAAGCGAGTCTTTATACAATTTCTTTTTCTTCTTTTCAGATTTGTGTGAATTTAAGGCCATTACTCTGTGGAGGAAAGAAATCTTTCATTAGAATGAATACAACTTTTGAGGCCTTAGTAGCCTTTAACAATAATATCTGCAAGTTTAGTACAATTACAATTAAAACTTATCAGGGGAAGAAGCAATTACTTTTTTCTAGACACCAATTAAAAAACCCACCACCTTTACCTTCCATGCCAGCCTCAGAACCCATGAAGGAACATACAAATTTACTGAGAAACACATAGAATAATAATGCTATGTTTATAGTTTTCCAGATTCAAGATCAAGGGATAGGAATAAAATGTATTTTTCATTTTAAGACTTAATTCTTAGTGCTAAAGACTGTGTAGAACAATGATGGGTAATGCTATTCTTTTCTGTAATTTGTCTTTCCTTGTTTTATTACTTCTTGTTCAAAATTTTGGGGGACAAAAAAATCGTAGCTTAAGACTTTTCTTAAGCAAAACCCCTACACAAATGTCAAGCCCAAAATCTATTAGCTATTAATGACAGTTTTGAAATACAATATTCTAAACAGCTGTGATAATCTTGCTCTGGTACACAATCTTAAAACTAAATCTCAAGTACAATTCAAGGTTTCTTCTAAAGGAAGAAACCTACCCCAACTGCTTAGGAACTTTCATTTTCCGAGGCTTCTTCTCCTTTTCTGTCCCTTCATCTTTCCGCTTGCGCTTCTTTATTCCACGATCTTCAGTTTCTTTTAACTTCGCTATCTAGAAAAGAGATCAAATAAAGAACAATGATTTTCTCCCCCAAAAGACTTTTAGAGCAAGAAACACTTAGTTTTCCTTAGACTTCCCAGTCCAGAGGCAGGAAAAATAATTCAATGTGCATCAAGGCAAACAGTACCACTGGATTCCTAGCAGCAGTTGCAGCTACTGACAAGTCTCAGTTGTTAATATTTTTGTAACAGTTGCTTAATTCAGAGTTTAAGGTACACACAGACTGGTGCCCAGACAGTTATGAGCAGTGGCCACTTTGGAAGACTGAATCCACGAACCTCCTGCAATCACCATTTCATTGCCAAGTATGAAGCTTAGTAGTATGGAATATCTTAATGGTCAATTCAGATCAGCTGTTTCCCCTCCCAAGTTCTTGCTGATCTCTATCTTACCTGCTGATATAGGGCAGGGAAAAAGAAAGCCTTAACAGAGTGCAAACACCATTCAGCAGACAAAACTTTGGTGACCCATCAACAATATTTCAGACACAAATCCAAACTGCAGAGCCATAAGAGCCCCCATGAAGAAATTTTGCTCCCTCCCAGTCAGATCCATTACGAGAATCTTAAAATCATATTAAATTTAAAGAATTATAGAGCAAGAAAGGACAGAAAGGACAGAAAGCAGAAAGTTCTTGAAATGGCATGGAATATGTGAATGTCATAATGCAAGTAATTAAGTTTGCACTAACCATAACTTGTCAAATTACACAGAATAGAATGCTGTTTGGGAAAGACTGTATGTACTTTTTAATACAGCTGTTCTTTTGTGCTCTTGCTTTATTTTAACAGATATTTTCTCTTAAGTGTTACTCTGAATATGAGGAACAATTTCTAATCACTTAAACTTTGTGCAGAATCATAAAAGCAGCGTTGGGGAATTTAAGTTCTCATCTCATATAATAAAATTCCTGTGAAATTACAGAATCATGTGTAATGTCAAGATGGATGGACACAACTTAGTAGCTTGCCTAAACAGATGGCCAGTCTTACAAGACTTGACATCCTCAGTTATTCTGCAACTGCTGGTGCATGAGTCACAAAAGAGAAGACACAACAGAAACAGCACCGTGCATAGTTCTGCTTTCAGTCGTTTAGTTCAAGAAATTCAAAGCATATCAAATGTTTCCCAATGTCCACCTAGCTATACGCTATGCATAAAGCATAACTAAGGTCACTCACTTTAGGTGGCCTATGCGTTTTGTCTTCTGCAAAGTCTTCATCCTCCGAGTCAGATGCCTGGCGGAACTGCAGTGTACCAGTGTTGATATAAAACCCTCCATATTTGGTTGTCAGGGATGCAGGAACCAATTCATCATACTGGGCAGGAAAAAGAAGATGAGTTTATCAGTATTTCTTAATAAAAATGAACATGCAGTTCATTTACCAGTCCCTATAAGTAAAAAATGATATGCAGGTACACAGCACAGCTTGCTGGAATGGAAACAGGATAGCAAAGCTATTGAAAAACTGGCCAAGGCACAGAACATTAATGGTACAGAACATTATCACAGAAAAATCTTTCTACTTTCAAAACAGTACCTTTTTTTTGAAGAAAAGGCAGGATTTATAGCATTAAAAGTACTGCTTACTGAACGGAATGAGGGTGGGCACAGATGCGTTTCCCCATGCCCCATAGGAAAAAAAAAATGCCCCAGAATTTTTAAACACTTTTTCCTCTGAGACAGAATATTGAAGAATGCTAGATGTTACATCCCAAGATTCACAAACCATATAGACAATGATACACCACCTGCCCGTGAGCAACTTCACTTGATTGTTCACTGGTTGGTTTTGTCCAGCAAATAAGCAAGCACAATGTGAATGATTTATTTTCATCTACCACAGTGGCAGGCAAACCAGTAACATCACTGGCTGAAAACAAAATTTGTTAAAAAATCCAAAACCACCTGCCTCTACTGATTTTGAATTTTAAGTTTCATTCTTCTATCGAATACCCTTCCATTTTATGAGACAATGTGTGGTTCAAATTATCCTCTGTTAGTCACACACTTTTATCACAGGCCCTTTAAGTTATCTGTAAGTGATAACTACGGTTATTTCCAGAAAGTATTTCTTCCATATTTTCAAAATAGATTAATCACTACAACCCAATCTATATTAGCGTTTTACAGAATTTTATGTTATATCCAGGAAAAGGGACTGAAGATAGAGATGTTTTTCTAAATTAAGCATAAAAACCTTCTCAGATTATATATTTTGTTTCATTAAGGCTGCCATGGTTTTCATTAATGCTGATCTCTGCAGTGCACTTGACATGTTCAGATGTTCCAACACAAGCTGCAGTTAGCTGGTACTAAATACAGTGCCCTGCTCAAAATCCCACTTCTCTTGAAAGTTCCCTGAAGTTTTCTTTTGTTAAAAATGCTACCCCACACACAGCAAACTCACTCACAGTATCTGTTAGCTTATTTCCAATTTTAGGTGTTGAATCTGCCATCACCTCTTATACAAACAAAACAATGTCAGGATGTGTTTTGTTGAAAGTCATATATATTCTTACTCTGTTTAGACAGTTTTAAAACCACAAAAGGTTTCAAACTCTTATACAGTAGTTAGAAAAACACTTAATATTTATGAAGAAATTTCCAAGCTAGAACTACAAAGACGTATGTAAAAAATACTGAAATCCAAAGGCATAGGAAAAGTGGTCGATATCAAGTATAGTAGCATTAATTTTCTATATTCATTCCATTATTTCATGAGCAGCAGCCTTCTCAGAATGATATTGTCCCCCAAGTATTACCAGAAAACCATTAATCTCCAGGAAAGGGTTGTTAACAAATTCTAAAAGGCTGGGAGGATGAATAGGTCCATTTTAGTTCTACGCATAACTATCAATAAAGCAAGCCATGAAAGTGTTTGCAAGAGAACTGAGGGAGAGTTGCCCTGACAATGCCTTTATCACTAAGCAGAAGGACAATGTTGTCCTGAACTACTCCAAATCTGAACTACCAATCTTATTTTCAAATACTGAAAATTGTAAGATGATTAACTTAAGCAACAATTAATTCTGGAAGCTACAGTCTGTCTAGAAGCCTAAAAACAGAATGCCTGGACACAGTTCTGCCAACAAAGATAACAAGGGAAGCTTTTACAGGACTTAAAGTGTTACAGATGCACCAGAAAGACACAATAACAGCACAATGACTAAAGATCAATTTCTGTCCTTCTGAAAGAAAGGGTAGGATTTTGACACACCTCAGAGAAATGTACTCCGGCAGGAAAAAAGTCAATTTTGAGTTACAGCTGCAAGCAATAAATGCTTGATAGCACAACCAAATCATTAAGATACTTGAGAAGGAAACAATATGTGTGTTATTTTGAAGCTTGAACCAGCAGGCTTTGCACTGCATGTCAGAATTCAACAGGCTGAATAAATTAGTAGGCAGTTTTAACTGCCACAATATTATCTAAAGACTTGATCACCTACATGAAGGGAACACACACAGTGCAAAGTGAAGCTTCAGCTACCAGCTTATTTCATTTCCCCACGTATGCCATTCAAAATATATTGAAGATAAAATGGTTTAAGAACCAAAAAGTCTGGGCTACTAAAAGCAACCCAGGAAAAGAGTTATCCAGAAGAGGTAAACAGTGAATGCATACTTTGAGGAAGCTGGTGAAAGAGCCTGAACTGAGACCTATGTGGATTTCATCTGAATAAGCAGCTAGAAATTTCCATGAGTCATCACCTTTTATCTTCTTGGAATGGAAGGCTTAACAAGCAGCAGAGAAAGGGAAAGGAAAAGTGCTGACAGGATCTATGAAATACCCTAAGATCATATGAAAGACTAGCACATGAAAGCAGAAGAATCTATTAATTGGACAAAATGAAAGCAAAGTGGCTTAGTTGTGGACTTGTCATTTTAAGAGACCAGGACAATCATGCAAAGTAGGAGGTGTGAAGTAAACTTGAGAGTGAAGGTTGGGTAAGAATTTTAGACAAATCTGATGTTTTTCCACAGCTCTCAAAACCAGCTTCATTACGTACAAGGAAGATGAAAGGGAAAGAAAAGAAATGATTATCCACAGTGCTTAATAGTCAGAGTAGGCATTTCACTTTTGAGCTGTCAGGGTGTGAACTGAATTGCTGAGGCTGTAGCAGTACGGGATCAAATCAGAAGAATACAGCAGTTGCCAAGTGTGAAGGAGAAAGCACACAGTTAAAGCTGGGACTATTATCATAAGAAGGGCAAAACAAGTTAAGGGAGACACAGTAAAGACTTGGCTGCAGAGCAGTAAAGGCATCCCTGAAGAACACACTACAAAAAGTAAGGATCAAAGACAGTCTACAAGTGAGGAAGCCATGAACCACACCATGTTGACCATTCTAGCCATCTGCTATGTTGCACAAATCCATAGGAACAACACAACCAAAAAGGCAAAATTCATTCTATATATACACATGCACAAGCTATCCTATGACCACTGACAGGCAAACAAGATCAGTGAGATGAGGATGTGTAAACCAGTTGCAGTTTCAACAGCTTCTGCTGACAACTACAAATTTAGTCAGACTTTAAGACCTTTTTGACATTCAGTTTTCCTTAACCGTTAATAGAGTTTTACTTTTCCCTACCCAAATTTGGGTTGTCCTCAGCCTACCAAACAAGGTGTAACTTATAACTCAGCGTTTCATACTATTTTCATCTTACCTAAAACTGGGGCCTGCAGACCACAATGAACGCAGCACCCCCTCCTTCACTGTAACCTTACTATATTCTAGCACCCTAACTGAAAATTTCAATGACTGTGTAAGATATTTGCAACAGCTAGATTAAACTTGATATTATGTTTCTTCAATAGTCTCAGTTAAAGGGAACATGGCTCTTAATTTCTAAACCTTCTCATGAATTGTTTTCAAGACTTGTGCTTTGCACTAGCTTCTTCTGCATGTGAAATTGCAGAAACGATCCTATTAAGAAAAATAGTTTAAGCCCTTTACAGTGTTCTGCTTTTCCTTACACATTACAAGACAGAATTAGAATTCTCAGACCTACAAAAAGACAGGACTTCATATATGATCGATTCCTTTGAACACAGATTTATCCCACAGAAGATTACAGAATCATTCTGCAGATAACAGAGTAAGACTGGTATATTGTCTGATCATCTAAAGGCAGCTCAGTATCTAAGTTACTATCCTTGAGCTGTAGTACTATGTTTCTAGTGCCATAAATCTAATTTAATGTTTAGGTGTGAAAGATATTTTTTAATAGTTTTAATAGTTTTTTTAAAAAATAAGTTAACCAGTTTCAACTTCATTAGTATACCAATAAGAACAACAATTTTATAGATTATATCAATCTAGTTTTGAAATCCAGACCCATAGTACACAGCAGTATCTTATATTAAAAGTCTGCTCTTGCATTCAGGTATTTTGACCATGATCCTCCTCATTCAGCTCCCTTTCAGAGAACAGCTTGTACTATAGAAGTACACAGGTGAAAAGGCTTTAACACTTCTGTATTAAGTCCTGGAAACGAGCTTTATTGACAACATGTTCAAGTGTTTTAAGAAATATAGTCTGCACATTATTTGCTGCAGAACTGGTATTATTTAGATAAAAGATAAGCAGAGATAATTTTTGTTCCTTGTTCAGTTTATTTTTGAGATGGCTCTAAGCTTGGGGGTGGGAAGCACTTTACTTTTGATCATCATTAGCCAACTGAAGTTACACTGAATATGACTGCTTCAATCAAATGGACTGAATATCCACACAGTTCACTACACACTTTAAAACACTTCAGACACAGCTGATCAATATCTATGCCTCTTAGACAAAAAAAAAAAACCTTGAAAGGCAGTCTCTGGATTTGCTATGCTTTAAGGATAAGTTTTCAAACAAAACAAAACAGAACTATCTTTCCAAAAAATAACATAATAGAATATACAATGAAATCCTGAACAAGGTTAAGGGGGAATAATACATTCCTTTTCTAATCTAAGATGACATAAAAAAGCAAGTAGAAAGACATCTCCCATGGTAAACAAGGTTCCTCTTCCAAAATGAAAAGGCAAGTTGTTTTTACTTGGTTGGTTGGGTTTTTTGTAGCCCCGGGGCACAGGACAGCTGGCAAAGCACAGCAGAAAAGCATAACACGCTGGCTCAGGGTAGTCTAGACTAGGATAGGATAGTATCCTAGAATCCTTATGACTTATAAAATGTAGAACCACTCGTGACCACCTTTATCTGCGCAACTCAATTCTTTCAGAGATTGAGTTCTAACCTACATGGAAAATACAATTCAGTGTTTTTATTACAAATAAATAGGCAATGTATTACTTAAACTTTACCGGTTTCATGTTACAGGATTAATAGATTCTGTAGAAAAAATTATGCTTTCCCTTTTCCACTCAACATGAAGAGCAGACTTACCACATATGACACTTAAGGCAAATGCTCTAATCAAATATCTGTTATTTTGGCATGTTATAAAATCCCCATTATATTAATAATTATAATGTTTGTAGAGTTTCTGAAAACATTTAAGTTGCTTGTGCTGCTTGCTTAAATTCATCCACTCAAGAAGAACAGTTGATCCTAGGCCATGATCTACCCCCCCCAAACACTCAGACTGAAAAGTGATTTTGGGCTCTTAAGAAAATTAAATTCAGCAAGAAGTTGATACACCTATTATCATTATTATTTCTTACTCCTACACTCTAAATGCACACGAATTTAAACAACGGTACTACAAAGACCAGATATAAGTCTGTTTTTCACAACTACCTATGCAGATGCTGACTCTTCAGTTTCCCAGTTGTCCCACTGAGGTAATTAAATACATGATCAATCCTAAACTATCTGGTTGAAACCTAGACCCAAACTTGGTATTAAAAACATTAAGAAATCATTTATTCCTTTCTAAAAAGGATATGGTATTTTGCAGAAGCAGTAAGAGAACATTATTGTTCTTTTAACAAAATCAGACTTGTTCTGCAAATTCAACTCCCTTTGTCTCCCTATCCATAACTGTTCCTGCACTAGAGGACTGCTGGGTGTACAATTCAAACGTGTCTGTTCTGCATTAAACAGAACAGCATCCGCTTTATTTGTTTGACGCAGCACTCTACATCTCTATCTTGGGGCAAGGAGGGATAAAAAGCTATGAAAGAATCTCCTAATTGAAACTTGCCCCTGTATTCACTCGAACACATGTAACACATCAGGTGTCAACTGCCACATCTACCCTGAAGACACCTGGGGAGCATGCAAGACTTTATTAAAGGTGGCACAGTGCCCTCAGCTAAGTAAGCACTATTCCCTAACCACTGAACTTCCAAGGCTGAGGAAAGTAACAATGAACAAGAAAGATAGACCAGTAACTTAAACACACAAATCCATACCCAATGAAATGGCTGGTAAGTGAATCTTGAAAAAAAAAGCTTTAATGCACCCTGACATATAGAGTGTGGATGAGGTTTGTGATAGAGGTCTACAAAGGCAGCTTTTTCCACATGAAAAATGCAGCAATGTTAAATCTATCTCTCAATCCAATGTGAAAGTATGTTTAATAATGGATCCCATGCAGCATTTTTCCGCATGTGTCTAACATCACCAGGTTGATAGATTTTTTCATTTTGTTTGACACATTTATTTTCTCAAGCAATGACATTGTTCTTCACAGCTATGCATAAAACAAAGTCCTTTGAGTAGGAAGGATGAGAGAACAACACCAAGTTAGCCTAAAACTCTAGGCCCAGAACCCCCACAAAAAATGTAAAAATTACCATCAGCACACTGAGCTCTGCTGTTCCCCAAGCAGATGCTTTTTTCCCCATTGAGAACGTGAACTTAGATATTGAAGAATCTTGATCAAGATGCTCTTACCAGCAATCCATCAGCTTCAAGTTTTAGATTGTAACAGAAGGAACTCTTCAAAGGAAGTCAGGGTGGGACAGAAGATATTAAACACAGCTTTAATAAGCCTGGAGATTACAAGATGAAGTAAACCAAGTTTATACTGAAGAAGTGAAAGCTGTATATCATGACACACAACCTTTGCAAATACTAAGCCCTTAAATTATGGAAAGTATTCTAGGGACCTCAGAAATAAGAGTAACTCTTACCAATGTGATTGCAATTACTAAAATGAACATACAGTCCTTGAAGGGCTGTCTTTTAAGAGGGTCTGAACTCTTGAGGCAAGATGTTGCTAAAGAAAGCTAAGTTTTTCCTTTAAATTGAAGTACGTGCTTTGCAAAAACTTTCCACATTTGAGAAACTATCAGTAGGCTAGTTTTCTCTATCCAGCAGCACAGAACTCTTGCATCATTGTTTAGAAGGCTGTAGTGAAACCAAACATTTAGGAGACTGCGTTAAATACTGACATATAGCGTGGGTATCCGAAGTACTGAACAGTACGCTTACCGTTGCTCTTGGCATTCATGTTTTGCTTCAGTTCCCGTCAGCGTGGCCTCAAAATACAGCTTGCTCTGCTTACAGATTTCTAGATGGATGGTTATTCCTCCGTGCTCATCTACCCAACATGGGGAAGGTGCTCGCTGCTCTTTGTCTTGGATGTGCAAGTCTTATTTCCTCCGAGTAAGAGAAAATTGCATACTTTTTCCACTAAACAGCATATATTACTTCAGATCCCTGTTCTATATAACATGGCAGAAAGCTCAGAGAGCATTGCGTTTTCCACGAATCTCTGTATAAAGCTTACACTGACAGGAAGGCATTCAACCAACCAAATATTCAGAGGTCAGCACATGCACAAACAGTCCAGCCAAACCAGGCTGATAGGCACATGTAAGCACATGTGTGAAGAACAGAGGGGAAGCAGAAATCTACAGGATCATCATTCCACAGAGAATGTATTTCTGGACAGCTCACACTATAACCTATTTTCAGCCTCAAAGCAGCAGAAACAATGTGGAGGAAGAGCTTTCTTTGCAGGTTATGAACATTTTGTGTGTTACTACCACAGAGGGCTGACAAAATAAGCAAAGATTAGGACTTGCCATCAGACTAACAACTACATAGCTGTCAGAAACAATAGTAAGATGGTCTTGATTCACATTTTTTTCTGGAATGAAGAGTTCACAAACTGACTACAGTCAAAATGTTCAACCCAAAAATATCCACTGTTTAGACTGAAGCGTGGATTTCCCACTTGCCAGCAATTGCATTCAGAGAGGAAAAGCCACTTCCTTCCAGAGAGCACAAGCAAAAAATTTTCTAAGGACAGCAAGGTAAAGAAACTGAACAGCATGTACACCAGATACACTCAAAGCAAACAGCAACATGTCACTATGTACTTATGCCTGTAAGGGAAGACAAGTCTGAAGAAAGATGGAAGGTAGGAACTGACAGTATCATTTAGGGTAACATGTATACAAGAACCTTTCTCCAACATTTTTCTTCAGTTCACTTCACATTAGAGTCCATTGAAGTGCTCTTCAGGAGCCCTTACTTTTCTATGTTTAACAGCCACAAGGACTTTGGTGTCTTAATGCAGCCATGCTTCTTAAGTCTTTAGCACCCTATAGGAAAGCACTGATTCTTTCCAGAGGAAAGAATGAAAGCAAATCTAAGAATCTCCTGCATATTTTTCATTTTTGCAGAAAGTAAACATTGGCAATCTAGCTTACTAAACTGTTCAAAATTTACCTACTTCATTGTGGTAGACATCAGTTCCCTTTGAGAATTCTGACAGGAAAAAAACCTCTTTGCTTAGGAGAAGCTCCCTTCTGTCAGCACTTTCCAAGAACTTTTCTCCAGAAAAACTTGCCCTGTACCTGTCTGTACTCCAGCTCCTTAAAACCTATCACTTGAGAATAATGCAATTAGCAGATTCCCTGTGCTTGATTCCACTCCCTGCCCTCAAGAAAACAAGCAGAAAGATTGCCTTTCTGGATCCTTGGAGGACCTAAATGCTCTGTTACATATGCTATCATCTACATACATGTACAAAATTGCTTAATTGGAAATGGATCCAAAGGAACTAGAATTGCCTAACTCTACTGCAATGCCTGCTAAAAACAGGCTTAAAATTTTATTGGTTTGATTTCTTGAATAATTTTTGATAACATTACCTTAAAGTCTGTTTTTAGAAGGAAAACATCTCTAACCCTATGGAATTAACCTGAGTGACAAAGAGCTTGGTATTTCTTTCACACCTGTGACAAGGAAAAGAGTCAAATTCTAAGGAAGCTTTCAACTATGTTTTTTCTGGGATACAGAGGGAGACAACAGGATGTCAATCCTGGAGCAATTCAAGTGGCACCCATACTAATTTTGCGAGCGTTTGTGCCCAGGATGTTACAGCTTTTTATGTGCAAGAAAGTATCTTCCAAAAGGAAGTAAGTCCAGGCTAGGTCTGGCTCTGACATTTCTCAGGATACATGGATTTAATAGCTGGCCATACAGAAGATGAGCAAGCCAGACATGTAGATTTTCTTTCTCAACACTTCACATTTGCATTTGAGATGGAATGAGAGGTTTTGTTGAATTTAACTCCTACATTACGGGACCCTTACGCTCTGCAACAGCAACTTAAGGCTGCAGCTGGCACACACTACATTTATCTTCTTTTCTATACAGAAATGGAGATAAAAGTGAAACAGAAATGGGCTCTCGTTAGTCTGTATCTGTAATGCAGGCACAAGGCATAATGATTTGTTCAGGAGAGCAAACTTTAGAGAATATACCATTCTCCCTAGTAGCTTCCACAGCTACCACATGATGCAACCATCTGGTCCTATAACAACTGCCTTTTGTATACTCTTGCAAAGAGTCTGGCAAGAGATATCAGAGTAAATGCTCCTGCAAATCTAATGGATCTGCTGCTGGTAACAAGAGCAAAACTGGAAGGAGGCACTGTATAAGTACCACCAATACATCAGCGAGTGTTCAACTCTGCTAGACTCACATACATCTTTGATAAAGATCTGCAATGTAAGTACTGAAAGGTATCCGAATCACATATTAAATCTGTGACAGATCACAAGAAATCCCAGAAAAACAATATACAACTTGGGTTGTGTATTATAAAATTTCAAAACTGATGGTTAATTTAAGCAACAGTGAGAAACCAGACAAGTCTATAGGCTCAAGTGGTTTCTCAGCAGGACTAAAGCACATCTGTTCTTACTGAGCTGAAGATCAGAATCTGACCTTAGGAAAGGACAATCAAAAGTTCAAGGATAGCAGTAGGACAGATAAATATTGGCAAGTTCAACTAAAATTTTTAAGTTTTAGACCAAAGAAAGGACAGATTAACACAAGCTACAATAAGCATTACAGAGAACTTACTTTTCATGCTTTCATTTGCTTTCAGATCTACTTCAAAAAGTGGCAGTACACACAGATAACCTCAGCCTGCTCACCACTGTGTTTAACAGCTGAAATTCTTCAGCTCAGGAAGGTCTCAGTTGTGCAGCACACCTTGGTGCACCTCAGTTCTTCAGAGCAATATTCCTTGTCACATCTATATGCTAGAAACCTCACAGCTCAGTGTTGATGGCAGCTCTTCACAAAGTTCTATCATTTCCCAGGCCTGCTACTACATTCAAATGGAGGCTCAATGTAACGTATGGTAAGCAATGCATGTCACTTCTGCGCATTTCTTACTCTTTTCTCATAACTCCTTTTCATCTTTCCTCTCCTACTCATGACTCCCTCCTCCTCAGAGCAGATCATTGCTGCTTTGTCCAGTGGAGGAAACTGAAGGCTGACTAAAGCATCAGGTGGTTTTTTTGGGGGTTCTTGTTCTATTTTTCTTGACTAAACATGAACACTACTTCTTCCTGACATCTAATGAGGGAGAATTATAGGAGGTCTCCATGCTTCTACATCACCCACTCTGTTGCATCTTCCTCATTTTTTTCCTAATTTCAAATATCACCTGTACGATATCTTCAAATGCCCTCTCGTAAACCTCCTGATACTGCCTGCGCCTCAATACCTGTCTTTGACATTTTCATTTCTGAAAAAACTCAGACAAAATAAGCTCTAATATGCTGCTGTTTAACCACACTGTTTTATCTCATTTTTTTAGACGTATTTGGTGAATGCTTACAATAAAATACAATAAGAATAGGACAGTTAAGAGCAGAATAGTTTCCTGATCTAATGCAGGAAATCTAACACAAGTAATCTACTAATAATCTAGACAGCTACCACAAGAAACTGAACAGAGACAGTATCATTTCAGTCCACAGTAAATTAAGAGCACAAATAAAAATAATTTAATTTCTAAAGCTGGAAAATTATGTCATAGCAATCACTTTCCTAATTCCTGCAGTGCATAGCGGTATCAAAATGAGACTACAAACACAGTCACTGGGTTCCTGAACTAGTATGCCCTTTGGATCTATACCAGTTACTGATGGACACAAACTGTTTTCCTTTACCTTTGTTCTTTATTTTAAAAGAAAAAGCACATTATCTCATTTCTTCTTGCTGCTTTTATAAGACTTACTTACCGCTTCAGAATTATCAATGAAAGGGTCTGTTTCATCATAACCATAACCTATATCAATTAGATCCTGCAGGCGATCCTTTCGATGTTTGTGGGGCTTTCCACCCTGAAAACAAAGCAAACATTTTATCATTTGGGAAACCAGGAAACAATGTACTAAAGTCTACAAAACATAAGGTAGTGGAGGGCCCATCACGTAGGGAATTAGGAGTTTTGCCTTCTTGAATAATTCCTTGAAGATGGTCCAGATAGATAATAAAAACTTTCACACAGGAATGAGCTCTGGCAAACTTGCTGTACTACAGCCCCACAAGAATCATCCCTGAAAGGTATTCACTAATCACCTGGTTTCTGCACCACCAAGAAAGATCTCAGTAACAGATACTTCACCGCCCTGTGTGATACAAAGGTCAGTGATGGGAGGACTGGTATAATTTAGAAAGTGTTACATTTTTCAGTGTGTTACACAGTTGTTACAAAGAAAATAGCTGATAGCTTAGCATTGCGTAAAGTGTTTCCTCACACGGGATGGACTGCTTCCCTGCAGAAAAGGGAAGTCTAAGTTAAAGAAGAGAAATAATTGATCTGGTACTTGCACATATGGTGTCTACGAGTTGTCAAGAAGTTACAGCATTCATATGACAACTGAAGAAAACCATATTGAGATAAAACCCACTTGTTGCTATGAGTATGCAGACACTGTTCATCCTTGCTCTTTCACGACAAGCATGAACATCTGAACATCTCCATTTCAACAATATTTTGCAAGAATTCAATTTATAACAAAGTAAAGCAGGCACTCTTGCAAGCCAACAGGAATGTCTCAGGTTTAAACAAACAGATGCAATCATCAATAGGAGAAAAAAAAACACAAAATGAGCTTTGTTTTTAATTCAGCTTTTCAAGCTATATTCCAAGCTTCAGATTTCCAAGCTGAGTATACATAACTTTTCCTATCATGTCTATTATCCCCTACAGTCACTCATCTGCCAAACTATCAGAAAGACTGCAGGTTCCCAAATCATTCAGGATATCTCCTTTAAAAAAAAAGTTTGGATGAGAGAAAAAAATCCCTTAGAAAAATAAAGGTAGGATTTAAAAATTCTGTTTAAACGCCAGTGCAAAAGCTTATGTAATTCTCATGATTCTGAAGCTGTCCGAAGAATGATACATAAACTATCCTTTACCTCTACTGATCTCACTAATGGGTAATACAATCCACCTCTGTTCCAAACTGTGTTGAGTCCAGCTAAGATGGAGTTAACCTTCCACATAGCAGCCCTGGAGTGCTGTGCTTTGTATTGGTAGCTAGAAAGGTGCTGATAACACACCAGTGTTTTGGCTATTCCTCAGCAGCGCTCGCACAACATCAAGGCTGTCTCTCCAACATTCCTCCCTCACCTGTGGGCTGGGACATGGGTAAGTTCTTAGGAGGGAACACAGCCAGGACAGTTGACTCAAACTGACCAAAGTACCATACGACATCTGCACAGCAATAAAATCCAGCAGAAAGGGGGGCAGAGGACAGGCATTTGTTATTACCGTGTTTGTCTTCTGGAAGAACAGCAGCCCTACTTTCTGGGAAGTGACTGGATGTTGCCTGCTGATTGGAAGCAGAGAATAAATCTTTTTTCTCTTTGCTCCTGCATGCAGCCTTTGCTTTTGCTTTATCAAACTGCCTTTATCTCAACCCATGAGGTTTTTCCATCTTATTTCCTACTCGCCCTGTCCTGCTGACGAAGGGAGTGATAGAGCAGCATGGTGGGCACCTGGAGTTTAGCCAAGGTCAAGCTACCACCCACATCTCTTGCTGAGTCCAAGTAACCATTAACACTCTTGTTTGAGAGTCCAAAATCCCTCTGCAGCCATGTCTATTCTGTAATTTCAGTGTACAGGCATCAAAAAACATTTTAGAAGTTCTCAATACATTCTGACTGCCTATTATTGACAATAACAGGGCAGATACAGAACAAAGTTAATAACAAAAAAGAAGTCTCATATTAGCTAAATGAATAAAAGCAGGATTAAAATAGTAACCTGTATTTAGACATATGAAAATATCTGAAACATTGTACGTATAGTTTGAGAGTTTCCTTCAGGCCTGGTTCTACCCAGTTACATTTAAGGGACTTTGTTGAAAATCCATACAATCAAGATGTTAACGATGCAAGACCACAGCAGAAGAAATGAAAGGATTACCTTCATCAGTGTTTTCTGCGCAGCAGTTCAGGGACTGAAGCTTTTTACCTTTCCTAAAAGCCTTCCTCCAAACTTTCTGTCCCAGAACATAAGCAGTCATTACACTACAGCAAATTAAGATGTCAAGCTCCTAAGGCTGCAAACAGTACTATGGAAGTATTCAGAAAACTCAAATATTTGTTCAACAAATTAACTGTGCCATGTAGCCCAGGGTTTAAACAACCTTCATGCAACAGGACTAGAAGGTGACAAATACTACGCTAGCTTCTGAAAAAATCTTCCAAGGACCACAGCAGGGTCTAAAAATCAGTAAACCCAAAACTTTACATTGGGCAAGTTAATAGAAGGTATAAAGAACAAGACCAGCAGGCGTAAGAATATGCATTCCAGAGCAGAAAAGAACTTTGGTAGAAGGAAGTAGTACCTGAAATGCTCTAAAAAAGGTCCTAAAATCTTTCAAGACAAAAAACTACCATGGGATAAGAGGGAAGATCTACTCAAATTAATGTCTGGTAGGAGTAAATAATTTGTTTTGGCAAAGAAAGTAATCAGTGAAATCACCAAGGAATGTGTATTCATTCATCTTTAGAGAGCTGGACTAACAGTTGCAGGGGGGGTTAATGACAGAAATTACTAAGGACAGTAAATTAAAAAAAAAGATAACTGAAGAATCACCAAAAGACCTCAGAGTTGCTCTGAACTTAGTGTGATAAACCATCAATTGAATTCAGTATCAATAAAAACAAGGTAATCCACACAAAGGAAGCACAATCCAAACAAGAAAAAATACAGTGTGCTCCCAATTTGTTATGCTGCTCAGGAAGCACTGGAGTTGTTACACACAGTTCTATGACATTTGCCCAACAATCAAGAGCAGTCGAAAAGAAAAGAATTGGGACTTATGAAAAACAGAACAGAGAACAAAACCAGAAGTCACCATTATATCACTGATAAATCAGGGCATCCTACCATTAATATCCTTTCATTTAAAAAAAGAAATTGGAACAAAAAAAGGGAACACTGAGGCAACAAGGATGTTTAAAGGTAAAAAATACTGCTTCTGTATAATAAAAGGATGTTAAGACACTTCAGCTAGAGAATGAAAGGGCTGAATTTAGATGATAGCATCAGAATCACACACAGCATGCAGATGAACAGGAAATATTTCACTGTTTCTTACAATACAGAAATGTTGGAGCACGAAGTGAACTCACTGGGCTTAGATAAAAAGTCGTGTTTTCATGCGACAATCATCATGGAGCTTATTACCATGGAAGACAATGTGAAATTCAGTGAGCTCAAAAGAATCTGGCAAATTTATGGCAGAAAGCTACACGAAGGGCAGTTACACATGCTGCCTCTGGCTTTGGGAGAAATTAAGCCACGGATTGCTAGACAGGCACAGTGAAGTAGTATCAATGGAAACTTACTCTATTATACTTTCAAGTATGAGACTCCACAAGTGTCAGAGGACTATGCTACCATCCATTACATGGACCTTCTTTTGATCCAATAAAAATTCTTACATTACATACAATATTGTCTAAAATTCAATACCATGTTTTTATGACAGTGTTTGATTGTCTAGAGAGTAACAGTAAGCAAGGGAATGAAAATGAGAACCATTCAGAACAGATTTTATACTGGTGTTTAAGATGTGCAGCAATTGCAAAAAAAGTTCTGAATAATTAAACAAATGGTACATTAACTTCATGCATCTCGTTTTACAAAAATATATTTATGCATAGGGCTTTGCTTAGTCTATGCAAGATAATCCAATACTGTACTGATTTAAGTAGAGGAATTCATCTGAAAAGAAAAAAGTCTTCACAGAAGGCTGTTCTTCACAAACCAAATTTTCCATAAGTATTGCCACACATGCTAAGATTAAAAAGACTGTTTGACTCCATTTTAAAGGGATGTAGATAAATAATGCCTAATTACTGTAAGGAGGATATAGTACTTCCTGCAAATCTGAAGAAAACCTCTCTCATACAACCAGTCATTATTTTTACACTAAAGCACCGTTGAAGAAAAGAGAATGGGTATCTCCTTCATGGGATGCCTGTTCTAGTTTAAGCTAAGGAGAATGAACATCTCGCCACAAGAATCAGAAGATGGCTGGATGTTGTCAGAACTTGAGTAATTGCACTGGGTCAGCGTTCAGTGTACAGACATGCAATTCCTCTGAGGACAGATGGTGAGTGGAGACTGACAGTTCTTGCATTGGAAGAAAGACAGCGAGCATCCAACATAAGAACTATTAATCCCTCACCACCCTCCATGCTAACCCCATGCAGCCCTAACCTTGTAAATTGTTCTCTATGTAGAAGAAATTCCTGTTCCAAGAATTTCGTGGGACTGAGTGGCATAAAGTACAGCAGAGAATGAGAAAAAGGAAATCAGAAATGCAAGCAGTAATCAAGATACAAGTGCACTGTGAATTTAAACTGTTGTAAAATGACAGCGTTTGTTACCTACAGCTTTCTAATAGTTAGAAGTATCTATTTGCTCCTTTTTATGACTACTAAACATTGAATTCGTTCTCATAAGTCTAATAACACCATGTTCTGTCCACAAATGTACATGTTTAGCTTTGATGTATGCATAAATGTATATGTAAAATGAGTTTGCTTCCACTACAACACTCCCTCCTACATATATTGCTTTTACATTCTCTACACTGACTTTCATTTGTTGCAGTTAAGCAACTTGTTTCAGGACATTATGAAATCCTTAACTTGTATTATGGAAGTGAGTTTTCTATAAAAGTAGAGTTGAAACATTTTTCTCTCATGTTCAAAAAAAAAATTTATCATTCAGATGAAAAGCAAACAGTATTCTGGAACTGCCTTCTCAGTTCACTTGGTATATTGGGTTCCTTCAATCCCTCCAGAAGGTGAGAGTTATTCTTCTCAGTTTGTTTCTTTTGTTATGTGTCACAACTAACATGCCTTGAAATAGTAATTACTTTTACAGAATATATAGGCTGAGCACTCAAAGACCTGCCCTTGCTTGGAAGAAAAAAAAATCAGGCAAGAAAGATTTATATTTTAAATAGCAAAATATATTTTAATAGATGTATATTTTAATAGCAAAAGACACAAACGGCTGCTCTTTTTCCCTTTCTTTATTACTGAGGTGCTCTATTAGTAATCCAGAATACCAACATGCCTAAGCATGATGACGATTTTTGATTGCCAGCTTAGAATTAATCACCCAACCCTACCCATATGAATTCTTAAAGACCTGTTTAGGTGTGGTTTTAGTCAACGTTTTTGATTTCTTCATTTATTAGTGAAAGCTGCTTTATGTTACTACCCAGTGTTGTTCAAGTCATTCATGCTACACTTTCAGGAGTCAGCAGAGTATCTTTAGGCAACTGGCAGCTACAAGACAAACTCATCAAGCAATGACTTATTATTCAACAACAACTTCCTACGGAAGCATTCCAAACTAGTCAGAAATTCATCAAGATTTATCAATATTTAGCCCAAACAGAAAGAGCTGTTCAATAGTGCACAACAGCATCACATAAAAATTCTTTCCTCTGGCACAGTATTTATCAGGAATATTGACCTGCATCTATCACTCAGTTGTATTTGTATAGGAAGCTTTTCCAAGAATAGCTTCATAAGCTATAACATCTTACAGACACATCTATTTAGCAGACTTGTCTAATAAGCTTGTAACAGCTTCAAGCTGCTTAAATGAAATATGATGAGAGTCAGCACCAAAATGTACAGAAGTCATTTGACACTACATTAGCAACTCTATTCAGGAAAAAACAGATGATGACATCTCTACTGCTATTCAATATTTGTAAATTTTAATACAGGTAGAGTAACTCACGTATTTTGCCTCGAACTTCTTGGCTAGCATTTCTACTTCATGCCGCTCTCGTTGTTCATCATTAAATGGATCTTCTGAGTGGACCGATTTCTTCTGAAAAATGTAGAAGTTAAATATTCATTCCATAAGAACACATAGAGGGCATGTAATAAAAACCTATTAAACATCAATAAACAATGCTCTGATGACTACCTAGTCAGAATTTATATTAAGACAGTCTAAATACTTACTTTATTTTCTAAAATTCAGTTTGACCCATTCAATTATCATTCAGTTACTTTTCTTCTAATGAGAACACAAACTGAAAAGTTCAGAGAAAGACTAAGATTTGTTTACCCAAGAATTCCCCTACAACCTTAACTGAAAGGGCAAGCATAAGAGAAAACTATGGCCATCTGAGGTTCAAAGAGAAATAACTCTCTCTAAATACAACTCCTTTTCACTTCTGCTTCCACTGGTGACTCTTACTGGTGCTATGATTCTTGTAAACGCAATACACAAGGTGTACCCAGTACACTAATCAGCAGGGAAGCAGGCAGCCAGCAGACTAAAAACCTCAGTAAATTACAATCCTAACTAAAGTAACTCCAACTCTTGTACTGTCAGTTTTTTTCCTTCAGATAATTTCAGTAATCATAGTATGAATTCTACAAGATTGCCACTATGGCAGCCACAAGGACAATAGAGATTTAATATTCCAGCTGAACAAATAAGCAGGAAATACCTCCCTTTTTTTTTGAGAAAGACATTTTCAACAGCAGAAAGTCAATGAACAGTAATCAAGCATGTACATAGTGCTTTTTTCTCTGGAAACAAGGTATAGCTGAAAACCAGGGCTGCCTTCTTCAAATTAGAGTTCAGATACAATCCAGCAACTCAGAAGCAGGGGAAGACACTAGGATGCTAAAACATGGTGGAATGGAGTTCCACTTTTATGGAATTTCATGGATGGCAACTAACTTTACTGCACATGGACCACTCACTAGTGAATGAAAAAAGACTTATGGTAGGTTACAACAGAAAAAAAGCAATACTTCATTCCGAAAGGCAAGATCCTTCCTCCACAGTCCAATAAGCCAATGTATTAACTAAACGGTGACCAAATAATAATAAACTAGTCCAATAGTATCAAAACCAATGTAATGGGGAATACAAGCAAAATTACATACACCACATAATTATCTTCATTTTCTAAACCGAGTACTTAAAAAAATGAGAGGTAGTAGTTATCCTGTAACATAAGTTTAGGTTACTCCATCCCTGGAGGTGTTCCAAGGCCAGGTTGGATGAGGCTTTGAGCAACCTGATCAAATGGAAGGTGCCCTGCCCATGGCAGGGGGGTTGGAACTGGTCCCTTCCTACCTAAACCATGCTGTGATTCTACCATTCTAAGTTAGAGATATTTCCTTCAGGTATAATTGAATATAAAATACCGTTTAATTCCTGCAACAACTTCTCTGCTTTTAGCTGGGAAAACCTATTCCACACCTTCTGCTAGGCAAATTGTTTTTTAATTGTGAAATTAAACAACTTTGAGGCCAGAAGTCAAGCAAGTGTGTCTAAAAATTGATTAGTTAAGCACTATTGGAACGTCAAATTCAAGTAAGCTTTAGTGTTGATGGTTTCTTTGGGCTCTGAAGGACAGCTCTCAGACTTTGCAGTAACTTTAAGGCAATACTACTCCAGTACCTTTACAGCCTGCTTGACAGAAGCCAATCTGGGCTTCTGACTCACTGGTTTAAAGTTGTTTTACACACCAAGCTTCAATTGCACCAACAGAAAAGTGGACTTACACTTCTAAGTCTTCAACCACACTAACTTCTTATTCACATCCAGAAACTTTACTACAAAAAGATGAACTCTACCAACAATCCTATCAAAGGATGGTCTCTTTATCAAGGCAAAAAAGCAGGACAAGGACAATATGAGTTTCTAACATAAACATTTCCACTAGCTCTCGATTTAGGCTAGGAACTCAAAATTAGAATAAAAAAACCCGAAGGTGTTGCACTCATCCTGTCAAATACATTTTGTGATTCTCTACTGTTTCATTAAGAGACCTATTAAAGCAATGTCTGAAGTTATTCCTGTGCACCTGTCCCTGCCTTCCCAGAACAGTTTGCCTCTGGAGAACCCTTCCTGGTTGCTCTGATTCCAAGCAACACTACAAGATAAGAACACAAGCTCCTAATTTTGTAATGTTGAACTTTAATAGGAAGAGTTATAAGAAAGTCCAGCAACTTAATAAGGGATAAGGAGTCAACAGCTGCTTTCAGAAAACCCAATCAACCTTCACCCTACAAAACCAGGTTCTGTAGCTAAGTTTATACAAACTGTTCATTATAAACTGAATCCTTAATAAAACAACAACCAATTTGGATTTCTATAATTCCATTTAAAACTGCAGCACTAACTACCAGGTAGCTACTACTCACGTGGAAAGAGTAAATTTCAGATTCTGCAGAGAAGTAGAAAAGGGCTGGTGTTTCTTGGTCAAACTTAATTTTAAGGCATTTTTCTTTGCTGCATTTGCTGGTATAAATTACCATAGCTGTTCTACTCCACAAGCAAGATCAGTTTTCACAAGTTTTTTCTATTTTAGGACTTTAAAAATTATTTTTACATAATTTGTTGGTCTGAGAATGAACCAGGGTAGACAGCAGGCTTCTGTCATCCTGTGCAAAGCAAACTCTCCCCTTGTATTTGCTTTAACTATGAAAGAATCAGCATGCACAAATTCTACGGCTGGATACAATGTCTTCCCCTCTCTTTCCAGGCTGATTAATACAAGATTTTAAGTCCTCCTTACCATATCAGAGTACCTTTTCCAGCTTCTATCACAAAACAAGCAAGCTGGCAGTCTAAATACACATAAGTTTTTAAACAAGAATAGAAGTCCAGAATCACTGTAAAAGGATCACAATTTATGACATTTTTTTTTTTTACGGAATCAGTTGATTGTTTCACAGAGTCCAGCAATAGACAGGCCATTAGGATCCATTAATTTCAATTTGGACACTACAGTGAGCTGAAAAACATACACATGTTCTCATAAATTATTTCTATCACTATTTCTACCTTAAAAAGCAATCTCTGATCGCAATTGTACCAAAAATTGCCTAAATCAATGCTTTCCCCACCCACAGACATGGAATTTGCATCGGAACTACATTTAAAAAGCCATTTTTGCCCCAATTATGTGATTCATTTACTACCAACCTAGACAAAGGTAGTTATGGAACTGGGCACTGTCAAAGGGAAAAGTCAACCTCCACAGACTGAACCACTTCTAAACCCTAACACAATTTTCACCTTCCTACAGGAACTGCTCAGAAAGACATCACTTCACAGAGCAGCAGGCTTCTGCTATAACAATTCAGAGGAGTTTTAACCGGCACTGTTTGCCCAGAACAGCTGTAGGACAGGATGAACAGAAGGAACCTTTTAACTTGCATACAGATATCTCAGAGGGATTTAATTTTTCCATCTTACACACGTGAACACAATCCATTGCATGCATCCCTCCTACCACAGAACAAAAAGTGAGCAGGCTGCTAAGTGTAGTTATGGCATTATCATCATCTAGAAGCACTTTAGTTTGTAAAACAGAGTTTTAACCATTCTCGAGTTTGTGCAGGATGTAAAAATCCGATGGTGATATCAGTACTGCCACTTGAGGTTTGCTCTTATCACCAGAGCTATCAACTTTCTCAGTAGCAGTTATTTCCTTACCCCTTGCCCTTTCCAAGAACATGTAAACCTTCCCTAAAATGTCTATACATCAGAATTGCAAGGAGCCACAACTATTTAAATCAAGTGCAATTTCACTGGTATCCTCAATTCACTGAGTGGCTTAAGTGCCACCAGCTTAACGACACACATCTCTCCTTCCAACTTGGAATGCTGGGTCCTGTTGATTGGCTAATGTTGCTTGCTTCTTCAAGTTGTCTGCACAAGCCTTCCTCCTTAAAAACCAAAATAGTTTGAGTACCAAATATTTTCTGGCTGGGAGGAATAGGAAAAGGGAAAGCACTATTATCCTTGGATGAAGTTACAGTTACAGCCAAGGTTATAGTTTCAACAGCATGAACTCTTATTCACTCCTGTACTCTCCATGACTGCAGAAACTCATCTACAAGTCTGCAGAAACTCATCTACAAGTCTGTTAATTGTTCAACTTCGCTGCTTCTCTGAGCTTGTAAGCAGAGTCGGACTAATAACTCTTCATTTACCTGCACACAGCCTACAGACAGCCCGGAAAACAGACAGGCAGAGCAACAGTTTGGCTCAGCTGCTGGAAAGAGCTCCCAGGAAGGGAGGATGCAACAACAACTGTTCCCTGAGTAGGCAGGGGGTGGGAAAGAGAGCTGGGATAAACCATGAAAAAGACACTTGCTGTCCTTCTCCCTTGCTCTCAGCAACATCTGGAGCTACGGGAAAAGCTACCTCGGCAAGCTCGGGGGAGACAAATGCGAGGCCTCCCCTTCCCCCCACGAGCACAGGCGCAGCCTCAGCGCCAGGAGGAGCCCGGAGCAGCGGCCAGGCCGCAGGGCTTCCCTGCAGGGCGCCGCCCCAGGGCCACCCCCAGCAGCACCAGGCGACCGACAGCACTATCGGCGGGGACAAGGATGCGGGAGGAGGAAGAAGCATGGAGAGAGGGATAGGGATGGGGGGGCAGGAGGGAGACGGAGAGAGGGATAGGGATGGGGGGGCAGGAGGGAGACGGAGAGAGGGATAGGGATGGGGGGGCAGGAGGGAGACGGAGAGAGGGATAGGGATGGGGGGGCAGGAGGGAGACGGAGAGAGGGATAGGGATGGGGGGGCAGGAGGGAGACGGAGAGAGGGAAAGGGATGGGGGGGCAGGAGGGAGACGGAGAGAGGGAAAGGGATGGGGGGGCAGGAGGGAGACGGAGAGAGGGAAAGGGATGGGGGGGCAGGAGGGAGACGGAGAGAGGGAAAGGGATGGGGGGGCAGGAGGGAGACGGAGAGAGGGAAAGGGATGGGGGGGCAGGAAGGAGACGGAGAGAGGGAAAGGGATGGGGGGGCAGGAAGGAGACGGAGAGAGGGAAAGGGATGGGGGGGCAGGAAGGAGACGGAGAGAGGGAAAGGGATGGGGGGGCAGGAAGGAGACGGAGAGAGGGAAAGGGATGGGGGGGCAGGAAGGAGACGGAGAGAGGGAAAGGGATGGGGGGGCAGGAGGGAGACGGAGAAGAGGGATAGGGATGGGGGGGCAGGAGGGAGACGGAGAAGAGGGATAGGGATGGGGGGGCAGGAGGGAGACGGAGAAGAGGGATAGGGATGGGGGGGCAGGAGGGAGACGGAGAAGAGGGATAGGGATGGGGGGGCAGGAGGGAGACGGAGAAGAGGGATAGGGATGGGGGGGCAGGAGGGAGACGGAGAAGAGGGATAGGGATGGGGGGGCAGGAGGGAGACGGAGAAGAGGGATAGGGATGGGGGGGCAGGAGGGAGACGGAGAAGAGGGATAGGGATGGGGGGGCAGGAGGGAGACGGAGAAGAGGGATAGGGATGGGGGGGCAGGAGGGAGACGGAGAAGAGGGATAGGGATGGGGGGGCAGGAGGGAGACGGAGAAGAGGGATAGGGATGGGGGGGCAGGAGGGAGACGGAGAAGAGGGATAGGGATGGGGGGGCAGGAGGGAGACGGAGAAGAGGGGAGGACTGGGGGGGCAGGAGGGAGACGGAGAAGAGGGGAGGACTGGGGGGGCAGGAGGGAGACGGAGAAGAGGGGAGGACTGGGGGGGCAGGAGGGAGACGGAGAAGAGGGGAGGACTGGGGGGGCAGGAGGGAGACGGAGAAGAGGGGAGGACTGGGGGGGCAGGAGGGAGACGGAGAAGAGGGGAGGACTGGGGGGGCAGGAGGGAGACGGAGAAGAGGGGAGGACTGGGGGGGCAGGAGGGAGACGGAGAAGAGGGGAGGACTGGGGGGGCAGGAGGGAGACGGAGAAGAGGGGAGGACTGGGGGGGCAGGAGGGAGACGGAGAAGAGGGGAGGACTGGAGATGGGGAGAAGGAAGAAAGGGATGAGGAGAAAGGAAGGGAATGGATAGGTAGAGAGCGAGGGAAGGGGAGGTCCGTACCCTGGGGTCCCCGCAGAGAAGCAGCTCCGGGTAGCTGAACTCCACGCATCCCTCCTCGGTGGGGTCCTTCAGCACCACCTCCAGGCGGACGGTGTGGCGGGCCGGGAGCGCCTCCCGCGGCGGCGGCGGCTCCTGCCGGCCGCTCTGCGGCTGCGGGTGCCGCGGGGGCAGCGGCGGCGGCGGCTCGGGCCGGGGGGGCTCTCGCTGCAGCTGCTGCTCGGCGCGGCCGCTCTCCCGGGGAGGCTCCGGCCGGGGCTGCTCGGGCGGCGGCGGCGGCTCAGGCGCCTCGCGGCCCGGCGGCGGCGGCTCCGGGTCTCGCGCGGGGCTGTCGCTGTCGCCGTCGCGGCGCCGCACGGGTGACAGGCTAATGAACGGCACCCGCCGCGGCTCCGCCATCCTCCTCCCGCCCGCGCCCCGCTGACACCGCTCGCCCTCCCACCGGCTCCGGCTCCTCCTCCTCCTTCCCCTCCGCAGCCGCCCGGTTGGCGCTGCCCCACTACGTCCTCCTCCTCGCCGACCCCGCCATCTTGGCGCCCCCCCACGTAAATAGAGGCGCGCGGCGCGCGCAGCCGCAGCGCGAGCCCCTCTTGCCCCCGCCCCGCCCCGCCCCGCGACGTCAGCGCGGCCGCCGCGCCCGCCCCGCGGTTGCCCTGGCGATGCGCACGCGGCCTCCCCCCGCCCACGCCAAACACCGCCTTAAGGGGAGCTCCCGGCTCTGCGCGAGCTTTAATCAAAAAATTCTGCTTTTTGTCACAGTAACCTCTTCTCGCATCAGGACGTTCTGTCTCACAAAAAATACGGTTACATAGATGGAACTTATGTCAGCTAGAAAACTAATTCTATAGGAAATTAATTCTACTTTAAGTTAAATCAAAATATTCCACTTTTTGTAAGAGTAATGACTCCTTGCATTGGTAGCATATTCTCTTGATAGCACGGGGTTACCTTCAAATAGAGCTTTCCCAGACACTGCTCAGAGAGAAATGATAACCCCTTGTGTTCAGCGTGGTCTGTGCGGAACAGATGTGTCTTCTTCTCTAATCACCTCCTGCCCTGTCTCAAATGCAAGGTCAGACAGAGCTGGCTCCAAAACTCCAATGAGCAGAGATGTGGCTGTTGTGAAGTTCATGACACAAGTAGCTCCTATTACAAAAGGTGGAATATTTTCATTTAAGCGATGTAGACCGAGGTTTCATCTAAGTAACTCTACTTTTTTAAAAGCCAGGCAGAATGTGCTTAGGTGGAACTTAACTCTGTTTTAGGTTAAATCCAAATATTCCACTTTTTGGCATAGTCACTACTTATAGAATCTTAGAATCATAGAATGGGTTGGGTTGGGTTGGAAGAAACCTTAAGGACCATCCAGTTCCAACTCCCCCTGCCATGGGCAGGGACACCTCCCACCAGACCAGGCTGATCAAGGCCCCATCCAACCTCCAGGGAGGGGGCATCCACAGCTTCCCTGGGCAACCTGTGCCAGTGCCTCACCACCCTCACCATGAAGAATTTCTTCCTAATATCTAATCTAAGTCTTTGCCCTTCCAGTTCAAAGCTATTTCCTCTTGTCCTATCACTACTTGCCATTGTAAAAAGTCCCCCCAGCTTTCCTGTAGCCCCTTCAGGTACTGGAAGGCCTCTCTGAGGTCTCCCCGGAGCCTTCTCTTCTCCAGGCTGAACAACCCCAACTCTCTCAGCCTGTCCTCACAGCAGGGGTGCTCCAGCCCTCTGAGCATCTTGATGGCCTCCTCTGGACCCGCACAAAAGTTCCACATGCTTCTTATGTGGAGGATTCCAGAACTGAACACAGCACTCCAGGTGAAGTCTCACAAGAGCGGAGTAGAGGGGAAGAAATGCCTCCCTTGCACTGCTGGCCATGCTTCTTTTGATGCAGCCCAGGACACAGTTGGCCTTCTTGTATCAGAAAGTGTCTGGAAAAACACTATTTGAAAAAAAAAAAAAAAAAGAAAGCATGTTATCAAAGGGGCATTCTGGCTAATCTTCCAAGTAACTGTATTTTTTTGATGTGTCTTCTTGATGGCATGTTTTTTCAAATAGTGTTTTTCCAGACAGTGTTCTGATACAAGAAGTAGCTAAGTTCCATCAAAAACTACAGTTACATAGGTGGAACTTTAGCATATATCAAAACATTCCACTTTTTGTAATAATAGCTACTTCTCACGACTAGACAATCGGTCGTTCTGGATCTTTGAATTTGAAGTGAAATTGCCAAAGACAGCTTGCTCTGGATCTGAGTATCTGAGCTAAGTCAGAAAGAAACTCGGCAGCAGATCCAAGCATGGAGTTAATGGGATATGTTATCATTACATTTGGTCTAAGATACAGGAAAGACCCCCAAGAAACAAAGCAAATCCACTAGATCTTAAGTTCTCCAGGAACTTAGTTTTGAGCACACCGGGAGAGTTCCAGGCTTGTGCCATATCAGTCAGTTTCAAGAGGAGTGAGATACACATTTTTTT
The DNA here is from genome assembly GCA_033556795.1 of Tapera naevia. Lineage (NCBI taxonomy): Eukaryota > Metazoa > Chordata > Aves > Cuculiformes > Neomorphidae > Tapera > Tapera naevia. The sequence continues at coordinate 480,553 of JAUMJJ010000059.1, forward strand.
CATTGTTTTTCTGTTCTGCTCCCTGTTTTGTTCTTTGATGTAAAGTTGTCTCAGATATTCATTGTTTGAAAATTAAAAAAAAGTGATTAGACATATTTTTCCAATTGTTTTCCTTTCTCTTGAAATATGACCATGGTAAAACAGTCCAACACAGAATACAGATTCCTTCCTTTTTTATGTTGTCTGAAGAACACTTAATATTGAAAGCATCTCTTGAATGAGGCATATTAAGACCTTAAAAGAAATGTAACAACTGCAGAAAGAGAGCAATTTTGAAGCGAATTTGAAGCTACTTTTTATTTCATTAGTGAAAGCCAGCATGAGCAGATCACACAAAATGAATGCTGAGAACTATAGGTGCTACAGCCACATCAGTGATGGAAGTTTCTTGATTTGACTTTGTTTCAAATACAAAAAACGATGGACACAGCCCAGTAAGGCAGCAGAGGCCTCTGCCCTGGTGCAGGTGGGATCTTTCTGCTCTACTTTGGGATGGCTTCTCTTGTCTGGGAGACAGAACTCTTAGCACTCTCTCTTTCCTTTGGGCTGTTAGTGTTGGTTGTGTTAGAGCTGTGCCCTGGTTTGTTACAGACCAGTGCTAGCTGCTTTCCTAGACCTAATGGAAGCTGATGCTCCATCTGTGTGGCTTCCCCTGGGCCAGACACCCCACAGCAGCAGGTCCAGGGTCCTGCCAGAAGGCAGAGCTGTGCATGTGATTTGTTGTGTTCATCTCTACGGCACTTGCTTTCCATTTCAAAGGCTGAACACTTCCATGAGTTGCAAGGCTGTTACTCTGGAGTGGAAATGTGGGGGAAAACATGTTCTGCTTCTATCAATAATAAGCTCAGGTGGCACGGGATGGCAGTTTGTCTTCTGCTTTGCTTGAGGTGAGCACTGGGATCTATGCTGAGGCAGGAGCTACATTAACAGCCGGCTCATGCCTGTGCAAATTGGGCCTCAGCCACTCAAAATCTCCAAGAGATACTTCTACCAGGTTAGGGCTTTGGGTTTCTTCTTGTTAGAATGTTCACATTTTCCATGGGATGTTTTCTCACTATGTCCTCCTGGTATCAGTTTCTTATGGTCCTTTCACTGGAACTGCTGCCACAGCAGCTGCAATTTCCATTGCTGTGTCAGGAGATGGTACAGCTGCAGGTAGGGTACAGTTTGTATAGCTCTTACTATTATGAGAACTGCTACTGCTTCACAAGAGCCCATGGCACCAACAATATGGCTCACATCGCTGGTTTTCTACTGAATGAGTCTCTTGGAACTCAAGTGTGGGTTTTTTTTAACTTGTCTTCCCTTCTACAATTTTACTAGGTTGCTTCCTGCCAGATTCAGAATCAAGGAATACAAAACCCCTACTCTTTCTAAAACCAAGCACCAGTGTCCTGCAAACTATTTGGAAAGCTGATTTCTTTTATCTACAGGATCTCTCCCCTCATTTTTTTTTATTATTTTAATTAAAAATACTGGTTCCTGAAGAACTTACCTCTACCTTTCCCTGCTCAGCATGTGGACTCCTATTTACCAGCTGCTCTGCCACATCCTTAAAAAATCCAAAGTACTATATTCAGTGAAGCAAACAGTTTAGAAAGACTGTAGGCAGGTAGAGAAATGCCAGATGCATTAAGTAACTAAGATGTACTTTAGCAGGGCAGTAATATACATTTATCACAATTTCAAGGCAGAGGAACCATGACTTTAAACTTTATGCCATGTGTTGGTATATTACTCCCCAGGAATACAACTCAAACCTTACTTCTTGGAGAATGAAAGTCTGAGCCTATGAGACACTGGACTCCTTTCAAGAAGAACTTCAAGAAAAGCTTTGAACAAACATGATCAAAAGCTCGAGGTTTCAGTGACAATAGGAAGTTTTAAGAGTAACAACTTTTACACAAAAGGTAATTACTGCCCCTGTATCTGGAAACAGTTTTTACCTTTAAAAGTGGGTTTAGGTGCATCTTTTATTCATTTCCTGAAATGAGGAATGGACTTCCGATGCCATGTTGTGTGCCAGGATAGCATAGAGGCAGTGCTAGCTATCTAGGACGCAGCTGATGAAAAGGTTGTCTTTTGTCATGTTAAAAATCATCTGGAAACCAGGGCAAGTCTCCATGTTAGAAAAGTAAAGGGATTTACAGGACTGCATGGGTCACAGCAGTGTGAGTTCCTCAGACAAAGGTGGGGTGTAATCTAACATCTGTGCTGTTCAGGTGCAATTTCTCAATGAGGACTCCAGACTGACACAACTTCTGTACGACTGGAGATTTTCATGACCTGTAGAATATTGGAATATTTTTTAAGCTAATAAATAGAACAAGACTGTTAACTTAAAAGAACATCAGAGGAAATCAAAAGGTTCAAATACTGCATTTACAAGTAATAGCAGATTAGGAAGTAAAAGAGATGAAAGAAGATGGAAAGAAGAACTGCATCTTGGCCAAGGAAGAGCAAGCTGCTCCAAAAAGCTGCTATTGGAAACAGCTTTCGATCCTGGAAAGGAGGTGAGGTACTAAGACATTAAGCATCAGATCTTAAGCAGGTGCATTCACCAAGCAGAATGTTGGTAATTTGTTCCCTCAGATAATGCTAGCAAATTCAATTCTAAATAACAACAACACTTTTCCAGTTATCTTATTTTTCTACTTAAATGTTAATAATTGTTTTTGCTGTTGGTGTCAAGATTTCTTGCTAAAACAAGCGTACAACTTCTGTGTTTAAGCTTATCTAATGTTAAGAATGAACTCAGTTGAGGCCGACAAATAAGCTGTAAATTTCTCCAATAGTAACAATTCTAGGTGAAGTGGAATGTGGACTCCAGGGGTCTGCAGTAAAGCTGAGGAGTGGGGGCTTTTTATCAGAGAGTGCAGTGATAGGATGAGGGGTAATGATTTTAAGCTGAAAGAGTGGAGATTTAGGTTAGATATTAGGAGATCATTTTTTCCTGTGATGGTGGTGAGACATTGGCACAGGTTGCCCAAGGAATCTGTGGACGCCCCCTCCCTGGAGGTCTTCAGGGCCAGGCTGGATGGGGCTTTGAGCAACCTGATCCAGTGGGAGGTGTCACTGCCCACATGGGGCTTTGGAACTGGATGATCTGTAGTCCCTTCCAACCGAAAGCATGCAATGATTCTATCACTCTGCGTCTTAACTGAAATGAATTTGGGAGTGTCAGCATCTGAAAGATATTCTCCTCCAAGCAGTGAAGATTGAGGTCTAAAATCACTGGGAAATTCCTCCTTATAGGTGTATCTTTTACTTTTCTAGAGGCAAAAAAATTAGATAACTTCTAAGTGGTCACAAGAAAATTAAAACCACCAAATTACCAAAGGTAAAATAACCTTTTAGTTAACATTCTGGAATCTTCTTGTAGATATAAAGAAGAGAACGGGTCATAAATCAGCACAGAAGAGATTTTGTAGAGGACTATCAAGTAGCACACACACAGAGGAAATATCTAGAAAGAGAGTGGAATTCAATGAACAGGTGGAAGAACTTAAGCTGGGAAGCATCGGCCTGTCACATGTTGATTGTGTCTGACAAGTCACTTAAGCTGTACTTAAGTTCAGCTTAAAATTGAAGAGGAGCTGCCTTTGGAAAGAATGGATTTCCTCAAAGGCAGATCTTTTCTGACTCACAAGTGTTCATTTGACGGTGTAAAAACAGGAGATATTTACAGAGATTGAGAGGGATTATGTGCTCTGGGGAGTTATCTCTCACTTTTTTCCACATTTGCACCTTTTCTTTAAAGATACTGGCAGCACAGGATGCTTATCTCCCACAAAAAGCCTGTTCCATCAGGCTGGCACCCCTGGAGGCAGCTGAAGATTACCAGTCTGTCTGAAACATTGTCTTATCTCTGCTGGTTTTATTCTTCCAGTAGTAATTAAAACCACACAATAACACAGGAGTCAAAACTTTGTGGAGCTCCCCTACCAACCTGCAACACTAATAAGGAAGACTGGCCGAGTAGGGAATTCTCAGCTTGAATGGCAGTTTCTACGCTAAAAGCAACAGCGATGTTGTTTAATGAGGTAAAAGGGTCTTGAATTAATTCTCAGGAATACAGAAGCTCCTGTGGCATAGATTTGCTCTTGCTGAGGGTTTCTCTTGTGAATGCTGACCTAGGAAAAGACGAACACGCTCTCAGTGCCCGTGGAAACAGAGCCAGCCATACTGTAGGCCAGACTGCTCTTGGCCACTCGCCACTGTGGCATTTTCTGGGCTTTAGCGACATATAAGTATTTTAATAATTGTCAGATGTTTATTTCATTTATTAAATACTCTAATATATTAAACATGAATACAGTTACTGTTCAGGAAAAAAGATTGTCAAGCAATGAAAGCTGGTGAAGGGCTCTTCATCAGGGAGTGCAGGGATAGGGTGACAGTTTTAAACTGAAAGAGGGGAGATTTAGGTTAGATACTGGGAAGAAATTTTTTACTGTGATCGTAGGAAGGCACTGGCACAGGTTCCCCAGAGAAGCTGTGGTTGCCCCATCCCTGGAGGTCTTCAAGGCCGCATTGGAGGAGGCTTTGACCAATCTGATTCAGTGGGAGGTGTTCCTGCCCATGGCAGGGGAGTTGGAACTGGATGATCTACAAGGTCTCTTCCAGCCCAAACCATTCAATGATTCTATGAATGTTTATATAATACAGATGTAGATTGCAAAGCAACCTTCTAGGAGTCATAAAGACATACAACAGAGTATTTAGCTGTGAACTTGAGGGAATTTTACCTGGGAGGAATTTTCTTTGTGTTTTTCACTATTCCTCCTTTGACTTTCGGTCAGATTTTACAAAAACTCCAATTTCCTAATCATTTATTTCAATGCCTCTCAGCACTTCGGAAACTGCTTTTACTTACATAAAGTTCTGCATCTAAATAAGTGCACGTTATCACAGACATCTGAGGGTGATAGCTCAAACAAATCACCACATTTTTAGCATTCATACAAGCTTATGATCAGAGTAGTCAGAAGAATACTTTGCATGTGCAGTTCAGCATTTTCATACTTCCATGATTTTATTTCCAAGCCAAATTGCCTTCAAAAATCAAAGCACATATTCATCACTGAGAATTAACTACGTACCGAGCTTGCAGATTCAACACAAAGCTGCTTTTGAGTTGCCACAGCATTAAAAATAGCATCTGAAAAATTACTTACGAAAAACGATTTTCCATACATGAATAATTTAAATAGACAAATGCAATTTTATTAAACTCTGTTTTCTTACCACCTCGAGTTGTATTTTGAGAAGATTTGAAATTTAAAGATCTTTGAGCGTATGAAACCAACTGTAGAATAGCAGCAATGCAGTGATGATTTTAAGAACATAGTGGATGCTATGTAGCAGATACACTTGTGAAAACAAACTACGTTCTGTACCACAGCTGTTTCAAATGTCACTTTCCTGGCCATAAAAGTATTTCCCCCTTACATTGATGAGCAGTTGTACAGTCATATTTAACTTATATCATCAGTAATTACCTGGATACTTCCTTGCTCTTTTAAGGGACTGAGTTATTTCTTAGTCGTGTACTGCTTTCTAGTCCTCCATGGGATTTAGCGTGTTTTACACATCTGACCAAATATGGCCTAAAATGCCTGTGAAGTCAAGCGAGACAAGCAATGCTCAGGGCAGGGTGAAGGGGAGGAAGAGAATATGTGGAACACAGCAGTATTTGGGCAGAACTTTGTTGTAGCCCTGTACAGCCGGTCACATCAGTAAATAGATGGGATGACGCTTGGCGGGGAAGAAGAAAGAGCAGAAATGAAGAGTGGACACAGCATAGAATCTGTTTGGGGAAAACTAGCTAAATGGAATAGGAAGTCTTGTAAAGGTTGCCTCAGAAATTATTATACTTTGCTGTGATCTGAAAAATAGCTCTTCTGCCTTTAAACGGTGGGGGAAACCACCACTGTTTTATACAAATAAATAACTTCCCAGTTTGTTCCGTGATGACTAAGCTCAGCACATGTGGCGTCATGAATAAGTCAGACAAAACTAGGACTGAACTTGCAGAATGCCAGTATTGTGATAACCATCAGTACTGGGAACATACCAGGCAGTTAAGACCTGGCTTAGCAGTTTTGCAATTTAATTTTTCTAAAGTTTTCTTAGATACAGCTGCCACACATGGAGTGATATTGAAGAGAGCCATTTACTTCATGTGATACGAATCCATTCATCAGCTCCGCAAAGAAAGACATTGTGTTCTGTCACATAATGGCCACCCATATAACGACCTCACCCACTGATGTGAGGCAAGAAAAAGACTACCAGTAGCTTTAGAGTAGATGGGCATAATGACCCCATCACACCAGAGAAGGACAAAATCACCAAAGAAAATCATAGCTGTTACAATGTGCACTGTAACTGTTAGAATTGAAGCCTGGTTCTTTTCTATGTGACATAAACCATCTCACCATTATTATATGTACTCTTAAAGGATGCTGTTATATGTTCTGCATTATTGTGTGTGGTTTTTCACAGAACTGACCACATGGAAGTTGCTTAGTGACCAAGGAACAGATGGTGGAGTCTGAGGCTCTTCCCTAGTAAAGGGCCAGCCTTGAGGACTCCAAAAAGGCAATGCAATTCCTAGGTCCATGAAGGTGCAAATAAAGAGGCAACAGCATAGGTAGTAACCCACTTTTCAGTAAGATCTAGCTGTTTCTGCAAACTGCTATAGACCATCCCATAGCATATTTCCTGTACTTAAGTTCCAGATTCTTGAAGATCTACTTGTAAAAACATTTTAAAGCCATTACATATTTTACCACATTCATGATTCTAAATTCTCTTAAAGAATTACTATGACCAATATAATATGGAGCAACTAAACCAAATACCATGTGTAAGTAGGAACTGAAAGAGTTCTCTTTTTATTTGAAGAACACACCATGTCTTCTTAAAAGTCACAGCTCTTACTAGATATAGATTTTTATTTTTAAATCTATAAACACATGCTAATGTAATTCATCAATTAAGCAAGACCTAGAAGGAATTTCGGAATTGTTCCTTGCCCACAGATGTGAGATGCCTGCTTTATTTGTTCCAAATGAAAGTTTAAACTCTACCAAGTCAAAAGTAAGCTTTTGGTGTAGGGCTTCTAAACATGATTATAGGGAAAAAAAAAAAAAGTTTCTTCAAATTCTGCAAGCAGCCTTCAACAACTGACTCCATCAATCTTTCTGGGATGCTGTAAGGTTCATCTAATAAAGAACAAATGGGAAGAATTAGCTCCCATCACATGGATCTTTTACAAGTTTAGCTGAACACAATATTGCAGTATACAAAGGCCAAACATACATTTCTAGTGCCACACACCTAATTTAAAAGCATGGTGTAATACAGTGTCTGTAAGGTACACGTTAAATAAGTGGAGAGTGACAAATAACAAAAAAGCAGCCATGGGTTATCATTAGTAGAATGTTTTGGGGGTTCACTTTTGAGAGGGTCTTGGCAAGATGAAGGAGCCAACAAATCCCTTGGTGATCCAGTCAGAGATGTAAACCAGCATAAATAAAAGGCTGCAGAGAACAGACTGGCAATTAGTGAGGATAAGATTGTCACACACAGGGATGTGCACAAGCTGGAAAACTGAGCTCATTTGAACAAAATGCAGTTTTTGTAGAGCTAAAGCTAGGCTGTCTCTTCAGAAAGGTGGTCTGTATCCTGGAAAATACCAGTTCTGGAAAGCCCCTGGATGTCATAGCACAGTCAAGAAGCAATTTAATGCAAGCTCCCCCTGTGATAATACAGCAGAAAGTGTGAATGCAGTCTTTGAGTACACATGTAGGAGAACAGTGAGCAGCAGTACAGAGGAGTGTATTCCAGTGTTACACATAGGGATAAATTGTGTCCAGTACTTCATGGCCATGCTTTTGAAAAAAATCTGTTGACAAACTAATTGCTGGTTTTCCAGCCTGGAAAATATCCTTTCAAGGGATGCTGTCCAATATAGACAGAGGTGACTTGCTTGCATTTTATGCATACCTAAAGATGAAAAAAAAAACCCCTCCACCAAAAAACCAAAACGAACCAAGGAATGCTTGGATTTAATGACTAACAGCAATATGATGGACATTGGAAGAAACAAATATTAGAAAATAAGGCCAAGCAAGCTGAATTTAGAATTAAGGTATGATTTCTAGAAGAGAAAAGGCGTTTTAACCATTTGAATAAATTGCAAGGTACAACTATGGATTTTTCATTATCCACCTTTAAATTATGACTCTTAAAATTTTTCTGACAAATGTTTTTATGCAAATCCAAGTTATTGGATTCAACACAATGATCAGCAGATGACATCTACCATCTTGCAATATGTAGGTTCAGGCCAGCTAATCTAGTAGTTGATTAAAGACTTGATTTTAATGGTTACTATGAGGCTTTCACACAATTATCTGCTTCATATGATCACTGATTAAGAGATGAAGTGGTCAGAGTGAAGTCTGGAAATGAAATTCAAGAGTGCCTGGAAATTACTTCTGGAGATAACAGGGAAATTTTGGTTAAAGAGTAAATCACTGGGCAAAACAGATATGTTCCTGAAATGTACAGCTCCCATCTGGAGAAGCTACATGCAGCAACAGCTACATGTGTCACTGTTTATTTTGTGCCTTACTAACCAACCGGCAAGTTCCTTATTCAACCTTAGACAACTTTCATATGAAGATCAATGAGCGACCTTCAAGTTGAGGGCGCCACATAAACCTAAATGTCTGCTGCACTCCATGAGCTGGAATGCAACGTGACTTTTCTTTCACAGCGAACCCGCCCCCTCTGGTTTTGTATATTACTTAGCCTCAGCTGTTCCTGTGCTTAGAATTTACATGCTGGATTCCAGAATTAATCCAAGGGGGCTGCTGCTATATTGGATCAGTTCAGATGCTGGCCAAAGTGGATGTTATCCTGGAACTCACTTGCAGCAACAGACAGGATAAATGTCCTCCCCTGCAGTGTAATTCACGTAGATGGCGTTGGCAAAAATATTGCTCAGGTATGATCAAGTTTAATTAAAGGTCATCTTCCTCATCTATCAGGAACGGGTCAGCGCCCAACTAAAAGCAGTTAAACACTGTTTCAGGTTTGGCTTTCTCTACCGGTCACTATTAATATGATTCCTCGCACAGCACCTTCTGTGCATTCTCTGTATCCCATTTTCCAGAATCAGATGCTTATTCAGAGTGTACGAAATAACTATTTTCCATACACTTCCTTGAAATTCTAATGATGCAGCAATTTCTATCTGCCTTACCCTCTTTTCCACTACATTATCTGGGTCTCTCAATCCAGTAAACTTACCTGCTCCCCTGACTCTGCACAACCATTCTTCACTGCCTGCTTGCTCTGTGTAGGTCACTTCTATTGTTGTTCTTCTCCACATTGCCTTTCACTCCCACCTGTCGTCTTTACAGTACCCTGACTCCTTAAATTCCCCCAGTTCAGGGAAATACAGAAATGTGCAGGGATGAAATTTTGTTAAATCTACCCAAGAAACAGCTTTTAAAATTCTTTATTAACTTTCCTTTCTGTAAAGGGAACTTCTATTCACACTTCTGTTCTTTGGAAATAAACTGAGATTAAACGATGGAAGATGTTCTTAGCAGATATTTCTAAGGTAAAATAAACACCCATATTTCAGCACTTTTCTTGTTCCGCATTTTAATAGTACCTACATATTGTTTTCAATACCAAGACCCTAAATGCTAGGACAATATGCAATATATCTTTTATTTCATCACTGCTGAAGGCAAGCCCTGCAGTCCTCAGTTCTTTATGTCTTAAATGACAAAAGCTTTATTACCAGTCAATAAAATGCACTGTGCTAAACCCCACATTATTTAGCACATCAAATATGACTTTGTGACTACAGTGAGTAAAGGTGACGTTTTCAAGAACTTCACTGGTCACAGACAAAGGATTTGAAATTAGTCCCCAAGCCCTTGTGTTGCAATGCCATCATGCATATTTCAGAAGATTCAACCAACATGTGAAATGGTCTGCAATGGATTTGGATGCTCTTCAGCTCTCCTGCAGGTCAAGCTTCAATAAAGGGAGTAATTAGATGCATTTAACATCTGCTACAAAGCCACCAACGTGATTTTTTGAAGCTTTGTACCAAGATTCATAATTGTATTCCCGATCCGTTTCCAAGTTAATTAAACTGGGAGGGAAAACAAAAATGCCTTTTACAAGTGAAAGGTGTTTTCCAGCTGTGTTCAGTGAAAATACTGCTCCTTTCACTGATTCTTTCAAATCAGCGTAACATTGCCCCTGCTAAAAGGCTCAATTATTGTTGCTAGGATGATGGGTCAGTTTAGTAGATGTAAATACATATAAAGTAGCCAGAACTATCAATGTATTTCTAGGTACTTGAATGATGATACCCACAGTTTTTGCTTAAAGCAGTAAAAATAGGGAAATGCTCTACGGTAGAAAGGTGTATATATTCCTTATACAGCCAGCCTCCTTATTTTCAGCATCAAACCACCCTAAAACCAAGACCAAGGCCATTGGCCTGTCTTTGACTGGTTATTGAATGTACACTTAACAAACAAATCTGCCCTCTTCCATAGCAAAATGAATATACTCTATCAACTTCTGCAATATGAAGCAACACAGACCAACAAGATGTTCTATTGTAAAATCAATTAAGAGCTTTAATCAAAGCATAGACAGTAGAGAACACAGTATTCTGGGTTTCATCCTCAAAAGAGAAAAAAATAATATTTTAAAATTTACAAATGATAAATTTTCCTTTTTTTCAAATAACATATAAATGTATTATAGGTTTTGTAGCAAAAAACATTTGTATGTTATAACTATTGCCTTCTAAATACTAAAAGAATTACGTATTCCCTGAACTGTTCTCCTTAGAAAACAGGAGAGTATAATAAATCCAAAAGTATAATAAATATATTGCTAACTAGGGTTGTAAATCAGTGAAGAAAATTATTCAAAACATCCACTTTTTTATCTGTCAGAATGTTACTAAAAGGATTACTCACATGAAATATGTAAAAATGAATAAATGCGGTATTTTGAGTGTCAGACCTCAAAGCAAGACTGAACACTACAGCCAGTCAAATCTCCATCCTCTGAAAAAGATAGTACTTTCATGCTTTGCTACCAACCTAGAAAGCCAATAAGCCACTTTCGAGCTTGGCTTCTTGGGTTGACCCTCATCTTCAGATTAAGGGCAAGAGAGAAAACAATCTTTATAGACAAAAATAAGAGAGGATGGTATTAGTTATAGAGATTTATCCAGAAAAGGACAGTGTTCAGAATACGGTTTGTATTTTACCCCAGGCAGGTAATATATACAAGTCTGTATGTATTAACTGATACCCTAGTATTGGCTTTTGGTTGTCATCCTCTCTACTTGCCACATTTCACATCTTGCTGAGGTAGATTTGCCTCAGCCCTTTAAAAAATGCTTCTTCTCCAGAGGCCAGCAGTAACTTGTGTTGATAAATCTGGGGAACATCTGAGGAGCACTTTGACTTGTGTACAATTAGAATTACTACTAAAAAAAACGAGAAACTATGAATAGAGAGTGGTGCAACAGGAAAAGTACCAATAAAGTTTTAAGCAAAAGAAAAAACTTGCTGAATGTTTTTCAGTCTCACTGCACTACGTTGTTGCTCAGCTGGATCAACCTGCTTGATAGTCTACAGTCCAGCAAGGAAGGAGACACCTGGAATGCACACAAGAAACCAAGACCCACATCTTACAGCCACATACACAACAGGAACTGAACCGGTTTATTTTGTAGCACTGACTCAAACACGGACTCTCTTCTTCTTGGCCCACTTTTTCATGATACGGACAATATATTCCACTTCAGAATTCTTGGTGCTGTTCAGGAGACGCAGAATTTCGCGTAGGGTCTCTCTACAAAGATGAAAAGCAAAGATTTAGATGAGAGTGAGACCCAACCAATACAATAAACAACTACCCACATCCAAACTATTTTGCAAAACGTGGTTCCTAGACAGAGAGGTCCCTTCATCTGCAGAGCGGGAATAGGTAAAAATGCACAGTAGGTAAGATCCCAGGTGACAGAAAAAAAAAGCAGGGCTTCTATACAATTGCAAGAAGGAGGGAAATAAGAAGGAGGGAAATTAAAAGTAAAAAAAAAAAAAAAAAAAAAAAGGCAAAATGGAATTAGTTTGGAGTTTAGCGCACACATGCGTGTGTATTTACACATAAATCCTTACTCTTGCAAAACAGTACCCTGGAACAAATGCAGTCTTTTTCCTTCTTTAGTGCTACTTGCTCATCTTCAGTACAACAATACCTACCTTAGTGCTGTCAAAGCATCTTACACAAAAATACAAATACAAATGCAAATGCAAATACAAATACAGGTTGTTCAGCCTGGAGAAAGGAAGGCTCCGGGGAGACCTCAGAGAGGCCTTCCGGTACCTGAAGGGGCTACGGGAAAGCTGGGGAGGGACTTTTTACAAGGACAAGGAGAGATAGGACAAGGGGGAATGGCTTTAAATGGGAAGGGGGAAGATTTAGATTAGACATCAGGAAGAAATTCTTCATTATGAGGGTGGTGAGGCACTGGTAAAGTTTGCCCAGGGAAGCTGTGGATGTCCCCTTCCTGGAGGTGTTCAAGGCCAAGCTGGATGGGGCCTTGAGCAGCCTGATCCGGTGGGAGGTGTCCCTGCTCATGGCAGGGGAGTTGGAACTGGATGGGCTTTAAGGTCTCTTCCAACCCAAACCATTCTATGAGTCTATGAAATAACATGGAGATGAACGTTAGCAATAGGATAAACCAGTATGAAGCTGCAGCTACTACCAGCTACTTTACAGCAAGAACTCGTCTTGAAAAACAGGCAAGCCATGTGTATTTTATTGCATCTACAGCAGTAATTGCTAAAAGTACACTTGAAGGGTGCAGTAGTTAATGAGATTACTCCAGCAGAGAAGGGAATACAAGGAAGGTACAGAAGTCAAGACACATACCTACCAGCCGTCTATGGAACAGTGACTTTGGCCAGGGGACGGCCATCTGGCATCACAGCAGACTATTCACAAGGGAAGAGTTCCTAAACACAGCCTCACTACTCCCTCTCATTCTCCCATCCATCCAGTGAAATGGGTTGAAAGCAAAATGATCAGTAACACCGGTAATTTCCTCTAAGCTTTCATCAAGAGACTATCTTCAGAAAGCAAATTTTAGCTAAGACACAGTCTCATCTACTCGTTGTTTAAAAAACTGTGTCCTTCCTGCAGTGCTGAGTAAATGTGTCCTTAGCTCTGTTCTATGAACCTTAAAATGCCATGGGACAAATCTGCACACCTATGCCGTCAACCTGAAATGTGGTTCTTTTCCCTCAACTCATGAATATACCACATTTGTAACATAGCTTGACTAATAATGACTAATAACGACTAATCCATTTTGGTTTCCTACAATTCAGAGCATTTGCCAGTAAGTTATTCTCCACCACGTATTCCGTAATTGCTATGGTGAAAGATACACCTCAAATTGAACACTACATATGGAACCACTGGTCAGAGTGGCTGTTCTCTGAAAGGGCAACAAAGAACTAGTAGAGGGTATGTAGTCCTAAAGCTAAGATTATGATTCTGGTTTACAGCTAACTGACAAAAGGAAAAGTGCAAATCAAATTCAGATACAACACAGAATACTCACTTTGCTTCTCGGCCAGCTAAGATCATTTGAAAGACACCCACACAAGCACCAATCTTGCCTTCAGTATATTCCGAATTAGAGTCCAGTGTCTCCAGAATACTAAACGCTTTGGCTGAATAGTAAAACTGCTGCATCTGCACAGAAAGTGAAACATTATTCCTGACTATAAAACCATCTTTCAGAAGGGGATTAAACATTTTGAGCTCAGTTTTCTGAAATTAGCAGTAAGTCACAGAAGCAATGTGCATTTTCCTGTTTTTCTGCAGGCAGCAAGTGACACAGAACAGGCACATTTCAGCTCTACATAGGAAAACAGGTGGTATGGTAACGTTACTGGTCTATGTTGAACAAATTATAAACAACCTGCACTGTGAACTTTATTAGTTGGCAATTACCAGCACTGTTGTTTTGATCATACACAGGTAACACTAGCTTACAGAATTTCTGTTTTATGAAGTGCCCTTTCTAGTGTTGTACTGACTATACTGAAGTCCTTGATACAATATCAACTCCTAACTGGTCTGAACATTTGAAAACGGAACCACTTTTCCTTATCTAGAGATGGTCCCAGCGACATATTTTAATGTCTTTTGGGTTTAACTTAGAACTAAATGTTTTTCTTAACTGTTGCAGTATAGTACAAAATAAGATTCAGTGACTTCATTGTAAAAAACTTTCCTGAGCATAGGAAAATCCACTGTGTACCCTATCTTTTCTGCCTTAGGTTCTCTACTTGTAAATGGGAATAAGAAGCAAGTTGGTTGCCAGCAGTCAGTGACAAAGGAGTGACCACAGTGACTGTGGCTTTAGGAGTCAGTATAACCTATGTGGGCTTCACTTAGGCAAGCCTGAATAGCAATGTTGTTTGTGGCTGGGATCATCCCATTAGTGAGCACAGAAGGTGGCCTGAGCACAACCTTCCACCCTTTGGTGCCTGGAAGCCCGTATCTGCTGAGAAAAAAGGACAGGCTGTGGGAGTAACGTTTGGATACTTTAGTCAGAGAAACACAAGTATTGCAAAGTAAGTAGTAAGTCCCTTTCCCTCGCACACATCAAGACTTTAACCACAGGTGACTGAAAAGTACTGAACTGGATGGGAATAAAGAAAGTGTGTATAAACAACATCAGATGTGTCCGCTAAAAAGCAAAAATAATGAATACTGATCTCTCCAACTTTATCTGGTTCCATTAAGCAGATACTGGTTTAACGTCCTTCTCCTAGCTGGCATAAAAGCAGGAAATGCTTCAACCCAAATTCCCTGCACATGGATAATATGGGCTATTGCACGAGAAGCAGTAAGAAATCAGCCAGAAGTCCTGCATTCCAGCTTCCTCACCGAACAACTTCTATCAGCACAGCAACAGGGCATGCAGCTACAGCCAGTCTGAGGACTCTGCTGACCTTGCTCCACTCACATTCATCAAGCATTCTGTTGCGTGAAGCCCCGCGGGACTGCCTCCTTAAGTTGAGGCTATGGTGCTGTCTGTGCATCTCCAACATGTAACAGTGTTTCAGAAACAACTAGAAAATACTACATAAACTCATACCACAGGGCCCTTGCCATTTAGTGGAAGAGGCACAAACAGCTGGTAGAGTAGAATGACAAGTTATTCATCATTTTTGAAATTAAATTCCTTGGTCTGAGGCAGTCATTTTCTGGCCATATGTAGAAACTTAATTCAACTGAGAAATTTAGTCCCATAAGCACAGTTTTTAAGAGCTCTAGATAAATCCAAAGAGTGGAGCTGCTTCTCCTCTGGAGTACAATAAGGCTTTGAGAAGAATTTAGGCAATGTAATCAACTGTTTTAAGTGAGATTCAAAATCGTCTAGAGAGAGACATTTTACATAAGGTCTGATTGTCAACATGCTTTCACAAATGCAGCTTCGGGAAACACCAGAGGCAGAGCCACTTGCTTGAGCAACAAGACTTTTAGGTTGAGATGGTGGATGGAATATTTGAAAGACGTGCTAGGGATAGTTCTCTCAGCTTTAGAAGAATGCTTTTGAGATCACAAGGTATATTTTCTGACTTTTGGTTATGTGCTTGTTAGATTTTGAGAACATGTTACTGTGTCAGATGAAGGAAAACAGCAAGAAATAATGCTATAGATTGTATGTGGATACTGCTGCTCTTTGGAGAGCCTGGCTGAACTGAGAATCACTTGGGGTTTTAAATAGGATTTAGTTTACTACCTGTCTACATTGGCAAGTTTAGTCACTCTATCTCTAACAAGCCTAGTGTTTGTATTCACTTGCATTTGGCAAGACCAAATCGATGAGCTTTACACCTATCACCCATGTTATGCTCTTCTTCTCATATCTACCTTCTTAAAACAAACGTCAACGACTATACTTGCACAATCACAAAATCAGAATCTGTCTTTATAGCCTGTACTTAATTTAAATGAAATCTAAACCAGTTGCTCCCCAAATAACTTCAGCCCACCTTCTGACATAAGCAGGTCTGGCCAATACACTCTGTGAAGAGGATGGCCTGTGTCTCACCATGGCACTTTTCCAAAGAACATCCTTTTCTCCTGTCAGTGAGCTGCTACTCCTCTAGGATCCAGCACAGCACAATCCTCCTTGTAGATGGCAGAGAAGATGCCAGATACAGCATCGATTATGGTCTACAGATACCCTGCACAGCAGTACTCCTTGCATAGGACAACCAGCTTTTCTTTCTCTGATACTACCATTTGCAATCCTCTCAAACAAATTTTCCTTATATGTCTCTACACCCTTCCTGTAGATGAAGCTCTCATTTTCTTTCCATGCTTTGCAGAACAGCAAGACAACTTGAATCAGGGTTCAGCCTAACTGCACACACACACCGTGTGAAGAATTAGATGTTATAGGAATTTAGGCAGAATTGTAATCAGCTTCCCAAGATCTCCTCACTATTAACATAGCTTTGTATAAACTAGAACTTGGAGATGTGCCAGCAGTATATTAGCATGAAGCATGAGAACGACTAAATACAATCTAGAAGCTTAGTACAAGTAAGGTAGCATATATTTTAACTTGCTCTGTAAAGTGGACATTGTCTTGTCTGGCTTGATTTTTAAAAAATGTTAGACAGCTCAGTCTAACACAACCTCTTTAAAAGGCCTCTACAGAAAAGGTTCCAAAGGAGACCTATTTCATGTGGACCTATTAGCATGGATCCCACTGTAGGCAGATAAGCTTGTCATTTTTTTGAGTAATGTTATTCCTAATGACAACCTACACATCCTGTCTCTCTGCCTGACTTGGGAAATTCTCTCTCCATTTCCTTATGATTATAACAGGAATATCTCCCGTTGCTGTCCCGGAAAAAAATGCAGCATAAGGCTCCTTGCTAGGAATTCATGCTAGGTTTTTTTTCTCAGAAGTTTCTTGTCATCGCTACCACCAATGAATCCCTAGGAGGAGAATAATCCTTGCCAACTCATCTATTACACAATATTACACAACCCACTGCTGTAAAAGAAAGTTCACTATTGGAAATGATGGAAAGTAAAAAAAAATACGTCTGTTGGTAAAATCACTGAATTAAAGTCCCATAAACCAAGTTCTAAAGAGAAGACTTACTTTGTAGCAATCATTTGCAATGAGTTGCAAAAGGTTAACAGACTCCCCTGAGGTCTCCATCTTCTCATAGAGCTTCCAGGCTAGCTGTGGTTTCTTATTCATAATATCTGCAACAACAACAAAAAGCTGGGATTGAGAAAAGAATATGCAACTCACATTACTCAATGGCAAGTGGAATAAATGTTCCTAAATTTCTTTCCTTAATGTAAATGCATGCTTCACCCTGTGAGCAGGAGGTTGGGAAGGGAAACTTGTCCTTCTGCCTAGCAATAACAGCAATTCAGAGTACCAGCGCCAAGAGGAATAATTATGGCATTCACATCTCAATTTATATTTCACAGATACAGCAATAACCACAACTCTCATGATTTCAGATGTGATTAAGAAAAAGAATGGAAGGCATTAGAGAAGTTATTTTATACAGGACAATGAACTGTGGCAATCCATTTAGATGGTGACATTTAGGATTATTTGTTCCTATACGCAGAAAAATTTTAACTGGCACTGAACTGAGGTCTTTAATACTTGGTGCCCACCTCAACCTAAACATTTAATTCCTATGAAATGCAGCAAACCAAAGGGTGGAGGGGGCATGAAGCAAACTCGTCATTATGCATCTACCAGAAAAATGCTTCCAACTGCTTGAGGTTTTGTGCTCATTTTAAATTTGTCTATGTGAATAGAATTCTTCATTGGCCTTTAACTTCAAACACCATTGCTATACACAATTAGGAAGAAAAGAATCTGAGTCTTCCATCTCAGCTAGTGGAAATTCTACTAGGGTGCCTGAGCACAAAGGACTCTAAAATTTTATTTTCCAGAGATAAGAACCCATTCTATTGAATTTGAGGTTGATATTGGTTATGTCCAGACTCATTCAAGTACTGGGAGAAATGAAAATGGAATTATCCATTCCTTTCTTTTTCATGTCTAACCAACTACTCACAGAGTAGCTGGCTGTTCCCACATGGACCAATGGGTTAGCTTATTATATCTGTGCCCACTGTGCCAATACGTATGTTGTAGGTAGAATGGGTGGCAATCATCAACAACAAACACATAACACCAAATCACAGAATTTATGGACACTTCTCATTTAGGAGGCAGCAAGACATCAAATCAGATTTTTTCTTCATCAGCTCCAGATACCATACACAGTGGCAAACAGCCAGGTCTTAATTTCCAACTACGAAGCCATCTATCTAGAGAAATGGAGTATTGTGCTAATTCAATGGGTTTCTCACCTTCTGTTAAAGAAGAATTTGGTATAAATAGTACAATAATACTAAACAGAAAAATAGTCTAACATCCAAAAAAAGATGCTTCTCTTGTACTTTTCCCCTTTGGAATGTTTCAGCATTGAATTGTTTACAACTCAATACCTAATCATACTTTGACATTAATGCATTATAAAGCTTTGTAATTTCTATAGCAGCTTTTATCTAGAAGAATTTCATAGTACTTTACATACTTGACATAAAAAGATAACTGTATTCATCACTGAATAGTTGTTTCTGCAAAGAATTCTAGCAGCTGTTTGGGAATGAAAAATCAACATTTTAAGACAGACACAGAAGAACAGCGCAGCTCTAGCAAAACTTCAGCAGGAATTCAGAATGGAAAAAGGCAACCAAGAATAAATAGCAATTCATAAGAAAGAGTTAGAAAATTTTTAATTGACATAGTAGTGTCAATTCTACTTCTTGTATAGTATCACCTTCAAAGAATTCTGCAACCCCAGGTGTATGTCAAGAAACTACGACATCACAGAGCGAAAGGGATAAAAGCTGTCTACTCAACAACCATGATTCTCCTTTGCAATGGGAGTTTTTCCATCATAAAAATTCACATAAAATTTTCACATGTCAAACACTCCAACTCAAACAGGTATTGCACCTTAATGAAGGAGGAAATCAGCTGGCACATCCTAAACAGAGTCACAGACAGGCATCCATAGGTGTAATATGCCCGTCTGGAAAGATCACATTAAAGATGTTGACCACTTCTGTCATATAGCACAATGTCCCAAAATATACATATTTACATTCCAAGTACAACTACTCATTGTCTGATAAGAGGACATTTTTGTGTTTAGGCACTGCAAAGGAAACAAATTAGCCAAGGCAGTCTCAGACTTGAGTAGTTAGTAAAGCCCACCTCTATGTTATTTTGCATGAGGCTTTGCAGCTGTATCTGTACTGAGGTGTAGCCTGCAAGGTTTTAAAAACTAACTCAGAAATATAAATAAAATTTGCTGTGGAATAGTAAACATACAAAAAAAATCTGGTTTCAATGGAAGAATGAAAAAGTTTATGAAAAAAAAAGACATACTGGAGATTATAAAGGGCATTCCTCGGGGACAGGAGTTTGGACAACGCAAATAATAATGTGGTAGGAAGAAAAAGACCACATATGCTTCCCTGAGTCTTTTTTTCCCTAGACATCTGACATAGGCTACTCTTAGAAATAGACAGTCTTGGACCTGGCCCAATATGGATGCTTCTATTTCATTCTTTGCTCTGAATATTTTAGAGTTGTAACTCATTTTTTTAAGACAGAAAATCTTCGCTCAAACAATTGGAGTAGGCAATTGAGAGGAAATAAGATTCACTGGTTAGGACAAAGCAGCATTGACAGAACTATAACAGCGTTGCACTGAAGCAGTAATTGTTTACCAAAGCCAGGTATACGAAAGGTGCAATAACCACCCACGCTGCAACTACTGCAATCAGCTTTTCACTTTCACAGTCCTGAATCCACCTCTAACATTAAATTCAATTAAGAAAGTGGATTGCCAAGACTGATGCAATAGAGGAGGATCTGTATCCTGCAATGTTGAGGGTAAAGTGACTCACAGCAGCGAGCTAGACAGGTAATGTAAACAAAATCATTCTTTATCTTCTCACTCTGGATCAAAAGAAACACCTGCAGGAAGAAGGAAAATAAAAGGTTATACATGCATGTACTTTAAAACAAAGAGAAGGCAGATCTGCCTCGTTTCAACATGCAGCTTAAGCCACATGAACAACTGCTTCATGAGAAAAGTTAGGGGGATGTCTTTGTTGAGTGGGTGAAGGATTCAAACAGTGCCATGCTTATCAGGGGCCTTCTGCAGCTTCAAAACGCTGAGCTGCGCGGAGGGTGCGGCCTGCTCTGAACAAGTGCCAGTGGGCGGCCATACAACTCCAACAGCACAAAGGAACACTGGGCCTGTGGGAAAAGCTGTTTGGAATGTGTTTGTTTAGAAAGCAATGCGAGCAATTACATTAGCATCTTCTTGAAATACCAGAAATTTCACATATATATGAGCCCTTCCTCCCTGTACACATCAGAGATCATTCCAGGTCAGCAATCAGCCATTTCTAACCATTTTGGTTTCAGTAAGGTTCTGAGGCAAAACATTTGTCTTTTGCAACTTACTGTACAAATACAGGTTTATTACATTCTACATCTGAAGGGATGCATGGGGAAGTTATACATTTTAAAATGTACTCTGGCTTTGCTCACAGGAAAAAAGCTACCTCTCTCTGCAGGTATATTTGTAACTATACTAGGATGCTACTGGCAAAACTCAAAATACCCCTTTAGGAGCCAATGTACTTACTGGAATGGTGAGTACCACAAATTACTGACATTTTTATTTGTTCAACATTACTGATTCCCTAATTTTAGGAGGGGGAAGGGAAGAAGTAAAAGGGAAGAAATAAAAAGATAGCAGCATTATCACTGTAAGCAGCATTTTATCATAGGTTTTATTTCATTACGTCCAGGGAGATAAGCTTTTAAATAACTTAATAAGTGTTCCATGTGGAGATGTTTACAACTTTACAGGACACCGGGGAAGGGAGATCTTTATATGAAAGCGTCATCACAATCAAAGATCAGACATTAGGCCAGACTAATCAACTTAATTGCATAATTATGTCATTTAAATACATAAGCTACATCACACAAGTTTCTGCACAATGATTTGGAAAAAGAAAAATGTCAATTAATAGCAGTTTACACTTTTGTGTTTCTTTGCTGCCCAGCTGCAGCTACAGCTTACTTACAGCATTATAATTTTTAAGAAGTCTCAGGAATCAGGGTGACCTGCTACCATAATTTTAAAAGATACTCATCTACCTTTTCATTAAGTTAACTAAATTAAGGTAGGTAAATTGAAATATATATCCATTTGACCTGACAGTCTTGGATATTTTTCTTAAAGAGAGATGCAATTTCAGATCTCAGAAATTAAGGGGATGGGTGCTGGGGGGAGAGGGCATGGAGAAAACGAAAATTAAAAAAAAAGGGGGGGGTGGGGCTCTGTTGTCAAGAAATGTGAAGAGTTAAAAAGTTAGTAATACAGGAAAAACAAACAAAAAAACCCCCAAGCCAACCAAACCTATATGATTCATTTTAGACTACGTGGCTGGTTTGTTTTTTTTTTTCCGGCTCGTCTTCTTTCTTGTCTTGTGGAAAACGTTGCTTCCATCTTCATAATAGTTATTTGCTTTTGCATATTTTAGTTATAATTAAGTTTCTACTGCACATAGACACAAAAAATGCTGTGTGCAGAAGTTAATCTCTTCCAGCTGCGTCTGGATGCTGCTGAATAAGATAGTGAGCACTTCCTCTTTTCCTCCCACATCTCCCAGAGGAAGACTTTTTTTTAAGCACAAATTTCTAGGGACACCTAAAAGCTCTTAACTATTCACTGTCCTCTGCTTAGCATTCTTAAGTATTCAGTGTTTTCTACTTAGCATGCCCAAGTCAGTCTGAATAATAAGACTGCCTGGGACCCCAGACAAAGCATAGGAAATCTGATTTAAAGGGCGTTCTTTGATCAGAGATAGCTGCGAGCACTCTTGTGATGCACCACAAGCAGCATGAGTCCCCATATACCTCACATTACAAGATTAGCAAGATAATCTATTCTGAATAATGTTCACTGAGAGTTTCAATTCCTCTAAGAGAGGGAAGATGATGTTGCACACAACCTGCTTATTTTCAACCAGCATGAGGGTCTGAAGGGAGAAAACGAAGGAGAGAGGGGAGTATGTGGGAAATGTTTCCATTGTTTTTCTTTAAAGAAAGCACATACATACCTCTTCAGCCTCACGAAAATTGCCCACGGCAGTTTTGGCTTGAGCATAGTTAAAGTTAAAAGTGTCACTGTTGTAGAAGTAACTCTGAAAAACAAGCCACACAGACAAAACCTAAATAAAGATACCAAAAAAGCCCCTCTTCCCATGGTATAACAACATTAAAAATATCCCCCTTAAATCTGAGTCAGACCATATCAAGACAATGGGAAGGAAAAAGAAAAGCCCACATTATGAACATACGGCATTTATAAACAGTGGGTAGAAAATTACGGACTGGCTTTCCATCCTACATTCGTGACTACAAACGCAGCTGGAACATTCCACAGTATTAACCATGAGAGATCTGCAGAATGTTCCAAGCTCAATATTGCAGTGGCAGCTTTTGTTGGTGTAATTTTCACTTTGGGCATGTGAAGACGTGCAGTGCTGCAATGGTCTCTTTCACCTCCCAGGAACTTATTTCCCCACTAAGACAGTAAATAGGCAGTTGACTCCTTAATGGCTTAAGGAGATGAACAGTTCATTTTTCGAAGAATTCTCAAGGTTCAACAAGAGATCCTGTGGATCTGGTTATGTGACAGATGCGAGTCTGACACACTGGATCACATGATGGAGGTAGAGCCACAGTACTGGGCTGTAGCCAGGCAGCACACAGTGTCATAATACTTCCTTAAGCTCAAGCTTTCCTTAAAGGCACACTTCTTTCTATCTGAAGAGCAACACTAAGTTCTCTCCCATAATATTTGACCAGACATACCTGGTTAATGACAGATCAGGTTGATCTAGCTTTATCTTTTCTGAAAAGCTGCATGGGTCAAAGCAGGAAATGTATCTCTAGGTACAGGTAAGCCTGATCTTTGGGTTTGACCCAAATAGCTTAGATTTGATTATAGTCAGACGATCAGTTTGAAGTATAACTCAGATGACCAGAAGTTGGCTGAATGTGTTCTGCATTCAGCTCTGTCCCACACTGCTACACTGGCAGACCTGGTAAAGGTGAAGTGTAAAGAAAACCATAGCTGCAAGCCTGGATGGGATTGAGGATCCCTGCTGAGGAGAGGTGCAGTGCTTATGAAAGAGCATGAGAAAAAAGCAAAGTGGTTTATCTACTGTAGTTACTGTATGAAAAACCTTCCTTGGTGCCTACCAGCAAAGTGGGTGAAAAAAGGAATGCTTTTCCTTCTGTAGCATCTATAGAAGAAATCAAATTTGTGTAGGAATATCAACTTTTTCGTTTTACATTAAAGACTGAGGAGAGGATAAAAAGCATAGTTGGGATTGTACAAAAGCTATGGGAAGCAAGAGGGAAAACCCTTTCCCGGTGCTAACTTCTTTCATGACGTCAGGACACTTGAGGAACCTCTTCCCTTCCCTGTCACCCGCAGTCAGTAAAGGGTACAGAACCAGTCCACCCACATACATCAAGCAAGTGCCTTGAGAAGAGAGCTGGGGGAGTGCCACCATTTTCCAGATCTCTAGGTTTCACCCAAATAGTTTGTATTGTGTGTCCAAAAGCTGGCAAAGATAGTAAACTATGTAAAAGCTATGTAAAAGCACAAGGATGAACCAACTGGATGAATCTTAAGCTCAGTTTGTGAAAACAATTCAGTACCCTTAGGGTGAACAGACTGGTTTCGCCATATGAGAATTACAACACTTTACTATATTCTTCCTCAATGATAGTTTCGTTTGAATCAGCACTAGTGCCAGCTTAAGCAAGGCCGATGAGCAAGATGCTAGTTTTACTGCATGGATAGTTTCTTCTATTCAAATAGTCCTCATTGTATTTTTGAATTAAAACAGAAAAAGAACTGTGTTAGCAGCCAAACTCAAAACCTGTGTCATTCTACCCTGGCTGTAGTAGTGCTGGAGATGAGATCTGCTGCTGCAAAAAAAAAACCCCAGTAGAAACGAACTAGGGTTGCTGACAGTGCAACACATTGACAGCAGCTGAGTGTTTTTTTCTTTCTCTTTTTTTTTTTTTTTACTTCAACCACTGGTGTACCAGACTTCTCTTTTTTGTGGTCTTTTTAGTGCTCTTCAATCTTTTCATAAAAATATTTGTGCTCTGAGTGATGTCCATTTCATTGAGATGCTCAGATACCCAACTGAACAAGGAAGTATTTGTTGTGGCCAGAACTCAGCTGAGCCTGAATTAGATTCTCAGTTGATCCTCAGTGTTATAATGTCACCCTCAGGGCAGCTGGCAATACATTTATAATAAGGTGTCCTTTGAGGCATTCTCATGCCTAAAGCAGTTTTAATCAATCATGGATGAAGGTGGTATTTCCTAAGAGAATATCATGCAAACAATCTTCACAAAGAGCACAGCTCCACTTAAAGAGCTGCAGAGATTCTACTGAAGATTATTCCTGTCAATGAAACACAAAGGTGACTGTAAAACTGCCTAAATGTTGACTATAATATGGGACAGGAAGAATTATTTGCATCTATGTGACCTGACAAGAAGGGAAATGAGCGAAGTATATCTGAGCAGGGGCCAGTCTCAGCTAAAAAATGATGAGAATGACCAACTACTTCAAAAGGACTGTGCAGGAAACCTGTGGCAGGCAGAAAACTTTTGTCCCTAGACTTTGCTTTTTATCAACTGAATTATGTCTCAAATCACCAACCTTCAAGAATTTAACAAACATATTTTAGTCAAGCTTGATAATTTTGCAACTTGCTAGATACAATCTAGAAAACCTTCCAAATTTGGAACCTCGGCTCTACTTTGAACTATGACAATGAGTTCCATAAACCAGCTGTGTTTTGAGAGAGAAAAAATGCATTTTCTTACAAAAGACACTGTGAATCTGTTGCAATTCCAGCAAGAATTGTCTCACCTAATCCCTTCCCTGTAGCATTTTTCCTGCCTTATGACTAAGCTATCTTCTGACCACTCTGTTGCCCACTTTCATCCTCTTGATTCCTGTTCTGTGTCTTGTTCATTTATGGCTCCTTCATTTACAAACACCAGCTTTCTTTCCAATATTAACATCAATGCTAATGACAACCTGATTTGCCTCCCCAGATGCTTCTCTCCTCTCTCTCTCATTTCTAAGCTTTCCCATTTACCTTGGAAGTAGTGAATAACTGCCTTTAACTTTAACCTTTTCAGGTTAGAACTAGTTGTTTAAGAACTTTCTAAAGGAAATTAAAAGAGCTAGGAATGTCTATGGGGTGACTCATTTCATTCTAAGTGTAAGAAATAGACAGGATGAATTCTCCTCTGGAAATTACCATCTGCCTCTGTTGGCTATAGATGGAGATAAGATGATCAGTTATAACTAGAAATCTGACCTTTAGATGACTCCAGTTAGGCAAAACAAATCTCACTGCTAGTTTCCAGCCGTCCTTTTATTCAATTACACACACACTCCAATTTGGGGTGGTGGTGGGATGTCTCTTCATTCTACCACAGTGGAGCCATTCCAGTGGCTACAGCCACTTGGGATTTCTTCAATGACCTCTTTCCAGACAAAGATTAAAAACTACACTTTCCTTACTTTTCACCCATCAGTTGCTTTTGGCACTTATCACAACCACCTGTTTTTCTTTAGATCTCATCCTTCTTAGAACATGGTCATTGTGCTCATCTTGTGTACCTCCCTAATAATTCCTTTTTTTGGATTCTCATTTCTCTTTCTACCAAATATAGAGTTCTTACAACTCTAGTTCCAAATTGCTGCAATAAGACTGCAATCACG
The DNA here is from genome assembly GCA_033556795.1 of Tapera naevia. Lineage (NCBI taxonomy): Eukaryota > Metazoa > Chordata > Aves > Cuculiformes > Neomorphidae > Tapera > Tapera naevia. The sequence continues at coordinate 506,622 of JAUMJJ010000059.1, forward strand.
TAAAGCTATAACCACACTCAACCCTCTCTCTTGTTCCTCACTTCTGACTTCTGACTGGATATCTGTAAGTCACATCCATTTTATCCAATGAATACTGGTGATCTAATAATGCTTCATTATGATAACTGAAAACTCCTTCTCTTATTTTAAAAAACACAACATTGCCTGCAGGGTACCACTCAGATCACTTCTGCAAAAATATTGTTCTTAGCTTACTGCTTTAGTTATTGTGTCCTATCTCAGCCCTTCAGTGACTGCTCTCCCTGTAAAAGATGTTATCACTTTCAGAGTGCTTCATGTTCTTTCTTCCTTGAACACTCTTGTTCATTCAAATGCTGTCCTCTGTTATTAACCAGTGACAATAACATCCATCACTCATTTGATAAGTCTTAAGAAAATATTGTTTTCCTCCATGCTGCCCACCCCATAAATATCCAAATTTTTTTCATTGTCTTCTTCTAATTATCTTTCTCATCTTTTGTGATGCCACCAGAAAGCTTGATAATGGTTAAATTGCAAGCATAATGAGACCACCATGCCCGCCAATTCCATCTCATAAACTGCTTCTTTACATTTTGATCCAATTGCTGTATTGACCACTCATGTCCCACCGTTGTTTCTGTATTTTGTTCTTACTGTTGTGTTTCTGTATCTTTTTACGTTTATAGTGTGTCACACAGTATAGTTCCATAAGCAGTGATTCCATGCATAACACTGCTATCACTATTAAAAAAGAATACTAACCTTGACTGAGTTGAGGTAAACCACAACATTATCAAACTGCCTTGCAAGAAAGAAGTAGGAGGACATACACAGTCTCCCTGCAACGGTATCTAGAATTCAAAAGAGAAATGCAGATTTGCAGAATTTAAAAATCATATGGTAGTGGAAATCACCACTGCCAAGATTCCTGGCAGCTACAAAAGCTGTTAACTTCTAAAAATAGCGTAACTTGCCTTTTCAGGCAAAGGACCATACTAGAGGTTAGAAAAACTATTAGATCATCTTGTCAACTTTCTCTACAGCACATAATAACTATTACAAGTCTGTATTCAACAGCAAATTCTACAGAGACAAATTGTTTAAGTAACAGGCCTTTTCCATGACAAAAACTGTACAGCATAATTTTACTGTGAATTATTGTTATTCTTAGGAAATGACACTTGATACAAAGTCTAGGTTTGTTATTCTAACCTCATTAGCCTTTTTTTTTTTTTGTAAAATTACGCTTTTCAGTTATCCCGGACAAAGCAGCTCTGCATATTTTAATCTCAGTTCCAGTGAGAAAGTAAACCTGATGCTCTGAAAATATTGCCATAAAAAATTAATACATGCACAGGAAAAATACTCAATGATAAAATACAACAGAAAAATTAATGTCCATGCATTTGGAACCACCATATTGCTTCAAGCAGTACAGCCATAAATGAGGCACGTCAGTTCAGACGAGTGTCAGGAAACTTTGCTGCCATCATACTATGCTGTCATCTACTCTGAAATTGCAAGCTGTGTTACTGCAAAACTGTTCCAAAGGTTTTTTCAGAGATTCTCAAGTAAGCTCCCTAGGACTAATTTTTGTTAGACCCAGCCAGCAGAGATTGGTCAGCAATGGATGAACCCAAGTAGCAGCCGGGAAGGTATAAACGCAAGCGATGTCAAATCACTACTATTCCACTATGTTAAATGACCATTAGAAAGCATGCTGCTCCGTGCACTTTGGTAAGGTGACAGGAGATAAGATCCTAAGGCTCCCAACAGCCCTGAAGTAATCTGCTCCTTTAGGCTAGTTACCATCAATCCTCCCACACCAGAACATCTCCTCTGTATACAGAAATTTTGTGTATCCGAAGACCAATATTTTGACTCCGTACCACAGTACAAAATACAGTAATCCATGGGAAAATTGTACATTCTGCTTCAAATAAGGCAGGGTAGTAATTATTCCTGGAAAGCACTATATAAATCTCAAAACATATTTTAAAGGAGAGTAGAATATTCTCGTTTTTTATCTTTTAGCGCTAGGAGATACTGAAATTGGATGTCCTGCCGTTCCCATGTAGCGGCAATCCCTCCTTACCTATGTCTGAACTGTATCATTCAGCTCTCCAACTTAAGAAAATTATTTGGTTATTTAAGAAGTGTTCGCTTGGGAGCAGAAACCAGGCTGTATATTTATCTGTCCTTCTTTAAATGCAGGCACACTTATCATGCCACATATATGCCTTGGCAGGAAGATAACAGAAGCAGCTCTCCTCAGTGTTCCTCCACTCATTTTTGTTGCAATGAGAATGCAGGTACCTCAAAAGTACTACTTCTCTCTCACATCCAATTTTTGAAGTTCATGAACTCCCAGCAATTTATTTTGAACAAAATTTTTAAAAATGTGCATAAACATACAAAGAAGACTTAACACTGAGTATAAATTTTCAGTAAAAATGAGTCATAGTAACAAAATATTAGAACTGCACTTTTTCCCATACATGATTGGAGAGTTTCTAGGTTTTTATTCTTTTATTCTTATGTCCATATTTTGGCATATTTTTGTTATGTCAGCAAAATTTTGATATACCAGCATATCCTCCGCATGCGTTTTGTGAAAGATTTCATTAAAAAAACAAACAAGTAAAAGATATGTAAATCTCATAAAACTCAGCAATGAATAGCACTGGTGATAGGAAAACCAGAGTTTTACATTTCTAGTTCATCCCACATGACTCATGCAGGAAGAGGAAAAAGTCCTCATTTTGATAAAAGCACTTACGGCGACCTAAGAGAACCTCAAAGACGGCACAAAGTCCAGAAGAAATGTTTCATTCGTCCCACCCAACACCAGATAGGCCTGACTTGGTCCTAAAAGAGGAACACTGAAAATGAAATGGGTGCTTTTCTCCACTATGCTTGCAGTGTTTTTAGGGTAGTTTGTAAGACACATGTTAAGCACAAGAAGCACTCCATTTAATCAAAAAGTTAATGTTCATTTACTTTCACTAATGCTCCTCTTTCCCTGTTTTCTCTTAAATTTATCTCAGAAATTTGATCTGTCTAATTTTCCTCCTAGTTGAGATCCTGGGAGAAGAGCATGAGAATTAACTGTAAAAATCTAGTTATATCCTCCTTTATAATGGCAGTTCCTTTTCATGTCATTGGAATTAAGAACTTTTATTTAGCTTAAAAAAAGCCTGTAAACCAAGCTGCTGTTCTGAGAGGTTTATTGCTGCTAGAGAGAGAATATTGACTCTTACGCTGTAAGGGCTTCCTTTTGTTTTTTTGTTCGTTCGTTTTTGGTGCCTCTGCTCCTCTTAAAATACATAACTTCCATGAGATGACATGTGTACTTGTATTAGAAAGGATTTTCACGTGAAATCTATTTGCTCTAAGTTCCTTGAACCTCCAGGTTAGGAGATCTAAGTAGAAATAGCAAGGGCTTAATTGATGACTCCCAATTACTTTACAAATACTTGACACTGTATTCTTCCTAAACTGTTTGTTGCTGCTTTTTTCTTAATGTAGTTATGGGATTTTTACAATTTAAAAGATCAAGTCAGAAAGACAGGACCTTGTTTTGAAAAAACTATTCCACATCTTCATTTTAATCCATTAATTTTTGATTATCCACATGAAAATGAGCAGCCTTGTAATCCCAGTTGTGAGCAAAGACACAGTGTAGGATTTCCTCACTCTAACAAGCACAACCTGCTTTCATAGAATCATAGAATGATTTGGGTTAGAAGGGACCTTAAAGATCATCCAGTTCCAATCACCCTGCCATCGGCAGGGACACCTCCCACTGGATCAAGTTGCTCAAAATTTATTGAAAATAAATATATGAATAATAATTAACAAGTGTAATAAATCTGCAAATCAGCTAAGTAACTTTAAGATAAAGATCTTAAACAATCTAGTGGCACAAGCTCCTTGCAAGGATTGTCCCAACAGGAAGTGCTGAAGCACAACTTACATGCTGAAATAGCATGTCTGGCTACTTAGCAAAAGCCCAAGTATACAGACTCTCATCATAGCATTTCAAATCAGGTTCTATGAAATCTCTGTATTGGTCTAGAGTCACCTGTTCACTTGTGTGTTCTTTAAGAAAGATGACAACTTGGCATTTAAAAACTCATTCTCTATAACATGCAATGCCATTGCATTTACCAGGTCAATATGGGCAGAAGTCTCCAACTATTACTTAATTATCTACCTCTATAAAACCTCTAACCTCTTTAATATGCCAGTCACTGTCCACATACAGGCTCTCTGGTGAATAATTTAGTCTCAATACGATGGATCTCTTATCTTAGCACGTAATTTAAAACAATTTTATGTTGCTCATTGATAAAGAAAACATATTTACTTAATTTTGAGAGAAGGTTTTTGTAATGTTTAGAATCATTTCTCTACTGGCATCATCTATTTAGTAATAACCCATTGTAAATTAAATAGGAACTACATCCTACATCAGCTTCCTCCTACCACATTTTAAAAATTACTTTACGTTTATAGCTTCCTCTTCTAAACCAGATGTGCCACTTCATTAATTCTCTTGTAAAACATTTAGTATTTGCATAAAAACATTTACATATTTGGTCCTCATGAGTTTGCTTTTTGTTACGTCCAGTCTAAATTGAACTCTTGCCTCTTCTATTTCCTATCTACAGTTTGTTGACCTCCACCAGTCCTTCACCTGAGATACAAAAAAGCTCTCACCCTACTTTGCCTTTAAAGGAATTACCTTGCACTGAGTGCTCTTCTGTATGCCAGCTCCCTTCCACAAGTGGAAGATGACAAAGTAGTTTTTAGATGGAAGTACCAAGAGTGCACGTTGCTTGCAGTACTAATATTTTTTGATTTACCTTTAGTTGGATCCAATCCTACCCATAGACTCATTTCTTCAGTTAACCCATCCTCCTAATTGCACTACATTTCTGTTCCCTTTTTTCATGTTTTCCTCAACCATAACTCAAGCTTCAGCCTCCCTGTCTTATTTTCCATACATGCTTAAGAATATTTCCTGCTAAAATAAAGACTTTTAGTTTCCTAACAATTTCAGTTTTGGTTTTGGGCTATTCACTATACATATTTTAAGAATATCTTTTCTCAGATTATGTCTGTACTATTTTTACCCATGTGTGCTATGGTCACTCATCAAACCTGCATGACTGTTATGGGCACTAATAGGTCCACCACCATTGTATCAGCCATCCTGTGACTTTATGAGCATCACAAACCCAGTTAACTCTATGCCCACTAACTAAGTCCTTCACTACTACAGTTTGTGTCCCTCTTTTCTGTTAGCTGAGATCCCAGCTCTGAAGGGATAACCTCAACGCAAGAGGAATGTGTGAGGTAAGCCTCATCTACGGAAATGCTTCCAGCCTTCCAACGTGAAGCTCTGCACAATCTCAATCATAGAAGGGCCGCAAGGGGAACAAAATGGCTCAGTAGTATTTCTCAAAGCTTTGTCAGTGCTGCCGCTTTGTCTCTTGAGCTCCTTCTCTTTAGTTACCATGGCCACAGGAGACAGCATTCTGTCTGAGGACTGTGAGCTGTCTGCATCATAAACATGCATAAGCTACCCACTTAAAGTAACAGTCCTAGTAAAAACGCCTACAAAGGAAACTGGGAAGCCCCATTTTAACTGACTTTCTGTGTTTCAGCTACTGGCTTTTTTGATTTGGGATTTTTAGTTTTACTTTGGCAAGATAAGGTCTTCATTTGTTCTATTACTGAAAAATTTAAGTAAATATTGAGAATATATTGGGGTTTTTTTGGTTAGGTTTCATCATATTTTTTTGATTCAACCAAGAATTTAGCTCCAGATTCTCTATTTCTCTCTGTAGCCAAATTCCTCTTTATGTTTTCATCATCCTCAGCTTAAGGCACACTCTGTGATAGGACTCTACATACTTGATAGGCTTTCATTAGCTGTCCTAGATTTGTACCTATGGGTGTCTGTACCTGTGAGGTTCCAGCCACATGCTTCATCTAATTAGGTTGTTGTCTTGTTTCTGTAATGAGAATTATTAATCAAAGGCAAGCTGCCACAGCCTCTATAAGTGAAGACCAGCAGTTTGCAGTACAGCCTCTTTTCCAGCCAAATTCATATAGTAAGCCTTCTAATTTAAACTGGCAAATTCATTTTAAATTACCAATTAGACTCATGTTATAGCAACAACAGGCCTAGCAATAGTCATGACAACAGTCATCAGTTTGACAAAGATATGATAGTATGTATTTGGATACTGTAAAACATTTCAAACATACCACATTCGCTGGCTGATTCACCCACCAACTGGAAGAACTGATGAGCAATTTTCAGATGATCTCTCTGAGAAAGCAAAAAAAACCCAAAACCAATATGAATTCCAGAGTTGATGCTACAACACACAGTGAAAAGAGGCTCTGAGGAACAGATGTAGAGCAGCTAACAGACAGACCAGGGCTGAAGTAAAAACAGAAAAGGTAAATGTGCCACTGTATGTGCCTAGATACACAAGAACATTGTAGAAAGCAAACGGGGTTTTTGGAAGCAAGACAGAGAAGCCAAATTCAGCTTGATTTATTGTCAGGACGAGCGACAGAGATTTGCATTTTACTCATTCTGGACTAAGTACTGTATGGTAGAAGATAAAGAAACTCATTGATCCTGCAATCTAAATAAGAAATGACTGCCTCTTTCACTCTGCTCCAGTCCCTACAGATGTGTTCACATTCTACTGCTGGAGAAGCTGGAGAACTTCATCAGCTTCACTCACCGAGCCCATTTCTTGTCCAAAAGCTGCATTTACCACTCCTTTAAGCATATACTCCTGAAAAAAACAAAAGAGCAAAAAAAAATCAGAGAAGATAAGATAAAGATTTCAGGAGACATGTAAGAGCCTAGGTGTACATTATTTTCTTCCTAAATTCAACTCCATTCCAACTCAATTTAATAGGTAGCCGGCTACTATGATAGTGCTTCAGCATAATAGCACAAAGTTACCCCCCAAAATCGATTCTGCTTGCTAGCTGGTCCCTTCTGCTAAACAAGTGGGATGCAATGGGTTATTGTGTTTTCTGCTAAGTCTTACACTCAAAGATGATGCACCAAAAGGAACACCATAAAACAATTGTGCCCTCTTCACCACCACATGACCAATAATCAAGTGCAATATTGTTATATTAGTGCACAGATCCCACTTCAAGTATGCACATTGGTTAACCACAACCACTAACATCCTGGCTCCAAAATACACAGTGTTTCTCATCAGGGCGAAAAAGTCAAGAGGTTTGTGTTCTGCGGTCATGTTATTCTAGTGAAATTAGGAATAGGAATAGAGCACCCTGTAATTCTCTACTATGAGATACACCTATAGTTTAATTCTTCTCTGAGCAAGACTTTCTCAGCATGAAACAGACTTATTTGTATTATAATTAAGACTTACAGCTATAAGCCTGTTTTAGTACATACTCCTGATAAACCTAGACAGCCTTGTGACAGATGTAAATGTGGAAAAAGAGAAAAACACACCTACACAGACCAAAAATTAAGTGCAAGGAAACAATCTGAGAGTACTAACCAGCATGCTAAATAATCATTTGGCACACCAACTCTTACAGATGCCAAATTATTATCCTACAGACATCATGACAAAATATAAGTTTGAGAATAACTGAAGGAGGATATAAGAGTGGTTGTGCAAGTCTTAGCAGGGAGCTCCTTCTAAGTGTGAGTAAAAAAAATGGGAAAAAAAAAGCACAAAGTTTCTAACGTCAAAATGCAATCAAGAATGAGGTTATTAGGCATTTATAACGGGGAAAATGGCAGCTAAAGGACCGACAGCTGCAGAAACCTGTTCCAGTAGTCTTCTTATACTGAAAAACACAAGGAGAAGTGAAAAGCAACAGCAGAAGTCACTCGTCAGCACAGAATCAACAGATCTGTGTTCTTGAGATTTTCCTTTTCCCTCCCTCCATCTAATCCTCACACAGACTCATGAAAAGTCCCTTTCATGCCCAGCTATGTGACCTTCAGAAAATAAACTGCAAAGAGGAATAAATCAGAGACTAAAGATGTTGGAACAGCCACAAAAGAAAATTACCGTAGCAGCCAAGGGACACTGCAGTTTTCATTCATTGCAGCCAAAGTGAGATGGGATTAGAAAAGACTTATTATTTAAACTCCTTAATCTAATCTAGCTCATTTTTATTGAAACGGCTTCAGGACAAATCACATCTGAGCTAGCAGATCTGAGGGATGGTAACCATCACCAGGGCAGAAGTGACAAACAGCTCTAGTTGGAAGAGGGCTTTTTTCTGTACACTAATGGTCAGATCCCCAGAATCCAGTCTGCACACAACAGAGCTACTATATTCTTACTTGAATTCCTATGTGCTTATCTACGCACATATATACTACTTCATGCATGTACATTGACTCTATTGTTGATAAAGGATGGAAAACAGAAGTTTTAAGAGTGGAAAGCTGTTCTCAGGATACCAGTTTTGATTGTGGTGGATTTCATACCAGTTTATAACCTCTGTCTTTACGTACCATGACATCAGTTTCCAATTACCTGTGGAGATATAGGTTCCAGGTCCTTAATCAGGTTATAAGCCTCCTGCACATTATCTGAAATAACAGATGTTAGAATACAAAACAACCCATAGCACACTGTATTAGAACAAGTCACTCATCCTCTACAATATTCCTCAATAGTCACAGACTAAGAAATAAAGCATTTAGACAGGAGGAGAAAGGTAACTATAAATCATTGTGAATTTATATCACAACAGTGATGGCTTTCTAGGACTCAGATAACAAACATGGAGTGAGTAATAGCTTCTTTATTACGACTGTTTTCCTAGTAGAGATGACTTGCCCCCCTTGTTCATAATCCAGTGGCTGCCTTCTCAACAGTACAAGGTCACAATAATAAATCCATCATCTTCCTGTCTTTTCTCATATTTATGTACCCCGCAAGGAGGACAGGGTAACATGATTCTGAAGGGAAACTTCATCTTTTCTTTATCAATATTTCAAAATCTGTCCAGCAGGTCTTACCTGATCCTAATTCTAACAAGCAAAAAGCGCTACTAGTATAGAAGTTTAAATATAAAGTTTGAATTCAATAAACAACTTTCTTCCCACCTAAGAAACAAGTAAACTGAAAAGACCCTAAAATCTAAATAAGTCAAAAAAAAAGATGTTGGTGCTATGGTCAGCTTGGTAAACCAACTTAATTAAGATATGCTTTTTATTGGCAAAATTTTGTTATACTATTATACCAGCTGCCCATAAGAACAAGACTTATGAAACCGAACTTTTTATTGTTAGTACATTCCACCCATACACTGTGGGGACAGCACTCCAGGGTGACTTGAGGCAATATACATTGCAACTGCCAGGCTCCCATCCAGCATCTCTGCTTTCCCACCCACTCTCTTGAGCAGTCAATGTGGTGAACAAGCACAAGGTACTGGGACAGCCAAAAGTCATCACTTCTTTTTTTTTTCTTTTCTATCTCTTTTTATTTAATTGAAATAGGCTGTTATTTTTTGCAAGCTCAGCTCACCAACAACTGAAAAATAATATAAAAAAAGTGATAGCAGCCCTTATTTTCACCAGTGTAGGCCATCAACACAGAATGATGCTCTTCAGGCTCCAACAGAAGCTTCTAGCAAATCTCATTGGAGCAGATTATGACTGAATACCTGGCCCCAAACCCTACGAAAAGCCACTGCCGAAAGAGGTTAAAAAAATAGGATGCATGCTTGTGCTTCAGTCACTCCAGATCAGAGCACATCTTAACACAAGCCTGTATTCGAGACCTTGTAAGTTTCGGAAGGACAGTGGTAGAAGTAATGGCTTCTCACATTCTTAACTGTTGCTGCTACCCTAGCAGGACTTTAAAATGGAAACTTAGCCTAACTAGGAAAAAGGTTAAATCCTAAATTCCTCTTGGCCTCCTTTGTCAGTATGCAAGAAATTTCTATAGCCTAGTGAAGAACAGAACCTAATCAATGAAAATTACTGCAAAGTTGACAGCAAGTGAGTAAAGAAGACTGATTTTTCAGTGATGCAGAAGATGTATTTTGATTCTGTGTAAAGAGAACTTAGTTTGAAACACAGCAACTATTTAAAAGGTGACAAAATACAAGTGGATGGTAAAGCAACCATCATATCACCTTATTTTGGGTAACTACAGTTAACACCTTCTCCTCACTCAGCCAGTCAACCCACGGTTGAATGAAGGAAGAGAGTGGGAGAAAAGGAATGGCTCTGAAACTGAACTCAAGGTAAAAATGAAAGCGGGTAGACATAGAGAGAAACAAGCAGAAAATCCTTTCAAACTGATTCAGGGTACCTACCTGAATTCTTTAAGGGTTGTAAAGTAGATCTAGAATAAAATGTCTCATTCACAAACTGTAGACTTGTTCACAGTCACTTTGGCTCATATTCTATTTGTGCCATATTTACAGAAATAGTCCTCCCTGCCTTCATTGGACATGTGCCTGCCATTCTCACATATTCAGGCACAGGAGAGGTCCTCTCACTATAAACACAAACACCACCATCCCCAAAGCCATCTCCCACAAGCCAAGAACATCCAGTACTTTGCTAAAGTAGATTTATTTGACTGCACACAATTAAAGTCCTTGTCTGCAAGCCATGGGATCCTTACATCACTGTTTTCTGGATGAACAGAAAACAAAATAAATTACATTTTACTGCAAACTTAAAAAAAGCAATTCATTGAAGAGTCAGTTGAGATCAGGTGAATGAATGTCATCCCTGAAGCTATGAAAAAGACAGAAGAAGGTGTATTTACCTTGCTGGAGATGGTAAATCACAAGATTCAGTCTTGACTCAGGAATAACATCAACCAAAGGGGGCAGGACCTGCAGAGCCCCTTCTCCTCCTCGGAACACTACCTGCACAGAAAAGTAGCAGATTGATAACTCTGTACCAAAATGTTGCCTATGATCTCTTAATTCAAGGAAATTAATACTTAAATTCCAATATTAACAGTAGAAAAAGGTCAGCGATACTGGCTTTTGCATAATCCCTACTTTAATGTATTTACAGAATAATGACGTGTGACAATCTTTACTCTGAAAAATATAAGGAATTTAATCTATCCGTAAAGATTAACTTATTTCAGCTTTTAGCAGCTGAAAGCAATGATACACTATATATCAAAGATTTTATAGAATAATATGGTCTGAGACAAGAATGAGGGGAACACAGAATTCATATATAATTCTATGTATGAATTATGAATTCATACAGAATTAGTTTGCTTATGACGTATTCATATGAAAAAAATAAGGCTAACAACTCTACACTTATTTAGAATGCCAAAAGATCCTAAAATGATTAGGAACAGTTGATACTTCATACCTCAGTTTCACGTGACAGTTCCTCCAACAAAATCTAACATACTTATAAAATAAACCAGTGGCAAAAAGACCAACACTCAAAATAAAGAATGTTAACCTACAAAAGTCCAGTTTGAAAGCAGTTTTCACTCTTGGGGGAAAAAAGCGTTAGCTTATTGTGACTGCTCTTGAAAAAACATAAAGCAAGCAACTGCCGTCATTAAATAAGAACAATCTACTATTACCAGTTGTTCAGCAAAGTAATAATACCACTGCAGAGAAAATTAACAGGCGACTTTTGACTCTTAGCTGCAGAACACACAAGTATTTTGGCTTCTATCAGTATCTTTTTCCCTATGAACTCCTCGTTATGTACTTTTTGGATGAAGACCATTTTCCTGACTAAAAAAACGTTCAGGGTCATGCATTCTGACTTATTTTCATGGTGTCCTTATTGATTGGGCTTCACAAAATATCTTGCAAAGGTATTATTACAGGACATAAATTATTTTAACATGCCTTCTGGGGTAAAAGCAACAGCATTATTATTAGTTTCGTGACACAATCTCAAACTGAGAGAAGAATTCCAGGGAAAAGAAATTTACTTAATGGCAAATTGATGACATAGGTAGGATTTCTGGCATGGGACTTATATGGCAGCAGGGATTCAATCAGGTCTGCAATTCCCAAAACATTCAATTTTATGAACCATTCAAGAAAAGCTCTACAAATGAGCATGGCTCATTCTAAATCTGAGAAGTACATTACTCACCAGATTGTGCTTAATGAGCTCCTTGCCAAACTGAAAGGACGATGAGGCACTGTCTGTCAAGTTCTTAAGCTCTGCCTGGAATTACATACATTTCAAAATTTTAACTTGGAAAGGAAAAAAAGCACACAGGCTTTTTTTTAATGGAGCTTTATTTGAGCCCCAGGCTGATAGAAGTACATCTCTGGCAGTGCTGAGTCACTTCTGTGTGATAGTTTTAGTAATTGGATAACATTATACATATAGACACAAGGTCAAAAGCGGACTGGGAAAACTGTAAGACCACTGTACACACATGTGGACAGATGGCTCACTACCAGGGAAACTGAAATAAGTGACATTCTTAAGAGAAGGACACCAAAGCAAGATAAATGCCATTATCGATATTACCAATTAAGACAGACAACAAGGAAAATAAACCTGTACAGAATTTTGATCTAAAATAAAGGTGAACTGAAGGGCTGTCCAATAGATACCTCAGCAGCCTTCTGATTGAACAGTCGGAAATGGTTACAAGCCTTAAGGTTAAGAGCGATGGCGCTATCAGGAAATTGCTGAAGATAAACAGCCAGCACTTCCTGTGATACACCATAGTATTCCAGTTTGTAATAGCACATGGCCACGTATACATTCAGAGCCACATATTCCCTGCAGGAAAGAGGATTAAAGAGAACATTTAAATCCCACAAGATAGTTATACTACTAAACATTAAAATCAGTGATAAAGCTCTCACATGTCAATACAGCTTTTACAAGCACACCAAAACTGGGTTTCTGAGAAATGCTCAGAGTTTTTAGAGCACAATTTTGTTTGCTAAGATTGTACAGATCCGGATGTACATCTGCATTAGTTTTTTTCAATAGCAGTTACTGCAGCTTAAAATAATTACCTACAAAACCTTTGGTTTGCAAATTTGGGAAATGGTGGCAACTTCACACTAAGGAAACACATAGAAGAGGAACACTGTATTTGGCCTGGCAGTATAGGATTTTGTAGGTAATACACGCAAAGATATTTAATATGCACATAAATCTTCAAAAATATTTTAATACATCTTATACCAAACACAATTATTGCAAAAAACCCTTGCCATTGCAAGCTATCAAGCCCGAAGAAGCAGAGGCAGAAATAAGACACGCGTTTGTGCTAACAGTAAATAAAAGGATAATTGTTATGATGGTTACTTATTTAGCTTTGACTGATCCCTTCTATAGGACTTCAAAGATAAAACCTCTTCCCCACTAATTACATGACATTCTTATATACATTATGATGGACCTCTCCGAATCATTCAAGAGGAGATACCGTCAAAAGATAGTTATGTATTCTGGCACAGCAGTTTCTGTTTTGTTAAACAATACTTCCAGCCACTCAAGAATTCCTTGTTAAATTCTGAACTAAGAACTTGCAGAATACGATAGGAAAAAACATCAACAAGTGTCATAGCAGGATAAATAGAAATGGAAAGAATTTCAGACTTAAAGGAACACAAAGGAACTCTCTACATAAAAATCTAAGACTCGAACCCTTCTTAGAAAGGCTAAGAGTTGAAGAAGAAGTCAATAGTCACAAGCAAGGGTCACCAGACTGGCCATCAGAGGAGAAAAAAAGAAAAAGACAAAGTAGGTACGTAACCATGCATCATTTTAAAAGAAGTAAGTAACAAACTAAAAAAAAAAGATTTCACAATGAATTACACAAAAAAGTCACTAAAAGAAAGCAACAGAGATTTCCTTTAAACCTGCCTTTTTCAGTAATGCTTCCCAATGAGCAACACTGAGGGAGATGCAACTTGTGCACATTTTGCAGTGGGAAAGGGACAGAGTAATGAGGGAAAACTCCTACTTTCGAAAACCAAGCAACTAAAAGGAATTTGAATAGCAACAGTATCAGAGACACCGCAATAAGGTTTAGAATAGATGTGCCCACCGATTATCCAGAAGAACGCGTTTGTAGATATCAATAGCTTCTTGGTAGTGGGACCGCAGGTAATGGATGGAGGCCAAGCTAAGCTGATCTTCTATAATGTCTTGCAGATTCTGGTGAGAGTTCATCAGTTTCTTCTCATCGTTGAACTAAAAAGAGTGTGACACATTCTCAGAGGAGTTCAGCAACAAAAACATTTTAATTAGCTGGATTAGTTTTGTCCTTGCTGGCCAACAGCAGGTGATTTATACTAAAGATCTGGAAAAGCTCTGTTACTTTAAAGTTAATTTTACCACTGGAGAAAGCTGAAGATTAAAGAGGCAGACCAGTTGAAACTAGGTAAATGTGAGGCTAAAACTACACATTTCCCTTTGAGGTGTGATTTAGACATAATTACATGTCACATGCTTTGATGGATAAGAGAAGAGCTGAATTAATTATTTCACAAACAGAATTTTGCAACACAAGATTTGACTGTTACTCTTTGAGCCAGAAGAAATTTTGCCATTCATAGATCCAAATCTTACTGCTCATGGACACCAGAAAAATGCTAGACTTGCCAACACACAAGCATTAATTTTCAAGATTCCTTTATAGCATGAATAAATTCACCTGTCCCTTAAAATTCCAGTCTATTTAACTAAACCATTTATTTTAAAAAGCATTGCTGTATAGTACATAACACAGAAGTACAAAAACAAGGAACAGAGTTAACCATATCTGTTATATTTGTAATGGAATCATAAAGCTGAGGCTATTCACCTATCAGTCTACTCAAACCACTTATTCCAGTGCTTCCCATTGCTGGTTCAACAGTAATTATGCATTTCTCTTACCCACAAATTGTATTTGCTCAGTTTTCTTCAAATCCTTTTCCCCTCTCTTTGAGCCAGTCAAAACATTGTACTCTGGTACAAAGGCAAGAGAAGTTGCTTAACAGAACTAAAGGCAATGGGCTTCATAGCTTCATAAACCTCTTTCTTTCCAAAGACTAACTCGATGAATCAGGAATTATTCATCTTCTCTTTATCACAGACATCTCTAAGTGCCAGTGCTACTACAAAAATGTTCTAAAATTTCTCTCGTAAACTTAACAGACTTGGAAGTAGAGAGAATCTGACATCAAAGCCAACATTCAGGATTTATACTTTCTTTTGACTCAGTCTCTTCAGTAGCACGTTACTTGTGAAGCATAACATGGGATGGTACAAAATCAAATTTAAGGGAAGACAATTATATGTGGTAAGTGAAATAAGCAGTTTATTGTGTTAAAATTAAAGTAAATTTTGTGCTATAAACAATATTACTCCTAGGATACTGACTGACTTAGGTGGATCAGTATTGGCACATAGAACATTTTGGTCAAATTGCTAAGCACAAGACAGCTCAAAGTTAGTAAAACTTGGTAAGCTTCAAAGAAAAAGAGAAATAGTGGCTTTTATGTTTCTGATTCAAGTTCCACGTTCCTTATGATACACAATACCACCAAGTTCCTGTTGTACAACATATGTGAAGTGTGTTGGTAAGACTTTCCTTAGATACATGCTGAGGGCATCTATTCTGAGATCATATTTTCACACTTACTTTCTCCTTTACATTGTAATACAGTAGAGTGGGTATGGAAAACACTTATTCTGCTGACACCACACACATTTTAATTATTCTGCCAGGCTGCCAGCAGAAATTACACATTACCGAATCAAAATTACATACTATCGGATCAAAAAGAAAACAAACAAAGCATGAATGAGGAAAAGATGTCATACCTTTTGTGCCAGGTGAAAGAGTAAACGGTTCTGGAGACGACTCTTAGGCGCTGAAAGAAAAATCCAGTAAGTACTGTTGGAAAGAACAACTCAGGGTGTCTCTTCTTTATTTTTAACTCTTTCTCAATAGACATTCCTTCATTATCTAGACGAAGTACAGTTCTTCACTGACACAGCCTTCGCAGGTCTTGCCCTAGGCCAGGTTCTACCAATTTTGGAGTGCTTTAAAGGCCTTCCTGCTTCCCATCTTCATTTCCTGACCATTTCTTTTGAAAACCCTGTTGAAAATAACTTTGTCTTCCACAAGCCTTAAGATTTTTATGAATTGCACCATCATTTCCCTGCAGGGCCTTCTGGATAATTCTCTAGTGTTTTGTGACAGACAGCACAGCATCTTTTACAAAATAAAAAGCAGCAACAGATAAAAGTCCTCATCAAGGCTCCTTCTACGGTGTTTTAAATAAGATGTGATTCATAATTCTAGGCATCTTGTCAACTTCCAGTGTACTGCAAAACCCATTGCTGCTACCATTTTGTAACGTATGCACATTAGATTATACTCAGTTCTAGTATTTCTTTTGTCCTTAAGAACAAAAGGTACACAAAAGAACCTCGCAGTGAGAGCAGGTAAGATTCAAACTATGACATGGTGAGAGATTTTAGGGAGGCATTTCCTTCCCGTTGCCATTAAAGTTCATGAAATTTCTTGCTCTAGCAAGATCAGGAATTCCATTTAACCCACTCTATATGACACAAACTGTTAACTGCAGAGATTTAAGTCACTAGAGAGTGCCTTGTGCCTCACTGAGGGTGACAAAGGTCCTCGTCCAACAGAGCTATTAATCCCTTTTGCAAGCAATCTTCCAAAAAGCTCTCACTTGTTTCCTGTATTTTCTTTATCCAACTCAGTTAATGAGCACTCTCATTCTTGCTCAGACCAACCAGCTGGCAACCTATATTCCACAGAAAGGATGTACATGGAATCTTTACAAAATGCAGAACTACATACTGTGTATATGAGGCCACAAAAGTGCATATTTAGCAAAGCAATGGCCTGTAACACAAGGCTATAATTCTTCTGACATCCTAAACCATGAAAGAGGGCTCAAACCACCAAAACCTCTTCCCTCCCTGCCTCCAAGATGGAATTTTCTAGTAATAAGTTAGATCTTTTTTAAAGCAATTTAGGGACAGATTTCTAGACTTCTTAATCTTTCTTCATATACTAAGAAAACTTTCTAACACAGTGGATAACACCAAAACCCAGGCCATTCTCATGAGGTTAGCAGTGTAAGGAAGCCCACCTATGTCTGATAGGTACAGCAGTTATTTCTCCCTATCCCTCCTTCCGAAGCTGTGTTATTTAACTGAATTCCTAGGAAAAAAAGAGTACCAGGAATTGTATCTTTAAAGAACTGCTAGAACAGAGAAGTTTCAAAAATTCTCAGAAAACCACAAAAACTTGTGAGGTACTACTAACAGAGCATCACATTGTTAAGAAGCTAAATGGTCTCGGATATATATGGGAATTCTCTTTGGCCTAGTTATTAAAGAACAGAAAGTTTTGCTGGTCTACAGTCAATGCTGTATAAGCAGCTGTAAGCAAAGAACTGACATCACAGTACATTCTAGAAATGATTTAATCCATTAAGTTAGAAAGTTCAAGTACCTTAATTTAAATGCATGTTCTTCAAAATGTTGTCTGCAATGACACTGTGGTAACTCCACGTGCCCTATCATTAATCGATAGGTTTTAATATCAAAGTTTAGAAGCGTTGCACATGGACCCCACATGTGCTTTTGTGAGAAACTTAAACTAACCACAACCACCACTACCCTTTACAATTCAAAACACTTGGTCATCAAAGACTCCAAAAATACCAGCAGCACATATTGTGAGATTTACGCTGAAAATAACACATTGTATAATCATAGTACTATGGATAAAGACACCAAAGTTCCTTTTTTAAGTAGGTTTTGGGTTTGCTGGGTTTTTTTTTCTTTTTTTTGTTTGCGTGGGTTTTAGCATTAATTTCACTGTGAAACTTCTGATTTGGCAGCAATACTGCCTCAAGAATCTAAACAAAGGAATTCTTGTTTCACTGGTCAACCAATGACTGCGGTGCTGCCCTTGCAAACCTGACATCTGATCTGACATCAAAATTAATATTTACTTCTTGGCAAAAGCTGGAGGGTCAATCCACATTATTTTACACCCAGAATCAGGCAAAAGATGAAATCTGAGTTCTGATGGCCTGCATGGAGGGAGAAAAAAATGTTTTCCTTCACAAGATATTATACGATAGTATCCATTTGGTATTCTTTCAAATAATACACTTATACTTCATGTAGCCAGAGGAGGAGAGGAGTAAAACCCCCAGAACTATAGTCTTGTCGATATAATGAGCAGAACCATGGAAACCTTCCATAGAAGCCGTGTATTTTCTCCTAGAGCCAAATGCATTTTCTGAGGAAAACAAGGAGCCATATGAACAAGGTCAGATCAGTTTCCAGAAAGAATCTGGTTATGAATATTGGGGCTTTTGTCAGTCACCGGAGCAGGAAGTGATACAACTCTGTTATCAGAGATAATGATTTTTAAGAGACATTAGGCTTGTTCTTTTAGTATTCTTTGCTGCTACTGAATTTTATTGTCATTGATCTATCAATGCCACAAGGAAGCGCAATCTTCAATCTTCCTGTCCTACTTTTTCAAGAAGATATCTGTACCTTTTTTTTTTTTTTTCTTAAATCAGTACTAAGCAACCTAGGAATCATAAACATGAGGACAACGCTGCATGGGAGAGAACTGGATGCTGCTTCAGGTCTAGTATTGCCTTGTACTGAAGACTCCACCGAGGTTGCTGGACAGGATGTATCTCCTTCCAGCCAGGAAATACACTGATACTCCTATGCTGGAATTTTTGTCATGATCAGTGCTGATATTTCAGGTGCAGAGCTGATGTTCATCTTAAAGGTGTTCTGTGTGTTTTTATGTGCTGGCTCACCAAAGAGGTCCCGGATGTCTGGAAGTTGGCCAATGTGACGCCCATCCACAAGAAGGGCCGTAAGGATTATCCAGGTAATTACAGACCTGTCAGTCTGACCTCAGTCCCAGGTAAAATCATGGAGCAGATAATCCTGGGTGCAATCATGCAGCACCTGCAGAACGGCCAAGAGATCAGGCCCAGCCAGCATGGGTTTAGGAGGGGTAGGTCCTGCCTGACAAACCTGATCTCCTTTTATGACCATGTGACTCGCCTGGTGGATGAGAGGAAGGCTGTGGATGTGGTATACCTGGACTTCAGCAAGGCCTTTGACACTGTCTCCCACAGTAGACTCCTAGGGAAGCTGGCAGCCCATGGCTTAGATGGATGCACTCTGTGCTGGGTTAGGAATTGGCTGGATGGCTGAGCCCAAAGAGTGGTGGTGAATGGTGTCTCATCCAGTTGGCGGCCGGTCACCAGTGGTGTCCCCCAGGGATCGGTGTTGGGTCCCATCCTGTTTAATATCTTTATTGATGATCTGGATGAGGGGATTGAGCCCATCATCAGCAAGTTTGCAGATGATACCAAGCTGGGAAGAAGGGTTGATCTGCTAGAAGGTAGGATGGCCCTACAGAGGGACCTGGACAGATTGGAGAGCTGGGCTGATTCCAATGGGATGATGTTTAATAAGTCCAAATGTCGGGTACTTCATTTTGGACACAACAATCCCATGCAGAGCTACAGACTGGGGACAGAGTGGCTGCAGAGTAGTCAGGCAGAAAAGGACCTGGGAGTGCTGGTTGACAGGAAGCTCAACATGAGCCAGCAGTGTGCCCAGGTGGCCAAGAAGGCCAATGGCATTCTGGTCTGCATCAGGAATAGTGTAGTGAGCAGGACCAGAGAAGTTATCGTCCCCCTGTACTCGGCACTGGTCAGGCCTCATCTTGAATATGGTGTACAGTTCTGGGCCCCCCAGTTTGGGAAAGATGTCAGGATACTGGAATGTGTTCAGAGGAGGGCAACGAAGATGGTGAAGGGGCTGGAGCACAAGCCCTACGAGGAGCGACTGAGGGAGTTGGGGCTGTTTAGTCTAAAGAAGAGGAGGCTCAGGGGAGACCTCATTGCTCTCTACAACTACCTAAAAGGAGGTTGTAGTCGGGCAGGGGTTGGTTTCTTCTCTCATGTGACCAGTGGCAGAACTAGAGGGCATGGACTCAAGCTTCGTCAGGGAAAGTTTAGGCTTGATGTTAGGAAAAAGTTCTTCACTGAAAGGGTGATTGGTCATTGGAATGGGCTGCCCAGGGAGGTGGTGGAGTCACCGACCCTGGAGGTGTTTAAGGGGAGACTGGATGAGGCACTGAGTGCCATGGTTTAGATGATGGTTGGTGTTAGTGTTGGTGTTAGTGTTGGGTCATAGGTTGGACTTGATGATCTCAGAGGTCCTTTCCAACCTTATGATACTGTGATACTGTGATGTTGAACAGGCATCTAGTGAACTATTTGTTAAAAAATAATAAACAGCTACAATGCCAGTGAAGACAGTTACCTTCACTTAGCATTAAACAAAAAGTTAAGTTCACTAGAAATGGCAGCTCAGACTCTCGGAGGGTTCCACATTGCTGCCACAGGCAGTAAGAAGATGATGAAACACAGTCATGGACAATCTGGCATTTTAGGCATTCTCGTAAGAGTGCAAGGATATGCTGTCATGCATCCAGCATTAATAAATCCCTTTAAGCAGACATAATGAATATGCTATAAAAGCACCTCAAACATATATAGCAGGAGCTGGTAGGAATGGAAGAGGGTTGAGGAGGCTCCAGCCTGACAGCACAGAAAATATGAGCAGAGGAAACCTCATTCTCCCATCCCTGAGAAACAACACCTCTCACCTGAGAACAGCAGCTGAATGAAGCTCTCTGTGCCTCAGAACCACAGTCTCACTAGTGGAGGGAAAATGCAAGGGTATGGGAAAAAACTTTCAGAAAACAGTGAGGTTCACACTTACACAGCCTTGAATAACTCAACTGTTCAGAATTTTCTTGAACAAAATTTACAGAAGACACTAATTGAAATTTTCCCATTCCCTAAAAGCCAGTTCAACTATGTTCAGTAACTTGCAACAGATACACGTCATTTCAGTCACACCTAAGCACAGTAAGGTAAAGATCATTAAAGCAAAAAACTACCAATTTCTCCCATTCTGTAACTTCCACTATACTTTAAAAAACCCAAGAAAATAGGCTTAGTAGTTCTTAAAGCTGAAATATGTATCAATTGTTATTTTCACTTTTGCGCTTTGAAAGTTCCATATATCAAAGTCTGCTCCTCCAAGATCAGAGCTAAAATGCAATGAAAACGAGTACTGCTCTCAAGAAATACAGTACAAGCAATAAGCAGATGCTTTTGGATGTAGGTGAACATGCAGTCTAAAGAAAAAGAAACCCAGCAACTTTTCCATGCCTGCTTGTAACTGCACATTTGCACTGGTGATAACTAACAGACATCTGGTAAATATTAGTACATGTATAAGCAAAACTGGTTTGGAAAACTTCACTGTTCTTACTAACTCATCTTTGTTCTGCTTTTGTATAACATTGCTTTTTCCAGTATAGGCTGTGAAATGAGACTTATCTCTGTTCAGTTAAACCATTCAGATCTGACATATGCAGAATTATGAAGTAAAGCAATTACAAAGCTTTGCCCATGAAAAATTAGAAAAAAAAGAACTTTAAGGACTGGTTCAGCAACACAAACCTGTCTGTGCATGAATCTTAAATTTAATCGTAAAATTCCGTTGATCCTAAAAAGACTTTTTCATAACAGATCTCATGTCCCATTTGTGTGCATGCTTTGTGGTTTAAAAGAACACTGTTAGTTCTTGTGTTTTTCTTAATGCAGTGCTAGCCAACGGCTTCTGAGAGCACTATGCAGGTTTCCAAACACTAGGATCAGTTGCCAGGATTGCTATGCAAGTGTGCCAGGCTGAGCTGCTGATCCTTGGACTTTGTAAGGCACAGGAAATGGGAATGCAATATAAAATTATTTAGTTTATAATTAAAAAAATAGTAATTTATTGTTATTATTTATTAAACCAAGATGAAGACTTGCAGCCTCATTCTCCCAAGACTAGATAGGACAGCGCACAGCATGGAAAACATCTGCAGTGAATGCATGAGAGCACAGATGCAAAAGGAGTAAACAAAGCATCCCTTGGCAGTTTCGCTATGGGATGATGATGAAACAACAGTAGCTGACTTCAAGTAATTCTACCTTCACTTCAGATCCAGAAACATTAGTAACTGTAATGTAAAGGGACAGCAGGGAAAAAGGAGAAGCCATAAATATCTGAAAGCAATTTGGAAGAATGCCTAGAGGAGACAAAGCACAACTGAAAAACCTCCAAAGAAGAATTTTTCTTTACTGCCTTTTTGTTCTGCTTCTTAGGTTATACTTGCAATAATTCTGTTTTTTATGACTTTTGATACATAGATTTATTCTTTACTGAGAGAATGTAGCACGAAGTTTTAATTATGTAACTACAAGCTATGAGAACACTTCACATCTATTATAAAACAAACATAATATCTTGCTCCACAAGAGACTGTGGACTACATATATTGTATGAAATGCAATAATTACCAAATAATTATTTGAGGTCTAGTTATTTACCTGTTTGTGTGGAAAAATCCATTCCAGAAAGCAAGCTGACATTTATGTTCCCTTTCACACAGAGATCCTATCACTGTTGAAATTCAGAATTAGAGCTGAAAACAAATTATATCTCCCTTGTTTGTTTTAGCACCGTGCTACTTTCAGGGGCTCAGTGTAACTGCAGCAATGAACAGCAAGCAGCATGAAAAAATTTAGGCAAAACAATCCCAAAATAGCAATGGTAAGCAGCCCAACACTAACATTAACTATCATTTTTTTTCAGCAGTGTTCAAGACAGTACTGGATAAATGGCGTTCTCCTACAGACTTCACTTGTTGCATCTCTATCCAATGAATTATTTTGCTTCTTCATGATCTTTGCAAAACCATGGAAGAGATCACAAGATGTAATGGCCTCAGCTGTCAATAACATATTGCAAACAGCTATCACTGATGCAATCTTAAGATGTTAAAAAAAATAAAAGAGGATCTCCATTGATTAAAAGTAAAACGGTTCAACCTCAATGTAAGAAAGACTGAAGTGATGGGAGTGGAAAGGGGGGGAATATACAGCACTTGGAAGCCTTCAATGGAAGAAGGACAAGCATTACAAATCTGTAGCTGTGACTGCCCACCCCCCGCAAGCTTAAGCAGTACTTAACTACCCAGAAATCATTGATATTACAGTACTCACAAGAAAGGTTTAACACCTCACTATAAAAACTGGTATGCTGTCCTTCTTAAACGATTACATAAAATCAGGAACTGATATTACTAGTGTGAGCACTCAGTTACTCTCTGCTCCCCCCCTCCCAGCTACACTCTCTACTCTTGCACTCCTCCCTTAATATTCCTGCCCTTTCCTCCAGCACCCAAATACTACTAACCACAACCCCAACCCTGCCACTCACCACGCTACTACAAACTAATCTGAAGGGACACAAAAAAATTAACCTTCCCTCACTTTCAGCTCACAGTTAATAAAGGCGCAGGCCCAGCTGCATATCTGTCATCTCTAGGATGGGTTACTGTAATTCACATGATGTGAAATAGATGATAATGACTCCTGCTGGCACAGGATCCAGCTGCTTTCTTCCTCCATGGTTTAGGTCAAAGTAACAGCTTAGGCTCTGTTGCCCAGCTATTTTTAGATTCCAGTTCAAGTCCTAGATCGTGATCTCCAAAGCCAAAATTGTGCTACATTAAAGACTAAATTATTATCTGTGAATATCAGAAATTCATTAGTCTCTTGAACATTACAGAACACAAAGCTTTGCATGACACTTTTTACAGTTGGAAAGAAAATGTTTCCAGCTGTGCGTTCAAGCTCAGCATGATTTTCCATAGGATTTCAAAGGGATATGAGAATCAAATTATTCCTAAATACTACTACAAACACATCCTTTTTGAAGGCATTCCTCCACAGTAGCAGAAAGTATACAACTATTTTCTCCCTATCTTGTTTTCAGCCTGTCATGGTTTAACCAAGACTAGAAGACTAAAGACAGAAAGAAAAGAGAAAACCTATATTTCAATAGGAGTTTTTTTTCCTAAAAAGACAAGAGTTAGGAGTTGACTGAGAACATCACTACTACTAATTCTACATAAAAATTATTTTCCAGATGTTTCATTCAGTTCCAGCTGCTTCACCTGCCCAAGGTATTTTTAGGAAGCAAACTGCACTGTAACTCTCTAAGTTAAGTGAAAAAAAGCCAAACCAAACCAAAAAAAACTTTGCTGAAATGTTTGCTTTATGCCTATGGAAAAAAAAAAGGATTGAATAGTTTCTCCGGAAATCCCTTGTAAGTGCTCAAGTCAACAAGCAGTCCTTTCCATCAGAGGCATACATCTCACCTTTCAACGCCGCTTGTTCAGCTTCCATATACATTCCCAAAAAGAAGTATGTACAGGCAAGGTTCACCCAAACATCTGGATTGCAAGCAGGTTGTTTAGTTAAGGCCTCATATTTCTGTAATATAAGAGAAGGCTAATTTTTTTAAAAATGCATAGCAGCACAGATAGCATTCTTTCTTCCACCATTTTACAATGTATCATTAAATTATTGAAATTACATGACTTGTTCTTGTGTTCAGTTGAGTTCTTACAACTAAATGATTACACTTTAACCCAAGATATGTGCCTAGCTCTTTTTTGTTTACAGCAGTGGAACAGAAAACAGAGACAAGCAGCGCTCAAATCTTCACTGTAGGAGCATGAACTCTGTCGATATCAAAGTTATAAATATACAAATATTTAGATTATATAGTTATAGATTATTATAAACATAGTATTATTCATATTTATAAAAGATTAATATATTAAAGTAACAGAGGCACTGACATAACCAACTTTCCCTCAGTCTTTTCCGATGCTTTCCTAACTTGGTCAAAGCTTGGCAGCCTAAACACCAGAGAAATCTTTTCATGAACACTTAATGGAGCAAGTGTTAAACGTGCTTTTATAAACCTGTAGGTGGTGTCTAGATTAAAACAGCGGTCTACAAAGTGGGGTGTGTGCACCAGCGGTTGTGTAAGACAATACCATTGGGTGCAGGAAGAAAATTTTTTGGGTACCATTAACAATTAAAATAAATATTTTAAAAATAATATTTATTTAATATTTTTCTCCTCCTTTCAAAATTTCTATTTTTGTTTACGTTTTATAATCACGTAATTTACTAATACAGTAGTACATGTATATAATTCATAAATATATAAGTGTACGTATGTATAGTGCAGGAGTGGGATAATTTTTTTACTGATAGAGGTGCACGATCAAAATCGTTTGGAGACAACTGCATTAAAATACAGGCCTACAAGTCAGTAATGAGCAAATTCAAGATTTCCCAACAGATAAAGATATAATTATCATAAATATTACTAAACTGTGCCTAACCACCATTTCCCATTTTAAGACTTGCAGTCAACAGCTATAGGAAACCACTAGATATCATATTCTTATGTACCTATATTCACAACATGTCCCTTAATACTGTCACATAAACTGCTTCATTTCTTGTTATTTGTGAAACAATAACAATTTAACAGATTAATCTTTAATCTACTTTTTTAATGAAGAAAAACTGTGCAGCTACTAAACAGTGATATTCTTGAGGATAAACATCTTTGCTCTGTGTAACAATAGGTACTGACAACAGAGGCAGGGAGACCTCTCAATGCCATTTTTATTCCTTTGTCAGTTTTCTGTTAAACTACAAGGAAGGACCATCCCAGTGAAAGTTTCTCCTGCTGGTGCTCCTGCCCTCCATCCAGCCGTGTCTAACAGGCAGCATAAGGCAAAGCCAGCAGGGTCACACAAGGTTCTCACAAGACCTGCTGAAAGAATGCCATCCACATACTCCCAGTCACAATAAGCCTCTCATCCCTCCCAGCAACAGAACCCCTTGCCAGCTCAGTACTCTTCCTCCAAACATATGAATTGGAATTCCCCTCTGCCTAGGGAGAGCTAACCAGGTTGTGCCACTTTGAGTAGACGATATCTTAGCTCTTCTTAGGCACAGACGTGTATATAGCAGTAGATAAAATAAGCCATGCCCAAAGGACAGTGAATCCCAGGAACGTGTTGACAACAATAAAGTTTATAGATTGCAAGTATAAAGATTTTTTTTTTCTGTTGCCAAGTGAAAATAAACTGCAGTCCCAGAGAAGATATTGGTAAGATATGCCTTTAAAAGCCAGCTCAGTCTTGCTTGTACTTCAGGGACCAGCTGTCATTCAAGAAGATTTAAAATAACTCGATAAAAATAAATAAAAATAAAAATACAAATACATTTTTGAAAAAGAAAACATTTACATAGAGGCCAATCTTTCCTACTGAGGCCAGCTCAATCTTGATATAGGGCTGTTATGCAGCTCTAAGAGACAGGCCACTGCTGCTTATTGGGACCATCTGGAATCTTTCAAAATCCATTTAGATTAAACGCACCCAAAGGCCTCTTCCAGCTATGCCTTCAGGCAGATTAATTAGAAAAGACAAGGTGCATAAACACAAGTCATGTTTTAGCTTGGCCATTCAAAGCAAGCAATAAATAAAGAGTGCTCTAGCAGTACCAATGTGACTCTATGGAAACACAGTAACTAAAAATGAGGACTATTAGTGCTCCCTACCCTGTAGTTCTGGGCCACAAGCCCAGACTATGTGCTGTTGCCCCTTCCCTCACTAAAGGCATTCAAAATCAGTCACTCGCAGACCACCCCCTCCTCTCCAAGAAACCAACAAAACCAAACAAACTAAATCCTCTAAAAGCTCTCTCAACAGTCAACCTGTGGCATATTTTTGCCAACCAGGAACATAACAACTTCTTGCTATTTAACCCTTCTCCACCTCTCACCCTTATCATGACACACAATGCACTTTTCTTGGAAAGCAGGCTTGATTGCCCGCAACCATGGACACCTACTGACAACTCTGAGGCCAGCAGGATTCTGCTCAGTGCCCTTATCACTTCCCTGGATTCTCCAAGCACATAAACAAAGATTCTGAAGAGTCAATAGACAGGCCAACCTATAGGGCTGCCCCACAAGTGCTCAAAGGAGGTGTGGAGATACTGATCATAACTGGGCTACAGTCATGACAGAGAAGTCTAGAGAACTTCCAAGGCAAAAATCCACCTTTTAATTTCTAGCTTTAGCTGTCAGGAACTTGAGAGTACCTGTATTCCCACACTTCCAGCAGAAGTAGTCAAGCAAGAACAGACACTGCTCATGGATGAACCACTATCCTGGTACAGCCCTGTTTCTTCCATGATTACCTATTTGACAGAAATCATCCTGAGCAAACTCAGAGGAGACAGAAAGCAAAGCCAGGGTAGGCAGAAGGTCCTGTCCAGTGAAGAGGCAGAATGGCTCCCGATTCTCTGCTAGAAGGGAGACAGCAGACAAGAAAAGACTGTGAGAATTGCTGGCCGTGGTTTGTGAGATTTTGACAGAAAGAATATATTGAAGGAAGGTTCTGGACCTAGGATCACGCTTTGCTCTCCTGTGTGCAGCTGACAGACCAAAATCGCACTACCACATGTGGCCGCTGTATCATGCTATCAACCTGTGTGCCTAAACTCAGCCAGAGGATACAGAGGGCAAATGCGAAACCTGTTACTGAACCCAGCCTAGCAGTGCACCTGCCCTTGCCAACTCCTCTCTTAAACTGTCAATACCTCAAATATGTCTCCTTATATCACTCCTTTTCTTGAGTTAGATCAGGCAGCTCAGAAACAGAATCATCAGAGTGATGCTCAGATTCTTGTTTTTGCACAACACTGAGAATTTTTTCAGTAAAGGTTTAAGATAGTGCTATGAACAAGTCAGGGCAGAAAGGCAGGTGGGTTTCTTCCCCATTAGGGATAGTAGATGTGGAAAACTCCAGAAAACTAATTAGATGCTGCAATCCACTAGGAGAGTACTGGTTGTCACATAATGCCCAGAAGACACAGGTCACTCGGTGTTAATAGAAATCCATTTGTTAGTGAAGAAAGCCAGACAGTCCCCAGAGAGGGACTGCCACTATGACTGCTGGAAGTGACAAGTCCAGTGCAGCACCCTTTGGAAATTGGTGTATAGCATCAGGGATGATCCCACCAGACCAGTGTCAATGGCATACCCTTTGAAAAAAGCAGCGACCTACTAAGAGGGGGAAAATGTGACCCTCAAGAAACTGAGGTTAGTGTTCTACCTGACAGCTGGTGTGCCTATGAAAAGAGAATGAATCCTCTCATGCGAATGTGCCAGATATTTTGGTGTCATTCTCTCTGAAGATATTCTTAGAGCTAGACGGCTGTGGTTTTCGTTTTTTCCCTGCTTCTCCCAGTAGTGGATGACGGCCAGCTCACTCCACTTCCAAGCCTCTCCAAAAGCTGTCATGTAACCTGCATGCCTGTCTCACTATGAAAGTATCATTATAAACAAAAGGATATTTGAGCAGCAGAATTTCTGAAGAGCCTCCTCAGGTATATGGAATACAAACCATGAGTTGGGAATACAGCGGCAACGCAATGTGCATTGTCACTTGCAGGCACTTGGGAATGCAAATCATTTAGACTGTGTGTAAGGTTACTCTGGAGAATTCTGCACAATCTTCTACCCATATTATTATATTTACAGTGCTCTCGGTACTCTAGCACTCCCCATAGAGTGTTCCAAGACCTAGAGGGTATCAATAATCAAAGAATTTGTCCTTGGGAATACAGCAACAATGCCTCTATAACAGTGGAGAAGATTTCAACCTTGAAGCTGAAAACTGGCAAGGCAATTCAGTCTCCACCGTCAGCACTCTTTCTCTTGATTACTACAGGCTTGGGAATTAGAACTACAGTGTTTTGTCCAAAAAGAAAATAGGTCGAGATGCACAGGCTCATTTCCCACATGCCACCACAAAATGACAAAGTTATCAGGATTTATCACTGTGCCAAAAACCAGTCTTAAATCTGAAAAGCTAAGCTCAGTGATCACTCAAAACACACACACAAACAAACCAAACACAAATCATGCATACAAACCTTTCATTGTCCCTACTTGGGCAAAAAAAAAAGGGATAAAGACGGCTAAGTTGCCGTTTTAAAAGTCTGAATCAACAGCATCACCTAGTGGTGAATCAAACACCACAAAGATAATCTACTCAGAAAAAAAAGCTGTTCCTCTTTCACTGAGGGAAATACTTACAATCTACACTGGCTAGAAAAGCACCAACTGAGTATCCCAAATAGAAGAATGTATTTCAAAGAAATTGCAAGCTATTCTTCATTTATACAGAAACATTTTTCTTTTTTTTAAACTTTCATTCCCTATGAATGAAACCTAACATCTCAATTTAAATTAACTAGAGCAATCAACAGTTATATTCATAATCCTTAAATTTCACAACTCTAAACATTAATATTAAGTACCACTATGCCTTATACTAATATTCTACATTCTATACTGTATATACTGCAAAATAGAGTCACTGAGCATTTCTAACATCTCTAATGGATATATTTCCTCTGATTTTTTAAGGGGGAAAGTGGCTCGTGAACTCAATCAGAGGCTTTAGAAATTCTATTTCTGCCTCATGTATGAATCTTGTGCACACAGATTCATGGAATTGTTTGGTTGGGGAAGACCATTGAGTCCAACTGTACCTACCCATTACTAAACCATTAAACCATCACTAAACATTACTAAACCATATCTCTGTGTAGCCTCTGAGAATACACTGGATAACAGAAAAATCCAACTCCAGAGAGAAGGTATCACTATAGTTAAATGTCTAACTCTATCTAAGAAAGAAAATATCACCATCATCTATAATATGTTCCTCCTTCTATGAGAAGGTTACCTGTTTAATGGATGAGGGGAAGGTTGTGGATATGGTGTACTTGGACTTTTGTAAAGCCTTTGACACCATTTTTCACAGTAATCTGATTGAGAAAGTGGCTGCCATTGGCCTGGACAGGCACACCCTCTGCTGGGTAAAAAACTGGCTAGATGGCCGGGCCCAAAGAGTGGTGGTAAATGGAGTTAAATCCAGTTGGAGGCCGTTCACGAGTGGTGTTCCCCTGGGCTCAGCGCTGGGTCCAGTCCTGTTCAATAACTTCATTAATGATCTGGACAAAAGGATCGAGTGCACCCTTAGCAAGTTTGCAGATGACACCAAGCTGGGTGGCAGCATTGACCTGCTTGAAGGAAGGGAGGCGCTGAAAAGAGATCTGAACAGGTTGGATCGATGGGCTGAGACCAACGGGATGAGGTTTAACAAGACCAAATGCCAAGTCCTGCACTTGGGACACAACAACCCCATGCAGTGTTACAGGCTGGGGAAGAATGTCTGGAAAGCTGCCTGGAGGAGAAGGACCTGGGGGTGTTGGTTGAACATGAGCCAGCAGTGTGCCCAGGTGGGCAAGAAGGCCAATGGCATCTTGGCCTGTATAAAAACCAGTGTGGCCAGCAGGACAACGGAGGGGATTGTGCCCCTGTATTCAGCACTGGTGAGGCCACACCTTGAATACTGTGTGCAGTTCTGGGCCCCTCAGAACAAGAAGGACATTGAGGTGTTGGAGTGCATCCAGAGAAGAGCGACGGGGCTGGTGAAGGGGCTGGAGAACACGTCCTATGAGAAATGGCTGAGGGAACTGGGGTTGTTTAGCTTAGAGAAGAGGAGGCTGAAGGGGGACCTCATCGCTGTCTACGGCTGCCTGAAAGGAGGCTGTGGCAGAGTGAATGTTGATCTCTCAAGTGACAGGTAACAGGACAAGAGGAAATGGCTGTATGTTGCGCCAGGGGAGGTTCAGACTGGATATTAGGAAGAATTTCTTTACCGAAAGGGCTGTCAGGCACTGGCAGAGCTGACCAGGGAGGTGGTTGAGTCACCATTCCTGGAGGCGTTTAAAAGACAGGTAGATGAGTTTTTGAGGGACATGGCTTAGCAGATGAGGGGTGCGGTTGGATTCAATGATCTCAAAGGTCTTTTCCAGCCGGAAGATTCTACGATTCTCTGATTCTCTATGGATATTTTCTTTTGTTACTACTTTAAATTATCATATCTTTTTAATATTTTTTTAAGGGAAAGCAAGTCAAAAGACTGCGAAATCATCTATACTTTACAGTTATGCTTCACAGTGAATTGTGATGGAAATCTCCCCCAGCTGACATTGACTGAAACCAATATGCCTTAAATAGTGCAACACAGCATTGTACGGACCCAGCAATTCCCATCTGCAGGAATACAGCAACAAGACAAACAATATTCAGGCAGACTGAGTTGCTTTCAAATCTTCATGAACTTATACTCCGCCTTGTGGGGGTCATCACAATACTCCACAACACTCCTGTTCTGATGTGCACATGGATTCCAGCCCTCAGAGATACAGAGCAAGGTAGACAACAAAAATTTGTTAAGACTTCTACACAGAAATATGCTAGCACAACTGAGAAGATAAAGGGACCCCAGGAACACTTGCAACAAGGTGACTGACAACAAATTGAGTTTCATTGGAGACAGATGAACACAAGAAAGGATTGCATATGGACTCATACACTGAAAGACACACAACAGCACTGTATAGAGCAAATATTAAAAATGTATACAAATTTGAATAATCAACACGTCTTTTAGTGACTTAAAGCTTTTGGTGAATAAGAATGTCTCATTTCACTGCATTACCTAATAGAAGAAAACATAAAGAACAATGATGTATATTAAATGGCCAAGGGCATCAACCTCTAAAGAAAGAATAAAGCATAATAAGCTGCACGATGAAAACAAAGACGTAATTAAACCTGAAAAACAAAACTGTAGAAAACAAGCTGCAAAAAGGGAATGGAAAGTTTAGGACATGAACTCTTAACATTTGAAAGCACAAATTAGGCTACTGAGCCTAGTATAAAATCAGAGAGTAGATAACATTAAAAAGGTCTATTTTCATAGGCAAATACCTTTACTTTCAATTCACAGTGTCTGCCTTATAACCTACCATACATTTGTACCTTAATAGGCTAGCAGAACTGTTCTCTATTACCAAACATCTTCCTCCTGTCATTGCTTTATCACAACATCTGATTTCCAACCTTGGGGAGTAGACTTCTCCACCTTACCTCCAATGCTCTCTTGTAGTCACCCAAATGAAAGGCAGAGTACCCAATCCAAAGGTCAGCATCCTCCTTCTGCTCCCCCACACGCTGTTGAAACTTCACAGAGAAGAAAGAATGTTAAGAATTTTTTTTTTGTCAGCTGACATACAGATTATAAAGCCCCACAGATACTCAAAGTAATGCTAGGCCACCTTATAGAACCACAGAATCGTTTATTTGGAAAAGACCTTTGAGATCATTGAGTCCAACTGTACTTGCCCACTACTAAGCCACATCTCTGAGCACCTCAGTTACCTGTCTTTTAAATAACTCCAGGGATGGTGACTCCACCACTTCCCTGGGCAGCTGTGCCAGTGCCTGACAACGCTTTTAGTGAAGACATTTTTCCTAATATCTAATCTAAACCTGCCCTGGCACGACTTGGGGCTGTTTCCTCTCATCCTGTCACTTGTTATTTCCGAGAAGAGACCAGCACCCACCTCGCTACAGCCTCATTTCAGGCAGTTGTAGACAGCGATAAGGTCTCCCCTTAGCCTCCTTTTCTCCAGGCTAAACAATCCCAGTTCCCTCAGCCGCCTCACATAAGGCTTGTCCTCCAGCCCCTTTACCAGCTTCACTCCCCTTCTCTGGACATGTGCCAGTCCCTCAGTGTCCTTCTTGTAGTGAGGGGCCCAAAATTGCACAGAGAATTCAAGGTGCAGCCTCACCAATGCCAAGTACAGGGGAAGGATGACTTCCCTGGTTCTGCTGGTCACACTGTCAGGATGTTCTTGGTCTTCTTGGCTACCTGTGCACACTGCTGGATGTCACCATGCCACAGATGGTTTGACAGATGTGGATGTAGCTGAGGTGGAGCTGCTCTCACATTTCTGAGAGGAGCAGCAGCCAATCCTCACACAGAATCATGAAGGTTGGGAAAGACCCTTAAGATCATCCAGTCAGATCCATCCAGATCAGCCCAACAACACTGTGCCTACTAAACCATGTTCTGAAGTGCCACATCTACATGCATTTCAAACAACTCCACGGACAGCAATTCCACCACTTCCTTGGGCAGCCTGTGCCAGTGCTTCACATGCCAAGCCTTGGTCTGCAAAGTGAGATGAAAAGCTGCCACAACAGGGCTTAAAATGGCATGGAAGGTGGCAAGGGGGACAAAAGGCAGGGGAAGGGTTCCCCTTACCCTGCAGCCAGGTTGGATGTAGGTCTAGCAGTGCTGGCACCACTTTCCTGAGGGGAGTGGAAGAGTTGGGGTGCTGGGGGAGCCCTTGGACCGGGGCCACTGCCCTCGCTGTTACCTCCAGCAAGGCGATCGCACCAGTGAAGTCCCTCAGGGCCAGGAGCTCTTCCAGCTGTGGCACCTTTTTCCCTTTCTTCCTCCACCTGTCTCCTGGTGGCGGGGTAGCTGCCACAGCCGGCTTGGCCCGGGAGAGCATCTGGGCAGAGAGCAGAGCGGCACTGTCTCAGACTGGGGCCTTGGCAGGACCCTTGCCCTGCCCAAGGCGGGGGGAAGTGCTGTGGCAGCCCTGCCACCCCTCACCTTCCCGACTAGCCATCTCTCACCACCCTGTCCCCTACTTTACGGCCCCCGCCCCTCACCATCCTGCCCCCCGCCATCCTGCCCCCCGCCATCCTGCCATCTACACTGTGACACCACCTCCCACCATCCTAGCCCCTTCCCTCACCCGTCACCATCCTACTCTGCACTCCTGCCCCTTTTACCATTCCACCTCTCGCCATCCTGGCCCCTGCCTCCTGCCCCTCACCATCCTGCCACCCAACCCACGGCCCCCACCTCTCACCATCCTGCCCCCTGCCCCTTGACCTTCACCTGGTCCCTTTCTCCTGCCTCACACCATCCTGCCACTCACACTGTGCCCCCTGCCTCTCACGATCCTACCCCCACATCCCTCACCATCTTGTCCCCCACTACTTGCTCCCAGCCCGTTACCGTCCTGCCCTTCACCATCCTGCTGCCCACCCTGCACCTCTCACCATCCCGCCCGCTGCCTCTCACCATCCTACCACCCATACCGCCCTCCCCGCCTCTCACCATCCTACCACCCATACCGCCCTCCCCGCCTCTCACCCTCCTGCCCCGTCGCCCCTCATCATCCTGCTTCCCCACCACTCACCATCCCGCTCCCCGCCCCTCACCATCCTGTCCCTCCCGCCTCGCCACCCCCACCATTCTGCCCCCGTTCTCCCGCCTCTCACCATCCCGCACGCGCCCCTCGCCCCTTGACTCTCTGCCCCCTGCTCCCCACCATATCGCCCCCCGCCTCTCACCATCCTGCCGCCCGTCCCGACGCTGGGCCCGACGCCCCTCGCTCCGCCACCGGCGCCGTTGCCAGCGTAACGGCCGAAGGACGGAAGCCGGCGCGCGGAGCTGAGAGCGGCGGCGAGAAGGCGCCGGGTGGGGGCTGGCGCCGCACCCCGGGGTTCCGCCTCCGTCTGGCTCCGGGGAAGGAGACACGTGGTCGTTAATGTTGGAAACGACCTCCAAGAGCATCCTGTCTAACTGTCATCCCAACACCACCAGCCTACTAAAACGTGTCCCCAAGAGCCTCATCTATACAATTTTTGAACACCTCTGAGGATGGAGACTCCACCATATCCCTGGGCAGCCTGTTCCAGTGTTTCACCACTCTGTGAAGTGTATTTTTCCTAATGTCCAGTCTGAACCTTCCCTGGCACAGATTGAGGCCAGTTCCTCTTGTTAGCGTAGAGATGAACACATAACCACTCTGGGGAGGTTATATGTGGTGCTTTATTTCGAGGCCCCGGGAACCAGGGGTACGCACCCAAATCTGGGTCCGAAACCGTTACAGCGCGACTGCAATTTATTCTCTACATGTTACATCACCTAATGTATAGTCAACAGGTTACAGCTAATACATATGCATATATGGATTACTTCATCAACTAATTGTTACTTCTCTGGCACCAGCTTCTTCTGTTCTTCTTAGTTAACTCCGGTATGCAAGGTCTTCCTATCTCAACCGCAGGCCCAGTCTCTTTATCTCTACTGCAGACTTAGCTTGGATACATTTCAAGTATTTCACACAGTATTTTATGAGGAAAAAAACCTTTTTGTCTAAATAACCGCTACTTCTAACAATCACTAACACTCTTAAAGTAATAGGATTTAAAACCGCTTCTAAAGCCACTATAATTAAAACCATTATAATTACTATTTCTATTTAATTAATATCAGACTAATAAAATCTCACACTTTTCCAACACTCTCATCCTATCACTTGTTATTTGGATGAAGAGACCAGCACCCACCTCGCTACAACCTCCTTTCAGGCAGCTGTAGAGAGCAGTAAGATCTTCCCTCAGCCTCCTTTTCTCCAGGCTGAACAACGCCAGTTCCCCCAGCTGCTTCTCATAAGCCTTGTGCTCCAGCCCCTTCACCAGCCTCCTTACCCTTCTCTGGACATGCTCCAGTGAAATGAGAGGGTTGAAGGCTGTAGCTTACTGGTTAGCTTAGCTCCAGATGAAAGGCCATTTTTCAAGCACAAGCAAAGATAAGAGGGACTAATGACCTTGAAGCAGCTCAACATTTCAGCCAAAGGTGAAAAGTTCACTGTAAGGAAGACTGTTGCCTTCATCCTCAAAGACCTCAGAAGGAGACCACCAGATGGCAATGCACAGGAGCGAATGGGAGGGAACTTATGATAATGATTGCTCGGGATTAATTGTAATAACCCAGACTATTCTTGAGAATCTAATGAATATATATGCTTATGTGTGATAAATGTCTAGTCTTACGTTTTCTCAGTGTGCAAGTTAGGAGATGCAATCCCCCTTGCACTCAGCACTGCATTAAACATGCTTGCTTTATAACTCTCTGTGACTTTAGAGTTTGTTTCCGCACGTCACCAGCACCTCAATGCCCTTCTTGTAGTGAGTGGCACAAACCTGAACACAGTATTTGAGGTGCAGCCCTCACCAGCGCCAAGTTCTGGGACACAATCACTTTCCCACTGGCCACACCATTCCTGATAAAAGCCAGGATGCTATTGGCCTTCTTGGCCACCTGAGCACACTGCTGGCTAATGTTCAACTGGCTGTTGGCCAGCACTCCAAATCTCCATTCACACACGTGCACACGTGCAGAACAGAAGGCCCCCTCATCCAGGAAAATAGTAAGAAATGCAGTTTAAGGTGAAGACAAGAGACACCATATGGTTAAGGTGCAAGGCTTGACCAGAGAAATGCACTGATGAGCAACTGGTTTGCAGATGGCTAGCCCATTTTATCCTCTTGTCTTGTGTCCCATGCTGGTTAGATTAGATAGTAGGAAAAGATTCTTCACTCAGAGGATGATGGAGCACAGAAACAGCTCCCCAGGGGAGCAGTCATGGCGTCAAGCCTGAAAATATTCAAGGAGCATTTCGCATTGCCCTCAGACACACAGTGTGAGTGTTGGGGTTGTCCTATTCTGAGACAGGAGATGAACTCAATGATCCTTGTAGGTCCTTTCCAACTCAGGACATTCCATGGTTGTATAGGGCAAATAATCCACTCTCCCATAAAGTATTTCTCTTCAAAAAAAAATAATTTTGAGTTAGTGAGTCAAATAGATAAAGAGTGTGCCAGTGATTTGATCTCCTTTTATGCCTATTCTCTATTAAGCAAGGCACTATTTCTGTAAGAAGAAAATTAATTTTCCATAAATAATTCTATAGTTATTTGCTTTTTCAGAGATTTGATTTTAAGTGGCATTAAGATTGTATATACAGACTAATTTATATAATACAGACATCTGTCAGCTTATCAGTTGTTTAGGATTTTCTGTCATCTAACATAAAAAGAATTCAGCAGACTAGCGGGCTCCAGAACTGCCTCTGTCACAATCCTGTGAAATACAGAAAAACATCTAGATTGACAGGGATATTGTAAGAGGCCTTTTTCCTTTCAGATCTTAAGCAATGCCTTAGAAGATCTGAATTTCAAACTGAAAGAAAATAATAGTTGTTGTAAATACCTCACAGTGGTTTTCAGCAATGCCACAGAATATTCTGGCTCTGTGCAGTAAGCTAGGAAAGCTAAAGATTTTGCTTTGAGATGTTTTTACTATACGAATGCCAAAGTAAACTAGGTAAAAGGAGGAGAAACAGAAGTAACAGAAGACATCACTGATGAAGATGTTGTTTTTGACTGAAATGCAAGCAAGCAGACAGTACAGCTAGGCAAGATTCTTTTTAAAAAAAAAAATAAAATTAACCACTTTCTTCCATTTTTATATAGATTCCTTCACAAGATCCTGCTGTTCTGAGAATCAACATATTAAATACGGCTAAAATACTGCCTCAAATGGAAGAAAGCTCTCAGCTATTCCATTTCTTTCTCCCATTTCCCATTGGCTTCCTGAATTCTCATGTGGTAGGTCCAAAGCTGGGGAATGTGTGGGAGCTAACAGATGTGCAGTGCTAGTGGGATAGCTGTGGGCACAAGAAGGACAGTGTCAACTGAGATAAGAATAGTAGCAGCCAAACCAGTTCCTTTTCATTTGTAGACAGTGTTTTCGTGGCAACAGTGAGATTCCAGCACTTACCTGCATTATGGGGGGATTTTCTTGACCAAAAAGTTTTGTGATCATGCAGAGTGGGGATTGCTCAGAAGCACAAGACATTTCTCTGCTACCAGCTTTCTGCCCATCAGAGGAGACTCAGATGGGAGACTTCTAACCTCACCTGTGCTTTGGAGGGAAGTCCCCTAAACGCTGTCTGTACACACACACTTCTTTATGTATAATTTTGTTGCCTCCATAAAGATAATGTGTGCCATAAGATTTAGCTTCAATTGAGCTTCAACTCATGTGTGAGATGTGTAGCTCACAGCCCAGAAAGCCAACCATATCCTGGGCTGCATCAAAAGAAGTGTGTCCAGCAAGTCTAGGGAGGTGATTCTGTCCCTTTACTCAGCTCTGGTGAGACCCCACCTGGAGTGCTGTGTTCAGCTCTGGAGTCTTCAGCACAGGAAAGACAGGGGTCTGTTACAGTTGGTCCAGAGGAGGCCACAAAGATAATCAGGGGGCTGGAGCACCTCCTATACAAGGACAGGCTGAGTGAGTTGGGGTTGTTCAGCCTGGAGAACAGAAGGCTCTGGGGAAACCTTATAGCAGGCTTCCAGTACTTAAAGAGGGCTACAGAAAAGCTGGGGACAGACTTCTTGGTAAGGCCTGTTGTGACAGGACAAAGAGCAATGATTTTAAACTAAGGGAGGAGAAATTTAGAATGGATCTAAGGAAGAAATTTTTTACGAAGAGGGTAATGAATTTTGGAACAGGTTGCCCTGAGGTAGTGGAGGCCCCATCCCTGGAAATATGTACGGTCAGGTTGGATGGGGCTCTGAGCAACATGATCTAATTACAGATGTCTCTGCATCTGGAGGGGGTTGGACTAGGTGACCTGTAAAGGTCCTTTCCAGCCCAAAGCATTCTATGAATCTATGATTCTTTTCTAATTGGACGTAATGGTCTGGCTTCCAATTACAAAGCTTGAGACAGGTTAAACATAAAGCAGAAATGTAGATTGCATTTAATAGCACAGATCCTTCTCAACTGCTTCAGCATGACTCAAATAGAATTCTTCTGGCACATTCTCAGCAAGCAAAGCTATGACTCTGCCTGTTGAATCATTCCCTCATAAATGAGATCTACTGCAATATTAAAGGACAGAGTGGTGAGTTTGGCTGTTCATTTAATCAATCAAAACCATAGACTTCACCATCAGAGGGGTTGTTAATTAAAAATCACAAAACTCAACATCTGGGTCAAGAGTTGAACACAACGTAAAAATTAAATTATCTCCTGACTTGTAAAGGTGCTACCTATACATAGTGTGTGAGCAGTATAAATAGGGGGCAAAATATTAGAATTTGGCAATCAGTGTGGACTCTCTTGTGTACAGGAGAGGTCTAAAATCCATTCAGAGCAGTACGAGTCTCCATTCATAGAATCATAGAATCATTAAGGTTGGAAAAGACCTCAGAGATCATGATATCAGCCCAACACCACCGTGTCTACTAAACCATGTCCTGAAGTGCCATGTCTACATGGTTTTGAACACCTCAAGGGAATAGACTCCACCACTCCCTGGGCAGCCTGTGCGAAGGCTTCACCACTCTTACAGTAAAGAAATTTTCTCTCATATCCATCTAAACCTCCCCTGGCACAACTTGAGGCCATTTCCTCTTGTACTATTGCTTGTTACTTGGGAGAAGAGACCAGCACCTACATTACTACAACCTCCTTTCAGATAGTTGTAAAGAGAAATAATGTCACCCCTCAGCCTCCCTTTCTCCACACTGAACAATCCCAGTTCCCTCAGCTGCTCCTCATAAGACTTGAGCTTGAGACACTTCATCAGCTTCATTGCCATTCATATTTAATGTTCACTGAAGTCAATTGTGTAGGAGGACACGTAATTTAATGCTGTATTCTCACCAGTATCAAATTGACAAAATTATTTGAGCATGTCTGGTGTAGAAATTGTTATTAAGATGCAGAGCAAAGTAGGTAGAGATGTTATAATCTTTTCCTCATAGGAAATGCCAAAATGACACTTTGTAAATTAAAGACAAATCAAGACATTCAGCTGCTCTATTAATAGTGCTTGAAAATTGCTGCAGTTCTTACCTTTACCATTCTATTAGCCAGTGGCATTATCTTGGAGGCTGTGAGCTGTAAAATGATTAATGATCATGTTTATTCCCACACAGAATTGCTGGGAGAGGGGGAATTGACTTACACTGATAGCAGCAAAAGGGAAGTCATGCACCTGTGACTAAACACCATGATAAGCATCAGAGAGTGTAATGAGTATCTAAATAAAAAATCAGACAGTGGAAAGTGAGGTCTGAGAAAAGGAGAGGAAGGAGGGGAAGAAAAGAAAAATGGAGAGGAAGTAAAGAAAAAAGGGAGGGAAGTAAGGAAGAAGAAAGGGAGTGAAAGGAAAAACAAAAAATGGAGAAAGAAAATCATCACAGAAACAAAACAAGATGTTAGGAAGTGACCTTTGCATCAGTAACAATCACATGCTTCAATTTTCCTTAGTGTCTGGGTAAGATCATGTTTTGCATCTTGTAGCTTTGAAAATGCATTTGACAATATCTCTAGATAAATAACAAAAAAAATGAAAGCACTAAAATATGTCCCTGCTAAAGAAACAAAGGCAATTCCTTGA
The DNA here is from genome assembly GCA_033556795.1 of Tapera naevia. Classification (NCBI taxonomy): domain Eukaryota; kingdom Metazoa; phylum Chordata; class Aves; order Cuculiformes; family Neomorphidae; genus Tapera; species Tapera naevia. The sequence goes on from JAUMJJ010000059.1 coordinate 546,861, forward strand.
GATGAGTAAACGGGAAATGATGCTTTTAAAAGCAGAATATTTGCTGCTTTTATGCACTTGAATCTTAATCTGCCCTGCATAGACCACCCATGATGAGAGAAGGTGAACTATGTCAGTTGACAGCAAAGACCAGCCTGCTGAGGTGAGAGATCATGTGTGTGTTTAATGCTCTCACCAGGTCTCTATTGCCCAACTCAAGAAGGCAAACAGCAGTCATGTCAATTAAAGTCCTCCAAAATTCATAATTTTTATTTGTATTTTAGTAGGGGAACCTCTTTCTTTAGTTCTCACTGGTGTTTATGTCTGTGATTGTACAGGTTTACAGGAACTGCATCTGCAGAATTTTCCTGATGCTTCCAGCACCCAACCTGTCATCAATATTCAGTCAAGTCAATAATAGTAACCTAAAGGCTGTCCTTGCATTGGATTTCATCATCACACTTAGGTAATGTTTTGGAAGTTTATGTGTGTAGAACCAAGGGATCAGAGGTGAGGTAATCTACTGATCCAGCACAAGTCAGAACTGAAAATGCAATGCATGATTAGCTGGGTCAACACAAACCTAGCCAATCTAGAAAGCCACCTCACTGCTAGTGCTATGTCCCAGAGAATGCAGCTGTACCGGTTCAGGACATGTGCACAGTATGGATTTACAGCATCAACTGTGCACTGTCTTTAAAATCTCATAACTCCATCCCATCTCCTAGTATAAACATGTATAATGTTTAATAAAAAGAGTTTAAAGAAACTGAAGTGTGTGTCCAAGACATAAATTATTACACACTTGAGCCATTTACCTTCATAAGGAAAAACAAAACAGATGTTTGCACATTACAGATGGCTCACATTTGTCACTTGACAGAGCTGTATCCTGCTGAGTCTAGAACAGAGGCTAACTCTTATGCTGAAGAGAAAAATATGGCCTACCACTCTGGAAACAAAAAGTCCTTTAGAGAAAGAGTACAAAATCAGCAGTTAGGAAGAAAGACTTCTTACTCTTTATTTTGTTAGTATACAAGTTAGGTGGATGAAGAATCTTCACTTCAAAGTGTGCATGTGTTGGGAAAGGGTTAAAAGGAAGAAGACTTTCTTAATTGACCTGGATAATTATGATACATCACATATTTAACTTCATCTTCTGGTATGTGGCAACATAGATCAATAGGAAGGCGGGGCACCACCGGAGCTGCTGGTAGGATGATGCAATTCTAATTACAATTTTTCTTATCCTTGTCTGTAGATTTCCTCTTACTAGATTGGTAATTTCTGATGAGAACAGTCAGTGCTTTGCACTGTAATTTAGCTCTAATCTGTGACAGCAGCTATGACCTCCAAGAACAGACCTAAACTGAACTCCTGATGACCTATAGGAATGGCAATATAATGAGGACTTCTGCTTTATCAGGATCTGTACTGGGTCAGGATCTTGCTCTACATCAGGATCATGCGACACATGACCTACATATCTGCATTCTGTTTTACAGGCTTGTCATTATCAGTAGATAGTTTCAGTCACAAATAATAGTGTTTGGGAAGTCTGTCTCTATGTCCTTGGTAGTCAGTGAGAAAAAAACATCAGTTCTGAAAAGTCAACATAGCTGCTATGCAGCTTTTGTACGTGTATACTACATGCATATATACAGCCGCTCTATGTGTATACTATATATGTATGTTTGTTATCATTTACATTACCATCTTCTAAATTTGGATAGTAGAATTATTGTAAAAATTGTTTAAGACAGACAAAACTATTTTCATGTACTTGGTTTTTCTGTAATATTGAAAGTTAAAGAAGACATCTTTCTATTCTATGGTCCAGACCTGTAAGTTACAGGCAGAGATAACACTACAGAGTGTTACTACAGAGATAACACTACAGTTGTGGAATGTTTTATTTTCTGTGTGTAAATCATACTTGTGATTCCAACCTCTAATGAAATTGAAAAAAAAAAAAAGGGAAATTGAAACATTTCTATTTTATATTTCTTCAATGTGGTTTTCTAAATCTTTTTAAAGACAGAGTAAAAGCTGTTAAAGCCCCAGACAACCAAAATAATTTTGAATCAGGCTTAGTAATAGAGGGTAGATCTTGAAAACAACAGTTTGAATTTTTTTCTGCATTTATCCTGTTGGATAAATATGATCAACAATTTCAAAACGTAATGTCAAATTTCATGTTAAAAAATTCTGTACTTTATGGAAACAATATTGACAACCTCATTTATTCAAAACCAGACATGGCCACTGAAACCAAAACAATTTGTTTTGTAAGTGAGAATTAAATACATAAATGCATTTGTTGTCCTTTTTATTTACATATCTTTTCAGATTTTATTTTTTAGTGTCCTTTCTTCACATTTCCCAATTGTGCAACACTGGAAACCTGCAACATCCCTTTTACTTTAACAGAGCCTCATGTTCTTGTATTCTATCAAAGTTCCCAGCTCTGGAGAAAAAAAAAAAAAATGTACAATTGGGAAATTCATAAGTTAATCATAATGGTCATAATTAAATAACGCTGAGAAAACAAATAATAGTAGCACGTATGTAGAAGAAGTTCCATTTTAAAGGGCACTGTCGAAATATTTGATTCTGCAAAAAAGGACAATTGTATCACAATGCATGTTTGTTTAAAGAATAGTGGCTTGAAAAATGTTGCATTGGTTGCCTTTCATGCCAAAGAAATTGAAGATGAGCTGACAATATTGTCTGCATTTTCTGCAGACTTACCAGGTCTATTGGTGCCAGCTTCCGCCGTAGTAGTTTGACTGGCCAGGGGCAGCTGATACTTTCACAGAACTCTTTGGCTTTTCTGAGCTTTCTGAAATTTTTATTCAATATCATCTCTCTCTGAGTGGTCAAGTGGAAGTAATGATTTGTAATTAAGTAGAAAAGATATTAGGCTACATGCCAGTGAAAAGATTCTGAAAACAAATGTGGTAAAGGTACTGGCGATTACACTGGGCCTCATTCTGAATGCAGTTGCACTTTTACAATGTGAGCTGGAGCCAAAGGGACGCTGCTATGGTGGCTGGCATGGTGTACCATTCCCATTTTTCAGGACTCTAAGACTCTCTACAGAAAAGAAGCCATTGAAATGAGAAAAGTCTGGTCACATGGGCCATTAAAAAAGGACTGGAATATGTTCTGTAGAGCATAATCTTACATAGGCTGAGAGACTTGAAGGAAAAACGCTTTGGAGATTTTGCTCTTCTGGTTTCTTTTTCTCTGTCAGAGTGTCTTTGAATATTCTGGAAGACTGAGAGAACCTCTCAGAGTAGTTCTAGATCAGGAAGTCAGTGCTGATTATTTGTTTCAAATGCACCCTATGATGTCTGGCTGTTTATTATCCAATAAAACTGAGGGCAGAACAAACAAATAGTGCTGTAAATCAGGCTCAGGGGAGACCTTATTGCTCTTTACAACTACCTGAAAGGTGGTTGTAGTGAGGCGAGTATTGGTCTCTTCTCCCAAGTAATAAGTGATAGAATGAGAGGAAATGGCCTCAGGTTATGCCAGGGGAGGTTTGGACTGGATATTAGAAAATATTACTTCACTGAAAGAGTTGTAAAGCATTGGCACAGGCTGCCCTTTGGTGCAGGGAAGTGGTGGTGCCGCCATCCCTGGAGTTATTTAAAAGACGTGTAGATGTGGCACTTCTTAAGGACACGGTTTAATGACGGACTTGGCAATGTTAGGTTTATGGTTGGACTCTACAGTCTTAAAGGTCTTTTCCAACCTTAATGATTCAATGATTATGCGATTCTGTAAAACCAATGAAACAATTCTCTGGTGAGTTAATTTGAGCTGGTATTTCTAATTTAACATAGATTATAAGAACACTGACGGAGACCTATTATGATGTTTTGTAGCTATGCCACGCATGCACAGGTCTTATTGTTGTTGGCGAGGGACTGAATTTTGTCTTCAAATAAATACAGGGCCTGCCTACCTGAATCTTAATTATCTCTGTGCTTCTGAAGGCAGAATAAACGATAAACTATAGGGTTGGTATTCGAAGATTGAAGGGGAGATCTCCATCAGGTGTTAATAATGCTAGGATTGCAAAGATGAGGTACTCAACCTGATGTACATCTAAGAACTGACATTTTGAGTAGACACTTGCACATAGTGAAGATATTTAATGATGGGATCTTTTTTACCTTTTTGTCAAGATGCTAATAGTAGCTGATGCCTAGAAGCCACAGCCAGAAAAAATGCACTGGGAATGTCAGATGCAGTTTCTTAATACTGTATTCCTTAGAAGCTGATTAAGCCTTGGCTATTTTAAGACAGAATATGTAGTTCTAGAAGACGTGCTTTAAAGGCGTTTTTGGGGATAAATTTTTTGGCTTATCCAGGGATATGAGGAGATATTACCTTAGGCGGGATATTTCTCGTGTTTGAGTCTCTTGCTCTGCTGCTCCATGTCATCACATTCTTTCAGAGGAAAGTAGAGTCATTTGCATTGCTTCCAGATTCTCCCATTACTTGTAGTTCTATTGTAAGATTGTATTTCTAATAAAAGCTGCAGTAGCCTGTAGGAGTCAAAAAAGCTTTTTTTTTCTTTCCTCTAACACATAATTTGACTTCTAGGTTTCTGAACTGTACCCTTCCCTGAATGATCTCTGAAGTGTGGGAGCTGGCTCACGGTTGGAGAAAAGTTGCTTAGTGGGGGCAATGCCCTGAAGAGACATGAAAGATTTTTTTTAGTATTTGTCTGGTTCACATCACTAGAAAGCCCTTGGTTTTATAGACTGAATGACTGGACATCAAAGAAAAATAGAGAAAGTTGTCAGGACCCTTGGGAGCTGAGCTTCATTCTGCAGCCAGGGTACTATGACTGTACTGGCATTGGTGCCTCACCTCTTCTGTTCCCTGAGACTAAAGATCCATCAGGTACAGGCAGCAACAAACACAATTTTACAGAATTTTTGGTTTTGCTTGTGGCAGCCCATCAAATGTTGTGATTTTATATTTTGTTTTAAAGGACGTTTTTAAGCTGCTATGAAAATCAAATAAATATATGAATAGATACAAATCCAGGGAGACCTCATTACATACTCCCTGTATGACCAGCAACGTCAGTTCTACTTGCCTTATCCACACTGACTAACTCTTTCTCTCAGATGATAGGCTAAAAATAAAAATCTTGCTCTGCTGAAGTTAATGGCAAATCTCTTATTGACTTATATGGGATAAGTTTCAAGGACTTTGTAAATACCTGTAAAATGAGGCAGTGTTGAGCAGAGGATCTCAGCATGAAAAGCTATGTTCAGTTCTCAATCTGTGGCTCTAGTCAGCCATACTTGTCCAGATGTTTACACAACAGACCGCAAATTTAGAATTACTATGTTACTAATTATAAATGCTAGATTAGATACCCTGAGGTGTTTAAGGTCTGCTCTTAAATCCTGGCTCATGGTCTCCTCTGTTGTTGCATATAAGAAAGATTCAAGTAATCATCATTTGGTATTAAAATAGGATCATATTAAAAGTCTGTGCAAATATATTTGAAGTGTTTCAATGCCTTTTAAATGCACACTTTTAAAGCAACCATGAAATTACTGTTCTTTTCATACCAAAAGTACTGTAACTTAAGCTGTTGCTGATTATTTTCCTTTTTTGTCTTAAGTTGTTTCAGGAAGGTAATGAAAGTAAAATGACTTATTATCTGACAGCCTCAGTCCAAGTTTCAGTAGAAAACCAGGAGATGCTGTGCTGTAGGTGTGCACAAACGTCCCTAATTCAGACTAATCACACTCAGTACTTTATTTAAATTTGCCTGTTGATTCCTTTTTATTTTCTCTTTTGTGACCAGACTTATCCATAAGGCTTGTGTTTTGTTGTTTGTTCTTTTTTTTTTAATCGTCTTCCCTTCATTCTACCTGCCTTCCCTGAGACCATTCTCAGGAAAAACACTCAGGAAAGCCGGAGCCCTACCCAGGAACCATACCACGGTGTCCTTTAGTGTGTGCCTTTTACCAATGCCAATTATAATCTGGCTTTGGTCGCAGAGGTCTGTAACATGGCCTTCAGCTTTGGTAATCCTTATCTGCTGCAAGAGGTTGCATCATATGCATTCAGCCCCTATTTGAGGAACAATCAGACAATGTGAGAATGGGCAATGAAACCCTGTACTAACTGGGAGCAATGTGTCTGGGGCAGACCTAGGGCACTTTAGTGTGCAATGCTGAGCAAGTACAAGTGAACAATCTTTGTGCCGAGTCTACTCCGTAAGCGGAAATGGAAGTCTTTGGTCTGGAGGACTGCAAGTCAGACATTTTTGTGAACACAAAAGCTATTACAATGGTAAAGGCTAAAAGAATGAAAATGGTAACATCACAGGAGAAAATATACCTTTGATTTATGAGCCCAGCCAGCAGAGATGGTGTGGCAATGTAACCAAAGATGTAAGGCAATGCAAACATGAAGTAACCATCTGTTTTCCTCTAGGCTTTAACGGACCTTGTATTTTATTTCCATTTTAAAGAGTCATCTTTACAGTCCATTTGTGCCCTCCCCTTCCTTCTCTGAACTCATCCCTATGCTGAAGAGTTAGTGCTCTTATCAGGCAAGGTTTCTGGTAATGCTTCAGTTTTATGGCCTCAGCCTTTCCATGAGCAAACATTCACAGCAACCTTTAGCCTCTCTCCTTTCCTGAATTTTGCTGGTGTTAGTTTTTCACAAACAGAAGTGCCACTGAGTACACCGGAGGAACGGGCAGAGGTGAAGGCAAGGAAGGGGACAAGGAAGTGCCCGAGAGAAGGATTGTATAGCTTGTCTTTGAATCCACATCGTAGAGATCTCTTTATTCCTATCCAGGAACAAAACCAATATAGAGTATCCGAAAAAAAAAAAAGGTTGGAAGAGAATAAGAAAGAACGCACAATGGGTTTAAACTGAGCAATAATGAAGCAATGGATGTTGAGTCTGGCCGTTTGGCCTTTATTTTTCTTACTTCATCTACCACAGCAAGTAAATTCAAATGAGTGTAGCAACAACAATTATGTGATCAATGTGATGCTCATGAATTACTCGGACTTCCCATCAGCTACTGACAATTTGGAATTAGCTGTGAAGCAAGCCTTGAAAAGGGTACAAAATGAATTCCAGGCGACAGGTAAGGCAACAGGTTTTGGTTATCCCTCTCCTGCTGTGATTTCTTGTCAGACTTTGTGCCACAGTTTTCTACTCATCTGACCTTCAGCAAATTGCTGCTCAGACAAGCTCCTTGCCAGTTCATTCACCTTATGTAGGTCTTACAGTAATAATGATCTTTCTCAGTAAAAATGTAAGTGCTCTACAGACGGTCACAATCATATTTGTTTTCATGGGATTTGGGTAAATTCTTCCTGCATGCTTTTCTGGAGTTGTCCAGTTGGGATTGGGAACATGGAATTGCTGAACAGGATCAGACAAGACTAGTGATCCACCTAGTGCAGTAATTGGGATGTCCTCACTTTCTCTCCGGGCTGGGTATTAGCCTCTACTTTCTGAAATTCATGTTCTTCTTGACCCCATCTGTTGATCACATTATGACTTGAAGTTTGAAGAATCTGCAGCCCTTCATTTAGAGTCACTGCAAATTATGCTTTTGTTTATTTTGATATCTTACCTCTCCTTCCACTACCACCAAGCTACTGTCCCTAGAATATCATGGGGAAAAGAGGTTCCAAAGAAATAATCTTATTCCCTTTCTGCTCTCTAGTTGAAGAGATTTTGTCCAATTTTATTGGCAAATAGTCTCTGAGTTACTTCTTAAAGAGCTTTTAAAAAAAGGCCAACATTAAAAGTGTTTTGTACTGAAAGCAGTAACACTCAGCAAAAGAAGTCAGCAGTCCACGCTGGAGCAAATTTTCAGTCTTGTCCTAAGTAGTAGGTGTTATCTGATAGGTGGACTCCCTAGTATCTTTTTGGCGGGAGACATCCTAGCATAAGACTGCTCAGACCTATGTCAGAAGAGGAGGGATACAGGGTATTTATTAGTGTGTTTATTATTGTCTGCAGTCCATGATGCTGTTTACTTTTATGATTGCATTACAGGAGAAAATGTTACAGTCAATGCCACCTTCCACAGCTATACCTCATCATTCTATGTCTCACAAGGCTGTCGTACCAGCACCTGTGAAGGTGTGGAGCTCATCAAGGAAATTTATGTGAGTAGTAAGCTTCTTCATGTTGGTTTCCTAAGAAGACAAGACTTTTTTCTTCCTGTGCTTGAACACATAGGTGTCTCTCTGTCTTTCCTTATTACCTTTTGATTCTGTTCATTTCCAAACAAATTTGACAGGGAAGTGGAATTTTGTGAAGGCAAGCAGGCAAATACTGAAGAAAGGTTCTGAAAAAAAACCCCAAAATCCAACCAAAAAACGCTCTCAAATCTAAACACTCACACAACCTATGCAGAGCTAAAAAAAGGTTCATTTCCAACTGGATCAGATCCTGATCTGATTCACCATCAGTTTACATAAATACACAGAGAGCTGTGTGAGAATGGGAAAGTGGACAGAGAGATTATTAGGCTGGCACTGATACCAAAGAAACGTGTGTGGAACTATGCCCAGAGGGCAAAGATGAAGTGCTCACTTCTCACTAGAATTCACAGAAATCAAGTGGGAGAAACTATGTGAATACCCTAATACTGGGAAAAGCTTCAGTTAGAATTGGTGCCTTACAAGAAGCTGTGTTTTGGTGGATTTTTCTCATGTCCAGTAACTGTCACCTCTGACTGAAGCTTTGCCAATCCAATGTGAACTCTCAAATCTACAAACTTATAAGCACAGGCTGTAGCACTTGTTAAAAAAATCATCCCATATGACACACAGATCTACTGGTCATTAGATGGTTGTGGAAGGATTGTTTTTTCATACAATCTTCATATGCACTTTCCTTATCATTATTCTGATGCACAATTTCGTGTAATTCCAGCACCCCTGTCTTATGCTAATGCAGGCACTGCTGGGGTGTGTGATTTCATACGTACAATTGTAAAAACTGGCATTTTAATCCTAACTTGCTCTCTGTCTCTTAATAAAGGCCATACTCACAGGCACTGTCATGTTCCCTTGCCTTTTCTTAGCTTTCTGTGATTCTTCCCTCCTTCACTCTAGGTTTGTTCTTTTAACATTTCTGTAGCTCCATTTCTTCTCCATTTTTGCTGTTACTGGGTAAATTCTGTGACTCCTTATCAAAAGCTAAAGTTTTTTTCACTCTCCCATCCTCCTCTCTCTACCAGTCCTGTGCACTGTTCCCACTACTGACCCTTTCTGATCCCTTGCAGAAGAGTGGGACACTTGGCTGTGTTGTCATAGGACCTGCTTGCACTTACGCCACCTACCAAATGGTCTCGTAAGTAACACCTCTCTTCCTAATATTGTGATGATGAAGATTGGGGTTTAGGATACATCAGACTGTGAGGCCTACACTCAAGGCAGTAAGACTCTTACATATATGTTTGATAGCGAGAAGAAAATCACCTTCCAAACCCCAGTGATGATATCAGGGAAACTTTTCTAACTGCTAACAGTACATTGACTGATTGATTGATTAAAGCCTCAAAAGACCTAACTCTTCAGCAACTGCAGAAGAGACATTAGCTTGAGGCATGTAGACATCACAGAGCTGCAGCAACATGGGTCCAGTCATTGAGAGGAGCCTGAGTTGCAGATGTGGAGAAGATCTGAAACCCCCAATCATCTTCACTAAAAAGTGTTAGGGAGCAGCCAGTTTCATCATAATTCTTCTGCCTGAGGAAGCATTCCTGAAGAATTAATCCCTCTGCTACTGTATTATACAAGAATAAGTATCATTCTCTTCTAGATTTTGTTATACATTAATATGTTCATTTACAGATATTTGGGAAAGTCTGAGATGAATGTGCAGGCTTCTAGCATAAATCAGCTAAAACCCCCCATCAGCCATGATATAAAAATCCATATTGTTGTCCATATGAATAACTACCCTTTTTAAACTTCAGTAGCCTTTTGATTCCCCTGAGAGAGATACTGCAAAAATTGAGATACTTTAACCTCAAGATTTATCTACTTTTAGCTCGGTATTTTCCTTTGACTGGCATGACCAGAAGTGAATACAATGTTATTGATGAATGCATGTGATTCGTTGCTTTATAGAACAATCAAAATAATGAATCTCACATATGTATAGGATCACAATAAAATATTATGTAATATACCCCATTTTATCCATTGTGCTTCCTAACTTCATGTTTGCGTTTCTGTCTGCTGGATACAGAGGTGCCCATAATGATGCTAAGTCTTTTCCTCAGACTCTGACACAGTGAATCCAGTAAAAATCATGAATAGTGGAGGTTTATGCAAAGCAATGAAGAACACTAACAAAGAGGTTGGCTTTTTGACCACAGGGCAATAGCTTTGCAAATCAGAACAAGTGCTTTTCTTTACAGCTCTTTAAGTGATGGAGAGGGCACTGTGGGCTGGGTGCTCCATGGGCACCTGGGGTGGGAGCGTGCAGGGCCTGTGGGGACCTGGCTGCTGCCTGCAGTCAGCTGCTGCTCTCCGGGTTTCATCTTTGGCTTGTCTAAAGGACACTAAGTGACTCTGAGTGTTAACTGCAAGAGTTCTAGAAGCACCTTGGCTGCAGGGTTATTGCAACAGAATGGTGGAAGTAATGAGATTTGTTTGGAATTAGCCTAACTGTCTGCCTCCAACTTCTTCCTCATTTCTAATTCAGGAAATCATTGTGCAATGATTAATGGGATGAAATTTAACAAGTCCAGGTGCTGGATTCTGCAGCTAGGATAGAGTATGCTTGGCACAAGTAGAAATTGGGAGAAAGGTGTCTGGACAGCAGCCTTGCAGAAAGGCATCTGGATGTGCTGGTTGGCATCAGACTCAGTACGAGTCGGCAGTGTGCCCTGGCAGCCCAGGGGGCAAACTGCATCTTGGGGTGCATCAAACACAGCATCACCAAGCAGTCAAAAGAGGTGATCATCTCACTGTATTAAGTGTTAGCGTGGCCTCGCCTCGCTTACTGTGTTCAGTTCTGGGCCCTAAAATTTCAGAAGGATGTTAAAGTACTCAAAAACATCCAGAGAAGGGCAATACAGCTGGTGAAAGTCTTGGAGGCAATGTCCTATGAAGAGTAAAAATTGCTCTCTACAACTTTGTGAGGAGGTGAAGTGGAGAGGGAGGTGCTGATCTCTTTTCCCTGCTATCCAGTGATAGAACTATCATGGGAATGGCTCAAAGTTGTGCCAAAGGAGGTTTCAGGTGGACATTTGGAAACATTTCTTTACTGAGAGGGTGATCAAACACTGGAACAGGCTTCCTAGAGAGGTGGTTGAAGCCTTGAGTCTGTGAGTGTTTAGAAGGCATTTGGACAAATCTCTTAATACCATGCTTTAACTTTTGGTCGGCCCTGAACTGGTCAGGCAGTTGCACTGGGTAATCATTGCAGGTCCCTTCCAACTAACTGAAAGTCTATTCTGTTCTATTCTAAGCCAGTCAGGAAAAAAGTCTGTTTCGTTAGTGAAATACTCTCCCTGACATTACTTGTTATGTCATTTGTGTCTGTTTCTTTCGCAACAAGTATAAACCCTCTAATTTTGTAAGTGGTCTTTACCTGGAAAATAAAGTTTTGTCACAATAATTCCAACAATTCTAATGGCTATGTATTTGCAAGTAAAATTCCCTGTCATAAAAAAACCTGCTTACCATGTGAGAACTAAAATATTTTGTGTCTAGTCTGATAAGATTGCAGCATCTAGGAAAATATTTATCCTTAAAAACTAATTGTGTCTGTGAATAAAAAACATCTTACAATTTCCCTGCCAGCAGAGGGCTACTTTAGTTTTTCTCCCTCACTGCTGCAGTTGCACAGCTCCTAAAATATGCTATAATGAAACTAAAGGAATTTTCCTTTAAATTGTATGAGCAAAGTGCTTCTGATGGCAAAAAGCTTAAAGAGATCAGAGTCATCCTTAAAGAGATCAGTTCCATTCCATGTAAATGACACCAGGGAGCAGAAACATGTGGGTCTTTGAGGAGTCACAACCGTTGGGCTGAAGCAGTGTGTGGTACCAAAAGGGCAAAGAGGACTGGGGACAGTAGGAGAAGCTGCCTGGACCAGTTCAACAGGGCTTTTCAGTGCCAATACTGATGTGAAACCTGCTTGGTTTTGCAGGAGCCTTCTGTTTCAGGTTCAAATTGCTTTTAAACTAATGCAGGGCACAAGATGAGAGGGAGCTCAGGATGGAAATCAAGTGGTAGCTGCCTTGGTGTGACAGCAATCCATTCAGACTTGTCTTCTTGTCTCTCCCTTCAGAGTTGACACAATACTGAGCATGCCTCTGATCTCTGTAGGGAGTTTTGGACTGTCCTGTGACTACAAAGTAAACCTAACTCGCCTTCTGACCCCAGCCAGGAAAGTGAATGATTTCTTCTATTATTTTTGGAAAGAATCTCAGCTGCCATTCAAATCCACAACCTGGGAATCTACCTACATTTACAAGAGGAACAATAACTCTGAGGCATGCCTCTGGTAAGACCCAGATCCACCTCTGATCCAGTTGTAGATAAACTTTGTCTCTATCCTCAGACATGGTTCTTACAAGCTGTCCTTTGAGTCCTACACTTTGGGAGGTGCCTTACGGTTAACAAGGAATAAGAGGAGGAAAAATGAATTATACCCTTTAGCTGCACTGCATATCTCAATGTTTCTCTCAGTCTGCTTTTAAGTGTTCTCAAACCTTGGTTTTCCTGTTTATTGCATCCTTAATGTAAATAGTGTGACATGAGAGGCTCTTCCATTTCACTCTCCGTAGATGCCTTTTTAGGATAGGGGTCTTACCAAGCTCTTGCTAATTTCTTCACATTAATGGCTTCAGTCTGTGAGCACTATTGTTACTTCAAAGCATTTCCAAAGTTCACACTGTACCTTTCTTTAAACAAAATACTACCAGAACTTAAGCTACACTCTTACCAGTTTGAAGCAAGTGAGACAGTTTTCACTTTGTGACTTGAAATATCAGCCTGATTTTGAAGGACACTGGGTTTTCTCCTTGTGTAAAACTGAAGGCTATTTTCAGTCAAATGGATTCTCTAAATTATCGATATTTACCATTAATCTTCTATTATTAACTCTAATTTAATTTTCAGGCTATGTAATTGTTTCCATGCTCCTTTGATTTCTTTTTCCAATTTTGGGACATAAAATGCTGTTTAATTAAAGAAAAAAAATCTCATTTCTCCTCCTAATTTTACAAATGGAGCTCAAAGAAAGCCGAGAATTTATGGAAATAAACAACATCTATCTTTCCAGTTCATAACCAGAGGAACCTGCAGAATTTTAAGCAAAATTTATGACTATATTGGCTTCAGAGTGATATAAGCAGGTACTTAGAGAATATTTGCAAACAGAATTTAATATTTTTTTTTTGTTTTGAATTAAGGGGCCTAAAAACTGATCTCCAATTCACCATTTTGTAGATATTTAGGGACTTCTATTCTTTCCTCTTTCTTTTTTACTATAGATAAGAACTTGGTCAGATGCTACAATTGCTATGATTACTTTGATGCTTTGATCAGTGCACGTCAATTATCTTTTTCTACAGTCCCTATTTCTCCATGCTTGCAGCTATAATTGTCAATGCACTACCCCCGGTTTAGCTAAATCCCTTTAATCCTACAGGTTTCATAACTTTCAGAGAACTCAGTGCATGTAAGTTATTCCCCAAGTGTACGTCACCTCTTGTCTTTCTTAATAGGATCTTCTTTATGACTTCAGAATTGTTCAAGGTCCTTTTGTTTTGTGTTGAATTAACAAAAAAAAATTAAATTAATTTTATATCTCTGTCCATTTTTCATTCTAATATTGTTGTGAAACTGCATCTCGTTCTGCTTTAATAGAAACTGCCAGCTTGAAGGTTTTTGAACTGTCTAATTTTAAAAATCCATTTTTGCTAAGACGCAAGTTACACTACATGGGGCAATATTTTTTTCCATCTATGTATAGAAATAAGTGAATACCCACAGCAAAAGCGAAGCAGGTTATGTATCAATTAAGCATATATTCCTGTAAATTAATGGTTAATGATTATCTTCCTGAAAGAAATGGGAAGCAAAAGATATTCAGCAATTTATAGGACTGGCATTTCAGTGTTGCTGAATCAAAAGTTAAGTAATTTCAAACCAAAAAGATTTCTTTTGGTTTTCCCTCTCCATTAACTTTATTTCAGACAGAATGTCTCTTCTTAAACACAACACATTGAGGCAAGAATAGAATTTAGGAGTCGGCTGGTTTTGTTTAATCTTTTAGCTGGATTTTACTCACTTGGTTGGGGTTTATTTTTGCTGTACTCATTTTTCCCCCTTCAAGTTTTAACTGACTCCATACAGGGTTTTGTTGTTTTCTTTTCTTCCTGCTTTGCTTCCTTCGCTCCTTTCAAAGTCAGGGTACCTGTATGTTTTCTATCACAGTTCTTTCTGCAGCTCCCATTTACTCCTTTGAACCTTCATATGGGTCTTTTAAGATTACTTCTGATGCCTGAAAATAGCAGAGCTTCCTGGCTCTGCCTCCCAGTTAGTATCACTTACTGTAATTTCCTCATAACCCTGATTTCTTTTCTTAATTGTTAATGTCTTATTACATCATTGTATTCGTTAAACTCATCCTTTGTTCAAACAGGCTCAAATATCTCTGGGTGACTTTCTGAACACTTCTAAGTCTTTCGTGCCCTGTATTGATTTTCTCTATTTTATTGCTGCAGAAAAGGATGTTCCATACTGCCTTCCAAACACTCTTGTTTGCTGTAAGCAGCCTATCTCACATTTTGGTTTATGTAGGAGGATGTGAGGAGTTAGCAATTTTATGACAGTATCTATGCTCCCTTGCGTCAGGTACATGAATGCACTAGATGCTGGAATCACACACTTTTCTGAAAAACTGAAGTTCAAGGAGATTTTAAGGACTCCAGAGCAGCTTCAAAATACTGTGAAAGACCCAAACCGGAAAAGCAATGGTAAGGCAGGGGCTGAGGGTGCACTCTTGCCTACAGGTAAGTTGCTTTTCCCAGGTAATCAGACCTGTCCCTTAGTTACATTTTAGGGATAGTCTTACCGCAGAAATGGTGGGAAATGCAGATGTGCCATTTCACATGGATGCAAATATAAAAGAGAACAAAGTCCCTAGATTCCTCTCTTCATCCTCATACAATATGGGGTACGTTCTGTTTCCAGAGACATTTTAGGATGAATTAGCCCATCTAAGCATAAGCTGTTTTTGTGAGAGATTCAGAAATCCAGGAATCACAACTCCCTCCCAAGAAGGACCTTAGATACGACCAGAATACTTATTTCTCTCTGGTGTTTGCAGCCTTGGTACATATATTGGCCTCATTTGTGCTATCAAGGAGCACTTCTTCTGGAAGTGATCCATCTAAACTAGAACAATGGATGAATAGATACCTCATCTTCTCCTAAGATTAAGCACATGACATCAGCAGGCCAAGTGGGTGCGAGAGTAATTCATAAACCAATGAAAGTATTACTTGAATGCCATTTAAGTTAAAAATGTTCATATTCAGTAGGCTGTATTGCATCAGAACTGCTTATTTGAGTGAGGTAATGGCATTGGTCTGGTGCACTCAGACAGAAAATGGTGCACATGTTGAGGCATCTTTTACCACTTCCCCTCAGATATTCTGGTCTTATTGCAGAGGGGCTGTAGCTCTGTGCCCAGGTACCAGCACAGTGCAAGCAATGTACCTTAGCCCAATGTTGCTTTACTGCCTGCTACTAAAGCACAAGGAGCAGGCAAATATCCTCTTCTTGTCTGTACCTTTCATCAATGTCTCCATTTTTGCCCAATCTGTAGTGATCATCATGTGTGGCTCTCCAGCTGACGTCAGCACTGACCTAGGGACGGGGGAAGTGGATAAGGACATTGTTATCATCCTGATAGATCTCTTCAAGTAAAGTATCACCTTTCCTTTTCCTCTTTTCTCTACAGTTTGCTGAAGCATAGAGATAACGGAATTAGTCCAAGTGGAACTGTTTTTTTTAAGAAATGCTTTCTTGCAAAATGTTTTCCATTGCTGTCTTTCCTCATATCTTTCCCATTTATCTAAGCTGCTTAGTGTTTAATTCATGGCACATCTGCTGCAACATCTTCTTCAGCTGCCTTAGTGCTTTTCTAAGACAGTGACAGCGCAGGTAGGGTTAATGTTGTGGCTTGGACTGCTCGATGCAGGAAGACAGGAGAGAACCAGAGGCTGAAGTCAGAATGTTCATGAGCTGTTCATAAGAGATATTACATATTTTTCATACACTCTGCCAAACCAGACAATTACATAAATGTGGCTTACAGTAGAGTTTTCTAGGTTCCATTTATTCAATTTTTTAATGATTTAAGAGTGATACAACTGTCTTTTCCACTTTATAATACTTCCACTCTGTAACTGTCTCTTCAAATTCTTTATAGCTAAATAAATCTAACTTTTCAGAGAGCTTTCTTATTATACAACCCAAATTGTCTGTTGTTCAATTTCATTTTTACTTACTAATAACAAAATCTTTATACATGAGGACTGATAAAAATTAGTCTTATCAATGGTTGCTTCAAAAGCTTTGTCTGTGTATGAGGGCAAGAGCTGATCTCTGGCCGCAAACCTGACACAGCAGAGCTCATATCCTTATAGGTAAGTGCAGATGCCCTAACTGTATTTTGGATATGGTCCTCGTCACTGTGGCAAGTCACAGCCTGGGACAAAGCTAGTTGGCCTAGACCAAAGCCATGTCCAGGACTATGCTGCAAGCTTAGTGGCATGGATGATCACAAGGCAAATGTATGTGCCTATGTCTCAATGTTACTTATTTCATTGTTGTTTCAAACAGAAGAATCCATGAACTTCCAGGACCTGTGGGACTTTCCAGTCCTTGTGTCTAAAAATGACCTTGACAGGGCAGGGCTGAGGCACTTTGGATTAATGACTTCAGTCATCTAACCTTTGAGTCCAAACTGGAGCCTGTGGTTCAAGTTATAACAGCATCTGTTCTGTCCTGAAGCGTGCCATATATATTTTTCAGCAGTGCTCCTCAGATCTTTGGACTTTCCACTACTTTATCCAGGCAGTAGATATCCCCAGTTGTTTTTTCTGAAGTGACTGTCCATAATTCCTTTTCTTTGCAAATGCACAATGGGGACTACATACAGGAGTGCTTTAATTTTCTGGTGTTGCATATATAATCATTGCCTCACAATAGATGAGGGTGATTAGGGGCTTCTTTGCTGTCATGTGCATCCTTCTGACACCCAGCTGCCTCAGCCTATTTTATATGCTGCCCTCCTAACATTTGCTATATACCCATGATTTTGCTGAATGTCTCAAATCATGTTTTTCTTAGAACAGAAACAAAACAAAACACAGATATGTGTGTTAGATCCAAATTCAAGCTGTAGAAGAAGACAGTAGGCAAGGTCCCATTCTAATCCAGCATTGACGTCTCTCAGACAAACTGATGGATTTCAATTTTGTTCAGCTCTCAACACTCTAGCAGCCAGGACACAAACACAGTGTTTAAGCCTCTCCCAAGGCTTAGATTACATCAAGGGATGCTGTAGATTATCCAGTCTGGTGGAGTCTAATGGAGTTTCCTTTTCACCTGGCTAGTTCTGTTCAAGCATGAATGAAAAGCACTTTGAAATTCTTCAGGGTGAAATCCGTCATGTGAAAGTGAGACAGTTCAAGGAAAGGCAGGGACAAAGCTCTGGTGTAAGAATCCCATCTGATGGCTATGGACTGAAGCCTGTGGTCTCCAAACTTTCTTGATACAGTACTGATCGAAAAAATGAGTGATCAAACATGAATAACGAGACAAGGCTCATACAATTTTTTAAATCCGTCTAGCTATAGCAATGATATATGCTGCCATTTAACGCTAGTATCTATTGCTAAATTCCTCTCTATCATGTGAATCCAGTGGCTGCTAGTCTGTGAAGCAATTCTAGGTGGCCTGTCAGGGTGATGAAACCAAAGATACCTGAATGCTACTACCTTTTCTGTTTCTTTAGCATAGTTCTCAAGTTCGCATTGTTTCCTAGCTCACTGAATTAAACAAAGAAATAAATAAGCTGCTCCCTGCACCCCTCTGATTGTTTCATGCCCCCTTGTTAAATTATTTTAATGCAAATTCTTCTGTGATCAATTCTAGTGGGATATATCAGAAGTAGAGAACGTGCAAAAGAGTGCAGAAGTCAGAAACATGCACAAGAACATGGAGAAGCTACCAAATGCAGTATTGTATATTCCAAGAAGAGTCTTAGTTTTAATAAATATAAAATCCTGCCTGACAGAAGAGGAAAGAAAGAGGACAGAAACTAAGTAGTTACAATAATAATAATAATAATTCAATGCAGCCTTTGAGTTTCAGACTGCCAGATCTCCCTGGTATTACATTTTAATATAGTGAAGCACAGAATCTGTCATCAGGGAATGATCAACGCAAGTAGTTTTGTCCATTATGAAATTTTACTTTTAGAACTACTGTTTTAACCTGTCAAATAATAGTGCCACTGGGGAGAGGAAAGTGCTTCTTTCCCTGTCACCACTGTGCGTATTGCTGATTGTTCGTGCGGTTCTTGTGTTTTGCTTTGCAGTAACACGTACTTCAGGGACAACAACTCAGCCCATTACATGCAGAATGTACTTGTCCTGACTCTGCTACCAGCTGATTACAGCTTGAATATTGCAAAGACTGAGGATGTCATCCTGGTAACCACACTATTTTATATCTGATTATTGCATTCAGTTCATTCATGTTCATGCACTAGGAAATTAAAACTAAAAATGCAGCTGTAATCATTGCCCGTCATGATTCTATGCTGATATTTTCTTACATTATCACAGGATAATATTTTATCATGCTGTAATGACATAAAAGTATAATATCATAAGACAAACACAGATTTTCATATTTCTGCTTTGTGAAGTTCAACTCAAGCAAGTTCAGAGTGTGAGGGAGATTAAAGGTGCCTGACTTTCTGACTCCACTTCTGAGTGACTGACAATCTTTTATGTGGCTGCAAGGCATGACTGAAGGAAAATCTATTATAGAGCTAATGAAGTTGTGAGCACGGAAATTTCAGTAATAATAATTGTTGACTGATTTTTGTCTGCAGATATATACCAACAGTGGCAACTATTGTTTTTTCTGTCCAGGGGCTTTTCCGTTAATCTTTAAACCCAGGAATTTTACTTTCTGTAGGCAACATGTATCTTTTTTAATTTCCTGAAAAGCAGAAACTACACAAACCCTGTATCTGCTTAGTGAAGCTGATACTCTCGCAGTCTGACCAGGAACCAGACTTATAAGTAGTGTTCCTCCCATCATCTATGGGTTTGAGTTCCAGCTCCCCAGCAGGCAGCCCAAAGCTTCTGGTTGGATTTGCAGAGTGTCCTAGTTTCCTCTAGCCTGGGCTCGGTGGTTTTTGGGTGCCAGCTCTATGACAGGCTGCTAGAAATTCTGGCACAGATCCTTGCCTCTGAGCTGTGGCCATCTGGAAGCCCAGACTTGCTGGAACCACACTGGATTATCTGCACAGAAAGTCTAATCCAAAGCCAGGGGCTTTGGATCCTGTTGAGCAGTCCTGCCCAGAACCTACAGTGTTGGGTTTCTTGACTCCTTTGCACCAGGATCACCATGCTAGAACTTTCCATTGGCCTCTTGCAGATTTTCACCGCTTCTCTGTCTTCATACACCAAAAAAATGTTCTGTTTACCTTTATTTTTCCAAGCGAGAATGCTAAGGTGGTATTGCCCATCGACTCAGATTCTGGTCTTCCATGCTAGAGTTTTTACCAAATGGAGACCACCAAGGATATTGTAGCTTTAGGGCAGAAACATGAGCTCACAAACTGCTCTTTTTCTTTTTAATTTTCTTTTTCTCCTTTTCTAGATGGAAGATGACTTTGTTGTTGGCTATTTTAATGCCGTCTTGCTGTTTGGACATATTTTGAAGAAATTTATCTTCTCCCAGAGGCCAGTGTCACCTCTCAGTTTCATCAATGAATTCCGAAATACTACTTTTGAAGGTAAAATTGTATAATCCTCTGCAGGGTTCACTAAATCGGTGAGGAGGAAAAAATTGCTTTTAAATGCTCTTAGGATGAGTCAGTTCTGCACTAAACAAGTCCAAGCACTTCAACGAATTTTATTCCCACTCTTTTTTCTTTATTATTTTTCAAAAGATATTACCTTCAGTATTAGCAGAAGCACTACACAGCAGTAGTGCAAAACGACCTCAGTGCATGCAACACAGAAGAGTCTGAATGACAGTAATTTGAAACATTGCAATTAGCAACAGACTGTTTGAAGACCAGACTCCTTTCTGGGCTGTTGCGTCTTTCCTGCTGTTTTAAAGCACATTTAAAGAATATTACTACCTAAGAAGGGATAGGGGAAGGAGGATAGACAGAGCTTCCTAGCCAACACAGATGGTGAACGGTGACGAGGACCTGAAGCTGGTGACATTCTTTTGACAAAGAGCTGAACTCCCTATAGGGAGACTATTTGGAAAATGAGAAAGGATCTGGAAGAATGAAGCAGAGACATGGATGTAACAAGTGAGGAGAACTATGCAATAGACTCGATGTGAGTGGTAAAGCAAGTTCTGATTTATTGCAAAGCTCATTCACGACTATATCATAATCCATGTCTACTGCAATTATGTCTACTTGTCTAACAATCATTGCCCCTTACATACACTTGTCTTACAATCATTAGTTTGGCTCCAAAAGCCCTACAATCATTAACTTAACTCTAAAAGTTATACCATCATACCCCTCTTCAAAGCTCTAAGGTTACATTTGCATGTTCCTCCTACTTGCTCCTACTGCTATATGCTCAGGTCCAGGTCTCATCCTAGCCTACTTCCTTGTTTATCAGTTACAAGGTCTTCTTGACCTTATCTTGGGGATTTTCTCACTGACTCCCTCCTTGTCAGCGTGACTTGGCAAAGTCCTCAGTACTTTTTCATCACAGCCCAGCTCAGTTGATTTCTGTCAGGGCTGATTCACAGAGCTCCTCCTTTGAGCCATGTCCATGCTCCCACAGCCATTCTGCAACACATGGGTTTCAGAGGCAACCTGGCATTCAGAGGCAACCTGACATTCAGATTGTTAATTTCCAACAGCAACATTTCTAAGCTTTCCCCGAAAAGTCTAGTCCTGACTTGAGGCCAGTACATGTGAAATATGACTGATGTTCAAAACAACTCTGAAGTCCACTTAGGTAAGCTTTAATCAAGTCATTTCAATCTTTTTCTAGTTTACAAAGCCATCATAGGCTTGGGTGCTTGCAGTGTCAGTGTAAGCCAGCTGACAATGGGTTGGTTCTTGTTAGTCAACTTTCTTGTTTCTCTCACAGTTTGTCTAGCACCAGTGAGCTTTTGTAGGCCATGAACTTAAATTCCCAGAATTGGACCATTAGGAAAAGGCAGAGGCAAGACATACAAAGAAACACCAACATCTGGGAGCAAAGTCCCAGCTGTCACTTCACATCAGAGATCTGTAGCAAAATGACGACTCAAATCTTTGTGTTTATGTCTCACCTGCTTTGAGCAAACAAACGGAAGTTTCCCAGATTTTCCTGATATGGGCTGACCTGGAAAAATATAGTTTACTAATTTCTCCTGAAGACAGCATCCTTTTTTGAATATCAATAGATTAATCTCTTCAGTTTCACTCTAAATTGGAAAAGATAAGTTGCACAAATTGTTTTACTTATCCAAAATAAAACTTTCACTGTAGTGCTCCACATTAGTTATAGGCTCGGTTTTGAAAAAAAATTCTTAAGAGTGAAAGATGTTGAACCAACTTAGAATTATACAATCATAGAATGGTTTAGGTCGGAAGTGACCTTAAAGATCAGCCAGTTTCAACCCCCCTGACATGGGCAGGGACACCTCCCACTGGATCAGGCTGTTCAAAGCTTCATCCAACCTGGCCTTGAACACCTCCAGGGCTGGGGCATCCATGACTTCTCCGGGCAACCTGTGCCGGTGCCTCATGACCCTTGAAGTAAAAAATGTCCTCCTAATATTTAACTTAAATCTCTCCTCTTTCAGCTTAAAACCATTAACCCTTGTCCTATCTCTGCACTCCTTGATAAAAAGCCCCTCCCTGTCTTTCCTGTAGCTCTCTTTAATTACTGGAATGCTGCTCTAAGGTCTTCCTGGAGCCTGCTCTTCTCTAGGCTGAACAAGCCCAGCTTTCTCAGATTGTTCTCATGGGATGTGCTCCAGCCCTCTGATCACCTTCATGGCCCTCCTCTGGACTCTATCTTCATTCTTGTGCGGGGGACTGGTAGAGGGAGTTCATACAACCATTATTAAGAAGGTGGACTGTGAAAAACTTACTATTAGTTTTGAGGTGAAAAGGAAGAAGTTATTTCCAGAACAAAAGTAAAGATGATTCTGAACTTTAGGTAAAAATAAAATGTCATCAGCAACAGCAGGATAAGAGAAATGTGAAGCTGATCAAAAAAGGAAGAAAGGAAGGGAAAGAGGAAGGGAAGAGTTATGAGACTTTCAGGACTCTTGGGTATTGGCTAAACTTGTGCTCTTGTTGAAATAACTGACTTCATGAGAGCAAAGTCAAATCTTGTTGAGAGACTAGGAAGTACTACCTTAAAATCCCCAAAATGTGCTACATAGGCAATTTCTCAATCTGCACTTTGCTGACATACAGAGGCAAGAGGTTAAAGGGGAAAAGAACCTGGTTATAATAACTTTTTTAGAGCCAAGCGGGTAGCTCTTAAAAGAAAAAAGGGAATGAAAATATCCCTATACTTTCTTTCTTGCTAACACATTCAAACTGCAGGTGGAAAAAGGCAATTTCCCTTCCTACTTCTAAAATAGCCTCTTCAAGGGACATTACTCTGACTTTCTCAGTATGCTGAAGAAATGTGACAAATATGTATTTCTGTAGCTAGAGGGAGACATTCGTCTTCTGTGCAGTCAGATCAACACCTTTTATTGGATTTTGTAGAGAAAATGTGCTATCAAGGTAGAAGGAACACCATGCTAAACTGATGTGTGTTCTAGCATGTACACGGAGAAGAAAAATTTCCTGAGCATCAGAAATCCTTTTCTTTATCCCATCCTTCCTGCCACATATTTGTGTTTCTGAGCATGCAAGCCCTCTGACTAATTCCTTGTGTCTACAGGTGTCCTGGGTCCTGTGTCTCTAGATGAATTTGGAGACATTGATACCAACTTGACCCTGCTGTACACGCCACCGGCTGCAAATCATGTACGTATGCCCAGTGAGCAACTGTTCAACTTCTTGTATGAAAGGAGAAACAGAATGCCCTGTGCTATTGCGTAAGAGTGATGAAAATAACTGCAGCAGAAGCGGTGGCGTGCCAAGGCATGCTGTGCATGCCAGGAGGGGGTCATGAGAGGTGTGCTGGAGGCTGACAGGATTGATGTCATCTGGTGATTCAGTCAGTGAAGTGCAGCTGGTGTTTTGTGGGACTGATACATTTCTTTTCAGAGACAGGGGAGGGGTGAGAGAGAATATGGCAGCTGAACATAAGGCTAAGGTGAGGAATGCACAACTGTAGCAGAAAGAGCAAGAAATACTTTGAGTTTGGGCAATACGTTTATTAACTATACTTTGAAGCAAGGGATGAAAGAGTGAGAGCACAGCTGGTGACTGCATTTCTCCTCCCCTCCTACACCCATAGTTCAGAACCCTACTGTATTTCAACACTCAGAAGAACGAGACTCACAAGGAGACCATCAGTCCGGATTTTATATGGAGGAATCACAGACTTCCCAGTGATATTCCAGGCACTGGTGAGATACCCATTAAACCTATCTCTTCTGCGAAGACAAGCCATATGGTCCTAAGATCCACCTGCTACGCAATCCAGTTCACTACCTTCACGCTGCCCCCAGCCAGCGACACCAGGATTCGGGGGCAGAACATTATCTTTCCTTTCCCTGCCCCAGCTCTCCATGTTCTCTACATCCAGCCCAACTGTAAACTTGCATTTCTGTTTAGGCGCTACTGAGTCATTCACAGACTCCATACTGTGCCAGTGATTGTGGGGAATACCATTATGTGTTTCAGGAGAGGTCAGCCCTTAGCATAAAACTTTCACTAGAAGGTGGTGGTGTAAATTGTTTGAAAGACTGTTCAGCAAAGGCAGCAGAATTAAGATTATTATGTTATCTGACTCTGCATTTCTGTATCACTGATGCAACACAATGGGAAAATAGGTTATTGCTCGGATTTTAAATCTGAAATCCCAGAAATCACCACTTCCTTCTTTTTTTTTTTTTAGTTTTTTTTTTTGTTTTTTTTTTTTGTTTTTTTTTTTTTAGTTTTTAATGACTCCTGGATAAAACAGTCGAATCCCATTGTAATCCAGCATAGTAGAGTACAGCCTTTCTAGTAGCCTTCTGCCACACAGTGACTGGCGATGGAAAGGTGTATTCTTCAGGGTACGATATGCAGGATAAAAAAAATATTGCAGTGGCAGTAGTTGCAAGGGGTAGTGCACAATGGGTTAGTTTTCACCTGAGACATTCCCATCAGTGAGCATCCAAAGGTGCTGCTGTTAAATGTCTCTGCTAAAGACCTCTATCATTTTGTTGTACTGCTCAGCTCCACTAGGGAATATTACAATGCAGAGCAATAACTGGAGGAAGAAACACAGTGCTGCTTGGCCTCAGACTTTTCTGCTTTGGTCCCATTCTTATTCATCCCTCAGTCCCCACACCGTACAGTGTTGACAGAGGATACCTGTATCTCTAAAACATTCCCCTGAGTACATCCTTGTTTGAAACTGCTGTACAAGGGCAACAGAAAAAGTTAGGGAATTGCAGAAAGCCAGTGTCATAACTAACAACTTAAAGTTCAGTGCTTAATGAAGGCCTTGCTTTGTGGCCAACTTATACTAAAGTAAAGACACCTCCCTCAGGCACTTTATTATTACATTTTCACATTTTTTAAAAAATTATTCTTCCTTTGTGTGATTCTTAACAAATATTCTCTTAAAGAGCAACTTTTCATGGCCAAAGTAAGTTTAAGAACAGCTAAAGCCAGTCATAACTTTCCAACCAGAACATAAACATCAACCAAAGCCCTGCTCTTTCCTAAGCTGTAATCGGGAACAGCTGACCTAGTTCTTCTAACTTCCTTCCTCCTGTCATCCCTTAAAAAAGGGACTTCATCCACATTTTGCCATTATTCAGAAAATTTGACCCCTCACTCTAAAAGTGGGCAAGGTCAGCCTTCAATATACAAACATTTCTGATTCCAGAGAACATGAAAATTGCTGATTTCTGATGCACTCTCCCTTTGTGTGTTGTTGTACTAAGAGCCAGGAGGTGGTAGCAGTGCCTCAGGAACGGGAAATCATGGCTTCGTGGTGCTTCCATGCTCAGTGCTCCCAGTTTCGACCTGCTGATTATTAAGCTGCAAGCCACTGTTCACAAAGCTGAATTAACAGAAAATGCTTTGCACATCCTCATGTATATGTAGATTAATAACGATAACCTAATATCCTGGCTTGGTAGAGGGAAACATTAGTACTGACATTTTTCAATGGAGAACGTCAAACTAAAACTAAGTTGATGATAGGATGCTTTGAAACTGAGATGATCACACAGAAAAAAGTTGGGGAAACATGATACACGGTTCCAAAAAAAAAAAAAAAAATCAAAGCCAGAAAGCTGGGTCCAAAATCCAGAGTTCCTAAAGCAAATTTTACATTAGATACAGCCACGCACTGGTATGTTCAAAATCCCTGCCCAGCTAGTGTTTGATTCTGGAGGTAGTTAGTGTGTGCCTTGTTGCTTTGTATTTATTTATTAATTTTTACATTTTATCATTTTCCTGTGTGCCCTTATTTCTGTTTCTTGGCACATGGAGAAGCACATTAGCCTCAGTAAGGCTGAGTAGCTCAGCTCTTTTAATGCCCATAATCAACACGTCGATTTGCAGCACTAGAGTCTCCCCTGCCTTTTCTGCCGGAGAGACTTGCTTAGTAGAGTAGGTACACTCTAGATGTGTGGCTACCAAACAAAGCTCTGTACTGATGGCTTGTTGCTCTTCAAAGGAAATTGTTGGCCACAACTTTCCTTCCCGGTACTGCTGAGCTGCAAAACTGATCTAAGGCAGGCTTCAATTCATTTTTCCACATTAAGGCAATCAAAATTACAAACTTAAAAAAATCAGTTCCCATCCTCTCCATCTCTGCCTGCCTGCTGATTACTAGGACACTTGTGTGCTCTGTGATTTTGGGTCTAAGTCCTCAGGCACAACAGCCTGATTTTCAAATCATTTGGCACCTGACAGCTTCCAAGGACACTAATCTGGCATCTTTGTGCTGCACCAGATTAATTTTCCTCTATAGCATACAAATTTCATATTGAAGAGTCCACTCAGTACCACTTGTCATCTCAAAACAGTGTCTACAGACGTGTTCAGAAATGAGTTCACAGTCTCCAAAGCTCTGTCTACAACAACTACAGAATCACATTAAACAACTGGACCAGTACGAGAGAACCCAGGTGCAAAATGTTGAAAACTTTGCATATGTTAAAAGCTGTGCCATGGTTTTCATCTTTTCCTTTTCTTGGATAGCAAGTTACTGCAAGAAACACCTTTCAAATCCACAACTATCATAACTCTGCATCAGCTGAAATTCTGGGTAGAAGCTGTGGACTTCAGGTGTATCCCATCCTGAAGCAAATCATATCAGTAAAGATTCTGAGTGACAAAGGTGTGGGTAGTTCACTGTCAAAGTGACACATAATTCTCACTGGCGGAGTACTCAGCAAGAATAGAGAAGACATACATTATAAAGCCTGAATCAGAAAGTCATCACTGAGTATTGTATTTAATGATAAAAATTGTAGGGACCAAACCTTTGTTCCTCAGTTCAGAGAAAGCCTTACCCAAAAGAGTCAATGAGGAGCCTATTTTGCATTAAGCCCTTGGTATTTTCAGGAAAAATTCTTTCCTGCCTGTTAGTGATTCTGATTTCAAACAGTCAACTGTTTACCCCACCTACATCCCCATCCCACAGAGAGTTCTACCTGAGTTTTGCCTCCACTATCCATTCTAAAGAAGTTACTGAAAGGAGAAATTTGGCTGCTTCATTTTGTAGAATGTGGGTACTAAGAGAAATCAGCTTTATTCCTGGACTATTCTAATTTGTTTCTAAAGAGGAGAATGCCTGGAAACTCTGCTGCTGGGGTGATGTGAGATTTAGTGCCGTTAAATTCATCTCCCGCCTGGGTGTCCCTACAGAGTGCCTATGCCTCAGGTGTTCATGTGAAGCTGTACTGCTCTGGGTCCTGCTTCCTCCTGCAGTGAAAGAGGCAGGCACATGTTACCTCTAGGCAGTGTCGGACTTTAGTAAACCTTCTCAATTTGGAAGTGACCAAAGAATATCCCTGCTCAGCTACTGTGACTTGCATATGCGTGGGTGAGGGTAATTTCTTAACTATAATATTGCTTTTCAATGTCCTCTGTCAAGTTGTTTATTTTTCAATTTTTCTTTTCTGCAGGCCCACACATCTTGACCATTGCTGTGTTTACACTCACGGGAATTGTGATTCTGGTTCTGATCATCTCTTTGCTGATTCTAAGGTACCAACCGCTTTGGCTCTCTGTTTGTCCTTGAACAGTCTTCCTCCTAGGGTAATGCCTTTGATTGCTCCTTGAAGAGCCATTTATTAGCTTACCTTACATACCTGGGTGGTTGCCCTTAGTGTGAACTCTAGTGTATGCAAGTAGTGTTTACATCCATAGTGTTGTTATGTCAGGTTAATAACCAAGGGAGAAGATGCAACAACACTCAGAGGTTTTGCATCTGGTAAAAAGCTGATTCCTATACATACAGAGAAATGTATGTCTTAGCCCAATCTTCAGACTTTTTCCACTTACTGCCCATTTTTAGCTTACGTGGTGTTCACTTATGTTTCTTTAAAATGTTGGTGACATAAAAAAATTCAATCTAGAAGGAGGTATTTGTCTTAAGTCAAAACACCATTAGCTTTTGGCATTTTCATGGCATTGATCCATCCTATTTTTGAGTTTTCTGTGACAGTCTATTTCTTTGTATAACAACATTTCTAATTGATAGAATTTGATAAGTGTAACACAGTTTAGCTTTATCATGATGAAAAGAGGAGAAAGAGAATAAATGATGTCTCCTTTCGCTGGAAGAAATGCCACCCCATTTCCAAAGTATATGTTTTTTTCATATTTTAGAAAAATTTCTAACCTGAGCCTCTGTACTTAGTAGCTCAACATCCCTCTTTGCTATATATCAGAGAACTTCAGAAAAGTGAGAAAATCAGGTCTTAAGATAACTTGATTAGAAACAGGTACTACCCAGGCACTCTTAGTTTGAGTGGACCAATCTGCCTCTCTAACTAAAGCTTTTCACAAGGGAAAAATCAAAGATAAAGGTATGCAACTCTTATACATCCAGTTGTACTCAAGAAATTAAAGAGCTAATTATTGTCATATCTAAGCACTGACATATAACCCAACAGGTAAAGTCTGTAATGGCTATGAAAATAGAAAATTTGTCTGGAGACAGTCTGGACTTGTAAAAGGTTCTGTACTCTTCCATATTTGCAGATGTATAAAATCTTAAGATTATTTTTAGATGATTTGTTTATTATTGTATACATATCTCTATTATGTTCTCTACAACATCAAACATGGAAGAAATTCCTTTATTCTAGAATTTAGCTGGCCTTTCTAATGTTGAAATAATAACAAACTTCTCAACTATAACTGCTACTGAAGATTGTCCCCTAAAAGGCTAGGGAGGAGAGAGAGCTATGAAAATGAACAAAATGCCTCATTATTCTTTCTTTATCTCCGAAGTTTCTAGGTAACTTGAACTATCTGACACCTCCCTGTGTAGTCCTGAAAAACACACCATTAAATAGTAGACCTCATAGATGTGCATTCAGTTTTATATGTATTTAATCACCAGCTGATACTGATATAAGAAATGGTTGTTATTGCAGGGAGTGGAATATTTTGACTGAAGTAGAATTGGTTTTCTGTAGAATTGTTTTTCTAACTAACTTTAACTAAGCGGTATCCAAGTGGCAGTATTTTCGAAAGTTAGGCAGACACAAACCCTTCTTCTGATAGTATGTTTTTTTTAAATAGTGCTGTTCCCAGACAATACTTCTTCCTTATCTAAGAATGCAAGGTCGGACAGAGAACTGGCTTCAAAGCTCTAATGAGCAGAAAGTTGGCTGTTGTGAAGTTCATAATAAAATTAAGATTAGTCCTTGGAAAGTAGTAGAATGTGCATGAGATTGCTGGGAGAATTTATACACTTGCATCTAAGTTGGATGTATATTCTGTCCCAGCTCTTGTCTCGTTGCGCATGATTGATGGAAATCATTCCCTCACGCGCCCAGCACTGAAATAAAGGATGATTGCTTTCTAAAACTCCAAAACAAGTTTTAGGGCATTTATTTGCCATCATTTTCAGTATCAATACCAGTTTTAACTGCAGTGCATGAAGGTGATACAATACAGTTTACAAGATTGAACTAAGAAAAACATTTCTTACCACAATTATTGAGCTCTCTTTTCTTATACATGTATGAGTTAAAATATGTTGGAAAAGGGAATATTGGTGTAATCAGTCCTATGGGGTCTCCCATTTGGAGCATTTGCCAGTAGTCAATAGATGTTGGGATTCCCCTGCAGTCTCTCTAGTCAGTCGTGGCTTCTTTTAGTAGAGGGAAGATTTGCACGGGTAAGTGGGTAGTTTGAGTGCTAGTCTACTTGCAGATTTTGTTTAAGAGATGACTGTGTCTGCTCTGAAGCTCTGCAAGGGAGACAGCAGTTTCCTTCTCCCTACTCTGAGCACTCTTCCCTCATTATTACGAATTGTGTAGAATACAAAGGACACGCAAAATAAGGCATCTCATCTTGACACTGTTGTTTCCTCCTCTCCTGGCATTGTATTCACACCAGCTCTTACCATCCAGCATTGATGGCAGAATGTACTTTGGCTTGCATTTGTTTGTGGGACCTCCCTTCAGAGGACATTCAATGCAGGGAGAAGACTGAACAAAATCCAGATGGCCCTTTCTGCTTTAAGTTGTTCTGACCTCCCTCGAGACTCTGGCAACTGTTCTGTTCTGTTCTTCTTCTATGACTATGGAACTGAATGAGCATTTAGGCTTTTCCAAAGCTAGAGGAATTAGAGCAGTCTTAAAGTAGAAAATGGTATGAGAGCCACAGGGCTTGTGCTCAAGCCTTGTCCACCTGACACTCCATCCATGCATCATCCTGACACTGGAAGCTTCCCTGTCCTAAACTCATGTTGTGGGTTTCAGTTCACTGGGAGGATATTCTGAATGCGTTCTCTCGTTTTGCAGGAAGTACAGGAGAGATAATGAGCGTCGGTGGAAGAAATGGTCCCACATACCGCCTGAGGAAATCTTGCCTCTGGAGACCGGTGAGACAAGTCATGTTAGTTTGAAGGTAAGGGATGCACAGTGCCTGAAGCTGGGTCTTGAATTCTGTCTTGTAAAGACCATTGACGCTGGTGGGGTGTTGGCATGTTCTGACTACAATGCAGGCTATGGCTCTGGCAGAACAAAGATCTGTTAAAATGTTTTATTTTTCTTTAACTATCAGTTGCTGTATTGAAGAAAAAGAGATTGTTCCCCATCTATCACTCCCTAATACAATATTTCTGTTTCCCAAGAGTAAAGATCATTTTGTGATTGGGGAACAGGCTGGGTATTGATTTTCAGTCTCTCCGATGCCACCACTGCTGGAAATGAGTTCCCTGTTTTTTTTGTTATGCCTCTGTAGTACCCAAGAGCATAAAAGCAGCAGGCGGAGGCCCCAGCAGCCTTGGGAGTGGCATGGATGTCCCACACTTTCTGTGGCATGCAGTGGCACTCCCTAGAGAAGAGGCTTATGGTTCTGTATATGGCACACACTGATTTTACTTATCTTTCTCAACCTGCCAGGTGGGGAGTAGGTGATAATTGCAAGTTAATTATTCTTCTTTGTTCTCAGATTGATGAAGATAAGAGACGTGACACCACTCAGAGACTGCGCCAAGGCAAATATGACAAGAAGGTAACCTGACAGCAGTGTCCACACTCCCTTGGTTTAAGAGGTCTTCTTCTGGGAGGAGGTTGTTCCTCTCCAAAGAAAATTCGATCTCTCCTGACCTTGCAAAATGGCTTGATCTTATGGAAGGCATAAGCCCTTTATTCTCTGCCAAGTTCTTTACGTTTTGCTTACTGATGGAGAGGCAAAATGTTGGACTCCATGAACCCCCGACCTAGTCCAGAAGTGCAGAAGCTGAAACAGAGGGACCAAAAATCTGGTACATTTTGCTACTGAGATCAATAGATTAATGGAGGACAGGCCATTTACATGGCAATTCTTGTACTTTCAGTAGAGTTATCTGCCCCTGCCTAAAAGAGATACATTCACCCTGAGTTAATATTTGCACCATAGACCATTCTAAATAGTTTCTATCTACCTGGCACATCTTTTGAGGGAAATATAACTCTGTTACTTATTAGCTGAATAACTGAAACTCCAACAGTGAAGCAGTAGGCAGGTGTTTCTGAAGTATTTCTTTGTACAGAGATTTCTTGGAAAAGAAGGTTGAGTTGCCATTGTACTAAACCTATGATTTTTTCCCCACTGTTATTTTTTTCTTCAGGTGGTGATCCTAAAGGATCTCAAGAACAACGATGGCAATTTCTCAGAGAAGCAAAAAATAGAACTGAACAAGGTAACTGTTTCACATAGCAATTGGACACTGCAGGGTGGGATGGAGCCTATGAGTGAAGTCATTGCTTTCCACTGTCAACTCTGGTCCAAGATTGTGAGGTGGATGGGTAATGAATTCTTCAAAAAATATTGCTTGATGAACTTTCTCTTTGTGTGTGATCTCATCACCAACTCAGAGTCTGAATTGTATGCCAGTGAGGCTGAGGAAGAATGAAGTAATTCATGATCTGTCATATGGCCTTGCTAAATACATTTTTATAGCTGATGCTAAAAGACAATGCACTCTTTTTGCTCATATCATGCTAATTAATTACTAGCGAGATGTTGTAGTTAAATCTTATTACTGAATGCCAAGTGCAGATCTTTAAAATAAGTAACTCTGCTGACTTGTGCATACAGACTCTTCCAAAATGATAGATTAATTTGGCTGCAGTACTGCGTCTTTTCTGAATGAATAGTTTTCCTTTTTACACAACACAGCTATACTGTGAATTCAATAAGCTCTAAATATATCTTAAAGTAAACTACCATTTTCTATATAAATGGACAAAGTCCATAATATCATGCAACATCATTAAACTTTTATTTCTTGCTCATTTACTGATTGATTCACAGCATTCTGTCACTCATAATGGATATTCTGGTCAACTGGGAGGTTTTAGCAGAGAGCCAATAATGGAGACTATAGTGGGCTCTGGAATTAACTTGCAGTATCCAACCACAGCCACTCTTATCTCCCTAATCCAGAAGGCTCTGGAATGACAAATGTCTTCAAGTACTTTACTAAGTGCCTTAGTACACACTGGTTTAAAGGAAACTCATAAATCTTATCGAGGCCTGAGATAAAAAGCCACATCACACATGTATCCTTGACCTGTTTTTCTGTATTAACAATAATTGCTTTTAAAAATAGATGCAATGTTTCTGCTTTAGCTCCTACAGATTGATTATTACAACCTGACCAAGTTCTATGGCACTGTGAAGATAGACACCATGATCTTTGGGGTGATTGAATACTGCGAAAGAGGTTCTCTGCGGGTAAAGAATTTTGCAGGTCTCCTTCCACCCCCAAACTATCAAATTTCAGAGTAAGAACAAAGAAATCCCCATCTCTATGTTCCTGGCCCTCATGCAGCAGCCGTGTGCTGAGCAAGTGGTGGCAGGTTTCTGACTCCAAGTTCCCATTGCTTTGTTCTCTCTGGCCTTCCCAAGGTGCTGCTGCAGCTGCCATCAGTTTGGTGGTTCTGAGCAGCCAGAGGATGGGTGAGGTGCAAGCAAGAAAAAGTACAGGCAGAGCACTGCCCAGGCAAGAGCAACAGCCCATGTTTGTATTGTGTCCCCTATTAGAAACATAAAGGATAAAAAATTTCTTTCTTTTTCAGGCTGTGGCTGTTGTCTCTGTTGATGCCCGTGTGTGAAAGAATAGAGAAAAAGATGAATGCTATTTTAATCATAGAACCATAGAATGGTTTGGGTTGGAAGGGACCTTAAAGATCATCCAGTTACAACCTCCCTGCCATGGGCAGGGACACCTCCCACAAGATCAGGTTGCTCAAAGCTTCATCCAACCTGGCCTTGAACACTTCCAGGGATGGGGCATCCACAGCTTCCCTGGGCAACCTGGTCCAGTGCCTCACCACCCTCATAGTAAAAAATATCTTATCAAAATCTCCCCTCTTTCAGCTTAAAACCAGGACCACTCCTCTTATCCCTGCACTCCCTGATAAAGGGCCCCTTCCCATCTTTCCTGTAGGCCCCCTTTAATAAGGATCAAACAGTTTGAGGTTGGGATATGGCAAATCCTCTGTTGTAAACAACAACAGTCCTTCATTTATGTTTATAAAAAGAAGTGGTGAACTGATGCCTGGCAGGAGTTATGGAAAGACTTGTAGTTTATTACCAATATCATTTCGGTGCTAATCATGAAGTAACGATTGCATCAGCTCTTCTGCAGACATACATTGTCTCTGCCTCTGAGTTCATGCCAAGACTCTCATCAGTAGCAGTGATCTCTGGAACAAACTCACAGCATGGCAGCAAAATAATAGCTCTATCTCTAGTTCTTTTCTTGTAAACTGGCATACTCATGGAAGTTTACTTTTAGCAACAGAAATCGTTGTGGATTTGAGAACTGTAAATGACTGGCACTTCACAATAAAGGAACAGTCTACTTTGAACTGCTAAGGCCATGAATAAATTGATAGGAAATATGCTGTGAGCACAAACCACAGAAAACCATTTTCCTTCCTCTTGCACACCTTACCTTGCTTTATTAAAGACTCAGCTTTAAAAGCAAATTCACTGTTTAACTAAAGAAAAACATCTTTTTTTGAGTTCTCAGTTTTCTGGCTCCGTGTAAACCTAAAATATGTTATTTTTCATATTCCCTGTTTTCTGAGTCAACTCCTGCTCTAGTCCATGTGCTCCCTGTAAATAATGAAAGGCTACCTCTTTCAGTCACTAGTTGAAGGGCCATGTAATTTAGATAGTCATACTTCATATTCTCTCTTTTTCCTGGTGCAGTTTAGAGCCACTCTTTTTTTTTTTCTCTTCACAGGATGTTTTAAACGATAAAATCTCCTACCCGGATGGCACATTCATGGACTGGGAATTTAAAATCTCTGTCATGTATGATATTGCCAAGGTAAGTGGTCTTCTGACAGTGCAATGTTAATCAGCCTGTCCTGTTGTGCAAAATGGATCCCTGGGAGAAGGGCAGCTCTCAGAGTTTTCTCCTTTCCTTGCTAGAGGATATACACCTTTCTACTCTTTTCCGCTCTGAATACAGTGTGTGAGGTAGGAGGAGCCAGTGGCTCTCAAACTGAAGGGGGAAATGGGAGCCAGAGCTGACTTTGTGCTATTTATAAATAAACAAATAAAGTACATCCCAAAGAAATGTGACCCAAAGATCCGAGGGTAATCTGTTGACCAGTGGCTCTGATTAGTAGGGCCTGTGCAGTCACAAGACTTGCAAAACACACTGCTCTCTGGCATGTAAAGGAAAACTGTGGTTTTCCAAAATGATAAAATTATTCCAATTTTTATCCAGAGATAGGATATATTTTTCTGAATAAACTGTTTATTTTGCATCCTGATTTTCTCACTCACTAGAGTGAGAAACTAGAGCTATCCATTTCGGGCAGTTTGAGAAGGAAGAAATTAATCCTGTGCAGAAACTAAGACTGGTTTTCAGTAGCTTTGAACAGATCTTTATGTTTTAGGTCTCTGTGGTAGAAAGACTCAAAATGGACAGTAAAGTAAATTCTATTCTACATTAGCGACTTGTATCTGTTCAGTTGGGAGTTAAGGGACATTTACAATTCACAGGTATAATAATTCATTTTACCTCTGTGGGTAATGTAGAGAATTACCTCTGCCTTTTTTTGCTGGTGCTCAGATGTTCTCCTCTTCCTATTGCTGGTTTGCAGTTGGACAGTCCTCCCATTTCCCTACATGCAAGAGTTCAGATTTGGTCTCCACGATGAATGACTCTACTGTGTCTGTTCTTAAGAGATATTCAAAATCTTGCTCTTTAATAAAGCCCCCTTAATCCAAATCGTCACAGTTTGTTGGCCTTGTTAATGACTTTCAAGTTCAGCTAATATTCAAAATTAAGTTTCATTTTAAATAGCAGCAATGGAGTTTCCCTTCCTCCTTAGAGTATGTAAAAAAACCCCAATATTTTTTAACCCTTTGCAGTTCACTTTTTAAAATTCCCTAAGAAAATAGATATTAGAACTGATTCTGTTTGAGAGAAGGAGAAAAAAATCCCAGTCCCTCTGAAGGGAGCAACCAAATTCCCGGTGACTTCACTGGTACTGGGACTTCACAACTAGTCATTCACTGCAGTGTTGGTAAATGGGGATGGGACATGAAGTCTGAGAATGGGTGTGCCCTGCATCTGTTCTGCGGAATGACTCCTGAGCATTATTAGCCATATTATTAGTGATAGTTCACAAAATCTTCCTGAAAACTTCGATGTCCCTGGGAATATCAGGAAACTTACTGTCATTTGGATGACCTGCCAGCCTCTCCAATTCCTTAACCTGATGCTGTGTTAGAGCCTCTGGCACCTAGACATTTCCATTACCTTCTGTATTGCTTTTCCCAAACCACAGCTTCCCGACCTCCAGGCACCCTGTCTATTTTTACTTGAATGTCTTCTTGCTTTACGTAAGTCACTTCATAGCCCTTTGGCTCCAGTGCCTCTTACCTTAACATCTGCCCTTTTCAAGACCAACCCCAGCTCTCCAGGCTTTTAAAATCCCTGTAACCAGCTCCTGCAGTTCCTTTGCCTTCCTTTTGATATGCTGCTCCCTCTCCACACCACCACTTTCCTACACTTCACTTTTACCCTTGACCAAACAGTCCACTTACTCTTCGTCTGGCGCAGAAACTGGTGCATTAGTGTTTCTGAACAGAGGATGTTGTATAATTTCTGCTCCTTAGTACAGTTAGCCAAGCAGTGACTATTCCTAAAACATCCCCATGCCCACTAAAGGAGATGGGCTAGGCAAAGATGATGCCTTAAATCTGCTCCATTTTCTTCCCCCACTGCAGCCTTTTGTTTTTCTTTTCTGTCTTTGCTTGTCTCTAGGTCTGATGGCACCATCTGTAGCTACGTGGATTTGGTTGCATGCGACCAAAGAGCTCTGACGAAAGCTCTGCTAAGAAGGAATTGCAGCAATCAAGCCTTGCAGTTATTAGTGCATACACTCCAACACTTTATTAAATAAGGGGCTGCTGCAGGATGTTGTGCAAGGGATTGTAATATTCTTGCACTGTGTCAGGAAAAGGGTCAGAGCTAATGCTTCAGAGCTTCGGAGCAGAGGTTACAAGAATGCCTTAAGGATTTATGAGTACTGCACTGAGAGCCATTCATTTTGAAAATCACATAGTGGGTTCTTAATAGGTTCTATGTTTTCGGGTAGGTGCATAGGATAGTCAGATGGAAAGAGAAAAAATTTATCAGGCACATCTATAAGACTTCTGCCTCCAGAAGCTGTTAACAAGAAAGCCTTAGCATAAGGAAACCAAAATTACCTTTGCCTGCAATTGATCTTGAAACTGATTAGGAATTCTACTGTAGCAATAAGTATATTTCCTGGCTGATGAAAACAGGTGCTGGAAGAAGGCACAGCTGGAGGAAATATGACCAAAAAGCAAGCAAAACATCCTGGATAGATTCATCAGGGCTGCATGATAAAAGCTGTTTAATCAAGAAATGCGTTCCTTGGATATAGCGTGCACGCAGTCTCTGTACATTTTGGCCTGGTCTAGATAGGTCCAGGATAACCAGTCCAACAACATTCTCCAGAGACTGCATCTCTTGCAGGCTGCTTGTGTCTCAGATATACGTCTACTGTGCCCAAAACTTAGCTCATATCTCAGTGATCTCTTATAGCATTTGCTGATTCATTCTCAAATACAGGTACTAAAGGAGAAAAAAACCAGCATATCATCCAGTGTATTCATGACCACATGAGCTACGTAACCCTGATTGAAATTTATCTACCACTCATCACACAAGAGCATGAGCTACATCCGTACGAGTCTAAGTGGAAGACCATTCAGAGAAGAAACTAAACAGACCTGATGTATCTTTTCTGGCTTCCACAGAATATAGATTGTGCTCCATATACTGAGCTACAGAAGAGAGGGCTATATAAAGAAAAACAACCAGCAGTAGGCTATAAGTAAGTGTAAGCTTAAGAAGTTCAAAAGAGAGAGATGAAACAGAATAAATAGCAAGAGGGTGCAAATTAGAGTACCTACACCCTTCTTCAGTTTACACCCACTTACTAACTGATGTTCTTTTCTTGCTATGCCTCAGTGCTGGCCCTTTCTCACGTATTGCACAGTGTCTAAGACTGAATGAGATAAATTCAGAAGTGATGAGTTAAAAGAGGGAAACTACACACCTTTGTACGTATGTGCGTGTTGTGAGTCAAGAGTCTGAATCTCAGGAAATATAGCTGAAACTTCATTGGCCAGTCCTAATGGTGCCCACTTCTGAGTTTAGCTCATGGATAGCTGCTATGTATCTACTAGTAGAGAGAAAACCATGATCAGTCAGGTCAGAAAAGACCCTTATGATTATCTAATCTCGTCCCCTGCTTTATAAAAGTCTTAGTACATCATCTAACACTCTCAGCATTAACACCTTTTTTAGTCCTCTGCTTTGCAGAAGAGGATCTGCTGCAAGGTTTCTGAATGAAGTCTCTGGGGTATGGTAATCTTCAAAGATGATACAGGCATAAAGAGCAATTCCTCTCACAACTATGGTGTCTGTTGGATGAACTTGTAGTTGGAAGCATTTTTTTGTGTGACATTCCAACAAATTTGTACTAAACTTAACAAAAAAGCATTTGTTGCAAGTGAAATTAAAACTTCTGTGGGAGGAAATAACTTTTTCTAATTGCTTAATTGCATTTTAATTTTATCAAAATCCAAGATGCTACGTCAGACTTTTGTTAACTAAAAGGAAGGATGGTTTTCCATGATATGATCCTTCTAATGATCCATCTCCTCATTTCTTAACACTAATTGTCCCTGTCATCTTGGAAAGTTCCGTCTGTAAAATAGTACTTGTTTCCCTCCGTGACATGGGGTTGGGATTTCGGTATATCCATTTCTGACAAAGGCCATTTCATTACTTGGAGAGGTATTACACCATTCCCAGTGAGTCTGGTGCCAGTTGGGTGTCTCACCTGTAGTCTTGTTTTCTTCCTCTTTTATTATTAACCACAGGGGATGTCCTACCTGCACTCAAGCAAAACTGAAGTCCATGGTCGACTCAAATCCACAAACTGTGTAGTAGACAACCGCATGGTAGTGAAGATCACTGATTTTGGCTGTAATTCAATTCTGCCTCCAAGGAAAGGTAAAAACAGCACCCAATTGGACGTCCCTTCATGGTTTCCATTCCAATGGGATTTTCTTATATTCATAGTCCAGTTCCCTAATTGCATCTTGTACATAGTACAAAGCATACAATATGATACAATAGGATACAAGACAATTTTGTTTCATGTAGCAGCCGTCATAAAAATGATACCTGAAAACACTGTCTTAACTTAAATTTTAACACAATGAAAGAGAATTATTAGCAGGAAGAGAAAAAAAATAGGCAGTGTAAGTGAGAAGGAAAGGAAAAATGAATTTTTAACTTATAGTTTACAAAACAGATTTTACATGTGGCTGAGATGCAAGAAACTTTTCCAGCATCCAAAGCCTTCA
The DNA here is from genome assembly GCA_033556795.1 of Tapera naevia. NCBI lineage: Eukaryota > Metazoa > Chordata > Aves > Cuculiformes > Neomorphidae > Tapera > Tapera naevia. The sequence goes on from JAUMJJ010000059.1 coordinate 585,903, forward strand.
TGCAAACAGCTCTCTTCAGCAGTAATGCTGAAATTATGTGACGAAAAAAAGGAGTTAAGTACCACATGATCTTGTCATTAATCAGATACATGTGATACCACAGTGCTCCGTGATTTGATTTAAACATTAACAGTTGTCATTCTGATATTTATTAAAACAATCTGTAATGATATGCAACAATAATCTTAATGTTTCTTATTCCTTTGTCAGGAATCTAGCAATATGTGTTAAATCAGATCAAAATAATTTTAACAGATTTCTTTACATTTTCTATTCATCTGATATTCATAGGATATTTCTGTAAAATAGAGCACTCCTTTCTACTCATCTTTTCCTTCTTACTTGATATTGAGTGAAAAGATGAGTCCATCTGAAATGTCATCTAAAACTGTGTAGTAGAGCTTGGGGTATAACAAGCACAGCACCATGCCAGAACTGTAGTATAAGAGCTGAGAAGAAACTGTCACTGCCACTGGGTTGAGAGAAAATTTTTACATTCAGACACAAACATGCTCAATAAATAGCAATGAGAACATAAAAAAAAAGAGTAAGAAAAGTGCACTGACTGTAAATGTTCTTCATTTTACAAGTTTCATATTTAAATTTATGTTATTATTACATTGTAATGTATTTCTCTTCTTTCAGTACTCATAAGATAAATTCTTCAACAAGAAACTTAAAAATTTCTGGCTACTAGATCTCTTTCTTTGAAAAAAATCTTACTGTTTCACAAGAAATCTACAGATCTACAGAATCCATTGTGGCTGGATTCTACAGCCTGATATCATAAGACTGTGTTCAGGGACACTATGTTCCAATGGGTGTTATGATACAACACCAGTATATCAAAACAAACTGTCATACCATGGCAGCATTCTGATTTTGAGGTACAATGGTGCCTGTTGCACTAGAAATACAGATGAATAATTTCAGTATGTGGTTATGAGCAGGTCCTATTTTGTCAGGCTCAAAAGTACTTGAGAATTATTTCAAGAGACTCATGATGTCAAGGCCACGGGGAAATACTATGGTTTTTATTTTTGACATCTTGTGCAGCAAACTGCATGCATCTAGCACAATAATTTATGTCTTAGTTTTTTTATTTATAGCACTGGCATTCTTTAGCCTTATACTAATGCACAGGCTGTTTCTAAGAAGCCTGTGAAAGGTAGTTAAGAATATCAAGTTCGTTGCCAATAATCACAACTTTTCTGGAGATGTGAGGGTCTGCAACTACAGAGGAAAACAGCAGTGTCAGCAAATCCCAGACAATTGAAAACTACCACATCAGGATTTATCTAACTTGTATTGATGTCAATTTCTCAAGAAACAGTGCTAAAATAGGAAATAAACACTACCTATGGGCTCTGGGTTTGATATGGAAAGAGTAAAAGGAAATATTGCTATAGTCAGTGGATGCTCTCAGAAGGTTCACCATTTTTCAATTACTTACCTCCCTTCTCTGGATCTGCAGACCTGTGGACAGCTCCTGAGCATCTCCGTCATGCTGACGTATCTCAGAAAGGTGACGTATACAGCTACGGTATCATTGCCCAAGAAATCATCCTGCGCAAGGAGACTTTCTACACCAGACACTGCTGGGACAACAAAGGTAAATCCACAAATCTCTCCTCTTTTGCCGTCTTCTGGGATGGTGTAGCTGTAACTGCCCATTCTCCACATTTTGTAAAAGGCGCTGTCTCTGACCACTGCTTGAACTGCTGCTGCTTTCACTGTGTGAGGAATGAAGATCCTGTTCAAAAGGTCTCGCTGTGGGGGCAAGTGTTCTTATTCTTTCTGTAAATAAAGTTTCTTGCACTTTCTCCTCCCTCCTCAGCTTGTCCACAGCATTGCAGAAGTTAACATAGTACAATGCTATCCAGTCTTACTGTAACATTTAAAGGCCGCAAAGCTTTTTCTGAGTTGTGGACTACCTATTATAGTTCACTCATATTAGGCATTGTAAATCAGCAATGTCAATACAGAACAACAAAAACTCAGCAGCATGACAAAGGAACAGCTGGCATTTTGGACCTTATTCAAGCCTGTTAGAATCAACTTTAGTCATTTAAGTTCTATCAGAACTCCTCCTGTAGTGCATCCATTAAACCCCATCTTCTGCATTTTTTGACATTGTTTTTGAGTGACTAACAGCACAGTCAGTTCCAGTTCCCAGAATCCAGGCATTATTATATATTAGAACTGGCATAAGAGCGTGTGTGGGTTTGGGGTTTTCCTAGTGACAGTTACCAACAACAAGTTCAAACTCTGCCTTTACCTCTGAGTCATTCTGATAGATCCGCCTCACATTTGTTAAAACATCTAGAGAAGCAGCTGTACAGCCTAATAGCTCTTTTCCTGAGTTACATTTGAAAATAACTTCTGGGGTATATTCATCATCCTTTGTTATCATAGATCTATGTTCTATCTGGGAAAGCACAGTATTTTGCATCACCAACTTTAATATAAATTTACATTTACATTTAATATAAATGTAGACATAAAAGAGATTAGAAATGCTTGTTCCCCTTCAAGCAAACTCTTCAGAACTCTATGCTTAAGATAAGGTAGAGAAAATAAAAGTCTTTCTATTCCTTTTTCTTAGGAAGAGGCGGACACAATCCTCATGAATGCAATTACTTCACAAATATTGCCAAAGTAGGTGGAGAAAGGAAACAGCAATGTTCATTTTGACTTGCAAATCAAATCCATAACAAATGACATTCTTTTAACTGTTGTTTCAGCAGTTACAGTCTTTTTGTGTTATGTTAATGGTTGTTAAGTTAGCCTTAGACACAGTTTCTGGGCTCTTCTGAGATGTGGTGGTATCCTCACTGCTCCGTGTTTGACCCTGGCTGTCATAGTTACAATCTGGTTCCTTGTTCTAACTTTGATCTGTTTCTGCATTTGATCATTTTAGAAATAGCACTAGGTTAATCCATCCAACTGAGAGAATTTTTAGCACCTCTAGGTGCTGTTGCTGGAGATGGTCGCACATATCAGCATGTGCAGTTAAGACAGCAATAAACTTACTTGGCCTGAAGCCTGTTTGACAAGTCTGGATTCACTGTGACTTAAAAAAAAATCTCCTTTGTAACTTTCAGTTGAAATATGAAGTTTTCCTTTCAGTGAGGAGATTGGTCTCTCCTCAAAGCTTTTTCCTTAAAAACAGGAGTAGATGTCTAAGATATATATTACTAATCTAATGGCTTCTGATATTATTCTTGATTTTTGATTATGCAATTTGAGTAAATGCTTTCAAATTGGTTTCAGCAGTTCATCAAATTTAATGTAACAGGAAGGAATGACTGCTATTATATATTGCTGAAGTGGCTTCTCATTTAAATGTCTAGATTCATTCATTAGCCAAGACGAGGCAGTAAGAGGGCAGGATATATTCATTCAAACTCCTTTGAATTTTGTTTGTGGCATCATCTAACTTTGGAAGAGAGTAACTCAAACTTGGGTAAAATTAATTTACAAATATCTAAGACAAAAAGAGGAAAAAGAATACCAAATTAGAGTCAATGGTAGTGGGCAAAGTAACGTCCCTGGTGCATGTTACATTCACCTGTTTTTGAAGCATCCTGTGGAAAGTCTTTCAATGGCTAGGCTGTCAGAAGTTAATCTCTGCAAGTTGGAAGACATGATATTGATATTTCAGGACAACTGATGTAAGAGCTTCTCCAGAACTTCATTGACAGCAGCAAAGACTGTGTTCAGAGTTTAAGAGAATTGTTTAAAAACCCCTGTACCTAGCCTCCATCCACCAACTTACGAAAATTAAACTCAACTTCCAGCTACTCAGTGAGCCAATTTTCTCAACCTGCAAATATGTATCAATCAACTTAACATGCAATAATATTGCTACTAATGAGAGAAAAGATGTTCCACAAAGGCAGTGGGCACACAGAACTGGTTTCATAATGTATAGAATTAACTAGGCCATAGTCCTCTTCACTGACTTCTCTGTGAGACAGCTGTTAGGCTAGCTGGTTGCTCCATTCATTCACTGCTCAAGATTGTGATGTTTCGTCACCTACAAATGCTCAATTCAAGCTGTCTCCTTGTTCCTCTACTTTCTGCCACCAGCTAATTGCAGCGTTGCTAACAGTTGCTGTTACTTCCGCTCTCAGGTGTCTGTGCCGCATGGAAATCCAGCACATTCCTCTTGCATAAACAAGACTTACACTTCTGTCTCTTAGGCCACAAAAGACTTTTTAACAGTTTCTCCACTCCATAGCATTTGGGAGACTCAAGTCTTCTTCTCTAGTTTGTAATTTCTGCACCACAAAGCTGGAAGCTACTGCATCTTCTTAGGGTGAGCGTGCACACTGGGCATACTTAGGCATCCCCAGATGGTCTAGACTTGCACATACCATCGTGATTACAAACCTTCCTCACCTTATTATATGCTTCATTCAGTAAAATTGTCTCCCAAATATAATCGGGCCTATAATAATAAATAATACTAAATAATAATAATAATAATAAATAATAGTATTAAATGTGTTTCATGCTTGTTCACAGATCCCTTTCAGTTTATTTTCTCTGCCTGAGAAGTAAAAAATTGCTTCTCCTTTTTAACTCCCTCCCTTCCTCTGGAGGTCTGGAGAAGGACAGAGAGAGATATTTTTGATTTATGTCTCACTGTGCTTAAATTGAGTTGTGCAAATGCAACCTGCATGCTGATATGTTCAGAATCCAAATAACTTTCATAGAATGGATTTAACGAATAAGAGTACAAATGAGCTAACAAATGCAGTGTTTTTAAACCGTATACATATATAGAGTAGTTTTAAGGAAGCTGAGCATATGCAGGAAGATTTGGACAGCTCTGATGAGAACTGCATAAGTCTACACTTTTGATCAAGTCGCAAAGGGCTTTTCACATTGTTTTTTACTATAGCCATACTTCTTGATGAGAGGCACACTAATAATGCCTAATGTTCATTTGGAAAGATGCCATAACCATGTCTACCGTGACCAATAAATGTACTCATGTACATTCCTTTTCATTTTACTTTCAAGGGCCTTCAAACCAGTCTGTTTTGATCTTGTGCCATATATTTAGAAAAGCTCCAAAGCTGCAATTCATATCAAAATGAAGGAACTGTCTCAAGGCTTCTATTTGTACAGTAACTCATAAAATCATAGGACGCTATTCACAAGGAATGTTCTTTTCATGTTTTTCTGTTTAAAACTTTGCATCTTTTTCCTCTGTTAGAGAAACTTTACAGAGTGGAGAATGGCAAAGGAGTGAAGCCTTTCCGACCAGACCTGTCCTTGGAAACAGTGGGAGAAAGAGAGATGGAAGTAAGCTAATAATTAACTAAACCATTTTCTGTGTGAAGGGTGGAAGTTCTGGCCAAACTAGAGCTCATGATCATGAGAGGATGAAAGCTATGCACATTTTATGAAATAATGTCCTAACCTCATGGGAAAAAACATTATTCTATAGTGAAATGGAATACAACTAATGAAAAATATTTTACTGGAAAGAAATGAATGCTTACATGGTGCCACTCTTCTGACCTATTTTAGATATCTTTAAGATAGGACAAATCACATCTCAACTATACCTCTCTCCACTGATTATATAGCCCCTAAGGCTTCTTGCTCAGATGAAAATATCTGTATTGTAGACATTTACATATTCAGCAGTGAACCCCATTCTTTTTGGCTGAATCACTGGTTTCAAAAAAATCCCAAACTCAGGATACTAGAAATATAATTACCACAGCATTTACTTCCACGTCAATAACTGTATCTGGCACCAGATGCATTTACTTGCCTTTCATTTGTGTGCTGCAAGTTGAAGTTAAGATTATGTCACTTGTCACCTCAGAGTTAAGTTTAAGATACTTGCAATGAGTGTTCTAACCATAGATTCAAAACAGTTAGTCACACATTTTAATGTGTTGCTGTTCAAGAGTAACCGGAAATTCCCCAATGAGCTAGTGCTGTTTAGTACCATTATTCTTCTATATCCATTATTCAAGTGGACTTTCCTTAAATTCTTGATTGAAGGTATATACACTAGTGAAGAGCTGCTGGGAGGAAGATCCAGAGAAAAGGCCTGACTTCAAGAAAATTGAGAGTACGCTGGCTAAAATATTCAGGTGAGCAGTAGGGACTCTATTTTTTTTTAAGATGCTCCAAACTCCTTCTAAGTGTTAGAAACTCATATTTTTAAGCATGTGAGCTGGCACAATTATGATTCAGTCAGTGGAAAAACTGTTTGTCTTCACTTAGAGCCTCTTTTATTCTTTGGCAGAAAAGTAGGTGAGCACGTGCATATGCATACGTACATGCGTGTACATGAGCATTTACTCACATATTAGCTGAGTGAGTGTAAGACGATCGCCATACCTCAGACTGGTACATTGTGAAAGTAGCAACCTGGATAATTAGAGATTTAAACCACTCAAGTAATTCACCCCCTGTCTCCAGTCAAGAGTTGGGCAGTGACTCATGTTGTCAAAGTTTCGGGAAATGCATGCACATAAATGTTTGGAGGATAATTAGAAAGTTTGGACAAGCTGGGTTGTGCCATAAATGAATTCAGATGGACCCAAATTAAGCTGAGTAGAAGTGTTGGGCTGTAACTCACCAGAAGTATTAATTACAGAGTTTTGGTGGTATAAAGTTGTGGGATAATAAAGGTCATAACTGGATAAAACCTGTGAGGTTATCCAGGTCTCTCACATGGCAATGCTGCATTGTTCCTACAGAGTTTGGTCTGAATTAATGTGTTCGATGTCCAAACAGTGAGTTTTTAATTGCTTTGCCAAGTAAATTGCTCCCTAGCTCCCTAGTTTTTAAAGCTCTTCTCATCAACAAAACCCAACAGTACTCGCATCATTTTATACTTTACATGGGAAGAAATACAACTGCACTTTGCATAACTTAATGTATCAATTAAATACTCTTACTGCAGTTGAATAGAGAGATGCCCTAGTTCAACTCCTAAGCCTCCATCCTACAAACCAAAGAGGCTGCCACTTGCCACACGCAACACGGTGTTCTCCTCATGGGGAGTCTAAGATGGTGCATCCCTGACATAACAATTTGTTTCAAGGAAGAGTGTTTTTGAAGTCCAGTTGGGTACAATACTAATCTGACTCTTCTGGTCAGCCTGGCCTCATCTACTTTCAGACTCCTTTGGCGAGTGCAGGCTGTCCAAACAAACAAGGGTTATGAGTGACTTCTGTTACCATACATCTGCTTCCAGGAGTTAGTAGGCTGGAGTCTGCAGGATCTTGTGAGCAAAACTAGCTCAGGAGTTGCTAATTGTTCTATTGAACTGTTGTGTCTTCTACACAGGCAGTCCCAAATTGTCTTAACCCTTCAGGTTAAAGACCCTATCTAAACGTTGCATGCAGTTTTGTACCTATTATCTTTAACTTCTTCTCAGGGTGCAAGCTTGTCTGTTACTTTTTACAAATGAATGTTCATGGATTACCCAAAGTAGCCAGGAGTTGATGAGCAAGGCTAGGTGATTTAAGGGTGTTTTAAGAATTACCAGCTCTAAGTGACAAGTGTAGATCACAGACTTTCAATTCATACACATAAGCCCTCTGTACAAGAAAAAGAAAGACGCATGTCAGGCACTTTGAATTCTAACTACATGTAAGTCAAATACTGAAGAAGTTTCGTTGCTCCTTTTTTGCCTCTTTTTTTGTGTCTCTCACCAAAGTACTTCCATTTTGTAAGTCTGTTGTGTATTAATTAGCTCGTGTGTATTTCTGTTATTCTCAGTAACTACCATGGCCAGGGCAATGAAAGCTACATGGATACCCTTATCCGACGTCTACAGCTATATTCCCGGAACTTGGAGCACCTGGTGGAGGAAAGGACAGAGCTATACAAAGCAGAGCGAGACAGAGCAGATAGGCTTAATTTCATGTTACTTCCAAGGTAACTGACCAGGAGGATGTTCACTGCCATTTTGTTTACATGTATCACCTGATTTTTGGGGAGTCGGGGTTAGGATTAATGCTAACCTTCTATTTCTTTCCCCTCTAAACTGATTCTGCTGTGGAGGAAAGAAGATGATGCTCTTCTTGAGATCTTCACCATATGGTGGAGTTTCATGCCAAGATGTTACTAAGACCCTTTTGTTATCTTCCTCAACCTCTCTTCACACACAGTATCTCACCCTTTCCAGCACAAACCTCTTTCTCACTGCCTTCCTGGGAACACATAGATGAACAGTGATCCCACATCACAGAGCTCTGGTCTGCTCCAGCACCTTGCTAGGTAGAAGGAGTGGCTGAGCTGGAGAGCACGAGTGCAGTCCAGGTTCAGGCTGGGGTTTAGCAGTGCGACTGAGTGGCTGAGGTTGAGTGGGCTAGACCGGGCTAGATGGATGCTTCAGAGTATGGTATAAGACAAGTATTATTGGTACTATAATATTGGTAATGCCAGTAATTTTGGTATTGCTTAACTTTGGAAGAGTAAAACTATCCTAGCATGTCGTTACTAGTTTCAAAGGGATTTAAGTAGTCAGGGTATTGATTTTATGACTCAAAAAACAAATGTGTGTGTGTATAATCCAGTTTTGGGGAAAATTTGAAATTATCTGATTGTGTAGATCGTGCAAAAAGGAACTCATTTCCTTCCTCTCTTTGTTGTTCCTACAACTCTATTATTGTCTCATTGTAAATGGAACATAGGACTATGCAATACCTATAATTTTCTGGGTCTCTTTCAGTTATTCTCTTCTAGTACCTCCCCTAGAAACAGATATCTTCCTGGATTTAGAAATGCAAGAAAGTGAAGATCCCTCTGAATAGATATTGACTGTCATGGTATAGAATTTTTGTTCCATAAAATTATCAGACTATGATATCTCATTTGAAATCAGGGTGAAGTGATGCAATTATCAGAAATTACTTCTGTGCTGGGGAAACAGAAAAATATGTCTGTTCTTACTTATTGTATGAGTAGGATGTAGGTCTATGTGTCAGAAGTTTCAGAATTTGTTTTGAATTCGACTCAATACTCCTATTTCTGAGTTTAGCAAAGAGGCTCAGTTTCCCGTACCTCAGTTTCCTTATGGGTATTAACACACTTGGATTTTGTAAGGCTGTGTGTATTAATTAACATTAGTAAGTGCTTCGAGGTCCTTGGTTGAAAGTCATTACAGCATCTAAAATGTGATTACAGTGGCAGTTTTCAGCAAACTATTTGATGTTTCCTACACAGAAAGAAATTATGTGGTTGTGTTGCATGAAAAAATACCTTTAATATTAACCAGAGACTACTCATCTGCCTTCTTGCCTTCTCTGTTTCCACAGGCCAGTAGTAAAGTCTTTGAAGGAGACTGGCCTGGTGGAGCCAGAGCTCTTTGAAGAAGTTACAATCTACTTCAGTGACATTGTTGGCTTCACCACACTCTGCAAATACAGCACCCCTATGGAGGTGGTAGATATGCTGAATGATATCTACAAGAACTTTGACCACATCCTGGACCATCATGATGTTTACAAGGTGATTAGCTCCAAATTTTTTTGTTAACCATGGGACACACAAATCAAATTGGATAATGTAATGGATTTGGGAATCTGCCTTCTAAACAAAGACAAAAGAGAAAAAACTAGGTCAAGCTTATGTCATTCCAATATGCTTTCAATGTGCCAGATTATATCAAATTTTCTGTACTCGATGGTCACCGATTCAATAACTGTAATGCTGGGTACAGTTATTAACACTCATACACCAGCAAGGTGTCCGCTACATTAAACTAATCAATCCTGCTGTCGAGGGAAGAAAAGTTTAATCACCAACAAGAAGATCTTATAAAACCTTTCTGCTTTTAACTAAAGATGTATTTTGATATATCTGCAGGTAGTAAGTTCTAGGCTTTTTTCCACAGGTGGAGACCATTGGTGATGCTTACATGGTGGTGAGTGGTTTACCAAATAGGAATGGCAACAGACATGCAGTCGACATCTCCATGATGGCTCTGGACATCCTCAGCTTCATGGGATCTTTCGAACTGAGACATCTGCCGGGTCTGCCTGTTTGGATTCGCATTGGAATTCACTCTGGTACACAGTACTCCTAGATCAACAATGGCAATCTCGTTGCCCTGTTTTTGAACTCTGTAGAAGATCTGGTAGTACATCTTACACAACTGCTCTCCTTATGAAGAATCAGGTTGAAAACAATGTACCTGGAGGTAGAGCAACAGAAGCAAATAAGCTACTTGTTTGCTCTCCTGTAGTGAAATAGCCCATACCCATTCATTCATAGCTTAAGTCAGTTGCTGGGAAGAGCAACTGCTATCGTTCCTGGTATGATTAAGCCAGTTGTACCAAATAAGCCTTCACAGATCAATCCTTCCTGACCAAAATGGAGATTAGCCATGGCCAGTTATTCTTGTCTAGCCACAAAAGGCAGGACTGTATTTTATGTTTTTGGAGGCAAAAGTTTTGACAAGCTGATGTGGGAATTCAAGCTCTAATTAATCCTTAAAAGGAGAGATACCTCCCAAGTACTCTGGGAAATTATATCTTTTCCTTTTTGTTTGTTTCAACAACCACCTGAACACCAGCTGCCAGGGAAGGAATTTATCAGTAGAAAGGGGAAACCCTTTGAGGCACTACTATGCACCCCTCCATAACAAAGCTTATTTTCTTTTTCTCTTGCTTATAAAACTAGTAGTTAATAACTCTTACTTTTTTTCTGCACAAAAATTGTGTTTTAATACAATTAACACTGTGCAAACATGTCCTTATTATGCTTTTATTGGATTACAAGATGAACAAAGCTAGGCTTGGTTTGGAGTGGAAGGGGAGAGCACCAGAATTTTTGGGAAGTGAGGTGAGGAACACAAAGCTCCAGTAGGTACTGCACCATTCTGCACACCTTTCAAACAAATAGGGTCTTCATCCACATTTTTTTAATTCTCTGCATCCCATTTCCAGGTCCATGTGCCGCTGGTGTGGTTGGAATAAAAATGCCTCGTTACTGTTTGTTTGGAGATACAGTGAACACAGCTTCGCGGATGGAATCCACAGGCTTGCGTAAGGATTTAATTTTATCTGCCAGTGTAACAGGACCAAAGGCTATTGGTCAATTTGTGACCAAAGTGTCTGTTTTCAGCTGAGAACAACTCACTATCAGTTTGCAGAAGTTCTAAAGATTAAGAAGCCCTATTTGTTTTGATTACCAATTGTTTAACTGTCCTGCTGGGCAATGAAGAATTACTGCTTGTTCATGCTAACAGGGATTACATAGGCTCGTTCACTGGCTGAGATCCTCTGGAAGATATGATACTTATGTGCCTGGGATTTAATTTTGCTCTATGAATGGTGGATTTTAGTTTGACCCAGAACTGTAGTACAGCTCTGTTGTATAAATAAGCTGACTGTGTGTTTTAAGTTTAAGCAATTATGTCTTCAGCTTCACCATTAGGGAACTGTGCCAAGAGCCAGTTTGTCTTCCTTCTGCCCAGTGTCTTCACATGACTGTTCCCTATATAGGACACTCCCAATTATTCGTTTCCCTTTTGGCATCTAACTACAACAGATACTACAGCCATCTGTATTTCAGATCAACAGCTGTACCAGCTCTTCTTCCATAGATACAATGTTATCTAGTGGAGTCAGATTATTCATACAGCAGTGCAATTCATTCTCATTTAATTTATTTTGATAATAACTGGAGGAGCTTCTGCTATAGCACCAGTTTTCACATATACTCAATATGATTATATGTGATACACTTCCAGATTAAGCTGTTGTTGTGTCTTCATTTTTTAGCTTTAAGGATTCATGTAAGTGGTTCCACTATTAACATCCTGAAAAGAACAGACTGCCAGTTCCAATACGAAGTGAGAGGAGAAACGTACTTGAAGGTAACCTTTACTATGCATATCCATGAATACAAAGAAGAGGGCTAGCATAAAAGTATTATGTAACTGAGAGTACCCCTAACTTAATTAACAGCCAGGGAACAAAGGTTACAGATCAATTTGTATCACTGTCTCTAGTGGCTGAAGACACTCTGTAAAGACAATACAGGCAACAAAGAGCTCCCTAAGTCATAAATTAAAGCAACATAAAGACGTCGAGAATAAATGAAGCATACCATTTGTAACAGAAAATTGTGGAGTGAATCAATCTGAAGGAAGGGAAGCTGAAGCAATTGTTTTTGCTCATGTTCTGATATCTACCAATCCATTTATTACACTTGGCAGAGGTCTGTACTTCAAACTTGATGGCAGGCAGCACAGCTCACCTCTCCCATGGCATGTGTTTCAGGTCATAGAACAAGGGAGCGGGTGTGCAGCTGCAACTCCCCCATAATTCTTCTTCTCAGATCCGATTTTTAATCCTTTACTATAAGCATCAGTTACTGAAAACAAGCGAAGACAAACACAACAATGTGTAATATAGTATTATTTAAGTAAATTAACTCAAGAAATTGCATTCTGATCCCTAAATTGTTCTTTCTCTTCTTTGTCATACATATTTAGGGCAGAGGAACAGAAATTACTTACTGGTTGACGGGTACCAAGGAGAAGAAATACAATCTCCCAACACCTCCTTCTGTGTAAGATGGTTATTATATGTGAAAAATGAAGAGAAATTCCCAGTCTTTGCTTTAGCATTCACTGTTCCTCCTTTGCACTTATTGTGGGTTTTTTATACCACTCAACTTGCCCTCAGTAGTTAAGAGGCTTAACAGTGTATGTGCATATAAACACATGTAAATATTCGTGACATAGGACTATGTGTATGCTGAAGATTATTTGTATATATAAGTACAAGAGATGGACAGAAAAATGAAAGACATTAATGTTCCCCAATGGCACAGTGAGAGGATAACTGCAACTGAATGGGCAGCTCTCTGCAATACCATGTTACTCCTAGGAGCTTTTCTGGGGGAATTTGTAGGAGGCATGAAATTTGAGAATTTCAAGCAATATTCTGCTAGAAGAGCTGGACAATGTTGCTGTAGTATTGCACAGGAATGAAGTCTTTAAAAGTGGCACAAAAGCTTCCTTTCTAATATATAAAAGATAAGTTACCAAGAAAAAAATACATATAAGGTTGATATCCTAGAATTGAGCTATCGTTAAAATACAGTTGTATCGATTTTGAGAAACTGTGCAAAATTGAAATCAGGATAACTGGTTGTAATTATTTAACGTTTATTTTGCATAAAAGTACTTCATTACTTCCTGCAAACTCCCTCAATGTAGAAGTTTCTCATGTTTTGCTCTAAACTCCTGTGAAAAGTCGCTCTTTACTAAGTGGGAATTTGCTGCCATCTGCTTTGAAATGACAGCATTTCAGTACAACCTGGAGCAATTGCATGAAGTTTGAGTGCTTGTCTCTGGTCTGAGAAGGAAATTACTCTTTTGTAAACTCTGAACTCCTTTTCTGAATTAATATGATCAGTTGAGACTATCAGAATTATCGAATTGGCAATTCTTCTGGAATTCAACTATTGAAAGTGCCTCTTGAACTTGATTACTGTGGTCAGTGATGTTTTTGTTTTCGCTTCCTCCTATAAACTGTAACTGACAAAATTGCCTCTTAAAACTGTCATATGTGGGGTACTCCAGCAAAAGCCAGACACACTGCAGAAATTTATGAAAAGGTGACAACTCTGTTACTGAAGGCCACCTAAAGCTGAATAGTGGAAGTGCTGGCACCAATAATGGTGTTGAGAGCAAGAATCTATTTTGATTTGAAGTTAATCTAACTCGTGTCTTCCTTTTCGTACAAATGGTAGTGATTATTTTTTAAGGCTGATTAAAGCTACAGACCTCCTCTGCAAAGACAGTGAACTGTGCTTTCTGAACATGTAAATCCTGAATTCTGTTCCCAAAACCAGAATCTGAATTTGGTTTGGCCCACATTTTCTGTCAGAAGTGTGTGAAAGTTAAGTAGATTAACATAGGATAGAAACAGTTAAAAACCACGGGGCATCCAGGGATCAATAAAAACATGCCAATTACGGATTTTTTTTTCCATTGTGTCACTTGCAGGGAGAATCAGCAGCGTTTACAAGATGACTTAGCAAAGATGATAACAAATATTCTTCAGAAAAGGGAAAATGAAGGATTCAAGAAAAGGGAGCTTTCACGGGTAGCTAGCTACCGATCAGGTACCCTGGAATATCTGCAACTGGCCAGCACAGAGAATTCTGCCACATATCTTTAAAACTGGATGTCTAGAGTGACTCAAAAAGGTGCAGCAACTCTCTTCAGTACTTGATGTGAAGGCTGGAGGTTAATACTGTCAGAGAGAGGAGAAAGAAAATACCTTTTCGAGCATTCTTTCTGCCATCTGACCTGCTATCAGTAAATCAAACCTCTCTTCACTGCAACATTGAAATTGTCAGATGACTTCAGCAGGATACATGCAGCCCGATTTGAGGTAAATGAAAATATCTGTACTTGACTGCAAAATATTTTTTGTTTGTGGTTTTTTTTTGTTATTTTTTAAAATGTGATATTCAAGAATCCACTTCTGAAAATATTCACAGCAAAGCCTTAATTTTTCATGATTTTTAAATGTTGTATTTAATCCATAAATTTTATTTGAAGAAAGATTTGCTTTAGTATATTTGAATATAATATTAAAAATATCATATGTAAATCCTGGAGATGCTGCCATTTTGCCTCTTCTGTTGTTTTCCCCTGTGTTTCACATGTTTTGTCTAATCAAGTTGACTTTGTTCAAGGGACAACACTTTCGTTATTTATCTTAGGAGATTACTCGAGTAGCTGTATGGTTTCTAGAGACTAACTGAATCTCTTGGGCCTGCAAAATGAAACTGGAAATCTTGCAAAACCAGACATTTTCATATATTTTCTCCACTTCTGCTTCTGTCCTCAAAACAGAAGTGCAGCAGAAATGAAGGAAATAAACTTATCTGAATTTCTTAAACCTCAGAAATTTTCAATTCAACTTTTTGGATGAAGTTCCACAACCAGGCAGAAGTCAGGTTTTATTGAAATGACTTGTTCATTAACTGACACCATGACATTTATAAACAAGTTCTAAAAACAACCAAAGCACAGGTAGCAGATGTAAAAGAAAACCAGCATTTGCATGAAGGAATAACGATGAGTGAGTGAAATTTTTGCAAAGGCTGCTTGTGCCTTGGCAGCTTTCAAAGCAGAGCTACTTCTTTCACCATTGTCAGATATTGGTCAGTATTCAAACCATTCTTTTATGGTTTTGAACAGCATTTTTGTCCAAGTTAAGCAACCTAAAAATGTTAAAAAAAGAGCAAGCCAGTTGTCTGTGTTTTTTTTTAATTAACGCAAACTGGCTTTGGCTAAGTGGAAACAGATCTGAAGTGCAAAGATTCCTGGAAAAATTAAACAGGAGGTGCTGTTGGGCTGATACTCTTGCCCAATGAAAGCAAATTTGTACACCAAGGAACATGATACAGACAGAAATAGCAAATAGCATGTAACCAACAGCCACAGCTTTCATGTTGTATGTAACCAATCTTAAACATGGTCTGGCACCAATACCTTGCCATTACTTCTTTGGTCTGTGTCCTAATGGGAGTGCTCACTGGGATAAGGATAGATAAAAACAGGTGTTCTAAAACTGGTATGTTTTAAAAAGCCTACCAGTGCAATAAAAAAACATAAAGTCTGCTATTTCCTGCCCCATGGTGCAAGTCAACAAGCTTCTTTTCCATGTCTGCCCTCTTGGGTGTGACTCTTGTGCTTCTTGGCACCACTGGACTATTCTGGTTGCTGTTCTGATAAGTTCAGTCAGCAGGAACTGTAATGCAGCGACAAATACGGGACTCCTCAAGCCTGAAGAACCCACTACTACTACTATCATCTTAAGTAGAGTTGCTCTGATCTTTAAAGCGACCTAAGTCAGTTTTTAAAGAGGAGTTTTATGGATTCCATCCTTGCCACCTCTGATACAAATTACTTTACAGCAAATGTTTGCTGAAACTGCTTGAGACAATTAATTTAGACAGTGTTTAGTTTTCAGTAGCCTGCATTCTTCAGATCATAAAGTTCATAAAATTCTCTGAAGATAAATAGTCACCTTAACAATGAGTTGATGGACCCATCTTCTGGTAGGTTTGTTTTCTACATTGTTCTGTCCCTGCACGTATCTGTCATCCATCCATCACAATAAAATAAATTTTGCCTACCCTTTTAAAAAATTTTCTCCTGGTTTCTGGTCTGAATCTGCCTTAGATTCAATGTCTTACCATTGCTTCTTGTTATCAAATGTTAGATGAAAGAACCCTCTACCATCAGCAAATCTGTCACAGAAGGTCCAGTCATTCACCTCTCATGTTTGTTTCTTTTTTTTTTAAGCAGTGAAGCATTATATTAAAAACCTAATGGAGATACAGTTTTGTTCTCTGAGTGTAAAGATTTTGGCTGCACCATCACTGTTAATTTGAATTTAACTGACATAAAAATAAAATTCTGTGAATCCCTTTGCTGTGACCATGTGCAAGTGATTTGTTTTCCAAATACACATCAAGAGCTTTGTAGCCTTTGTCACATTCAGACTCCGCCGTTGTCTCCATCTCATTTTTGTCACGCATCCCCTCCTGTTTCAGCATTGTATATTTGTGCTCTCTATCCTAGTTTGCATATGCCTTCAACTCCTGGCCATGCCCATCACTTGTACCCAGAGAATCTTGTTTTAAGTACTTTGTGGGGTTTTTTTTCTGTAGTAATCCTATACAAGGAATTATATGGCAAATATCATTTTCTATTTTACTTCACCAACACAGTCAAAGTGAGAGCAGCACGTGACTGAGGCAAATTTCTCATTTAGAAAAAAACCTTTGCAAAATATTACTCCACAGCAAACACAGCATTCATTCATGATAACACATTTAAGAAAGAATTTTCACTTGGGAAGGCAAAAAAAAAAAAAAAGTAACAGCACTGTGTTTTGTCTTTATCTCATAGTGAAAAATAGCCCAGAACAAAACAGTAATGGGTATGGAAGGATCCCTGTAGCTGGCAGTAGGGTTATAGTGCTCTTGCCCTGGGCTTGAGGCCAAGTCTTGCTATTTGGCCTGAACTAGTTGGCATGTGACCTTGTTATATGAGGCTATTACAGGCACCAGAATCAAATCTGAACTATTTTAAACAATTACTGAAACACAAAATCCCAATAATGGTTGTTTTAAGAAAGTAGTAGAATATCTAACACTGGGGGAGAATTGAAGGCAGCATCTCAAAATTATCTGAATCACAGGGGCAAGGTGTGACTCCATGGGAAGTCGTCTGTACCTCTAACCCTAAGAAAATTGTTATCCAAGGGGGGCTAAAAGAGAACTTTTAATCTTCCAGGCTGAATTAACAGCTTTGATCTTCTAGGCCGAAAGATATCCAGTGCCTTATTTATCTTCTAGGTTTATGATATATCCTGACATCAGGGCACCCTGACATCCCTGGACATCTGTTAAGTGAGGTAGACACTGAGTGGTGTGGAAGTAATAAACGTAGTGGTTAACGAACTCAAGGTTGGGAACCTGTGCCTCCTCAAGGAAAGGAATGTGAGATAGGATGGATTTGTCATGGTTTAGGACTAATCTGAAGGTTGTCTTTGTCCTAACTAATGATGTGAAGGAGTGGAATAAGTAGCTTTTTAAAATTGTGTTAACTTAATGAAGAAGTATTAGATAGAGTTAATAATTGTATTAACTAGGCGAGAACTTAAGCGTTCAGTTTGTATAAAAAAAAACCTATATGGTTTTCATTACGTGTGCTAGTTTTTGTGGGAAATCTTTCCATCTAGCACCCTGTGCAGAATCATACAATTTGTTGGTTGGAAAAGACCTCTGAGATCATAACGTCCAGCCATACCTGTCCACTACTAAACCATATCCCTGTGTACCTCGTCTACTTGTCTTTTATACTTCAAGGGATGGTGACTCAACCACCTCCCTGGGCAGCTGTGCCAGTGTCTGACAACCCTTTCAGTGAAGAAATGTTTCCTAATATCTAGCCTAAACCTCTCCTGGCGCAACTTGAGGCCACTTCCTCTTGTCCTATCATTTATTACTTGGTAGAAGAGACCAACACCCACAACCTCCTATTATGAGCAAGACCCACAACCCACCTCGCTACAACCTCCTTTCAGGTAGTTGTAGACAGTGATAAGATCTCCCCTCAGCCTCCTTTTCTCCAGGCTAAGTACCCTGGTTCTTTCAGCTGCTTCTTATAGGACTTGTTCTTCAAACCCATCACCAGCTTCATTGCCCTTCTCTGGACACAGTCCAACCCACAGTGGCCCCAAACTCAACACAGTATTCAATGTGCAACCTCACCAATGCTTAATACAGGGGAAGGAGGACCTCCCTGGTCCTGCTTCTTGTATCACTGTTTCTGATACAAGCCGGATCAGGTGGTCTTCTTGGCCACCTAACACACTGCTAGCTCATGTTCAGCAGACTCTTGATCCAGATCCAGATCTTTTTCTGCCAGGCAGCTTTCCAGCCACTCTTGTCACTCTTCCCCTGTCTGCAATGACAGGAGTAAAAGTAATGTCTCCACTCTAAATGAAATACTTTGGTTTGGGTGTTCTTTTATTGATTCCAGATAACAAAAGGACCATCTCTCAGTTTTTCTGCTGGGACATGCACAGTGGCTGATCTTCCTCTGATGTAAAACACATGATTTGACAAGACATCAACTAACTGCTGTTCATTTACAGGGGCCTTTTGTGATAAACCTTTGCCCCTTCTCTGTTCACCACCCTTGGCCAGCCCACTGGGACGGGCTAGGAGCCTGGATCTCTCTTTTCGCTGCCTTCAGAGACCGGCCAGAGTGGTGCTGAGGCCTGACCTCAACCTGGAGTGAATCTAACCTCCCAGCCAGGCCTTGGGGGGCTCCAAATAAGTGCTGGCACCAAAAAAAAGAGATGCCAGTGTTCTGGGCCTGCTGCCTAGCTTAACCTAATGCCTTCTGCACACTGGGCTGTGAGGTGACTGGATGCAGAGGGCAGCATGTGGGCCAGGCTGGCCAGGCAGCCAGGGCCTCTGCTGTGACCCTTTGCAGGGAGATGACAGGAAAGGGCCTCAGGTTGTGCCGGGGAGGTTCAGATTAGGTATCAGGGAAAATTTCTTCACTGAAAGCGTTGTCAGGCACTGGCACAACCGCCTAAAGATGTGGTGGAGTCACCATCCCTGGAGGTGTTTAAAAGAGGGGTAGACAGGGTGCTCAGGGATACAGCAGAATCACAGAATGACCTGAGTTGGAAGGGACCCACAAGGATCATTGAATACAACTCTTGTATAGGACAATCCCAAAATTTACACTGTGTGTCTGAGTGCATTGTCCAAATGTTTCTTGAATATTGTTAGGCTTGGTGCCATTACTGCTTCCCTGGGGAGCTGTTCCAGTGCTCCAGCACTCTCTGGGTGAAGAACATTTTTCTAATATCCAACCTAAAACTTCCCTGGCACGTCTTAGAATCACAGAATGATTTGATTTGGAAGGGACATAAAAGTCCATCCAGTTCCAACCCCCTGCCATGGGCAGGGACACCTCCCACCACACCAGGCTGCCCAAGGCCCCATCCAACCTGGCCTTGAACACTTGCAGGAAGGAGACATTCAAAATCTCTTGGGCAACCTGTGCCAGTGTCTCAACACCCTTATGGTGAATAATTTCTTCCTAATGTCTGATCTAAATCTTCCCCCTTCCAATTTAAAGCCATTCCCCCTCGTCCTATCACTGCAAGCACTTGTAAAAAGTCCCTCCCCAGCTTTCCTGTAGACCCTTCAGGTATTGGAAGGTTGATGTGAGGTCCCCCAGGTCGTTCTCTCTGCAGGCTGAACAAGCCCAACTCTCTCAGCCTGTCCTCATAGAAGACATGCTCCATCCTTCTGATCATCTTCGTGGCATCCTCTGGACCTGTTCCAACAGTTCCATATCCTTCTTATGTTGGAGATTCCAAAACTGGACGAGATTACAGAACTCATGAGAGCAGAGTTGGACTCGGTGATCTCTAAGGTCTTTTCCAACCAAATGATTCTACGACTCTATGATCTCCAAGGTCTTTTCCAACAAAAGGCTTCTATGATGATCCCCCGGCGCCCCCGAGGCGCATCCCAGTCGGGAGGAGAGCACCCCCGCCGCAGCAGGGCCACCCCCGGCCGGGGCGGGCGCCGGAGGAGGCGGGGGCAGCGGCGGGACCTGCCCTGAGCGAGGGAACTTTATTACTCAAAGTCCCGGCGCCTCCCGGTGCCCGGCGGAGGTGCGGGAGGCAGCATGGCCCGGCTCGGCGGCGGCTGCTGGGGCTGCTGGGGGCTTGTCCTCCTCTGCGCGGCGGCGGGGGGGCGAGCAGGTGAGGTGGGGGTGCCGGGGGGGACCTCGGCACGGAGTCCCGATGCTGGAAGGGAGGGAGGCAGCGGGGCTACTAGGTGACCGGGAGGGGCTGTCCCGCCGTCCCGGGCTCTGCGGCGGCTCCCGAGGAGCCTCGCCTTGCTCCTCGCTGCGTCTCCTCCCGGGGATAAGGGGCTCCCGTGCCGCCCTGGAAACGGGTGCGAGGCGATGTGGGGACCCGCAGGGACGCCGCAGGGACCCCGCGGGCCTCCTGGGCTTGCGCTGAGCCCTCCTCCCTCGTGCCCCGCCGCGCCCCGTGGGTGCGGGGTGCTGGGTGCTGGCACCGGCTCCAGGCATCCTTCCCAAACACCTCTCCCCTTCCCGGAGCGGGCAAGGGGAACCGAGGTGAGCGTTTGGCACACGGGGAGCTGCCTTCAGCGCCAGGCTGGGCGGGTTTTTCAAAGCCATGTGCGTGCATGGAAGCCTTTGGGACGGACACTTCGTTTTGGTGCTGTGGCCCACACCGTGCGTCCAGCGCGGGGAGCATCGAGCGTGGTCGAGGCAGGTGACTGTCCCGCTCTGCTGTGCGCTAGTGCAGCCCCGGCTCGAGTGCTGCGGGCAGTGTCGGGCGCTGGAGATGAAGCTGCTGGAGAGTGTCCAGAGAAGGCCACACAGCTGGTGAAGGGTTTGGAGGGGAAGCTGTGTGAGGAGTGGCTGAAGTCGCTTGGGCAGTTTGGCCTGGAGAAGAGGAGACTGAGGGGAGACCCCAGCCTACAGCTTCCTCACAAGGGGAGGAGGAGGAGCAGGCGCTGATCTCTTTTCTCTGGTGACCAATGACAGGACCCAAGGGAATGGCAGGAAAATGTGTCAGGGGAGGTTTAGTTTGGATATTAGGAAAGAGTTCTTCACCCAGAGGGTGGTGGAGCCCTGGAACAGCTCTGCAGGGAAGCAATCACAACACCAAACCTGACAGTATTCAAAAAGCATTTGGACAATGCCCTCAGACACGTGGTTTGAATGTTGGGGTCGTCCTGTGTGTGGAAGGGAGTTGGACTCGATGATCCTTGTGGGTCCCTTCCAACTGAGGACATTCTGTGCTGCAACTTGTGTCTTTAACAGTTCTAGTGCTAGCTTGTGTGTGCAGGTCATAGCCTGTGTTTCAGAGCTGATGTCCTCATATGTGGGATCTGATGTCCTCCTAGTTGATAAACTTGTGTTGCCTTTCCAGTAAGTACCAATGTCTGGTTAACTTTGGAAAACTGAAGTTACTTTCTATGATATAAACGCCACTTCATGCTAAGTTTGTGCCAACGGTTGTTTTTCATCATATATTTGCATAATTTAATATTTTTTTTGGTCAAACTTGTAAGGGTCCCATTAGGGTAGTTCAGTAACTGAAACTTTTATAATGCTTTTGATCTTCCTCCACTGACTGTTATAGCTTTTCTATCTCCTCACCTTAGAGCTTTATTCTTGTTGCCACTTCAGAGTCAGATCTGGATGCAAACAAAATTTGGCAAATTCCACAATGGTGTGTTTTGATGGGCTTCACAGTTTTCCATAGAATTTCTGTTTCCTGCTTAAGAATTGAGTTTCTGCTTGGTATGTTTGAGAAATACTGCACCTGTGGACACACACTGTGTTATCTAATGATGTGTTGGAAAAGACATGGCAGTCAGGTATGAACATAGGATTATTATTATTAGTATTATTGTTATTTAATTTCAAAGTATGAGATGGTTTTACCAGCAACTGGAAAGATAGAGAAAGGAATCATTAAAGGAGGGAATTTAAGAGATGCTGAGCAAGTGTGGAGAATGTGAAAGTGAAGCTGCCTTTGGAGGATCAGTAAAAGTGACAGACAGCAGCCATTTAAAGCAGAATGCCCATTAGGGAATTCTGGATACCGTTTGTCCTGATGGCAATGATAGAACTGTTGGGGAGCAAATCTCAGCAGAATATCTCCCTCTTCTGCTACTTTCAATAAATTCTTAAGATCTTAACGGCTGGATTCAGTGCTTATCTTCTAGGAGATTCCTAGTTAGTTATTAATTGCCACAAAACAAGGAGAAATTAAGGTAACAGTTGGTTTAATGTTTATTTTACCCATGGTCCTACCTCATCTTGGCGACCTACTTTACAAACCTTACCTGAACTGGCGAAAACTTTTAGTACTATATTAGCAGGATTGAAGGAAGGGTCAATTGTGAATACTCAGAGGGACTGAAAGGAAGTTGAGGATATAAAGTAGTTTCAGCTAATACCTGGGCAATTCCTTGCATCATAATTGAAATACTGGTAGAAAATTACTAAGTAGCAAATAGAAATGCCTTTAGGCTATTTAATGGAGTAAACTTGGCCTTCAGCGCTGTGAATTGTTAAAATTGTTCTTAGCTTTTTGAAAACCTTAAAGATTCTCCCTACGGAGAAGGACTTAGGGGTGCTGATTGATGAGAATGTCACCATGAGCTGGCAATGCACTGGATTGCAGCCCAGAAGGCCCAGCTGTGTCCTGGGCTGCATCAAGAGAAATGTGGCCAGCAGGGCGAGGGAGGGGATTCTCCCCCTCTACTCTCCTCTCGTGAGACCCCACCTGGAGTGCTGTGTCCAGTTCAGGAGTCCCCAACATAATAAGGATATGGAACTGTTGCAACGGGTCCAGAGGATGCCACGAAGACGATCAGAGGGCTGGAGCACCTCTGCAATGAAGGCAGGCTGAGAGAGTTAGGCTTGTTCAGCCTGCAGAGAGAACACTCTGGGGGGACCTCATATCAACCTTCCAATACCTGAAGGGTCTACAGGAAAGCTGGGGAGGGACTTTTTACAAGTGCTTGCAGTGATAGGACGAGGGGGAATGGCTTTAAATTGGAAGGGGGAAGATTTAGATCAGACATTAGGAAGAAATTATTCACCATAAGGGTGTTGAGACACTGGCACAGGTTGCCCAGAGAAGTTTTGAATGTCTCCTTCCTGCAAGTGTTCAAGGCCAGGTTGGATGGGGTCTTGAGCAGCCTGGTGTGGTGGGAGGTGTCCCTGCCCATGGCAGGGGGTTGGAACTGGATGGGCTTTAAGGTCCCTTCCAACACAAACCATTCTATGATTCTTCTTCATACTGTTTAGAAACTGTTCCTAGAGAATGTTCTCTGATAAAAATTACTTAAATTTAGGGACTATTAGAGTAGTGGAGCTACTTGTGAAGTTATTATTTTTGTTTCCTCTGTGGATGACCTTTACTGGGAACCTGTAACTGTTTAGGCAAATTTGCTGCATCAGCTAAGCTTTACTAGTGTGTACCCTTGTGAACATGAAAACCATACAAGACTCAAACTCTTAATTTATAGTTCACATTTGAATATTGCTTCTTTCTCATGTAAGCACAAATCATGGGATTAGGCTTCAAATAATGACAGGCCTGTTTGAGGCAAAATGAAAAATTACTTAGATCTGAAATGTATGAGGAAACAGGGTGATTTAAGGCCAGTAGAATAGAAAACACAAATAACTGATAATCGAGCAGAACAAGAAAGCATTTACTCCTTTAACTGAAAATTACTGGGTTTTATGTTAAGTTCTTGTACGGTTTAAGCTAATCTTTAAAGAAGTCCTGAAGTGCTTAACATTCATTTTGTAATGTATTCCAATCATAACTGCACTTTGAAATCTCACTTATACTTTAGAGGTGTACAACCTTTTTAGAACAGTTTAAAGGATGGTGCAAAATTTTTTAATAGGAAATTAGGAAAAGCTGTATCAAAATACAAAATTGAACAGAAACATCAGATGTTCCTTATTGTGATTGACCTGAAATATTTAAGTGCTAGGCCATGCTAATATATAGTATTTGTGACTGAACTGTAGGAGCAGGTATACTGAAAATGGGAGATGTGCAACTTTGTGCTATATTTTTTGTTTCTAGCTTGTGCAAAGCCAGTTTGCAGTGAAACAGTAGAGTGATAGCTTCCTTATTTAGTGGAAAGTGTATAGGTGGAATCTACGAAGTAAATCCGAACACTTCTACAAAAAAAAGGCTTCTCTCTTGAAAAGCCATAAATAAAAATAAGCATGTGAAATACAGATAAAAATTAGTATTTAAGGAAGCCAATGATTTTCCTGTGTTATTAGAACATACTCACAGTTGTTAATGTTACGTGTAACCTAACCAGTGCTTCATTGCTTGTGAGTTGTGGTCTTGGGCCATCTCTCTGTAGTGCTCTTCATTTTTCTTCCTCATCTTCTCTGTCCACTCTGTTCTCTCATTGCAAGTTACTGCTACTCTTTCATGTTCTCTTCAGCATCTGATGTCTTCTTTATTTTCGTCTTGCCTCGGTCATCTTGTTTAGTATTTCCTATAATTGCTTTCTCAGAAACATGTATGTAATTACATTCTCCTGCTGCCACCAAATAAAAGATAAGCTCCACTTTTAACATAACTTCAGCTATACCTCAGAGCAAACTTGGTGTTTCAGCCTGAAAACAATGGGGACTATCACCACCTCCTTGCCATCACTGAAAAATCTTAATTTTTCCATTATTTAGGGTATAATCTTTGTGAAAACTAGATATTTGTCACTTGTTGAAGAAATTCCAGAACTCTCCCAACTATAGTCCCTGTTTCAGATCTTTATTCGGCAGGATCATTGATGTATCTTTAAAAACAGGCAATTTCGGAAAAGCTTCCTTCCATTCCCTACGGACTGCAGAAAGAAGGAACGCTTGTTTATTTCCAGGCTTGTTTTGTCATGGCACTTTCCCACTTCTGTCTCCCACCCTGCAGGGCACTGGTGGTTGTAGTGGAACTGCTACTGTTGTTGCTATGCAGTTCCCTGGCTGGCTGGTTGCATGGAGGGGAACAGTGACTCCACTGACCTAACTTATCCCCAGGGATTTTGAATTGTTCATCACAATAAATATTGTGTGGTTTGGCTTGTTATTTAGGTTCTTCCAAGCAGTACTGTTATAGAATAGCCACATATTATCACAGTCTTTTCTGTTCTTCAGAGTCCTGAGAGCAGGCAATAGGCTGAAATACTTGTCAGCATTCTTGGCTACACACTGGGATGTCTAACTTTGGTAAAAGCCTAACAAAGATGTTGCATTTGATCCATATGTAAGGAGTTACCAGTGCAACTGCTGGGATAAGAGATGCTAAGGGCCACTGCCTTACCCTCTAAAGGTAAATACAAAAATGCCAGTATTATTCAAGAGGAATGTTCCTATTGTTGCAGAACACATATGGGATTGTTTGGAAATATGTGATTGCTTCTTGTATATCTATATTTCATGTTCTAATTCAGTTCTGGATGATTTTTTATCAAAGGTAGTGCTGCTGATTTAGATGAATGCAAATTAAATACTGATGACTGCGTGATAACAAATACTTCGATTACATTGTAGTGTAGATGTATTTTTAAGTTAATACAGATTTATAAACTTGTAGTTTTAACTCCATCTGTAGCAAGATAAAGACTTATCTTCTGAACTATAACAATTACTGCATGATTATATGTAAGTTCCTTGAAATAAGCATAGCATTTCCATATGCAGGTATTTTGACACTTCAGATCAAGGCAATTAGATTTGCAGAAACTGACATTAAAATTAATGAAGTGAAATGGGATGATGAAAAAAAATCAGTAATGGGAAATAGTCTTTTCCAGCATCATTGTTAAGCCATGTTTGTGACAGCTGCCTTGATGCTGTTTCTCTAAGTTTGATGCAAATTATCCTGTAACTTACTGTTTCCCCTTCTCTCCCATCCTCTTCTAGTCCTGGTTTTCTTCAGTTTAAATTTGCCATATAGTGAAGTTGGGGCAGGGCAAACTCCAAGGGTAATTTTAAAGTTTGTTCTGACTTTTGAAAATAGCTCTGCATGTTCTTGCTCTGGCAGAGCATAAAACAAAGAAACAGAGTCTGCCGTGTTAGAATACCTGTGTCAGATCAGTCTGTCTGGCACCAGCATCAACCACCTTTTAAAAAAAGAAAGGAACGGCTGTTTTGATTGAGGAAGAAGAAGGTCTCTTTGCCATACAGATTTAGTCTGCGGGCACTAAGAACAATGCCCAGCAGCCCTGGTTCCTCTTGACTACTCCCCACCCTGCTGCAGAGATGGGAACATGTTCATCTTTTCCCTTACCTTGTTCTTGCTCTTTTTACCAATCGCTTACTTTGTTCTTGCTATTTTTACCAATCCCTCACTTTGTTCTTGCTCTTTTTACCAATCCCTCATCTGTCTTTGTGTAATGGGCACGTGGTCCGTCTCTCCTCTACTCTGCAGTGGACTTCTTGGTTAGAATCAGCCTTCTCTTTGCTGCTGGATGGGTTAGTTGTGCTCTGTGCTGACTCCTTGCACAACTTCTTCTCAGGACCTCCCTTTCCTGACAGAGGTGACCCCTTACCAGCATGCTCTTCTTTTTATAGATTTTTCAGTCGAAGTGATTGCCCTGTTCAGCTTCAAGCTGAACTAGCAATTGCCTACTAGAAGATAGTTAAGGAGACAACAGAAAAGTAAGATTATAGCTGCTTGAAGAGTGATCCAAAGTCCGTCATGTCTCAGTCCTTTAAATAGCTGCAGTACCTGGCAGATGAAAAACATGTTTTTCAACACTGTGTTCCAAGTCCCTGAAATGACTTCATCTCTAAATAGAGATTTACATAAAAACTTCTATTCATAGAATGGGGAGGGGGAAAACTTTCTTCCCTGTTAAAATTCTGTTCTTACTAAATGCTTTTCCTTTTCACATAAGAAGTCTCTAGTACATGGTGAGGACTGACATAGTGCTTACTGGTAAAAAGTCTAGCTGCAGGCCAGTAACTAGTGGTGTGTGCCAGTGGTTGATACTGTTCAACATCTTCCTTAATGAGCTGGGTGATGGGGCAGAGGGTACCCTCAGCAAGTTTGTGGATGGTACAAAACTGGGAGAGGTGGCTCAGAGGGTCATGCTGCCATTCAAAGAGACCTCAACAGGCTGGAGAAATGAGCTGACAGACAGGAACCACATGCAATTCAACAAAAGGAAATGCAAAGTCCTATACCCAGGAAGGAATAACCCTGTGTACCAATGTATGCTGGGAGCTGACCATTTCAAAAGCAACTTTGCAGAAAAGGGCACGGGGTCCAAGTGGATGCCAAGCTGAACATGAGCCACCAATGTGCCCTTGTGGCAAAAAAAGCATAAGAGACTCCTGAGCTGTGTCAGGAGGAGTGTTACCAGCAGGTCAAGGGAGGTGATCCTTCCTCTCTGCTTAGCCTTGGTAAGGACATGCCTGGAGTGCTGGCTCCAGTTCTGGGCTCCCCCAGTACGAGAGAGAGATGGAGCTACTGGAGAGAGCGTGGCAAAGGGCTACGAAGGTGAGTAGGGGTCTGAAGCATCTCTCACATGAGGAGTGGCTAAGAGAGCTGGGACTGCTCCACCTGGAGAAAAGAAGGTACAAGGGGGATCTCATCAGTGGGTAAAAGTACATGAAGGGAGGGTGTAAAGAGGATGGAGCCAGTTTTTTTCAGTGTTGCCCAGTGACAGGACCAGAAGAAGTTGAGACGAACTGAAAGACAGGATGTTCTCTTTAAACAACAGGAGACACTTGTTTTACTATGAGGGTGAGCAAGTGCTGGTTCAGATTGACCAGGGAGGCTGTGAAAATCTCCATCCTTAAAAACCATCTGGATGTGATCGTGAGCAACTTGCTCTAGGTGACCCTGCTTGAGGAGGGGGGTTGGACAAGATGACCTCCAGAGGTCCCATCCAAACTCAGCCATTCTATGATTCTCAGTAAGAAGCAGATTTGGCTGTTCTTGCTGGAAAACTAGGAGAGTACAGCTTTCTGACTATTGAACGACAACAGATTATTCAATAGTCTGGTAAAATGGATGAAAGCTTGGCTTAAAACAACTAAGTAACTGCTGTGTCAAAAAGTGGTTAGTTGGAAAAAGAGTTTGGTTCTTGGAAAATAGTTCTGCTTTTTTATTAAAATATGTCATGGCTCTTCATAAAAATAGCTTCTTTATGTTTCAGAGTATTGAATAAAGTGGGTGGACTTAACTTGAAGTTAAACTAGCTGCCGAATCACAGAATTTTGCTTACAGCTTTTTGAAGAACATTAGGTATTGTGCTAGCATTATATTGCACTTTTTTTCCTGCTCCATTGTCATAGGATGCATATTAATGATTGTGTGTGAGAGCATTCAGAATTAGGTCTTAGCTCTCTGTTTTGCAGCTGTTATGGGCATGATGCATGAAATGAATTGCTGTGAGGAGCAGTAACCAAATTGTGATTTCTTGCTATAAACTGACAGGGCTGGTTGCCACTCAGTGGAGAAGGGTCAGGGGAATAAAAACACTGCTGATTTCTCAGTAATTTTAGGTGTTTATGAGCTTATCTCTTAAAATTTTTCAGATAATTCTGAGAACTCTTACTCATGGTTTTTAAACTCTTTTCACTTGCAATGCTGTAGCGGTGATTTAATGAGTTACAGAGATCTGATGTAATCAGGTCCCATCTTAGGGAATTAGGTTGAATTTGACTTGTAGGTTTTTTTTATGGGAAGTAGTTTACCTTGCTCTTTGTTCTTCAACTCAGTGGGATTAAAGCCCAACTATTGAAGAATGTTTCTTAAACAGCGGTCCAGGCAGAACACTGAGCAGTCTAGAGCCCTTCCTTCCTTTTCATTTCACGCTTGGGATCAGTTCTATTCCAGCTGGGCAATAGGGACTGTCTGTCTTATAAATAATTACATACTTGTAGTGCTTTTATTTTTAAGGCTGTGATTCACTAAGTTCTAGTGCTCCCATTTGGTATTACCACTTCCAGGATTAGTATAGAAAACTTCTGTAGCATTTTGAATTTTTAGGGGGAAAACAAAGTCAACAGTAGCTTCTAAGCCTTTGTAGTCGCTAAGGCATGATTGTTTCTAAGGTTACTTTCAATAAGACTTATATAGATTTTCTTCTGGGCCAGGTGACGAAATACTTTTTCCAAATTTTATGTCAAGACTCAGCTGTGTTAGAGCTCTGTATTCAAGAGTTGCAGCTAATTTACAAAAGAGTAATGTGAGAATATTTGGATGTAAGCTTTTGTGTTGGTAAAACTCTAGTTAGTTCTCATGCTACTTTTCAGTATGTTACCATTAGTGTTGCTCTCCATAGTACAATTAAACCTACAGGAAAGCTATCAAGTTCGCTTTTTAAAATATCCAAAATATTGTCTTGGGATTTCAGTATTAGATAGGAAATATTTGCTCATGTTTGTTTCCTTTGCCCCTTTTCTTCTCCACCACAGAACTCCGCTATGCAACCGTATACTGGAATAGAGCTGAAAAAACACTTCAAGTCAAGAACATACTGGACAGGAGTGGAGATGCCTATGGTTTCTACAACAACACTGTACAGACAACGGGTTGGGGAGTTCTGGAGATCAGAGCAGGCTATGGCACTCAGACCTTAAGCAATGACGATATCATGTATGCAGCTGGCTTCTTGGAAGGCTATCTAACAGCTCCGTAAGTACTTCAGGAAGTACTTAGCTTATGACACTTCCAGTGAATTTCTATATACTTGTGAGGGTATTTTGTTTGCTTGTTTTTTCACTTTCCCTGAGTTCCCATCCATTTAAACTTTAATACATTTTGCAGTTGTGCTCTATTCTTTTAATTAGTAGCAGGTATTAAGTATAGTATCCTCCTTGTGGGATCAAGGTGTGCCCTCTCCTTCTTATCCTGCAGGCTTTCCTAACACTTTGGTTAAATAGATGAGTACTGTATTTATATTATTGATTAAATAATGTAATCACAGAATAGTGTATATGTAAGGAAGTGCGTAAGCCCTACATTGTAAATAATTACAAAGGGCATATAAAAAAGAATAATTGCCTCACCAGCCTATAGTTCTGTGATTTCTTTTCTCAGGCAACCCAAGTAACCCTTCTCCCAAGTAATAAGTGATAGGATGAGAGGAAATGACCTCAAGTTGTGCCAGGGGAGGTTTAGATTAGATATGAGGAAAAATTTCTTTACTGAAAAAGTAGTAAAACACTGGCACAGCTGCCCAGGGAAGTGGTGGAGTCACCATCCCTGGAGGTGTTAAAAAAATGTGTAGATGTGGCGTTTTGGGACATGGATTTGTAGGCGCGTTGGTGTTGTGTTGATAGTTGGTTTGGATGATCTTAGAGGTCTTTTCCAACCTTAATAATTCTGTGATTCTCTGACTGGCCAACAACAGAGAAGACAATTGAGAGCGGATCAGGCAGGAAGAGACGTTGCTAGCAAGGGCTGCAGGGCTGCCTTAAGGGCCTTGTTCATCAAACACTGTCAGGAACTGCTAGGGACCAGATACTGAAATTCACAGCATGGGGAGTTTAGTCTCTCTTGGACAAATTAAATAAAATGTTGATAAACTGATAGGCCTGAAGGCAGACCAGTGTGTGTCTACAAGGGTCAGTGTACTCCTTGAAGTCCTTTGAAGACAAGACGAGAGGCGGAATCTCTCCAGCAATGCAGATGTACAAAAACTCGACAGAATCTCGTACTTATGTGAATCCAGAACAGTTGCTTTTTTTTTTAACTCCATCTACTGCCCCCCAAAACCCCCTGTGAACAGCCAGCCAAAATCATAAATAACCCCATCACCAAATGCTATTCTTTCCTTGACTAAATTGGAAGACAGAATGGCTCTGTGACACGCTAACTGAGGTTATAGCTGGTGATATAGCTAAGAATACTACACATGGCTTGTTGTTGAATAAGCTCCATCTTTTCAGCTATCAGTTTAGACATAGGAATAGAAAAACTCCTCCATTTTGATACATGGCCGAGGAATGGTTGGGAGATACTTGTGATGGATGCAGTGATGGGAATTTGGCTTCACCAGCTTTGCTTCCAGAACTCTAAAAGTAGTACTCATAGGCTGCATTGAACAGGCCAGCAGGTGATGGTTGTCTGTCCAGAAGTTGTCAGATATGGCTGCTGAACAAGATGATATTAGTTTATTTAGAAAGACATTTTAAGATCAGTTAAGACTTATGGGTAGTCTTCTGATCATGTGATACGTTAATGTAACTCAGACTTTACTGGAGAAGCACCTGGGTCCCTGGAAGGTAGAAAGGAAATTCGATACAGTAATATTTGTCAATAACAAAACGCTTCTGAGGGAAAGAGTAAAGGAATCATAGAGTTTTAATTGAATAACCTGTACTGCAGGCAGCAGAGGAAATAAAGTGCACAAGAGATCTGGACATATGTTGTTGGATTATTTGTCATGAGAGATTAGCGTTATGTGCTTGTCAGTCAGTTTATGTAAACTATGTAAGGATCTGGGGGATGCTAACGTTACATTTAGAGTATCATCAAAATTGGGTATTGCTCAACAGATATTTTCACTAAGGCTTTCCTTAGGTGTACTCATCTCTAAGTGTTTAAGCTTAAGTTTTGTCATACTACAGAGAAAGCCCAATCGATGCTAAGTGCAGTTAAATGGAAAGTAGTGTTCTAGTAGCAACAACCTACACCCTGTTTGCCTCCTGCCTCCACAGAGGATTTGTAATGCTTCTTGACTGTCTTAAACAAGCTTAAGTATATGCCCATTCCTCTAAACGTGGTTTGAATGTGAAACAGTGTCTTCAGGGACTTCACCTGATGTGTTAGTTTGTGCTTAGGTTTAGGAGAGAGACATTTTCGTCTTTGTTTTTTCGTAGAATCATAGAATCTTCCAGTTAGAAAAGACCTCTGAGATCATCAAGTCCAACTGCACCCCTCATCCGATAAACCATGTCCCTTAAAAACTCATCTATCCTTCTTTTGAACATCTCCAGGGATGGTGACTCAACCACCTCCCTGGGCAGCTGTGCCAGTGCCTGACCACCCTTTCCGTAAAGAAATTCTTCCTAATATTCAGTCTGAACCTCCCCTGGCACAACTTATGGCCGTTTCCTCTTGTCCTATGACCTGTCACTTGAGAGAAGAGATTAACACTCTCTCTGCCACAGCCTCCTTTCAGGCAGCCGTAGACAGCGATGAGGTCTCCCATCCACAGGTGTTAAGTGAAGATCCACAGAAGTGAACGTACTTACGAGTTGTTCTGCTCAAGACTTTTGCCTTCTCTAGGCCAGGTGTTACTGAGGCTGATTCCTACCCCTAACTGTTGTTACTGTAGGGATACCAGCTCCAGCATGGAGTGGCCCTTTGGAGAGAAGCAGGAACAGTAATGAACA
The DNA here is from genome assembly GCA_033556795.1 of Tapera naevia. Classification (NCBI taxonomy): domain Eukaryota; kingdom Metazoa; phylum Chordata; class Aves; order Cuculiformes; family Neomorphidae; genus Tapera; species Tapera naevia. The sequence continues at coordinate 618,400 of JAUMJJ010000059.1, forward strand.
GAGATATTAAAGTCTGTGGAAGTGAAGTTGAGGGTTTGTATCAAAGTGGAAAAGTAGGGTTTAAGACTAGCTCTTATGTGAAGTGGGAAACTCAATTGTTTTAAAGGACTTCAAGTGTAAGAGTGAGTTAAGATGCAAAACCAGAAGTAACCAAAGCCTTTCTTTTCTGAGGAAACTGTGAAATCTTCTGTCAGTGCAGGACCTGAAAATGCTTACCATCATTAAAATGACTACGAAATACTATGCATACCATCAGAATTTGGGTTTTGACTATGTCTTTGTCTCATTGTACTTCTGTACTTGCAGCAGAAGCATATTTCTCACTGGGGGTTATGAATATAAGCTTTTTTTTTGTCAGGTCTTGTAAAGCTATTTTGTATAAAGAAGGCTTTTCTTTGAAGCTAAAAATACCTGTTGAAAATGCTCCTGCTAAAGAGCAGAGATGAACTAGTGATGTTCTGAGAACCTGTCACTTCAGGTTTTAGCTGTTTGACCTTGGTGGTGTTTTGTTCAGCAAACTGCAACTAACGAATCCTCTTATACAGTGTGTTTGCAATTTCCTGAACCACAGGAGTAGTGTGAACTTGCTAAGGTTGCAAATGTTAAGATTGCTCTCAGAGGTACATTTCTCCTTCTTTATCTTGCCTAGAGATTCCCAGAATCCTAATTAACATGCAGGCAGATGTTCTTTCTTTGGGACAGTTACACAAGTCTTCTGAAGCAAAATGGGATACAGTCTTTCCCAATCTGTAAATCTATTCCCATCAGACCGCCTGGCTCATTGAACCTGTCTTCAGGGAAGCTCTCTAGCACCATTGTGACTTCTTTTATGAAAAGGTGTCTCCGAAAGCTCACTCTGCGTTTGCACACGTCAGTACCGACTGCAGCAGCCCACAGCTCAAGCTTCCTTTTTTTAAAAATTTGGTAACAAGAAGGAGGAGTATGACAATGTGTTTGGCTGTGGTGAAGGCTTTATTTGCATCAACAGCCACTTAACTACCGAAGTGAAGATGCTTGTGTCACTTGCCTGTACAAGCACAACCTTGGGTGGCTCAGGCACAACGTGAGTACCTTGGTTATGCCTACTAATTGAGGTGCCCTCTAGCATGTTGCTACCTGTAGCCTGAACAACCCCAGGTTCTCCAGCTGTCTTGCATCTGTTTGTGACAACGTCTCCATGAGGTAGAAATGACCCAAGGCAGCTCCTTGCAGAAACCCTGAAGCCTTACCAGGAAGAGCTCTGGTGTGATGCATTATTGGGAAGAGTATGTTGCAAGCCTGGTCCCAAGTTGAAGGGCACGTTCCTGCAGAAGCTATCTGGTGAGCCTGAGCTCCAGCTTGACAGTGCCTGCAATTTGGATATCTCTTGGAATTCTTGGACAGCTCAGTTCTTGCATTACACTTAGGGCACGAAGGAAGGTTTCTAACCACAGGTAGGACTCATAACGTGAGTGAGCAAATATCTATCATAAAGTGTGTACTTTGTCCTTAGGTAAGAACCTAAGCAGAATGTAAGACAACCAGATTTAAAAAAGCAAAACCAAGCAAACAACAAAAATAATCCAGACATGTTGAGACTGTCTTATCTCGTATTATTGGGGAAGAATTAATCTCAGCTGTAGCTGTATAGGTCTGTGGTAGAAAAAGCAATAACTAAGTTAGTCAGACCTGTTTACCAGTGAGGGTAGAAACACGTCTTTTCTGGAGCACAGTTCATCCTAGTGTCAGCACCTGATTCAGATAGTAGCTGCCTATTTTGAAAGTGTGTAGTTAGGGATGGAATAAATCCAGTTCTGGTGTCTGCTCCACTTTTCTTGAGTTTGAAATTTCTTTCCCCATTATAAACAGAAGTGTTAATGAGGCCTCACTTTACTTAGGAAATGGCAGAACACATCCAAATCTGTGACATTAAGCGCAAACTTTCAATCAGTTCCAGCTGGGGCATGCCAGGTGCCCAAGAGCAGTATTTAAATTTGAAGAAACATTAATTGTACTTTTTTTTTTCTCACATAACCTCAGCTGACCTGAGTCCTGTCATCTTCCTCTCTAATTTGAAGAAGCAAGGCTCTGCTCTTTGGTTTTAGACTTTGAATTCTCATTCCAGCTTTGTAATTGCCTTCTATTTGGCCTTAGATACAGTTGCAAAGCCTTACCTTACTGTAATGATGCAATTTACTCCAGAGGATAATACCCTCATAAAATATGCAGGTCATGCACGTAGAAGCTTTGTTAAAGCAGAGAATAAAAAAGCAATGCAATAAATCAAAAAACTAGCCAAACAAAAAACTCAGCAGGGCAACTAGAGGGAATATGGTCAATAACCTTGGGCATTTAAAAAAGAAAAATCAGTTCCAGGAGTTGTATGTCCTCTGTTAGCACATGCAAGAAGGAAGGCCATTAAAGAAGCTGTTTTTTGTCGCATGATTCTGAACTAACCCAGTCTCTACATCAGTCATCCCAATTTAAAGAGCCTACCTAGTCTAAAATCTACCTTGTGTTGCATAACCTTTGAGTGTGAAATGGAGAATGGTGCTGATGGTTGAACCTGCAAGCCTGATGATCTGTCCATGCCTAGACAGTGATTATAGTACTATCCTGGGTGCTTTTACTCTCCTCGTCTGGTTCTGATCTCTAAAAGACCATCTTGCCAGATGGATTGTCTCTTGCTATTTGCCCCTCTTCTCTAGGGCCATCAGAGTTCTGACTTGTAGTATGGAATATGTTATGCTGTAATTTACTTCCTGAAAGTACTTTGGATTTTTATTTGCCAGATTCTCTGGCTGCAGGGGTATTGATCTCTCTTTGACTTTTTTGTCCTCTTCAAGAAGCAGGTTATGATTATGGCATGTAGTCTTGTGTTAAATGGGAACCAGAAAACTCTAGAATTGGAATTGTTACAATAGCTGCAGTTTCATGAAAGGTGTAATGATGAATGCTCCCTTCTCTTGCTCCAACACCTCCCTCCACAGATCCAAACCCTCAGCTTGTGTCTGCCCAGGCCCTGGTCAGGCCCTTTCATTCATCAGTTAATTTACTAACACAGCAGAGAGCTACCTTCTTGCAGTACCTCTGTTGCTTATCTATATAGCCTAATTCAAACTAGAAACTGCAGAAAATAGATTCCCTTTTTTGCTGTGTTAGTGTTTTGCCTGAATGTATGCTGACAGTTAGATTTGGTAGTGAGAATGGCATCAGAGCTGAGATTGAGAGAGCAGGGTCATGCAATCAAGCTCTTAAACAGCTCTGAATGGGCTAGGGGACAGAAAGAGAGGAGAGAAGGTCAATGGATGATTCTCTAATTATCAGCAAACAATTCAGTCATCTCTGGCTGTGTTCTCAAATTATGCCCTGAGGGAAACTGGGAAGAGGTCCTGTCTGCATCCCTCTCAGAGGAAGTTGCCATCATGAAAACTTAATACATGGAATTCTGTTCTGCTGGCAGGTACTTTCCTTGAGGCTGGTATTTGTGTCTTAGTTCTATTTTCTTTTTCTCAGCACTTGGTAGGAGCTAATTTTACTGATGACTGATGTAGTTCTACCAACTCCAGACCTCAGCAAAATAATTTTCTGCTGATTGCCTCCTAGAATGTGTTGGCAGGATAAAAAATTAACAGAAAGAGAAAATATGTAAGTTTTGGCCTGAATCAAACAATTACGTTTGATTGAAAATGGAGGAGTGATTTTAACTTTTGGGCTCCTGAGAATTTTTGGCAGGTGCTTTCATCTTGAAATGTGGAGTGCTTCACTTTAACAAACCAAACAAAACCCAGCCAATTACCCAAACAAAAAAAGCCCTACAATTTTTATTTCTTTTAGCTAATGGGGATGAAACAACTAACTGAATTCAACAAAAAAAAATCACAAACATTTTGGTCTCCATAAAGCTGGATCTGTTTAGGGCTGACTTCGTGGGAATTTCTTTGGGAACATGTAGGATCAGCTTATACATTCTTTAAAATAGAGAGATTTAGCTTAATCGGCAAGGAAGGAACATGGTGAATGGTAAGTAAAACCTGCTAGTTTTCAGGCTGAAATTCTCTCTAGCACCTGAATGGGCAAATTATATTCTTCTTACCTCTGTGTTCTCTTGGTTCCCCAGTGAATAGCTCTCCTGTAAACTATTTTTGTTGTGATTGAAATTAATGTCTAAGGCTTCCAAGGTGCTTCTGGCCTACAAACTTTCCCTGAATGTGAAGTTTTGCCATGAAGTGGTTCATTCTCATTCTTACTGCTTCTTCCTTTGTTACAGCAGTTTAGGCAGTGATATAAGAAGCAGTTGTTATTGCAGTGAGTGGAATTAGGTTTCTGTGGAATTGTTTTTTCAACTGACTTCAGTTAAGCGGTATCTAGGTGGCAGTATTTTTGAAAGTTAGGCAGACACAAACCATTCTTCTCATAGTATGTATGGTTTTTTTTTAAATAGTGCTGTTTCCAGACAATACTGCATTCTTATCCAAGAATGCAAGGCTGGACAGAGAACTGGCTTCAAAACTCTAATGAGCAGAAAGTTGGCTGTTGTGAAGTTCATAATAAAATTAAGATTAGTCTTTTGAAAGTAGTAGAATGTGCATGAGATTGCTGGGAGAATTTATACACCTGCATGTAAGTTGGATGTATATTCTGTCCCAGCTCTTGTCTCTTTGCGTGTGATTGATGGAAATCATTCCCTCACATGCCCAGCACTGAAATAAAGGAAGATTGCTTTCTAAAACTCCAAAACAAGCCTTGGAGAATTTATTTGCTGGCATTTTTGTTATCAGCAGCTATGTGTATGTTTCCTTAATCTGAAGTTAAATTTCAAGTATCCATTTGTGTTGCCTTTGCTGTTTGTCATACATTAAAGATGTGAAGTTTCTGTGATTAGGAAAAGCTTACTTTGTGGGCTGTGGTGCTTGCCTATCAATGCTAATGAGTTGGTGAGCAAACGGAAGGGAAGATAACTTCTGCTACTCTTGTTCTTTCAGGCACATGTATGACCATGCTGCAAATATGTATCCACAGTTAATTAAGAATCCCGCCGTTCGAAGAGGAGTGCAGAATTTTATGGCGTATGTATTTAGTTATTAGAAAAGAAATTATTCTAGACCTGGGGTTGGAAGGTGACGGAATTTTTGACGGCTTTTTGTTCTCTTCCTTATGGGCGAGAGAGAAAATACATGCTTCCTTTCCCTCTGATTGACTGACATTAGTATGAACAAAATTCTAAATGTACAAGAAGGGCATATGCTCTTCCCTAACTCTGATTCTTTCAAAGAAATGTTTAAAACCATTACTACAAAGTGATGTGGATAATGCCAACAAATTCTGAATGCCTTTTTAGTGAAAATTGTGTTCTAAAAAGATGATATTTTGATTACTATGCTGAACAGTGTTATCTCTTGGCATCTTAATCTTTTTAGGACTGTGTATCCTTTCATTCCTCTGTTAGGGTAGCATTTTGTTTATTCCACCACTGATGCAAATTCTGTTCTAATCACAGAAGTCCTGATTCCCTTCAGCTGTATAAATCAGAAGTAGTTCCGCTTAAATAATGCAGCTACACTGGTGCAAAACGACAAGAACCAGGCCAGGTACTGGGAAATTCCACTGTGATTACCAATTATTTAGATCTCCTTAGACCTGTGTTTGCTTCCATTCCAGATACTTCTGTGAAACTTCAGTAATTTCTGGAAGCTACTTTTTCCGTCTTTCCCTTGTCTTGTGCTTTCCACAAGGGGTTAGATATCTAATTCTGTTTTCAGTGTGTGTATATGAAATTGATTGGTTTTAGCTTACCCAAAAGCAAGAGAAGAAAAAAGTCTTATCCCTTAACATTCTTCAACCTTGCTGTTCTCCTTGTGAGAGAAATGGGCTCGCTACCATATCAATGTGTATGGGTTTTTTTCCCAACATGACTCAGCATAGCAGCTGTATCCTCCAAGATGCATTGTTGGAGGATGGCTTCAGTCCTGAATGCTCTGACCATTTCCCTGTTTTCTCTGACATGCTTCTTGCATCTTGTCACTTCCAGAAAGCTAAATCTGGGTGGTTTTGACTGGAAGAGTTTGCTTCCTTACAAGGTTCATTCTCTCTTTTCAGTTTTCTTTTTTGCTGCCATACATAACACTGGATGGATAGACACAGGAGGGTGGAATAGGCCAGAATCTGGTCCTGAACTGTGATTCTTCTGTGGGCCTCTGCAGACAGAAAAAGATGAAGTTCTGGGAGATTCGTATAATGTTGCCTGCTCTTATTCCAGGGTGTGTTCAGCTGGTGTTGCCTCCTGCTCTGAACCTGGGTTATTTGCCTAGTAATCCCTTAATTGGATTTTGCATGTGGAATGGTTATGTTTGGCCTCACACCTCTTCCTCAGAGGAGGATAGCAGTGGTTCTTAAGCAGTGTTTGAGCAGCAACAGCAGTATCACTTCATTGCGCTTGTACATAGGGGAGAGAAATAGACTCTTTATAAGTTAGTCTATTTTTATCCTTAAACCATTCCCTTTTACATACCTACTTATCTGACCTATCAAATGCTTGTTCCCGTTTACTGGTGATAAAGAGATGCTGGATCTGAGGTAGTGGACTCACTAGAAAAGAAAGACTCACTCACAAGAAAGACTCTCTGTGGGGAGTAGAACCCTAATGGCTCCCCATGGAGGGTTGTCCCTTCCTGGAGGTATCAGAATCCGCCACAGAGGTGGAGTCCAACTCTTTCTTTGATGCTAAAGTCTGGTAGAGGCACACTACTATAGGGTATGTTGCGTGGACCTGAATATTTACATCGAGAGGATATAACGTTTATGCCTGCAGGGCTTCCAAAGCATGATTTTCCTCAAAACGCTGGGAAAGCTGGATCATCTGGGTTGTAATAAATTTGTCCCTTCCCTGCATTATCAATTATACTCTAAAACAAAGCCAAGAAAACCCCAACCTGTTTGTTCCTTTACAGGAAACAAGATCAATGGACAAGACAACAAATCAGAAATAATAAGGATGACCCCTTTTGGAGGCATGCTGGCTATATCATTGCACAGCTGGATGGTCTGTACATGGGAGCCCTCGAGTGGGCTAAACTACACAAACAAACAGTAAGACTACTGCATCTCTTTTTCAGTAGCCGGGGATGGGATGTCAAAGGACAAAGATGGGAGAAGGGAATCTGATATTTAAAAAAAAAGAGAAGGATAATTAGTGCCAGTTACTCATTCTGCATGCCAATCTACAAAATTTCAGTGTCTGTTCACTGTAGATAATGTGACTGAGCACATAAATCATAGCACCACAGAGGCTTTACACTGGACTTGGAACCCTGGGCACTCATGTGCTGATTAGATTGGGGGCGGCTTTTGTTATCCACGTGTGAATGTTGGAAGGACAACACTTCTAAAGTGTTTGCTGTCATCACTTTACAATTATTATCGAGCAAATGACCCTCAAGGTATAAAGAGTAGCTGCAACAGAATGAATCAGCATAAAGGGAGTGTATTAAAGCTTTCATTTTTTTTTATTTGCAAGCACAAGATCTTAAAAGCCTTTCTATTTTGGAGTGTGGTTTATGTTGATAAATATCTTCTCCTTTTTTTTGTCTTAAGTCTTCCATTACAAAATACTCGGTCAGTGCTGTGGCAAATCAAATGGGTAGGGTGATTTTTTTTGTTGTTGTCGGATTTTTTTTTAATTCAATTAGAATTGTGTTCTGGATCATCAGCTTATGTGCAATAGCACAGCTCCTTTAACTCCAGTAGAGCTATCGTAATTACAGTGCTGTCCTTAACTCTAATATCTAATAGGTATCTCAATGTGAGAGGGAGGACTTGAGTAATTGTAGTTGATGCCTTTTGTCTTGGTTTAACGATATCAAGAATTTAGAGAGGTTGAGAGTGCTAAATAATGAACAGTTGGGTTTTAGTAAAATGCACATCTTTCTTTCATAGAACTTACTCTGATGCTTTCGTGAATGGGGAATTGGCTCAAACTAAAAGAAAAGACTATTCACAATAATGGAAAGATCTGTCCTGATGGGCCTGAGTTATAGGGAAGATACTAAGAAAGCTTGACTTTCTAGGAAAAGAATTCAGTAATTCCATTTCATAACACTCAGAGCCCTGCAAAGCTCATGAGTTGTTTTTGGCTGCTTCAAAATCCTTTAGATTTGGATGGGGGGAGGAGAAGAAAGTGCTAGTTTGTGCCTTAGCTATTTCTTTGCATGTAGTACCTGCAAAGTTATTATGTGTATTCCCTGATACTTACTCATGTAGCTGTGTATGTGATAATAAAAAGCACTGTCCTCTGAAGTGGCTGAGTCATTTTTGTCCACTCTTCAGAGATCTCATCAGTGTGCCTATAAAAAATGTTGTATTTAGTGAAAATTCAGATATGTGGTTCAGTCTGAAATATTAGTGTCCTCTATTCATTAATTACTTCCAGGGATATGTTTATTTCTTTTCCCAGATGTGCCGGGACCAATTAGTGGGGTTTATTTTGACTGCTTCCGGTGCCATTTACAAATTTAGCTTTGGAGCATTATCACCTATGTGGAGATTCATATATTTTTATTTAAGCAAAAGTGTTCCTTATATATTTCTCACTTGAGATGGTGCTGTGGTTTCCTTTGTTTGCCAGAGTCAGTGAGTTAACATCAGTCTCTTACCTTTGAGTATAGTTTGGACAGCTGCTTTTGCACCTCCATGTTTGGTTTTCCTCGGCATCAAAATGATACCTGACAGCTCTGCAAAAGTACTTGCAGTTCACTTTGTTGGATACCATGCTACTTTTCAAATACTGTGGGGAGATTAGGCTACAACAGTGCTGTTTGTGTACATATTTACTGCTGTTAGGACCCACTTCAGGAAATAAGGAGCTTGAAGATTGTTGCTCTGAGCTTACCCAGACATAAAAACAGATGCATGTGCAATGTTACTGACTAGTATTCTAGCTTTGGCGTGTCCACTTATCTGAGAATCAACTCAGCTTCTGTAAGCTGTTGGCACTGAAAAAAAGCAAACTAAACTCACAAACAAAACAAAGAAAAAAAACCCTGGAGAAGACCAACAGTATCTTCCTTATTCCTTGTGATTAAAGAACACCTGCCTTCCAAAGAGGCAGTTTTCAACTTTGTTCTTGCAGTACATGTAAGAATGTTAAAAAAAAAATATTTAATCCCTTTAATTGTTAAGTAGAATGTTTGGCAAATAAATTCACCTAATAGGTGATTTTTTTTTTCCATATTTGTTTAGTGTTATGCTTTTAATTAACCCACTGTCCCTTTAGTCTTTCTTTGGGCAACAACTGCAGTAACAAGTATTTATTATTTCCATTACTCATTTTTCACCTTAAAAAAAAATTAAAGCAACTTGCTACTGAAAACCCCCACAACAAATTCTGCATGTTTTTAAAAGCATGTCTCAGTCCTATTGCATGGTTTCGTTACTGCTTTGGGAGCCCCTTCTCTTTTTTCTTTGGTAGATACTGTTTCAGTTTCATTAAAAAAAGAATCCTTCCTGTATGTGTATTGTCATAGAATTATAAGCATCAAGAACGAGTTTTTTGACCTATGGTTGTGCAGTAGTTTGCATTCATGGTGCTAACGGACATCAGAGATATTGAGACTCTCTTGTGTGTGGATTGTGTGGTGTTTTGTTTTTGTTTTTTAAGCCTCCCCCCCCAACAAGAAAACAAACCAAAAAAAAGAAACCCACATAAACTCAACCTCAAAACTGAACCAAAACCCAATATGAGGCAGGCTGCATTTTATTGCCTCATGTTCTAATTGGTATTGGGAAAAACTATGCATACTTCTAACTGCAATTTATCACTCTGTAATAACTCTTTATGTGCAAAGAGCAATTTTCCCCCAATGTCCTGAGCTTAAAAGAAGGCTAAATGCTATAGAAGAAAGGCTGGGAAGTGTTATGGTTTTTCCTCTAACTCCCAAAAGATTGGAGACATGGGCAAGAGAAAGAGAAGAAGAGATAGATTTTGAAGTTCTTACATTCCCTTTCCACCCCCTCCCCACACCAATGCATGCTTGTACATGGACGGAGCGCTCTTCTGAACACTGAGAATTGGTTGATTAACAAGGATAGGTCAAAAGATGGAAGAGAGAGGCTGTGTTTACAAAGTCTGTGGATTTCAACACTGAGTACTGGGTGAAGTTGAATGCTTCCTTTTCAGGAGGATGGAAAATGACTGTATCAATGTCTGATCTACTTTATTTTTTACACACTTCATGTGTCAAGGTTTCTTATCAATGCTACGTACACTTCTTCAAACTTGCAAGCAGCTGGAATTTTACATTTGGTGAACTAGCTGATGTGTCCTTCTTTGCAGAAGACAAATGAAAAGATCAGACTTTCCATTGTCCTGTGTGATGCCTGGTGGTTTGAACCAATGCCAGATCCACACAATGCTTAAATGAGAGTTGGATTACTTGTGCACAGGTCACTCCAAAATGTGCAGTTTTTCTTTTCTCCCCTAAATTTCATGTACACTTCACTTGAATATTGTAGAACCATTGTATCTGCCACAAATAACCAATCCTTAGTACAGAAAGAAAACTTGTTTTGGAGCCTGAATTGTTTGATAATACAATTAGTACATCTTCTTTATTTGTGTATATATATGAAACAAATGGTGTGCAGAGTACTGTTCTAAACGTTATTTTTGAATTGCGTGAAGTCTGCTTTCCTGCAGAGCTATTTAGGTAGGTGCTTCCATTAAGGCCTACGTGAAGGCAATGTGTGTTGTAAAGTTCTGTATTTTGAATTTGGTGTTTACAGGTACCATTAAGAGCAATGTCAAAATCTGAATACGTTTTCATGTCGAAGTGTGACATTATTCTGTCTGGTTTAGCAACATTTTATATCCAGTAAACAAACCCAACCCTTTTGTCAAGACAATTTCAGAAGGAGGGGCACTCAAAGAACATTAAGCCTTTTTATCTGCCTAATGGTCTACCAACGCCGTGATTAATCTTGGGCTTGTCTACACAGGGAAATTACTCTTGAATAAGGAGGTGTCAGAGTTTTAAGTAGTACAGTGATTCTAGGACGGGTCTCTGTACTTCCTTATTTTGTATTAAGAATGCTTATGCTTGGGGAAGTTGCTGGAAAACAATTGTTACAGAATAACTTGTCTGTTTTAATGTGCCATGTAGACAAGCCTTTAAGGTTGGTTCTTTTCTACCTGTTACCCTTTCTAATTTTATTTTCCCTTACAGCCAATGTAGCTCAAACTCAATTTGATTTTTCTTTTTTTTTGCCATTCAGAATGGTACCCTAGAGGAGGAGCCACGCATTCTAATGAAATGACTTTTTTCTCTTGTTGTAGTTATACCACTTTCTGCTTGTCCATGTAGCTCATTCATTCACTCTTCCTCAGGATGCGTGCAAGGAGTTTTCCTGAAATTGCTGTGTGAGGTTTCAGCAATTGCTGAAACTGCTGGGAGAAGGTGATTGCAAAAGACTGTAATATGCCCTATATTGTGTACTTTGTTATCATGCACATTTTTTGGTCTAATTCTTGCTGTTGGACCCTGTTTAACACCTTCTAGAGAAAAATTCTCCATGTATCCTGGAAATCGGCTATAATAATTCCTGAACTGGGGCTCTTAACCTCATGGCAGATGCATCAGTGTACCCTTGAAATTTACAGGTTTGACCTGAATTGCAGATGCTGTCTTCTGTTTGAATGCATTGTTTTAATGAGACCCTGTATAAGCTCTGTGCCCTATGCTTGTGTGTTGTCACTGAGCTTCAATCCTAAATACAAAACCAGGTTTATCCAAGCTGAGCAATAAGTTCTTGGAAATAAACTGGAACAAAATTTGCTTGTCCCTCAGAAAGGGAATGAAAACAGAGCCCTAGTGGGTAATTAACAACCTAGTTCCTCTTTTACTTCTCCTATATTTTGGCTGTCTTTGGGAGCTAATCTCACCCAGTGGAGCTGTAGGAATTTACGTAACCTTTGCTTCTTTCTTTCTGTGGATCCTTTCTCCTGCTTTCTGGCCACCTTTCTGTGCATATAGTTCCTTGCTTGACACTTTTGTTCCAGCTTGAATGGGCTTCCTTGTAGTTACTTATTTTTTTACTTGAAATGACTGTAAGATAGCACAGAAATGTGAAACTTTTAAAAAAATATATGGGCAATTCCAAGTGATGCTGAAGTAGTATCAGCATAGCTACCTCTGAATGTTGCGATAAAGGCAGGTTTTATGGATGAGAATAAAGAGTGGTAGCAAATGAATGGCAAGCACAATTAAAATGTGTCAGGGATGGCCAACATTCTCATGTGGAATCCTGTTTGCTCCCCTCCTGGTGGTAGTGTACAGTAATCCCTGTGTAAATTGGAGATTGGAAAACAGCTCCTCCTCATTGTGTGGTGGGCTTGCAGGCCTCTGAGTGCAACTGGATGTGTTGAAATCGTGCTGAAACCTTTGCAAGTGCAAAGTCTCTCTATATAGATTGCAGTGAGACAGCAGTTATTTGGACTTGTTTGTAAATGATTCATACTGCTGAGTTGCTTAAAGCTATCCAAAAATACATCTCTTGATATTTATCAATTGTGGCCTTTGCTGCTTCCTCCCTTTTTGGGTCCTGATAGCAAAAATATGATGAGATAAAGCAATGTAACCTATAAGAAAGTTTGCTTTGTATTTTTTCCTTGAACTGTAGCTGCTGTTAGGGCCTTCTGTGATGCATGATTTTATTTGTGAAAATGGATTATTTCTCTTACTTGTCTTAGTGAGCGTTGTGGGAGGGTTTAATGCCTTCCTCTGGGATACATGGACTAGACTTACATTAGTTTTGGTTTCCCTCTTGGTTATTCTCTCTGCCAAAACAGCAGATGGATGACACAGAATCCAGCCTTCTGAATAAAAAGTAAATGGATTTGGCACTGTTTATTTTTTTCCATGTGCCTGTCTCCCCTTTATTGAGGTTTGTAGAGAGGTCGGCTATATGGTTTAATAACAGTCACTTATTGTGCAAGCATGTTTCTTTTCTATATGGTTATGTCACATTCTAAAATTACTGTTCATAGCACTACAGGGATGCCTGTTCTGACTTCTTTCCCTTAAGCCTTGCCTTAACTAAGGGCATGGAGCAAACAAGAACACGAAATATTTAGAAAATGGTATTCGAAGGTTTAGAACATGATATTTGAAAGTTAAGGTTAGGCCACTGTTAACCACTTATTTTTGAAGAGGCAAATAAAGAGCAGGTTCTGAAGAGCATGTTGCGCAACAAGCTGCATGTGGTTAACCCTGGCTAGCTCCAATCATAAGGGGTTTGCGAAAGCACTTAGTGGAGTGCCTTTTGACTGCCTTCCTTTCTTCAACTAGTTCCATGCTTGACTAGTAATATTAACATATCTTCCTTGCCTCAACTGTTTCCTCCTCTTCAGTCCTGAGGATGTTTTAAATTGCAGTCTTCATGAAAATCTGAAAACTCCCAAGAGCATTTGTTAATTTAAGGCTATTGAAAAGCATCTAGATAAAAAAAAAAATAATTGTTGCTGTTAGCTCAGCGTAGCAGTAACGTAAGATTGATTTGTATGCTGTTTGCGAAGACACACAGTTTCATAAGTTACTGCTAGCATCTCCTTTTTTTTTCTCTCAGAAATTTTAGCATTGGTAACACCACTACAAGGGTCAGTCCCTTAAAGGTACCCAGGTGCCTAATGCCACACTGAGGCTGAGTATCTAGGCCTTGTGAGGAGGTATTTCATAAACCGTGTAAGAGCTTCCTTTGAGAGCAAATTCTAACAGCTGCAAATGTCTTGGTGCTTCCCTGTCTGAAAGTGCTCTTTGTGGTCTCTCTTTTCTGCCTTTTCTCAGCCACTGAGCATCTTTGATGTCCAATTTCTGAATGCAGTTGGAGACCTGTTGGACCTCATTCCTGCGTTATTTGAGTATGCTGCACGGAGTGGACAATGCAACGTGGAGGCAGGAAGCCACGGGAAATATCAGTGGGATATGGGTCACTGTTCTGCACTCATCAAGGTGAGCACCAAGAACTTAATCTCCAGCATCTGTGTTGATTTGCAGTATCACAAGTCTGTGTTTCTGGAGTATTCACTGGTTATGTCACATATGTATAAAGAGAGTCCTATCGATCAGGGTGTTTTTATGCAGTTGCCATTTGTGCCTCCGTAGGATTCTGGGTCCAGTTTTGCTCACTTGTATTCAAAGGCAGAGAAAAAAATGAGCCAAACCAAAACCACAGAAGTCTCTCATCCTCCACAATGGAAAGCTGCTAGAATTACTAGGGAATGGTAACTACCATGGAGAGGAGACTGGAACACAGTAACTTGTTTCGTCTAGCCAAGTGAAGTCTGAAAGGGGATATTGTTTGCATCTACAGATATGTTGGGCAAATAAACAGGGAGGGAGGAAAGAAGATTACTTAAGCTAAAGAACAAATCTGTATAAGTGGCTGATGTTTACTAAGTGTTAACAGTGATACTCTGGAACAGCTTTCCAATGGGAGTATGACACAAAAAAAAAGCTTTTAGGGTAAATGCCTCATATATCATGGTGGCACTTGAATTTTTCAGTTAAAATTATCAATGATCCAGTCACCATATGGAGACTCCATGTATCTCAGAGCAACAATATTCGACTTAAATTGAGAAGCAGTCATTCAAGCATTTGCCTACAGCAAGAGGTTTCTGAGCTGACAATAAATCTTAGAACCAGAGAAATACTTTGAAAATAGGTGCTATCAATATACATATACTTACATTCTCAAAATGAATTTACTTGCATTTTCTTCCATACTTTTAAAGTCACCCAGAGGCATTTTTGCAGAAACAGCACGTTCTATGTTAATGTTGGATAAGTTTGCAGAGAGCTGATCTGAATGCCTAAATGTGAGTATTCAAGAGGAAACTGGGGAAACAAAACATACCATGTGTTGCAGGTGTCCCCCCAAAAAATCTAAGCTGTTTCATTTTGAAAAATAAAAACTAATTATTTGAAAATGTCACATGGGCAAGAATTATTTCCAGAGGTTTCAGAAATTCATTGTTACGTACACAGTTAAAAGCACATGAATCTGCTCCTCCTTGAACAATGCAATTAATCAAACTACTTAATACAAGTTGTTCTCCCAGTTTCTCTCAAGTACAAAGTACAAAACACACAGAGTATAATAGGGTCTGAAATGATTCATCTTTCTACTTCTGTTTTCCAGGTTCTACCTGGCTATGAGAATATATATTTTGCCCACTCCAGCTGGTTTACGTATGCGGCCACACTGAGAATATATAAGCATTGGAACTTCAATATCGTTGATCCATACACTAGCACCAGCCGTGTCTCATTCAGCAGTTACCCAGGTAAAGTCAAGAAAACCAAAACAATGTAAATATCCAAGATGGCTCTGACTATCTCACTGTCTTGCAGATGATTATAAAAAGGATGATACCTCAACAAGCACTGGCTTCAATCTACTTTAAAGCTTTTAGCCACCGAAAGGGCAAAATGTCTTCGGTTTTCTGGCTTGAACATAATGTTGTCATCATCTTTTTTTGTTGATTAATCACCTTCAGTGCTCTGAATACTACTAGTTAAATATTCTACCTCTGGCACAAACATGCTGCTTTGAATTCTGCTTGCGTATTCTGCAGTCATCTCAACTGTTGAACTTCTCACCTTGCCTACAGCGTTTGCATGTTTGGTAATAAGAGTTTTGAACACTTCTGTTTACCACTGTGGCATGACTGATGCAGTAATGGGAAGGAGCATCAAACACCAGTCATTTTAAATTGTATCAACATAGATGGTGTTGGATAAGCAAACCTTCAAGGTTTTTTTTCTCCTCCCCCCGCCCCATCTCCTCCTTCCTGCTTGCCTGTAAGCTGGGAATATTTTTTAATGCTTTTTTCATGCGTTAGTAATAAACCCAGCTGGAATGTTGAAAATCTCCCTCGGGAAGGTTAGGCAGCATATGATACTACAAAGTTTCCTGGAAGAATGTTAGAAACTGCCAGCAGTTAATGTTACACGGGTAAAATATGTACTTTTGCTAGAGGAATACCGAGATTAGTGAATGTGAAAAAAACAAGGCAAATCTAAGACTCTAATAAGAGTGAGGTAGCATTGCATACGTTTTTCAAGGTAGAGCTTCAAAATTAAAAATACCCAGACACTCAAGAATCTTCATAAACTTTTTAAAGTGAAGTGTGTGCTGTAGGAGTTTTAATCTGATCAAGTTTTGTTGGTTGATGATTTCAAAACATGCTCTGTTGAGTTACCGTGCTTGCCGTACTACAGGGGCAAGGGTCCTTCATGGCAGGGACTCCTGAGACTGTGACTGGAAAACTGTTTTGAAAAGCAGTTGCATTCAATTCATATTGAAAGCAATTCTTTTTCTGTGGGGTTCTGACTCTGCTCAGTGACCCTCAGGAGTGCAACATTTCTGACAACTGAGATTTTTTGCTTTGAGGAAGGAGTAGAGGTATTCTAGTAAATGCCTGTTGAGTGTACAGCCTTTCAAAAGCTGAAGTTATTTCAGATTCCCTTGGAGGAATTTCACTTGCTTCTTGCAAGGAATTTTGCCAAGCCTGTGTAAACTGGTAGAAAGCCACAGTTTCTGTCTGAGCTCTGTTCATCACCTGAATGCACAGAAGGTTATTCTGGATCTTGCACTCTCAGCTGAAATGCTGTTGAAGATGGTACTATCCTTCAGGAGAATGTGGCTCTGTTTCAAAACTGCAGATTCAAAACGGGGGATCGGAATGGACCATGCAGAGCATTTATTATTTTAATTTTAGTGGACGTCTATGCTGATGCCTCTGTGTTGTTCCTTTTGTGGATTCTTTGTATAAAGTGAAATATAAGTCTTCTGTTTTGATGAGACTGATAAAGTTCATGGACTGATAAAGGTATGGAAGGATACCTGGAAATCAGCTTCTACTATGTTGAAATGGTCAGGATCTGTTCACTAGTATATAAATTTCCAGTGTGCTTCCCAAAGATGGTTGAGGTCTGCAGAGATGGCTTATTTGAAAGCTTGCTTGTCACAGGTGTACACCAACGCAGCGATGAAATGAGGTGTACTTCTATCAACAAAATTTGGTGAGACCAGTTGCAAACTGTAGTTCCCATGGCTACAGGGAAGTTTGAGAGAACTGTGGCATGCAAAGAATACTCAGTGGCCTCCTAATTACAGAGTGCTATCACAAGCACTAGACAAGCATGATCTATTGAGTACAGCAAATTGCACTTGCCATGGGTGTAGATCACAAACTTGCAGTTTTCCAGGAGATGAGGAAGCTCATCTAAAGCAATGGCCTGGTAATAATCATGTAGGAAGTAGGGAACTGTCAAATTCCTTTGCTCTGTGTTGTGATGAGGTGAAGCCTTATATTTTCAGGGCATCTGACCACAGAATCTGCAAATCCTGGCTGTGGCTCAGCTTGATGAGTAGCTGCTCCCTGCAAGAAGTTCCCACTCTTATTCTCTGTCCAAGTAGACATTAAGAACCAGTAAGAAAGACGAAGCTAGTAAGCTCCCATAAATAGTAAAGTGTTCCTAATGTATATAGAAGTATTGACTTTTGGAGGAGACAAAGAGCATTAAAAGACAAGTGGTCTTCTGTGACACCTAACTGAGTAATTAAATATTTCTGTCATCCAGGTGATTGGATATGAAGCATAACTCTTCTGCTGTCCAAAAGCCTTTTCTGTCAGAAAAACTTCAAGGAGACTTTTGCCTTCTCAGAATTGCCGATTCTCTGAATTATCCTGGGGTCAGTGTAAAATGATCCATATTTATTTACTGAATTTCAAAAGACATGCTACTACAATGCAAAAATTAATATCTGTTGTGACTAAAAGCATCTAAGACAGCTCACTGTGACGCATGTTAGCGTTTGCGCTATGATACAGCTAGAGGGCCTCACGCTTCCTTGCTTCTGCTGTGACTGAGCGAGAGTAGGAGGACAGGCAGGAATTGCAGAGCCTATCCCTGCTTTCCCAGCAGTTCCACACATTCCTGCCAGGGTGCTCAAACTTTAATTGTTGCATCATATTTTCTCTTCGCTGCTTTGTCTTCTTCAGAACAACACTGCAGAGACACACTCAAGTGGAAATGAAGGGTAGCAGCAATCTCTGCTTTTGCAGAATGATTTAACCACTTGCTGCTAATTTCCACAGTAATCCTAATCTTCACTTAAACTCTTTTCACAGTCTTAACTTCCTGTTCTGCGGAAAGCAGAGAGAACTTGATTTGTACAAGCATGTCACAGTTGCTCACAAATGTTGGGCAAACCTATGCTCTTTTAGGGGCTAAGAGATGGAGATTAGGTCCATGCTATGTTTTGCAGGACACACGTAGTAAAAGACCAGACGGAAAACTGCCCTCCCCCAAGACGGGCAGTGCTGTGCAGTCACTGCTCCACACTGCCCCATTGAGGCATTCAAAGAAATGAGACCAATTAACTTATGAAATTTGCAGCTTTCTTGGACATCCGGGAGGCTGCAACTTCCAAGATTTCCATCCATTTGGATGGACCTCTTCTTGAACTGTCAGTATGGAACCCTGTTTAAGAAAGGGAATCTACCCTTTGGACCTAAGTGTTGTGGTTTGGGTGGTGACCTGCTTCCTGTTATGTGTGTTACACTGACTTCAGTTGTTCAAGCAAAGCAGTTGAGAAGAACTCTATTGCCACCTTTGCTCCTCTAGTCTGCTGTCAGGGTCTTGCTTGGTTGCGGCTGGCTGTGACAGGGGAACACGATGCCACAAGTTCTGTTCATGGATGGCTGTATGTGTGCTGCTGAGGCAGGAGAGAGAACTAAGTGTCCCTTGTGTTGAAGTAATCCTGTGTTAGTGCAGGGTCAGAAAGTGTAGCATTACCTTTCCTCCACAGCCTGAGCAAGAGCTAGGAGGAACAAAAGATGGAAAGGGTGATAGCCCTTGTATTCAGGGGACCAGCTTGCTCTTGAGGTATTGCCGGAATATTTCTTGCTACCCTGCGCCCCTCCAACATTTGTCTAAAGCCTGGAGGGAAGCAGAGAAAAGTATATTGATATGCTTTGGAGATGAGAAGCCAGAGCTGTAGTGTGGGATGCGCTATTTCTTAGTGCCTAGGAGAGGTCTGCAAGTGGAAGGCAGGCAGCTGGCAAGAATTCAGTCTTGGTATGAGAAGCGGCTGCTGATGGGATTAAGAAAGCTAATCCAAACAAGACATCTCCTTTCCCATTGTCAAGTGTGTTTATAGCCCAGAGCATTGGGCATCTCAGCCAGGAGCTATTCTTATCCTGGTGAGGTGATGGTTAGACCTCATGTCTGACATCCAGCCTGTAATACTGACCCTTTCTCTATTTGAATGAGCACAACAACCTTTTAAAACACCAAAGAACCTGATGCCTTCTGGTTCAGGAAGCAGCAGCTACCAGGAACATGTTACCCTCAACGTCTCTTTAGTGTACTGACTCTCTAATGAACACTGTGGCTTGGATTTCAAAAAATATTTTGCTTGGCTTGACTGTTTAATATTGTCATGAGGAATGAAACTCCAGGCTCTGGAAAACTCAGTTTTCCAGTGGTGATTGGAAACTGAACCTGAGTGGCTATGACCCAGAAGATGCAATTGGAAGTGGTTTTGCTTGTGTCAATGTAGGAAGGTCAGGTTCATGTGGGGTGATCATGGAATATGATTAAGAGTTGCTGATAAAAATGGGAGGTAGATTTACAGAAAAAAGTGATGAACCGTACAGTGGGATAACAGTTGAAATAAGCCATTTTCAATTACAATAGATTCTCATAAATACTTGAACAGACAAGAATGACAAAAGAGGATGTCAAATATCTAATGATATCTCTAGGTGTCACCTAGGCTTTAGTTTTGGGGATGTCTTTGCCCTGGGTAAACCTGTTGTATGTGTTTTAACTTCCCTTGGTTTCAGGGGTGCCTGTGCCTTGAGTCAAACTGATATTTGTTGTCTCAGAATAATTATTATGGTAATGGTGTATGATGGAGGGCACGTTGTGTTATAAAACATTGCAGGATAAAACTTGGTAAATACCAATGCCCAGAAGGAAATCCTCTTGTTTTGAGCTTAGCTGGGCTTTGCAATTTCTTTGAATTACAGAGTTCAAACTTCAGTTAATTCAGCATCATTCCTTGTGTTGACGCGTGGTTTGAGTTCCTTTTTCTTGTTTTCTCAGCTGTTGATTGAAAAAGAAGAAAAACCCTATTGGGTTTATTTTGAAATAGGGCACTTGGCAGTGGTACCTACGTGGGATTTGGTGTTCAGTTCAAATCACAATTGTTTAACAACTGCATTTCTTTTCTCTGGGTAAGCACTTGACTTGTTGCACAACAGTTTGTCACTGGAGTATCCCGTGGTTTTGTATAAAATAGACTGGGAGAGCCGCATTTAGAATGTTTCTCTTCTTGACCTTACTTACCTGAGAGAGAACTCTGCTGTTGATATACATAATTTATTTGTGCACTTTTTCTGTCACCAAGAGTAAAATACCAGGAACCACAAGCTGCCAGGGTGCTCTGCCTGTTCTATGCTGACGTATTTTTAAAGAGCAGGTGACCACAAAGTCTATTTTCTTGTATCTGTTCTGATTTGAGAACTTGAGACTTTAAAGAAGGCTTGCATTACTTTTGCTTGAAGGAGATCTGCCTTTTGAAAGCCCAGGAACAGGAGGCAGAGTTGACTGTCATAAATTGCTGACTCTAGTTTGCTTGCAGAGTGCATTAATAAAGATTGATGTAGGAGATTTCATAGTGGAATTCAACTATTACGCTGTTGTGCAGCATTTTGTACTCTTTATAGAGTGACACGATTACAAACTCATTAGCAAGAGACCAGGTTCGTGGGTGATTTTCCCATCAGGAGTTCAGTTAACAACCTTTTTTCCCCAACCTGGCAGTGCTGTATCTGGTGGAGAATCTCAAAGTCAAGTTATTTCTGCTTTGTAAATAGTCACCATGGCATTATAGCTGAGCTTTGCAGCTCTTTATGCCACCTCCTGCAACTGGATCTAGTACTTTTGTTGGCATGTAACCTGGAAGAGAATCCTGCCCAGAGATCCATTACTGTGTTGAGTTTGCAGGGCTAAATGATAGGCATAAAAAACCCCAATGACAGCATGTCAGAAAGAGGGGTAAGTAAAACTTTCTCTCATATATGGGATGTTGTTTATGATTTAAGAGGTGTCTATTTCTTGCAGATGCTTTTAAGTATATTTAGACTGGGAAAGATTAAACTAGAAGGAAAACTTTTCTGCTTGGCTTGATTTAATCCAGAAGGGATTAATTGAAAGGAATACCTATTGTCCTTGCAGAATAAAATTCTGAAATTGAAACTAGTTGATTAAAATCTCTTTGTGGCATTTGTACTTCTGTTTTGGTTTTCTTAATTGTATTTTTTTAAAGGCATTTCTTTGTTAGAGAACAACACTCACTAGGCATTTACAATACGTAATCCTCAGCATAAGAGCAATACATAGCTTGACATACGAAGGAGAAAATTCCAAGCTTGGAATGCAAACATGAAGCAAATGCTCTGGACAGATAATTAGGTTGTGTGTTGAAAGCATGACCGATAAGAAACTGTGCTGAGAGGTGTGTTTAAAGCACTTGCAGAAGTTGCCACCTCATCTTTAACATTTGTACAGTTTGATTTCAAACACACCCATGTTGGTTCATTCATATCCTTTTGGCTTGTCTCTCTGTTGTGTTCTGTGAGTCTATGAAAGGTTCACAAAGATAACAAATTTTGTATTTTTTGCCATTTAAGGCTTTTTGGTGTCCCTGGATGACTTTTACATACTAGGCAGTGGGTTGGTAATGTTGCAGACTACGAACAGTGTGTTCAACGAAACCCTCATGAAGCAAGTGGTGCCTGAATCCCTGTTCGCTTGGCAGAGGGTCCGCATTGCAAACATGATGGCAAATGATGGCAAAACTTGGGCAGAAACCTTCTCAAAGTGCAACTCTGGTAAGAGTTGTG
This sequence comes from Tapera naevia, assembly GCA_033556795.1. NCBI lineage: Eukaryota > Metazoa > Chordata > Aves > Cuculiformes > Neomorphidae > Tapera > Tapera naevia. The sequence continues at coordinate 640,352 of JAUMJJ010000059.1, forward strand.
TTCCCTCTCCCCTTTGTACCCTTCCCCAAGCAGGAAATGTAAATCTCCCTGTGCTTTCATACCTAGGGACCTACAACAATCAATACATGGTCCTGGACCTGAAGAAGGTCAGGCTGCAGAAGAGCCTTGATGATGGCGCACTGTACATAATTGAGCAGATCCCAACCCTTGTGGAGTATTCTGATCAAACAAATGTTCTCCGGAAAGGTAATGGCTTCTATAGTAGTTACTGGTTTAGGAAAGCCATCTCTTTCTGCCAGCTGATGGAGAATCATACTTTGTACCTGGGAAGGATTTATTGAACACTAGTGCTGAGTGTCAAGTTAGAAAGCTTTGTGTGATCATCCCTCTGTTGCCAGCTCTGTAAAACTGTATTCGTTTCTCCTGTATGCTGTGGCAGGAATGGGGTGAATATCTTTGCTTCTTAGAAGTAGGGAAGGCAAAAATAGACTTTACCTTCTTTCTTTTTCTCGCCTTTTTTGTGGTATTACTTTGCCCTGTCTTAAAGACCCGTGAAGAAAAATGTGAGGTCTGTTTGAAGCAGTACTAAATAACTGTGATGGTGTGGATACTTGAAATGTTTGGTGAGTGGGTCACCTTACAAGGAGATGAACTTTTAAATATGAGAGATGTTCTCTGGTAGACTCAGCTCCTGAACTTTTCTGGAGCTCTGTTATCTGATGAATATTTGCTGTGTGAAAGATTCATTAATCCCCCAGCAGGATTAGCAACAAGCTGATGGAAAACAAGCAAACAAAAATACAGGTGAGACAAAACACTCACTGTCAGGTTTCATTCACAGGTGTTCTCTAGACACTTTATGTCAGCAACCAAAAACCTGAGCTCATTCCATAAATTTAAGTATACGTCTGGTGCTTTGTGCTTCCTCCTCTAACCACATGCTCAGGAGGTTCATTGATAAATTGCTTGTCATCATCAACGTTACTGGAAATGCGTTTACATTAGCAGCTGGGGTTGTTTCCCTTTGGAATTTTTCCTTGCGTCTGGCTCCTTGGAAAGTTCTGCCTTATTTTAGACATTGCCATAATGTCACTATGGCTTTACGAGATGTTTCTTATTGATAGGTTGGATAAATCCCATATGTCTCCCTTATGCTTTCTCTTTTCTTCCAATGTTTGTGTGTACTTCAGATGGTGAAATGTGGCGGGCTCCTCTGTGCTCTGTTGTGGATTGTGATACAGAAAAAAACCAAAAAAAACTAATAGAGACCTTGCTAGCTCTGGCTTCTGAAGCAATGCAGCCATGTGACAGCAGTGCTGCACTTGTGCAGAGAGGTCAGGCTTAGAGGGTTCCCCAACTTCCTTTTCAGCAATGACTCAAGAACACTGCTCTGTGGGATCCTGAACCCAACTCCTGGGCTTGGACAGACAGTGACCACTTATTCCCTCCTAGGACCTCTGTGACTGCTCTGTTCTGGAAAGTGGCAGCAAGTTATGTATTGTTTTACATTTCCAGTATGGCTTTTCCCAGGTATCTAAATACACCTTTTGTGTATTTATCGCATAACGGTGCAGTCAGTCTCTGACAGTTTGTTAGAAGGACAACCCTCAGCCTGCAGGTGGGCCAAGCACTGCAGAAGTACTGCCTTACAGACCTCAGCTGCTGTAAGCCAGCACTGCCCCCTGTAAGCAGTAGATTTTGACTCCTCCATGCCATGCAGGACACCAGACAAATCTCATGGAGACCGCTGCCCTGTTCGCTGGTGCTCGGAGCAGCCCAGATGAGGGACATTTGACTTTAAGAATAGTGCTGGCTTGAAGTGTTTGTAGAGCAGCTGATCCCAACATGCTCCATAATTGTCTTGTAGCTGGTATCCAGAGATAATGCATTTTTGACACTCTGGCCTGGTCCGAGTGAGTTTGTACCAGCACTGGCTCTTTAAGTTTCTTTCAAGCGTAAACCTAGAAACAACAGAGAGTGAAAATTGAGTTCTTAGGTGTACAGAGGCAGATATTGCTGTAGTAAGTCCTGTATCTAGTAAAAAAGAAGCATTTTCTTATGCGAGTATGAAAATTGAAAGATGATGTGTAGAGTAATGCATCCTTTTCTACATCAAAAGCATCGCATTAGGTCAGAATCTGGGACTTTGGTCTCTTCCAAAATCTTCTTGTTGTTCACAGTATTGCTGGGCTCTCTCTCTAAACCGGCAGAGGAAGACAGCATTTTGTTTCAAAGAAGTTTTGCTGCCTTTGTGCTGTCCTCCTCACCCCTCTTTCAACCTTACATCATCTCTGACTGATTTTTGTCTCTGTTCTCCCTGCCAGGCCTACAGGCAGGTTTTACTGGCTTATAGCAGTACTTGGATAAAGCCTACATGAGTCTGGGTGTTGCACTCCCTGCCCAGGATTTACAGTCTGGCAGAGCCCGAGGCATGGAAGAGATCTTGCTGGAGAACTTCAAATCGTTTCCTCTATTTAAGTCGCTAAACCAAAAAATTTTTCCAGGTGGGAGAAAGAGGTCATCTGTGTGCACTGTGTTCATGTGAGGTAATAGAATCATTAAGGCTGGAAAAAAAAACCTCTAAGATCATCAAGTCTAACGACCAGCCCAACACCACAAGGCCTGCCTAACCATGTCCCAAAGCACCGTATCTACACATCTTTTAAATACCTTAAGGAATGACGACTCCACTGCTTCCCTGGGCAGTCTGTGCCAGTGCTTCACCACTCTTTCAGTAAAGAATTTTTTGCTCATACCCAATCTAAATGTCCCTTATGCAACTTGAGACCACTTCATCTCATCCTATCACTTGTTACTTGGGAAACAAGACCAACAGCCACCTCACTACAACCTCCTTTGAGGTAGTTGTAGAGGGCAATAAAGCATCGCTTCAACCTCCTCTTCTCCAGAGTAAACAAACCCAATTCCCTCAGCTGCTCTTCATATGACTTGTGCTCCAGACCTTTCATCAGCTTTGCTGCTCTTCTCTGAACATGCTCCAGCACCTCAACATCCTTCTTTGTAGTGAGGGGCCCACAACTGAACACAGGACTGGTAAGGCTGCACCTCAACATTTCATGCTGACAACAGGAAGACTAGCACTTTAGAGAAACGCTGCAAATGTGCTACTCTTGGGACTACCTTGTGATATATATCCTCTGCCCAAACACTCCTTGGTGCCTGTCTTGCAAAAAAAGAGAAATTTAAAAAATAAACATTGTTATAGATATCTATTTCTGTTTCTTCCAGGACTTGCTGTATCCAAATCCTGACGTGGAAATTCTCCTGGCTGTTTACAAGCTTTTCTGCTTCCTTATCTAGTCTTGTTTCAGGCAGTTGTATGTCACCTACCTGAAACTCTCTCGAGTTCTGGCTGGTAACCCTGCTCTTTAGAGTTAGCAAAACTGCAGGATTCACACTTGCTCTGGGAAAAGTTAGGGCAGGGCTCTGCTGATCAATCACTTCTTAAAGCCTGAAGGCAGACACTGGCAAATGTGCAGGTATCCCCACCATCTTTCCTTGTCACTGTGTATAGCCACAGCCTTCCGACCACCACTGCCCAAAGCATGTGCGTGTTCTTTGCTGACCTGCCTCCTGTTCACCCCTGTTGGCTCTGTGGTCCGTGTATATGTGCCCGTCCATCCTTGACATCCCTGACTCAGTGAAATAAGGAGCAAGGGGAAATAGGGAGTGACTTCAATCCTCTTGCTGGGAAGGTTGGTGGATGTAAATGATCTTGTACTTCTCCGAGCTTGAGCGGGGAAGCCTCTGCAGGAGGGCTGTGGCTGCTCTGCGTGTTCACCTCAGACTCCTGTAAGTCTGATCTCAGCTGTTTTGCAGGATGAGTCTTCAGGGTGGAAATCTGGGGGCGGGTTGCCAGGGTACAGTCTCCAGTGGTTTACTGGGAGTCAACCGCAGTCATAGCAGTGACTATGCCTTATTTTCTTCTGTTCAGACCAGTCTGACGTGTTATTCCTCGATATGCTGTTAAGGTGGTGCAGGATGGAAAATGACCTATTTTTCTTTTTTTATGTAAGCAAAAACCATTCAGCTTTTCTAAGGGATTAATGAATTGAATTTTGTCTCTATAGGTTACTGGCCTTCATACAACATCCCTTTCCATGAAAGTATTTACAATCTCAGTGGGTATGCGGCATATGTTGAGAAGTATGGCATGGATTTCTCCTATGAGCTTGCTCCAAGAGCAAAAATCTTCCGTCGAGATCAGGGCAAGGTCACCAACTTGGAAAGCATGAAGTACATCATGAGATACAACAGTAAGACCTGTGTTTATGTACTGGGAAGCTGATCTTAATAAAGCAGTGTTACTTTTATTTCTTGGATCATAGTGGGAAGCTGCAACCTCGTGTATGTGTCACAGTTATATTACCCTAGATGCAGAGAACACACGAAGGAAAAAGATAATGCAATTTGCTGTCGAGGTAGGGAAACCAGGCTAAAATTACTCCAGCACAAACAAGGCTGAGTTCCTTCTAGAACAAGGGCCCTTGGGCTTGCTGTATGACCTTTCCCTGAGAGAGATTCTGACACTGCAAGAGACTCTGTGAACTGCTGTTACCTAATACATCTACAGTCTGTCAATCTTGAAAGCCTTAAATCCTAAGCAACAGTTAGGTCAGATCAGATGAGAGAATTAAGTGTAAAACTTCAGGTCTTTTTTTCCTTGTTCAGGCAGATGATCTTTGATAGGCAAAGATCTTTGCTCTGCTTTTCCCTGACAGAGTTCTCCTTAACTGGATTAAAACTGGCTTAATTAACTTCTGGCTAAGCTCATATCTAAATACATATAGCTTTAGATGCTGTATTTTTAATTCCAATTATAGGGAGCACGCTGATTACCAGGCTTGGGGTTTGGGAGGCCTCTCCCAGGGTGGGGTATTGCTACTGTTTGGGCTGTGAGAAGCAACATGCTCATAGATGCTGAGGCTTGTCTACCTTCCCCTCCTGGCTTGCAGCTACTACAGTGGGGGTTTGAAGGCTTTGTTCTTTGCCATGTATTTTAGTCCAGAAGAGGAAAACAAAGGATTTCACTGCTGAACTTTTCCCTTTCCCCTGCTTCCCATTCTCTTCTGCTTTTCTCTCCTAACAAAGTTCCTGCAAGCTTTTGTCATGTGGAGTTGCAGATGTTTGTGGTTTAGAGTTTGGCAGTAGTGCCCCTGGGATGCAGAAATAGCTGTGTGGACTTGGATTAGGAGCTTGTCTGCTTAATGTCCTGTCTCAAGCACTGACTTCCAGCTGGCACCTTGGGAGGAGCACGAGAGCAATGTGATAGACCTGTGTTTCTGCCAGTGCACTTAGCGAGCTTTTAGTGGCTGGGGCACTTTGTGTCAGTAGCGGGGGCCTTTTGTGAGGAGTCTAAATTGTTTTATTTTCTTCCTTCCCTCTTTCCTCACCGCATTTCTCCCCAGACTACCAGCGTGATCCTTATGCCGAACACAATCCTTGCAATACCATTTGCTGCCGGGAAGACCTGAATCCTTCTTTTCCAGTGCCTGCAGGCTGCTATGACTCCAAGGTAAATTGCCCCAGTTTCGGTATGTGCTAAATGTTTGCTGTAGCCTGATGGTGCTTCGCCAGACTTGTAGCATGTTTCCTGCACTAGGGCAGGCATGGCCAGGCCTGTCTGTTCCCTCTCTTCATGCTGCCTCAGTGCTTGGGTGAAATCCGAGGTGGCAATTCTGTGCAGTCCTATGTCCTGTTCCTGACACCAGTCCTGGCACAGGAGCAGGTGTGCAAAAAATGATGCCCACGGGAACTTGGAGTGCTTGGGGCTTAAACCCCAAAGCTTTGTAGCAGGAGAAGCCTAACAGAAGGCTGAAATGTCTTCATAACACTTGCAAGGCGACTGTTGCACAGTCTCAGCCTCCTGATCGTGAAGACTGCGGGTGCCTCCCAAGAGCCCACAGGAATTGTGTTTTCAGCCTCATTTTAGCTTTACCTTGGCTCATTAGGGAGTTACCCTGCTCCAGGGCTCCACCTCTCTGCGGAAGTGCTTTAAGCAAAGTTAAGTTAACCACTTTCTAGAACAGGGGTGTCAAACTCATGGTTCATGGGCTGAAACCAGCCCTCCACCTTGTTTTATCCAGCCCAGCACGTTGTTTCTGCCCAACAGCAGCACTGAGCTCCTTGCCCCTGCCAGCATTGGTCACATGTACAGCGTGTGACACACGTTACGCTGCAGGAGCAGGAGAACGGTGGGAGCCATGAGTTTGGCACCCCTGGTCTAGGGTGATGTGGGGAAATCCTTTGACATCCTCCTGGATAAAGCAGCAGTTTTTCGAGGCCGCTTTTATGAAGTTTTCGCTGTGAGGGGGCAATACCTGAGTAAGCAGCTGTTCAGTCCTGGTGTGCTGGGAGGTCGTAAAGTGCTTAATCCCATGAGGACCAGACTACTGCATTTCTGTATTGGGAGTCTGGCTGCTAGAGTCCTGTGGAGACTGTTTGGGCACTGCCAGTGCTTTGCGTCCAGTCAGCTTGTGCAAGCCCAGGCCAGCTGCCTGCTCTGCCTGCTGCAGTAGCCAGTATTAGCTCCCAGAGCTGGTTATGATGAGATGAATACAGAAAATTGCTGTCCAGAGGTGTCTGGGCAGGTCAGTGCATGCTGGCTGTGATGCCTGTGCCAGCACGGTTAGGCAAAGGGAGAGGGCTGGGTTGTGGAAGGACAAGAGAGGCATTGAGAGAAATAGCCCAAAGCAGAAGCAAAAGTGAAGCTGATGTATCTGTTCTAAACACTAAGGGCAGTGTTAGTGTCTCTGAGCTTGGGAGGATGGACAGGCTGGGGGCCTCTTGGGAAATGATGGAGGAGTCTAGGCAGCAGCATTAGCTCTGTGCTGCCTTTGTCCTGTCCTAAATTACCCTGACAGTGCCCGAGGCAGCACGCAGCAGAGCTTAGGTCAGAAGCTCTAGGCTGCCTGCTGCAGCTCCAGCTCTTCTGGAGAGACCCAGGCCCAGGGAGGATTGTCCTGAGGGCTGATGTGCTGCTGCTGTCACCCTGGATAGAGCAGGGGCTAGAGGGCAGTGTGGGATTGTGCTTTGATAATACCCTTCAGCGCCGGCTCTTCAGCGGCTGGAGATGCCTCTCTGCAGGGGAGAAACGCTGCCTGGTCAGCATGCATTTCCTCTTGCTCACTTTCTTTATCTTACTGTTAGCTATTCCTGCTATTTGGGCTGTGTGCATGTCAAATGCCACGCAAACCTTTTACCCTGAACGCCTGTCCTTTATTACAGGTGTCAGATTTCCGCCTGGCTTCAGCGTTCACAGCCACTGCCATCAATGGCCCCCCAGTACAGGGTGGTCTCCCCGTTTTCACCTGGAGACGGTTTAACCACACGCGACACCAGGGCCTGCCAGAATCATACAACTTCCGTTTTGTCACCATGAGGCCGATCCTGTAAACCAGCATCAATATTCCCAAATGGATTTTTTTTTTTTAATGGAGGTTTTCATTCCTGTGTGTAATAAATCGACCTGGATGTCTATATCCTGGTGCCCTACCTGCTTTCCTCTGTCCTGCCTGCTAGGCACTTTGTACTGACATGGGCCACCTCACTGCAGCCAAATGCATGTTCCGCTCCTCTGAGCTGTTTGGGTGGCCTTTCCTCTGACTGGGATTGATGGGAAGCAGGTGTTGCACCGCTTTCCTTTGATCTTGAGCCATCACCACAGCTGCTCCCAGAGGAGGAGTGACCTGCAATGTTATCAATGACAATCATCTATCTGTAGTAGCAATATGGGCCCTGCCTCCAAGGCTGGGCCAAGCCAGGTGGCTGCATTGGGCCATAGTGGCCTTATCTCAATGCTGGTTTGATGCCTGCCATTTGTCTGGGCAGTGTTACGAGAAAAATCTCACCAGAGCCCGCGCACCACACTGAGTCACATTCATTCCACCTGAGGCTTCAACTGCTTGGACCATGGTCCAGGTGCAGCAGGCAGCTCCAGTGAACCAATGGGTGCCTCTTGACTCTCTTATCTGCTCACTCACTCATTATTCAAGTCCTTTGACACTGTCTCCCACAGTAGACTCCTAGGGAAGCTGGCAGCCCATGGCTTAGATGGGAGCACTCTGTGCTCGGTTAGGAATTGGCTGGATGGCTGAGCCCAAAGAGTGATGGTAAATGGTGTTTCATCCAGTTGGCGGCCGGTCACCAGTGGTGTCCCTCAGGGATCGGTGTTGGGTCCCGTCCTGTTTAATATCTTTATTGATGATCTGGATGAGGGGATTGAGTCCATCATCAGCAAATTTGCAGATGATACCAAGCTGGGAGGAAGGGCTGATCTGTTAGAGGGTAGGATGGCCCTACAGAGGGACCTGGACAGATTGGAGAGCTGGGCTGATTCTAATGGGATGATGTTTAATAAGTCCAAATGTCGGGTACTTAATTTTGGACACAATAATCCCATGCAGAGCTACAGACTGGGGACAGAGTGGCTGGAGAGTAGTCAGGCAGAAAAGGACCTGGGAGTGCTGGTGGACAGGAAGCTCAACATGAGCCAGCAGTGTGCCCAGGTGGCCAAGAAGGCCAGTGGCATCCTGGCCTGCATCAGGAATAGTGTAGTAAGCAGAACCAGAGAAGTTATCGTCCCCCTGTACTCGGCACTGGTCAGGCCTCACCTTGAATACTGTATACAGTTCTGGGCCCCCCAGTTTGGGAAGGATGTCAGGATACTGGAGTGTGTTCAGAGGAGGGCAACGAAGATGGTGAAGGTGCTGGAGCACAAGCCCTATGAGGAGTGACTGAGGGAGTTGGGGCTGTTTAGTCTGAAGAAGAGGAGGCTCAGGGGAGACCTCATTGCTCTCTACAACTACCTAAAAGGAGGTTGTAGTCGGGCAGGGATTGGACTCTTCTCTCAGGTGACCAGTGGCAGAACCAGAGGGCATGGACTTAAGCTTCGTCAGGGAAAGTTTAGGCTTGATGTGAGGAAAAAGTTCTTCACTGAAAGGGTGATTGGCTATTGGAATGCACTGCCCAGGGAGGTGGTGGAGTCACCGACCCTGGAGGTGTTTAAGGGGAGACTGGATGAGGCACTGAGTGCCATGGTTTAGATGATGGTTGGTGTTAGTGTTGGTGTTAGTGTTGGGTTATAGGTTGGACTTGATGATCTTAGAGGTCCTTTCCAACCTTGTGATACTGTGATTATCTCTCTCCACTTTTTCTCCTGTTTGCTCACCCCTAGGTGGATATAAATTACTTCACGCTAATTTATAAATGGTACAACATCAGATTACAGCTTGAGTTGGGTGTCTCCAGACAAAAAAAATCCCTGGGCTATTTTGTACTCCCTTATATTGTACTCCCTTACAATCGTAAGTTCCCACCCACCAGGCACTCTCCATGTGCTGTCCTGTCCCTGTGGTTGTTGTTCAAGTGGTACTTTAGGGGCTGAGGTCTTTTTGTTCTTTATTGAGTTTTTCCTTTGTCCCTAGACAGCCTGACTCCTTATCTTTAAGTTTAGCAACAGGCATAGCTTCCTTATCTTCTGGCTTCAGCTGGCTCTGAGGGGATCTTTTGTGTAACTCAGTAAAAGTTCAGCACAAGCTGATCATAGCAGGGTGAAAAGTTCACAGCTTGTGGCCTAAGGCTTCACAGATTCAGCTCTGAAGGTCAGGCGAGTTCCGCCCTGTCACGGTGCTTTGCCATTTTCAACAGCTTCGTCTGTAGTTCATTTTTACAACCCTAATGCTAAGCAACTGGCTCTAAAAGGTTGGATTGATTATATTTCAGACTAAAATGATTAATATTCTTTAACAGTAGTGCCTGGGAGATGTGCTGCAAATTGCTTCTCATCCAGGAGTGTCACTAGCGGAGAGAGTCAAGGCTGAGTGTTCTCTAGAGCTGATCAGTGCCCTGCTTGTCTACAGGGCATGGCTTTCAGGGGCGTTTGCAAGATTCCCTTTATCTCACCAGAGCAATGGGCAATGGTCAGGCTGCAAGAAGCAGTGAAGTGATCTCTGAAAGCAGCCAGATGCTTTTGGAAATACCTAGCCCATGCTCTGCAGTGTAGCAGCAGGGAAAGAGCTGTGTCACAGTATCACAGTATCATAAGGTGGAAAGGACCTCCGAGATCATCGAGTCCAACCTATAACCCAACACTAACACCATCATCTAAACCATGGCACTCAGTGCCTCATCCAGTCTCCCCTTAAACATCTCCAGGGTCGGCGACTCCACCACCTCCCTGGGCAGCCCATTCCAATGACCAATCACCCTTTCAGTGAAGAACTTTTTCCTGACATCAAGTCTGTGTCTGTGCAAGAGAACTCTCACAGAGATCTTACTGAGTTATGGGAGGTGGAAGAGGACAGTAAGGTGGCTGTGAGGGCTGGGAGCTTACATATTCCTTAGTTACCTGTGTTTATACAGAAAAATTGAGTCATTGGGTTTTTTTTGTGCTAGGTGTTACATATCTCATTAAGTAAAAGAAAACAAACAGCCGTTGCCTCATGACCTTGGCTGTCCAAGATAAACTGCAAAGCAACTGCTCTGACTTACAAAGGTGAAGGATGAGTAATGTGAGGTTTTCATCAGGCCGCTGGAGGCAGGGAAGGAAGTGAGTTACTGCAGCATGTGTGAGGTTTATCCAAAATATTTGGCTGTCACAGTAGGGATGAGTCCACTCATAAAAAGAGGGAGACCACAAGTTACAGCAAAGCTTTCGCTGAGGATTAAAAATCCATGCAGAGACTTAAGTGGCTGGTTTGCTTGAGCAGAAGGAGGTACGTGTGAGAGGCTGGAGAGAGCATCTGCACCATGGCAGAGAGAGCAGGAGTAGGGGAGCACTGTGTAAAATGGGGGTTAACTGCCAAAGTGCTCAGCACAGAACTGCTTTTGGCCCTTCAACATAGTTCTTTTTTGGGTAAAGCACCAGGATTACTCAGCCGTGGTACCCAGACACATGTGGCCATGCTGTATGTGCATGCATTGGTGTCTGCATCAGTTACAGTTGTGCCTGTCCTAGAAGGGGGATGACTGTGATGATCACTGGGTGCCTCTTATGAGCCGAAAGAGATGACAGTGCTGCACAGGTGCCTTCTGCCAGAGGCAGTGGGGAGGAGGCCACAGAGTTTTTAAATACAGCACCCGCTCCCTTTACTCTCACCCCTGAGGTTCTCTGTCAGTGAAAGTCCCTTGTACCCCGCTGCCCTGGGACCCCAGAGACATCAGCCCCTGTGTCAGCCCTTTTCCCTGTGTGGCTCATACTTGCCCCAAGCTCCAGCTGTGCTGAGTCGATGGCAGTGGGGCATGAGGGACTTGTGATGTCCCCCTGGGCATGAACAGCTCTGCTCAGCCTCTGTGTTTGGCCCTGGCAGCTCTAAGTGCTGGGAATCTTGCAATGTGGCTTGGTTTAGCCCCATTTAGCAAAGAAGTACCACACAGCTGCTTGCTCACTCGTCACCCTGCCCCTCAGTGTGATGGAGAGGAGAATATGGAAGGAAAAAAGGTAAAACTTGTGGGGCAGAATAGAGACAGTTTAATAGAACAGGGGAGGAAGAAAAAATGATAATAACAACAATAAAAGAATACACAAAGCAAATAATGTACAGTGTGATTGTTCACCACTTGGAAACTGATGCCTCCCAGCCCCTGTCAACTCCCCCAGTTCACATACTGAACATGCCATCATATGGTACTGAATATCCCCTTGGCCAGCCTGGGTCAGCTGGCCTGGCTGTGTCCCCTCACAGCTTCTCTTGCACTCCCTTCCCTCTTGTTGAAAAGCCAGTATGAGAAGTACAAGAAAATTAACTCTATGCCACCCGAACCCAGAGTGGTATCCACCCCTTATTTTATACCATTTATGTCGTGCCCAGGTCCTACAGTTACCCATTAATCAACGGCACTTTTCTGCCTTTGAGATATACCCCCACGCCCCAGCCCAAGATATCATTCCCTTAGTCTGTGGGCCGTCCCTCTAAAATGTCTGTTGAGTTAATTTAATTCAATTCATGCCTTTGAGCTCCATCTGTCTTAACAGTCTTTTGGGGCAGGAGACATAGTTTGTGTGGTGCTGGTTTGTTGAATGGCCTGTAGGCCATGGGCATGGGCTGTGCCAGACACTCCAGCCGTGAGTTAGCCATATGTTCTCCTACATCCCAGCTGACGTCAATTTTGAGGAAGATGCTGAAGACAATGCTTCTTCCACGGCTGCTGCACTTCGCTTGATTTCATTCTTCATTAATTTGGGCGATTCTCCCTGTAATACCCTTGTTATGGCATAGAGCAGATGTGATGACATACAGTGGCAGGATTAATTAGCAATCAATTAACATCATATATTTAATTCTTTGGCTGTTCTCACCCAAAACCAAATCCCCTTGAGGGACACATCAGACTTCCCCATCCTCCACATCACCCACTGTGTGAGCCAAACGCAGACAATGCACATGATCAACCACAAAGCTACAGATAAAATGAAAAGAATTAATTTATTCTCGTTACCTCACAATGCAGAGCAACTCCAAAACCAGCATGTGGGCAGAGGGAACACAACCAGGAATGCAGGCACTGCAGAGCTTTGTCCTTACTAGAAAGCGTGAGAACGAACAGCTGCTTCTTCTCATTTGCTAGGGGATAGTCAAGTCTTTTGATCTTTCCCCTGCCAGAGCTGGAATCTCAATGAATTATAAGGCCTCGAGTTTCTAAACAGAAGAGCTTGCCGACTGCACAAGACAAGGCAGTGATCAACATGATGTATGTGTTTTCCTACATCCCAGCTGCAAAGGTCACTTGAGTGTGTCCATAGTTCCTCCTCACCAGTCTTCCATTACATTCGCACACCCATCAAGGGCACACAGGTAGGTCCTTGAGCAAAAGCAATTCCACAGATAGCTTTGCCTTTGGCTGAGGCAGGACTAATCCAGACAGACTGTCTTCCCTGAAATATTCTTCAGGTGCACTACAGGGACTTTATCCCCTTCTGGTTCACAGAAGTTTTTACTGGGCAGGGCTGGCTCAACTGGTAGATCCTCTAATGTTAACTAACCTGCTGGCTCTTGCTAAATGTGTACCCCAGTGTTTGAAGGCCCCACTACCCATCGCTCTCAGGGTAGTTGTGTCTTTTGACTTTCCCGGAGACTGGCGCATGACAGGATTTGATGTACCCACTCCCCACCGTGCTCTTTGGCTCACGTTTCTATGAGGGTGTTGCAGAAATGTCCCATTGTCTGACTCAGTTCTTTTCTGGGGTGCTCTGCCCTGCAGATGGTGCTCCTGGTGGTGGCATCCCACTCACCACCGCGAGATCATCAGCATCCCAGTTTCATGTATCCCCTCACACAGCCCACACACACAGAGGGAAAGGGAAAGGAGAGAAGGGAGAGATGAGTTGAAAACTAAAACTGCTTTAATTCCTTCCCGAATGTCAGCTGTCAAAGAAGAAGGGTTTAAATCTCTTGGTTCCTTAGTTTTATACTGAGTATGATGGGAAGGAATGGAATGGAATTGAATGGAGTGGAATGGAATGCTTTGTTAGTCAGGTTTGGATCACCTCTCCTAGCAGATCCTCTCTGCCAGTGTGACAACCGTCTTTCCCCACTATCTCTGGAAGGGTCTTGATTTACATAGGAATAAGTGTGATCAACGGCTTCTCTACATACAAGGCCCCATTCCTTGGTGATAAATATCAGGCTTTTCACTTCTAAAGGCAGCCACACTCTGAAAAAAGTGTTGGTAACTTTGAGAAACTGAAGTTACTCAGAAGAGGCTGAAGAATTAGAGAACCGGTTTTGCTTTAGCTGGAACCAGAACAGGCACTGAATAGGTCTCCAACCATCTAGTGGTTGCTTCCACCAGTGTAAGCACATGGTGCTTGCCGCGGTGGGTTTGTGGGAATGTGGTATCATCAGTCTGCCAGGCCTCCCCACGTTTATATTTCAGTCATTGCCCTCCGTACCACAGAGCCTTTACCCGCTTCCTCTGCCTGACTGCAGCACGATCCATGTGCATGGAGAACTTGTGCGATAGCATCCATGGTGAAGTGCACCCCTTGATCACGAGTCCATCTGTGTGTTGCACCTCTCCTCGATGGCCTGAGGTGTCATGGGCCCAATGAGCTATAAATAATTCACTCTTACCTTGCCAGTCCAGATCTACCTGAGCCACTTCAGCCTCAGCAGACTGATCCACCTGCTGGATGTGCTGACATTCCTCAGTGGCCCAACTCTTAGGTACATGAGCCTGATGTACTTCTACAGTCAGATTCTCTAGCTGGACAGAAATATCCTGCCACAATAAGACAGCCCCGATGGGTTTGCCTCTGCGCTGCCAGTTGCTCTGCTCTGCTCTGCCCCCACAGGGCATTTGCCACCATCCGTGAGTCAGTACAGAGACAGAGCACTGGTCAGTTTTCTCAGAGAGCAGTATTTAATACCAGCTGGATGGCCTTCACTTCCACAGGCTGCCTGGATTCACCTTGTCCTTCAGCAGCTTCTGCAACTTGTCCTGTTGGACTCCATACAGCAGCCTTCCACCTTCACTGCTTTCCCACAATGCAGCAGGATCCAGCAGTGAACAGGGCATATTGCTTCTAATTTTCTGGCAATTTATTATACAGTGGGACCTCTGTAGCAAGTGTCACATCCTCCTTCCAGCCAATCCACAATCACTTCCAAAATTCCTGGGTGACTGGGGCTTCCTATTCGAGCCCTCTGTATGATCAGTGTGACCCAACTTACTCCACATAGCATCGGTTGCATGATGTGTGGAGGGGACCCTCCCTTTGAACATCCAGCCCAGCACCAATAGTCAAGATGCTGAGAGGAGCTGTGCTTCAGTACCAACCATTCTGAAGCAGCTCAGACTCCTTCACATGCTGCCAATATCTCTCTTTCAGTTGGAGTGTAGCTTGACTGCAATTTGGAATTTGCATCCTCCAAAACCACACAACACCCAAGAAAGCTTCGGTGGCCTTTTTGGTGGAGACACAGTTGCTATTCTGTTGGTCACATCCATTGGGATCTGGAGATGCCCATCTTGCCATTATATTCCTAAAATCCGGATCTCCTGTGCAGGTTCTCATATTTTGTTTTATGGCAAAACCAGCTTTCAGAAGGATTTGAGCTGTTTTCTCCCATTTCTCAAAACCAACTTCTGCTGTGTTGCTCCATGCAGCGATGCTCTCAATGTATTGCAGGTGTTCCAGACCTTCACCCTGTTCCAGCAGTGTATGGATCAGTCCATGGCAGATGCTAAGACTGTTTCCATCCCTGGGGCCGTCAGTTCCAGGTGTACTGGACACCCCTCCAAGCGAAAGTAAATTGTTCCCTGCACTCTGCTGCCAAAGGAGTGAAAACAATGCATTAGTGATGCCAGTTGTGGGACACCACTCGACTGCCTTTGACTCCAGTTCATATTGAAGTTCTACCAGCAGCAGTGTGACTTCATGCAGGCCACAATAGCCTACTGTTAGTCTCCGCTCTCCATTAGATTTTCACCCTGGCCATTTGGCACTACTAAAGGGTGAGTGAGTGTTGCTGATCACTCCTTGGCTCTCCAGTTGACAAATCAGCTTATGGATGGGAATCAGAGAGTTCTGGTTGGTGCAATATTGACACTGATGCACCGTTGTGGTGGTGATCAGCACCTGTTCTTCAGCCTCCAGCATCCCCACAACAGAAGGCTGCTCTGAAAACCAGGCAAGGTAGACAGCTGTTTAATTTCCTCTGTCTCCAAGGCCGCTCTACTGAAAGCCCATCGATACGCTTTCAAGTCCTTGAAATATCCTCTCCTGAGGTCATTTATGCCAAGGCTGCACAGGGCCTCTTGGCCAGACACAATGAGGTGCTTTTGCCACTCATTCGCCGCCAGGCTCACTTTAGCTTCCAATATCGTGAGCCATTGGGAACCCCCTGTCACCCTAGAAATACAGATGGATGCTGCCCCTTTACAGCCTGATGGCATTAGGGATGCCAGTGTGTTCACTAGAGCCTTACGCTCTTGTGGTTCTGATGTGCCAGGCCATCAAATCCACACAGTTCAACAAACCCAGTTGTCCCTTACTTCCACCTGGCTGGAGGCAGGGCCCTTCTAATACTGGTCATAGTATTCATTACTCCCTTCTTGTAAAAAATGACTTAGAATTCCTTTCAAGAGAATCAGAGGTAAGTTTCCACCCACTGGAAACTGGAGCGGCATTTTTTCCTGGAAAGAATCACTTTCTGTGATTCTTCTTCCATGCAACTCATACTTGTGTCTCTAGGGTGGAGATAGGTTTTACAACTTCCTTATGTGCTCTCTGTGGTCATGCAGGTGGCTCATGGTTTGTACCCTCTATATCCTCTCTCTTGAGCAGAGGAATGCTTACTCCTAATAGCTGAGATACTGGTCTGTCCAGGTGGGGAGCAGAACTTGTCCTTGAACAACTGGAACTCTCAGCTAGCATGTCTGGCAGTTTCTCCACAGCTGAGAGCCAGGCTCATAGGGAGGAAGAGAGATTTTCTTCGTATTACTGGAGTTGGCCAGACAATTCATCCATTTTTTGGCCCTCACCTTCTGTCCAGGACATTACTGCCAATGATTTGACATATGATGTTGGTGCACTACATAGAAACTTCTGCCACATGGGTTGTATGCATTTGGCTTCATCTTGATCTGAGGGTAACTGCTTGTTATTCAGATAATCATAAATCACCTTCACCATGGCCAGTTCCCTTAGGTACTGGATGCCTTTCTCCATGACTGTCCACTTGCCTGGATGGCATGAAACACCTTCCTTGAAAGGGCATCTTTCCCGCACCCTTGATAGAAGTTATCTTCAGAGGCTGAGGGCTTGTGCCATTTTCCCAATTGCCTTGTAAACATCCCCTTCCCTAGACATGGATTCCAGCTTCTTGGCTTCCCTGCCCTCCAATTCCGAGCTACTGGCCCTGTTATCCCACCATTAGAGCAGACAGGCTAAAAATGTGCTTACTTGGACAGCAGCTGAAATAATTTCACATAGCTCACAGGTTACTCATGGATAGGGACCAGGTGATAACCTCTGCTTCTGCCTCGTTTTCCTGTTCTCATGGTGGCCCTCGTTTGTCACCATCCCTCATTAAGTGCGCCAAATTCTTTTTGTCTTCTTTGTTGGAGGGGCAACCGATATCATCATGGATTGGTTCTCTAGTTCAGCTGCAGTGCTTGTTGCTGGAGTTGGTGTAGCCACAGTGTTTCTCTGTTCTTCCTCTCTTTCCCCTGAGGGTATTGCATAATGTCAAGCAGCATTTGATAGATATTGACTGGGGCCCAGCACAGTGTTGCAAGTTGTGCCTCTGGAATAGCCACAGCATTTTCGTTTCAAATAGTCTTATCACTTCATCGGGGTCCTGTAGTTTTTTGGGACTGAAGTTCTAAACCATTGGAGGTGAGAATTTCTCTAGATACCTGCCCATATTCTCCTACATGACGTGCCACCCACAACAATCCAGCCTTGGGGCAAATCTCTGCATGGTGTTATTAAAAACATTTTTCGTAACCCTAAGGAAGACCTGAAACACATTCACAAGATGTGGCAATAAAAGAATGCTGGCTTAAATGTCCCAAGGATATTCAAAATTCTCAAGAGCTTTTGTAACCAGCCTGAAGGAGAAAGGGAAGGTGAAAGAATGGGGGAGCGTATCCCTTGCTCTCTTCTCATAGACTGGGTGCAGTTATTAACAGATTCCAAGAGATGATGGCTGAGGCAAGGACATGACAGACCTGCCGCATACACACACCAGCTTAGGCTCATGACCAGTGATGTTGTAATACCATAAACTGATCTTACACAGCACAGCAACGTGATAACCCTGATCCTTCTCCCAGAGGTGATGAACAGCACCGCAGGAAATATACACTGCATGTAAGGATTTACATAACGCAACCACGTGAACAAATAATAGAACTGTGTGACCAGTGGCTATTTAACAATATAATGAATCCTTATAACCAATGTGTTCTAACTCACTCTGGTCAGATCTGTTATTATCTCAACCCTTTGAGCCCCAAGTTGGGTGCCAAAAAGGGCCATTATGGTTTAGCCACAGCCGTCAACTAAGTGCCACGCGGCTGCTCTCACTGACTCCAGTGGTATGGGGAGGAGAATTAGAAAGGAAGAAAGCAAAACTCGTGGGTTGGGATACAGACAGTTGAATAGAACAGCAAAGGAAATGAAAATAATAATAATAATAATAATAAAGAATGTACAATGTGAGTAATGCGCAGTACAATCACTCACGACCCGGCAACCGATGCCCAGCCCATTTCCGAGCAGTCATTCCCACCCCTGGCTAATTTCGCCAGTTTACATACTGAGCAATATTAAGTACCTCCTTGGCCAATAGTCCTGGCTGTGTCCTCTGCCAACTTCCCTTGCACTCCTTATCCTCTCATTGGCAGGCCAGTAGGAGAAGCACAAGAAAATTAACTCTTTGCCACCCGAACCAGGGACACTGTGCATCACTTACCTTGTGTTGTTTGCTTGGAGACTGTGAATGCTTGTCTGTTGTTCCTGTTGGTCCATCATCAAGGATGTCTCACACTAGGCCTGGTTTGGCAGCTTTGCGAGCTCTGACTGGGATGCTCTGATTGTAGCTCCAGCCTTCCAAGGCAGCAATTTCAATACTTTTTGGATAAGCAGCAAAACCAAGCATTGTTTGAAACGGTGGTCCCCAGGGACTAGGAAATCGCCAATTGATTACTGCATTGGACAGTGTTCCTGATGGGGGCATAGCTGGATGCTTCCTGCTGCAGGGAGTGGAGGAATACGGCAGAGGTTATCAATACAAATTAAATGGCAATTTGTAAATTTGCTCAGAAATGGGAGATCTGCTCTTCTCCTACCCTAAGCCTCCTACTTTGAGGCAGGAGCTGCTTTATATTCAAACCCAGTGCTGTGGGAAAACAGAGCTCTACCTTAAAGAGCCCTTTTCTATCAGTAGATTTTTATATCAAAGGGACCTTATGAGCCCGAGGACTCTAATCATGTGACGGTGGCTATTTTTTTGCTTTTGGTGGTTTTGCTGTTGAAGGTCCACTTGCATTCCTCCTACTGTGCTGCCCTGAGCCTTTCCTTGGTCAGCAGGCCAGCCCGGGGTTGCTCTGCCAACCCAACAGCGGGGTCCATCTCCTCTCCCCAGCACAGCGACGTCAGGGACTGGAGGAGAAGGCTGTGAGTGGGGCTGCATGGACCTACAGGCAGGGACAAGTGACAACCCACAGCTCAATTCTCAGGCAGCTGCATAGAGCTAAAAAGTCTCCTTCACCATCCTATTTACCTCTCCAGCTCTTCCTAGCAAGAAATGGGAAGGTCTGCTCTGAGCAAATGGTTTGTGGCAGAAGCTGGTCCTATTTTGCATGCTGCCTGCTGGTTTTTCTAAGTCTGCTGACTTCTGTCTTTTAAACATGTTTTTCATGATCAGCTAGAGAGGGACTTTCTTTTTCAGAGTGGGAAGGGGTGGAGATTGAAAACTGGCTGTGATGAAATTTGCTGATCAGTCACTAGAGAAAGCCTGCAGAGGGAATGAATCCTCCCAGCAAGACCACCAAAGCAGACTTCTGTTTCATCCACCATTTTTTTCTGAAATCCAGAGCAAACTCGCCCCTATCCACTCCTCCCAGTTCAGCACTTTCAAGCGTGATTGTGTCTGTCATCTTTTGGTCAGTGACTTGAAACAATTTTATCAAGTGCCAGAAAACTAACTACCATTATCACAAATTAATTATACGCCCTGGAAGTATGGGCTCAGCACTAGCTCAGGTTCAACATGTCAATAACTCCAAGTTTTAAGAGATTTGTTTCCATTCTTTACAATCTGGCAGCAGAGTTGGGTCCAAGAGGCAGCTTTTACCAACTTCCCTCTAGTAAGGCAGTTTATTTGTTCCCATTGGAGTATTTCATGGTGCTACAGCTGGCTTCTACCCTTGAAAAGCGACAGAATGATAATGCTGGTGGGGGCAGAACCTTTCTTTATTGCTGCACTAAAACACCCTTTTTATTACCCCTGATTTCATTACCCTTGACTGATGTGATTAGTTCTGTGACAACAGCTTGCCCCTGGCTTGAGAAGTGCCGTCAGTCTAGCGCGCAGAGGCCGCTGCTCATGGTTCTGATGCTTAAGGGTGCTGTGAAAAGTCAAAGTCATCTCCTGTACTTTGCCCAAAGCCTCTTGATGAATGAATGACCATTTTTTTTCCAGAGGTCAAACCCAGCTCCTTGGAGGGAGAAGAAAGCAGCATCAGCAATCGGGTTTCCATTCCTGTCCCACTCTGGGGTGCAAGTCACTTGACTCTGTCTGCCCAGGATAAACAGCCGCTCTTTCCTTTGCAAAAATGCCTGGAAAGAGACTTCACAGAAGTTAAGGCATTGCTTTTGGGTTTTGTTTCTGTGAGAAGGCTGGAAGGGAAGCATCATGCAACTGACTTTCTGGGAATGACCTAGAGCTAAATCGTTGCTGCTAAATGTTACTTGAACAAGGCAGAGCATGCCCTGAGCTCTTTTTGAAAGAGTTATATCCTGAGATGTCTGGAACTAAGCACAGAAGAGTCAAAACGTTACAAACCCAGTAGTTTATTTCAAAGTATAAATTTCAGGCGTGTCAGACAAAACCCCACTACAGTTAACACAGACACACATGCTAATCTACAGCACATACAAAAATGGGGAGAGCTTGCAACTGCCCAGTTTAAATTGGACATTAAATCAGTCCTAAACTTTTTTTTTTTAATATTTACAAGTCCATCTGCAAAACAAAACAAGAAATCAGATTCTGAGTTTCCTAACAAAGGATTTTGCACATTTGACTCCCAATAGTAGCCAATAAATTACTAAAGCTGAACAGGACTCCCCAAACAGCTACTACCCAGTTATCTTATTTACAGCTATAGCCCATTAAATTAAGACAGCACTTCAAATTATATATATCTCTATGTGTGTGTATATAAAAAAAGAGGAAAAAAATGCTCAGCTTGTGTAATGATAACAAGAAATAAAGATGCATTTTAAAGGGTACTTAGAAGGGATGAAAAGGAAAATTAATTTGCCTTCTCTTAGCTATCCTTAATTTTTCTTTCTCCTCCCAGGTGTTTGGAAGGGAATATAGATTTTGGTGGCAGGGCTGGCTTAGTGGCATTTGAACTCCTCTCCCTTCAGTGTTTCCATACAATGCTCACCCTTACCCAAACCAACAAAATAAAAAAATATATATTTAATATATCAAGATTCTATTTAAAAAGTTTGGATAGATATTTTTGACTAAATGAAAATACTCATATAAGAAGGCAGAATCACAGCTTGATTTTGTACAGTGTATGCAATACTCTAATACTGGGGAATGGCTGTTTGGAGAGCAGGAACAGATTTGACCTTTGACCTGTGCCTACGTATAATACAGATTCTAATTCATTGGACATTTAAGACAAAACAGCGTAAAGAAAGGGCTGAAATGACTATTTTTGTTACAGTGCAAAACAGTGCTCAGATCCTACTATGGGGCCCAACCATGCTCCCACTGAAGGCACGAGGAGTTTTACCATTGTTTTCAAAGGAAGCTGAGTAAGACCCCTTATTTTTACAGGGAAGACACAATGTGCATTTCCAGCCTTGTGTTAAGAATCTTGGGATGGGTGAGTGTCTCAGTGCTTGTGATCACCGATCTAACATGACCAATGGCAGCACAAATAATTTGAAGGGGCAAAGCCTAAGACCACCTGCTGATCCTAGGGAAGCTGATCAAAAAGTACAGGCCAAGTAAAACCTGCCTCTGCAGATGCAGTATAAATGCTATACCTAGAGTCTGTCCCCTTCGTAGGGTTTAGTTATTTGATCCAACAAAGATTTTTTAGATATATACTGAAATAAAGGAGGCCAATGAACCTATAACTATATCAAATGAAGTTGAAAGGAATGACATTTTGCCATCAGCACTCCACAGCAGAGGTCCTCTCCAACCAGAAACTGAACTGAAAGTATCTTCAGCCTGGACATCCAGATGCCCTTGTTATTGCACAGAAAAAACAAACCAAACCTAAAACCAACCAGAAAGTAAATGAAAACGGAAAACACAGCTGCAGAACCAGTACTGTGTTTGCTAAAAGACAAGGAACTAGATCCAAGGTGGTACTGTTGAGAAGTCATGTACCCAATGGCAACAGGAAAACACTAAGCCAGGAATAACTTTATACCAGGCTACTGAAAATAAGGAGGAAAAACTTGCATAAAGTGCAAAGAAGAAACTGAAACCACCCATTCCGCTTTTAAATATGCTAAAAAACTCTATATGGCTTTTAAGTGGATTATCGGAAGCCTCCAGTAACGACCACTTGTATGAAGAGCCCAGTCTTGAATTGTGGTGTTAACAGACCCGTCCGTACTCAATGTGCCCAGATACTTTTTGTAATTCTCTCAAATAAAGTCTCTTAAATGAAATCAATAATTTCTGAATGTTTGTTGCCGCCAGAAATTTAACTTATCTAAAAACTACTGTTTTATTGTTTCTGGGAAGTAAAGGATAATAAAATAGCCAGCCACCCCACAGCACAGGGAAAAGTGCTATGAGTTAAGGAATTAAGTAACACTCCTGATAGTTGGCACAAGGGGTGAATACTTACTGCAGAGATCTGCTACACCATGAAAACGATTCACAGAAACAGCATAGTTCTCTCTTTGCGTGTCCGTGATTTGAAGACCAGTTACCTTTAAGGTCTCCAAACCAAGTGAGGCATTTGAAAGTCAAGCTGTGTTTTATCACACACTTTGCCATCACTACTTGCTTAAGATCCTGAAACTGGACCTTTAACAGCTCTGCTGAAACAGAAATCAGCTTTCACCCACAGTTGCGATGGCTTCAACCAACAAATGGTAGCCAGGCTTATTTCATCTGTTCACAAAAAAAAACAACTGCACTCTGCCATACACAGCAGAAGTGGATCTATTAAGCCTAAGCCAGTTTTCAGTCAGTTCAGTTGAGAACTACATCTTTATTTACAAAAGATGAGTCTTCTTTCTGTAAAGACGCAGTCCAGAAAACCTCCAAACAATACTGGACCATCCCTAATAATACCTCCACTGGAGAAAAGGAAACGAATTCTAACACATAACTCTCACTCCCTTCTTATCCCAAGACAAAGCTTAGAACAACTGTGACCTAAAAGCAAGCACAAACTATGGAAAAACTTATGTAATAGTTTGGGCTGGAATCACAATTAAATGAACAACGTTAAGTTCTAGGTTACATTCTAACATTTATTTGCATTTTCAAACCATAAAACCTCATTGTACTGATATGACCAATGGCCCTTTGGTACCACCTCAAAGAAACATGGAAAAAATTGCCAAGGGAGGACTTGACAGCCATCAACTGGAATGAACTGCTCTATCTCTACTACCAAACTGGCTTTAAAAGGACCCAACATTACATAAGTAAACCAAATGTGTGATTAAGTAATTATTCCTCAAAATAGGCAGATAAAACATTTAATTAAACACAGAAAAATCCAAGGCATTAAAAATTATTGGCACCAGTAGTACAGGGACAATTGTTCTTCAAATGCATGTTTCTATACAGAAAATATCCATTACTCACTTGACAGAAGTAACAATCCCAGCTACATAAGGATAACAGTGAAATAGAATCGACTGAAGCCTACAATGCAGTTTCTTTCACTGATAAAGTTCTCAAAACTAAAGAAGCCATAATTTCATATTATATTTCACCAGCTACGTTTTGGTATTCACTTTTTCCTGGCCTTTTCAACCTTGCTTTACCTTTACAAATGTTGGTTTTAAGAAACAGAGCACTGAAATTAACAAATGTAAATCTTCTACGGCTTTGCCACATGGAATAAAAAAAAAAAAAAAAAAAAAAAAAAGACTCTCTCCCTTCTAAACTCATTGTTTGGTTCTTCCGGGCAGGAATGAGACTGCTGTCCTTGTTCTCAAAAAGTGTCAAAATAAAAACCTTACATATATTTTCTTGTTCAGGTACGTTACAATTTAGTTCTGCAAAAAGCAAGTTTAACACGTAAACAGCAGTAGAGCAGAGGCATCAGTTTCTTTCCTCAGCTCAGAAGTATCATGAAAACATCTATTAACATTTGCAATTGCTCACAAGTTGTAGGCCAGTGTCTAAAGTTGTTTCTAAACTGCTTTGGGTGTGTTTCCTTTCTGCACAGGCAGGCAGGTGACTGAGACAGAGAACTGGGAAGCCAACTTATCCTTTTGTACTACTTTAACATCCAAACTGAGTGCAAACAGCTAGAAGCTTTCATGGTGCCACACCACAGAGGTTTCTTCTTTGGCTGAATTGCAGCATACTGCTTTCCCAAAAGAACAGGGAAAGGCTCTGGTGGAAAATACTGTCTATATACTCTAATATTCTTGACAAGACAAAAACAACTACTCAAGAATTACAGTGAGGAAAGGGTTGAACGATACTGCAGATGAAAACAAAGCCAACATCAGCAGAAGTTACACTCCCTGGTCTTTACAGAAATAATAATTGCCACAAGCCAGGAAAATGAGAAGCAGCAATGAAAGGCTATAAGGGTAAAGGGAAAAATAACTCCAAGCAAATAAAGGAACACCACAAGGTATCTGGCTACATTTATTCTTTAAGGCACAAAATAAACTTAAAAAATAGAGCTGGATGTATGAAGAGAGGGGCAGAGAAATGATCTGAGAGATTTGTGAATGCAATCTCTACAATCCAGTTTAATTTCTGACCTGGGAATGCTCCCAGTGCGAGTGCAGGAATATGATGAAAGTAGAGGAGCATTCTTATTTAGGAGCAGTAGGAGGTAGTGGGGTGATTTGGTTTTCTTCCACCACCTCCAAATTTATACACATATTGGTTCCCTGGCCAGACTCAAGTTCCCTTCCCTCCCCTCAGAGAGCTCATTACAGTTTGTAAAATAAGACCAGACCACTCAATCTTCCAGAACAAATGTGAGACCTTGAATCGCCCTTCATATCACAGCCTGCTCATAGCATGGTGGGAGGCAAAAGGCAAATCTGTTCCTGCCCTCATGTTCATGCCTTGATAGATGTTATAGATGGGTATGTTTTGCTTCAAATACATTGTAATTTATTATTTTGCTCCCACTCTGAAGCAGAATCCCAGTCATCCAGGGTGCCCTTGGACAACAGGTAGGCAGGTATCTAGGTGGAACAGCTGTCATGGAAAGGAAAATGAAATTTTCAAATGGCCCATGACTTGAGCTATCCAGAAAAAAACAGGCTCTTTTGCTGCAGGTGAGACTTTATTTTCTTTTGGTTCTGAATGTATGTAGTGTATCACACAATTGTCTAAAATGATCCCGCAGAGACTGGATTTAAAAGTGAATTCATGCATGGGATCAAACCCCCAAAACTGGGGTAATTCTTGGTAGTAGGACAGGTTTAAAGGCCCCAAAGATCTCTAGTTTAACTGCTCTGGGAAGAGATCACATCTGTGGACTGGGGGTCACAGAAGGGTCCAAAACGTCCATAGATGTCCTTAGCCCGAACTGCAAAATAGTATTTGCTGCCAGACACAAACTGTGTAAGAGTGCATGCCATAGGTAGCGGGAGGGCCTTGACTTCCCCGATCTTCTTCCACTGGGAGGCCACAGTGGCACTTGGGTCCTCGTGGTAGGCATAGAGATGGTAACTGTCCACAGTGGCACAGCTCCGGTCCACCTCCACAACACTCCATGACAGCACAATACCATTCTGGCTCTGTACCCGTGCCAGCTTCAGCTGTGGCTTTTGAGGTGGAGAAGTGTTGGCAGCTTCAGGGGGCAGACGTGGTGGCTGTGGTGCCTCTGGGAGCGGGGCAGGATGTACAGGGCGTGGTGGCTCCTAAGAAACATAAGAGCAATACAGGAAAGGTCAGAGCCTACAGCAGTGGAAGGAGGCTTTAATTCATCATTCCCCAGGCAAACAAGCAAATGACCCTGCAATCATCCAGTCACCACAACTTAAAGTCCTTTGTGCAGTGGCAAAAGACCAGCAGCAAAGGTTGAGAAGGGGTGGGAGCAAGGATACCAGAAATTCTTATTAACGTAAAAACCCTAGCGGTACAGGCAATCATTGCCACAGTTATTTGCCTATGTCCTATTTGGTTCCCACTCAAGAGGATTGAACACTGTGCCCTCTCCCAAGACTGAGCAGGCAGGTTCAAAATGACTTTGAGCCAATCCACATTTGAGCTGCAGTTCTCACATTACCCAAAACACTTCAGGCAATGAATTAAGCTGACAACTCATCATCTTTTCAACAGGCAGGTTTACATTCAGAAAATGAAGAATGGGTAATGATGTCACATGGATTTTATCACCTTAAATTGATCACAAATGCTCAGCCTAGTCATCCAACTCATAGCCAAATCATGATTAAATTCTTATGGCAGTTCTTGTGTGCTGCTGAGTCCACAAGTCATCTGCAGACAATTAATGCACCATTTTTCAATATGGCGATCTGCAGAACTCAGGGGTAAGCTAACAGATTGCAGAGCTTTAGTTCATGCCACGAAGCAATCCTAAAGACACCAATGCAGTGACAAGCCTGTACATTGCATTAAGAAATTTCAAAATGACTACTCACAGCATGCACTTGTGGTGGTCGATGATGCACTGTAAGCTGAGGTGCTCCAGATGCAAGAGTTAGTCCGTTGTTCACAACGTATGCAGCTGTTTGAGGCATTCGTACTGTCATACCTGTAAGAAGCACAGTGAATACTTTGAGTATTCCACACTTAAAATCAGCTTAACAGAACACTACAAATTTGGTTGGATGACATCAAGTTTCCAACTGACAGACGTTCCTCAACCTACCAGCAGACTGATGACGTACTGCACAACAACAAAACCACCTTCCACCTCAAGCTGTAAAAGTGAAAGTGAACAAGTACTTATGTCTGCAAAGTGGACAGAAAGAAAGTCTGGGAGATACAAGGAAGCTCAAGTATGAAGAGAAAAATTACATCACTTTGGGATTCAGAAAGAAAAAGATAAATGTTGATGCAGAAGAATGATATCCATTCAGTATTCAAATGCCAGAAGGCTGCAAAAACAAAAACAACCCCGCCATATCCATTAGGCAGAACATATCGAGCTGTGTCATGCCAAAAGTGCACGCAAGAAAGCATCCTCTACCTCCAGTCTGCGAGCTGGTTGGCCTTAAACCTGGGGCTGGCACAACAGCTCCTCTCACGGGATTCTGAGCTGGTGGTGCAGGAAGAGTGGTATAGACCACCTGATGGTTAGCAGGGACTCTTGGTATAGGAAGCTTTGCAGCAGTTTGATTCACTGGCCGATGAGTTACATTCACTGTTGTCGGAGCTGGAAAAAGACAGAGATCACAACCTAGACTGGAATTCCACAACATTAAGCTGATATGCGTGTTCCAGAGTACAAACCTCCTTTGGAAAACTGACTCAATTGAGCCATGCAAAACAAAACCCATGAAATTCTACCTGCTTTTGACAATGCAAGAAAAAGAGAAAACAACCGCCTGTAACAAACAGTAGTTTTCACCTGAGATAATAATGCCAATATATATATATATAAACTCCAAACATAAAACTTATTCCTCTCCCACAAAAAAAATGAATAAAAAGGTTGAGTACAAGCACAGCTGTGGAGAATATAAAACTCACCACCAAAGAGTCTGTAGAACATATCAGTCATAAGATAATTCTAACCCCAACTAATTTTCATCAATCATGTACAGAGGAGTGTAAAACAAAGAAAAAAGGAAGATCTACAATCTCTTTCAGTTAGAAAGAAAAAAAAAATCCATTGCAGATAAAGTAAGATTTAACTATGAATGCAACTTCACTGTCAGCCTCACCATTCACTCTGCTAATAGGATTAACTGCAAGTGGACAGAGCTTGGAGTGATGTTGCTATTTCCCCCCCTCCATTACTTAAATAATGCAACTGCTACAGGTCTCTTCTCCTTCCCTTTTACAAACAACAGTATATTTAATAATTTCCATGACCAGCCATGGAAATTGATTTGATTTGATTTCTTCCTCTCCATGGAATTGATTTGATCCTGACTTTCCAAAGCAACCGGACTATCTTTCCTTCCCATTTTGTCAGTTCTTAAAAAAAAAAATTATGGGAAACTGACTAGAATGGAAGACTAAAAAGTGGCTCAAACATTCCGAGCATTCACGTGAAACATCAGCACAATGTAGAACACACAAGATTCTAGTTTAGGAAAAAAGCAGTCACTGCATTCCCCTAATGATGTAAAACGAAGCTACCTGTAGGTAATACATGTATGGTGGTTTGGGAAGGTCCACTGGTTGGCACACCTGTCTGCTGCACAGGGTTTGGCTGCACAGGCTGCAAGGATCGAGACAAGGGCTGGGTAGATATGCTCAATCCTGTCACAGGTGTCTGGTTCTGCTTCTTGCCATCTGCTTTAAAAGAAAATAAATTTATAGACAATAGGAAACAGAAATTAGAACATCACAGAGTTTTAAAATCTTTCCACCCCCATCATTCACAGCGTAGCAAAGAATATTTCCTAGGATGACATTTCTTTCATCTTTTCATTCTGCAAACAGAACTGTAGAAAATTCATTCAATTCCCCTCACTTTCATCATCTCAATCTTTTTGCCTCCCGTATTGCATAATGTTTCATTCTATCATCATGAAGTTTGTGTACTTCAGCATAATTTGGAAACCTGAATTTAATGGAATGTCTTTAAAAGTTTCTATTAAAAAAAATAGCCTAAAACCTTAAAAAGGCCTAAATACTGCTGTACTCAATTTGTTTCAAAAAAGTGATAGAGTTCCCTAAATAAATCTTGTCTACGTTTGATTCTTACATCCTTTTATTTATTGACTTTTCCTTTGTTCAACCTATTAGTCAGCCAAGTTTGTTGATTGTTCAAGGTATTTTTTTAAAAAAAGGGAACTGCTTTATTATTTACAGAAAACTTTAAAAAGAGAATTTAAGTTGTTTTCTCACATGGACACCCTCCTCAGCATGACTTACTGACTTGTGAGAAGTCACAAATAGTGTCTGTATCTGTAGTTTA
Organism: Tapera naevia; assembly: GCA_033556795.1. Taxonomy (NCBI): domain Eukaryota; kingdom Metazoa; phylum Chordata; class Aves; order Cuculiformes; family Neomorphidae; genus Tapera; species Tapera naevia. The sequence goes on from JAUMJJ010000059.1 coordinate 669,323, forward strand.
CTACAGCAATATGTTTTCCTGCTTGAGTTTATTTGTGACACCAAAAAACATGCGAGTACAAGTCTGTATGTAACCAAGCCTGTGCACAAGCTGAATAAAGAATTGAGAAGCTTTTGTCTGGATATTTCAGCTAGATTAGAGTAGTAAGGGGTAGAGAAGGCATGACTGAAAAAAAACCACAAGACAGAAGAGCAGGTTTTAAGGGCACTCATACAAAAAAACCTTGTAAAGGCAGCAGCCACTAACTTAGTAAAAAAGTGCACAATATACAAATAAAGATGTTAATGTGTATTTTACTTTTGAGAAAACATATCAACAATTCATTGAAGAACGCATTTAGAAACTATAAATTAAGCCTACTTAATTAGATTCCAAAGCAGTGTTAATGGCCATGTAGCTCAAAATGTTTTTTTCAGCAGTTGGAGGCTATAGTGATGGTCTCACTGAGCTGTCTTTCACACCAGCTACTAAAAGCTCAAAGCAGCAGTACTCTTCACAAACTGCTATGTGGTAAATTAAATACAATTCAAGGCCTCAAAAGTAAAACGCAATATAAATCATAGAACACACTGTCCAGTAGATGGAATAGCTGAGCCGAACTACTTCAACGAAGCCATTTGATGAAAATAGAATTGTCTTTATTTTCTCTCTTCAAAGTCTATAAAAAGAGCAGTAAAGGGATGCTCATTCTGTAAACAGAAGGGAGGTGTTTCCTGCTTTTTCATCAACTAATAGGTCTTGTGATTTGTTCAAGCTTTTTTTATTTTCCGTAAGACAGATTTCCCAGTGTTCAAGAAATTATTTGGCTCTGAAGAGACTCCTACAGAGATGCTTACATCTGTTGACTTTGAATATTTACAGACTGATGTACATTTCAACTGTCACTGGATAATTTAAGTGATGTTGAGTATATTCTTAGTCATGACCTAGGGAAGATGTGCTCATGATCCAACCAGTGAAAACCCAGATGCATTACTGCTTTAAAAACATAGTTCAAGTAAAAAGGACAGTCCGGACAAATGTGAGAGATTTTTTTTTGATTTTGCTATTGTTTTAATCCCATGCAGACACCAGTTCATTTGTCCCTGACAAATCAAGACCCTTGTGGAGATTTCAGTTGCTGGAAACTCAGTCAGGATTGCACCAGCCAGGGAAATGGTGAAAAACACCCAAACAGATCTCACTAAATACATGGAATCAAATAGCTAATCAGAGGCTAATTTAGCTATGCAAGTAAAAAATCAGTAAGCAAAGCAGGAAGACCGAGTGCCTAGTAAGCACAATACTAAGGTTAAAAGTAATACAGTAATAGCTCCAAAGCTAAATGAACAAGGCATCATAGTCATTAAATACGTGGAACTGGAGGAGACAGGAAAATCTGATTTATGGAAATGAGCATAAAATGGAAGACATTACTACTGGACATATAAACAAACACGGCTGTTTGAGAGTACATCTTGTATCTTTCTTAAATTACAAATCCACTATAGACAAAGGATAGGTTATCTATTAGCTGTTTTAGTATTTTTATGAAATATTTTGATGCAGTGTGCTACACAAATAGTTAATAAAAAGGAGAGCAAGGGGACTGTATACATATTGTGAGATACTTGCAGACAGAAAAGTACTTAGATTACTCTTTGATAACAATTATTCTGAAGAGAAAAAACAACACGGTTTCTCAAATGTTAGCAACATTTTCATTCATTAATAATTTTTGCATGTATCAGAAGGTGTGCACTAAATTTAGTTGCCAGTGTACTAAACTGGAAGATGTCACCAGCATGGAGATGGACCAAAATATCACAGAGAAACAAGACTAAGACTTGAAAACGAGAAAAAAGATGATGCTAATAGACTACAACATCAGTCATTTAGGAACTGGTAAAAACATCTACTACTAATCTGGGAAATCATGTGTGAAGCAGTGAAGATGATCGGGAAAACCTGCATATGTTGGTAACTATGGAATGTCTGTGCGCTGCATGTCTGATCAAGTAAAGAAGAGGGAAATGCAAATCTAGGCTGTATTAGGTGAGTGTTTCCACTCACCAATGTGATGGTAATACTTTTTATCCCCCTATATGCAGTATTTGAATGCAAATTGCTGTATTAAAAAAAGGCATTAGACACGTTTCCACGTTAATAGAGCGGAGTTTCAAAAACCTAAACCTAGAGCTGCTGAAGGACAGCGACTCTGTTTTGGAGTACTGTGTCCCAACCCAGTGGCTCAAGCACGTGATTAGAGGTCCTAGTGACTATGACACAAAAAAACAGACAAACAAAAACCCAAACCCCAGCCCAAACAACAACCGAACAACTCCCTCCACCCTCCTCTCCTGATTCGCCCTTAAAAATAATGCACAGGGTTTTGTCTATCTACCATGACTGAAGACTGGGCTTGAGGACAGTCTATACAGGTCTGCTCTTCCATGAACCAGTACAGAAACTCTGATTACAGTTTAATAACTTCACAAAACAAAATTCCATAGTTTTTAACTTAAGGTTCACTTTACCCTATATGCATAGTTCTGTATACAGCATTACAGATATTAACTACTGATTCACATGGAGTCTTCGTTGGAAAAAGAGACAGGGAGTAGACTACATAAACAATTTAATAAATCTACCAGAACTTTAAAATTTAATATCAGTTGAAATGTTTAGTAATTTCACCTAATAAGGACACACCTCATACTTGAATACTACCAAAACAGTGTAACTCTGTTTCCCAGTTGTACCAGGAGAGATTTAAGGCAAGCACATGAGAAGGTATTTCTCTCCAGATATTACGATCTGTTTAAATACCTTTTATAAATAATAAACTTAGGTCTACTTAGTATGTGGGTGACAGTACTTTAAACAAAATAATGTGCATTTGAGTGCTCCCAAGAACACTACAGGAGTGTTGCTCTTCTATTTGAACTAGCACTGAACTAATATCCAGCATACTGCAGCAAACACCGTAATGCTGGAGATAAGTTCTGTCCTGAGGCTCTGTAGCAATAATTCTAGAACAAAATAAAACTCGCTCCATGTTTGCGGTAAACAAAATGCAGTGGAAAAAATATTTGGCCAAAGCTATATAAACAAGCATATGATTATGCAAAAGGTCCAAGAAGTTTAGTCTTCCTCTTTTTAACCTTAACGTTATTATCACAACACTGCTGTGGCTGCTAGCACTTCTTCTTAAAGAAGCATTCTTACAGGTGCACATGCAACCATGGTGTTGATCTTCTGTGGTAATTGTCAGGCGATGCCATACTTTATGCAATCAGGAAGGAAAAAAAACCTCTCTGAAAAATATTACTTCTGATAGAAAAACCCTCAGAAGAGATAATAACCCTCTATTATTCAGACACTCAGCTGAGCAATTCATAGAGTCATCAAAATCCTGCTTGGAAAAGACCTCCAGTGGCTGTGCAGTCCAACCTCTTGTTGAAACCTCTGTCACCAACATTAAATCAAATGAGTTTTGTTTTTGACCAGGTGAACCTTGACAACACTGAAGAGTGGAGCTTTGCCCATCCCTCCACCCTGCACTGCCTTCCTACTGTGATTTCTTTTCCCCTCAAGCTCAACCTGAACCTCCTGAACTTGGAAGTTCATGGCCATTGATCCTTGATCTATCTGGCACTACTGAGAAGAGTTAGCCTCCATCATCTTTGTAACTGTCCTCCAAGTAGTTGTAGGCCGCTATTACCTTGTCTCTGTGTTTGCTCTTTGCCAAATATGCCATGGTCTGTTAATCTCTTCTGACAGGCCATGTACTCTAGATCCCCACCATGCTGACACCATTGATTGCATCTACTGGGTACTCTCCAGTGCTACCACAATTCTTCTAAAGTTAAGGAAGGGGGTCCAAAATGGAACACAGTATTTCAGGTGTGGTCCAATGTCAGAGGAATATTACCAAATTTAAATAAGAACACTCTGTTGGCTCCTACTCAATTCAGTGTCCCGCATATACCCTCTGCTGATTAAAGAACCAGTCAGCTATCTGAATTGCACAGTGCTTCTCTAATACTTTTGTACCACATGAATTCTTTTTGGTGGTAACTTTACACTTCTCCCTCACTGAAAGAACTGCTACCTCATCCCAGTCTGATTTTCTACATTTCTGTAATAAAGAGCAAATCAACATATTAAGAATTTACATGTAGAACTTGAACATACGAGCTAGAGATAGCTAATGAGGTTGTCTACAGGAGTCAAACCTCTTGGTGGCTGGACTTCAGAATGTGGCGCAGAGGAATGCACTTAAGAGATAAAATTTTGATTCTGCATGGTCTCTAACTGTACAAGTATCAGTTTTTCAGCTAAGATGATAGTGCAATATATGGTCTTAAGTACAGAGTAATTTCTTTAAAATACTAGAATACTTCGCTGCCCACAGTCATGGAAGACTTATAAAAAAAAGGTATTCTTTTAAAAAATGAAGTGCATCCATACTGCCAAAGGATATAAAACCACAACTATATTTGCTCTAATCTTGGCATACAGTTCCAGAGCAAAGAACAGATATGCATTTGTTATCTAAACTCTAGCACACACAGTTTTACAGTTAAACAAATGATCAGAAGCTGGAATAATCTAATGCCTGAATACCAACTATAGAAGTAAAAGGTCTTTAAATAAGCAGTAAATAGAAAAATTACATATATCTAGAAGAAATTTCCAAATTATAACGAATTCAAATCTAACATAAAAAACTTAAACACTTGTTTCATGGTAAGTAGAATTCCTTTCATTTAATGCTTATCAGAATCCTTTAATAACAATGCAGTTTAACTGAAGTGCCAAGCACAAACAGAAGTTTATACCCTTCTGTCATTCAAGGGATGAAATAATACTCATAGCTCAACCATCTCTGCAGCTAGCAAAGTGTGTTTCACCTACCTTGAGAAGAACCATCATCCTCTTCATCCACTGTAAGATCAATGACACCTCCTGAATCGCTTCCTACGACCTTCGTGCTCTGAAAGACAAAACTCCTTCATTTTGCAAAAGCAAATCCAGGGAACCCAGGTGGAAAAGGGATACAAATTGAACATTGAGAAGGAGAGGTCTCAGAATTGATGCATTTATTACAAGGGAACTGATGAAATAAGCAGGAAGAAGAAATTTCAGACAAATCTCCCAGGACTTGAAAAACAGGCAACAACCAATGACTATGTTGCAGTAACGTATTTTTAGTTTTGTAAGAAGTAAAAAATACAAAGTAAAACACCCTAACGATCAGTAACATACTGTTAATTTACAGGTAAATAAATTGTTGTTTAATTGTAATCGGTGCCTTCCTCTATAGTATTATAACCTTCAGACAGTACCATCCCTGGAGGTGTTTAAAAGACGGGTAGATGAATTTCTCAGGGATGTAGTTTTGGTAAGTGGGCAGGTATGGTTGGACTCAAACTCAGAGGTCTTTTCCAACCAGATGAGTCAATGATTACTTATCTTGAAACAGCTTGGCCTATGCGTCTAGAAAGCAAATGACTTCACAGTAAGAAAAATGGAAAGCTACACTGGAACCTGTAATGCTTATTAAACATGTCATCAAAAGTCATCAGAAAACTCCAATTGTATCCAGTTTTTAAAAGTAATTTCAGTACTGTATTTTTATCCATTATAACAAATATTAGCATTCTAGTATTCTACACATGAAACCAATTCTAAGTATCACTTTAGAGAGGACAAAGGGATCCTCTAAACTATTGTGAAGGCTAAGTGTTATAAAAGAAACCTAGAGAACCACCAAACAAGATATATCTTCTGGAACAACTGCTATCCCTTGGCTATTCAGACTTGAGTGACTATCAGTATTTTCCTTTAAGTGATAGAAAAAATTCTGAGGGAGGTTCTATATATGTCTGTGGTTTTAAATATAATTAAAAGAAAAAATGTTGAACAATGCCAAACTTAGTTCTTTAAACTTGCTACAAAAATTAGAGGGTTTTGTTTTGTAGAAGAGATGATCATTTGCTGCTGGACTGAACTTCTACTGACTTCTGGACTAGAGTAAACTAGGTTCCTTACAACAGCCAAAGAGTTAAGAAAGCAACATAATTATCAAAATCTCTGTACAATTAACATGGAAAAAAATACAAATGCCAACATGATAAATCCTAGGAAGATTAGAGATTTTTTTCTGTGCCGTCTGATGGAGACAGATGCAAAACCCAAAGCATTGAGAATATCTGCTCTATGACCTTCCATTTCAGTAAACCGAAGCTTTTGAGGAAGTCCGAAAGCCAATTCTCACACAGGCACAGCTTTAAGGAGAAGGAAAGGAGGTATCGTATGATTACTGATGCAAACAAAAGCTGTGTCCAGATCATGGAGCACTGAATTTGGAGTGCCTCACATTACTGATCTCTTAATTATGCATTATTACAAGCCAGTTTCTCCTTGCCTTAAGTCCTGATGCTGCCACTGATGAAATTCCACTAGTAATCTACATCAATGAAATTCTACTTTGGTGTTCTTAGTATGATGAGCCAATTTACCCAACTGAAGGTCAAAATAAAATGCATATTCAAATAATCAATGATTACTCAATTAGCATAAAGTCAAGAGGAATTTCATTCCAACTTAATAATATTCCCAGTAAACGATGTGCATTTTGAACTATGGTGCAGTCTGCCAGGAGAAAGCAGATTGAAAAATGGAGGGGAGATCTATAGTGATGACAGTTCCTTATAAAATATGTTAGTCTGAAGTAGATTTCTTTTATTCTTCCTCTGCACAAAACCTAAATCCTTAGAAAAATACTCTGTATGACAGCAAACTGTTCTGAAGTCCTACTTAACTGTGCCAGTCAAGAAAGCTTTTCAAATTTCCATGTCAGTGTGTGTCACTGCATGTGTTTTTTTATTTTGGTGTGTTTGGACAGCTAAAATTGTGAGTTAGTAAAATATGCACCTATTAAATGACAAATCCAATCAGCTGACAAGGTCTCATACACGCACATACAGCCAACACCAGAAGTTTCAGATCTGGAAGGTCGTGTTTTGAGTGGTGGTGCTCTGTGGTAATTTTTGCTGCTACAAGGACTTCTGAAAACTGCAGTTTACAAGAGTTATGTTTGAGGAAAGCTAGGGAGAACAACTGCTATTGGTTCTGTAAATACGTGGAATGAGATTCTGATAAGGAGACTGCCATGTCACAAATCAGAAGAGGAGATTCAGACAAACTGCTCGGAGCAGAATCAGAAACCAGCTTAAGAAGGCTTGCAGCCCCGATGAAGGCAAAGGGAAGCCTGGCACTGAACTTTTGATCATGCATAAAACTGATGTATCCTGTAACAGAATAATTAATATTGAAGTCTAATGTAGATACAGCCCAAGAAGATGCACCCAACTTCGAGTTCAAAGGCAAAACACTAGGTGAAGTGGGGCAAGAGGACAGGAAGCTTTGATTAAGAGTAGAAACAAAGATAAAAAAAGGATGCAGGAGGAGGAAGAAAGGTAACAGGGAAAAAAGGACTTACAAGCCAAGCAGCAGTCAAGTATGCACCACCTCAAATCTGAAAGGACAGTGCAAGTGTATTGTAATGCTACTCTGCTTTTAATCTTGTGTGTTTTTCCTGAAACAGCTAGACAAGGAGAAAGATTCTTCAAATTTACAGCATTGATCAGCATTGAAAAGCATTTTCTTTATAGAAAATCTTGTCAAATTGCAGGCCCTCTGCCTCAGTTTCTTTAGTTTGTAAAGCCATGTCCACACCTACTGCATTTAACCAGTATATAACTCTCTCCAGACTATGCATGCCCCAGGCAAGCATCTAACCTGGCAAGTGTGCAGGAGAAGTATTTTAATGCCAAGCACAAAACTTGTGAAAGTAACAAACGAAAGGCCCTAGAACAGGGATGAAACAAAAGAGTAAATCTTATCCCTTAAAAATATTTGAGTGAAACACGGTAACTCTTGAAACAGAATCTCATCTAAACAGCACTTAATCAGGTAAGCGTAATTGGCTTTATAGTGCATACAGAAGATATAATAATGATACGTAGGTACAAAATCAATGCAACTATTCAGAATTGTGCTTTTTTCTCACTGCAAACCTTATGATCTATAGTAAAAGATTCTTCTAAGTAAAATTTTTAGATTTTTTTTTACCATGAAAACTACTAGAAATACTTTAATTTCTTACATATAATGCCTAGTCATATTACAGTAATTACACTCCAGTTCATGGTTTTCTACAAAGGATTGGTAAAGTGACCTATACTCAGAATTTCATGCTTTTTCCACTGCATGTAGTACAACAACATAACAACTGCTTTTTCCAATCCTGACCACAAAAGTCTCTTTAACAAGTAAAGAAAGTACTGAGAAATAAAGGCATTGATTAAAAAAAGACACACTTATGGGGAGAAGCGCTAGGAAAAAGCAGCAATAATACAGTTTTCCTCAAGGAAGAACAGAATTACACAGTGACTTTCTAGAACCAATGCTATATATATGTTATAGCACAGAAATTTAGAAAAGAATTAATTAGAAGAAGAGTCCTTAGAGGTAATAAAAATCCTAGAACATGCATAAATACAGTGAATAGGGTCACCTGAATCTGAAGTCACAATTAAGATTTGCAATAAAAGCAATATAAATTCTTTATAATTAAGAACTTTCTTCTATCTTTTGGAAGACTAATTACATCCCATATGCCACTGGCTGCAATATCTAATAAGTAATCAATACACTAGTCAACTGTAAATTAACTAAGGGAAATCAGAAAGCAATCAGCCTCGTAATAAAATGAAGGGCTGTCTCTGGTGTGGAACTGATTCTGGAGCAGCTTCCTCACCTGCCTTTGGAAAAGCAGAGACACTGAGACAAGCACCTTATGGGCACTGCCTTATGTGCTATGCTCCATTTTTCCATAAACTGAGACCGTTTCACACTGTTGCAAATCACACTGCAGCGGGAGAAGGAATATCACCTTAGCTTTCCTATCCAGCAACTTTTTCAAATCAGCATTGCTGCAATTTAGGTAGATTGATTGTTTGTAATTTTGAAAAGAAAAAGAAGAAAAGAAGGGGCTGGGGAGGGATGAAGAAGAAAAAAGCTATTTCAGTTCCTCACGGAAAACAAGTACACTGAAGGAGACTGATTTTAAAAGCCAAGCACATATGGTAGACAAGATATTGAGAAAAGGAGTTATCTTCCACCATAACTACAATTGTGAAAATTAATGCAGAAAGTAGTTAACAACATCACAACATATATATGTCAACGCCAAACTACTGAAGAAAACTGAGAAAGAAATCTCTAAAACTCAAATTGAATAGAAAACGTTACCTGTTACACCATTTAAAATTACCATACATATACACATGTCAACATGCACATGTAAAATCAAAAGACAATTGCTGGCATTTTGCAGAAAGCTCTGAATGTGTACGTCCGTATTCATGATATATATATATAAAAATATATAATTTAAAGAAAATGTTTTGGTATTATATAACGCCACGGTTCAGTTCATCACACAGTGGTAACAAAGCTATTCATTGTAATGCCACCTGCTTTTCATAAAGGAATATCTCAGTATGTAAAAGTGAAAAATGAAAGGAAAAAATATTCAATAACAAAAATACAGCGCAAAGTAAAAATTAATTTCAAGGTACCAAAGATCAAAATTCTGAATACTACATGTAGGACACTGGCACAGTGCAGACAATTAACAGTTTCTACAGTAACAAATCTGAAAACATTCTGAGGGGTTCTAAAACAGACAATCTATGAAGCATCACAACACCACAATCACACATGATGCACCGAGGCATTATATAATAGCAAAATCCACCTTAAATTATGGTGAAACATGTTCTAGGAAAGAGGTGTGTGGGGAGAGGGTGGTGATACTGTGTCTGTATGCATAATTATAAGGTCATATTACTTTTTTAATCATTCATATAGAAAACTACAGATATTGAGCACAGTCTAAGCAGCTGTGGAAAATATTTTTAATACATTTTTGAGTATATTTCAGTCACTAATGGCTTCCATGTCAGACTTATCACTCCTTAAGTTATTTTTTCCAATGCAGTAACTCCCACAAAATTGAAGTAATTACTCCAGCCTTGCAAAGCTGTCATGAAAATTTATTTGACCAGTTACCAAAAGTATGTCACCTCTTACCAAGATAAAAATGAAAATGATAACGCAATCAACTCAGAAGTTTACAAGAGATCACAGTTTGCACAAACAAATTTTGACAGGTATTGCAATACATGTCTTGATAGGGTGTGGCTGCACACTTGAATAATACTCAAACACTACCAACAAACATTTTATATATTGCATTTACAAGATTGTTGTGTTCTCCTTACCCTTAGTTTATGTAACATTACCTACAGAACAAGAACAATGCAAGTATGGAAGAAAATAATAAACCAGTCTTATTAACCCCTAGCCTCATTTCTTTGATGCAAAGAGTAGACATTGGCTCTGCTACCCCTACTAATAAGAACCATAAATCAAGACGGCTATCTGAGGGATCGGTTGCCAGAAGTGCAGTTTTTAGGCACTAGCAATGATAATTTCAACTAAAAGCCTTAAAGGAACACTTGACACAATGCTTAAAGTAATTCTTTATTGCTGAGTTTCGTTTTTCCTTAACCAAACAATTTAAAAGGGTAGATAATGAACACATGCACGCATGTGCACACACCCATCTCCTTACTGGTTCTTTCTCTTTTAAGGTGAAATATCTATCTCATTCCCCCAAAGCTCACCGATTTTCCCAACAGTTATTATGTGGGATTGTCATCTTGGATGATGGAAGACCATGTCATTAATCAGTAAATATATTTTATTTACAGGAATTTTCAGATTAGTTTAATGAACCTTTTAAGAGCTATTTTCCATGTCTGGGGTAATGATATGGTCAGTTGGACTCTTTTTAATATTCCTCTCAATTTTTTTTGGCCCCAAATAACAAATTGGAGCCTAAACCCCACAAGTATATTTACTTATTGAAAGCTGTTCTTGGTAACTGGGTGTGGTTTTGGTAACACAGTTGTGGTCTCAAGGAAAGACAAATCACTTTAAAAAAATTAATTAAAAAAATCATCTGAAAAATTCCCATTAGGACATCACGTAGCTGAATTGGGTGGCTGTTGTAAGGAACAAAATTCAAGTGAATCCATTAGTGTAAGACTTTTAAACAGTCCTCTTGCTAAAATCTTTATAATTTAGATCTCTAATTAGTCTCAGGTAAAGGTTCCACCTCACAGATGACAGCTAGTTGCATTTTGAACAGAACAAACATAAACTCAGGGTCAGAGACAAAACCCAAGTACCTCATTTTACATATATAATTATGCATGTTTATTTCTAGCGACAAAACCATGAAACGCAAGCAAACATATTCATCAATAATACTTCAACAATATAGAATAGCTGCTTATGAATTGTAAGCTGACATATCCACTTTGTTCACATTGCCTCCCAACAGACACTCACAAAGTCTGTAAAACATTGCAAAGTAAAGGGATGGGAGTTATAAATGCATTTAACATTTTACCAGATGAATTTCCAATAGTCAGCAAAACAGCTTCAGTTAAACTGTAGTTCAACCAAACAAATCAAGGCATGTCAGAAACCATGGGAAATGGATAGGACACTGGTGGATTTTTTTTCCTAAAAACCCTAATATTAGCTGAAAAGGTGAAATGCACAGATGAAATTTAGACTGAGAAAGATTTGATCCGTAAGAGGATAAGTGCACGTGGAGAGGCGAACAGGGAAGAAAAACCTATTCACGGACCTGGGGTTTTAGTAAATTACATGATCATTCTTGAACAGATTGACTTTATGCCAACCATTTTTAACACATTCAACTCCATTCATATCTGTTCACCGTTATTTTATGTCATAACATAATAAAAGCTGCTTTCGTAGATTTCCTCAGTTATATACCATAGTTATATTAATATATTATATATAATATATATAAATTCTGTACTTATAACCAGGATTCATAATAAAATACTTAAAAAACATTTTAAAGAGCTGTTATATAATTAAAAAATGCCTTTGCCTCTGTAACAATAATATTTACCCTAATAAATTAAAAGTGCTTGTCATGTCTTCAGAAATGCAATTCTGAGACCTGAGGCACTAAATGGCAATGGGTAAAAAGACTGGGACTGAAAAACAACCCTTAAATTTCTGCAGACACAGGAAAAAGTTGAAGTTAAGAGACTAACACCAACATAGTGAGATGCCCCCTCCCACATTCCTGTGGCAGTTTTTTCTGAAGCAAGCAGAGGAAGGCTGAAAAAGGAGAAGCAGTCATACAGCAAAACCAGACGTCCAAGCTGCTTATTGAAAACTTTGACTATGTTGACCTAAACGGCATGAGACTATTGAGAAGCTGTATAGTTCAGGATAATCAAGAAGCACCAGCCTGAAAACACAACAAAGCCAAGAGCACGTTCAATTTCAAACCATCCTTCCAATGCCTCCAGGTATTTGACACCCTGCACAACAGCGTTTTCAGGAGGCACAGAGAAGATGCATATAATGAAGAACTTCACCTTCTAGACCTCCCACACTGCAGATCACAGTACCTTACAGTAGGGTGAATTATTTAAATAGCAATAAATTAATTAAAAAAATTAACATATTGAACGATACTGTGCTGACTTCATAAAAATAAAAAGTAACTACGGTACCCCTTGAAGTAAAAGCAGAAATTCCAAAACTTATCAGGAAAAAGCATAGAAAACACAAGTGCTAGATTCGAAGCACCAGTACCAAAGCTTCATTATGAAAATGAAATTCAAAACTAAATATATGGATGTATTATATAAGGTTCCAGTCATTCCCTACTCTTCTCAGGGTCATCTCCATCAAGTGGAATAGAATTTAATCAATGACACGGCATGCATTGTTAAAAAAATTAGCTTAATTGACTTGTTAAGGCTAAGTGCTGGGTTTTTTTGCAACTGAAATTAAACACTTATTTTCAGAAATAAACTAACTAGAAAAATTGAAAATGATAGATGATAAACTTCTTTGAAAGTATATTTGTTATATTCCAATTTTTAAAACGAACTTTAAATGATGATTAACAACTTTGTATTATGTTTAGAGCCAAAGTAGAAATTTATGTTTAGGCAAACAAGCTGTACTTAACCTCTTGGTTCACCAACATGATTCACCTATAACGGAAATTTAAAAAAAAACCCCAAACTCTGCTGTTTAAGGTTTTCTGCTGATACTGCCACTTAGGAGTCCAATTCATGACCATTTTGATAGAATTCATAATGTTCACACAGTCTAACCTGTACTGCAATGAACAGGACTGACTGGAAATTTTATCTCGGAGTTAAGAGGGTAAAAAAAAAAAAAAAAAAAAGACTCCTTAACCCGCACCCCCTTACCCTCCATATTACTGTGCATACAGTCAAAGATGACTGTACAAATCACCCATTCTGTTTGCCTACTTCAGCGTTTCCTGAAACGAAACACATAAAGGCAATATTCATTTAACACTTTGGATGGGAGGGGGAATAGGAGAAAGCTTTTTTAGTTCTGGAAGGTGAGAAATACATTCCTGCAATTAGAATGAATTCTAGCGGGAAGCTTACTGAGGACTGATTCCAGCTCTTGTGAAGCAATAATACCTACAGCTCAAACCAGGAATACTTTTTCTCACTTTCAAAACCGTTTTTCCCATACAAAAAAAAAAGTTAGTAATACTGCTGTCAGTAGCTTTGAAGAATCAGGTTCTAACGGAAGGTAGTAAGAGGACATCGTATAGCTGGTGCCAATAGAACTAGAATTTAACAAATTAGAAGCCAGAAATATCCAATTATTAGCCAGCAGATTTGAAGTCAATTCAGAGGCCAAACAGTAATTAAAAAGAACCAGAGTCATACCCAGATTGGTTACAAGAGTTCCTTTTTCAATTTAAATCACCAATTGTATTTGTGTTAAGGAATGAAATAACCAGCAATATGCTGTTAAGGTAAGTTACCCAGATGCAGCCAGGATCAGAGCGGGGCATGTGGTCAGTATGACCACAGTACACAACAAGAGTGAACAGAAGAGAATTATCTTCTGGTAACATAATTTTGCCATTTCTGCAAGATAAATGTACAACACCAGTAACACCAGTATACTGGAACAAGTAACTACCTGAGATAAAGATGGGAATTTTTAGGGGGGAAGGGAAAACAATACGTACCCATCTTGGTGAAAGCTTAGAGCAAATCTTTTCAAGCAAGAAATTAAATTTGTCAGTCTGGCTGAGTTATGAAACACTAAAATTTGGAAAGCTACATTACTCTAAAATATTCTGGAACTGCACAGATCTCCTCTATTTTGAGAGCTGTTTGCTCTGTGCTTTATTTTTTTTTCCAATTTTCCTTCTTTCTAGACATTAGAAAGATAATTTCTTTACCATTTCCATTTTGATTTACTCTAGGCTTGACAAAATCACAATCCAAGATTTCATTCCTCTAGTCATTGATGTCGTAAGTTAATGCTGTAACTAAAGAGGTGTAGGATTGTGTAGAAATATTTTATGTATTAGCAATTACATCTGATTAACTAGCTGCATCATTATAACAGCAAATAGAAGTGACTGTAAACAGTACGTAAGATAAATACAGCACTTTCAAAACTTTTTATCTTTATCATGATCCATTAGAAAATGGAACACTCTGTGCAGGTCTTAAATTTTGGAAAACTGATGCAGTAAGTATCAATAACCTACCCCAGGCCACAATGGTAAACATTATCAGCCAATATAAAGACTCCAAAGTTCAAGCACGAAGTTCTCCATTCAGACTACAACAAAGGGATAAATCTCATTCAATATTTGAAAGCCTTTCCCAGCAAGGAAGTTCTTTACAGACTGAGGAGTTTATCACAGTCAGTTTGTTATTTCAACCAGGAGCAACATAAACACTTCCAGTGGAATCATTATTGTGATAAACCGTGTGTGTGCTTGGGCGTGTGTGTGTACATGCATATACACATGCATTTCAAAAGGATGAAGCCATTATTATTTCATTCAGTCAATATAACGGAAAACGGTTTTAAACGCTACACTGTTTTTTCTCCTAAAGTAGACCTACCATAACTTGTGATCTGATGGCCAGTTTTCCATTTTTATTTGCAGGAAGATCTCTTGATGTGTCAGAATCTCTGACAAAAATCAAGGCATAGAATAGCAGAGACAAACCTCGAGTTAGATTCAAACGTGATTAATTAAAAATGAACTATGAGTAGCCCTCCTAATTTGTAATCTTCTTCATTAAAGAGCCTTTTAAACTACAATTTCACTTCTCTGACAAAAATCCACATCCACTGTCCTGAGAACTTCTAATTTGTAAAAATTTCCTACAGAAAAGATAATGATAGGATCAGTTTACTACAGTGAACTAATCTAACGAAGTTAAAACCAAGAACAGTATTTCAATAGGGTTTGGTGGGGAAGAATAGGATATGCTTCTTGTGAATTATACTATACTGACAAAGACCACGCTGACTATGCTACAAAGACAATGTGAAAGGTCATGGCAGAAGTAGGTCTGAAGAAATACAAAGAAACCTCTCACAAGATAAGCACATAGAGAAACAACATTTCAGCTCTAATTAGGCAACAAACCCATCTCAACTCTTCAGAGAACTCTTCCCCCATTTCACGCGCAATTGAGGAGACCCTAATTTTAATATGATTTGTATCAAATAGTGCCTTTGGAGAACAGAAAGACTAAAATATTTTGGTCAGAAATACTAAACAGTAAAAGGAAAGGCCTGCAACAGAAATCTGTAGCTCATAGAGAAAGTACATTTAGAAAAATTAAAAAAAAAATAAAAGACGCAATCGACTGGTGAGTTCAATAACAATTCAAACAGAGATGGTGTCATTGGTCAAGCAATTCCAGGTGTTTTCATGCCTATGTATTTATTTGTAGTGTATCTGTATCTATTTCATTCAGCTTCTACTTTCTCCATGCTCTTCAGTAATGAAGTATTTGATTTGTAAGATGCTACATTAGTGCCAGCAGGCACAAAATGGTGTAATAAATACACTCTTCACAAATATAAAAGCCAAGAACTTAGTGAAGGAAGCACAGCTCTTCAGCTAAATGGAAATCAGTATCTCCTTTTCATTTTTAAAATAGCTCTGCTCAGCCACTTATATAGAATCACAGCTGCCACAGAAAGTCATACAAACTCCAAGCCCTGCTCTGTTTAAGTTTCTATTCCAGAGAGAACTTCAGGAGTTCAAACAGGATACTTCTTGCTGAATTCGACCATAATAAATTTCCTTAGTAGACCAAGTGAAAAATCAAATCTGGTAACTTTTCTATTTTAGCAATTAATCTGAGCTCAGTTTCATTACAGAAGCATCAAGTCATTGGTTCTTGTTTTATCACACGCTTTATAAAGACAGGTTTGTTACCACAGACTTGAAGGGAACCAACAATTAGGTTCCCACTGGCCAATTTCTTGGGAAGAAACACCTTAGAAGAACTGTTGTTCAACAGGACAGGGGTTTCGGAATTCAGAGCACGGTCTCCCTTATGGACAAACGTCACAGAATTAGTGGTAGGTGACACCACAGATTTCTTAGGGAATAAAATTTTGCTTTGTTCTAGAACAACATGGTTTATAGAAGAGGTGGAGGCACCACACAGTGATTCATTCATCACTTCATTTGGGATCTTGCTAAATACATAACTGGGAGTGTTATTCTCCATTATATCTGACCAAGCCCTGTAGCGAACTTCCGCAGCTCCGCAGTAGTGTCTAATAGCAGACTCGGATCGATGGCCTGTCACTGCCATGATTTCTCTAGGCCCCAGTCCTGCTTCACAGAGTAGCTGGATGGTGGTAGTTCGGAGAGAATGATTGGTATATCGTTGAGAGAGTCTGGCTGCCACACTGATCCTGGGCATCATGGTACCCAAGTAGTTCACACCCATAGGTTCTCTTTTGTACCAGACAGGCTGTTCTTGCATTTGCTCTGACGTTAGCTTTAGAGGATGCAGGTAAAAGGCAGGGGGCTCCGCAGGCAACTTAGACAAATAAAGCTCCAGGGAAAAAACAGGACAGTTTGGGTCTCCTGGCATATCGTACATTTTACCCATTTTATGAGGATCTTCTCCATTTTTGCCTTTGCCAGGATACCTAAACATAGCATATCGACGCCCGTTCTTGTCCTTCTCAACAACAAAAGCATCTGGAGCCAGATCTCTTAAAATTTCCCTCCCTCGCTTGGCAAAATGCAACTGCAAATCAAACCACACCTTGTTGACGAGAGCCAGTGGACTGTGCAAACCCAGCACACCCGACTGTTTAATCTTACGCAAGTCCTCAGCAGCTATAGGAGGATGGTGGTGAGTCTCATCCTTCCCCTGCATGCGCAGCATCTTCAGCACGCTCACAAATACCATGTTTGCACTAGCAAACTCTTTGTCCTTCATTAAGCAAATCTGACGATTATAAGGTGGCATTTTGAGATGCCGGTTTAAGCCAGCACGTATTGACTTGTAGCTTGCCACACTGTAGGTATTTCCATCATGATTCCTTATTGTGTAATAAAACTCTCTTAAGATATCATTGAGTTCGCTTACTGGGACCAATTCAAAGCTAGGATCCTTGCCATTTTTGGCCAGCCATTGTTTTAATAAGTTAGCTGCCCAGCCAGTCTGCTTGTGGGTGTTTTTGATGCTCTTAGCATCCTCTTCCTCTTCCTCCAAGCCAAAGAGAACATCCTCAGGGAAGTTAAAATTCGTCTGTTCTGCTTCTACCGCTTCTTTACTTTCTGATGAAGCCTCTTCCTGTTTCAACTGCTTTTCGAAACAATTGATCAAAGTTGTACCATCAAATATGCCACAGGTATACGGCACACAGCGAACTACTTTTTGTTCTGAGAGCTGTGAAGTGTGGAGTAATACATAACATTTTGGATTTTACATAACAAAAAGCAGGTGGCATTAACTGGGTTTTTGAAATACGGCATGTCAATTCCATACCTCACTAGCCAATTAAAATCCATCAGGTCCTTCTTTAACCATGGCATTACACATGCTTTAACCATTATGATTGAAAGCAAAACTAGAAACACATAAGACTGAAAACCGGAAAGCGCTATGTGTCATTTATTTCCCTCCTTGCTCACCTTCCATTGTTAAATACCATTGCCACACACTATATGTTTTTCTAAAACCTTTTCCGGGTTTCAGGCTCTACTGAAAAATTAAAAAAAAATGAATCTTATATTTAAAATTAAATCTTAAAATTGTATGTCTGACATCCATATCTGGTATCAATACTACATATCAAATACTGACAATGTTGTAATAGCTATAATCCACAGGTATCTTCGAAAAAATGTATTTTCAAACAACCACTGTTATGAAATGCCTTAATAAAAAGGTAGAGTGAGGCACAGTTTATACTCTGCAATACTGGTAATCTTTGCCAGCCTATTTCTGTGACAGGGTAAAAACAGAATATTGCCCAGTGTATTTCAAAGGAAGAGGAAAAAATAATGCAGATTTAACTATACCTTGAAACACTATTAAATGTGGAAATCTTGGCTAGAAGAAATTAATTTTATTCCCCTTAATAAAATGATTTCTAATCATCAGCAGTCTAAGCATGAGGTGCTTTGTGAAATATCTGTATGCAGAAATAAAATTAATTACAAATAATTTTAAATAGCTTAATGTCAACCTTTAAATTAAAGACAAGTTCAACAAATCTTATATGAGGAATCCAGAAGTACTGCAAGTTCTCCTTTATCACAAAGTAGTTATTCCTGAAGTTTCTTTTTCTTTTTTTATTTTCTATGACACATGGCAATGAAATATCAGAACTCCAATTCTTATTAACTTCTGGATTAGTGTCAAAATGAGAGCGCTGCAATAATTTACGAAATATTTGTAGCTTTAAGTCCTTCAGACAAAAACTGGCAGGATTTTCTTCTGTATGTTAGCTCTGTTGTACCATCTATCTACACAAACCCCGTCAGAAAACTTCTGAAAACATTATCAGAAGGCTTATGCTCCAAGCAATACTCTTGACCAGGAGAAGAAAAATACAAATGGACAGAAAAGATGGCACAAAACACAAAATAACAATTGTTCCATTACGAGCAAAAAAGGTAAAGAGCTTTTCTCCTGTGGATTGTAACTTCAGAATTGTACATAGAAATATAATGAACAACCTACCTGTGCTGTTGCCTCAGCAGTTCGCTTGTTTGCCGAAGCATCAATTGGTGTCCTGCTTGTCTGGTTTTCTGAAGGGTCAAAAAAATTGTTCATCTGCAGCATCTGATACTAAATACTGCTATCCACTATGCAAATTTGCAAGTAATATTAAAAAGTGTTTAATACTAAACATTCAGCATGTGGCGCAGTCAATATTTTTCAGCTCTAATTTTCAACTATAAGCATTGAAGCTGGATTAGTACCATTTTCCAGAGGGAACAGAAGATACAGAAAAGTAAAATGGCACTTTCCAGCCCAGAAGCAGTCCATGTTTCCTTCCTTGAAAGTCAGACAGCGTATTCAAAACATTTTGTGAACAATTATCTGAGGACAAAGCATAACTCCAAATTCTCCTCCCTCTATATGTAAATTGACAAGAAATTAAACTGAAAAATAATACAATTATTCAACATTTCTGTACAAAAAAATGGACTTAACAGATGGTTAAACAGACTGCAATATACGTAACTGATTTGTGCAGGGAGACTGAGCATCTTTACTAGCTCAGCAAATATTTATCTACACTAGCATCTTAAGCAGAAGTTGCTTGAATATTTGACGTAAACATTTAAATCCAAATCCTACCTTCTAATTTCTTTTAACTATAGCTTACTAGCAACATTGGTGAGAAAACTAAGGTGTACACTAAGTCTATGTGAACTACAGAAAATAAGACACCTTTTTTGGAAACATAGGTTCTTCCTTTGGTTACTGTGCCTAATCTGTCACAACCCTTTTTACGCTGCATTATATCATTGTACTAGCTTTATAGCTAAAAAATCTATACCAAGCCTATAACTGCCCAACTCTACAGAAGGTGTATTTTAACATAGGTCACATAGAGATGTGAAAATGAAATAAAACTAGTTCTGATGTCAAGCTCTGTTTGAATTTGTTTTAACATATTGTGCCAATAAGAAACCTGCTATAATTCCAACTCATTTAGAAATCTTGAGGGCCTCTTAGAAAAAAAAAATTGCAAGGTGTGTAAAATCAGAAGTGCAGAGAACCATCATGGCACGATAGAAAGTATTTTAAAATAGTTAAACTAGATACCGTATTTGAACATTCATTGTGTTCAAAAACTTTAGTTTAAATACAATAAACGTACTAACTTATTAATCAGTTGCAATTTTTCCCCCATTTTGGTTACCTCTTAGTGTTCCAAAAATCAAGTTAATGACTGCACTTTCCTTTCAGTTTGTCTTTTCTTAGAAAGACAGTCAGATTATTTTGAGAGGCTTTATTAAAAATAAATGCCAAGTTGTTAATGGTAGGAGTTTCCAATGTCACTCTAGGAATGATATAAGTCAAGTTCTAAATAAAACAAAGCTTACAGAGCCACACTGCTGACTCCTTCTAAAGAGAGATGATTTTCAACAATGGCTGAAACACATCTGTGACAGAAATTACTTTGATCTTGACAATCTTAACAGAAAGGCAACCCAGAAGAAACACCTCAATAAAATACCCTACTAAACACACTTCCACAATAGCAAAGTTTTGTGTTTCCCTTTCATAACTATTTTCCTTTCCCAGTGTCAACATTCAAGCATAACTTACCAACTCTGGGTGTTGTAACGGCAGGTTGTTCAACAGGAGCTGTACTACTAAATGCAGAGATAGGAATCTTCATCTGAAGAGGGGCTCGACTGCTGGCAGCACTATAAAGTCCTGAAGTACCCACTGTGGGCAAAGAAGTTCTTGTGGCCTGGGCAACGGGATGCGCAGTGGAAACAGCATGTACTGCCAACGTTGTGCCTGCCGACGCAGCACTGGCCGGAGAGTTCCTTTGAATACCACCAGGACTGGGCAGAGATGGGCTGTTATTTGGTTTAGTTGGGTTAGTTGATGCCAAAGACACTGCCGTTTTGGTA
Source organism: Tapera naevia (assembly GCA_033556795.1). NCBI lineage: Eukaryota > Metazoa > Chordata > Aves > Cuculiformes > Neomorphidae > Tapera > Tapera naevia. Next base: position 690,447 of record JAUMJJ010000059.1, read on the forward strand.
AGGCTACCAACCGAAGATGGCCCTTGTACAGATATAAATTCAACGCTGCCTGACTGTTGGTTAGTGACCAAAGTCCCTGTGTGGCCCTGCAGTAGCTGATGCTGGGATGACACTGCAACAGGTACATGCAAGATTACGGGCAAAGACTGCAATGAGACGGACACTGACTGAGTGCTACCACTGGGCACTTGGTTAGCGCCTACAACTGTAGCCGTGTTAGCTACAGGAAGAACTGTTGTCGTCAAAGAGCTGGTGGAGGTCACTGGATTCTGTGGCTTTGGATGTCCGCTGACAATTGCCGGAGGAGCAGCAAGACTGGAAGCTGGTGCTATATCAACAACAACAACAAAAAAGTATTTGAACCAAATGGGAAGTTTCACTCCAACAAAAGAAACAGAAACAATTTACAATGAGGGTGGCAACACACTGGAAGAAGTTGTCTGGAGAAATTATGTTTATTTATCATTGTAAGTGTTCAAAGTCAGGCTCAATGGGGCTTTGAGCAACTTCATCTAGTGAAAGATGTCCTGGACTATGGCAGATGGGTTGGACCAGATTATCTTTAAGGGTCTCTTCCAAATCCAAAACATTCTATGCTTCTATGAAAAATGTGTTATATGATGAACAATATGGAAAGAAAGGCTATAGATACTCTTTTTCAGTTGCACACTCTGATATTCAATGACAAATACAGTCAGTACTGCATTTCTGTTTGAAAACTATATAAAAACGGCAAAAAAAAAGATACACAAAAGAACTATTGAGATAAACTGGCACGAAGAAACAAGATTCAACTGTTGGAAACAGTTGGAAATTTAGCATTTTAAACACTTATTATAGAAATGTTAGACTAACTGGTCCATCAGAAACATAAGAAAAGAAAAACAAGCCAGTGATGACTAACTTGCTCTGCATAGGTAGGACATTGTATCTAGAAGGTTCTACTGAAACCAAGGATTAATATGCCAGAGAAGACACTTGCTTTTTATGTAATAAAATTTCAGGATTAAATCTAAAGATAAGGAGTATAATACACTACTGAAAGCCTGTATATGCTTGCTATGAGTTGATTCTGTGGAACTCAGCATTTAGTATTAGGAAATCTATTTTTAAAAACAAGGATGGTGTGACTACAATAAATGGTGGTTTTGATTCTACATGCCCCGTACAATTCTAATCTAGGAATTCCATTTTCAACTTGATTCCCTTAAGAAACGGGGCTTACGACTTCCTTTAGTTCCCCACTCAATTTCTGGAGCCATTAGTTAGAGAGGAAGATAGCAGCCTGATATGGCCTAAGCCACGTGTTTCACTTCTTGGCAGCTGAGAGACTGCAAGCTTTGTTGCCATGCCCAGCGAGCTGTCTACTGAAGCATCTACTGAACCATGTGTTCTGGTTGGCCAAATCAACCCATTTTTTTCCCTTACCTGGTAAGCACATTACACAAAAATATAAACTGGGAATGTGGTAGGGAGCTAAAAATAATGATTTTTCATATTAGAAAAAGTAGTCAAAAAACTCAGTTTTGCTCTGTTCAGTTAGTTATTTAATAGAAAGCGAGAAAACTTTTAAGAAGCATGTTTATAGTCCATAGGCAGTTTTTCACCTGCATTCACAGGGGCTTGGAAAGTTGCTGGTGTGCTCTCTCCGACATTCCGCTTCAATTCCAGCATCTGCCTCACTGTGCCAGCATGTCTATGGAATGAAGTTTCAGGTAGCATTTCTCAGTGAGACACAGCAGGCATAATTATGAACAGTACAATAATAAAACCCCCTTATTTTACTGTTATTACGTTCATTGAGATTTTCTAAACCCATTTATTTTCTGCTCCCCAAAAGTAAATAAACTTTACATATTCCCCTACTAAAAAACGCAGAATTTCAAGTAAATTGAAATTTTAATTGAAATTTAATTTAATTGAAATCATGAGAATCTTCCCTTCCTTGAAATTCAACTTCCATCGTTATTTTTCGACCACTGAAATGAGTCATCTCAGTTTACCTAAGAATGGATACAGTGTTGTCCATTTAAGACTTTTCCAAAAGAGAATCAAATTTTACAATTGGAGACTAATGAAGGAAAAGGAAGAGTGCTTTAATCAGAAAAAGAAAATAGAGGATTATCTATTACATTAGGTATCTCAAGTTTCCCACTGTAAATTTTAACATGGTCACAGTTGATGTGGTTTCCTTACCGATACGCCGCATTGTTTGTGTTTGCAGTATCTGCACTTCCTGCTTTCAGTGGAGACAGAGGTGCAGTTGTATCCTAAAACAACCCCAAAACAACAACTTTAAACTTAAACTTTCATTATATTTCATATACTTTCATTTCTGTGTGAGATACAAATTTTCTGGAGCCAACACTGCAGAAGAACTTGACATGTTCTACAACCCCCTCAAAACTTCCTTGGTCCTACCTGCCTATATTTTCCCTTTTTATAAATCTCTTGCTTTCAGGTTTTTATAGTATGAGAGAGAATCAAAATTTCTTCTTGAAGGGTAAGTCTTTCAGCTTCCATTTCTTCGTACTATTAACCCAAAATACTCATTCTAGACACAGAGAAATATTTTTGTATCCATTTCTCTCTCCTCTCCATCCCCAAAATCAAGGTACTGAAATTCACCCTTATTTACCCTGCGCTCTTCACATTGAAATACATTAGATTTACTTACATACAGTTTAGGATGCTTTTACACTAACGATACCTAAAGAACTTTCTGTACAAATCAGAATTACATAACAGATGTTAAAAGACTACTCCTTCATATCATTGCCTTTAGCTAAACAAGACAAACCTACTTTGTGAATACTACTGAACAACCAGGTCACATCTCTCTCTATATAGTTTCTTCATTTTTCAACACAAGGTTTAGGCTAACTCAGAAAAACAAATAAAACAAATACAGTTCTTACTTCCTGTCTTTTCTTCAAGTCCTCCCTTGCTGCTCCAAACCGCTTTGTCAATCTAGCAATTTTAGCCTAAATGAAAGAAGATGAAAACAAACCAACAAATCAACCCATAAATATCCTTCCCCAAGAACCATCAAATAAATTATACAAACTAAAAGATAATATAATTAAGACATCAAGTCAAAGGTTATTTTCATATCAGGGGAAATTATTCTTCCTTGAAATACGGTACAACTATATCACTTCAGAGCAGCAGAAAGACACGTAAGTGTATCACAATAAAGACATCTTAAGAGACAACTCGAATTATTTTCCCTTCTATTCACAACTGTACAAACAGAATCCATCTTGCAGAGCTTCATGTAATATTCTGCATGAATGAAAGCAAATGAAAGCACTGGACTGTTTTAATGCCTTATGTACCACCCATATTGAAAAACATATCCCTTCTTGCCTTTTTTATTACCTACTCTTCCCCCATTTATCCTATTTCTTCCTCTCACTAATACACTACATATCGTACACACCTTACTGTCAGCTTTGTTCTGCTCTATTTGATGTTCAGGTGTCAGGTTCATTGCCCTCTTAAGTATCATTCTTACATCCCATCTTTCACTTTTTGTGCTTCCCTCAATATACTATCCAGTGACCATCCCTTCTGTAATTACCTCAGCATTACAAGATCCTAATTTACCCTGTCTAGGTAAATTCAGCTGGCTGTCTAGGTTGCTGTTCTGATGACTGACTTATTCTGGAAGCAGTAGCTGTGACACTTGTTCTAAGCAGGTAATTTTTTTTTTTTTCTTTTTCCACACAAAGAAGAGTTAAAATTTTTATGAACTTCTGAAAACACCAGATTAACAATAGAAGAATGGAAGTTTTTTTAAAAAACAGTGCATTTCATATACCATAATTTTAGTACGTCGTACCTAAAAGGAGTTGGTCCATTTAGAAACCTCACATCTTCCACATTTTTATGAAGTGACATGACAGCCTACAATTATAGTTTGCCTTTAATGACATTTATATTTCCATTTCTGTTATCTTTTAAAATGTAGATGTCTTTTGAAGCACTTTATGTAATAAAACCCTGTAAGTTTAGTATATTAACATCAACAGATTCAAAGTCTTAAACAATGTTACTAATTTGACACTGTAGCTGGCTGCTAAAGAAACTGAAAGTGTCTTACACAGCACAAAAAGTCAACATAAATGTCTAGGGTGGCAAGGAGGAAGAGTTGCATTGCATAGACTTGTCTGGCAAACTTCTATTTATTTTAGAAGTAAAATGGACTTATAGTATGAATTTGTTATAATGTAAGCTTGTCACTTCAAAGTTCTATGACTGCTGTGATGGTCCTCACCTCACCATGTACATTGTTTCTATAAAAAATGCAAGAAGGCATGCTGCCTTCAACACTAGCCATCAGTGTGAAGTAAAAATAGAACCACAAAATCATCTGGTTGGAAAAGACCTTAGAGATCATTGAGTCCAACCGTACCTGCCCCCTTACTAAACCACGCCCCAGAGAAACTCACCTACCCATCTTTAAACACCTCCAGGAATGGTGACTCAACCCCCTCCCTGCGCAGCTGTGCCAGTGCCTGACAACCCTTTCAGTGAAGAAATTTTTCTTTATGTCTAGTTTGAACCTCCCCGGGCAAAACTTGCAGCCATTTCCTCTTGCCCTGTCACTTGGGTGAAGAGACCAACACTCATTTTGCTACAACCTTCTTCCACACAGTTGTAGACAGCAACTAGGTCTCCCCTCAGCCTCCTCTTCTCTGTGCTAAACAACCCCAGTTCCCTCAGCTGATCCTCGTAAGAGTTGTTCTCCAGCCCCTTCACCAGCCTCATTGCCCTTCTCTGGACATACTCCAGCACCTCAATGTCCTTCTTGTACTGAGGGGCCCAAAACTGCACACAGTACTTGAGGTGTGGCCTTACCAGTGCTGAGTACAGGGGCACAATCACCTCCCTGGTCCTGCTGGCCACACTGTTTCTGATACAGACCAAGATGCCATTGGCCTTCTTGCCCACCTGGGCACGCTGCTGGCACATATTCAGCTGGCTGTCAACCAACACTCCCAGGTCATTCTCTGCCAGGCAGCTCTCCAGCCAGCCTTCCCAAGCCTGTAACACTGCATGGGGTTGTTGCGTCCTAAGTGCAGGACTCGGCATTTGGTCTTGCTAAACTTCATCCTGCTGGTCTCAGCCCATTGACTCATTGTCCAGATCCCTCTGCAGAGCCTCCATACCTTCAAGCACATCAACACTTCACCCAGCTTAGTGTCATCCACAAACTTGCTAAGGGTGCACTTAATCCCCTCGTCCAGATCGTTGATAAAGATATTGAACAGGACTGGACCCAGCACTGAACTCTGGGGAACACCACTTGTGACTGGCCTCCAACTGGATTTAACTCCACTTACCACCACCCTCTGGGCCCGGCCATCCAGCCAGTTTTTTACCCTGCAGAGGGAGTGCCTGTCCAGGCCAATGGCAGCCAGTTTCTCAAGCAGAACATTCCGAGAAACAGCGTCAAGGGCTTTACCAAAGTCCAAGTACACCACATCCACAGCTTTTCCCTCGTCCATTGAATGGGTAACCTTGTCATAGAAGGAGATCAGGTTGGTCTGGCAGGACCTGCCTTTCATAAACCCCTGTTGACTGGGCCTGATCCCCTGGCTGTCCTGCACATGCTATATTACAGCACTCAAGCTGATCTGTTCCATGACCTTCCCCAGTAGCAAGGTCAGACTGACAGGCCTGTAGTTCCCTGGATCCTCCCTCCAACCCTTCTTGCAAATGAGTGTAACATTTGCCAGCCTCCGGTCGAGTGGTACTTTGCCAGTCAGCCGGGACTGCTGGGAGACGAGAGAGAGGCGTTTGGAGAGAGGACCTCTGCCAGCTCCCTTGTGTGAATCCAATCTGGCCCCATAGACTTATGAATGTCTAATTGGCTGCGCAGGTCTCTAACCAAATCCTCTTGGACTGCTGGAGCTTCCATTTCACTGCCTTCTGGCTCAGGAGGCTGAGTATCCATAGAACACCTTACCTTACTATTAAGGACTGAGGCAAAGAAGGCATTAAGCACCTCTGCCTTACCCCCATCCTTCGTCACTACTGTTCCCCCTGCATCCAATACAGGAGGGAGATTCTCCTTGGTCCTCCTATTGTTAATATAGTTGAAGAAACTTTTTTTTATTATCTTTCACCAAACTGGCCAGCTGAAGCTCTAGTTGGGCTTTAGGCCTTCTAATTTTCTCTCTACCTTATCTCACCTCATCCTTGTAGTCCTCCTGGCATGTCTGCCTTTTCTTCCAAAGCTCACAAACTTTCCTCTTCATGAGATTGATACAAAGCTCTCTACTCAGCCAAGCTGGTCTTCTTCACATGAGGATGGCCTGCTCTTGTGCTGTCAGCATTTCCTTCTTGAGGAGCATCCAGCCCTCTTGGCCTCCTTTGTTATTTAGAACTGCCTCCCGGAGAATTTTATCAAGCAGCCTTCTAAACAGTTCAAAGTCTGCCCTCTGGAAGTCCAAAGTGGCAGTTTTTAATCCTCCTAGAACTGAGAACTCTATCATTTCATGATTGCTGTGCCCCAGGCTTCCTCCAAAAGTCACAAGGCCTCTTCTGTTCACAAAGAGCAAGTCCAGCTGGGCACCTTCTCTAGTTGGTTCAATCACCAGTTGTGTCAGGAAAGTGTCTTCCATACGCTCGATGAACCTCCTAGATTGATTCCTTTCTGCTGTATCACACTTCCAGCAGACATCTGGAAGGATGAAATCCCCCACGAGAACAAGGGCTAGCAATTGCTAGATTTCTCTCAGTTGTAGAAGACCTCATCAGTTTCTTTGTCCCGGCTGGGTGGCTGATAGCAGACTCCCACCACTGTATCTGCGTTATTACGCGTTCCACTGATTTTACCCATAGGCACTCAACCCCATCATTGCCATTATTAAGCCCCATGCAATCAAAACATTCTCTAACATAGAGAGCTACCCCACTGCCTCTCCTTCCTAGCCTATTCTGCCTGAAGAGTTTATAGCTGCCCATGGCAGCACTCCAGTTGTGTGAAACCTTCCACCACGTTTCTGTGATGGCAATTATATTGCTGTTTTCTTGCCTTGCAATGGCTTCTGGAGCCCCCTAATTGTTGCCCATGTTGCATGAACTAGTGTAAATGCGCTTCAGTTGGGCTACTGTTTCCACCCCTTTCCTGAGTGGAATAGTCTTAAATCTTAAGTGTCTTCTAGCTGTGGTTTGTAGCCCACCAATAACTTTTGAATGATGGCTGCCACCTAGAGTGCTATCCCCCACTTCCACTGTGGTGGCAGACGAGGGGCCCTCACTAGTAAACCCTCCCTCAGAACCTGGAGTGCCATTACCAAGCTTTATTCCATCAGGCCCAGAATTGTTCCTCTCCCCTTTCCAATCTCCCCTACTGACAACTACAGGAGACTTCCTACTAAATATTGAAGAACTATTATTTATTTTTAATTTGACTTCAGCACGCAGTTCAACACACAAATACTCACCTGTAGTTCAGTAAGTACAGTTTTATGCCTCTTGTTACATTCTACTTTCTCTATTCGAGTCTTTAAGTCCGCCAGAGTCTTGTCAAATACAGCACACTGCAAAGCAGTAAGTTTTTCTTCTAACAGTCTCTGGATAATCTGCAAAGTTATAATTAAAAAATAAAAATAACAATGCAGTCCTAGAAATTGGCAGACCACCTATAAAACGTTCTCAAGTCTTAAGAAGTATCCTGGAACAAACAGAATAATGACAATGGCTCTGCCCTGTCAATCAAATAGTAGTGACCCATAAGCATGTGGCTGCACAGCCAAAAAAGTTTCTACATCTATTCTGGCAAATATAAATGGTCCCTCTTCGCCATTAATTCACGAAATTAATTGCATTGCAGTACAAGTATAAAACACTATCATATATAAAAAGAACCTTAAGAATGGAAGACATTTTCATAAAGTGCTGTGTTTATACAATTAATCTCTCCTCTCACTTTCCTGTTCTTGAGAAGGACACTGGCATTCAAAGAACAGAAACTAAAGACGTTTAACACGACTTGGTTTCTGAGATTTTCCCCTAGCAGAAATGCCATGTTGTGTTTCTTGAAGAAACTAAAAATGGAAAAAGACTGATTTTCTTATTAGACTTATTATTTAATTTGTTTTTCTTCCTACACCTACTGCAGTGCAAAAAATCTCATCAGGAAACAAATAAACAAGCAAACATGGTTCAGCTTTCTGCATCCTATAGTAACAAAGTTAAAACACACACTAGCTAAATAACAGGGCATTTTTGTTTCTTCGAGACCACAGGTTTCTTTACACGTCAATGGTGCAACCAGGCAATTATCAGCTCTAAAAATCCATAAAGGTCTATGTAGATTGCACACTTGTTTGGAGACTGACTTTCTTCAAAGCTAGCCACACAATAAAACTGAACTTTCTCCTCACTTCTTGGTTAAGAAACCAAAATTGTGTGCCTAGCTTTAAAGAAATGAATCTATCGATGCAAAGTTTTCAAATTGTATTTGAACTCTTCTTAAAAGAAGGGGTATATAGGACTTTATATGAATTACACCACTTTTGTTATTTGAATTATGTTGAATTTTCAACGACAAAAAAAAGAGGAAGTGTTTGTGGGGTGCAGGGAGCATGTAGAAAAGGATTCAAAGATGGTCAGACAAGTGACAGGTGTGTGTTTGCCATCTACATCTCCACTCTACCTTTTGTATTTTTTGGTCAGTATCCTTTCTGGCTGTAATTTTCACTTGGAGCTCTGCTTCATAATCTTCTCCCATGTATCGACGGCGTTTAGAATGAACATTGTCAATGTCCTCAGATTTGGAACGCTTTCTCCTTGACACTTCACCTGGAACAATTAGATACAACTGCTTGTGAGGAACCTTTGAAAAAACAGGTTATCTGTAGAATGCCATGATTATTACGAAGTTTGTCCCCAGTTTGATACTTTTCATCCTAAACAAGTAAGAACATTGGAGAAACAAAATGTTTGATGACATCAAAGCAGAACAACAGCCCCTTTGGCCTCTGTACATTGCTCCTGTGATAGCGAGTTCTGCTTGTGATTCACCAAACCACTGCTCCAAATGCAAAATGGCTCTGGTATCCCCATTCACTCTCCCAGAACTTGCCTCCAGTTCTTCCTGCTCCTATCAGCACCATTCTACAATGAAACATGGCTGAGAAGCAAAAAAAACACTCTTCTGAAAAAAGAACCTTCTGTTTAGGATTCCAGCCAAATAAAACTACACCTCATTCTGGCTGGAACTTTATTCTACTTGCCACGAAGTTTTAACCTGTACCTCCAAATCCTTGACTGAAAAAACATTCAAACCTTTCTTATCACTTTCTGGGTAAGAAGGGAAGTAAAAAAACTAACAGAACAACAGGCCCAAAATAGAACTATATTATAAAAGTAATTTTCACCACAGCCATGAAGCACAACAGAACAGAAGAGACCTCATTCACTCCTCTGGCTCCTGGCATTGTATCCTTCAGAAATCCACATCTGAAACAACAAGCCTAGGTAAATTACCAGGAAGCGAAGCTACAGAGCATGCTGTAGGTACCTGAGCACTATCAAAACAAAGACTAGAGCCCTCAACCCCTCCACGCCAAACCTGAGGATTTGAACAGAACAACTGAATTAGTAGTACAACAATGATGATTCACAGGAGACTGAAACAGAATAAAAGATAGTTGCTTTCCACTGTGATTTTTTTCTTTACTTGTATTACATCCACCGTATCAGTCATGTTTCTCAACTCACAAATCTCTTACAGTCTGATTTTTTGATGGTTACATTTCTGACCATTTTAGTCTGATCTGATTTTCTAATGGTTTCTGATTCTTGAGTTGCACTAAAAATGCACTAACGCACTAAACGTTATTAAAAGGTAGTATTTTAAAATCCGCATGGCAACCGAGATTATTTTTAAGTTTGTGAAAGGCATCTTCATAAACATTTGCAGAATGCTGAATATTTGCAGCAATATAAAAGCCTAAGGTATGAGGTTTTAATTTATTTTTTTCAGAATGATAGTAAACGGTGGAATATGAAGGAAAAAAGAGCAACATCACCAGCTTTCTTCCATCCAGAAAAACTCGTAGAAATAAAATGTAAGAAGTCTGAACAATTAGAACACTATTCCCAGACTAGTGAAGACAAGTTAATTAGGATCTTCCATATAACTTTTCCCCTACTCTCAGTCAGCCTCTTTAGACAAAGCCTACCCACTGAATAGTACAAGTAGTCTATAACATGTGACTTACAGGAAACTCAGGCAGTTTCAATGAGCTGCATCAGCTGTTCTTCATGCTTATGTTCCAGCTGATTCCTTAAGCAGGCTCCAACACCCTTTCAGCAGGTACAAGAGAGAGGCCCACATTACTGCTGCTAGGGCATAGCTCCCAGAGAGCAGCTAACACAAGACTTTGCACACAGCTGGGTGCACAGAAGGGGGATGCTTCCTGCACTCAGTAATGGTGGTGATGTGCCACATGGTATGGTCTCCAGCAGCTTCTGGAATAACTGTCCTGGCAATGTCAGAGCCTCCACGCAAACTGTGCTATTCTGATGGAAGATTCATCTTGACAAGTCTTGGGCTGCAGGGATTATCTAGGGCAGGGCTGTCAAAGGCACGGTTCCTGCTGTTCTCCTGCTCCGGCAGCTTAACGCTCGTCACACACTGGCAGGAGCGCAGGGGCAAGGAGCTCGGCGCTGCCACCGAGTAGGAACAAAGTGCTGGGCCGGATTCAACAGATTGACTGGGTAAGGCTGCAGAACCTTGGAGCTTAAGAAGTGCAACCTCCAGCTGCACAAAAGGAGGTACACTCCGTCAGAGTCTGAGCTTATCCAGATGGGAAATGGAGACTCCCATGATGACAAAGGCTGGAAGCACCAGGACACCAGCTCTCACTCTGCCTGCACACATACAGCAGCACAATGACAGACTTGGCTCTGTGCCCTCACAGCAGATATGGGGCTGGGAGCCGTGCTCAGTGAAATGCCTGAACTGGCTAAGCCTGAGCTGTGCAGTCGAACCGTGCATCAGCAACGAGTGACTCCTTGCCTGCAGGAATCCATCTACTGGGGACACATGACCTGTGAGAAAGATAAAGGTACTGTGCGGGCAGGGATGTGGATAGGAAAGCTAAAGCTCACCTTAAGCTGAGTCTGGTGAGAGGTATGAGGAAACAAGAGCTTCTACCAGTACACCAGCAACAAAATGAAAACTAGGGGAGATGTGTGCCCCCCCTGCTGAATGAGGAAGGGGAGCAAGTGACAAAGGACACACAAAAAGCCTAGGCCCTCAATGGCTTCTTTACCTCAGACTTTAATGAGAAGACTTGCCTTCAGCAATGCCAGCTCCCTGAGAGCAGTGGGATAGTCTGGAGCAAAGACAGGCTTGCTCTCAATGGAGAGGCACTGAGTCAGCACTTAAACTGGACATACACAAGTCCATGTAAAACAGTGGGACACACTCACGAGTGCCAAGGGAAATGGCTGAGTTGACTGCAAGACCACTCTCTGAAAGGTTGTGGCAACAGCAGAAAGTTCCTGAGGACAGGAGTGATGTTTGCTTTATTCTCATCTTCAAGAAAGTAAAAAGTACCCAGGCAATTACAGGATGGTCAGTCCAACCTCAACCCCATGGAATGTGATGGAACAAGCAGTTCCAAAAATCTCTGTTAAACATATTAAGAAGGTGCTTGGGAACAGTCAAAATGGATTTATCAAGGGGAAATCATGGTTCATCAGCCTGATAGCCTTCTACGATGAGACAGTTGGCTTGGTAGATGAAGGGAGAGAAGTGAATGCTATTTATCTTGTCTTTAGTAATGCTTTTGACATCCAAAACATCCTCAGAGAAAAAGTCATGATGTATGGCCTAGATAAATGGACTGCCTCAACTGCTGGGCTCCAAGAGCTGTGATTAGTGGCAAAATGTCCAGCTGGAGCTCATTACTATTAACATACACCAATGGATGATACTAGTACTGACACTAACATCTTCAAAAACAGCCTACATAACAGTGTAGAGAGCATCCTCAACAACTTGCAGATGATACCAAACCGGAAGGAGTGGTTGCTCCACTACATGGTTATGCTGCCATTCAGTTATGTTGACAAGCTGGAGAACTAGGCAAACAGGAACCTCATGAAGTTCAACAAAAGCAAACGTAAAGTCCTACATTGGGTAGGAATCAATCTCAATCCCTCAGGCTGGAAACCGGCTGGAAAGCAGCTTTGCAGAAAAGGCCTGGCAGTTTTCATGCACATCAAATGGAATATGAGCCAGGAATGTGCCCTTTATGGCAAAGAAGGCCAACAACATCCTTAGCTGCCCAAGAAAGAGTATTGTCAGCAGGTCAATGGAGGTAATTACTCCCTTTTAATTAGCACTGTGAGACTAAACCTTGAGTAGTGTCCAGTTCTGGGTTTCTAAACAGAAAGATGTGAGCATGCTGGAGAGGGTTCAGTGTAGGGCCACAAGGTGTTTTATGGACTGGAGTGTCCGTCACATGAGGAATGACACCTGGCATTGTTCAGCTGGAGAAGGTAGTTAGGGGAGATTTTATAACGTGTGTAAATTACCAAGTGGGTGGAGAGTGAAAAAGACAGGGCAAGACTCTTGGTGAGTATCAGTGAAAGGACAAGAAAAATGAGTACAAATTGAAATACAGCAAATTCCATTCAAACATATCAAAACTTTTTTACCGTGAGGGTGGTCAAACAGTGGAAGTGGAACACAGGAAGGCTGTGTAGTCTCCATCTGTGGAGACATTCAAAACCTATCTGGATATGGTTCTGAGCAAGTTGCTCTAGTTGATCTGGTTTGAGCAGGGGCTTTGGACTAGATAATCTCCAAAGGCCCCTTCCAGCCTCAGCAATTCTGTGTTTCTAGTGACACCAGGGAAGCATAACAGCTTTAACGTTACATACTTATCTCTATACGTTTCTCTGGTTCTTTGAGGGACTCTTCTCCTTCTTTATGCTCTTCACTCTTTCTTCTCTCCTCCACCTCTTCTATAAACAAAAGAAAAAAACCCCTCGTGTTACTTTATGCTGATCTGCAAAGTCTCATATGAGTCCTATTTTGACTGGTGAACTTACAATACTTATGAAAAAACACATTGGGGAAGGCAAGAGAAATTTTTTTAGAGAAAGTTCCAGCTGCAAAGATTTGCTTAATGCTCTCTTAACACTGAATTTTACTTCTATTAAGAAGAACACTTGAATGATTCAAAATAAGTTGTCTAATAAATCTGAAAAAGAAAGGAGTCAGAAAACCAAAACCTGAAATTATGAGATTTTTCATTATGTTAATTTATGTAATAAATGATATTCATATCACATAAATTCTTCAAACCAAATAAGATCTACTTATAAGGAGATCAAATGGCACAGTACCAATGCCACCTGCTTTTTAAGACTTACAGATAAGCTTAATGTATTTAATTGTTATCAGTAAAACAGAATTCATTTGACTAAGAAATTAAAGGAGTCATTAAGCTCAAGAGTACTTTTCTCACAATTCACAGATTTTAATACTCAACTGAAAGATACAGATATTCCAAGGAAAGATACACATAGCTAGAATGTCTTTAAAATACGTTACAGGTTTCAAAGCTAAGCTTTTTGAGTTCTACGCAAAGAAGAAAGTAATTTCAGGGAACAGAAAGTGCCTTCCTTACAGACTTCCATCACGGTGGAAAAATCTAGCTTGTTTAACTACAAGTGGTTTAAAGACAATGCTCAGCTAAGCCTCTCAAGTATAGAAGGTTGAAACCCTAACATGGAGATAATTTTACAATTGGCTATCAGTTATATTTCTCTGATAAGCTCTGATCTTGTTATCGTGATGCCAGACAGGCAGAAGCAATAACTGCAATCCTTGAAAAAAATAATTTGATGATACCATTACGTTATCACTGCATTTATCACACAGTCTTCTTAATAAGCCCCACTATTTACTGTGAATCTGAACACAAAGGTGCTGTTTGTGGTTTTTGGTTGAAAATACATTTTAATGAAATGTATAGCTGCAAACATTTAGATCTGCTTAGTTAACTGACTGGATGCATATCTGGATGTCAGTTCTGCCAAAATATACATATAAGTGTAAATCAAAATAAAGAGTAAGCCTAAGAGCATCTGAATAGTATTTGCAAGTTACTCCGGACTGCAGTCATCCCTCTCACTATTGCACAGTCCTGTAACTGCAACATTCTCCTTATGGATTGAGTAGAACTGTTGTGCACAGATGGCAGTCAAAAGAAAGTACAAAAGCACAGCACAGCCTTTCTAAGTGGTGAATCTTTGATCAAACTCTACCCAAGTTCTAACAACAGAAATACAGAATTTTCCCATGACACATGACAGGATTTGACTATTTTCATCTAGGAAGAAATCGTACACTCGTAGACTTCCAATAGAATCATCATGACCTAGACAAGCTGGAGGAATGGGATGACCAATGCTTTATGATATTGAACAAGGACAAATACAGGAGTTCTGCACCTGGGAAGGGAGAACCGTGCTACGACACAGGCTATGGCCTGCATGGCTGGGAAGCAGCTCTGCTTTGAAGACTCACATAGACAGCAGGCAAACCATGAGTCAACAGCGAGCCCTGGCAGCAAAGGAGGTCCACAGCATCCTGAACTGCATTTACAGGAACGGAGGTAGTGTATCTTAAGAAGTGCTGATTATTGCCCATTACTTGGCACTCATTATTGCCACCTCTCAGTAAGGAGGGAGACTGCTGAGGGGCTGGGGAACATGACCTGTAAGAGAGGCTGAGGGAGCAGGGCTTGTTCATCATGGAGAAGACAAAACTTAATGGTGACTTAAAAATAGCTTTCCAGTAGCTGTAAAGTAGTGTTTGAGAAGATGGAGACAGACATATTGTACACGTGCATGGCAAAGGACAACAGGTGAAATGAGCAAATTCCGAAATATAGTAAGAAAAAAACTTTCCAGTATGAACAGAATCACAGGAACAGGTCTTTCAGTCTTCATCAGTACAATTTTTTTATCCTAACTGCATAAAGTTCTGAGCTACCTTGTCTAAATTCACAGCGGACCCTGCTTTGAGCAGAAGATTGGACTAGAGATCTCCTGAGGTCCCTCCCAATCTGAACTACTCTATTTGGTTATAATTCTCCTTGTCCAACACAAAATATTAAAAAAAAGAAAATTATCAAGAGATTCAAATGCAAAGCACAGCATTCTCTTTAGTTATTTATTATCACATATTCATAAAAGCTTAGAACTGATGAATCCAACATCCATTAATTTGTCATCCAAAGTCTGTTGGACAGAAGCGTATCTGATTTCTGGTTTGCAAAATCCATTGGATCAAAAATGCTGCAGTTGTATCTTTTTTGCTACATTAAAGAAACTTCTTTCCACCAAATATTCAGCTCCCATTTGTAGATAACATAGAGCTCCTAAATATTCTACTGGATGAAAAAAAACTTAAGTTCTTTTAAGCTTTCAAGTACAACATTTGTTTCCCAAATGTCGAAATATCTTCCGCAGCTACTCTCTGAAAGCCTTCCATTACCTTTTTTTTGAAGTAACAAACTAGAAATTTTACTGCAGAAAAGTGGTTTCATCAGTGCCTTTTAAGCACAACTTATTTTCCTGTTTATGAATTCAAGAATTTTGTCAGTTCTGTCACAACACAGGAACAAGAGTTCACGTTCAATTGTCTATCTGCCATCTACACGCTCTGAAGTTATCTTCAAACACTACTTTCTAGAAGACAAGCTGTACTCTTTTAAATCTTGACTGTACTCTTTATTCCTACAAGGTTATAGCTGGGTGTGCTGCTCGATTTCAGACCCCCTTAAAGATCAGTAACAAGTAAGTTCTCTTTTAAACTACCCCAGAGGGCATGAAATGCCATTGCTGTAGAGAAGCCTAGAATTGAGCTGTCTAGAATGCAGTCAAAAATGCTGGCAATTCTGAGATAGAAAGATTTCAGATATGTTTGGTAGACATCCTCAGCTTGTCAAACTTGAGAGTGTACAGATTAGGTAAGAGAAAGAACATAGCAACAGTTGCACTACGTAAAATCAACAGTTCACCTAATCCAGGATCACAGCATTTTCATGTCAACAGTAGATAATCAAATATGGGAAAAGTATAAGGAGGAAAAGAGAACATAGTTACATAATCCCAGAAAACTTCTTCAGCTTTCTGAAAAATTGCTGGCAGAAGACCTCCACAGCATTACCATTCTGTGCTTGATAGCCTTGAAAAAGATTTCTCTTCCACAGAAGATAAATGTAGGTAAACTTGTAACAGTCATGCTGTTGCTAGCAAGGAGCTCCACAGTTCTCCACATGGAGAATCATGTCTTCTTTCATGCCTTGATCCCAACTCTCAATTTTTTCTTTTCCTCCATTTGATACACGAGGTTCTTGTAGAGGAAGAGACAGCAAATATCACTCTCCACACTATTTACCACGTACAGATTTCTGTCACATCTCTTCCATCTCTTTTTTCCAGGCAGAAAGATCCTACTCTAGTAAAATACAGCCCATTCTTGTCTAAAAGTTCTCTCTCTGATCTGAGTCAGAAGGCAAAGAAGCTGTACGAGAAGATGAGCTGTATAGAATGGAATACCTTTTTGGTAAGCATTGCACGCCTCTGACTGTCAAGATGTTTTTCCCCAGGAAATAAACTACTAACTTGAGTTTTTATTGTTACTTGTTTCAAATAGATATATATGCTAAATGTTAACCAGTTATAAGTGTTTAAGTGTTAATGCAGCAAGTGAATTTATCAACAACAATCTGAAATTTGCTTTAATCTGTCACTTGAATTAAATTACTTACTGCCTCCAGGATTGTGAAATTGTCTGACAGGCAATGGGGTCTGTTTTGAACCTCGTCACTTGACGGGAGGGTCTCTTTGCCATCTGTCAGAATCTCACCTGCTTAATGTGACAGACATGCATTTGACAGATACGCCACTTGGTGGATAAGGAATTGGCTGAATGGTCACGCTCAAAGAGTTGTGGTCAATGGCTCAATGTCCAAGTGGTGTTCCTCAAGGATCGGTGTTCGGACCAGCGTTGTTTAACATCTTTGTCGCAGACACGGACAATGGAATTGAATGCATCCTCAGCAAATTTGCCGGTGACACCAAGCTGTGTAGCATGGTAGACACGCTGGAGGGAAGGGATGCTGTCCAGAGAGACCCAGACAGGCTTGAGAAGTGGGCCTATGCAAACCTCATGAAGTTCAACAAAGCCAAGTGCAAGATCCTGTACCTGGGTTGGGGTGATCCCAAGCACAAATACAGGCTGGGTGGAGAATGGATTAAGACCAGTCCTGACGAGAAGGACTTGGGGATGCTGGCTGATGAGAAGTTCAACACGAGCCGGCAATGTGCACTTGCAGTTCAGAAAGCCAGCCATATTCTGGGCTGCATAGAGAAGTGTGACTGCTGCTATTCAGAGTCAGGCTGCAAAAATGGGATGACACAAAGTGCAACCAGTGAAATGCAAAGTCCAGCATCTGAGACAGAATAACCATATGCAATAGGACAGCCTGGCGGTTGTCTAGCTAGAAAGTAACTTTGTAGAACAGGGTTTTGATTCCTGGTGGAAAATTATTTGAATATTAATTGGAAGTGTGAATCAAGTTCAATAACATTTCAAGCTGTATTAACAAGAAACATGTCCAGCAGGATAAGGGAGGGAAGTGATTTAGCAGTGGTTGAGAAACCGTCCCGTTTTGGATCCCCAGTACTAGAAAGGTAGTGACAAAAACACAACACATCCAGCAGACAGTCCCCAGAAAGGTCAAGGGGATGAAGCACATGGTTTATGAAGAACAGATGACAGAACTGGTTTTGCTCAGCTTTAACAATAGAAGACTAATGGGAGATTGTATCACTGCCTTCCATTACATGACAGGAAGGCAAAGAGTAGTGGCTCCATCTTCAAGATGCACAGCAACAAGTCAGGAGACAACAGACACATGCTGGAAGACAGAAGATTCCAATTTAGCAAAATTTCTTTCACTGTTGAAGTTCGTTAAACATTAAGCTACCCAAGAAATTATGCTACACCCAGCCTTGGAGATGCACAAAAGTAAACTGCCAAGGTCTATGAGCCATCTGATTTAACTGGACTTGTTCAGAATAAGGGTTTGGAATAAAGACTATCAGAGGGTTGAATTAAAATTACTCTGCAATTCCATCATTTCCCCTGTTGCTTTTTCATGTTTCTTTTCCAGTTCTGTGACATCTTCTTTGATATGGGGAGGAGGAAGGAAACTGAATTATACAAAACATTTAAGAGTTTGGTGTCCCACAGTGAAGTTTTACTCAATTTCTTAATCTATTCCCATCATTCTATGTTTGCTTTCTTCAACCGTTACTGTATCAAAAATTTCACAAAACTCCCTACTCTAGTGATGGAAAAATCATTCTTGAGTGGTCAGTCAGTTCTCTCTTCCTATCAAGTTAGGAACATTTTTGTACTCATCTGTACCACTTTGTAGTTAACCACAATGGGTATCATCTGTAATTTTTATACCCCAGTCATTCAGCACTGTAAGATTCTTCTAGAGCTCTTCATACCACATTAGCAAACTGTCATCTTGCTGGTCAGCCTTCATTTTAGGCTAATTCTAAATTCTGTCACACAGCACAGTCTCTGGAACAGATCACTGCAGATTTACTTTCCATTCTTCCAATGGTTATTTTTTCCATGAAGACTTCCCATCTCATCCAAAGACAGTTCAGTTTCCAATTGTTCTTGGTAAGAAATAATTTGTGTTTGAATATCCAAAAGAATTCAAATATATCAGTCAGGTTTTCCTTGTCTTGTGCTTGTTTACTTACCTGAAGAGTTCCAAAGTTTTCTAGCATATGATCTTCCATTACAAAAATCTTAAGTATCAACATAGCCATTATATTTACTAATTCTACTTGAGAAAAAGATTCTATTCGTCTCCCACTTGAAGGAATTCTTTTCGTAGCATTCTTAAGTTGTTGTTTAGCCATGCTGGTTTTTGTCTGTGCTTTTTAATTGTGCCTTCAATACAGCATTTTCAGATGGTCTCCATACTGTCTCCACAGATTTTATCCTCAGAGTCTTCCCAAAATTTAACCTTTATCTTCTAAGATAACTCTACCTGTTTCCACACAACTGTTTTCTGCCCCTGCAACGTCTCTGCCATTATCCTTGTTATTGAAATTATGAACTTGGTGAATGGACTGCAAAATGTTTTGTTATTCATACCATGTTAAATTCAGTACAAAATGGGTTGCCAAAAGATTTGCTTGAAATGTTTCACACAGAATGTACTATTTGGAAAAGTTTAAATTTCCTTTTCTGCAACTTGATGGGCAAGCTTTACGAAGCTTAGAACGCAGAAATAAACAGGTAACTGCTGGCTAAAGAAAAAACACACTTCACAGTGGCCAGTTTTCATTTCATGAACAGTCTCAGTTATAGCCATGCAACTGTAAAAGCAATAAACTGTTATAGCCAATAAATAAAACAACTAGTCCAAAAAAATTGTTCTGTCACCAAGAGTGAAAATATGAAAAAAATATTGCTGAACACAAAAACTTTAGAGTTCTGTAAACTGTAGTCCCATTCAGCCTTATTGCTTCAAAGCAAAATCTCCTCTGTGACCACAATGTGTTTTCTTATTAAGACGAAAAAAAAGCAACCCTGATACCCTAGTGTTCTTTCATCTCCAATGAAAGAACCTTTAAACTGGATCATCAATTTATTTGTAACGTACATTTTTAAAAAGGGACTCATAACACACTACCATTTCAACACAAGAACACATAATGTTCTTTCTCCTTGCCACTTCCTATTTCCAAATAGATTCCAGACAGCTTTAATTGCGCTACAATGGTATAATGATAATCTCAGTGCAACACCTAAACAAGATCCTTAGAAGAAACCTTGAAGTCTACCTCTTCTCTGTGTGATTGGCACAAATTTAAAAGTAAATACCAGAAAAGAAGAAAGAGTGCCACCTTGACTACCATGAGCAGTTTTGGACACCACAGTATAGAAAGGGTATCAAGCTACCATAGAGCGTCCAGAGGAGGCCATGAAGCTGGTGAGTGGTCTAGAGGGGAAGTCGTACAAGCAGTGGCTGAAATCACTTGGTCTGTTCAGCCTTGAGGAGACTGAGAGGAGACCTCATGGTCATTTACTGCTTCTTCACAAGGGGAGGAGGAGGAACAGGCACTGATCTCTTCTCTCTGGCGACCAATGATAGCACCTGAGAGAATGGCAGGAAGATGCACCAGGGGAGGTTTAGGTTGTAGATTAGGAAAGAGTCCTTCATCCAAGGGTGGTCTGTAATGGCTCCCCAGGGATGTAATCACAGTGCCAAGCCTGACAATATTCAAGAAGCATTTGGACAACACCCTCAGACACACGGTATGATTGTCCTGTGCAGGGACAGGAGTTGGACTCGATGATTCTTGTGGGTTCCTTCCAACTCAGGTCATTCTGTGATTTCATGAGTCTGAAATATGACTGAAGAGGCACAGTCTTATCTCCCTTTCTCTAATTGTTTATAGAGACTGAAGGCTCAGAATGCCATCACACCTCAGAGAAAGACAGTTCCATCATTAGCAAGACAAGTGTAGAGAAACTATGGTTAGTAACTTTCCAGACACCAAAACACATCTGAAACTTGTTTAATTTATGGAATTCCTACCCAGTCAAGCATGTTTAAACACATTTGGGTTAGCATGATCATCATAAAAAGCTATTATGGGGAAGAGCGGAGAAGAAAGAAAAAAGAAAGAAAAGAAACTAAGATCATTTGAAACAACAAGTTTACTTAATTACAGATAAAAGAGCAGTGTGAACTTATCTGTAAATTATTCACCTGTTTTATTTCCAGTGCAACAATATGACAATGACAGCCCTATGTCAAAAAAAACAAACATGCTTATCAAACTGTATGACAGTAATAGACTAAAGAGGGCACACATTCAGTTTCACATTAAAAAAACTTCTGCTAACTACAGGAAGAGACTAAATTACCAGTTTCTTACACTTATTGCTTTCGAATGTTAACCGTCTGGCGTATCCATGAGACAGAAGTTAGATTAAAACCACTATGAGTTAAATAAGTATAAGCTATTTGGCATGAAAACCACAACTTGCATTTTTCATTAAACGTTTCCAATACTGTCTTTTGGTGGAAAAAAAGAAATTTCAAACAAATTGGACTTGTGGCATGCCTAGATTACCAGTATGTTTTCATTTTTACTATTTATTTGCATGTTACAGAAAGTCGAAATCCTATGTTCCCCTCAAGAACAGTAAATGAACACCTTGTTCTTTTCACAATCTTTATGTTCCGTGTCTGTCAATCACTCATCTTTCCTCTTCTTCCACCTACCATCCTACCTCAGTTTGCAAAGAATATGAGAAAAAAAACCCAAACCAAAACAGATCTCAAAGATGAGAGTTTTTTGGTGTTACTTTCATTTTTTTCTGGGCTTCAAATTATTCCATTCTTAAAAATTTAAGACTATGTAACACAGAATTGGTGGGTAAGACTGCCTTTCTTGTATTTAGAAACACGCTACTAGTGTGTCATTCTAAGAAATAAATGAAGTGATAGAATTGAATAAAAAATATCAATTCAGAAAATCTTACCTGGAAGACTTGACTTATTCTGTAGTATCACTTCAGTACGTTCCTCCTTCTCATCACAGGGATCCTCTTCATCAGACAGTACTAAGAAAGCTTCTTTTGGCAGACTTTCACTGCTTTCCTGCTTGGATGGCGAAGCCAAGCAGTTGTCTGTTTTTTCTTCTAAGTCTGGGACTGCAACATCTACTGGAAGCAGAGAAGTTCTAGAAAAACAGCTCAGTTCATCTTCAGCAGGGGCTAGTTTTTCCAAAATTGGAATAATTTCATCTGTTTCCATGGGGTCGCAATTGTCTAAGATACTTTCACTTGGCTCATTTATTGTCTTCTGAAAACTGGTTTCTGAAATACATGCAGTGCTGTCTTGTTTGTCCTTTGGTTCGTCGTCAGCTTCCATACTGCTCGAGATGGCTTCTTCTCCAACAGCATCTTCAACAACAGCTACTTCTCCAGTCCTCTTCTCCTCACTACATGAGTTGGAATTAATAGTTAAGTCATTTGTTTCCCCCCTCTCTTCAGAAGAGTCACTGACATCACAGCTTGAATTACTTTTACCTTCTGATGGCATATCACACTCTCTTTGGTCCAAATGATCTTTTGTATTATTTTCTTTGTGGAAGTTATCATTATTGCTCCCAAGTAGCCCATTTTCATCCTCAGAAGCTAAAGCAGTATCAGTCTCTTTATCCTGCTCAGGAGTAACACTCTCTGGAGCCAGTATGGGATGTTTGGGTTCTATGTCACTGACTATGTTTCCTGCTCTACTTCCAGGGCTTTTGGCTTCACTAACTTCATCAGAAGTTGTTTTTCCCTCTTCTGAGTTAACACACGAGTCCACTAGGCCATTAACTTCGCTTTTGTCCTCTGTATGGTCTGTACTGTTTAAAGGGGAATTTAAATCAGAATCTCCGTTCTCATGCTTTCCATTTAACAGTTTAACTTCAGTTGTCTTTAGCAGCTCCTCTTTAACCTTATAGACAACTTCAAGTTGTTGTCGATCACTTACTCTCATTGTTTTTCGTGCTTTAAAGATTTTTTTCTGTCGTTCTTCGGTGCTATCCATCTTGACCCTTAAAAAAGTTCAGAAAGAATCATGAAGGTAACAATTTTTCATCATCAACATATTATAGTGCTCCTAAGAAAGACTGCAGTGTTTGGCACATTGTAAAGCAAACCAGTTGAACTGTATCCACACAAAAACACCTAACAACACACTCAAATTTTGTTTGTTTTCAGAAAAAGTGAATACAAGTCTCTATGTATGCTGCAAAAATACGCGCATGGAAAGATCACGCTACAACATTACATATTTTAGACTACTTGCCCATAATAGTATTATAGTAAAGCCACATAACGAGGTTTTCTAGCTAGAAACAGGTATTGTGCTAATCTAAGAGCCAGCAGCCTCTCTTTCCATAAAAACGTAAAAAATATTCTTGGTCCATCAGTTCACATATATTTTATCTTCCTACTAGTATGTGATTTCATGAGTTTCAAATAGAATTAACTAAGGTAAATGACAAGATTTTTATAGCAAATAACTTTTAAGAGAATGTCAATATATTGAAAGAATTTCTGAATGTATCATTAAAATAATTTTTTCTTCTGCGCAGATAAACCAGACCATTTATACAACGCTTAAACGAACTTTGGTTTTTACAGCACTTGCATTCAATTTGGAATAGTATTTTACCAGGACCATTTGTGCTCATAAAAAACAGCTTTTGTAGGTCCTTTTACAAAAATTTCATTTTCCAAGGAAAACTGCATGCAATGCAGTAAACTGCATGACACTCCATATAATTTTATTCATTCTGTCCACCCATGCAAATAGTAAGAAAAATAAAAACATTAACGTATTAAAAAATTAAGAAAAATAATTTATCAAATCAATAAATGTAGTTAAATCCAGCATGACCTAGGAAGTTTAAATAATTTTGCTGAAACACAACAAAATCTTATTTCATTGGTTTCCATTTAACAAAATAAACAAATAAAATCCATAGAGATTTTTAAACTATATTCTTTCTCCATCTGGTCCTAGTTTAGGACCCAGTTTTAAAGGATTAGTTATGATAAAATTGTTCAGAAAGCAGTTAAGGAACTTCCTATACCCTAAATAAAACTCAGCAACTAAGACCTTGAATCGGCTTATGCTAACCAATTTAGTTCTACAGAAGCTACCATACCATTGTAAGTTACTCCTTAGGATATGGCTTTCCTTAAGTTTCTCAAAACACGCGAAAATTCACTTGGGTAACAGTAGTTAAAAGATACTACAACAAACAGAAAAAAAACAAAGAAAATACATTAGGCAGTTATCTCTACATGACTTTTTTTTTCTCCTTTCAAAGCACCAGATAAGCAAATGGTTTACACCACTGATACAGCAAATTATTACACAAAGGATGCATTTTAAATATTTAGTACACTTCATCTTGCATCTTCCCCCAATCCACTTTGATTTACAGGCTGAGAAATTCATAAATAAATGGCATTTTGTCCTTTCAGGAGGGGTTTAATCTGTTTTTGATTTTTTTTTTGATAAAAAAGCAGGGCTACCACCAACACTAGTTCAGATCAGTGACCACTTTGCACAATTATGTCCTAAAATTCGTAAAACATATTTTTAACCAGCCTTGCCTGTAGGTCTTATTTAGGCAGCAATAAGATTGTACTTTAGCCTTCTTTCAGCAGATTAAAGTTGTTGAGCTCCCTCAGCATTCTCATTGTGTAGGTCATGTACTTTAGGCTCCTATCATTTTGGTAGTCCTCTGCTGGATCCTTCCTAGTTTACTTGGAATAGTTTCTTTAGGAAGGAAATTATTTAACATCTATACATTGCTGAACTAGAATATTCTGCGCTAAGATATAAATATCTGTTCTAAGGAACAACATGAATTACACTATCAAGAGAAACCCTAAATCTTAAAATCATGACATATTGTAGATCTAGAAGGCCTCTTCTACACTTAGTTCACATGACTTGACAAAAATATGGGCAAACCAGAAAGCAATATGATAAAAATAAAGATTTTTTTCCCCTGACTTGCATTTCCTATTAACATAACATTGAGATTCTCTTCCACTTTATTTCAGTTCTTTTATGCATGACAGTATAGAATCTAGTATTTGAGTAACTGTGCTGAAATTACATTTCAATTCACACCTCAGGAACAGATGAACAAGTTGGATGAAAAAAAGGTTATATTAGCTCTATTTACAGACTCTCAATAATCAACTAAGACACAATTTTTTGCCAGCCTGAACTAGATCTTCTGAACAGGCTTGCTTATTACTGTATTGCCACTAGTGGGAGTAAAATATAACACCTACAGAAACACAGACCTGAAACATCAGTTTACTTATTTTTAGAGAATGTTCTCATCACATAATCATTTCCAATCAAATGAAATATGAACTCCAGAGGAGTTGTTAATGTCTTTCCAAATACACTTAACATAGTCAATCCAGTTCTGAAGTTAGAAGCATATAAAAATATCTAGTACTTCAGAAGCACACATGCAATTTTTGAAAGCACATCCCCTTTCTTCTTCCCAAGAAGTCAGAAAGCAAAGCACCATTTCTTTTTAAACATCACTGCAAAAGCATATATCAGACTGTCATGTAACAGAGTATCGATCATCATACTCGCATTCCATGCATATAATCCACTACAACCAACATGCAAGATCTTAAAAGATGTGTATCTTGCAGAGCCAATTTGGAAAAAAAAAAAAAAAAAAATAAAAGAAAATTCCAGGCTCGGCTAATCTGGAACAATTTCAAAAGTTCCTAACAGGTAACCAGGTAACTAGCTAGCGAGAGTCTTATGTTAATGTAGAACAGGGCCTTTGTATCAAAAATAATACAGATAGGCAGTTTGATCTCCCAGACAACAATGGTTTCTTTTGTAACCATTACCCAGAATTCAGAAGTTCTTATATTACAAAATTCAGAAACCTATTTTTCCTCTGACCAAAAGATTAACTAAAAGATTAATAAAATGTTCACACACAACTCAAAACCAAATTCATAAGTGCATCACTTCACTAAACATAAAACATAAGGTAGATTAACATGTTCTGCTCTAGCTTCCTTAATCATCTAAGCACCCTTTCATTCTTATTTTTAACATAAAATAAAATACAGTAGATAGACAGTAAAATGAAAGAAAGACACTCCCTTTTTACATTTGGCAAGAACAGCAGTCTTAAACTGAAACATCAGAATACCTTTATATTGATGCATTATTTTTTCTTAAAAAAGAATAAGCCTGAATTACTAATATATTTCAAACTCATGTTTCATTTTTAACATAGAATATTATCAAAAACCTAGTTTAAAAACAAAACTCTAATATAATTCTACAGTGAATCTGCATGAAAAAAGGCTTCTCAAAATTCCATTGTTAGATGGTGATTTGAGTAATTCATACATATTTTCAGCTCAATCCCTCAATCTTTTGCAATCAAAGAACATCCAATAAAAGCTGCCGTAAGTGACAAAATTATAAGCAATGATGAGATTAAATGATGAACAGTAAACACTGGTGAACAGCTAAATATCATGTAATACTGCAGGACCAGCCTTAAAACGTTTCCAGCCATACCCACAAGGGAGCACACTGCAGCCAAGTAATAGATCTCATGTGAGAGCTGAGGAAAAACAGAAACAAATAAATGGGTAACCAGTCCAGACAGGTTTGGTCATACCGGTGGCAAGCCAATCAGCACTCATCTGATAAATACTGCCTCCAGTCTCTCAAAGGGGAGAAAGGGGGTTGCCCTTCAGAGAGCAGCTCCAGAGCAGGTTACATGAATTGTCTTGCGCAAATAAAACGTTTAACACTACCAGCGTTCCAAATGTGCATTGGCAAGTCTCCCTTTACGCTTAACAATTAACACAACGTTTAGATACATTTTCTATGCACTTCCCTCATCTGATGCTTGGATATTTTTAGATTTTACTCATTGTGCTACCAAGTCACAACACTGAAATAAGTGGCCCAGACAAGAAGCCAATACAGGGACATCTTTTATTTCAAAGAAGGGCATTTGTAAACAGCACAAACTGATTCCTGCCTTCAGAGCTAAGTGCATAAGGGTTAAATGCTCTTGGGTTGCTTTATTTGGTTTGATTTTTTAAACACAATAATCCATTTCAAAACACCGAAATAGACAAACATTGTATATATTTGTCTAGATGTCATTTAGGAAAATTCCCTTTTTCATTTTAAGCTTGAAAGTCATATATACTTCAGCATGAGAGACACAAACACTCCATTAGGCACCTCCTTCCAATAACACTTGCAAGATTTCTTTCTCATGACCAATTGTGTGCTACATGACAAAACCAAAACGTGCCACTGCAGCTAGGAATACACGAAGAGCTCCTCTCTTAGCCAGTTAAATAGGTTTCCCTCTATTTTCTTCTTTATTCTGTATTATTACTCTGCAGAGAGGTTAAAGCTGTAAAGCAACACAGGAAGGTACTTGTGTAGCTGCTATAGATCAGCCTATAACTGTGTGCTCATAGGAGCAGCCCAAGAGCTGCTTGAAACACCAGCCAATCCACAAGCAGCTGCCTGAAACCTGCCCGGTAACAGGCAGCAGACAAAGAGAAGGTCATGGAAACAGGAGGGGGGGTGGGAAGGCTGAAATCTAAACATCATTACACAATAAGGTTTGCATAATATCATCAGTCTAGAACTGGCACAGGGTTCCGGGACTACATGCAGTGCCAGCCGAGAAGCACTACAACCATAAACATTTGCCGAGGCACAAGAACCACATGGAAGAAGTAAAGCCTTTGATCATGAAAATCAGTCATCAAATATGCAAATCTACTTAAAATGTAGCCAAATCAAGGGAAGTGATACAGCAAATGGTCAGGAATATTTTGTTCTAGATGGAGAGTCCCAGAGAATGAAAGTGGTGCATAGAACCTACCTTATAAGCAGTGGTTCATATAAAGCAGTTTCAGCTGAAATCTTCTATGGCAACACTGATATATACTGTCAGACATTTAAAAACTGTTTTCAAAGAAGAAAACTACAACCGTTTGTGACCTATTACTGCAGAACGTGTGCTGAAATAACAGTTTGTTTTCCTATCACTAAAACTAGTCTACTAATCTGACGGAATACAAGCCACGCACCACCAGCCTATTGAGACCCACGTGCGCTTATTTAAAATGTAATAACCAAAACAGAGTACGTGGTAAGTCCAAATAATACTTCTTCTAGCACAGCACAGATAACTTGAGTTTCCTCCTTTTCAGGCTAAAATTATGTTATTGTTGGCTGATCAAAGTGAAAGAAAAATGTGCCATTTTCTAAGAAAAATTACATCGCCATCTTGTCCTTTTCCCACATACTGCAAAACGAGGTCCACTGTAACTAAAAAGAGATCTTCGGTTCATTTCCCTTCCTCCTCGTGTTTAATGTCCAGCATCGAGGCCGGGGTTTATGGCAGAAGCAGCATTGCTCCCGGAGCAGAGCCCTGCTATGGTGCCAGGGTGCCCTAGGGGGAGCCCTGCGCCCCCTCTCCGCGCAGGATGGCGCTGCGGGGGCACCAGCCCCAGCTCCGCACCCCATTGGCTGTGCGGCAGCCAACGGGAGAGCAGCTCTTGAAAGTCCGCCCAGCAACACAGTCCCTCGAGGCTGTCGGCAAGGGCACCAACTCAGGCGAGAGGGTTTGCTTTAAAGCAGTAAGATTTTCCAAAGAGCTGGAAATGACACAAGGAGAAGCTGCAGGTTTCCAGCTCGAGATCTGCAGCTGCACAGAAGCGGTCACCCACAAAAGCACAGCGCACAGTCGCAATAGGTAAGCAGTGTTCAACCTGCAAGAGCATTGGCAGGCTGTTTGAAGATGACTGTTGAATCGAAAGCATTGCCAATATCCAACCTGGGTTCCAGTATGGCAGCTGCCAGTTTTTCCATTCTTCAAATACCACACAGCACCCGTGCTTTTCTGGTGCCCCAACAGAAGCATCCAAATCCGTGTTGGGAATTGGGAGCCCAGTTGATTGGTTTTAGCTGCTGAAATTGGCCAGGCCAGGGCTAAACTGTGACAATCACAAGTACAATGACTTCTGCCTCAAAAGCAGAGGTCGTTCTTCCTGCCCTTGCACACTGCCTTTAGAAGAACCAGTTCAGTACAACATCAAGTCCACACGTGTATCTATGCCTAAGAAAACTCCAGAGTGAGTCCACAGGACAGTTTCAAAGAGGCCGTGTGGTCTTACGTACTGTAGTCAATTGACAACTTCATGTGCAAATTATGCTCTTGTTGCTTTCCTGTCACAGTGAATTAAGCAGTTGTCCTGTGTCTTCTCTACCTCCAACAGGACAATATGACCATTGACTTTGGCTCATGAACCCATTTCTCATAATACATTAGTAATTTTAGAGGGTTTTTTTGCATGAGGCTGCCATGCCTCATTGGAAAAATGCATTCCTCATGGGATAAAAAAGACTGTCATGTCCATTTACACAACTATCTTTTTTCTGCTGGTGGTTTTGCTGAATTGTCCTTACATGGTTCATCGGTTTATGTCATGCTAACTACTACACATAAAATGCAACCTTTTGAAGAGGGACGAATGGTAAACAAGGCAGAATCTTTCCCAGACAGCTTTTAATTAAAATACATATTCCAGTTATGCTTATACAGGCAACTCAAGCTCTTTAGCACATGAAGCTTAAGCTCATTCTCCAAGAATAGTTTTATCTTTGTAAACTAAATTCTAACATCCATTTAGGTCACTAAACCAGTGTGAGAAACTATGGACTATGGTATTGTTTATTAAGATTTATGTTAAGCCCAATGTAAATGTCAAACCCAAAAGATATGAAATCGCTTACGCAAACTAAAACGACTACCAGATACCGCTTGTCCAAGATAAGAAAACCGCAAGAAATCGCTTACGCAAACTAAAACGACCACCAGATACCACTTGTGCAAGATAAGATAACCGCCATGAACCGACAGAAACATGACAAAAAAACCCATATAAGGACATATGAATGAGGGGTCAACTATGGGGCAAGGGAGGAAGACGTCTTACTTCAGCCCCGACGACCATCAGGAGGCAGAAAAAGACCCCTTGACAACAACCGAAGCATGCGCAGAGTGCTTCCACTATACCACGATTGCGAAAGAAAAAGCGTATAAAATGAACTGTATGAAGTGCCTATTTACGGCAGTTGGCAGA
Source organism: Tapera naevia (assembly GCA_033556795.1). NCBI lineage: Eukaryota > Metazoa > Chordata > Aves > Cuculiformes > Neomorphidae > Tapera > Tapera naevia. The sequence goes on from JAUMJJ010000059.1 coordinate 720,298, forward strand.
GCGCAGACTCCCCTGCCGTCCAGCGTTGCTTTTGCTCATATTCTACGTGCTATAATTAATAAATTTTAATTGGATTTTGATCCATTGTGGGCTCAATTTATAACAACCAGTAAAACTGCTTGGAGAGCAACAGAGGTAGATACTGTTTTCTTACTTCCCACAGTGCTAGAAATTCCAACTTTTATCTACAACTCAAAACATGAGCTTTCAAAACAGCTGTGAGATTCCCAAACACTAAACAGGTACTGCTACAACAGCAAAATTCAGCTTCCTAACAGACTTTTTTAGCACAAGCTAACACATCAAGTACGTTTTTGTCTGTAAAAAATGGATTACTAAAGCTTTATATAAAAGTTGAACTTGTGTATTTTAAGATACATTTGTGGAATACTTCTATTATACACAGCTTATACTACATAGCATTAAGAGTTACCGTTATCCTTCAACACAAGGAGGAGCTAATAATTCCACAGAAATGGACAATATCAGAACATATCTACAATTAATTACTTAAAATGTCTGATACTCCAAACTTATAACCTGAACAACCTGAATTAATCGTTCATGTACATGCAGACCAAAAAATATGAGAAACTTTGTCAAAAAAAGTCTCTGAAAAGTCTCTAAAAAGGGCAAGATGATCTGTTCATGTTTAGGTTTTTCAATGCATTATAAAATACAGTACTTTTTATAGGTGAAATTTTAAGTGAAAATGAAACAGGCTACAGCTATAAGAAGGTACCACTAATGTATGCAGAACTGCATCCTTTTAAGACAGATCTCTTTACAAGTCTTCTGTTAGATGAAATGCAGAACAACACTATTCTAATGAAAAAATTGCTATATTTACCCTTTCTGTGAAGTATTTTCTAAACAAGTTCATATATTACACATGCACCTAACTGTAATAATGTAACCCTGGCTTTCAAACTCTTGTCAAAATCAGACTTCGGAGGTGACCTGTTTTTTTGCCAGCAGTGGTCCCCGGAGGACACTTCGCAAACGCCAGAGGAAACAGAAGTCAAAAGAAAACTTGCAACAAGAAAGCTGATGCTGCATTAAAATGTTGCCAAGTGTTTATGTGTACCAGTGCCTTTTCAGAGTTCTTTTGCAACGATTACATTGTCTCAGTAACAAAAAAAGCAACATGTAAAATGTAAGTGGAACAGCAGTGAATGAGTGGACTGGGAGAACCTGCTGTTTATATATAAAGTATTATCAGCATTCCCTCTAGGGAAGCTATCCTTTCTCAGGAGGGGCAGCGCACCTGCTGCCTTGCTTGCTTGTTCCTTCCACACACAGAATTCCCTGCTGAACTCCCACCAGTGCATCTCCTTGGCTCGGAGGAGGCAGCTCTGCAGCATGGGAGAGAACCAGCTGTTTCATCACTGCATCTAATGAAAGCCTGGTATGGACTTTTCATAATCTTTACATTTTGGGGGCAGGAAGGCTATTTGTCCATTTTCCACATGAAAGGCTGGATTTCCTCTCCTTGGGTGCAGAGGGAACCCCTGCTTTGCATACCCACTCGCGGTTGGCTGCAGGAGAGCTGCTTTACATGCACCAATCCGCAACTGTGAGGTGGAGCCACCCCCACAGGCCTGTGCAGATCTGCCCGGCAACCACGCTAAATATAGCATAGGCGCCCTGGCACGAAAGCGAGATGAATGAACACGTGCGCCCTCAGGTTTTGGTGTGGATTTTTTTTTGTTGTTAAATAGAAACCAGAAGCACCACAATCATTCTCTTTCCAAATCAAACCAGGACTGTTATTATCTGCAATTTTTCTTCTTCCTCCATTTCTAACCAAGCATGAACAGAAACCAACTTTCTTATGCTGTTTAGTGTTCGTAGAATCAGAGAGTCTTGCAGTGGGAAAGGACCTTTGAGATCATCGAATCCAGCCGCACCCCTCATCCACTAAACCATATCCCTTAAAAACTCATCCATCCTTTTTTTAAATACCTCCAGGGATTGTGATTCAACCACCTTCCTGGGCAGCCTGTTCCAGTGCCTGACCACCCTTTTGGTAAAGAAATTCTTTCTAATACCAAGTTTGAACCTTCCCTAGTGCAACTTACGACCATTCCCCCTTGTCCTATCACCTGTCACTTGAGAGAAGAGATCAACACTCGCTCTTGCCACAGCCCCCTTTCAGGCAGCTGTAGAGAGCGATGAGGTCTCCGCTCAGTCTCCTCCAAACTAAACAACCCCAGTTCCCTCAGCCGTTCCTCATAGAACTTGTTTTCAGCCCCTTCACCAGCCTTGTTGCCCTTCTCTGGACACATTCCAGCACCTCAATGTCCTTCCTATACTGAGGAGCCCAGGAGTACACAGTACTCAAGGTGTGGCCTCACCAGTGCCGAGAACAGGGGGACAATAATGTCCCTGGTCCTGCTGGCCACACTGTTTTTGATACAGGCCAAGATGCCATTGGCCTTCTTCGCCATCTGGGCCACTGCTGGCTCATATTCAGCCTGCTGTCAACCAACACCCCCAGGTCCTTCTCCTCCAGGCAGCTTTCCAGCCATTCCTCCCCAAGCCTGTAACACTGCATAGTGTTCTTGTGCTCCAAGTGCAGGCCTTAGCACTTGGTCTTGCTAAACCTTATCCTGTTGGTCTCAGTCCATTGAGATGTTGCATGTTGGTTTGGTGGCGCAACGACTCAGTTTTCCACCCCACCGCAACAGATGTCACTGAATCCTCATTAACTGTGGGCCCCTGAATTTCAAAGCTTCTCTTTGGCTCCCCTTGGCAGGCCACACCTCACCAGACACACCTGTACAATCTCTGCACTCACATTGAAGAGAGTGGGATTTGGGAAGGTCAGCGGGCCAATAGAAACTAAATAGATAAGGCACCTTGAGAACAAAAATGAATCATAGAATGGTTTTGGGTGGAAGGGACCTTAAAGATAGATGATCCAGTTCCACCCCTCTGCCATGGACAGGGACACCTCCCACCAGACCAGGCTGCTCAAGGCCCCATCCAACCTGGCTTTGAGATGCAAAACAGGGTAAGAAAAGCAGACAATTTTAAAGTGATGATGTATGTACGTGATCTATTATGAACAACAGCAGCAATGATCTACTCGTATAGCATTGTGCCACTTTCAAACAATAGTACAGGTATCATCTACACATCTGATCTTTAGAGGTACTGAACTGACAGCATTAACTCTTCTAACCACATCAGAAACAGGAAACAGATTCATTTCCTACAATTTCGTATTTGCCACATCTGCCCTCAGGTTTCTGTTTCATGGAACAGGTTAAAGGCATGTGGAAGCCAACACAGTAAGAAGGATGAGAATAGCACCCAGCGCACAAGGGGCATGTACAGCTGCTTAATCCAGGTCTTCTATGGCCTGAAAAGCACCATCTAGCACATAAGGTGCACAGAAACGCATCTGGTACAAAATACGTCTCTATTTTCCACAAGGCTGTCACAATTAAATAAGAATGAAAGGAAGAAAGGTGGCCAACGCAAATGGTCACAAAGCGACTACTGGCAATGGTTTATAGCTTCTGAATGACTCTACAAAACAGAATCACAAATATTAACCAGAATCACAAGAGGAAGGTTAAAGTGAAGGAAGACAAAAATTTGAATATAAGAAATCTTCAAAATAACATCAGAAGAAAAAAATTTAAGAAGTTTCTTGTAAAAGCTACAATTTACCAAAACTCTATTACCTGTATCTACTGTTTGATCTCAATTCCATTGATGTTAGTTAGTAACTGCTAATAAACTTTACTAGCAACTGTGTCTCCCCTGCCCACAGGATGTTTTTTCATTAATCAACAGCACCTAAATGTTTTCCAAAAGAAACTAATATTGGGGAAGGATGTGGACTGAAAACAAGCTTATCAATCTAATACTCTATTCATTACTAGGTATAAGAGAAAAATTAAAAAAGCATGTTTTCAGTGCTGGTAACCCACTACATTAATATACTAAGAACCCTAGATAATGAAAGTAATTCATGTTTTTACAATGATAAGCAGTCGCTCTCTAATAAATTTCCATGGCAGTCAATTTCTTATTATACCGAGCATACAACAGTGTAAGATTTATTTACCCTAGTAAAAGTGTACAGCAGCAGATTAAATTCTCTTGGGTCAATGGGCAGACAATTATTTTCCTGTATTTGCTGCTGGGCAGATTTGTCACAGGTCTCAAATTTGTAAAGACTTGGAAAAAAAATACCTAAGGTATTACCTTAACTGCACTTTAAACGTTTCATAATCAAATGTGAAAGTAACCATAGCACAGATGATTCTTCAACTTAAGCACACTTACCCCAAGCTCTGCAGACACAGACTGCCAGCCTTAAACCAATTCTTTGCTAAACTGACAAAGGAATGGGAAGCAGAAAGTGCACAAACACAAGGCAGTTTCTTTATGTAGTGCCAATCATGGAAATAAATATTAAGAACAACAGAACTAGTTTTGAAAGGGAGGTTGATGGCAAAAAGCAACCTGAAATGGTATTAATTCTTGCTATATTCTTGAACCTACGACATACCCAAAATTTCACATTACGCCTGCTGCAGTCAGCAGCCTTATAATTTCCATTTGCCTGAGTTGTTTCCAGACCAAATATAACATTGTAGATTTGTTACTGCATAAGACTTTTTCTCCTCAGTATCTTCTTGCCTCACTTTTAAAATTCAATACAAGTAGGTATGAACTGTGAAACAATGCCACACTAGTTGTGAATGGCACAGTTGTATGCATCTGCATCAGGAGCACCTTACACAAACAGTAAAGCGTGATACCCCCTGTTGATTTCCAAGATGCTTGCTTATGCCTAACACCAATACACTCATGTCAACTCTTATATACTCTGAGAAACAAAGATATTTGAACTAAGACAAAGCAGGACCAAAGAAATGTCCTGAAAATAATCACTCAGTTGATGGAAAAATCCTTTTGTACTTGATGAAAAAATATATTCTTCCTATCAATGTTTTTGAAGGAATATCAGTAACAAAATTGCAACCACTCCACATTGCATTGGTATTATGTTACGGAGTATGCAGCCATATTTGGTATGAAGGATGAAATAATGTGAGATCATGATGCAGGCAATGGTGAGGTGGCCTGTGAACTCAGACCAGAGACCTCAGACACATTAAAGATAACCTTTTAGTTAGGCCCAACAAGTGAGAGAAAAGCCTCAGCCCAGATCAGCTGGTCTGATGCTGTTAACCATGCTGGTTGGTTTTAACACTTCAGTCAGCACAAGATAAAGAGGCAGAAGGGGGAACAGAGAAGGACTTCAAGACCTGTGTATTATTTACTAGCTTTTTTTTCAGTACCAACTTACATTACCTGTACAAATGCAGCACTCAGCTAGATCAGGGACCTTAACCTCCAGATATATATTTAATAGGAGCAGTGCTTTGTTAAACTCAGCTCCTTGAGCTGGCTGACAGGACAATCACAGGAACATTGAGGCTGCTGCACCAGAACATGCAGCAGAACAGCCCTGGCTGTTGCATCAAGGACTTGCTGTAATGGATAGGCAGACCTTCCAGAGGCTGACAAAGCACTACGTGTATCACATAAAGTCAGCTTCATTTGGTTATTCAGGCTTTTTAGGGATAGGACAAGGAGGATGTTCTCACAAAGAACTATATTTGATATCTTCAAGTCTATGCCTTTTTAATTATTTTTAATTAGTGCTCATAACAACTCCTGTGATGTAAAAGCAATGGGTGCAATAATAAGCTTCAGAAATAAAGTACTATTAAAAAACAGATTACAGATCTAATTTAACTCCTGGTTTTAGATTGTACTAGATTATACAGTAGTGGAAGGACCCTGAAACACACACTGCTTTCGGACAGAATATTAAGAAAGGGAGATAAAATTTGCCTCTGCTCTGTGGACAATTACAAGCTCCTAATGTGAAATTTTATTTAAATTTCCAGACTTACGTACTCAATTACAGATTTTAAAAAAGAAGGTTGACTGTATTCAGTATTACAAATCCAGTACAATGAGTATTAGTACAGAATTATGGAAATATGGAAATCCCTACCATTCCGTCCCTTTAAAAATATTTCAGTGAACATCCTGCACTATGTACAGACATTTTATTCTCAATTTGAAAAAAAAAAAAAAGCAAGCAATTTGTGGTGGTTCATGCAGATATATATGCATACTAAGCTTTTTGCCAACTGACCTGATGGTAATCAAGTATGTTATTACTAAACATTACATTGGTGCTTTAAATTGGATGACAAACTTTATACCATAACATTCTCAAGTCACACGAAGCCAGAGTTATGTGTACTTGAGCTGCAGAAATAATTTGTACTCACTCATCTATTTAGATTATCCATTAATTTAGTGACTTGGTATTGATTTTAAATATACCAGGAAAACTAATTAAGGAAGAGTATATTTATAATGCACAGCTAGTTTAGACATCTCAACCTAATATTCTGTTATCCCTAACAAGCTGAAAGCACCACCATCAGAAAGTTGTGTATTGCATCAACTAAAAAGGTCAGATTACTGAGAAAAATCCATGCCTAGTGTGCCAAAGTATCCTTAAGGGAAGACAACTATTGAAGCTTGAAATGGCTTAGCCTATAACTAATTGCATCTTACATAAACAAGATTTGCAAAATTCACGTGTCTGCATTTGACAATCAAAGAGAACAGTCATTTGTGACAACGACGAGCAGAGAAAAGTAACCCCTTAAGGGGTCACACATTATCCCAAAACTCAAAAGAAAATCTCATCTTTAGTAGAGGCTGACAGCATTAAAGTGTTTCCCTTCCCATCCCCCTGATCATTTTTGCTACAAAGATTTCCTTGACCCTATCCTTTCCTGAATATAAAATAATTTATTTTTTTTTTAAAATTTCAACTTGAGAAATCATATTAGGAAAAAATTAAACATAATAACCCCCCTGCCCCAAACACTAGTTTTGCTCGGGATATACCAAACAATTGGAGATTTTGCCCATCTAAACCTCTTCACTAAGTATTAAAGACAGCTTACAAGTAATCATCTGTGGTTTTTAATGACCTAGCGTAGTATGACTTCCCAGTAAATACAAATAATAAATCTACCTTCCTGTGCAGCTTATCAACATTTAGTACCCAGAGATTAAAATAACTTCTAGAGTTTGTAACTTCCAAGGTAATTTGAAGATACAGAGAACAACAAAGAAGCTAACCTAAGCAAACTATACTGTAGCTTTAACTGAGCTGCCAAAAGTCACCTATAAACACAGTAACTCAAATCTGATGCAGCTTTTCCATCTCAGAAAAACAAGCATCCAATGATCGATCTGACAATTTGCGGCCACATGCTACAAACAATAGCACACAAAATTACTGAAGTTAGAGGTACAGCATTCCAAATACAGCTACTAGCAAACTTGTTTGGATTGGATGACTCCCTCCTGTTGTTGGCTACCTGGGATCACCCTTATCTTCAACCCAGATATCAAATATTGATTTTGAACAAGTCATGCAGAAATTGTCACATTTACAATATTGAAAGAATTTTCAATAAATATATTTATTGATATATTCCAATCTCAACTGGTTGCATTCACTCCTTGAATCCCTATGGAAGAATTTCAAATACTGAAGTACCCAATCTGAAACTGTGCACAGACAACAAATTATGCACAAATTCAACAGCAATTAAAAAATACTGTTAAACAGATGAAAATAAATTCTAATATATTAAAAAAGAGGACAACATTTCTCTCCAAGAACAAGTTTAGACGAAGCTGGTTTAACTCATTTATATTCTCTGTCCTTGCACATGCTTCATTGAGAACATCCATTGTTTCCTAGACTTAAGACTACCAGAGAAAGAAAAACACATAGCTCATGTGGGGAAGTGGAAACATAGTAGAGGGGTAGGAGGACAGAAAAAGAGAAAAACAGGAGATAGGAATCTTAATTCTAATTGTATTATGAAAAAAATATGACCAGAGTGAGGAAGCTGTCAAATTTACTTTCATGATGCTTGGTACTTCATGACTCCTTTGCTAAGAAAGACCTGGCTCATCCCTCTATTGAATGCATATATGTTGTATTCACTTTACTGATGGGGAACTGAGCCATAGAGAAAGAATGCCAACTGGCTTACTCAAGATTAGACAAAATGCCTAAAAATAAAAACAAAACAGAATCACAACAACAGAAGAAAAAAAACAAACCACCACCACAATCAGCAACTCTCAGGTCTCTCCTACCTTCAAATTCATTTACGCCTTGTCTTGATTAAAAATAACAGTAAACCACCATTAAACCAGTTCCTTTCCACAACCTGACTCAGTTCGTAAGATCAGGTCTTGCATTAGATTAGATTCTTCTAAAGATACTTGATGTTATCTGCAAGTACCCACTTTTTTCCCACAATCACATTTGTAACCGATTACCACGACCACTCAAACCTGTATATTCAATTGGTCCGGTACTACAAGATGCTTTGACAAATACAATGAAACTACTTTTTTTTTTTTTGACACAGTTAATGCAAAACTGACACAAAGCAAAGGCAGCACTTGGCAACAATTCCTGCTATTTCCTGATTTGTAAACATCTTGTATCTGCTGAAAAGAGAAGCCCAAGATGAGCAACATGTTTTCAGATTATTTAAACTTCAGGAATGAGCAGGGATGCACTCCTACACCCCTGGAACTCAGACTGTTTTGGAGCCCAGTTCCGTGGCTATGCTACAATTCAGGTTGTTCCTACTACTAGTTTCACTCACTGAGGATGGAAAGGTACTGTTCTTTCTGTGATTACACACCAAGCGTAATTTTTTTTTTTTTTAATGGTGGGTTACCAGCCTGATTTTTCTGAAAGAGTCACTAATAAAAGCAAACTGAAGTGGTTTGTTAATGTTACCAGTTGTCACTAGGATCCTTTGGCAGTTGTGCCCAGGAGCGCAGAACTCATCTCTTATTTTTTCCATGATATGCTCAGGTAACTAAATTGAGTCTTCTGTCCTTTAAATTAAATTTGTGCTTAGCACATCTGAAATAAAACTGAAGCAACTTGTGCAAATGTACAGATCTAGTTATCTCTATTGGACAGCATCCTCTTTGGACAGACTGGCACTACACAGTTCTAAAGAGAAGTAGTATGAAGATGAGCACAGTGACTCCAAAAGGCATAATGTAAGCATTTACACTTCTATTCTCTGGTACCGTTTGGAACAAAAAGACAAAACAAAAAAGCTTTATTTCTGTTGATACCATCACGGGCTACCTTAAGAAAGTGGTTGCAAGTTAAAAAAAACATACATACACACACCAATTCAGGAAGTATTTTCTACGTATTTTCACATTGAAAATAACAAACAAAACTATGAAAACAGGGTTTGTTCCAGTTCTGCGTGTTATTCTTTTCAGTACTGGCTTTGGAGTTTTCCCAGGAGAGAAAAGAAAGCATCTCCTCTGGCTGGTCAAAAGTTCTATGTCTGCCAGCTGATGAGCTGTCAGAAGCTACTGTGTAAGAGCTCTAGGAACAATAACTTGAGATTCCTTCTACTTCTATCCAAATAGCAATTCCCATAACAGCTTGTAGGAACCAACATTAACATTTCTGTATCTTTAGAGTTTGGCTGAATTCTTGGTAAAGAATAAAGAAGAGGAAGAACTTCTGTCTCAATGTAAGGTTTTTATTTTTTTTTTTTTTACAGTGACAACAGTGATTCACTGGAACAACCTCCACAGGGATGTGGTAAAATCCCCATCACTGGAGGTTTGCAAAGATGCAGTTGGACAGGGTGCTAGATAATCTCATCTAGGCTCCACTTCCCAAGATGATCTCTTGAGGTCCCTTTCAAACCGGGCTATTCTACGAACTTAACTGTGGGATTGATTTTATGACCAAAAGATTAGGATTAGCTGCCAGATATTAAAAAACCCTCTGAAATAGGACCTTTAAAGGGGGACAGTTGACTAGTCCACCAGTTTTCTGAAGAAGTGTTACATCTTCAGCAAAGGAGGAGTAACTGCAGAGTTGAGGAGGTATCTTTCAAGCTAAACAATCTTCTTACCAATAAGCTAAGCCATTTAGGAAAAAAAAAGGTACTACTTTGACTATACGCACACATACATAAAATATATTTTATGAATATGTTTTATATTTATATAAATATACAGGCTTGGAGAAAATGTGATCAGCCGGCTTACAATAAGAAAAGTTTAAAATATGGTAGTTAGGTTGTGAACTTAAGGATCTAGTTTTATTTGCATAGGATTTTAAATATGATACTTGTACATGCAAGCTGAAAAATACATGCAAGCATTAGAAGATCAAGTAGAAATAAGCAGAAGTGTTACCACCTTCCTTCCGGGCAAACAACTTCAGCTTCTTTACCATCTCTGGTCAGGTACATGAAAAACTGATGCTACTGAAGCAAGACTCTGCTTCTGAAAGGTAACTTCTGTTCTGTATGATGTAAGACACAGACTTCTATCATGCCTGAGATAGTAGTTCCAATTACCTGCTCTCCACTTCTTTGGTAAACAAATACAAACAGAGCTTCATCCGGCTGCATCATTTAGTCCAACACATCATAAGTATACTTTTGGCAATATTTCTATTAAAAGCTCCCTTTCAATTAGTAATTTTTCCTGCAAATTCGTATTGACACAAGTTCCTTTGAAGACTGTATTTCTGTGATCCGCAAAGCATAAACATCATTCTGATTACGAAAAGAAAGCCGGTTACTTACAAGCGTGATGTCACTTGGATTAACTTTTCAATCACCAGTATATATGACCAAGGTGCTCCGGCAGTTAGGAAGCTTGCACTGATCTTGAGTTGTGGGATGGCCAAATGTCAACAGCTGTATCTGTACCAAAACGCTACTATTAGGAATCTGAAATATTTTCTGTAAATTACAGCTTATTGTAAATATTAAAGGAATGTGGACTTCTAAACATAAGAAAAAGAAACAATAATCTGTAGCTTTAAGGCATCTCTTTTCCATGAATAGGAAAAATAATCCATTTTTGTGTTTTCTCATTATCTTACAGAAAGGTCCTTGAAGAAGGAAGAAGAAAAGTCATATGCAAATTGTCCTCTCGAAGACAGTAGGCTGCAGGTTCTCAGTTGATATTTCTTAAAGGAGACAAAAGCAAAATAAAACTGAAGACTGCAGATATGTCCCACCTGATAAATGAAGACTTCTGCCTTTTAGAATAAGAAGCTACAGACCTCATGTGAGATTGACTCACACTTCTAGAAGCTTTTCTTATATCTTGAGTTAAAGACTCTTCACTAATAATAGAATGGTTTTGCTTGGAAAAGACCTTTAAGATCATTGAGTCCAAATATAAATCCAGCCCTGCTAAGTTCACTATTAGACTATGTCCCCAAGTACATCTACTCATTCTTTATCCAGGGATGATGACTCAACCACCTCCCTGTGCAGCCTGTTCCAATGCTTCACAACTTCCAGTAAAGAAATTCCTCCTAATATCCAACCTAAATCTCCCCTGGTGCATCTTGAGGCCATTTCCCCTTGTCCTGTCACTAGCTATCAGAGAAGAGATGAACCCCCACCTCGCTACAACCTCCTTTTAGGAGGTTTAATGACCCCAATGAAGCTTGCAATTAAGCAGGATGCACAAGAAGCACTCCAAAAGGCATTCCTGACTCTAAACTTCACAACTAGGACGATAGGTTTTAATTTCTTTTCCTGTGGAATTTTTTTCAAATATGGCTTTAAGTCCCAGTTTCCAGTTACTTAAGACCACCAACTGTGCATGATGGCTGGCAGTGAACTTGTGGACAGAAGACTGCAGATACTGGTCTATTGAACCAGAGAAAGGTATATAGCGGTATCAACCTCCTAGAATACATCCCTCCTACTCAGAAAGAGCAGGTCTAAAGCCACCTCCAACTCCAGTGTTGCATTCCTAAGTAGAAAGGATGGAAGTAAACAAAAGCAGAATACATTTCTTCTAGTAATGAGGTCATTGTTTTGCTTGCTACTGCAAATATTTAAAAGTAAAGAAAACAATATAACATTACAAATTCATGAAGCATGGATAACATGCATTAAAAAAATCAGACTACCACTCAGAGTAGCGTACAATACCAAAAAAGAAACTGCAAGTTCAGCCTAACTGACATATTATTTGGCAGTGATTTTGCCAGAACAGTCCACAAGAAATTTTTGAGTTGGGACCTAAAAAACAATGGCCAGGCTATAGTGAGACTGCCAGCACTTTCAGTAGCGGTTAATACTTGGGTCTGTAAAAAACTTCTCTGAACTGCTGTCTGAAGAGCTCTCAACATCCTCAATTTTACTGTTGTGAGAGGGAGAAAAGCAGCTGATAAAGCAACAATGCAGAAGAACCATCGTCACACATACAAAAGTACGTGAAGACTTTATACAGTTATTTTAGACCGCTTGCCTTCTCTAACTCCAAAGAAAATTATATGGAGAAAAATGCATCCTGATAGTACCCCGGTGATCACCTACAAAAAACTTAATTTTTCTTGTCTAGAAAGCTTCCAAAACACCTCCCAGAGTGAGATGCCAGAAGGAGATATGAATTATACTCAGGAATACTGAAAATGGTATAAAAGTCTCAGTGGAAAGGTGTCCTAAATTTTGGCAATGTAAGTTTAGTTGTAATAGGTCCACCTCCAGAAATCTTCTACTCGGAAACTTTTAAAACCAAAAGGAATATTCTGAATGTAGCTCCTCCACAGGCTGACTTTTTCCTGGTGGACAAGTAAGTCAAAAGGCTTGCATTCTGTAAAGAAAGGATTGCAGTTTCACCTTATCTCAAAAATCAAAGGCTAAATTTCTCTGCATGACTGGAAACATCAAAATACATACTTTCTTCACATGTTAGCACATAACATAGCTGAAGTTTTTCCTGATCATTTTACGAACTGACTCCAGACTCTCCTGATAGTTCTGTATGTGTGACCATCTCTCTCCAAGTTTGCATCTGTGATTATTTATGTATCCCAAAGGTGAGTATTAACCTGGTCATATTCACTTGTCACCCTGGGATCTTGAAGAAGCCATTGAACTGAATAACCTCCTGAGAATGCTTCCAATCCATTTTCTTTGGTAGCTGTTACCTCTTCGAAATCCTGTACAGCTCTAGTGAAAACTGCACAAATAACTATTGATCCTTGAAGGGACATTTTAAAAAAAACTATTTGTTTTTAAAGGACAAATATCCATGGTAAATCCTGTTTTCTTCCTTGAAATAAGGCAAAAAAATTGTTTAGTCTTCTGTGTGTGTTCAAGACTGAATGTGCCAGGACAGTGTTAAAGATGCATCCCTTGTCATTGTACAAAAAACCTGTTAACAGAATAGTCTACAATTCATAGCTGTAACATTTTAATTCCAAAAAAGACTTTGAAAAGAAGCTATCTGAAAGGACTGCATTAAGAAGCTAACCAGCAATACTGACAACCTCCTAAAATGCTCATAGTATTTCTTTTCTACAAGACTTTGTAGGTATTGTAATGGCAATGAACCGGTGTTAAATTGAGTTGACTATAAATAGAGAATCGGAGGATTATTTTCTGGTAGTGAGCCAAGATTAAATTCCCCCCCGCCCCACCCCTGCATTTGGCAGATGCTGGATTACTAATCCCTACTAGTATGGGTCAAACAAATACAGTGGTTATAACAGTAAATGTGGGTACCATAGTGTAAGTAGGTAATCCTTGAAGAAAGAAACCCTCACTTTTTAATTCTCTTTATAAGGTGGTTTGACAATAGGTCTTCTTTCTGTATTAGCACATCCATCTTACTGAACGATAAAGAATCTTAATTTTGAATGAACCGTATAATTATAACACCTAGCAGTCTTTCAGTTTGGCCTAGAAGAAGCCTTTATCCTGAACATGATTTTTTTTTTATTCTAGAAAGAATGATACTGAATAAGGATTCTTCCTCAGATTGGATGAGTGATATACTTTTCCTCTTTTCTAATTTTCTTTCAAAGTTGTTTTTTTAAAACTGAATAGTTTGACAGGGACAATACCCTCTCCTGCCAAATCTTTCTCTCCAGAACTACGTCAGAACTGGAGGTAGTTTTGCTTTCTGATGGACAGTACTAGGATACTCTCTCAGAAACAGGATCTGCTTAGCATGCTTTAGCAAAATCCTCACACGACCATGAGATAAAAATGTTTCCTTTGCTGGTTTTCTCACTGAGTTTGTCAATCAGACTTTGATGTTTTTTCTCACTCATCTCAGAGGAGTTAAAATAAGGTACAATCCAGTGAGCATCTTTTTGCTGGAGCTATACATTTTTTTATCACAGCTAGATACAAATTTAGCCCTTCTTGATTCTTTTTATCATGCAGAGTAGAATTTGATGCAGGAGTCCTCTGATGGCAGAACTTTGGGTTTATTCTTTCAAGTAGTCTTTTTAACTTGAAGGCTTATGCATGTTTGAAATACTGAACTCGAAGGGCCTCCTGGATACCTGTCCTTTCTTCAGCAGGGATCCTTTGTTGCAGTCAGAGTGTGTACAACCTATGACCAGAGTACCAGATTCTAAACCATGAGATGCAAAACTAGCCATCAGAGTTCTTTCTCAGCTGTGATGCAACTGGGGTGACATTGCTGGCACAACACAGCTCTGGTTAACTTTGAAACCGTGCAAAGATGAAGGCTGATAGGAAGAGTGAGCAATGAGCTTGAGCCTCTTACTCTGTCTTGGAATTCTGTTGGTTAATGCCTTACTGCTACAGCAGCTTCAGAAGCGCCGAGTAACTGTTTCCGTCAGTTTAAATTCTTCCATCTCTCTTTCCACTTTTATCCAGGCAAAGAAGCGTCACTTCTCTTTCAAAGCAGAAGAGATTTTACAATAGAGGGTCTACCAGCACTTCTTGGAAGATCTTCCTCAATAGTGTTTAACACTTTAGAAAAAGAGAAACAAAACCCAAACCCCAGAAATATCATCTATACGCTCAAATTTGAAAAAATAACCCAAAAATCTAGCTTGCTTCTCTGTTTGTGGCTTTCTCCATGTTCTGCAATGTATTTGAGTAAGCTGAGGAAATGAAGACAGACCTAAGGCAGGAAGCATTTCAACAGCAACAAGATTTCAAAATAGAAGAGTGTTTATTCAGTCAGATTAAATGAGAAAGAACCATATCACATTACACCAAAACATCCACACACTTAGAGATCTTTCTCATTGTTATTCTATACAGACACAGCTTTCTGCAAAGGCAACATAATAAGAATACTTTTTCCAGTAAGAGAGATTAGACTCCCACCCCCTCTAAACCAAAAGCAAAACTTTAAAGCACAGAAATTACATAATGCCCCTGGAAACAAAGAATTCTTCATTCTTCTCTGCCCTTATAAAATATGGTACTCACCCCCCAAACCATAAAAATGCTGTTCTATAATCACTGCAAATATTACAGGATTGTTGACATTGAAGTAAAAGAATCAGCATGCATTTCTGCCATGACAAACCCTACGCCCACATTCCTTAGGCCCTCATTTCCACCTTACACCACTTCTATTATGTTGACAGGAGAGTTTGTAAAACACAGCACAGTGAACCACTGAACTGGCTTCCAGCCAGCAGCCTTTTCAGATCAGTTTTCTGATCCATCTCCTTACTGTGCCAATCTAATGAACAGGATGGCAAAGGCTAGGAACAAGAAGCTAGAACCAAGCTAGAACTGGGCTACGTGTGCGAAGTTACAAGGGCTGCTCAAGCAATGTTGATGCAAAATGTTGAAATCACAGCTTAGATTATTTCCAGCTCATTTTCAATCTACTCAAGCCACAACTATCAGTGGCTTACGGACTTCATCAGTGCATGACGGAGGATATGTTGGTGCGTGTGTCTACCTATTTGAGAAACTCCTTAAGCTATGCTGTCGTATGCCTACGTCCTTAAAATTCTGAGCTCAATTTCTTGTATACACAGACGTGAACCCCTCCTTCCCAATGCTCAACAGCAAATAAGTTAAAAAAAAAAATCCACATTTTTTGGCTCATCAGGTCAACTTCACTGCCACAAAGATGTCTGGGCTGTTACAACATTATGAAGTATTTAATGATAAACTAAAACAAGGAAAGGATTTGTCTTTAAGCAACACTGTAAATCACAAAAATTCAGAAAGCTGTCACGCATGTACAAGTCTGCATAGCTGAACAGTGAATACACCAGCTGTCCCAAAATAAGACATCCCAGTTCTATCTGTGACCTCTGTCTTCTTTCAGATTGCTGGGAAATTAAAAAAAAAAAAAGCCAGAGATGGTGAAAATCTGCATCTCAAGGAATTTTAACTACTGACAAAGTTTTTCTAAATGGTTACAAATTTATGTTTGAAGATATCCACAATCACCTCACCGCATCAGTGGACCACTTTCAGAATGTAATGTGGGCAGGTTCTGAAAAGAATCGTCTGTTCTACCCGTTGCAGCATTTTTAGACATTTGATACTCAACCTAATTCCAAAGGGCTATCCCTGAAAAAACACATTTAGTATGGACTCGGCTTTCACTGAACAGAGAAGGTCTGACTGTCCTGACTTATTAATCTCTGCAAACTTTGGCACAATCCAATATTTAACTAAACAGTTCCTGGACAGATACAGTGTTTGTGGTTTTTTGGCAATAAAAACAAAAAGTTGAGAAAAATTCCATAAAATTTTGGGTTCAGCACAGATAAAAATTAAGACTCTTCTCATATCAAATACATGCACAGATGCCTCGGCACTTGAAACTGATGCTCAAAAAAAGAGAAACCTTCCAAATAAAGTACTGCAACCAAGAAGAAATAAAATTAGACTCAATTTCTTATTCCTGAAAACACAATATGAATTACATAAATGTCTGCCATAAATTTACCTACTACATAAATGCCTGCCATAAATTTACCTCCCCCCTCCTCAAACTAACACACACACAAAGTCCTACTCTAAAGATTTGCACTCAAGCTGCTAACCTATTAGGGTAGAAATTGTGTTGTTGTTTTAACCCCTAGCTGGCAACCAGGACCACGCAGCTGCTCTCTCTCTCTACCTAAGTCACCTAAAAAAATACTACATTTTGTGGTTTACTTTTAAATGACTCAGCCCCCTAAAATGTCATTTTTTTTAATGCATTCAATATATCAAAAGCAAAGTCCAATTCAAAATCATCCCTGTGCTTCACCAAAGGGCACAGATTACATACGCAGTACTAGCTTGGTTACAGTTACAGAGTAATGAAAATTTTATATTGTACAAAAAGGCAGACTTATTTTACCTCTAAAATAACAGAGGTGAAGAGCTCTTAAATGAATCAGTATCATTTCCAGATTTTGACTCAAGAAGTCTGACCCAGTTTTGCAGAGAAACAGCTGATAATGATCATGGATCCTCATATGCAAAGTTCATATTATGTGACTGAGAAGCATCACCACTACAGTTTTATTCCATCTCATTTCTTCAAGGATAGCTCAAAAGAGCTACTAAAAGGATTCTGCATTAAAATCTGGAAGATGTCAAGGTCCCCTACCTTTTCCAAAGCAGAATTAAAGGAATTTTAGAATATTTTTTATAAAAATTAAAAAATAAATCACTTCGCCTCTTGATTGACCTTGAGAAATCATTCATCTGGAACACTGTACTTCCGACTATACATTTCCAATTACGTCACACTTTTAACCTGGTGACTGATTTCCCACATAAGTGATTTATTGTACAGTAATAAAGGTGAATCATGAAATACCTTCTCAACAGGTAGCAGAAAACAAGCTGCTGCTTCTCATCTTTTGTAAAACACATGACATTGTCATGTCCTGTCTGAATATGACAATGTACTTGTGAATTTTAAATACGAAGACTCTGAAATCCAGCTATAATTCAACTTGAAAATGCTTTACATCAAAACCACCTTTATTCATTGGAACTTAAACTGTATTGCAAATCAAGAAGGAATTCTTTGAGCAAGCTATAAAGTTTAGAAAGTATCTGCTTAGTTTGCTTTAGTTTTCATTCAACAGTTACAAGTTTTGCTGCATGGAGATTAAGCCTTGCCCACTGTTCTTTCCGAAGGGAGGGGGTAGGGAGGGAATGGCAGATATATCCAGAATCTCTGCAAGAGGTCTAGTGAGAAATACCAAACAGCTAGAATTAAGGAATGTATTGCATGACAACAAAAGGAGCCATTTCTAGTCTTATCAAAGCATTATATGCCCATAGCCACCCATTTGCTGAAACCTGAAAGGCAAAGCTGGCCAGCTTTCTTGATTTTGTAATCTAAATGTCTTATCTGGCCAAGAGCCACAAGATGAGACAGTCCAGAAGTTATTTTTGGACAGAGATCTACACAACTTCTGTGGGGTCTCACCATATCAGTATAAGGCTGGGTACAGTTTGGCTAAATATGTAACCAGTTCCAAATAAAATATAGTGATAATTGTTATAAGAGTCTCTACTAGGCAACTGCATCCAATAACCAGAAAACTGGATTACATGGAAGACTTCATGCCAGCATTATACCACGTAATCCATATACCATCTAAGTGCCATAGGCTGACCATTCTTTTAAGCCTGTCTTCAAATCAAGATTAGATGTCTTCCTGGAAAGAGACAAAACACAAAGAAATAAAATTCACTGCTTCCTTTACTCACACACAGTATAATGAAAAGGAAAAAAAAAAAAACCCAACACAATGCACTATTATTAAATATTAACTGGTCTGCCTCTAGCTTCCCATCACTTTTTTACCCTCCTATGGACTGGTAAGCATTTTAGTGGGCATTTTTGCTTTCTGAAGGAACATATTCAATGGAATTACTGCTTTATATTTATTTTTAATTTTAAAACTCAAGACTGGGCTGCACAAGCAAAAGCACAGCCTGAAAATCAAAGGGAATGATTAGTCCACCCTGCCTGACACCTGTGAAGCTATATCTGAAGTATGGTACATCCACGATGGCTGAGGGCTGAAGAACATGACAGACAAGTTGAGATTAATGAACTGAATTTGTGTAGCAGGAAGAATAGACAGCTAAGCGAGAACTAATTTCTCTCATCAACAACCTCATCAGCATTCACAAAGAAGATGAGGTCTGACTGTTTGCAGGGATGCACGGCATATTGACAAGAAGAAGTATTAGGTTGGTGCAAAAATAATTGCCGTTTTTGTCATTCAAAACTGTGACGCTTCTTTTGGATTAAGCTTTTATTTAATTGCGTTCATGTAGTATCCCATCTTAAAGCACAAAATTCACTCTATTTTTATTTGGTTTTTGTTGTTTATTTTTTATATCATTCATATTATTTTATATTTATATAATTTATATTATAATTTGTTAAATTAAAGATGGAAGATAAGCAAATTCGAGTGATTTCATTGGATGAGTTAAAAAGGGGACATAAAGCAGTGGAAAGTGCTAGGAACACCCACCAAGCATTTAGCCAAGTGACTGTCAATAAATGAACAACTTGACATCAGTTCCAAAAATTTTGTAACAGAAACGAAAACCTTAAAGATGAGGAGAGTCGCGGATGATCTCCTGCGATAGACAATCAACTGAGGGCCAGTACTGAAGCACACCTACGCAAAACAATTTGAGAGGTTGCAAAAGAACTGAATGTTGACCATTCAACAGTTGTTTGACATTTGCACCAAATTTTAAAATCAAAAAGCTCGACAAATGCCTTTTGTGCTACAAAACTGAGCCATTTCTTGATCGCATTGTGATGTATGACAAAAAATGGAGTCTATACGACAACTGATGGTGTTCTGCACAGTGGTAGAACCAAACCTGCATCAAAAGGTCATGGTCACTGGTAGATAGCAAGTGGAATCACCTACTACAACTTCCTGAATGCTGACAAAACCATCACAGCAGAGAAGTATTGCCAGGAAATCAAAAAAATGCACCAAGAACTGCAACACTACATCCAACACTGGTCAGTCAAAAAGGACCAATCCACGACAACACCCAACAGCATGTCTTACAAATGACTGCAGAAGCTGCACAAACTGGGCTATGAAACTCTGCCTCATCCTGCTTACTCACCACATGTCTCTCATACCCATTACAACATTTTTAAGCACCTCAACAACTTCCTGCAAGAGAAGGTTTTCCACAACTGAGCAGCAGCTTAAGCCATCTTCAAAGAATTCATTAGTTCCCAGACTCCAGAATTCTATGTTACTGGAATAGACAGATGTGTTTCTTGCCTGAAAAAAATGCATATATTCTAATGGCTCTTCGTGAGCTTTTTATGCCTTCTTCACAGACCCTTCCTCATTGTTCAACATGGTAAAGAAAATCCTATGGACAACAGGACTATACATTGTATATAGGTTTGAGGTGGGTCAGAGTTGTTTGTTATTTAAGAAAAATATTGTATCATGGCATAACTGCATCATACATATTTGGTATTTCCACTATGGAACTTTCTCCTAAAATAAATTACAGTAGGACTTTTTTTTTTTTTAAATAAAGCTTTCCTTCCATTATGAAAGGAAAGGTCCATTTATGGACCTTTATAATCGCTAACTGCAATTTCTAATTTAATTTATATGGGGAAATCTACCATATCCCTATTTACATACTTTATCATATGCATGCACACCCCTGCACACCATTTTTGTACGTTTTTTAGTCTGTACATGCATATAACCAGACTTGCAGACAACAAGCAAGATTACGTCCAACATCAAATCTTAAGTCATCAATAAAAAAAGCTCTCATTTGTTTTGAAACCTTTGATACGTAAAAAAAAAAAAAAACTCATTTGGCCCAAGCTGTTGGCATGCAGCATTTTACTCTCCCATATCAAAGCAATCGAGTTTTCTCTATTATCACTACATTTCCCATTCTCAACATCAACCAGTCATATTTCTCATTCCTAGCATATTCACATCTTCTCTATTGGCCTTAATTCACAGCCCATTTCAGAATGGCTCAAATATGTTTAGTGCCTATCATTCCCATTTTAAGCTCAAATAATCTACCTGTCCACTTTGTCCTTCTGTCATTTTAGTTTATTCTCTTTGATTAATCTCATTTTTCCTTTAACTGGACCAGGCCCATCTACCGCCAGTTCCACATCCCTTGAGCTGCTGCCTACCTTTAAGTGACTAAGTTTTACTTGGCCTGTTCATGCAGCTCAAATTATCTCTTCTCTGGCTCAAAGACTTCCCAGATCCAGGCATTTTCCTTTACCATGTCCCTTTTCCAGTCTCCCACCCTGTCACAACTTCTGACTCATAAAATACAAACAACACAAATACATTTCTGCAGAACTAGCACATCTGCCCCATGCAGGCATTTCATGCACTACATGCATAACCACAATACAGTATACTATGTAATTAGCAATACTGTAATTTTGTTAAAATTTACTGCTCTAAGGCAAGCTTAATGTCTCCTGAGGGGGCAGATCAGATAAATAAAATATTTAGATATGTTTCCCTATTTATGAATACACTTCTTAAAAAAATTACATAAATGTACCTGCAAATGTCTATTTATGCTAGAAGATACATGAACAACAGTTCAGTGTCCAATACTTTTAACCGCTTTGCCATCTCAAAGAGAAGCAAATTCAAATTACAATTGGGATAATGAAGTTTCTTGATAATACCATGAAGCAAAAAACCCATCTCTAGTGGATTCAGCCTTCTTAATTCTGCACCTTTTACAGGGGTGAGCTTACAGTATTGTTAAGCCTCCAATGTGCATCAATTGGTGTCACTATAGAGACAAAAACAACACAGCGGCAAAACAGCAGAGGTTTGAACCAAACAAGATCAGTAACATTAGGTGCAAAAGCTACACACCCAAATTTCTAATATTTTTTAAAGTCTTCAGTTTTATTTCAGTAAACATTTTACAGTAATTGCTAGTTAACATTCCCTGTAACAACAGCAACCCAAAAATTATTACAGCAAGAACAAATGACTCCTGGGCTTCCCAGAAAACACTTCTTATACTTAAATTTAATTCCTGGCATTATGCCAAGGTGGGGGATGGGAAAAATATCTTCAAAGGCCTCTAAAACAATAATGCAGAAAATTAGTTTCTCCTCTTACCTTGTGAGAAGGTGGCACGTGCAAAACGAGTTTCCTCCTCTGAGTAAGCCACTGACATGTAGCTCATTTGCATAAGTATGTGGAGCTACAATTAGACTTCCAAGTCAGCCATCTTGATACTAAGCTCTGGTTTTGCTTACATAACAGCATGAGTACTGTTTTTTAGCCAGCCTGATCTATGTTGTTGTACCTCTCAGCCAGAAGCCAACAACTGCTTGTTAAATCCTGCTGCAACTCCCACTCTTCCACACAAGTGGCTGAATGTGTCAGGAGCGTTGCTGCAGCTCAGTGAGCATGCCACAGCCTCACGTTGCAACTGCCTCCAGTCGGACTCTTTGTACTGCCTTCCTTGCTGCCAACTATTAGCACTGCAGCAACTATGTGCAGTGAAGTACCTCCCACATACCACACAGTAGCACCAACAAGCATGAACTTGTTACAGCACAGTGCAAGACAGCATACTAAAAAAAACCCAGAAGAAAACTGAAATTTCCTCTGCCTTTTCACTTACTAGCAATTTAATCACACCTAGATTCCTTTGTGCATCTTTTTCACTTTCATCACTGTGGCTCTTTCAGTCCAGAAGCCAGCATGCTCCTGCAATCCGTGCACAGGGGAAGTCCAGGACACATGTTCGCTGCTGCCAATGCGGAGCCAGACTGCAGTTAAGGTTAGCTGGCGCCAGAAAAAATTTACATAAAGGTGGCCTCATTTCCAGACTAAATTGCAGCAGGATACTGCTGAGCAAAGCCTCCCTGCACCCCCACCAGACTACTATGGTTCTAGAATATACCCTCCAGTTATTTGCTTACTAATAATCCAGATTCATGTCAAAAGTCAAGTGCTGCTCCTGCTGTTTATATAAACAAAAACTGACAATAGTGTCTGCAAAGGAAATTCCACCTTGAAGCCTGTTCCTAGGAGGATGCTAAGCACTGCGCTGCTTACAGCAACGCTGGTGAACAATTTGTAGGAACTGAAACAACCCCGAAAAACTGGGATGCTCAATGCTCAGCAAGCACCTTTTCTTAAATGGATATTTCCAGTATTTTTCAGCCTACCAATAACAAATAAAACCCAGCTCGAAGTAGCATTGATTCATTTTTAATCTAATGCTGACAGGCAATATGTCTAGCCATTTAATTTGCTGTTTTCTACTTCACATTCAATTTTTCTTCATTAGGCAGATGAAAAAAAATTTCCCATCGGCAGCTGTGGATTTTTATCTTTTCAAGTACCTAAGAGGTACAGTGACAGGTAGAGGCAGAAGCTTGGATTTCAGCCTCACTCTGACTTCAAATAATTAGTTTCTTAATTCTCACCTTTTTCCTTCCACTCAAAAAGTCCACATTAATAAATAAACTACATCTTACAAATGCTTATTCTAAAAGTCAGCAGCCAGGCTTTGCCTACTAGTAAGTATGCGTATGTAAAGGATGAATCATTCGCCCGTACTTTTCTCCCCTCATTTGCTGCCTTATATAAGAAACTCTTAGAGCATGAAACAAGGCAATGCAAATAAACATACTATTTATTATACCAACTGTAAACACAAATTTGTGAAACCCCAAGTAAAACATTAAGTTAAACCCACAGTAGCTTTTGGCTGGCTATATATATGTAGCAACACTGCTGTAGTTGCAGCCCGGCACTATTTACTAGAAAAGGAAAGTGATAGAGATAGTGGTGCTTGTGGATTCCAGCAGGGCAAGGGCAAAGGTGGATCGTCCCAGGACCAGAAGTGCCTGCTTTTCCCCACAGGCCTCTTCTAGTTCCCTGCAGTGTTCCTCTTTAGAATGCCAAAGCTATCAAAGCTACATATAGTCAAATTATTTTATATGTCCCCTTTTCCACTGTAAGCATAATTTGCTGTATGGCTGGTTTTAGGTTATTTGCGCATAACACAATTTGCTTATCTGCAATGTCAAAAGGACATTGGAGTCTGAAAGTATTCAGTAATGCAAATTACTCTTCATTGGTTATTACAATTCATCCTCAGCTGTTGTATCCAAAAGCCTAAAGTAAAGGAAAAATAATTATTTTTCCAGCATTACTGCCACATTAAAATGACAGCTACTAACTACAACAGGAGATCTGGTATTGCTGCTCTTTTATGGCATGTGTATCTTTTGATTTATTTTACTTTTAGACTTGTGCATGCCAGTGCATTTAAGTGCCTCGCAGAATACATCTTTCCGCGATGCTGCTGTCATTCGCAGAATGAATCATCGGATGCGATGATTCACTCTGTGAATTTAAAAACAAAGGGCACCAATGCTGCTTTAAAACAGGCAAACAAAAAAACCCCACCCTTGTTTCCTACCCAGCCGCCTCCCCCCCGCCCAGTTCCACCGCCTTGTCCGCAAATATGATTCTCGACCCAGCCAAACAGCTATTGCAAAGTAAGAGCCTCTCCGTGGAGCTTTCCGTTCCCGGCTCCGCTCTGCTCCGTAAATCCAGGCCAGCGCTTGCCGGCGGCGCCGAGGCTGGGCGCTCCCTTGCTGCCCGGGGGAGGTACCACCCCGCTTCCAGAACGTTCGGACGGAGGCACCCGCATCCCGCCGCCGCGCCTCCCTCCCCGCTCCTGCTTGCCTTTCCCAACGCCAGCTGTTTGTATGGAGGGGAGGAGCGAGCGGTGCAGCACCCTCCCCCCCCCCCCGCGGCACCGCCGGACACCGACGCTGGGCTGGGGGCGCCCAGCTGCCGCCACATGGGGTGCTGGGCGAAAGATGCTGGGGGTTACGGGTGTTTGTTTTTCTTTTTTTGGTTGGTTTGGTTTTTTTTAGTTTGGTAGTCTTAACCCGGGAGCTCACGCAACAGCGCACTCTTCTTCCAGTATCCTCCCACTGCCTGAGGGGGCTACAGGAAAGCTCGGAACGGACTTTTACAAGGGCAAACAGTGATAGGACGAGGAGGTATGGCTTTAAATTGAAAGGGGGAAGATTTAGATTAGACATTAGGAAAAAGTTCTTCATGCTGAGGGTAGTGAGACACTGGCACAGGTTGCCCAGGGAAGCTGTGGATGCCCCCTCCTGGAGGTGTTCAAGGCCAGGTTGGATGGGGCCTTGAACAGCCTGGTCTGGTGGGAGGTGACCCTGCCCATGGCAGGAGCGTTGGAACTCTATGATCTTTAAGGTCCCTTCCAACCCAAACCATTCTATGATACTATGATTTTCTCCAGTGATGGCCAGTACAGAAAAATCCACAATGCCTTCAAGTTTTTTCCACATTCAGTGTGCACTCAGTGGAAGCACCTGACTTTGGCTTCCCAAAGCTAGGACTCTCCTCCAACACGTGCCACTTCCTAGTCTCCTATCAGAGGCATGACGTTACAGCCAAAAGCTACAAGCCCAGTTGCATTTGAAATAATTGCTATTCACTGTATGGTTTCAGTTGGTACATCTCAAATAGAACATCAAGTTTTAAATATCAGTTGACTCATCACAGGTTAGAAAGGTACAGAATAATTTGCCTAATTGAGACACAACTTCAGATATGAAAGCATTTCAGGGCCAAATTTTGTCTAAAAGAAAACAATAATGAAATCTGTTGGAAGTAGCTTGATCTGAAAGCAATGGAAAACAATGGAAAAAAAAAAAAAGAGAAAGAAAAAAGAAAAGAAAAAAGAGAAAAGAATAAAGAAAATCCACCCACTCCAGAGCAAAAGAAAATGCTCTGGGCCTTCTGTAGGCAACACACACACAGTTCATCCCCGCGTCTGACTTCCCCAGAGCGTGAAACAGACCCCATTATCCACATACCCATCAGCCAGAAGTTCGGTAGTTCCCAAGTTTTTCTCATGTTGGTCTTTGAAATGCATAGAAAATTATAATCATTTCTGAAGTAGAGAACTGTCAACCCATTATCTTGGCCAGTGTGGTTTATTTCAACAAAAGGAGCAGGCAGGGAAGGGAAGGAGGGGGGGGGCAAGGGATAACGCTAGTTTGACCTGCTTTTCTACCTCAGAAAAGGAGTAGATATCTAAACCAGTTAACTTCCAAGCAATAATTGTGTCTAATGTTGCACTCTCTTTCTTTTAAAAAGGGAAGATGCTAATTTTGACTCTTTATCAACTTTAGAAAAAACGTTTTGCTGAAGTTTACATGAAAAATTTTATTTACTAAACAAATGCTGAAAAGCTGACATCTTAACCTGCACATCAAGGTGATGCAGAAAAAAATAAGTAAATTTGCCTTAATCGTAATTCCTTTGAAGATACTATGTTCTTGAGAAAACATAGTAAAGTTTACAGCTAAAAAATAAAGGCCCAATTTAATCACATTTATGACTATTAATAAACAATTATGTATTTAAGATTCAAACCAGTTCTAAGTACTTGGTAACAATTTATTTCTAGTACATCGGGAACCAAACAAGTCAGCTGTTTGCAAGTGATTTACATGCATTAGTGTTAATTCAGCAGTTCATTCCAGTTTGGTTTGAATCCTGCCTGAAATTGTTTGCTCCCCAAATATCTACCAAAATAGAAGATGCAGCTGTGCAAACTGAGACAATTGAAGGAACATAAAAAATAATCAAGCCATGTTAGAATGGTTCCAAGCAAGTACAATTTAGTAATGAAAGCTATCCGAATAGTTGGAGCACAAATGAAAATAAAGTAGAATCATTTTCTTATAATCAAATACACCATTTCTAAAAAAATGGATTGAAAAAATGTGAATCATACACACTCCTTCAGGGTAAAATACTGTTGAGTATTTCTCAAGTCACATGTATTTGAGACTGCTACCCTGTTTGCGATTTATGTATGCTTGAAAGCCTATCTTTATCATTTATCTATCAGCAGTACAAAACTAATTGCTCTAGCATGCAGCAGTCCTCAGCAGTGGAGAAAATGCAGACACAAGAACACTGAGCAAAGCCTGACAATGCATCTTGCATTAAATATGTATAGCAATCAATTCAATTTGAGTTGTTAATTCATTATACACAACTATTACTGGTTCAAACTATGAACATCTATAATAAAAGCTTATTTTATTTTTTTCTTAGCATCCACTGAAGTGCCTTGCTCCCAAACAGGTAAATCTGTGGTTTTAATTTTTTGACTACTAAAGAACAAACTCTTAACACCATGGGAGGAAACAGAGAAGAGATCACACTGTTAGCTACCAGTACTACTGTACAGCAAGTGTTATCACAGTGTACTTGGACTTTGGGAGACCGGGATGTGTTACGTATGTAACATAGCTTTCAAAACCTACCAAACTTTATGAATTCCAATTCCCACCTATGGAAATAAAAAAGAAAACCAACCAGAAAAAGACCCCATCCCAAGAAACACCCAAACCACACCACCCACCCAACTCACTACAAGAAAATAGTACAGCTCCCAGCTGAGCCTGTCATTTTGTATGGCACTTCCAAGAAGGATACTGTAAAAGAGCAAAGTAAACAAAAACAAAGTAAGCTTACTCAGCTTACTGGAAAAAAACATGGACAACAGAAGAGGCGCAAAAAGGACTGCATGAAAGAGATGGCATGAATGTACACTATTTTACTCAGATGTAAGACATGAAGAACCACTCCTTACACTGAATGACAAAAAATAGTGTATTTTCCTTTTTGGGTTCCTATTAAAGAGGGGGTTAACAACCCCAAACCAACAGAACCAATAGCACTTCACAATTTTTACATGCCTATTGTTTTATGAAACATTTTCACATGCTCCTTTAAAAAAAAAATCAACCCCCCCAAACCAACAACAAAATTACCACAGGATGTGCATGGCAAAGTATGTTTTAGACATAAAATTTCATCCCCTTCAGTGATTACACAGTAGGATTTTGGTGATATTATTGTAAAGAATGAATTGTTTCTGCTTGCTTTGAACACCACGAGTTATTAACATCTGGAATTAATCAACAACAATAAATGACTAAAAACCACACAAACCTCAGAAATAATTTATAAAACCAGGATCAGGATGACTTGACTCAAGAATATCTTGCAGAAACCCAGAAAGAGTATCGTTTGATGGGTGGCAAGAAGGAAATCTCACTACATTATTAATCTGCATTCATTAAGTGAGGCAAATGTTCAGCAAAACTTCACCTTTTATCAAGATAAATACATTTCAGTAGAATTAAGAAGTCTGAAAACTCAGACAACAGAAGTGCACAAATATTCTCAGGATAGTAATTATCTTACCACCCAGTCAAGAAAAAACGCTATAAACTAAAATCTGCCTTAAAACAAATTCACTAAAAAAAATTCCACTAGTAATAAAAAAATGATAAAATTCTGGTAGGTAGCTTTATTATCACCTGCGACCACACATTTGCATTATTCCTCTCACTGATATTTTATCCTAAAGTAGGAAGACCCTGTGTCCCATTACTTGCAAATTTACAGTTAGCTGAAGTCAGCAATCGACCCCAGCTTAAAATCCTATATTTTACGGATTTTTTTAAAAAAAAATATTTCTTCATACTAAATGCATGCGCTATAAACCTGGAGAAACCATGTCGCCAGAGAACCTGATGTGCACTATCTGCTCAGAGTACTTTGGTTTTGTTTATATATTGTATTGTTGTTATCTATAGGAGATAATTTACAGGAACAGATATTTAAAAACTAATTTAATCAAGTGTTTTTTTACAGAGTATGCTAAAAGCACCAAATTAACATGCAAAGATATAGAGGAAGGACTAAACATTTAGGCATTTAGTACTGAATTTTACATCCTTAGCACTAAGTTTAACTTCAGAATGGGAAATACTATGAGCTACATCCTGGTAAGTTTTCCATTCAGCTCTTCCGATGCTCTGGATAGATTCCTGGACGACTTCAAGTAACTCCTTATTTAATTACTGTAAATTAACTCGTATCCAGCTTAAGATGCCATAAAGACCCTAACTAGGTATTTGTCACAGACACAAAACAAGTAAATGAGTGAGTCCTGAGGAAAAGCTCTTTTTTTCTTTTCCTCCTTTTCTGTTCTCTCCCTCCTGAACTGAAAAAGAAAAAAACACTGAGTGCTGCTTTTTTTCTGCTTTCATGTCCCTGGACACTGACACCTATCAACTGCCCTTTAATAAGTTTCGAGGATGATGGATAGCTAGGCTACCAACCAGTAACACACATGGGAAAAGACCAGGCCATGCAAAACCCCCAGCACTTTGAAACTCAGATTTCAATTAAGTTATACAAAAGAAATAAAAGAACAATTTACCTTGAAACTTTCATTCTATCATTTGCAGTAGTTCTGCAAAATTTATAGTGCTGTTACTCTTGAGTAGGAAATAGCTGCTACCTGCACAACAGTTAATATTTACATAAATCATTGCTACTCCAATGTATATACACAGGTTTTGTAGTTCTTTTCTACCAGTGGAAAAAGTTACATGTTGAAAATATGATAATCAGATGTAAATCTAACCACACAGTTACAAAAATTTAACAAAGTTTATTTTTTGTTATTTTATGTTTTAGTTAAAGTAGGAGGCAAGTTTTTGTGAAAGGGTAGCATAGAGTGAGACCTGTTCTGGCCTGGTGAGGAAGTAAGCCAAAATGAAATAATTTAATTAGCAAGACATATGGATATGACCTTTGACCTCTCCTGTCCCACCCAATCTGGCCTGTATCTGAGAAAGGACAGAGGTCTATGAATTAATTCAGAGAGAGAGGAGGGAAAACAAAACACAAACACAAACATTCTCCAGTTGATAAAAAGGAAAATACTTTAGGCTATTTTTCACAGCTCAGAATGAGTCAGTTTTGCCTAAACAAAGTTTGGAACCGTTTCCCAGCAAAGCCGAGCTGGCGCTTACCTCAGAGGGCTGGAGCACGTGACGCCACCAGCTCTGCTCATCTGCATGCAGCCACACTACGCTGCTGCAGTGAGCAGCCCTCTGGCAGCCATTTTGAAACTGCACTGCCTCAGCTGCACTGCCATAAGATGGCTGCAGCTTGCACTCCAGAGCAGCCACTTGGTGACAACTCAGCAGTGGGTGAAACATTCGTACAGCAAAGCACCTCCCTCTTCGCCACACTGCAACAAACTGTACAGGCTGGGGGGGGGGGGGGGGGGGGGGGGGGGGGGAAGAGGAAATGTTTGCAGGCAGGAGGTGGTTAACGCATGGCTGCAACACTGCAGCTGCTCAGAGAGCCACGGGTACATGGTAAAGAGAAAACTAAAATAAACCAAAAAGCACTGTGAGGCAGCTCCAAGAGCTCTGGGATGCGAGACTGGTATCACATACTTCAAATCCCTCCAGCTCCAAGCAATACAGAGTCCATGTCACATATTAACAGCCACAGATGAAGAACCAGATCGTGCACAGAACTGACAAACATTAGGGAATACTTTTCAAGAGCAGCCTCATTTCAGTCTTTAAAAAAAAGAAAAAGCTTAAGAAACTAATCTATATGTCTTTACAGCATCACCTATTTTGAAATATTGTGTAATATTAGTTACCCTATAAAACAGTTTTACTTGGGAAGGCGGTGGGGGTGGGGAAGTTCACTTTATATATAAGGAAGGTAGCAAAACCTAGAACACTCCGGAAATTTGAAGTTCACAGAAATCAAGTACCTTATTCTTTATAAATAACGCAGTATGTTGTGTAAGTTTTTCAAAGAGACATATCTAGAATCCCTTCAGCAAGTTTGCTGGAATTTTGTTGTAACACTGAGTAGTTTGTTCCTAAATAACTGGTTTAAAACCTGGCAGGTGAGAGGGAGACACAGGCAGAGGGTTTGTCAAACGCAATTTTAAGGCAAGCAGAACTTAAGATAACAAACTTCTATTTAATATTTGTTCATAAACGCCTATCACCCACCCTTGTCCACACAACAGTGGATCACTTCCTCTGTATCAGCTCACTTCATCCTGTACACCTCTTCTACAAAATCCAAATATGGCTTTTTCAAAATAAAGTTAACTGCAAGGGCACATGGACAACACTGAAGGAAATTAATGTTGAATTATTCTTAACCTTCTACCATAAAATAGTCTTTGTGATCTAAAATCAGCCCAGCATGGTAAGCCTCCCTCGCAAAAGTGGGAGAAGATCCCCTCCATCTACTGCTTTTATGAAAATGGCTAAATGTGTGTAACTGGGCATGTCCACTGCCAGCTGTAGTTTCTTATTTCAGGACTGATTAATCATGCCAGCAGTAGTTCAAACTGAAAATTGTTGAAATACACCATCTAGCAATGACAAAAGGAAAAGCAGGATCTACAACACAAGAAAAAGCACTTGCCACATACATGAAAACAGCTACATTGATTTTTACAGTCTTTGACTATACTGTACGGATTCAGAGGAAAAAATTAATGTTTGAAGTTCAAATAGCTGAAGGCAAGTCTCTCAAAAACTGGTGAAGACTGGAAACCAACTTCATTACAATTAATTTAAAATCACCCACTGGACTGAAGTTTTTCTTAAACAAGACCCACTATTAAATAAAAAAAATCAAGTTTACAAAAAATTCAAAGTAAATGTTTTCTATGAGCCAGTTATAGCCCCACATTGCTTACTTTGAACTTCAGACATAAACCATCTTCTGCTTACAGGGATTACAGTAACTTACAATGTTTCAAAATTCAAACAGTATTTCATTTATATGACAAACATATATACACACTTTGATTTCCACAGTAGCAATGTTTTAAATAGAAGACAATTCTAAGTTTAGAGTACCTACAGAATTCCTGCGTCAGATGGTGAATTC
This sequence comes from Tapera naevia, assembly GCA_033556795.1. Taxonomy (NCBI): domain Eukaryota; kingdom Metazoa; phylum Chordata; class Aves; order Cuculiformes; family Neomorphidae; genus Tapera; species Tapera naevia. Next base: position 752,048 of record JAUMJJ010000059.1, read on the forward strand.
TGACCTCCAGTCCTGTAAGTTCAGCAAAAACCTAGGGAGGTTCTAATCCAGAACCCAAGAGTGACACTGGTACAGCACTGCATTCTCTAACATTCAGTCATTCAGTTTCTATATATCAAAATCCAAGACTTAAATAGGTTTGAATACACATCACTACTTGGCAAAAAAATTTCAGAGAACACTGTCACTGAGCCAGAGAAAACATTACCACGTCACAGGTGCTGCAGTCAATCGTCTTACCTTGTCAGAAAGCTTCCTACACATGCAGAGGTACTGACTGACATGTTAATACAGACAGTTAACTATTGCAAAAAATCCAGCTGAATGGCAAGAAAACATACGCCTCTACTCCAGAGTTCAATATACTTCAGTTAACATATATAGGTATGTCAATATGTTAAAAAATATTAGCCAAACTAATTTTAAAATAAAACCTGATTTTAATTAAACATAACATTAGAAGTAAAATAACTCATCTGAGAATGCTTTGATCCATGAAATATTAAGGTGAACCTACATTAATGTGGTATTGCCATATTAACATGGGACTAAAATTTCTCATTACTAGTTAGGGTAGCATCTATATTCTCAAAAAAATCAAAATTAAAAAAAGGAAATCAGGCATTTTTTTAAAAATTCAGAAAGAATGGTGTTTAAATTTAACCTGTTATATTTAGATTTCTCTTAAATACATAATAACTCCAACCAACCTTACTGCAGTGCAGTATCATCAGAACAACGTCAATCATTCTAGTTCTAAGTTAAACTTTAGAACAGCGCTTCCATTTTCCAGTCTTCCCATGAACATCAGACAAACTCAAGAGAATGCTACCCTGCCATTCCTTTAATCATTGCCCTGTGTAAGAAATATCACACCTCTTAAATTTCATTACACAGAGTTCAGACTTCATACTAGGGCTCCTACCCTGAAGAATCAAGGGGAGGCAAAAAATTCTGGACTTCCAGACAGGGTTTTATGCCCTTTTGTATTACAAGGGCAGTAAAAAAAGCAGCCAAAGCATAAGTAATTCCTTTTGCTCTAATTATATACTTAGAAACCAGTCTGCTACATGTCATCCACATTTCTTTGTGTGCAAACTACATCTCATCCACTTTTCTCGTTCACCATCTTCTGTTGTTCAATATTGTATGAAATTAATGAGCAACTACTGCTGTTTGTAATGCACCTGAATTAAAGTCTCAGTAAACCATCAGAAACCCTGCTTTCTTCCTATATTTACATAGACTTGTAGGCTGTCTTCAAGGAACATTTCAACTCTCACTCAGGACTGCAAGACACTACTTAAACTACTGGGGAAAAGAGTCCATGATGATCATGAGACAAAGAACACTAGAGGTCAGAAAGTCAAAGTCTGCACAACATTTGGATGGTGGGACCAAAGAAGGAAATTTTCAATCTGTTGACTGAAGGCAGAAGGCATGTATGTTTATGTGCTAGTTTGCTACTACACAGATTTTGAAAGACTTTAAAAAAATTATAATGCAACGTTTTGTATGACCTGAGGAACTACAGGCCAGTTGGTCTCACCTCTGTGCCCAGCAAGATCATGGAGTAGATCCTCCAGGAAACTATCCTGAGGCACATGGAAAATACAGAGGTGATTGGTGACAGCCAACATGGCTTCAATAGGGGCAAAAGATGATCAGAGGGCTGGAGAACCTCCCATACGAGGACAGGCTGAGAAATTTGGGCTTCTTTAGGCTGGAGAAGGCTCTGAGGAGATCTTACAGCAGCCTTCCAGTACTTAAAGGGGGCTACAGGAAAGCTGGGGAGCAGCTCTTCATCAGGGAGTGCAGGGACAGGATGAGGGGAGATTTACATTAGATATTGGGAAGAAGTTTTTTACAGCGAGGATGGTGAAGCACTGCACTAGGCTGCCCAGAGAAGTTGTGGATGCCCCATCCATAGAGGTGTTCAGGGCCAGACTGGATGTGGCTTTGTGCAGCCTGGTCTAGTGGGAGATGTCCCTGCCCATGGCAGGGGCATTGGAACTGGATGATCTTTAAGGTTCCTTACAACTCAAACCTTCTATGATCTTTTTAAAATGACCTTCTGGAAACTGCAATAAGTTGGAGACAAAGGTAGAAGGAACTAAATTTTTTGTGTCTTTTTTTTTACCATAACATTTCTTTATGCTAATGTGACATGGAGGATAATGCTCAGGACAGCACAAAATGACAGAGCAAATATACAGATTATTTTAACAGCTAGATGGCTTATCCACAGTCATACACTTCTAAAACCTGTGTTTTGAGTACATGAATTTACTTTGAAGCATTTTCAGAAATTACATCTAGAGGAGAGAAACATTTTTCCTCTATTAAAAGTGCCCAAGTTACACGTGGCAAATAAGCTCTATTAGCTTACCTAAATGTCTTAGAAAATAAATGATTCCAAAAAAATACTTTGCACACAGCCATATAGTTTACTAAGATATCAGATGTTTTAATGTTTGTTCCTGGAAGAAATAAGAGCTGGTATCTCATGAGTATAGTTTTTAGTCATTTATAACATGCAAAGCTCAAAATAAAAGATCTTCAAGGGCATAGCTTTTATTTTTAAAGTTACTTATAAATGCTAAAGGAACATAAAGGGCATTTATACAATATACATACATATACATAGTGTTCTGAATTCCTCTACAGTGATATGACAGAGGTTGATACACAACTAAGGATCAGGCATTTATTTAAAACCACAGTTACTGTTATGCCTTCAGCTACACCATTTAAAAAAAAAAAGAGGGGTAGGAATGGGCTGTGGGGCAGACTTGCTCTTAAGCACACTGGTGATTTTAAGAACTATATGTCAGTGGTACCCAACAAAATAATGACTTAGCAATAGAACTAATGAAACCACATTTCCTGCAGATTTATATAAATATTGTCTGATAATTTTTTATCAGAATAACCTCAGGTTATCAGTGGTGTGTTACCACACAGGGCAAGCAAGTGCACATACACATCTAGTCTGAAGCTGCACACTGATGCGACAGCCTCCATACTGCTTTGACAAGACCACACCTGCATCTTGCCTAACAGCAAGTTGTCCCCCCAAAACAATGTGAAATTACTAAGTTCCCTTACTGGGGACAATGGTAGCCTCTCCTCACCCCAGACGCTTGTTTTCATAAAATCTGCAGGAACTGATTACCTTTGCTACTTACTACTCTGTCAAACTTACTGAAAACCAAGAAGTTTTTCAAGAATTACTAAGGCTAGAACAACTGGCAAGCAATCATCTCCTAAAATTGGACTATTGTACTACAACTGAGCAGATTGTTCTGTTAAACCCTGTAGGGCTGTGGCACAATTAAACATTTTTGTCACATACATAGTTTGCAATTTTCTGCTTAAGCAATAAAAAAATATAAATTATCTTTTTAACAGATTTATCTTATTGGTGGAACTCCTAAGTGCCACTTAATAACTTTTTACAAGCATTTTTAAATTTTCTGGAGGCATTTGTTTTTCACTAACACCATTCTGGTTCTTGTTTAACACTGTCTCACATAACCTGAACTGAAAACATAAAACACAAAGCCACGTAAAACTCAAGTATAGTTGGAATTCTACTCTCAACTTTGGGCCTTTTTTTGCATATTTATATTTGTGCACACATATAGTAAAGACAGAACAGAGATAAGAACTAGAACCAGAATATGTAACTAAAGACAAAAAAAAGTCAACAAAACTAACTCCCATTTCTCAATCACAATTCATTTTTTTTATGTCCTGAAAAGCTGGAGAGAATTTACTTATTGGCTTAGTTCAACCTTTACCATTGTATAAAAAAAAAAATATAAATGCATTCTGCAGATTCAGCTTCTGGATAACTTAATATCTGTACTTTATATCTCTCAAATTCATCACAATCACTTTCATAGCCTAGAGTGTGGGCTAATAATGAACTTTAATGATCAGGTGCTTCCAGAGACTTAAATGTTCTACGTATGAACTCAATGATATTCTGACCCCCAAGCAATACAGAAAAAGGAAGGAGAAAAAGGTAAACAAAAACCACCACACAAAAAATATATAAGACACCTATACATACTACAAATAAATATATAAAAAAAACTCATTAGGCAAATGAAAATTAGGATCCTACAACATCATGCAAAATTTTGCTTTTAAAAAAGAAAACTCAAAGGCTGACAACATCTATGTTCCTGATCCTCCTGAAGGCTTTACAGTTACCTTCTTTGGGATCAGCCATCAGGCTTTAATATCCAAAGCAAGATTGAGCTACAGAAATTTTAAGTATGAAGTATGACCCAATTCACATCTAAACTTTATATTCAATGATTAAGACATTCTGTAACCTCCAGTTTTGCAAGAACTACTATTAGAGAGACCACTTTACAGAACACCAACTTTCTACTTCGTAATGAGCTGTAAAAAAAAAAAAATCAATTTTTTTTTGGTGCTGTATTTGCATAAGTCACTGCTACTTGATGAACAGTTTCTTACAGTATGGTGGAAACAGGAGAGCGTTTTTTTCATGCAGCACAGCACATAGCGCAGGGAACCTAGCTGAAATACCAGAATCAGAAGTTCTGGTTTAACCCAGCAGGCAGCCAAACACTGCAGTGCTGCTCAGTCACTCTCCCCTCCTCAGCAGGATGGGAGAAAGAATCAAGTGGGTGAGGGAGGAAGCAGAATTTGTGGGTTGAGGTAACAACAGTTTAACAGGACAGCAAAGGAATAGAAAATATAATAACAACAATAATAACAATATACAAAACAAGTGCAACTGATCACCACCCACCAACCAATGCCCAGTCAACCTATGCCCAGCCCATTCCCCATCAGCAGTCTCCCACCCCTACCCTGGCCAGCTCCTCCCCTAGTTATACACTGAGCATGACATATAGTATGGGATATCCCTTTGATCAGTTTCAGTGACCTGTCCTTCACAGCTTCTTGTGCATCTGCTCTCCAGTAGAGTATAGGAAGCTGAAAAGTCCTTGACTTCATATAATCACTTGTTAATATACTGATGTTTTTAGTTCTTTTTATCAACATAGTTCTCATTCTAAATCCAAAACACAGCACTATACTAGCTACTAAGGAGAACATTAACTCTGTCCCAGCCAGAACCAGGACACAAATAGACATAATGAAAGCATAATTTGTATTGGATAGTTTATGAGTTCCCATTTGTTGTGTGTGTAGGTGAATCTCTCAAAGTAATGTCATATACTGAAGATAAGGGAGGAGTTCAACCACAGATTTAAATGAAAAGTATTGTCTTAGATTTCACTGCACTTAAGAGGAACGTTATAAAAATATATTATGGAGGAAAAAAACCTCACAAACCCCCCAGAGCCCCACATTCACATATCGTAACAGTCTTATAATTTGCAACTTATTTTCCTCATCTAATATCACTTATGAAATCTGTGGTGTGTATCTGCGTCATTGCAGTAATTTCCAAGTTAAACTCATAATGTAAACATAAAAATAGCCCACAATAGAGAAGAACATCAGGTGGAGAGCAAAAGGAAAAAATGCATTAAACTTGCAAACTACTTAAGAGCATCATACTGGTAAAGTATCTTTTGGCCTTACTATCTACATTCTATGAATAACCTTGAGATTTTTGGCATGAATATAATTACTGACAATAAACCCATATAAGGATAATTAATGATTATACTATTATAAACATCTATATGAGGAGAAGTTTCCTTTTTTTTTTCTTGTTTTAGAAGGAAAACAGAGTATCTGGTTTAGTCAATTACTTTTCACTGTGGAAATATTGTCTGTTTGTAAAGAAAAAAAGCCTTCTCCAAAAACCACAATCAAACACAATGAAAATGAGCATTTAGTTACTAATTAGGAATGAGTAACTAAAATAGGATTTAACTTTTTTTTAATCTATAAACTGTTCAGATTTGCAACAAATTCTGTAAAATCGGTATTCAAAATCAAATTTTTCCACAGGTTGTACAATCTCTTGGCTAGCAATATCACTCCAATGCTAGGAGGAAAGCATACACCTACATTATACCACATTTTCTGTCTTTATGTCCCAAACAGAAGCAATACTAAAGGAGACTTTGTAAGAAAACTTAACAATTCTAGTGTAAGAAAACTAACAATGTTAATGTTGATCATCTAAATATGTGAAATGGGCATAATAATACAAGCTAAAGCAGGAGGTGTCAGCAAACACAGCAGAGTATGGCATGTACTCATATCTATCGGGACTTACATCTTATTGAAAATAAACTTTGTAATGGCTAGGAAACGAGAATTAAGAGGTAGCAGCATCACAATGACTGTTCCAAATGATGTACATGCAATTATTGCATCCTTCTATGAATCAGTCCTGTTATGATCAGTTTCAAGCCTACACAACATTCAAGATAGTCTTGTCAAATTAAGTCATACAGCAACATACAGCACTGTTCCACATTATCACAGGAAGCATCAGTTCAGCACTGCTGCACTTGACAGCAAGGCTGCAGCTCATAAAAAGCCTTTTATTCCAAGCAACCTAGCAAGTCTACTAAGCTAACATAGCAATGAGAACACAAAGATCTCCTGGGATACTTTGAAAAAGAACACACAATGAGCAGTTACTTATAAACAGTGTCAAAATAGGTTTTTCTGTATCTTAATTATTTGGCATTTATTGAAAAACTCTACTGCTATCCAAAATTATTAGTACAATTCCTTTCTGGATTACTTGTACATAGGAACTTGGTTTGAGAATCCTGGAGCATACAGAATAATAAGATAACTGCCAACATGAAGAATAAACAGTGGGTGTAGTTGCCATGATTCATGAACTGCACAAGTCCTCATGCAATCATTAGTGAATTTATTTTATGATGGGCCCAACAACTATCATTGGCTCCGTTTCATAGATCTGAAAGCTGAGAAATTACCTACCCACAATCACATATCAAATAGTAGTGTTTTTTATGTTTCATTTTTTTCCACTCCAAAGACTTCTTAATATTCAAGGTAACATTCTCATTCATGCATTCCTGTAGGGCTGCACAAACCAATACTTAATCAGAAAAACATACTTATTTCTTACATTTATATCTGCTGTTTGTGTACAGTTTATATTTAATGATTTCAGTACTAAGGAGAAAATAAGCATGTTCTTCACATTTTCATTTTAAAAACGTAAATATAAAGTAAATATTAATAACTGTAATAATTGTAACCAGATCATACTAGTATAACAGATGATGGCTAAAAATATTTTAACTTGCAAAAGACAGCCAAACACCATGCTTTTGGAATACCTGACCTTGCAGATGCAAACTCCAATAAACTTATTCATAATAATACTGCATCTGGTGGTATAATCTGGGATATATTTATTAGTTTAGTCTTACTTCCACCAAAGAGCATGCTAAGTAAAGTGTCTGGATGCATAAGTGTGATTTTTCTGTGACATGAAGGCTGCAGTTTTAAGCTCATTGACTGCTGCATTGAGCAAATGAGCTGTTCACCCCTTTATTTTAGTAGAATATCTTTGCATCAACAATTACATCCAATTTTTCCATCCAACAAGTCCATCTGTGTTAATGGTCACATTGATATTAAAATACATACATTTATTTCAAGGTTACTGTTATGTAACAGAATACTCTAACATAAGCATTTCCATTGGGTACCTATCAAAGATTAGGAGGTCTCATGAGAATAATATAATCTATTATTATTATACCTAATATATCCTTTTAATAAGGATATATACCTTTAAAAAAAATTGCTTGAGGACAGTGCTATGCCTTTAACAGCCACCAGTGACACGAGAATTAAGATGTGAAATATTTAAACATGAATACAGTTTCAGGATTATAAATGCTTAAGTCTGAGGAAAATTAGAAGTTCACATGTGCCTCCTTTACAGGAACATACTACTTAAAAGTATTAAATTTTGCAATTTTACTTGACGCGGGCCTCCACGACAACCTGCAGTCGCCACTCTGGCCTTGTTTACCGATGACATGACATAAATAAGGCACAACCAGGCCTGAAACACCTTAGTTTCTAGTAATCTAGCATACCCATATGCTTGAGAAACCTTAACCAGAAGTTCACATGTACTACTGAGTGGAGTACCACAAAAAGCGGCTTTCTCCTCGTTGCAACCACAGCCCATGCACCACGACACTCGACATCCACACCCACCATACTAGCAAGGATCTCCACTGGCAGCACATAGCACCACCCAGGTCACGCCATCCTCACTTTAAATACAGAGGAAGGAGAACAACCCTAGAATCACAGAATCGCTTGGTTGGAAAAGACTTTTGAGATCATCGAGTCCAACCGTACCTGTCCCCTACTAAACCAGATCCCTGAGCACCTCATCTACCTGTCTGTTAAGCACCTCCACGGATGATGACTCAACCACCTCCCTGGGCAGCTGTGTCAATGCCTAATAACCCTTTCAGTGAAAAAATTTTTCCTGATGTCCAACCTGAACCTCCCATGGTGCAACTTGAGGCCATTTCTTCTCCTCTTGTTACTTGTCACTTGCGAGAAGAGACCCACGTCACTACGACCTCCTGTCAGGCAACTGTAGACAGCGATAATGTCTCCCCTCAGCCTCCTCTTCTCCAGGCTAAAAAGCGCCAGTTCCCCCAGCCACTCCTCACAGGCCTTGTTCTCCTTCGAGGTGGCCAATGCGCTGTCCCACCTGAACACCTGCCCGCTGCACCTCCACTTCTGCGATGCACAGGATGGAGCGCAAACACCCACCTGCCTGGTATTCCCAGCTCCCTGCGGTTCCAGGAGAGAGAGGAGTGCCTTTCCCCACGCCAGACCCGCCTGTGTCCCGCAGGGCTCCCCACGCATGTGGCGGGGCTGCAGGAAGGCGCCCTCCCCGCTCCCCGCGCAGAATCGCCACTGCGCATGCGCGGCCGCCGCCTGCACTGGAGCCGGGTCACGTGCTCCCATGCAGCGCGCGCGTAACCACGCCGCCCTGGCGAGCCAGCGCGGCCGCGCGTGCAGCACTGCAGCCCCCGGCGCATGCGCAGTGTGGCCGCCACCGTGCGGGGCAGCTCTCGCGGCTGCCGCTGCCCCGGCCGCTCAGCGCCCCGAAAGGGGCGGCGCGGTACCTGTGTGCCGCTCGCGTCCCTGCCTCCGTGCCCGGCGGCCACCGCCTCCGCCGCCGCCGCCCGCCTCCTCGGCACGGCCGCCGTTCAGATTCAAAATCGGAACCCGCTCCGGGCAGCTGCGGCGCCGCCTCCCCTCGCTGCGCGCGCGCCGGCCGTTATGCAAATGAGCCCTGTGTCCCCTCCCCTCTCCCGGCTGGCCACGCCCCCCTCCGCGGGCGCGGGGGGCTACCCTCAGCGCTGGCCAATCGCAAGGCTGGCCTTCGCGCACTGTCGGGCGGTATTTAAATGAGCGTGTAGCTCCGCCCCCCGGCGGGCGGTGCCGCGCGGGTACCCGCGATACCGCACTGTGGCCTCGGGGAGCGCTGCGGCCGCCACCGCCAGGGGGCGCTGAGGGGAGGGGGCAAGGCGGGAGCAGCCGGCCTGCCCTGCTTTCCTTCCTTCCCTCTGTCTCTCAGCTTCCTACCACAGTGGCTGTGGGCTGCGTGGCTCGGGAGCCTCTCTTGACACCTTCGAAAGCGCGCCTGAGGTCCGCTGGGCGTCTCTGAAAATAAGCTGTGTGATCAGAATGTGTCCTCAGTTGGAAGTCACCCACAGGGATTTTCGAGTCCAGCTCCTGTCCCTGCACAGGACAACCCCAACACTCACACTGTGTGTCTGAGGGCGTTGGCCAAACGCTTCTTGAATATTGTCAGGCTTGGCGCCTTGACTGCTTCCCTGGGGAGCTGTTCCAGTGCTCCACCACTCTCTGAGTGAAGAACCTCTTCCTAATATCCAACCTAAACGTCCCCTGGCGCACCTTCCTGCCATTCCCTCGGGTCCAATCATTGGATGCCAGAGAGAAGAGATCAGTGCCTGCTTATCCTCCTCCCTTTGTGAAGAAGCAGTAAATGGCTATGAGGTCTCCCCTCAGTCTTCTCCAGGCTGAACAGCCCAAGTGACTTCAGCCACTCCTCACACGGCTTCCCCACTAAACCCTTCACTAGCTTTGTTGCTTCCTCTGAGCGCTGTCTCATAGGTTTATATCCGTTTTAAGCTGCAGCACCCAACACTGCCCGCTGTGCTCGAGGTGGGACCACACCTGTACAGAGCAGAGCGGCACAATCACCTCCCTTGACTGGCTGGTGATGCCGTGCTTAATGCTCCCCAGGACATGGTTGGCCCTCTTGGCTTGCCAGGGCAGAGCGTTGGCTCACATTCAACTTGCCATCAACCAGAACCTCCAGATCCCTTTCCCTCTCCAGCCTCTCACTCTCTGATCTGGGTTGCCATATCCCAGATGCAAAACTTGGCACTGCTGGAAAATAAGCTGTGTCATCAGCTTCCTGCATTGCTCATGGCAGCTCCTGTACTGCTCCTCTTGTCCAGGTGTTCGGCTGTGCACAGGTAACTTCAAGCTTTTTCTGTGACAGACAGCACCTGGCCAAAACACAGAGGCTTGAGGATTTTTAATAACCAGCTTTGAGTTGCAAGACTGTCAAGAAACCCAACAGTACCGCTGGCTGTGCTTTAAGAGGATCAAAGATACAAGGCTTTTCGTGGGTGAAAACCACAAGTGGCTGTTTCCCACCCACCCTCCACTTCTGCCTAAGGGATATGGGTGGCAGGGAGAGAAAACCACAGGACCTGCTTTATTCTGAGCCAGAAATCGGCACCCTTTGTACCATAGCCAAAGGCAGGAATGAACATTGCCCACAGCTGGTCCATTGCCAACAGTTGGTCTGTCCTGAGAGGCACTGGTCAGGTCTAGCAGAGACTGGCAGCTGATTCCTCAGGCACGCAGAAGGAACAAGAGCACAGAAGGACACGTGTAGAGTTTTTGGCAGAAATGCTTGTAATGCTGCCTGTACTAATCGAGTGCTGAGATTCCAGTAACTTTCTAATGGAGAGTCCCATTCCCTCCATCTTAAGGTGAATAAAGTTCACATTCTTTCTACTGAAGGCATGAAAAATGGTTTCCTGATTTATGTACTTCAAGCATAAGCTAAATATGAATTAAGTTTCTGTCAGTTACACACAGAACAGGGCACTCTGTTCTTGTCTGTTGCGAAACAGTACCCATGACTTAGCTATTGTAAGAGTGCTTGGAAGATTGAGGTGCAGTGTTTTATGGTGCTGTCATTCCCAGCAGTTTGCCTACCTCCCTGCAATGTGCTTGCATTGCACAGCTGAGATGGAAGAGGGAAATATTTACATGTGCCCATGAATTTGTGCAAACACATCTGCAACAGTGCTTTAAGCAGGTGTACCAGCTGGGAACATGAACTGCTGAAGTGTGAACATACATAGTGCTTTGCTGTCTTTGCTATAGGTGCGACAACTTCTAAGGGAAAGCATAGCAGACACCTGCAACAGTAATTTCTTAAACTTTCATAGATAGCTTTATCCAGCTGCAGTGAAAAACAGGGATGTTTTGTCTTGGAAAAAAAGAAACTTGAATTTCAATGGAGTCTTCTCTGCTTTTGCATACAGAGGACAATACATTTCAGAAAGAAAAGGCTAGAATTATTCAGAAGTGGGCAGTTGCTATTCGTGGTTATTGTTTAACTTGAAATTTCATTGCTGGTGAGCACTTTTGCAGGGTCCGTGCATATCTATAATTAATCAGGACTGGATGCTTTGTGGCTAGAAGATGCGTATTTTCAGAAGGCTGGGTATTAGTATAGCCATCATTTTGATAACAATTGGTGTTATTCCAAACTCAATTTAGCATGGAAGCCGTTACATCAACATAGTATTTTGTCCACTGCAGTACATTTTGTGTACCTAAGGAGATAATATTTTTTTTTCACCGTAAAAACCACACAGCTTGTCAAGTCTCTGTTCAGGTATGAATTTGCTGCTATCAGCTTGATTTTTTTTCCTGTAAACATATATAAAATATAGAAATGCACCAAGAAATGAATGATTACACAAACCTTTCTTGTATCTCTGAGGAGAAGATGATTCTGACAATCTGAGTGCCTCAAAACAATACTACTTGTCAAGACTAGTATCTGTCTCCATTTGGTGATAGGAAACTATATCATCAGCAACTGAGAGGACCCACCCACTGCTACTTGAAGAGATGGGTAGGATTGTGTTGATTGTGATTACCCCCAGATGATCTAGACTGCTGGCAATCTCTGAAGTGTTTATAAGTCTACTTATAAACATGCTACTGTTCTTTCAAGTGCTGAGCTGTCCAGAGTTTACACGTTGTTCACAAGGACAGAAACTGAGAGATCTCTGAAAGAAGTTCAGAGAGAAAATTCTGTAGTGAAATACAGAAACATGAATGTTGCCGTAGAAATCTCACAGTTAAATTATATGGGAAAGTTTCTTCAATGCCCAGGAGATCAATGGCTGTTTTTTAAGAATCAGTCATAAGTATTTCAAATGCTGTTTAGAAAGGTAGGGGTTTTTTTTTGAGAGGTTCTTGGTTTTTTTTTTGTTTTGTTCTTTTTTTTATATATTATTAAATTAAGTGCTTGCTTGAAAGGTGGCAGGGATCAAATACATTCAAGGTTTTAAATACAATTGCCAAGAAATTTAGCTTGGTGTATGGATATTTTTTGCAAAGACAAAAGCCTGTTCTTCAACAAAGCTTTACAATATTGACAGAAGTGGAATACAATAAATGTCTTTGCTCCAAAAGAGTTACAGGAAGACAAACTCTCACAAAGCAAATAAACGAAATTGGTAAATTTTGTTTTCAGGACTACTTGTTGATCCCCAAAGATTAACAGAAAATCACATCAAAATTATTTTTAAGTGGAATATTTATTTTCACTCTTCTTTTACGTAACACCAGTTATATTAACATGTTCATCATGATATCATGGCCATCTTCCATCATTACAAATAAATATCAGATGATTTATTATTGCTAAAAATGGATTTATATAAAATTAAAGAATACCCTCCGTAATACTTTTTAATGCCAGTATGAGGTTTTTTGCAACTTCTTTGTTGGGCAGTATTCCCATTCAATATTAACAGCAGGAAAAAACAACATGTATTTTATTTACTTTTTTCATGTACTCCACAGTTGTGTTAATTAACTTCAAAGCTGTATTACTGTAGCTGTTACAGCAAGTAAGTGCCATGCTATGGCATTTTATATACCACTATAAGCAGTGGACTGACATCCTTAAATTTGAGGAACAATGACCATATTTGAATCATCAGTTTAGTAATTTGAGGAACAAAAGTCCAGAGTTCTGTCAGTTGCTCTTGCTGAAGTCAAGCTGGTCATAAATTTGCAAAAGCAAAGATGAATCAGTTTATATAGCTTAGACTCTTTGCAAAAAGAAGCATGTTAAGCTAAAAAAAAATGGAGAAAATACAACTTCAGCAGCTTTTCTTTATTTGCAAAAACTAATTTTTTTTTTACTGGGAAAGTGATATGTAAAGCAAATACTACATTTACAAGATATTGAAATTGTAATGCCACAGAAAAGTAGATGCCCATGTAGTTCACTTTCCTCTCTGAAGGACTCCCTTAATGTGTTCAAGAATTGCAATGGTAAACCCAGGGAAAAAAACCCAACAGATTCAAACACACCTTGAAAAAGTAAAATAAGAGTATTTTATGTGCAGCAGAGAATTTCTTCTTGATGTTCTCAAATCTTCACAACACTTAAGACTTGAAGTATGCGTATAACATTTAATTTTCTTGTTTCCAGGTAGCTATTGTAGGACAATTCCCAGCCTATGAATGACGTATTACTGGTAAGCTGATTAAATGATCCTTCTTTCTGTACATCAAATTGTGTTAGAAAAATGAGACTTACCTTGAATATTTCACAAATATTGACTCCCTGCACATGATGTAATTAATAATTGTTAATGGAGACATTGTAGAGTCACAAATGGGAATGATAAAAGGAGAAAAGGAAAGTGATGCACAGAAGAGGTAGAGTTCTCAGTATGACAATGAGCTTTTTATATGCAGAAGACTATTGACTTTTAGAGAAAGCAAAATATGATCATGAAACATGGTTAGTAATAGGGAAAATAAGTAATTTTATTTATACATTTTTTAAAAAAAAACATTGCTGGAAGGTGTATTTACAAGACTAAATGGATGACTGTTTTCAGTCAGTAAGATTTACGTTGATTTTTTTTTCTAACTGACAAGATCAGTAAGTGTTTCTTACATGGTAATAGCCTAATAAGGTGGAATGATTATGACTTCGCTGATTATAAACAGTTCCTATGTAGGGCAAAAGAAACACCATAATACCAGAAAGTCATTTCACAAACAGAAATATTTCTGACAAGAAAAAGAAAATATCTCTATCTGACAACATAATCTGTGATTTAACAACTCATTTGGGACTTCAAGAATTTCAGTAGGAATGCTTAAAATGTCACTGATAAAGGAATGCGTGACACCTTTCTGGTGAAGAAGAACAGAGAAGGTTTTTAAAATTCCTTTTTTACATAAGGCGACTTTTTAAAATACGGAAGCTAAAAGCACAGCCAGCAGGGAGAAACTGGTGAAAACAGATTAAGTTGTTTTGTAAGTATTTTAAAAACATAAAAATGTACAGAAAACATAAATATGGTAAGTGTAACCAAAATACTTGAGGAAATTATTTTACTGTCAGGCTATTTAAGGCATTTTCATTTAGGTTATTTTTCACTATAGATTAAACACCTTCCTGTAATGTGACTTTCATAAAATATGCTAGTATTATCTGTTACTTTTACAAGTAATAGAGGATTTGGGGAAAATTCCTAAATCTACTCTATTTCTCTCTGATTTACTAATAGGTTTGTTTGGGGTTTTTTTAACTACTAATCATGAAGAACATATACTCTGTTTCTTAGCTGTTTTCTGATCAAACTTATTATATGAAGACTTTGCTGTATTAACAGATTTATTTACTGAGCAGGTATGTTTAGGTTAAACCTAGAGTTTTTAACAAAAAAAGAGATTTTAACAAAATGTGATCTGAAGGATAATTGGAATCTATTAAATGAAGACCTTTTCCTTTGGGTCTCTAAATTAATCCAGTTCTAAGCATTGATCAGGAATCTGTTTGTTGGAAAGAACAGCAAACAGCATTGCTTCGATTGTCCCACTAATGCTTTGATATGAGAATGTTGCGAACCCCAGTTGTAAAAACAGCACCCAGTTTACTTTTCAACTCCCACAACACTTCTTAGATGCATCATGCTTGACTTCCAAATTATACAAGTAAAGTTTTATGAGTATGTGTCTCATTAAGTTTTATCCAATACATTTACATGTTTTTAGAAACTGATGAAGAAATGTAAAGAATATTCCATATGTTTCCTCCTTGGGAGTATGCTCTGACATGTTGGAAGAAATCCATTGGAACACCACACTGGAATATAATGAGTATGGGATGTCTTCAGTAAATGAGCTATGCAGATAATCTCATATAATAATAAAATGTCCTGAGCAGGAAGAGACCCACAAGGATCATCTTGTCCAACTCCTGTCCCTGCACAGGACAACCCCAACACTCACACTGTGTGTCTGAGGGCATTGTCCAAATGCTTCTTGAATATTGTCAGGTTTGGTGCCGTGACTACTTCCCTGGGGACCTGTTCCAGTGCTCTAGCACCCTCTGAGTGAAGAACCTTTTCCTAATCTACAACCTAAACCTCCCCTGGCACATCTTCCTGTCATTCCGTCGGGTCATGTCATGCCAGAGAGATCAGTGCCTTTTCCTCCTCCTCCCCTTGTGAGGAAGCAGTAAATGGCTATGATGTCTCCCCTCAGTCTTATCTTTTCCAGTCTGAACAGACAGAGTGGCTTCAGCTGCTCCACATACGGCTTCCCCTTGACACCCTTCACCAGCTTTGTGGCCTCCTCTGGACACTCTCCTGTAGCTTTATATCCTTTTTATGATGTGGCTCCCAAAATTGCCCACAGTAGTCAAGTAGTCAAGCATCAGTGCAGAGTAGAGTGGCACAATCACCTCCCTTGCCCGGCTGGCAATGCAGTGCTTGATGCACTCCAGGACATGGTTGGCTCTCTTGGCTGCCAGGGCAGAGCGTTGGCTCATGTTCAACTTGCTGTTGACCAGAATTGCCAGATCTCTTTCTGCCGGGCTGCTCTCCATCCTCTTACTCCCCAATCTGGTTGTATATCCAGGGTTACTGTGTTCCAGGTACAAAATCTGGCACTTGCCTTTGTTAAATCATGCGATTGGTGATTGCCCGTCTCTCTGATTTGTGAAGATCCCTCTGCAGGGCCTCCCTGCCCTCAAAAGTGTCTACAGCTCACTCTTAATTTCATGTCACCCACAAACTTAGGAAAACTTCAAGTCCTGCATCCTGGTCATTTATGAAGGCATTAAAGAGCACTGGCTGCTAAGAGGGATCCCCGCCGAACCCTGCTACTGACTGATCACCAGCCTGATGTAACACTGTTTACCCTTTGAGCCTGACCCACCAGCCAATTGCTCACCCATTGCATTATGTGTTTATCCAGCTGGATGCTGAGCATTTTGTTCTTGTTGAAAGAAAGTATTGAAAGTATTGAAGGCTTTACTGAAATCCAGAACAATTACGTCAACTGGCTTCCCTTGGTCAACTTGGATGAGTGACCTTGTTGTAGAAACAAATGTGTGGGCTGATCTTTTTGTGTACTCACGTTACTGACTTAGTTTAAATGAGTGAAAATATTTGACCTTTTTAAATGTTTAGAAATGTAAATATTTTTTCTCTAAAAAAAATAATTTCTATACTCTTTAAAAAGGCTTACGCTCAGGGTGAATCAATTTCTTCTTTCAATTTATTTTTATCAGCTCTAAACTTGGGGTTTTTTAAATGTAATACCTGCTTTAGACCATTCTAGAATGTGGAAGACTCATGGGTCAGCAAATCCAAGTAGTAATAGTGGTAATAAATTTCTCAGTAAGTGATGCGTATCAGCAGGAAATTGTCAGTGAAGAAATGGATGCAGAGTGGTTTGTTAACAACATGAAAAGGTAAAATCCTTGGCCTTAGCCACAGTGAACTTTTCAAGAAGTTGTTAATTACAAAATAATTGGCACTTAAGAATATCTCATTATCTTGTCAGCTGTATTTTGAAAGGTGTCTCTTTCTTTTTGGTGTCAAACACAGGATGGTCAGCCTTATATTAACTCGCTGGAGGCTTTGTAAAGGGGTGGAATGTAAAAAATGTGCTTGTTTGGGTTTATTTCTTTATTATTGTTTGATTTATTACTTCTGTATTTCCTGCTTGGGTTGAATTTTCTCCGCAGTGACTCACTATATACCAAACCTAAAAAAGCAATTATACTTATTAAAAAAAAAAGAAAAAGAAAGGAACTCTTCTAAGTTTTGGGTTTTGCTACTGTTAAGTTGCCCGTTATTTTTGCTAGACATCATTGTCTTGCCTTTACCATTTTTTCCTTATTGAAGTTTTCATCTGGTATTTTTTGTCGTATTCTGAGTACTTTCTCAGTAGTGAACAAGTGCAGTTGGACTTGATAATCTCAGAGGTCTTTTCCAACCAAAGGATTCCATGATTCTAAAACAAGATTATGATTCTAAAACAAGATCAATACATCTTGCAAAAATATAGTTTAGAAATTATCAAACAGTTCTTCCAATACTGAAGCAGGTAATTAAACAAAACATACGATGTTCACTGATCCTGATTAAAGTCACGTTACTGTCCAGTCTGAGTTTTGCCCATTAACCTCTCCTGAATACTGTCATTATCTCAAATTCCTTGAGCCCTATGTTAGACACCAAAAAGGACTGTGGTGGCTTAGCCTTGCCTATCAACCAGATATCCACCCAGCTGCTCTCCCACTTCCCGTCTTCAACAGGACACATGGGAAAAAGAGAATGGACAAGCTTAGGATAGCTGAGATAAACACAATGAAATCACTTACCAGTTCCTGCCACTGGCATATCAGGCTCAGCTTGAGGAACATTCATTTAATTTATTGCCAATTAAAATAGATTTGGGTAGAGAGAAATAAAAACAAATATTAAAACATCACATTGCCTCCCTCCCCTATCTTAAACCAAAAAGAGCCAAAAGTTCCTAGTGTGTAATAAATCATATAATTTCCTTTATTGTTTGCTTTTTGATAAAAGTGCAGAAAAAATATTTCTTGCTGCTACTGATTCTTGTTTTGTTTATGTTATTCTGCTATAGTCTCAGAAGATGACAGTTTAATGTTTTCTTGATGTAGCACACTGTATAAATCAAATTATTAATTATTAACAAAAACATCTTGTCGGATGTACCTAATTTCTTTCAAAAGGAAGGAAGCAAACAACTTAATTTCAAAACAAAACATTATCACATCATACTTGATTTCTTCATTAGGATGGGGTAGGAACAGGTTTCTAAAGAAGTTCCTTTTGTGGCAAAAATACCCCTCCTGGAGCAGAAGGAAGAGAAATAAAGCATGCAGAAAATCCATAGATACGTGGAAGAAGTTACATTGTGACTCTACAGCATTTTCTAAATGCTTATAAAATCTTTGAGCAAATTCACTCTTTATTTTGTGTTTTCACATTAACTCAACTTTCAGGTATCAATGACTCCTTAGGATTTAATGTGAAATAAAAACGTGTTTTATATTAAGTTGTAGTATATTAATAATATAATGAAATGTTAAAAAGACTAAAAATACATTTGATTGAAAATTTAGACATTTCAAATTTATAATTGCTTATTGTGTGATGTCAATTTATCCTGGTCTTGAGTCTCTAAAATAAAAATAGAGATACGTTTAGAACTTAACACATTAACCAGTGTTAAATAGTTCACCCTCATTATACTGGTGCTGAGTTTCCTCAAATATGAGGAATGCTTCTTTTTTTGATGTATCTGACTTTATCCCTGTCAGTTACCAAAATGAAACTTTTGGTGTGTTGAACCACAGGGAAGTAAATACTTCACAACACTTAATTAACAACAGACCTGACCAACAACAGAAATAATTGTAAGAAATGCGACTTCAATATTTGATATATTTTGAAAGACCATATCTATTAAAACCTACTGTCCTGAGTTCATCTGGGATAGAGTTAATTTTCACAAGAAGCTGAGAGAGGACATATCTGGGCAGCTAACCCAAACTGGCCAAAGGGATATTCATTACCATGAAGTCATGCTCAGTTGATAAGAGGGGTAGTTGGCTGGAGGGCAGGGTTCATGGCTTGGTTCACATCTCTGTTTGAGCTTAGTTTGTGGCTCAGTTCACAGCTCAATTCACGGCTTGGTTTTGGGCTCAGTAATCATGGCTTGGAATCATGACTCGGGCAAGCGGCTCAGGAGCATGGCTCAGGATTCCAGATTGGGAGAATGCGGGCACTGACTTTCTGTATAGTGAGAGATCTGCATTGTGTTTCTCCCATTTTGTATATTCTTTTACTGTAAGTATTTTTGTTGTATTTTCTTTTCCTTTGCTGCCCTGTTAAGCTCTTTTTATCTCAATCCATGAGTTTTACTTTTTTTCCCCCGAGTCTGCTTGCCATCCCACTAGGAATTAAGAAGTGACTGAACAGCTACATTGGAGGTAGTGGCCGCCAGGGGCTAAACTATGATAGTCCTTTGTGCTGCCCAACCTGGGGCTTCAAAGGGTTGAGATAATAACAGATCTGGCCAGAGCATGTTAGAACGCATTGGTTATAAGAATTCATTTTATTGTTAAATAGTCCCTGGTCACAATATTTTATCATTTGTTCACATGGCTGTGTTATGTAAATCCTTACAAGCAGCATATATTTCTTGCAGTGCTGTTCATCACCTCTGAGAGAGGGATCAGGATTATCATGTTGCTGTGCTGTGTAATATCAACTTATGATATGACAACATTAATGGTTATAAGATCAATGTGGTATGTATATGTAGCAGTAATGTCATGTCCGTACCTCAGGTGCCATCTCTCAGAATTTATTAACAGTTGCATCCAGTCTATGGGGAAGACAGTGGGGGTTGCTTCCCCCTGCTTTTTCACCTTCCCTTTCCTCCTCAGGCTAGTAACAACTTCTCTTGAGAATTTTGAATATCCTTGGGACGTTCAAGCCAGCGTACTCCGAATGCCATGTCTCCTCAATGTGTTTCAGATCTTCTTTAGGGTTAAAAAACTGCTTAAAAAAAAAAAGCACCCAGAGATCTTCCCCAAGGCTGGATTGTTATGAGTGGTAAGATGTGTGGAATAGCATGGGTAAGTGTCTAGGACAGTGGGCACCTCCAGTATTTTGGAACTTCACCCCTGAACAAGTTCAGAACCCTGAAATGCTTGTATAATATTTGGAAGAAATATGTTGTTGTCCTGGTAATTCCAGGGACACACAAATCACTGCAATGTACTGCCCAGCCCACACCTAGTGAGCCCTGTTCAACATTATGTAGCACCCTCAGGGGGAAGAAAGGGCAGACAGATCAACCCTTGTAACAAGCACCATGCCTACCCCAAAGCTGGTGACAGGCACTGAGATGAGACAATGAGAGAACCAACTCGGTATCAGTTGCCCCAATACAGAAGAAGAAGTACATAAAAACCCAGTTCACTTAGGAAGGGATGATGATGAACCAGCACCATCCTGAGAAGAGGAAGAAGAGGCAGAACCCTGAGTGAGATGTGTGAAAAAATTTAAGCTGCCATCCAGACAAGCACATTGTTACCTGGCTGCTCTGATGCTGGGATAATGAGGACAGTAGCTTGGATTTAGAAGGTGGAGAATACGAGCAGCTGGAATCCCTGTCTAGGGGAGGAGATATTGATAAGGTGATTGGAAGAAAGACACAAGCCCTTAGCCTCTGGAGACGACTTCTGTCAGGTGTGAGGGAAAGGCACCCCTTCAAGGAAGGTATTCCATGCCATCCAGGCAACTGGACCACCATGAAGAGATGGATCTGGTAACTGAGGGAATTGGCCATGCTGGAGCTGATTTATGATGATGTGAATAATGAATGGTTACCCATGGATCCAGTGCCCATGTTTCTACAGAGTGCACCATCATCATATGACAGCTCGTTGGCAGTCCTCGAAAGAAGGCGAGGAAACAAATGGTGGATTAATTGGCTGGCCAGCTCCAGCACTACAAAGGAAGTCTCTCCTCCCTATGTGCCTGTATCTCAGCTGTGAAAAGACTGTTAAAAAAAATCTAAAAACACATTCAAAAAATTGTCCCAGGAAGTCCAGCACTCAAAGAAGAGGATGTGGAGAAACTAGCCCAGGAGATGTAGCGACTCAATGAGGAGAGATCCTGCTCTCCATCTGTACAGACCAATATCTTGACTCTAAAGAGTATGTATTCCTCTGCCCAAGAAAGGATAAAGAGGGTACACACCATGAGGTACCCTGTGATTTTTCTTGCATGACCAGAAGACATGAGGAAATGGGATGGGAAAACTACGTCGAACCTAGAGACACAAGTACTTTAGTTATGGGGGAAAATGGATCACATAAAAGGACTCTTCCTAGGAAAAATGCCGCTCCAGTTTCCAGTGGGCATTTCTTCAGACAGAGTAGAAGGCTTGATATCACTTCCAGTCCTCTTGAAGGGACTTCTAAGTCATTTTTACAAGAAGGGAGTAATGAATACTATGACCAGGATTAGAGGGGCCCTGCCTCCAGCCAGGTGGAAGTAAGGGACAACTGAGTTCGTTGAACTGTGTGGATTTGATGGCCTGGCACATAAGAACCACAAAAATGTAAAGCTCTAGTGAACACACTGGTGCACAGGGACCCCTAATGCCATCAGACTGTAAAGGCCCCATCTGTATTTCTAGGGTGACAGGAGGATCCCAACGGCTCATGGTATTGGAAGCTAAAGTGAGCCTGGTGGCGAATGAGTGGCAAAAGCACCTCATTGTGTCTGGCCAAGAGGTCCTGTGCAGCCTTGGCATAAATGACCTTAGGAGAGGATATTCCAAGGACCCAAAAGTGTATCAATGGGCTTTCAGTAGAGCGGCCTTGGAGACAGAGGAAATTAAACAGCTGTCTACCTTGCCTGGCTTTTGGAGCACCCTTCTGTTGTGGGGATGCTGGAGGCTGAAGAAAAATGGGTACCAATCACCACCACAACGGTGCATCAGTGTCAATATTGCACCAACCAAAACTCTCTGATTCCCATCCATAAGCTTATTTGTCAACTAGAGAGCCAAGGAGTGATCAGGAAGACTCAGTCACCCTTTAGTAGTGCCAAATGGCCAGGGTGAAAATCTAATGGAGAGCGGAGACTAACAGTAGGCTATTGTGGCCTGCATGAAGTCACACTGCTGCTGGTAGAACTTCAATATGAACTGGAGTCAAAGGCAGTCGAGTGGTGTCCCACAACTGGCATCACTAATGCATTGTTTTCACTCCTTTGGCAGCAGAGTGCAGGGAACAATTTACTTTCGCTTGGAGGGGTGTCCAGTACACCTGGAACTGACGGCCCCAGGGATGGAAACAGTCTTAGCATCTGCCATGGACTGATCCATACACTGCTGTAACTGGGTGAAGGTCTGGAACACCTGCAATACATTGAGAGCATCGCTGCATGGAGCAACACAGCAGAAGTTGGTTTTGAGAAATGGGAGAAAACAGCTCAAATCCTTCTGAAAGCCAGTTTTGCCATAAAATAAAGTAAGGTCAAGGGACCTGCACATGGGGTTCAGATTTTAGGAATATAATGGCAAGATGGGCATCTCCAGATCCCAACGGATATGACCAACAGAACAGCAGCAGTGTCTCCACCAACTAGTAAAAAGGCCACCCAAGCTTTCTTGGGTGTTGTGCATTTTTGGAGGATGTGCATTCCAAATTGCGGTCTGATTGTAAATCCTCTCTGTCAACTAACCCAGAAGAAGAACGATTTGAAGCATGGCCCTGAGCAATGACAAGCCTTTGAACAAATTAAAGACAAAACAGTTCACGCAGTAGCCCTTGGGCTGTACAGGCAGAACAAGACGTTAAAAGTGTGCTCTACACCACCATCAGGGAGAATGGCCCTGCCTGGAGTCTCTGGCAGAAAGCACTAGGGGAGACTTGAGGTCAATCCTTAGAGTTGTGGAATCAGGGGTATCAAGGGATTTAGGCCCATTGTGCTCCAACAGAAAAAGAGATATTGGCAGCATATGAAGGAGTTAGAGCTGCTTCAGAATGGTTGGTACTGAAGCACAGCTCCTCTCAGCACCCTGACTGTTGGTCTGCACTGGATGTTCAAAGGGAGGGTCCCCTCCACACATCGTGCAACCGATGCTACGTGGAGTATGTTGGGCCATGCTGATCATACAGAGGGCTCGAATAGGAAGCCCCAGTCACCCAGGAATTTTGGAAGTGATTGTGGATTGGCTGGAAGGAGGATTTGACACTTGCTACAGAGGTCCCACTGTATAATAAATTACCAGAAAATGAGAAGCAATATGCCCTGTTCACTGCTGGATCCTGCTGCATTGTGGGAAAGCAGTGAAGGTGGAAGGCTGCTGTATGGAGTCCAACAGGACAAGTTGCAGAAGCTGCTGAGGTGAATCCAGCCAGCCTGTGGAAGTGAAAGCCATCCAGCTGGTGTTAAATACTGCTGACTGGGTGTCATAATCTAGCTGCATGCAGCCTGGTCTGCAGCTAAATGAGAGAGACTTGTGGACTGGAAACTAAAACAGCTTTAATGAAACAACAGTGATAAAAAGGAAAATAATAATATTAATAGGAAAATAATAAAATATATACAAATACACAAAATCCACCCCCCATGAATATATACTACCACTGACAATGCAGGACAGGCACGTGGAGAGTCCTGGGCTGGGCTCTGTGACAGACAAGATCTAAATTCAGGAACTGGATTAAGAAACACACAGGTTGGTATCAGGGGCAGACGGATGGACAAGGTCCTCAGTGATCCCTCAGCTTTATGCTGAGTATGCCATATATGGAATGGAATAATTAATTGGTCAGTTTTGGGTCTCCTGTCCTGTCTGCTCCTCCGTCCTTTTTGACTTACAGCATCCACTAACTCGAGGATGGCCTTGGTTTCTATAGGAATAAGAATAAGCAATGACTTTCCTGCATCCTGATGCCCCTTTCCTTTGGTGATGGCTAAAAACCTCAGGCATTATCAACCAAAGAGATAGGCACTGCCTTAAAAATATGTCATTTTTCAGAAACTGAAGTTACTTAGAAGGGTCTTAGCTGAAAAGTTAGAAAATTGGTTCCGCTTTAGCTCAAACCAGAACATTGAGAAAAATGGCCAGTGCTCTGTCTCTGTACTGACTCATGAATGGTGGCAAATGCTGTGTAGGGTGGTCACAGCAATGGAAGCAGAGCAACTGACAGCGCAGAGGCAAACACATTGGGGCTGCGTTATTGTGACAAGATATTTCTGTCAAAACCCGACCCACAAAAAATGTGATTTGGAATTGTGCTGGAATCTGGTCAGGAGGTTCACTGTCAAGGAACAAAGCTCTGGACAAAAGACAGGAAACCCATGGGTGAATACTCATCTCCTTTCAAATTCCCAAGCCTTTTAGGTGTATTTCTCTCCAGTCTCTTGAGTAGTTCCTGCTTTTGTGCTAGTCTCATGCTAATGCCCAGCCCATTCACTCCAGAGATGTGTCTAGAGGCCATGTGCTGCTTCTGCCTCACCTGTTCCAGCTGCTGCAGGCATGTATCTCTTTTGCTTTACCCTTTCCCAGCCTGTCTGTGGCTTTCATAGAATCATAGAATCATTAAACTTGTAAAAGATCTCTAAGATCATCCAGTCCAACTGTCGGCCCAACACCAACAGCCTGCTAAACTACGTCCTGAAATGCCACGTCTACATTTTTTTTAACACCTCTGGGGATGGTGAATCCACCACTTCCTTGGGCAGCCTGTGCCAGTGCTTCACCACTCTTTCAGGAAAGATTTTTTTCTAGTAGTCAGCCTAAGCCTGGTGCAACTTGAGACCATTTCCTCTTGTCCTATCACTTGCTACTTGGGAGAAGAGATCAGCACCCACCTTTCAGGTAGTTGTAGAAAGCAATAAGTTCTCCCCTCAGCCATTCAAGCCAGGATCCTGTTGACCTTCTTGGCCATCTGGGCCACTTCTGCCTCATATTCAGCTGGCTGACAACCGGCATCCCCAGGTCCTTCTCTGTCAAGCAGCTTTCCAACCACACTTCCCCAAGCCTGTAGTATTGCATGGGGAAGTTGTGACCAACCTCATACAGTTGGCCTCGGCCCATCAATCCAGCCTGTCCATGTCCCTCTGAAGAGCCTTTCTGCCCTTGAGCAGATCAACACTCCTGCCCAATCTGGTGTTATTTGCAAACTTACTGAGGGTGCATTCAGTCTTCTCATCCAGATCATTGATAAAGATATTGAAGAAGACTGGCCTCAACACTGAGCCCTGGGGAACACCACTTGTGACTGGCTGCCAACTGGATTTAACTCTGTTCACCACTACTCTCTGGACTCAACCATCCAGCCACTTTTTTACCCAATGAGGAGTACACCTTTCTAAGCTATGAGCTACCAGCTTCTCCTGGAGAATTCTGTGGGAGACACTGTTAAAGGCTTTGCAGAAACTGAGGTAGATAACATCCCCAGCCTTTCCGTCATCCACCAGGTGGGTCACCTGGTCATAGAAGGAGATCAGGTTGGTCAAGCAGGACCTGCCCTTCATAAAGCTGATCCCCTGGTTGACCTGCACTTGCCTGGTGAGCATGCTCAAAATGAACCAGTCCCTAATCTTTCCTGGTACCGAGGTCACACTAACAGGCCTGTAGTTCCCAGGATCCTCTTTCTATCCCTTCTTGTAGATCGACAAGCCTCCAGTCATCTGGGACCTCCCCTGTTAACCAGAACTGCTGATAAATGATGGAGAGTGTCTTGGCAAGCTCCTCTGCCAGTACTCTTGGATGAATCCCATCTGGTCCTATAGACTTGTGAGTGTCCAGGTGGCATAGCAGGTTGTTAACTGCTTTCTCCTGGATTATGAGTGGGTTATCCTGCTCTCCATCCCTGTCTTTCAACTCAAGGAGTTGAATAGCCTGGGGGTAACTGGTCTGATTATTAAAGATTGAGGTGAAGAAGGCATTAAGTACCTTAGTACCACTGTTCCCCTCCATATGCAGTAAAGGATGAAGATTATCTTTGG
Source organism: Tapera naevia (assembly GCA_033556795.1). Taxonomy (NCBI): domain Eukaryota; kingdom Metazoa; phylum Chordata; class Aves; order Cuculiformes; family Neomorphidae; genus Tapera; species Tapera naevia. Next base: position 778,222 of record JAUMJJ010000059.1, read on the forward strand.
TTCTCATTTTGCTGTTGATGTATTTGTAAAAACATTTTTGTTGTCTCTTACAACAATGGCCAGATTGAGCTCAAGTTGGGGTTCTGCCTTTCTAATTTTCTCCCTGCACAACTTAAAGAGATCCCTGGCACTCTTTTTGAGTCTCCTGCCCTTTCTTTCCTCCATAAGTTGTAAATTCTCTTCTTCTTCTTGAGTTCTAGCAAAACCTCCCTGTTCAGGCAGGCTGGACAACTTCCCCACCAGTTTGTCTTGCAGCACATGGGGATCTGCACCTTAATATTTCCTTCTTGAAGAATGTCCAGCCTTCATGGATCCCTTTGCCCTTCGGGACTGTTTCATAAGGGACCCTCTCAACCAGTGTCCTGAATAGGCCAAAATCTGCTCTCTGGAAGTCCATAGTAGTGGTTTTGCTGACCCCCCCTCTTTACTTCATCAAGAATCGAAAACTCTCCCATTTCATGGTTGCTAAGGCTGTCTTAGCTTCTGACCACCATATCTCCCACCACTCCTTCTCTGTTTTTAAACAGGTTAAGCAAGACACCTCCCCTGGTAGGCTTACTTACCAACTGTGTGAAAAAGTTATCTTCCACACACTCCAGGAACCTCCTAGACTGTTTTCTCTCTGCTGTGTTTTATTTTCAGCAGATGTCTGGTAAGCTGGAGTTCCCCATGAGAACAAAGGCTATAGACTGCAAAACTTTTGCCAGCCTCTTGCAGAATGCTTCATCAACATCTTCACTCTGGTCAGGTGGCCCATAAACCACTCTGAGTAGGATATCTGTCTTGTCAGCCTTCCCTCTCACCCTTGCCCATAAGCACTTGACCTTATCATCTCAATCACTGAGCTTTGTACAATCGAAACCCTCCCTAACACATAGAGCCACACCACCACCTCTCCTTCCCTGCCTATCCTTTCTGACAAACTTATAGCCATCCATTGCAGCACTCCAGTCAAGAGAGTCATCCCACCATGTTTCTGTGATGGTGACTAAGTCAGAGGTGTCCTGCTGCACAATGGCTTCCAGCTCCTCCTGTTTGTTTCCCGTGTTGCCTGCATTTGTGTAGAGACACTTCAGCTGGGCCGTTAATTTCACTGACAGCACTGGCATGGTACCCCTAGGATCATCTCTACTTATCTCTAATTTTCTTCTCCTTTTCAGTCTTTTTTTTTTTTCTCTTTGGTGGTCTTGCTACCTCGACTTTAAAAGCAGCTTCTTCCAGTTGCTCACAAGTAACGTCCCATTTGCTGAAGGGGTTTTTGTTTTGCATTATATCATTCTGCTTCTTGCTAAGGGTTAAGTTTTATTTAGAAGTTACTTGCTAGTTCACCAGCAGAGTGGTAAGAGGGGCTCCCTAGATGAGGAAACCAAATGATTTTAGGGTTTTTTTCCTACTCAAGGTTATTCCTTCATGGCAGTTTTGCTCTGGCCACACAGACTCTTCAGTTCTCTCAAGCACCTTCAGACAATCATTGATTCATAGAATGTCCTGAGTTGGAAGGGACCCACAGGAATCATCAAGTCCAACTCCTGTCCCTGCACAGGACAACCCCAACACTCACATCGTGTGCCGGAGGGCATTATTCAAATACTTATTGAATATTGTCAGGCTTGGCGCAGTGACTGCTTCCCTGGGGAGCTGTTCCAGTGCTCCATCACCCTCTGAGTGAAGAACCTTTTCCTAATCTACAACCTAAACCTCCCCGGCACTTCTTCCTGCCATTCCCTCGGGTCCTGTCATTGTTCACCAGAGAGATCAGTGCCTGCTCCTCCTCCTCCCCTTGTGAGGAAGCTGTAGACGGCGAGGAGGTCTCCCTTCAGTCTTCTTTTTTCCAGGCTGAACAGCCCAAGTGACTTCAGCCACTCCTCATACGGCTTCCTCTCTAAACCCTTCACCAGCTTTGTGACTCTCTTCTGGACACTCTCCTGTAGCTTTATATCCTTTTTATCCTGTGGCACCCAAAGTGCACACAACCTACTTCCACCAGCATATGGCATGCATGGAAGTAAAACAAAATATGTCTGCCCATTAGCTTAACAGTGACCACAGTGAAGCTCATGAAAGGTTGCTCTGCAGCCTCTGTGAATTCCTGATCTCTACTTTAAGCAAACAACATTTTTTCCTATTTTGTTTCAGAGGCACGGAGCAGACAGTGGTCCTGAAACTCTGTAGATGAGAGCTAAAATTGTCTCTTGGGCTTGGTGCCTCTGGCCAAAAGACAGAGGGGAGAGTGTCCTGGGGTGCGCCATGGCTGAGGGCCAAAATAGGAGGTGCTGGGCACTCAAGTACACGTGTGGGGCCCCTGGGCCTCCTGGAGAGGGGCTGAGGGGCTGTCACAGTGGCCTGGGCACCCGGGTTGGGGAGCTGTCACCATGGCAACATGCATGAGGTAAGCACCGTTGCCTGGCAACTGGGCTCTCCGGGCACAAGGAGTCTCTGGAGAGTTCTGAACAATCTGAACGGCTGTTGTGGGGGGAGGGGAAGGGAGCTGCCATGGGGGATGGGAGGACGCAGGAAGCCGCCATGAATACTGGCCCAAAGCTGGGCCCCAAACCAGCCAAATGGAGGGTGGGAGGATGGGTTGAGGAAGAAGAGGCAAAATGTGTGTTTGTAAGAAGGTGCTGGGCATGCCGGATGGCGGATGGCGTTGGCCTGATGTGGTAGCTGCCACTAGGGAAGGTTGCCTGCACACACTGCTCGTCCTGCAAATCTGTCATGTCCTCCCCTCGTAATTCGTACAGGACATGCTGCCAGGGCAAGCCAAAGCATGTGTGGTGATGTGAAAGGGTGTTATAGAACATCCCTGCCCCAGTTTTGGTTTGATTGGTGGAGACTGAGGTCAGAAGGAGCTCATTGTGTGTATCACTCCCATGCAGCACAGCTGATTTCTGAAATCATGTCAGTGAGGCAGTACTATTTTTTCAGTAGCATGAGTAATGCCAATAGGTAACCTACGTTTCCTTAAAATAGAAGGTGTTTATGGAGACTTGCAAAGATCTAGACTTTGCATCCCAACTAAAGAGGTCACAAGTGACAGAGGAAGATTGTAGGGTTACAGCCTGGGAAGTAACACAGAGAATAACACAGAGGCCTTAACAGGGTTTGATAATGAGCTGAGAACTGGCTAACCTTGAAGTAGTGGAAAGTCCTGAGCAGTTTATCACAAGGGATTACATAAACAAAAACAGAATTTATGCTACCAATTAAGAAACAGTTCAAGACGCGTGTACAAGTGCTTTAACCCAATCACCGATGTTAAATTGGCACGTGGACAATGACTTTGCTAAAAGGTTGTTATAAAAGAGCAATTTGTGTTACAAATAAATGATTCTGATTTGGACTTCATTTTGAACCTGCATTGGGGTCTGTGCCTTTATCTGCTCCAGAGGCTAATGGAGACAATCACATTTCTGTATAATGGCAGTTATTTTTTTTCTGTTGTTCCATGCTAGATGTTATGAAATTCCTAACCGGCTCGTCCGGACCGAATAGATGGTCTAGGATGCAAAGTATAGAATTACAAGGGTAAATATTTATTCATGCACGTGAGGTGTGCCAGCCGAACTGGGGCATCCCAAATGGAATTTTACGCAAGGTTCTCCTACCTTTCAAGTGTTCAGCTATGACACAATTCAACTTACTACTAACACAACACTTCCAATCATTAATCATAGTAAAACTTTGTAAAGCAACTTTACTTCTGCAGCATTTTGGCTCCTTGTCTATTGATGCATACACCACTTGCTGCAGTTATTGATCTGTGATGTCAGGCAATGTTGGGAGGGTTTCAAAGGCATGTTAGAGGGGCTAGGGTGTTGCTGTTATCTTGCCTGCTTAGGGCTATCTTTTATCCTTTATGGACAACTCTAATCTTTCAAGAAACAATGTCCTTGTTTCTGGGGCCCAGCTATCCTTCTGGTCCTTGCAATGTGCTGGTGTCTGTTACTTGCTTTTACTTAAGCATGAACACTACCACAGCCTCCAGTGAAGTCCACTACCTTATTACACTGCAGCGTACAATGTGTGCAAATATATATTACTGAAGTTAATACACTTTCGTACTGTAAAGACTGCTTGATATAATAGTTAAGGAAGGGAATTTTCATAATATAGACAACAGACAAGAATGAGAAGGTGTAATACAGATGACTGTATTGATGACTTCTATGTTGACTGATGCCTCAGGAAAGACTGGTAATTATGATGGACATAACTGAATATGAAGTAATAATTAAAAAGTAAAATAGAAAAATACGAGATGTACAAAACTGCAAGAAAAATTACACCAACAGTAGTAGAATATTAGCCTGTTTATCTGTATCAGTATATTATATGTGCTCATATGAAATAATTTTCAGATGTGATGAGCAGATCATCTTGAGTGCTATCATACAGCATGCCCAAGGGAATTGGGTGATCAGGCCCACTCAACATGGGTTTCTGAAAGGTATGTCCTGCCAGACAAATCTGATCTCCTTCTATGACAAGGTTACCCGTTTAATGGATGAGGGAAAGGCTGTGGATGTGGTGTACTTGGAATTTGGTAAAACCCTTGACACCGTTTCTCACAGTATTCTCATTGAGAAACTGGTTGCCATTGGCCTGGATGGTCACACCCTCTGCTGGGTGAAAAACTGACTGGATGACCGGGCCCAAAGAGTGGTGGTAAATGGAGTTAAATCCAGTTGGAAGCTGATTATGAGTGACGTTCCCCAGGGTTCAGTGCTGGGTCCAGTCCTGTTTAATATCTTTATCAATGATTTGCATGAAGGGATTGAGTGCACCCTTAGCAAGTTTGTGGATGACACCAAGCTGGGTGGAACTGTCGATCTGCTTGAAGGAATGGAGGCTCTGAAGAGGGATCTGGACAGGCTGCATTAATGGGCTGAGACCAATAGGATGAGGTTTAACAAGACCAAGTGCAGAGTCCTGCACTTGGGACACAACAACCCCATGCAACACTACAGGCTTGGGGAAGAATGGCTGGAGAACTGCCTGGAGGAGAAGAACCTCGGGGTGTTGGTTGACAGCCAGCTGAATATGAGCCAGCAGTAGCCCAAGTAGCCAAGAAGGTGAATGACGTCTTAGCCTGTATCAGGAACAGTGTGGCCAGCAGGACCAGGGAGGTGATTGTGCCCCTGTACTCAGCACTGGTGAGGCCGCACCTCGAGTACTGTGTTTGGTTTTGGGCCCATCAGTACATGAAGGACATTGAGGTGCTGGATTGTGTCCAGAGAAGAGCAACAAGGTTGGTGAAGGGGCTGTAGAACAAGCCTTATGAGGAGCAGCTGAGGGAACTGGGGTTGTTTAGCACAGAGAAGAGGAGGCTAAGGGGAGACCTCATCACTGTCTACAACTGCCTGAAAGGAGGTTGTGTTGAGGTGGGTGCTGGTCTCTTCTCGCAAATGACAAGTGATAGGACAAGAGGCCGCAAGTTGCACTAAGGGAGGTTTAGACTGGACTTCAAGAAAGATTTTTTCACTGAAAGGGTGGTCACGCACTGGAAGAGCTGCCCAGGGAGGTGGTTCAGTCACCATCCCTGGGAGGTATATAAAAGACAGGCAGATGAGTTTCTTAGGGGTATGTTTTAGTAAGGGGACAGGTATAGTTGGACTTGATGATCTCAGAGGTCTTTTCCAACCTTACGATTCTCTGATTCCATCTCAGACAGGTACATTATTGCAGAAATTTAAGTTCACACATGTCTTGAAATCATTGGTTAAAACAAAAATGAAAAGTTGAGAATGTTTTGCTTAGAAAGGCGTAAGTAAAACAGCTATAAAAGCTGTAAAAAATACTGAGGGACACAGAACTCTTGTGCTGACTTTCTGTTTATCTTTTCAAAAACATGTCAAGGATATGTAGTGAAAACTAAAAGGCATGTACTGTTGATGTACTAAATTACAAGCAGTCAGGAAGTCTATTGGGATTGTTGTCTCCATATTAGAACTTCCTGGTGCAGCCCATACTCCATACAATATGAAATTGCTCCAGTATGACATATTCCTATAACCACTGCAGCTTCACTCAGACCTGAACTATTAAACATATGAAATTTCTACATCACATAATAGAAACCAGGCCTATAACTTCATAAGGTGTGCACAACGTGAGTAATGTGTGTTTGCAGCCCAGAAAGCCAACCATATCCTGGACTGCGTCAAAAGAAGTGTGACCAGAAGGTCGAGGAAAGTGACTCTGCCCCTCTTCTCTGCTCTGGTGAGACCTCACCTAGAGTACTGCATTCAGTTCTGAAGTCTTTAGCACAAAGAAGACATGGACCTGTTGGAGCTGGTCCAGAGAAGGGCTTCAAAAATGATCAGAGGGATGAAACATGTCTCCTGTGAAAAGAAGCTGAAAGAGTTTGAGTTGTTCAATTAGGGGAAGAGAAGGCTCTGGGGAGACCTTATTGCAGCCTTTCAACATTTAAAGAGGGACTAAAAGAATGACAGGGACAGACTTTTTAGTAGGGCCTTTACTAATAGGACAGGGGGTAATGACTTTAAACTGGAAGAGAGTAGATTTAGACTAGATATAAAGAAGATATTTTTTACAATGAGGGTGGTGAAACACTTGAACAGTTTGGCCAGAGAGGCTGAAGATGCCCCATCCCTAGAAACATTCGAGGTCAGATTGGACAGGGTTCTGAGCAACCTGAGTTGAAGATGTCCCTGCTCATCACTGGGAGGGCTGGACTAGATGACCCGTAAAAGTCCCTTCCAACCCAAAGTACTCTATGGTTCTATGACTGTATCTTCTAAGATATCTCAAATAAAAATATATACACTTTTGATCTTGAGTTTCGTTCTACTCCAGGCACTAAACTTGTGTCTCTCATGCCACAAGAGAAACAAGTTCTGAGCTTTTTGATGGGAAAGAATTTTCTAGTTCTCTTATTAAAATCCCTACACAGCAGTCTGAATTCTTGGTACTGGCTCTGATCTACAGGTCTTCTGTTTAGTGTGTTAGAATTGCTATTTTAATGTGAACTCTCCTACTAACTGTGAAGCGTGTACGTTAAGGAGCAGCTGATGAGGAGCCATGCTAGAAGCAAGTATCTAAGCAGACTCACTGCCAGGGTGCTAAAAGCAGATTTGTGAAGTCCCAGATCTAGTGCCCCCTCCCTGCCCAATGCTGCCAAAAAGCACAAACTATCACAAATTCTTCAGACATCAGAATTTTGCTGTGAAGTACAAATTGTCTATAGTTTCTTTTTGTGATTCATGAGCACACTTTATGGTGTAGAATTTTCTGAAGTGTAGAATTTTATTCCTGGTTTGTAGTTGATGTGATAGACCTCCCTAGCTTTCTATCTCCCTGTTTATCACTACCACCAGTACCAGTTGGTCAGATTATGGTCTGATGCATTAGAAAAGAGTGCTATTATTTAGACAATACATGGAAGAAAATAATTCCAGCTGTGAAGAGACTTTCTTAACACTTACCTCGAGTTTAAACTAAAAACACATTTACTATCAAGAACAGTACAGTAATGTTTTTATAGTCAATTGTGCTATTGAAAGCACTGTATTTTATTTCATATATTCATCTTTTGCTATTTAAGAGTTAACAGTTATATATGAAGGTGTGGGTTTCCTCTGTCCCACGCTTTACCATGTATATTGATATGTTGATTTGTTAATGTATAATTCTGCTTTTGTAAATGGTGGAATAAGCTTCAGGGCAGTAAGAAGACAGGTCTGTAGATCTTTACACTGTTATCTGATATTTGCATTAAAATTAAAACATTTTAGGAAAGAATAGGCTATGGATCCCTGGCTGAGGAAGATTCAGGTTTTGTCAGTAGCTTCTGGTCTCATTTTACGCCCCGCATAGCTCCTGCACAGGCAGTGCAGTGCTGCTGCTTCCTCTCATTCTGGCGCCGAATATCGTTCTTATCAATCATCAGCTCCGTGTAGCATGTGGGAAATGAGGAGTGATAGAGAGTCTGCAAGGACAGGTTGTGTCCATGACATGTGTCCCGGTGTGCTGTTCTTCCCAACAGCACTTTCCCTGACTGCAGCCCGTGATATGACTACCAAGGGGAACTTGACATGGGACAAAAAGGAGGTTGTAGGCAGGCAGGGGTTGGTCTCTTCTCTCAGGCGACCAGTGACAGAACAAGAGGATGTGGTCTTAAGCTTCATCAGGGGAGGTTTAGGCTTGATATTAGGAAAAAATTCTTCACTGGAAGGGTGATTGGCCATTGGAATGTGCTGCCCAGGGAGGTGGTGGAGTCATTGTCCCTGGAGGTGTTTAAAAACAGATTGGATGAGGTGCTTAGTGACATGGTTTAAATGATGAGTAGGTGTTGGTGTTGGGTCATAGGTTGGACTAGATGATCTCAGAAGTCTTTTCCAACCTTGTGATACTGTGATACTGTTAAAATGGGTCACAATCATCTCATTTGAACCACATGGTTTATTGCAGCTGGTCTTTAGAAGGTGAAAAGCCTGTGCTTGAGAAAAATAGTGAGTTTTGAACTATAGCTGCCATGCTGTGTGCTAAGGCAATTAGTAATGATGCTCTAGCTCCTGAGCATCCTATGCTCAGTTTCTGTACTTCAGGAATTAAATTTTTTTTTTGCTATTTGGTTGCAAAATTAATGGGTCATTTCTAAGGGAAATGTAACTAAAGTAATGGGCATGCTTTCAAATGAAAATCGTAGAATCAGAGAATGCCCTGAGTTAAAAGGGACTCACAAGGATCATTGACTCCAGCTCCTGTCCCTGCATAGAACAACCCCAACATTCAAACCATATGTCTGAGGGTGTTGTCCAAATGCTTCTTGAATATTGCCGGGCTTGGTGCCATGACTGCTTCCCTGGGGAGCTGTTCCAGTGCTCTACCACCCTCTGGGGGAAGAATCTTTTCCTAATCTCCAATGTAAACCTCCCCTGGGGCAACTTCCTGCCATTCTCTTGGGTTCTATAATTGGTCACCAGAGAGAAGAGTTCGGCGCCCGCTCTTTCTCCCCTTGTGAGGAAGTTGTAGACCACGATGAGACCTCCCCTCAGTCTCCTCTTCTCCAAGCTGAACAGACCAAGTGACTTCAGCTGCTCCTCATACGGTTTCCCCTCTAAACCCTTCACCAGCTTTGTGGCCTCCTCTGGATACTCTCCCATAGCTTTATATTCTGTGGTACCCAAAACTGCCCGCAGCACTCGAGGTGGGGCCACACCAGTGCAGAGTAGACTGAGAATCATCGCCTCCCTCACCCGGCTGGCAAGGCTGTGCTTGATGCACCTCAGGACATGGTCCTCTTGGCGGCCAGGGCACACTGTCTCATGTCTAACTTGCCATCAGCCAGAATCCCCAGATCCCTTTCTGTGAGGCTGCTATCCAGCATCTTCCTCCCCAGTCTATATGGAGATCCAGGGTTGCCAGTCCTCCCTATTTATACTAATTAACCATTTCATCTTCATAATGTATTCGAAGTGCAGACGTATTGGGTCCAGTTTTGTGACCAACCTCCAATGTAGAGATCTTCCTTATTTTGTCTTTCAGTTTCATTTTCAAGACAGAAATGTGACATGCATTCATCTTTAGTAGAGACAGAAGGAAATAATAAATACTGCAATTATACTGATGAAGAATAAGATCCAAATTATAATCTTATAAGCACATGTTTCAACAAGTGGATTTGTTGTATATATCTTCGGAAAAAATACAGTTAGGATTTTATCATTGAAGGAAAAGGCTGATTTTCCATATTTTTTTTCTGCCAAGCATATTTAATACATGAGTTTTTCAGTTTCTCACAGATTCTTCTTTTTAGTTATTAAAAAGACAAGAAAGGCAGTAGTGTGGGAGAGAAAGAGGTAACTTTCAGGAAGGGAAATTAGTTTCAAGCTTTTTTTTATGCAATGGTTACACTTAAATGTTCCGTTTTCAAAGAGTACAGGCTCGATATTTGGTCAAAATTCATAATACAATAACTGTAATTACAGTGAAATTATAGCATAGTCACACCAGTAATTTTTTAATCCTACAATTACCACTAATTCACATAACCACAAAGAGCTTGGCTGGAAATAATTATAGTGTGAACAGAATGGTTCATGTGAACAAAATGTACATCTGGGATACATATATATGCACATATACACACATGTATACAGATGTAACAGTGTGTCTGTCTATACATGTATTTAGAACTCAGATACAGAACACAAGCATGCATTGCATAGAATGGGAATAGCTGGAATACCTGTATAGTTGCTTCATATTTGTATTGACATTTGTTAATAATTAAAAAGCAAGACCTTGCTGTAACCAGGTATCAACTGGACTGAAACTACATGGTAATTATTCACTGTGTGATTATGTTTATAACCCATGTGCTTAAACCAAAACATTTTAACTCTACAGCACATAATTTTAAAAGTTGACATAATGATTTTATTCTGATCTCAAGTTACTTGTAATTGTTTATAATGGGCATGTGTTGAAATGCCACATTTAGAAAAAACAAAGTTAATCATTGAATTATTTGAGTATGATGAAATGATTCCAAATTTGCGTTTTATGCTTTTTCATCCAGAAATAAGTAACGTAGAGTTTTAGGTTTATAGTAATAGTTTTCTATAAGAAATACTGAAAAGACACTACAGTTGGAGACTATTAGGAAGACGGTGATATTAAATATTCCACATTATTATTGGCATGTTTCATATTAGCTTTCCCAAGAAATTGTTAAAAATATTTAAGTTTTACAATGTGCAAACACTTTCATTATAGAACATAAGGCATGCCTATCATCTAAAGATTAAGGTGCGAAGGACAAAAAAAGACAAAGGTAGAGCAAAATAGTTGTGGTGATCTTTTTGGTTCCATGATTTCTGTCTTGGTTTTTCTGTTTCAGGGTGTGGCTTTGTGTCTCTGCTTTATATGGCAGAAAAATGGAAGGAACTGGTTGCAGGAAGCACAAAGAGAACAAGAGGCTGTGAAAGACCATTGGAGGCAGGAAGAGCAATGTTGATGGAAGAATGAAGTGTGAGCCATACAGGAAGCAGTCTGTCATACAGGGTCAGGAGAGTTAAGGAGTACAGTGCAATGACAACATTAGTAAGACCACTGAAATCACTTCTGTGACTACATCTGCCAAACCAAGCTCAGGTGGAGTCTTTACAGCAAGGGTGTCAAACTCACGCTCTTGCCATTCTCCTGTGGCATAACGCGCGTCACACGCTGCACACGTGACCAGTGCTGGTAGAAGCGGAGGGGCAAGTTGACACCCTTGCATACCCAGGTAGAAACAAGATGCTGGGACAGACAAAACAAGTTGGAGGGCCAGATTCATCCTGCAGGACTTGAGTTTGACACCCCTGTCTTACAGGAATATATTTATCCTTCCTCTTAGCTTATATAAACATTGAGTGGTGGTGGGGAGGAAGACTGCATAGAAACTATGTCACTGAATAATGAAGTGTGAAATAATGATTTTTGTCCTACAGCAAGGCTAAACTACAGTTGAAAATAGAATCCAGATGAAAGGGACTTACTTACCAATGTCCCTGCAATTCAACTTCTATGTATTTGGTAACTAAATTTGAAATATGTGGCTAAGTAGGTCAAGACATGCATTTACCGTTCAGGATATCCTTGTGACATCATCTCTGTTGTGAAATCCTACTGGTCACAATGGGTTCAATTTTAACAGCAAGAAAGGCAAGGAAGTTAACGCAACCTTGCACACTACATGCTCTCCTGCACTGTATTACTGCAGCTGTAGGCAGAGGGTTATATATCCAAATCCCTTCCACAGATGCATGTCTGCACAGCAGTGTGGCAAGGTAGTATAAAGTAATCAGACAAGGCTTTCATTAGTGACTGCTCAAGAAGACCCACTCTGTATATAGCAAGCTTAGTCATCAGTCAATTAAATTCTTAGCCTATGTACTTTTGTGCTCACCTTACCTGCATGCAATAAGATCATGTCAATATACCTATTAAAACATCTGTCTTTAAAGTACCTTAACCAAGCAAGGCTTAGCAACATTTATGACAATTATACCACTGTGCGTATATTCATCTATGAACAGATTTTATGTTCTTAAGTGAACCTTCAGTAGGAGTCTCACATTCATGTGATAACAATTATTACATGGGTGTGTCTTTTTTATGACGGCATAGATGAACATGTAACGCTATTGGTATGAATAGTGTAGACAACTGAGGAATGCTACAACAAATGTGCAACAACTCATTTCCTCCATAGACCAAAGACTACAGTGCATAACTTCTAATGAAGGAACGCTCTCATTCTGAAATGGAACCGCGTCCAAGGTGGAATAGTGTAGGACATCCACAAAATCATTCCCTCTTTCAAAGTACTTCAAGGTCCTTTTTTTTTAATGAAACATTGTAATGAAAGGCACAGGGGAAAAATGAGTTTTCCTTGGCAGTCTCCTGTACAGGCATGCTAGCTGGTGAGAATGGATTAACTTGAAACGCAGCATAAGATCCTTAAATGGAAACAGCTCACTTCTATAAATATCCAGCATCAATCACATAATCTCAGAATGGCAGGGGTTGGAAGGGACCTCTGGAGACCATCTAGTCCAGCCCTCCATGCCAAAGCGGCTCAGCTAGAACAGGTTGCACAGGAACACTCCCAGGTGAGAGGCAGAGAAGAGGGAAATTGGAATACAAATTGCACCATGCAAATGCTGGGTTATACCAAGAATTGATCACTTTTTACATTTGCCTTCTGATCTTAAACAGACAAACAGATGACACGATAATTTTGGGACTATGGCACTGTAGGCAACAAAAAAGTGTAAGTGCTTAGGAGGTGAGTTCTGTTTAAGAATCTAGAAATACAGTGATGTTATCTGTATGTGATCCTGAATCCATGTCACTTTTTCTAGAAATATGTTTTATGTGCAAGCCAGCAGCTTCCTCTTGATGTTACAAATGCAATTTCTCTATCTTCTCCCAAAGAAGTGGTTTGCAAGAATTATTTTATTTCCCATTAAAGAAAAAAAAAGAAGATACATTGAAATCATTGAATATACATGATAGGAAAGAATAACACCCAAAACCCCAACCCCAAAACAATCCACTTCTGGAAGACAGCAGTAGTAAAGATACCCAGGATTTAACATCAAAGGACTCCTATTAACTTAGCATAGCTAACAAAGGAAAGACTTGCAAGACATTTAAAAACAGACCAGTGAGCCAAAATGAAAGAACAATAGCCTCAGAAGTGTTTATTCTTCACCTTTGAACTCACTTATTCTTTATAAATGAAACCAAAGGCAAACTACTGAGTCAATATGACTCACATAGTTTCCATGTACCCATTACCAGATTATATCAAGAGAAGGAATGACATCATTAAATCTAAAGACGAACAATAAAAAAAAGACCTGTGTAACCTTCGTGCTGGTTTCTTGCTTCCCACAGCGGCACTGACAAATGTATCTAAGCAGCTGGCACTGAGTCATCTCACCTGTTTCAATGCTGCACAAGTGAGAGCCCTGCAGGAAGTCACCACATTGAACGCACACTTTTCAGATGAGCCGTTCTGCTCCCTGTTGCTCTCCATCCAGCGTTCCTCTGCACGTGGATCAGCTTCTCCATTTACTTGTGTACAGTTTTTCCTGTCCTCAAACCATCTTGGCCTGATGTTACCTTCCTAGTCAGTTCTAAACACAAGTGCACCATGCAGTACAAGTGTCTGCAGCTGCAAATTGTTTACAAGTGCATGCAGAGAAGGGTACAGACCTCCTCAGAGTGGCCACTTTCTCTTTCCTTCCGTGCTTCAATACAACCCTATCAGGATCCTTTGGGTAGATCCTTACTCTCTCAAGAAGAACACATCCAGTCCTAGCTAACCAGCTTCTGAAATACCAAGACCTGCAGGCATTTGGTAGTGCTAATACTGGAGGAAGGGCATTTATGAGACATGGAGCAAGGGCTGCTACAAAGCAAAGGGTCACTGGCAGGACTGTAATAATGGAAAGGGCAGCACCAGGACTTCTATTAATGCTATTGACATGACCACCTACATAGGAAAAGTTCAATGTTTACAGCAAAGGCCATCAGGAAACCCCAGGAGTGGTTCTCTACAGTTCAAAGTTGGCTTTACAAAGTATGCAAAAATATTCATCCTCTAGTGAGGTGGTTCCTGTCAATGCATGGCTCGCAAGGAGAGATTCATATTCTACAGATACTCCTGGAAACCCAGTGAAGACCCGGCCTGACCTGCCTGAAATTGGTACACAGAGCTCATCTAGCATTACCTGCTATGTTTCCATGTGACTTTACAGGGAACTAAGCTACCTCACTCCTCTTAGTCTTCGAGCATTGCCACACTGTGAACGGTAAAGCCTCTCTCTGCATCCTCAGGATTCGTCTCAACATTTTAGTGCATGAAAAGCTGTGTGCACCAAGGAATTACGTTTACAACAGTCTAATTTCCCAGAGATACAGCCTGCAGACTTTGACTGCTTGGAAACAGGAAGAATATAGGAAAAAATTACAGGAAAACCAAATTTGCTTACTCTCCTTTTATTTACCTTTCACATTTTAGAATGCAAACTGACAAAACTATCATAGAACAGTTTGGGTTGGAAGGGACCTTCAAGATCATCCAGTTCCTGCCATGGACAAGGACACCTCCCACTAGATCAGGATGCTCATAGCCCCATCCAACCTGGCCTTGAACTCCTCCCGGGATGGGGTATCCCGGAAAGAAGCAGATCTCCTTGAATGCATTATAAGACACTCACTGAAATTATTTATATTCTACTTATAACCATGTACCTCTTTGCTGTGTGCATGTGTAAAACTTTGGCAAATGCTTCACAAGACAAATGCTATCTTTTCTAGGTTGCCCACAGCGTGTCCTTGCTAAATTACATTACAGACTTCAACCTTGCAAAAATTGTAAAGCATATTTCCAAAAAGATCAGTGAAGCCATTCTACCATCTGAAATGCATCTCAAATGACACCTTCCACACAGACAGCCTGCAGGTCTGAGCATGGCTGCAGGTTCTTCAGATGCTCTCCAAGAGGGTACCAACTCTGTATAGGCTTGAAGGTCCCATAGAAATGAGCTGGCAAGCAAAAAACATCCTTTTCAAGTGTGCTTCAAACCTGGAATATGAATTATCAAAAAAAGATTAATAAAAGCAAATTTGGTCTTTGCTGGTGCTCAGCTTGGTATTTGGATATAGCAATTTGTGCGTTAGTTTTCTTTTTTATTTCCACCTGCACTCCTGGTAGATAGAGGCTGTCATCTGCTGAGTACCTGATAAAACTACATGGAAGAGAGAGGGATGAAAGACAAACTTGCTGAGCTCATATCTGCAAAATGGCCAGAAAACTGACAATTGAAGACAACAGGTATTTCACATTCTTCCAGTTGGAATTCATTCAGTACAGATCTATGCTAACATTTAGAAAAGTTTTTCTAAACCTGTTAAACATTCTTAATATGAAACTATTTTCTTCTTTTTCCAATTTTGTTACTTCTCATCTTATTCCAATGAACATGAAATAAAGTAATTATTCCACTCCTTTTTGCAGCACCTTTTTCAAAATTTGAATCGTATCCACATTTCCCCTCATTCTTCACTAGACTAAACAAGTCCAGTTACTCCAACCCTGGGTTAAGTTTTCTAGATTGCTTAACATTTTTGTTACTCATTTTTAGTTTGTATCTGACTTGTATATTTGCCTGGAATGTAGTGCCCATGTCTGGACATACTATATAGCTAAGATTTTAGCAAGATTTTCACTTGTTCCCTATTCACTTTAAATGATCATTATTAGGTTGAATAAATAACATTCATATTATATAAAATTCTTCTTAGCCATTTTACTAGGAGCTCACTGATATACAGTTTCACCCATGAATATATAGTATTTTAAAATAGTTTCTTCAGTTTCCCTGGTGTAAGTACATTCTTTTCCCATTGCTCAAATTTCTCTGATCAAGCACAGAGACCGCCCAGCCAAATAGGCAGAAATTGTGCATATCCAGCCTCACAGGTGTGATCAGTTAACCTTGGCCGGATGCCAGGTGCCCACCAAAGCTGCTCTATCACTCCCCCTCCTCAACTGCACAGCAGGGAGAAAATATAACAAAAGACTCATGGGTTGAGATAAGGACAGGGAGATCACTCAACAATTACCAACAGTGGCAAAACAGATTCAACTTCAGGTAAATTAATTTTATTGCCTTCAATAGTAGGATAATGAGAAATAAAATAATTTTTAAAGCCACTTCCCTGTACCCCTCTCTTCTTCCTGAGCCCAACTTCACTCCTGGCTTCTCTACCTCCTCCCCTGAATGGCGCAGGAAGACGGGGAATGGGAATTGCAATTAGTTCATCACACATGGTTTCTGCCACTCTTTCCTCCTCAGGGAGGAGGATTCCTCAGACTCTCCCTCTGCTCTAGCAGAGTCTCTCACATGGAAGAGTTATCCATTAACTTCTCCAACATGACTCCTTCCCAAGGCCTGTAGTTCTGTGCAAACTGCTTCAGCATGGGTCTTTTCCACGCAGTCCTTCAGGAACTGACTGCTCCAACGTGGGTCCCTCATGGGGTCACAAGTCTTGTGAGAAGCTCTGCTCTGGTGTGTGCTCTTCTCCACAGGGTTACAGGTCCTGTCAGGGGACTGTTCCAACATAGGCTCTTCACATGGTGACAGCCTCCTTCGGGTGAATCCACCCGCTCCACCATGGGGTTCTCCACAGGCTGCTGGTGGATATCTGCTCCACCATTAACCTCCAAGACTGTAGGGCACAGCCTGACTCACCATGGTCTTCTCCTGCACCTGGAGTACCTCCTCCCCCTCCCTCTTCACTGACCTTGTGTTTGCAGAGATGTTTCTCTCACATATTCTCACTCCTCCCTCTGGCTACGGTTGTTGTTGCACAACAACTCCCTTCTTAAATATGTTATCACCGAGGCGCTACCAACATCGCTGATCAGCTTGGCCTTGGCCAGCAGAGTGTCCTTGGCTCTATCAGACATAGCCCCCACCCCCCCCCGCTAAAACCTTGCCATGTAGACCCAATACAACAGGCTATTCAATAGATACAGCTTACTCTCCTAGACACAGTATCTGTCACTTTAACTAAGTAAATCACTGTTACTGAGCAAAGCACAGTAACAACCTATCACCTGGAGCAGATACTGCTCAGAAAGAGTACCTGGAGGGGGCCTACAAGAAAGCTGGGGAGGGATTTTTTACAAGGGCAAGTAGTGATAGGACTACAGATAGTGATAGGGAATGGCTTTCAATCAAGAAGGGGGAAGATTTAGATTACATATTAGGAGAAATTCTTCACGCTGAAGGGTGGTGAGGCATTGGCACAGGTTGCCTGGGGAAGCTGTACATGCCCCCTCCCTGGAAGTGTTCAAGGCCAGGCTGGATGGGGCCTTGAGCAGCCTGGTCTGGTGGGAAGTGTCTCTGCCCATGGCCGGGGAGTTGGAACTGGATGGGCTTTAAGATCCCTTCCAATCAAAACCATTATATGATTCTATGATTCTATGAAATGGCCACCTGATCATAAGACCCTCCACTCACCCAGTGGGTTTGTGAATGTAATGTGGTGTTGCTCAATAGATGATCCTTTTGGAGCCAATCAACTCCTTTACTTTCCAAAAGATCCATAAATAGCTGACTTTTTTATTCCTGTGATTACAGTATGCTGTAATCTAAATTGCCATAAATACCGTGTCTCTGTATTTGTAGAAAAACTACTAATACCTCAAACTCTCAGTTTCTTATAACAGGGAAGACTTCAAGCCTTTTAAGTCTTGATTTCAATTCAGTCAGCTGAAAACTGGCAACACTTGTAACTACATTAGTCCTTTGTGAGAGGTGGTCATCTAACCATGAGAAACTACAGTCCCAAACTTGTTTCACACAGGGCGAGAAACAACTTTCTGATAATGATTACTTCTGGTCAGGAGTGGCTACAATTCCAAAGTCACTCAGTGTCCAGCATCTTGAAAACTTGATGACGTGACCATTTATTTAGGTACTTTATGTTGTGCTAGTTAGTTTGAAAGTCTGCCTTTGTCAACTAAGCGCTATTTAAACTTCTTATGGATAAGTTTAAAACCAGGACATACTTGTTCCTGGACTGTTACCAATATTCTGAAGACAGCCAGCAGACTCACTATCGGAGATTACCTATCAGGACGAAGAAGATATTGTCAAAACCAAAACCTACTCAATTTCCTAGCATGCTCAGGTCCTCAGCTGGCAATGCCAAATTCAAACAGCTTGTGTTCACGCAGCACTAGAGCATGACAAGTAAACATTGTGCTACCATTTTAAGATATCCTTGGCTGAGATACCCTGCTAATGCAAATTCAGTGGCTAAACAACAGCATGGGAGAAATGATGCTTAGCAGTTGAAATCTATTGCAAAGCTCTATGGATCCATTTTAAAGCCTGATCTAAAGTAATTACATAGAATTCAGAATTTACAGTATAAAAAAACAGATGGAAGACCTTCCATCACACAGTGCAGTGAAATCTGTTCCTCATCCAGCACAACCCGCAGAGGATGGGACTGGCGAAAGAGAAAGACACAGCTGAATGGAATTCATTGATTTGATTTCTCTCCTTGACAAGGCTGATGAACAAGAAGAAGCCTAACTGGATGAAGCCAAAAGAACTGAGATGGATAATTTTCTCCAAGGACCCCAGCTGAATTCTTTTCTTTGCAGTATGGAACTCGTTTCAACCTCTGCATAGTTTATTTGACCCTCTTCAAACCCCTCTCTGCGTGATTTCTCCACTGTTCAAAGCAAAAAGTCCTATCCCCTCAGATGAGAGAGGCAAAATCTGTGGCCTAAATATAGGTCTCCTGACCTTTGGATATGACTTATGTTTCCCAGGGACATTGTGTGCATTTGATAACTGGCATTTTCTAACAAAGACATATTTGCAATGCTGCTGCGAAGAAAATATACTGAATATGTCAAAGAAGAACCTACATCATTATTTTCATCTGGATCTTTCTCTGTCTGGGACTAACATGTGAAAGAGTGACAGACTTCATCTCTTCCCAGTGTTTCCAACTTTACTTCCTATACTCCAGTATGCTATTGTACAGCAGCTACAAGACCATTGAGTTTTTTTGGGGAAACAAGGAGCTCCATCTCTCCATTCTCTGTTCAATCTCATACTCTTCATGTGTTACATGTGCGAACATGCACTCCCGGTCATGGCAATGCAGGCCCTCCACAGTTACAGAATGGCTTTCCATCTTGTCTCACTGTGGACAAATTTGAGGTCTAATATTTATCCAGAAATATTTTGTAGTTTTGTTGGCAAGAGGAAGGGCAGATAAGATTTTTATTCCTTTTGGTATAAGAATTGTTTAAAAACATGCCGCTGAATAGAAATCATGTCTCAAACCCAGTGTTTGCAGTTCCAGGGTAGCTACATTTGCTGGCTGAATACACAGTAGAAAGGGTAAATTTTTTCCTAAATGTCCCCAGGAGAGCTTAAAACAGCTGGGAGGGTAAAGCATAAGACCACCACAATTAAGTGGTATTACATTTATTTCCAGCTCAACTGAGAGAGATTACTGGCAGGAAAATTTATACATTTTGAACTTGTGAACTTACCATTTTATGCACAGTCAGAATCACAGCTTCCCTAATTTTTGTTTTCCTACTATTGTACTGATGGAAAGACAATTTGAGAAACAGGATAATTTGATTGTAAAATGCTGCAATAACTAACATAATAGAATCGTGTGTAGGAGTAGCTTTACATCAGCCCAGTTTAAGCCATCTCTGAAGTCCTCAGAGGTCTATTTAAATTCCATGTGCATGGCTTGTAGCATACAGTGGATGTTGGGTCTGTTTGGAAGTGAAATGTCAAACCAGATTATATTGTTGGGGCTCAATGGATCTGAACAATTCTTAAATGATATTTTATCCTCATGGTTAGGCTCCACGTTCTTTGCCACATTAATCTTGGTCGATACAGTTGGAAGATGCTTCCAACTAGTGTCTGGATAGAACCATACACATACAGGTAGTATCTCTCTATGATTAAGAGATAAATATCTGCCATACAGCAAAGACATATAAGGCCACAGAAGAAGCTGGATAGTGAAATCAATTATTTGGGTTGCTATTCAGTATTAACATTTATTTATTTTTAATCAGAATTCGCACATCACCTGAACTTCATGGTGATCTCTACTTTCTGCACCTCTAGACAATTTAGGAAGCAGTAATCTGAAACAAAAATCATGGCTCCAGCTCCAGATTTTTCCTAGTAGATGTCATTCTTTGCTACTGGATGTAACAAGCGAGGAGAACCATGCAATAGACTCAAGATGAGTGGTAAAGCAAGTTCTGATTTGTTGCAAAGCTCATTCACGTCTATACCATAACCCATGTGTACTTAACTCATGTCTACTTGTCTAACAATCATTGGCTTGTCTAACAATCATTGGTCCTTACATACACTTGTCTTATAATCATTGGCTTGGCACCAAAAGCCCTACAATCATTAACTTAACTCTAAAAGTTACACTATCATGCCCTCCTACTTGCAATCATTAGCTGAGCTCTAAAGGTACATTAGCATGTTCCTCCTACTTGCTCCTCCTACTTGCAGCTACTGCTATATGCTCGGGTCCGGGTCTCATCCTGGTCTACTTCCTTAAGTTGTTTATCTGTACAGTCACAAGGTCTTCTTGACCCTCTCTTGGGGATTTTCTCACTGCCTCCCTCCTTGTCAGCGTGACTTGGCAAAGTCCTCAGTACTTTTTCATCACAGCCCAGCTCAGTTGATTTCTGTCAGGGCCGATTCACAGAGCTCCTCCTTTGAGCCATGTCCACGCTCCCACAACCATTCTCCAACAACTGGATTTCAATTTTTTTTTGTTTTGTTTTTGGTTTTGTTTTTTTCAGGACACAGTGTTTTACCAGTACTTTAGCAGTGATGAATGCTTGGGAGTGTAAGCACTTACAAAGTGGAGTGCATTGCATTCAAGCTTTCAGGACATTCTGTACACCCTCTGTTGACCTACATAGGCCTTCTGGCTCTTGCACAAGGACACAAGGCAGCTCTGTTTCCTGCTATGAGTCATCATTCAAGAATGGTATTTAAATAGGAGAAAAAGGAAAGGAAAAAGAAAACAAATAGATTCCAGGGGAAAGGCAAGTATCAGCCTGTGTTTTTTACAGACAGAATTACAGCGTTTTTTCCTTTTTAGTTACCATCTTGCTAGGAAATTCCAGGAAAGTTAGAACTCTGTGGTTTTTATTATGCTACAACTAGCCTGAGTGGAAAGACTGTATTAGAGCAGAATGTTGAACTTGCCGAGCTGTAGCGAAGTAGATATTGTCCATGTGTTTGTCTCCACTAAAGTTTCAAGGAGACAAATCTCATTAATACTGTTGTGGCTTGACCTAAAGTAGAATCAGTTTTCTAACTCCAGATAAGTCTTATCTAAGTATCTTCATTTTCTGAGTGTTTCTCTCTAGCAGTGACAACACGGGGCACTAGGATGCAGAAAGGGCACTGCTTATGCTTATTCCTGTGGTAACCAAGGCCATCCTTGAGCTGGAGGATGCCGTAAGTCAAAGAGATGAAAAAGTTTGCACCTGTAGGAGGCACAGACAGGACAAGATGACCCCAAACTGATCAACAGAGTATTCCATCCCATATATGTCATACTCTGTACACAAACTTGAGAGATCACGAGGGTTTTGCTTTCTTCTGTGATGGCCAACAGCAACTGATGACCTCATCTGTCTGTTTGCCCCTGGCCCCAGATCCACACATTCATGAATATTTGTATATATTTTATTTGTATATATTTTATTATTTTTATATCATTATTGTTGTTGTTATTATTATTTCATTAAAGCTATTTTAGTTTAGTTTCCAACCCACAAGTCTTTTCCTCTTATTTCCCTTTCTCCTTTCCCTGAGGGTTTAGGGGTAAGGGAATTAGGAGCTTAACTGCTTGGTTTTAGCTGTCGAAATTGGCTGGGCCAGGGCTAAACCATAACAAATACACACATGCATATCCCCTTTTTATAAATGAAAATAAAGTTGAAGAATAACTTTTTAGAACCTGGATCAGTTGTCTGAAAAGCTTGCCTATTAACCTTTACAAACATCAGGTTCCTTGAGTTAAATGGCCATTAGTTAACTTGAGGTAAAGTGGAAAGACAAACTCTGTTGGGAGGATGGGAAGTGCTAAAAGAGACTTTTCTGAGTGAGTTAGTCTACATCTTGCACCTTCCTGTGAAGCAAATAACAGTGATTACGGTAGGAGACAGCACACTAGATTAAACCATTCTAATCTACCAAAGCAACGCTTTCCTTGCTGTAGAATGCCCAGAGGAATATCTTGCTAGACTCCAACTTTTCCTGCTGCTTTCTGCTTAGTTTCTGTCAAAGTGTTTTTCTATCTTACAGATAATATAATTTTCTCTCGGGGGACTATGGGTTGGCAAATGAAATTACATACATTTCTCAATATTGTCAAAATCTAGGGGATTTTGGTGTTGTTCTTTTTACTGTCCATTTGTCCATTTTTGACAGGAAGAGAAAGAAAACACCCCAGAAAGAAATATATATTAGCTAAGATGTAGGGGAAGGTAGGAAAGAAGGTGAACAACAGCACAGGGAAGGAATTCAATTCAGCTGGCTAAGAAAAACAAATAGAACATGGAAGATGAACAGCAAGAGGTAAAACAAACAGTGAAAGGACTTTCTTGTGCAAGAGGATAAGCATTTTGCAGGTTTTAAAAAAGCTAAACTAAAAGGATCAAGAATCCATCATCAAGATTTTCCCAACTGTTTGCAGACTAGGAGTGACTGAAACTGATTCATTTTCTTGGTGGCTCTCAGTAACCTGGACAAAATAGCTGATGGCTATTTTCTGAGAAAGTAGTGTTTGTATCCCTCTGTTTCACAGGGCACTAATCAGTCCTTGTGTCAGCAATGTCTGCTTAAAGGACTATTACAGCAAAAGCATGAAAACTCAACTGCTTTTTCCTTTAGTAGTGGTCTCATGGGCTTGGAGAAGAACCACAGAAGGAAGGAAGAAGCAGAGTGCATGCAAAAAGTTCATATGCTCCTACACACACCTCACCTCTCCTGAGAAGAGACAAAAACTTTCACTGTCAGTGATCTATCCAAGGCACAAGGTTCTCTTTCAAAAACACCTGAAGGAAAAAGTACCTAATTCTACTTTTATTAACACTCAGCCACAGCGGGAGGACAACACCAGCTGCACCATCATACCACAAGTTTGCTTTGGGGCTGATTTCAGCTACTTGCTCCTGCTCCCAGCTGTCTGCCACCCCTTTCACTATGCTGATAAACCCATTATAGGGATGGCAAATCACAGAAATTAGCACTTTGAAATGTAAATTCACAGGGGGGAAAGGTTGGGGAGAGAGGTTTCATGCTTTATCAATGACCTAATTAACAGTGCAGCTCCACATACCATTGTACTGATTCACTCAGGAGGGATAAATTGCCTTAGTGATGGAGAAGCAGTAGGAGGAATGAACAACTTGAGGGTTAGAATCTGATGCTGAGAAAACTGTATTTGGAAGGACTGCTTTGGGCCATCTGCTGAAGGGCTGGCTGTTCGTGGGAGCACTAGGAGAAGCTGCATCAGACAAGGTTTTGAGGTTGTGAAGAGCTCTCTGCCTGGCCCACCAAGCCAGCCCTGCCAGTGCAACTCCTTCCATGGCACTGTCATGCAGACACTATTAGTCATCCTGGCTGGAAAAGGTGGTGTACAAAGATTCAGTCTCCAACACCAGCCACCTCTTGTGGGGAAGGGTAGCAGCTGGTCTCAGAAGGCATCTAGGCAGGACTGGTTTGATGAGGGTGGAGTCTCTTTGAAGAGCTTGTAAGCACAGAACTGATTGCTGATACCAGGGAATGAAGTTCTATGCTTTCAACACATTTCTTCATTGGTAGCTGTACTAGTAATGTGGTTTCATTTAAAACATGAGGTGACAAGCTTAAGCCACAAGGAGTGGTTAGAGGCATTTCTATTGATAAGCAACCCCTCCCCCCATTCCCTGGCATTTAAACCTGAAATCAGAAACAACCTATAACAACTTCTGCCATATGCTTTTGGAGGGACAGGCCACAAGCAGCACTGTACAGACGATTTATTGCAGAGCAGGGTTAGGAGGGTTCCAGAGCAGCTCTGGAGCATGATAATGTGTGGGAGCATCTATACTTGTTTAACAGGTTTAGGTGGCCCGGACACAACACCTCTTGAAGTTCCAGCACAGTAGCCATATCCTCCTGGCAACTGGAAACCCACAATTTCTTCTTCTCTGGAAAAAAGATGAGTCATGTGAAAGTTAGAAGGCTCCTGTAAAAAGAAGGTTCCTGAAAGTTAGAAGGCTCCTGAAAGTTAGAAGGCTCCCTTATAACAATCTGTTTGTGGGATTGACTCTCCCCATGTGCTGGGGAGAGTCACTCGTCGTAACGAGAACAAAAGAGATGAAGGCAATGGGAAAGCTGTACCTACAAGCCCAAATTTGTGTTCTCTCTAGAACTATTTTGATCTACTGAGGCTGGGAGGTGGCACTGGCACTGGGTGTTCTCAAGTATATGAAGCCAAAGACATTTGTGACTCAATAATTCTGGACCCAGGCCTTGTTGACATGTCTGAACTGTGCTCCACGATCTCTGGCTGTTTAATGCGTAGATCACTCCTCCAATGTTAAGTGCATCCTCAGACCTCTTTCAGTCACAAAATGGAAGGGTCTGGCTTTCAGCTGGGTTCAGCACAGTGGAAAACAGATCTTAGATGGCTTACAGGCCTTCTCTCAGACATCTTGCCCACCTAATGCTCTAACTGAGCTGAGGGACAGTCTGGTCCATTTTCTTAACCAAAAGCCTGGTTTAGATTCAGCGTTGGAGTTTATAAGTGGAATGAATGAACAATCACCCTTTGTCTGTCAATTTTTGTCACTTAGACACAAAGAAAATACTACACATGAAGTTTTTCCTGATTAAGTCCATGTGTGGATACTTTTATCTGAATAAGGAACCTGCATGCACAGCTAATTCAGAGCAGCCATTGCACTTGTAAATTCATTGCCTCCCCCCAACTCACATTAACTTTGAAGTGCTGTTAAAGCAAACATATTTCTGAGAGCTTGTCTACCTGCCAATATAACATAGCAAACTGAGAATGGAATGCTTTTCATGCTAGTTAAGAAGGGGTAAGAATAGCTGTTGTGCTCTTAAATTCATATCCCAGATTATTTCACGGTATTTCATGTACACAGACCGCCCTTGATCTTTGGTTTTGGTTTTAATGTGTCACTCTGAAATGCCTGGCTATGGATAGGGAGAATCCTCTCCATTCCACACTTTCCACAATGACGTGATATAAAGAATGTTTATTGGGCAAATACGAATATTTCAGGGAAAAAAAACATATTTGAATGGTTATTTGAATAAAAATTTCTGTACAGGAGCCAATGCCACTTGGCTTAATTTCTTCATCTATTTATGAATGTTTAGTTTATTATATTGCAATCATCTCACTATGGCCAGCCATTTTTCTATGTAATTTCCCTTGCCTCGCCACATCTAATTCCATGGAAAGGTCCTCCTGCAGTTAAAAGTAAAACCCATCTGAAACCCAAAATATATTTCAACCGCAGTGTGCACACATTGACACAGATGTTGTAATTATGGTTGATGATTAGTAGTGAGTGAATATTTATTGCCCAAAAAAAAAGATGGAGAAGAAAAGCAAAAATATTCTTCACTTTTATAAAACTTCTGTAAAATTAGAACATTTTTAATTTAAGATTTTTACCCAATTCTTCATAAAGTTTGACTGACAAAGCTAAAGAAAACTCAATCTTCCCAGTCTCCATGACCAATGGAACCCAGAGCCAAATATTCTAATAATGGGTGCAACTATAGTGCAATGGGCACTACTGCCAATTTGTTTTTGTTCAGATGGGCAAAAGAGCTTCAACTACTGATGCATGTCCACTCTGCTGGTACAAACACATAACTATCTTCTTAATAAATATTTTTAGTAGAGGCAAGAGCTGCTGTTAAATGTCCTATACCAAGGGCAGAAGCGTAATCTTGATGTCCTTCTATAAATTTTGCTTTTATTGATCCATGTCTTCTTTACTCACCAGATGTGAGCAGATTGCCTAAATCACATGAGAACAACAGTCTGGATTTGGCTCTAGGACTTGGTCACATGAGAACACAAGGACAGGTCAGCTGCCATGACCTACTTAGCTTTCTTGGAGGAGATGCAGCATCCTGATCATGACAAAATCCTTGTGTAGGTTTTTATGAGGTCTGCTGCATGTATGAGGAACAGCAAGTTTATCTCTTATGGAGAAATCTGTCTAGTCCTGTAGGGAGTGAGGCAAGGGAGCAGTTAATGGTTTTCTTTTGAGCAAGTAATTTGTTCCTCCTGTAAGATTGCAGTCTGCTGGAGACCAGCTCATCCCTGAAATATGGGCTATGGCAGATAGGGGGAGGGAAGATCAGCCTGGAAGGGTGTGGGAGAGTATTTCCATTCCAGATACACACTTTTGGTTAGAGCACTATTGTTCACACGTGAGTTATTTGAAAGATCAATAAGAAAAATTGTCTCCCCTCCCCATTCCCCCTTTTTAGCAATCCTAGTGTAGGTGTAAAGGAAGATAAACACTTTTTGTTGTATTTCACTGGTTTCCTGGTCCTGATTGCATTAAGCATTTCAAGGTAAGTCTTCAAAGTACTTCTGCCTTTTCATTTTACAAATGGATGTGGAGTTTGCTTGAAAATATGTGTCCTCAATTACATTAAGAAAATACTGAAACTATGATATACACCCATCAACTAGACAAAAAATAGTGCTATTTCAAGTTCTTCTGCAGTGTCTCATCAGTTTTCAGCATTTTTTTCTCTCATCCTAGTAAACAGGATTTACACACCTCTGCTGACATTTGGAGAGTTTAGACTTCATGCTGTCAAACACTGAACACTTTGTGAAATCTCAGCATTAAAGAAAAATACAGTATCACAGTATCACAAGGTTGGAAAGGACCTCTGAGATCATCAAGTCCAACCTATAACCCAACACTAACACCAACCATCATCTTAACCATGGCACTCAGTGCCTCATCCAGTCTCCCCTTAAACACCTCCAGGGTCAGCAACTCCACCACCTCCCTGGGCAGCCCATTCCAATGGCCAATCACCCTTTCAGTGAAGAACTTCTTCCTCACATCAAGTCTAAACTTTCTCTGATGAAGCTTGAGTCCATGCCCTCTAGTTCTGTCACTGGTCACCTGAGAGAAGAGACCAGCCCCTGCCTGACTACAACCTCCTCACAAACAAAGAGAAAAAGCCAAGAAATAACATGTTTTAACAAATTAATTGCTGTAATAAGAGGCACTGTTGAAAAATACACATGTGAAGTCCATGACATTTAAGCACATATATTCCTTATTTCTAGCCAAGAGATACACAATAGAGATATGGGGTAATGTGTGAACCAGAACTGGTGGATATCTTATATAATTGCCCAAGTTGTTGCTGAAGCTAGGGGAACTGTGAATTACATGTAGTACCTTAAAAATGACGGTGGAAGCGGGAGGCTCTTGGATCAATTCCACTTCTTCAGAAAAACTGTACACAATAATCAGCAGCAACCTAGGAACAGGAGACATTTTCTTAGAAAACTGCCAGCAAAATATATTTCTCCCATACAAGTCTGATACTTGCCTGTAATGGAAAATTAATGCTCCATGTTCCTTGGTCCAGTTCATGAAAAGGATTACAGAGCACACTCATTAAAACACCCGCCACCACCACCCATGAGTAAACTACAGAAATCAGAAAACTGCATTTATAGAAACTGTAACTGAGATGAATGCTACTGTCCAATCAGTGTCATTTAAATAATCCCTCCAGTAATATCACATTAATAACTTTATCCCTGCTCTGAGGAAAAGCCCTATAACTTCTAGACACCAGATGAATCACAATTACTTGGGTCATTTCATAGCTCAAAGAACTGTGAACAAGGACAGTCATAAACCATAGTCTGCACTGCTGTACCAAGATACATAATTTCTGTGCTGCACGTGAACCCTAAGTTACACTATACCAAACAAAACTTTATATCATTTAGGAAATAAACTTGGAAGAAAAATGCAGACCTTAAACAGAGGTCCATGGAGATATTTTAACCTCTGAAGGATTTCTAGAACGAAAAATGTAAATCTACTTGTTAATTCATTCCTACTTTTTTTTGTGTGTGTTTCTTTGTAGTTTACTGCTAATTTTATTTCTTTCACAATTTATTCCTTTCTTCTGCTAACCTACTTTCACCCCTTTTTGTGTCTTCAATTTACAATGCTTTCTGCTTTCTTCCTACACCTTGTGTAACTTTTCCAACCATTCTCTCTTCCCATTCTCTTCACCATACTTGCTTCTCTTCTTGTGCTGTCTCATGGGACCTGTCCTTGATTCTTTGATGTTTACACTCAGCAAGAAAAAGAGACTGACGACAGTTTCATTTTCTTGTTTTCTTCTTCATTCCCTCTTTTTGTTGAATCCTGAGTCACCAAAATACTTAAGACTATATAAAAATTGCATCATGACCATGCTGCCATTTAAAATTATGGAGATGCGTAATACCTTGCTAATGTAAACCCTTCATCAGGAAATCTACTGAGAGGGAGTTGTTCTTGATTCTTCTCTGATCCTCTTCAAGCAGTTTTAAAGAGGTGTTCAGGGCTGGATGTGGCCATCATGTGAATGAATTGCATGCTTGTGCAGCAGGTCAGGTTCCCCCTTCTCAGGCAACTAAGAGAGACCACCAGGCAATATCAGCTGCAGGTCAGACAGAGTAGACTACTGATCCCTTAAGCCTCTCCAACAACTCCATCATGTTGTCAATATCTTCAACTCAGAAAACACTAATGGGAGTTAGAGCAAGAAGCTTCAGGAGAAAAATCCAAACCCTTACATTTAAAATTTATTTATTGCAAGTTATAATTTTTCTTAACTGAAAGGCTGATTGGCCATTGGAATGCGCTGCCCAGGGAGGTGGTGGAGTCGCAGACCCTGGAGGTGTTTAAGGGGAGACTGGATGAGGCACTGAATGCCATGGTTTAGATGATGGTTGGTGTTGGTGTTGGTGTAGGGTTATAGGTTGGACTTGATGATCTCAGAGGTCCTTTCCAACCTTATGATACTGTGATACTGTGTGATACTGTGATACTTTTCTTGTGGCAGATCCTTGCTAGTGCATCATAACTGAGGGTTCTCAAATAGTTCTAATTAAAGAACTTTTTATGAATGGGACTTTTTGAAGTATTTGTAAGCAAAATTAATTCATCTAGTTTTGTTTGTCTCTTTGTTTTTCTGTTTAACTTACCAGAAGAGAAGAATAAAGCATTTTATTCTCTAACTATATTATTTGCCAAGGTTTTCATTGCTGTGGTCAAGAACTCAAAGTGGAGAGCAATCTCTCTTGCTCTCAAAGATTTGAAGAATATTAGAGCGACAGTAAACTTGCTCTGAAGCCAGATTACTTCTGGTCTTGCATATCCTGAAGGACATTACACTCCCTTTTCCAGTGAGAGGTAAAGAGAATTCCCTAAAATGAGTTAATAAGTGAGAAGGTTTGTATTCTAGCTGTTAAAGAAGAAAGCTAAACTAGAATTAAAGAACTATATGCAAAGTTTTAACATAGTTTTCAAACTGTAAATTGCAATAGAAAATTAAGAAAAAAGAGTAACACATAAATGATTGTTCATCCTAGACATATATCCTATTGCCTATGTTTTAGTCCTCAACACTAACAAGACACAAAGCACTTCCTTAATGCTACAGCAACAAAGGCTTTGTTTTATTTTGTATGCATAACAAAAATGAAGAAAGCATGTTAAATTCTTAAGAAGAAGGAAGAAACAAAGAAAATGTCAAACAAGTGGTGACCAGCCAGGATCAATATGTCCCCAAAGAGTGGGATACCACAAACTCTTCAGATATCATAAAAAAAAAATCAAACCATTAAGTTAAAAGCTGACCAAACATCAAGAGCATGAATTAAAACCAAAAAAAAGCTATTAGCCAAGGCTCAACTTAATAACAGACCTAGAGACTTCTCAGAAGTGTAAACTGGTAAAAAACGTGAGCAATACTCAGACAACAATAGTGACCTAACACACAACTTCTATCTCCAGCAAGAAACACAAAGGTTCTGTGGTGCTTCCTTTTTTGTATAATCTTGGTTCATTCCTACAATACTGCATATAGCAAAGATCCCGTGAATGACCATAATGATTACTGGAAGTACGAGATAAACTGGAATTGGGCATGCAACCTTCAGTCTGATAATTTTTGAATGAATACTGGATTTTTCAGCTGTAAAAATGGATGAAATGAGGATTTCTATCAGTAATTTTTAACAGAAAATGAACAAAAATCATCCTGTTTTTATGCTTCCCTAGCAACTAAATCACATATCAGTCTGACACTTTGGGTCTAGGCAAGACCTTATTACAGATTTTCATGACGTGCTAGCAGAAAAATAAGTGATGTAGCATGTTTTTATCTGCTATACTGAATGGGATGCCCTTATGAGTGGATTTCACTACTATTTGCTTGCACATTTAGTAGATTAGTCTTATGCTCCTCTGCCTTTTTCCCTTGAAAATGGCCATTTCTGCTTCACTCTCCACATTGACTCCCAAAATCCTTACCGCTATTTCCAGCTCATACATTCTTGCCCAGCTCATGCAAGTTTCTACCATTTTCCTCCCAAGACAGTTCCAGTCTTCTCCAAGATCCAAGACAGATGATTTATTACCCTTTTGCTTTCATAGCATATATTATCCTTCTCCAAGACCTAGATTCAACAGCTGAACAACCTACAGACTCAATTTCTTCCTCAATTGTCTGTCCAGTTTTCTTGCCCAGCCAGTCTACTGCACTTCCATATTACATCACTATTTCCTTCTGCTGTCCTAGTTGTATCTCTGGATACCCATGCCTCACATGACTTTCTGCCCCTCATTCTTTTCATTTAAATTAGGACCCCTCTTTACAGTGTTTTGGTATCGATGGGGTAGAGTAACTGAGATAGGCATTTTGGGTTTAGTCCTGTTATTTCCCTGTAGCCCAGCCCACAAACATGTCAGAGATACAACTAGAGACCATGCTGAGGCCTTGGCTGCAGTATGCCTGATGTGGATGTAAGAAATGTTACAGTGGTTAATCTAATGGTGTGCTGAGACCACTATTTATCTCACTGATAAGCAGCAGTTCATCAATTCCCTAATCCTTAACTCCTTTACCAGCCTTGTGTCCTGCTTCGTGCATCCTGATCAGCACATTTCTGAGACAAGGATTGCTTTGGAGTTGGGTCTGTACAGAGTGTGGCACAGTGGCATCTTGGTTCAGACTGAGAGCTAGATAGGATTATGAAGTTCAGGATGATAAAAAAATTAGGATGCCTGCTGAAAACACGAACATCCTATGGTTTATAAGGGCTTTAAATTGCCAAATATGTGCAGAACTTCACAAACAGAGCAAAAAGCACATCCCCAGCATAGAGGCCATTTTGTCCAAAATGTCAAGTTATTCTGGAGCTTCCTAATGTAAAGGGCACAAGAATTTCTAAAGGACGGAAACAGTCTCTTCTTTTTCTTGTCCTCATGCTCAGAAATAGAGGAATGTTTTTGACTGAAATTTTCCAAATAAATTAAAATGTAATCAAATGAAATACAAAAACCAGACATTGCCAAAAATTTTAGCCTTGAATAGTTAAGAGTTTGTGAAAGTTTTTGAAATTGGAAATGTATTTGCCATAGAAAGTGCAGTCAACTTTAATAACAGATTGCGCTCTTAAGTTCTTCCTATAAGACAGAATCACTTATACGAATAAAACTCTTGTTTTCCAGAAAAATTAATTTTTTTTTTATTCATTGCTTCCTGTGCTATCAGTATGAATTTGTGGGCAGAGACATCCAGTTCTAATCTTCAGGTCTCCATTTAATGGATTCCTTAAAAAGATATTTTCAACTTCTGTTCTTTTATGTCTGTTATTAGCCCTGAAGAATTTTTTTGCAAGTAAGATGATCTTAAACCTGCAGTCTTTCACACACACTTTTGAACAAATTCTCTCTCTGAACACAATGCAACATTACACACAGCATCCACATCTAATATTTTTGTCTTGTAGAGGGCACTGGGGGAGAAGCTGCATGCAGATGCACAGCTGTGTGGAGAAGGAAGATGATGAATTAACTTATGAAGTCAAAATTTGCATTAGCTGAAACCATGGTAGCATATGTACCTCTACTTGATCTCTTCCTTTTGGTATTGTGTCCAGGTATCCTCAAGTATAAAGTGTAGGTACCAGTCTTCCCTGACTTAACTCCATTTTATCTATGACTTCCTCAAAATCTTCCTTCCATCAGTGTTACAAAAGCTTAACTACACATTTCCATTTCTACCTTGCTGTTGTATATTTGGGGCTTATTTTCCACTGCTAAGGTGCATTTTGAGGCATAAGACCATAAAACGTTTCTACTCTGAAGAACAAGAGAAATACAGGAAAGACAACTTGTATTAGGTAGGGTAGCCTTAGGTGGGCTTGACTAATAATTAGAAAAGGGCTACACATATCTTAACATCCTATCAACATATATGCTACTTTTGTGTGGCTAAGCATCTCCTGAATTTTCACATAATCTGTCTTGACAGTCATCAGAGAAGGAAAATGGGAGACTGAGGAAGCAGACCTTTTGAGAATATGGACACAAGCACTATGGGTGTTTTCCCCACTATAAAAAGGAAAGAATGCATTTGGGGATATCACCTCTGGTTATTCCAAACAGGTCTCTCTGTGTGGTTAAAATTCAGCCAGGTCTGTGGCAGAACAAATTATCTGCACACACATGGTATACAACACAATGTGACAGCTTAGGGTAGGCAAGAAGAATCTGAAGTTGACCAAACTTTGCATTGAGTTCTAGAATCTTCAGCACAGGAAGAACACAGATCTGTTAGAGTGAGTCCAGAGGAGGCCACAAAGAGGATCAGAGGGCTGCAGCACCTCCCATACGAGGACAGGTTGAGAGAGATGGGCTTGTTTAACCTGGAGAAAAGAAGGCTCTGGGGAGACCTTATTGCAGCCTTCCAGTAGTTAAAGGAGACCTCAGAAAAGATGGGAAGTGTAGTGATAGGATGACGGGTAACAGCTTTAAGCTGAAAGAGGGGAGACGTTGATTAAATGTTAAGAAGAAATTTTTAACTGTGAGGGTGGTGAGGCACTGAATTGATTGCCCAGAAAAGTGGTGGAAGCCCTGTCAGTGGAGGTGTTCAAAGCCAGGTTGGACAAGGCTTTGAGCAACCAGGTCTAGTGGCAGGTGTCCCTCCCCATGTCAGGGAGGTTGGAACTGGAAGATCTTTAAGGTCCCTTCCAACCCAGACCATTCTATGATTCTATGAAATATAATTACACAAATTGGAGTTTAGTCGAGATATTACATCCAAACACCTATTCCAGTGACAAGAAAGAAGATGCTGGAAGAATACCTTGTTAGTCCTTCAGTTTTATATTGGATTGAAAGCATCAGGCAAACTGAGGACTAACAAACAAATCCCATTTATAGTGTTCAATTACACTAAGCATCTCTTTACAGTATGCTTGTATACGTAATATTAATGCTAAAAAGACTGTATTTCTCTTTCATTCATCTGTCAGAACCCATATTCAAAGTTCCTTGTTGCCTAGGAAACAGTGGATAAAAGCAACAAAAACAAAGTATTTCACTGACCACCCTACATGTCTTTATAGATGGCTGTAGTTGTTCCTACAGATGGGGAATCTTCAATTCTAGTCTTTGCAGATATGTGAAAGATGAGTGAGAATTCAATTTTACTTAAAATTGTAAACCCCAGTAATCTGAGAACAGTAATATATCTGTCAGATGATCTATGTCCTGCTCATGACTCGCCTTGGCTTGCTGTGACCTTCAGCAGCTCCCTTAACCTCATTCACATGCTTGTGTGAACAGATTTTTTTCATGCTTACGCTATAAAAGGATATGTGACAGAGGTGATATTATGTTGTTTCTTAAAAATGCAAGCATATAAACTTACTGTGCAATGTGTTAACCAAGATACCCAAAATATGTAAACGATAACAATAATCTCCTTGGTGTTCAATTCACTTTTAGTATCTCACACACACTCATGGCTATGCCAGAATGTTATAACAAATAAACACCCTAGGGGAAATACTTGGGATAAAAGAGGAGAGAAAAATGCTGGTTTGTAATTTAGAAAATTGCATTTATTTCTTATAAAAATGCAATACACTTCAAGTGTGACAAAATTAACATAGCAAAAGAGCAACAGCTGACAGAAGCAACACATTCACTGGTGCTTAAGTGAGATATGCATGCAGGAAACTACTTGCTCATTGAATTGCACTTCTCAAGTAAGCATGGGTGAAAAATCTGGCTGCAGCAAGTTCACAATTCCTGCAGAAGTGTCATAGATAATCAGATCTGTCTTTCTAAAGTGCAGAAATACTTCAAGACACAATATCCACAGAACTGAAGGAACAGAAATGTTGGATTTTTTTTTTGTCTTTTTCTTTCTCTGATGGGACACAGGTGCATGTTTTATTATTACAACACACACAAAAAATCTTTTAGAAGTGATAGTACTGGGAGGACAAATTGTTCCATGCATTTCAATATAGTTTTAGTTCCATAATACAGGATGAGACCCATCCTCATCCTTTGACAATACAGAGTATCAGAAGAGTGCAGCACAACCAGCTTACCTAAACCACAGCTCACTTCACTGCAGTAACTAATATAAATAATTGCTTCATTATCTTTTGTGTCAAGGAGGAAGAGTACCTGCTGCCAAATAGATTTACTTGTGTATCATCTTGGAAGGAAATAAGGATGTGAGCAACTGACACATCTCTTTTACCCCAAGTACTAAGCATATTGAGCTGAAATGCAAACACCTCTGGTCCAGTGACTCTGTTTATATTTCATACTTACAAAAATACAATTTGTCCATTTCAACATATGCTGACACCTTTGGGCTATTGAAGAACAAAATACAGCTTCTGTCTCTTCCTAAACCTTAAGGTTCTGTCTGAACTATATTTTCTCCTGTGACTGACTTGGAGTTACCCGGGCAGCTCCACTTCTGATAAGACTTGAGAAAATACTTCTGCAGGCAAAATCTGTGTGGCCACAAGCATTTTTAACAATAGTCTCTCTAAATGGATCTACAGAGACTCTAAATGGGTCAGATAACTAAGAAAGGGAGCACCTTTTCTGCACCACTGTTTCCACCTCTCCAAAAGCTGTGCCAAGGGTGAAAAAGTGACATATGGTTATGGCATGAGTGGCAAAAAAAAAAAAAAAGTAAAAAACCCTAAATCCACTGTCAACAATGGACAGGTAGCATCCTTCATGTATCAGGGTCATCTGGAAAGCAATATAACCCAATAAGAGAGGCAGAGATAAAAGACTGACACTAAAAGCAGATCAAATGCTAATAAGGAGATTAAAGGCATGTGGAGAGATGTTTTCTAATACAGATAGGGGACAAGGCAGTTCTTTTGCTGTTCAGTCTGATGACAGCATGACTGCATAAGGCCTTAGCGTGAAACACCACAGGTCAGTTTACATTGCTGTTACAGCCCAGTGTGACAGAAAGAACAAAAGAACATTAAGACTAGGAATTGCATCTGTTGCAACGGAAGATTGCCGCTCAAGTCAAGGGTACAGGCAAAAAGCACACCATTTGTTAAAAACTGAGCAACTTACTATAATGTAGATGGCTATTGGAAATTGGTCTAGAAAGAACAATGTAACGAAACAGTAATTTAGGCTGAGGAAGGATAAAGAAGTGGCTTCTACTAGGTAAAGTTTGAAAGCGTGAAGTTATTTCCCAAAGAAAGTAGCGAGCTGGTGGCTTTTTGCTACAGTAAAGGATACTTTAGTAACGAGATTTTACCAGCCACAGGAGAAAGGAACAGCAAATGTGTTTCACGGGAGAGGGCCACTTCTCATACAAAGGGTTCAGATCACTTTTTTGTACTTCAAATACTACCAGGGCACATCAAACACAGTATTTATGTATTTGCATATGCAGTGCAAAAGGAACACACAAAACAGGTGTGCTTTGTCAGGCATTTCAAGGGCCATTCTAGCTAAGTACAAAAAACTGTACTTAAGGGTTATAGGAAAACCCAGGCTCTCTTCTCCATGCCTAGAATCATTGAATGGTTTGGGGTGAAAAGGTCCTTAAAGATCATTCATTTCCAACCCCCCTGCCATTGTTGGAAAAGTGTGAGATTTTATTAGTCTGATATTAATTAGGTAGAAATAGTAATTATAATAGTTTTAAATATAGTGGTTTTAAATGTGTGTTTTATAGTGGTTTTAAATCCTATTACTTTAAGTGTGTTAGTGATTATTAGAAGTAGTGGTTATTTAGACTTTCTTCTCTCATGAGAACTCTATGAAGTACCCAAAACTTATCCAAGTTAAGCCTGCACCTGCAGTTGAGATAAAGAGACTGGGCCTGTGGTTGAGATAAGAAGACCTTGCATACCGGAGTTAACTAAGAAAAACAGAAGAAGCTGGCGCCAAAGTAATAATAATTAGCTGATGAAGTAATCCATATATGCATACGTATTAGCTGTAACCTGTTGACTATACATTAGGTTATGTAACATGTAAAGAATAAAATGCGTTTGCGTTGTAACGGTTTCAGAACCAGATTTGGGTGCGTACCCCTGGTTCCCGGGGCCTCGAAATAAAGCACCACATATAACCTCCCCCGAATGTTTGCCTCTCGGCTAACACCATGGACAGGGACACCTCCCACCAGACCAGGCTGCTCAAAGCCCCATCCAACCTGGCTTTGAACACTTTCAGGAAGGGGGCATCCACAGCTTCCCTGGGCAACCTGCGCCAGGGCCCCAACAACCTCAGAGGCATAGTCCCATACCTGGGCCTCAACAACCTCAGAGGCATAGTCCCATACCTGTGGCCTCCCAGCACCCTGCTGAGAAACAGACAGTCCGTCTGTTCATCGCCGTCCCGCCCCCTCCCCGGGCTGGGACAGACCCTTTCATTGCTTTCTGGCAGGTTTTTCCACAGGGCCACTCGGGAGCTCACATCAGGGGTTTGGGGCCGCATCCCAGGTCTGGGAGTGGGGGGAGGTCAGCCATGTGAGAGGCAATGATAAGCAACTGGATCCAGTGGAAGGTGTCCCTGCCCGTGGCAATGGGTTTGAAACAGGATGATCTTTAAGGTCCATTCCAACTCAAACCATTCTATGATTCTATGATTCATCAAAAAAGCCTGTGCTTAAGGTTTATCGGGAAAACCCATTTTTTTTTCCATGCATGGCCAGTAATCCAAAGGCTTCCCGCCCCAGGCTATCTCAGAGGCATAGCCCCACACTCCTGGTCTCCCAGCACCCTCCTGAGAATGCCCCCGGGCTGGCACAGCCCCTTTCCTCAGTCCCTGGCAGGTTCTTCTACCGGCCAGGAGCCGGCTGTGCCTAGCAGAGGCCCGCACCCGGAGGCTTGGGACAGTACCCCAGGGCGGTGTAGAGGTCGGCTGCGTGAGGGGCAACTATGAGCAATTTGATCCAGTGGGAAGTGTCCCTGTCCATGGCAAGGGGGTTGGAACTGGAAGATCTTTAATGTCCCTTCCAATCAAAACCATTCTATGATTCTATGAAAAGCCGTGCTTAAGGATTATTGGTAAAACCCAGGCTCCTTTCTCCACGCACGGCCAGTAATCTCGCTCAGGCTACCTTAGAGGCACAGCTCCAGACTTCTGCCCTCCCAGCACCCTGCTGAGAACCCCCCCAGGCTGCGACAGCCACTTTCCTCCCTGCCTGGCAGGTTTTTCCACCAGCAGGAGCAAGCTGTGCATGGCAGGAGATCACACCGGCATTTCAGGGAGCAGCCTGGCGGTGGGGTGGTGGAAGGTCAGCCATGTGACAGGCAACGATCAGCAACCTGATCCAGCAGAAGACGTCCCTGCTGACGGCAGCGGGGTTGGAATTGGGAGCACCTCTGCTATGAGGACAAAGAGTTGGGGTTGTTCAGCCTGGAGAAGGCTCAAGGGAAAACTTATAGCGACCTTCCAGTGCCTGAAGAGGCTACAGAAAAGCTAGGGAGGGACTTTTTACAAGGGCAAGTAGTGACAGGATGAGGAGGAATGGCTTTGAATCATAAGGGGGAAAATTTAGATCAGACATGAAGAAGAAATTCTTCACGCTGAGGGTGGTGAGGCCCTGGCACAGGTTGCCCAGGGAAGCTGTGGATGCCCCCTCCCTGGAAGTGTTCAAGGCCAGGTTGGATGGGGCCTTGAGCAGCCTGGACTGGTGGGAGGTGTCCCTGCCCATGGCCGGGGGGCTGGAACTGGATGGGTTTTAGGGTCCCTTCCAACCCAAACCATTCCATGAGTCTGATTTTATGGCAGGGGCTTTGGAACTGGATGATCTTTAAGGTCCTTTCCAAGCCAAACCATTCTACGATTCCGTGCCTCTGTGACCTCAGGGCTCGCAGCGCTCCCCGCTGGCAGCGCTCCCCGCAGCCCCTCGGTGCCCCCGCCGCCCCCTCCCCGCCCACAGCCGGCGCTCGCGCTGACACCCGACACCGGGGGCCTCCCAGCCCCTTCGGCAGCCCTGGGGCCGCACTCGGCGAGGTGGAAAGGCTGGCGTGGATTCTTCCCTGCAGGCGGCTCCGGCTCCGCGCTGCGGCAGGCAGCGGCGTCGCGCAGAGACCCGCTCCAAGGGCTCAGTGGGATCCAGTCCGCAGAGCAGCGCCCGCCCGGGCACACAAAGCAGCGCCGCCCGGGTGCAGGCGGCGACTTCAGCAGCCGCTGGCTGCTGTCAGCGCCCCAACCGGCTCAAACCGGCTCCAACCGGCCCCAGCCGGATCTGCTGATGGCGGAGCCGCCACCCCCTTCTCTCCATTCCCGCTTTTTTCCGTGCTCTTCCGGCCCCCCCTCCCCCCCCCCCGCGCCCCGACCCCGTGCTCCCCTGAAACAAGAAGTCGTTACTGCTACCAACGCGGGAGTATGTTGATTTAAGCTAAACCAGAGTTAATTTCCATCTAAGTCACTATTTTTTGAAAGTTAGAGAGGATGTCCCTCGGGTACATTTTTTTTTTTTCAAATAGTGTTTTTCCACCAACGGCTCTGGGCTGCGCTGCTGCTGCTCCCGTTGCATTGCACCTCAACTTCCCGTCTCTGCCCTGGCTTCCTAAGCATCTTTCCCTCTCCTCCACAGCCGGAGAGATACTGTGTGTTTTTGCAGCACTGTAGGCACAAGGCAAGCTTTACCCTTCTCAGTCAAAGCCACCTCTTTGCAGTGGGCACGGCTGCGCGTGGGTCTCTCTCACAGCCCCTGTTCCCCTGCGATTGTGTGTGGCTCAGAGGTACCTCTCTCCTTCCCTGTCTGCCCCATGCTCAGGCTCGACTCCTTGCTGCTGTAGCACACGTAAACCTCCCTGAAGTCATGGGACCCAAGCCGTGCTGTCTGCTCTTGTCATAGTGCAGCACAACCGCAACAGATTTGCAATGTTGCAACTGCAACAGAGCCACACAGTTCTGTTGCCTGCCAGTGGCTCCCCTGCGCCTGCCCTTCCTCTCCCAGTCACAGTCAGTGCATAAGACAAAGAAAACCAGGGTGTTACCCTCTCCCTTCTGCCCCACACAGTCACCAGGAAGATCCGCAATCCCTGGTTTTTCCCTGTCACCCTGATACAAGAAGTAGTTACTGTTGCAAAAGATGGAAGATTTAAGCTAAAGTAGAGTTAAGTTTCATCTAAGTAACTGTATTTTTTGAAAGTTAGACAGAATGTCCCTCTGACAAGGTTTTTCCTTTATAGCATGTTTATTTCAAATAGTGTTTTTCCAGACACTGTTCAGAGAGAAATGATAGCGTCTTGTGTTAAGTATGGTCTGTGCTGAACAGATGTGTCTTCTTCTCTAATCACTTCTTTGCAGTCTTTTCCTGTCTAAAATGCAAGGTCAGACAGACAGCTGGCTCCAAAGCTCCAATTAGCAGAGATCTGGCTGTTGTGAAGTTCATAATAACATTAAAATTAGTCCTCGGAAAGTAACAGCGTATGCCTAAGATTTTTGGGAAAAATTATATGTATACTTGTAAGTGGGAAATATATTCTGTCCCAGCTCTTGTCTCATGCATGATTGATGGAAATCATTCCTTCATGCATCCAGCACTGAAATAAATAAAGCTTGCTTTCTAAAACTCAAAAATGAGTCTTGGGGAGTTTATTTGCTGGTATTCTCACTACATGAAGGACATTGAGATGTTGGAGCGTGTCCAGAGAAGGGCAATGAGGCTGGTGAAGGGGCTGGAGAACAAGTCCTACCAGGAGTGGCTGAGGGAACTGGAGTTGTTTAGCTTAGAGAAGAGAAGGCTGAGGGGAGATCTTATCACTGTCTACAACTGCCTGAAAGGAGGTTGTAGTGAGGTGAGCGTTGGTCTCTTCTCACAAGTGACAGGCGACAAGATGAGAGGAAATGGCTGCAAGTTGCACCAGGGGAGGTTCAGACTAGACATAAGGAAAAATTTCTTCACTGAAAGGGTAGTCAGGCACTGGCACAGGTGCTCAGGGAGGTGATTGAGTCACCATCCCTGGAGGTGTTTAAAAGATGGGTAGATTAATTTCTTGGGGACATGGCTTAGCAAGTGGACAGATACAGCTGGACTCGATGATCTCAGAAGACTTTTCCAGCCACATGACTGTATGATTGTATGATTCTATGATTTTCAGTATCACCCCTGCACCTGGTTCTGCTCTGCCCTGGTGGGCTTAGGGGACCTGCTGAGCCCCGTGCCCTCTCCAGAGCTGGGGAACAGCTGATGGTACCATCCTGTTGGAAAAGTGTAAGATTTTATTAGTCTGTTATGTTAGTCTGTTATTAATCAAGTACAAAATCAATGATTTTATTAGTCTGATATTAATTAGGTAGAATTAGGTAAATATAATGGTTTTAAATTTGATTACTTTGGGTTAAGTGTGTTAAGTGTTTAAGATGATGTAATGATTGTTTGAAGTAGCGGTTATCTAGGCGAGAAGTGTTTTTTACCTTATAAGGACTGTGTTTGTTAGAAGTAGAAGAATAAGTGCCCGAGCTTCAAGCTGAGTCTGCAGTCCAGATAAGAGGAAGGACCTCGCATACCAGAGTTAATCTAGTGGAGATAGAAGGATGCTGGCACCAAAAGTCACATTGGGTAAGACTACTTACTTCATCTGGATGACCATCAGAGGGGGTTGTGCAAGCGCAGAAGGGACTGATGTTGTAATTAACCAATGAAGTAATCGGTACATAAATATGCATTAGAAAATGTCGTAACCTATTGAATATACATTAGATTACGAAACATGTAGGGAATAAATTGCGGTCACACTGTAACGGTCTTTGGAACCAGATTTGGGTGCGTACCCCTGGTTCCCGGGTCCTCGAAATAAAGCACCACATATAACCTCTCCCGAATGGTTACGTGTTCGTCTCTCCGCTAACAATCCCACTGCTCTGGGCTGCACTGCTGCTGCTGCTGCCCTTGAATCTCATCAGCATGTTCCCTCTCTGCCCTGACTCCTTATGCTCCTTTCCCTCTCCTCCACAATCGGGGAGATACTGCTTGTTTTGCATTATTGTGTATATGTGTGGGCAGAACACAAGCTTTGCCTTTCTCAGTCAAAGCCACCTCTTTGCAGTGGGAACAGCTGCGCATGGGTCCCTCACTGTCCCCCGCCCTCCCCACCCCACCATTGTGTGTAGCTTGGAGATACCGCTCTCCTTCCCTTGTCTGCCCCATGCTCAGGCTTGACTTCT
Source organism: Tapera naevia (assembly GCA_033556795.1). NCBI lineage: Eukaryota > Metazoa > Chordata > Aves > Cuculiformes > Neomorphidae > Tapera > Tapera naevia. The sequence goes on from JAUMJJ010000059.1 coordinate 820,127, forward strand.
TGTTCCTCCAGCACACGTCCCCTTAGGACATGGGACCCCAGCTGTCTCCTCTTGTCTCAGCCCTGCAAGGAGCAGTGCAGCTCCATTTCCTGCCACCATCGTGGCTCCTCTGTGCATACCCTTCTCCCCTCAGTCATGGTCAGTGCAGGAGACAAAGAAACCATGATGTTACCCTCTCCCTTCTGCATCACATGGTCACCAGAAAGATATACATGCCCTGTTTTTACTTTGTCACCACATAATCACAGAAGACACTTTTGTTTGTTTGGTTTTTTTTAACCCATCCCCCATTCCTATTGACTCCATTTTGGAGAGGATATCACCTGGAGGTTTGACTTCCCTCTGTGGACCAATTTCCTCCTCCAGCAGTATCTGGAGCAGAAGTGAGACAGCTTGCCTTACCCTGTAGTGTTGTAGGATGCCTCTCTGCTGTTTGGAGCCAGTAGGTGTTACGACTTCTTTGTGGCTGAGTGGTTTTGTCAGACATGTTTTTTTTCCAAACTGGAGCGGTACATGTGCCTGGCCTTTAGCCAATTCTGCTACACTTTTGGTAGTTTGGTAGTTTCAGTGAAGACTCTGTTTTCAGACCTCCCTGCTTCTGAAGACATTAATGTAGCAACGCTACACACCTCAGGAGGATATTTTCCACATAGGACATCTCTCTGAGCCATTTTAGTTCACTAATGTTGTAGATGCTACTCCCATCCTCTGATAGAAATATTTTGTTACATCCATGAGTTGAACTGGCTCACCAAAGAGTCCAGCAAATGCTGCAGCTGACTCTAGAGTGGTCTGCTACGCAAGCCAGGTGTAGTAAAGGAGTAATCAACCTCCTCTGTGGCAGCTGGGTTCTCTCAACTCTTTGTGGGCTCTCTCGGCTCTTTCCGGGATCTCTTGGATATTTCCTTTTGTCACACTGGTACTGTTGTTGAACAGTTCCTCCTTAAACAGGAGAGGCAACCAGGTGTGATGGTATGTACCTGCACCTGAATCTCTGGAATTCAATCATTCTTCATCCTTAGGAATATAAGCACTATAGGTGTAAAGACTTCTCCCATGGGAGCATGCCATTCACATCTGGATGTAAAAATATGTGTACAACTGTTGATTTTGAGGATGGCACAAACAACAGGCTCAAGTCATCTGGTCAATACATTGTGACAAATGTTTGCAAAATTTAGAGATAAAGAAAGTAGGAAGAAAAGATCATACACATGCAACTGGTTGTCCAGAGAATAGGAAGAACAGGAAAAAGGAAGCTCCTGGGTTGAGATAAAGTTGTGGAGTTCACTTACCAATTACTAGTGCAGGCAAAACAAACACACCTTGGGGAAATTAACTTAATTCTTTGATAATTTATTTATATATATATAATTGCTGATAAGGGTATTGGGAAATAAAACAACAAACATTAAAACACGAGGGAAAATTCCTTTCCTCCTGTTTCCCAGGCTTACATCACTCCTTCTCTCCAGACAACTGTCCTACTAGCACCTTACTACTGCAGATCATACTCAGTCCCTTCAATGAGAAAAAGAGTGTGTGTGATTATGGCCAGGACATGGAAGTTTTTCTCTGATACTCCTTTCATCTCACACTTTTCACCTCCTCTGACACAAGTCCTCAAGTGTTGCAGGGAGTATCTGCTCTGCCATGGAGCATCTACTCCTCCTTCTTCACTTCCTCCTCTCTTGGAGCCAGCAGGAACTGACTGTGTCGGGCACAGTAGGCTTTTGTAAAACAAGCCACTTCTGCAGCTCCCCGCTTGCCAAAACCTTAAAATCCGCACCCAGTATAGGACTCAGAGTTACGGAAGCATAGAAAAAATGAAGTTGGAAGGGACCTTTGGAGGTCATAGAATCATAGAATCATCTGGTTGGAAAAGACCTCTGAGATCATCAAGTCCAACTATACCTGGTCCTTACTAAACCCTGTCCCCAAGAAACTCATCTACCCATCTTTTAAACACCTCCAGGAGTTGTGACTCAACTACATCCCTGGGCGACTGTTCCAGTGCCGGACAATCCTTTCAGTGAAGAAATTTTCCCTAATGTTTAGTCTGAACCTCCCCTCATGCAGCTTGCAGCCATTTCCTCTTGTCCTATCACCTGTCACTTGTGAGGAGAGACCAACACTCACCTTGCTACAACCTCCTTTCAGGCAGTTGTAGACAGTGATGAGATCTCCCCTTAGCCTCCTCTTCTCTGTGCTAAACAGCCCCAGTTCCCTCAGCTGCTCCTCATAAGGCTTGTTCTACAGCCCCTTCACCAGCCTTGTTGCTCTTCTCTGGACATACTCCAGCACCTCAATGTCCTTCTTGTACTGAGGGGCCCAAAACCAAACACTGTACTTGAGGTGCAGCCTCACCAGTGCTGAGTACAGGGACACAATCCCTTCCCTTATCCCACTGGCCACACTGTTTCTGACACAGGACAAGATGCCATTGGCCTTCTTAGCCACTTGGGCCACTGCTGGCTCATATTCAGCTGTCAACAGACACCCCCAACTCCTTCTCCTCCAGGCAGTTCTCCAGCCATTCTTCCCCAAGCCTATAACGCTGCATGGGATTGTTGTGCCCCAAGTGCAGGACTCTACACTTGGTTTTGTTGAACCTCGTTCTGTTGTTTTCAGCCCATCAATGCAGCCTGTTCAGATCCCTCTTCAGAGCCTCCACTCCTTCAAGCAGATCGACACTTCTATCCAGCTTAGTGTCATCCACAAACTTGCTAAGGGTGCACTCAATCCTCTCACCAGATTGTTGATAAAGATATTGAACAGGACTGGACCCAGCACTGAACTCTGGGGAACACCACTTGTGACTGGCCTCCAACTGGATTTAACTCCACTTACCACCACCCTCTGGGCCCGGCCATCCAGCCAGTTTTTTACCCTGCAGAGGGAGTGCCTGTCCAGGCCAATGGCAGCCAGTTTCTCAAGCAGAGCACTCTGAGAAACAGTGTCAAGGGCTTTACCAAAGTCCAAGTACACCACATCCACAGCTTTTCCCTCGTCCATTGAATGGGTAACCTTGTCATAGAAGGAGATCAGGTTGGTCTGGCAGGACCTGCCTTTCATAAACCCCTGTTGACTGGGCCTGATCCCCTGGCTGTCCTGCACGTGCTATATTACAGCACTCCAGCTGATCTGTTCCATGACCTTCCCTGGTAGCAAGGTCAGACTGACAGGCCTGTAGTTCCTTGGATCCTCCCTCCAACCCTTCTTGTAAATGGGTGTAATATTTGCCAGCCTCCAGTTGAGTGGCACTTTGCCAGTCAGCCGGGACTGCTGGGAGATGAGAGAGAGGCATTTGGAGAGGACCTCTGCCAGCTCCCTTGTGTGAATCCAATCTGGCCCCATAGACTTACGAATGTCTAATTGGCTGCGCAGGTCTCTAACCAAATCCTCTTGGACTGTTGGAGCTTCCATTTCACTGCCTTCTGGCTCAGGAGGCTGAGTATCCATAGAACACCTTACCTCACTACTAAAGACCGAGACAAAGAAGGCATTGAGTATCTCTGCCTTATCGTCATCCCTCATCACTACTGTTCCCCCTGCATCCAATACAGGAGGGAGATTCTCCTTGGTCCTCCTATTGTTAATATAGTTGAAGAAACTTTTTTTTTATTATCTTTCACCAAACTGGCCAGTTGAAGTTCTAGTTGGGCTTTAGCCCTTCTAATTTTCTCTCTGCATGATCTCACCTTACCTTTGTAGTCCTCCTGGGATGTCTGCCCCTTCTTTCAAAGCTCACAAACTTTTCTCTTCTTCATGAAATTGATACAAAGCTCTCTACTAAGCCAAGCTGGTCTTCTTCACATGAGGAAGGCCTGCTCTTGTGCTGTCATCATTTCCTTCTTGAGGAGGAGGCAGCCCTCTTGGCCTCCTTTGTTATTTAGAACTGCCTCCCGGTGAATTTTATCAAGCAGCCTTCTAAACAGTTCAAAATCTGCCCTCTGGAAGTCCAAAGTGGCAGTTCTGCTGATTCCACTCCTTAATTCTAGAACTGAGAATTCTATCATTTCGTGATCACTGTGCCCCAGGCTTCCTCCAAAAGTCACGTCTCCCACAAGGCCTCTTCTGTTCACAAAGAGCAGATCCAGCCGTGCACCTTTTCTAGTTGGTTCAATCGCCAATTGTGTCAGGAAATTGTCTTCCATACACTCAATGAACCTCTCAGATTGTTTCCTTTCTGCTGTATCACACTTCCAGCAGACATCTGGAGGGATGAAATCCCCCACGAGAACAAGGACTAGCAATTGCTAGATTTCTCTCAGTTGTAGAAGACTTCATCAGTTTCTTGTCCTGGCTGGGCGGCCGATAGCAGACTCCCACCACTGTATCTGCCTTATTACGTGTTCCACTGATTTTACCCATAGGCACTCAACCCCATCATTGCCATTATTAAGCCCCATGCAATCAAAACATTCTCTAACATAGAATGCTACCCCACTGCCTCTCCTTCCTAGCCTATCCTGCCTGAAGAATTTATAGCTGCCCATGGCAGCACTCCAGTTGTGCGAATCCTCCCATCACGTTTCCGTGATGGCAATTATATTGTCGTTTTCTTGCATTGCAATGTCTTCTAGCACCCCCTGTTTGTTGCCCATGCTGTATGGATTAGTGTAAATGCGCTTCAGTTGGTCTCTCGTCCCTGGAGGTGTTTAAAAACAGATTGGATGAGGCACTTAGTGCCATGGTTTAAACGATGAGTAGGTGTTGGTGTCGGGTCATAGGTTGGACTAAATGATGTCAGAGGTCTTTTCCAACCTTGTGATACTGTGATACTGTGTATGTGGTACTGTTTCCACCCCTTTTCTGAGTGGAATAGTCCTAAAAAGTGTCTTCTAGCCGTGGTTTGTAGCCCACCAGTAACCTTTGGATTCTGGCTGCCACCTAGAGTGCTATCCCCTACTTCCACTGAGATGGCAGACCACGGGCCCCCACTAGTAAACTGTCCCTCAGACCTGGATAGTCATCTGGGACCATCTTCTTCTGCCTGTCTCCCAACAAAAAGGCCAGTTTTACAGGTTAATTGGGCTGCTCCTAGCATTACGCAGGCAAATTTTTGATCTCTCCAAATACAGTGGTTTTACATCCTCTCTAGACAACTTACCTTGGTATTTGAGCGCCATTTTTGTGAAGATTTTTTTCCGTATATTTACTTAAAATTTCCCCCAAGAACAACTCAGTACAGTTTACTCTGTATCTACCAATAGGTAGTACAAGACAGCGATTTGATTCCCTCATCGCCACCTTTCCAGTTTAAAGAAACCCAGCTGTCTTATAGAAGACAGAAACACTAAGGCTGGTATTAATGGGGAGTGAATTGGTGTGATGGCACCACAAGGAATGGCAGAAAAAGTGTCTAAAAAGTAGCATATGTTGATGGCACCTAAATGAGCAAGTTTTTTTGATCTGGATACATCTACAGGCAACTTATACAGACACAAAATATTGTCAGTATATCCTAATGACTCATGGAAATCACAGAATCACAGAATCACAAGGAAAGGACCTCTGAGATCATCAAGTCCAACCTATAACCTAACACTAACACCAACACTAACACCAACCATCATCTAAACCATGGCACTCAGTGCCTCATCCAGTCTCCCTTTAAACACCTCCAGGGTCGGTGACTCCACCACCTCCCTGGGCAGCCCATTCCAATGGCCAATCACCCTTTCAGTGAAGAATTTTTTCCTCATATCAAGTCTAAACTTTCCCTGACGAAGCTTAAGTCCATGCCCTCTGGTTCTGCCACTGGTCACCTGAGAGAAGAGACCAATCCCTGCCCGACTACAACCTCCTTTTAGGTAGTTGTAGAGAGCCATGAGATCTCCTCTGAGCCTCCTCTTCTCCAGATTAAACAGCCCCAACTCCCTCAGTTGCTCCTCATAGGGCTTGTGCTCCAGCCCCTTCACCATCTTCGTTGCCCTCCTCTGAACACAATCCAGTATCCTAACATCCTTCCCAAAATGGGGGGCCCAGAACTGTACACAGTATTCAAGGTGAGGCCTGACCAGTGCCGAGTACAGGGGGACGATAACTTCTCTGGTCCTGCTTACTACACTATTCCTGATGCAGGCCAGGATGCCATTGGCCTTCTTGGCCACCTGGGCACACTGCTGGCTCATGTTGAGCTTCCTGTCCACCAGCACTCCCAGGTCCTTTTCTGCCTGACTACTCTCCAGCCACTCTGTCCCCAGTCTGTAGCTCTGCATGGGATTGTTGTGTCCAAAATGAAGTACCCGACATTTGGACTTATTAAACATCATCCCATTAGAATCAGCCCAGCTCTCCAATCTGTCCAGGTCCCTCTGTAGGGCCATCCTACCCTCTAACAGATCAACCCTTCCTCCCAGCTTGGTATCATCTGCAAATTTGCTGATGATGGACTCAATCCCCTCATCCAGATCATCAATAAAGATATTAAACAGGACGGGACCCAACACCGATCCCTGGGGGACACCACTGGTGACTGGCCGTCAACTGGATGAGACACCATTCACCATCACTCTTTGGGCTCAGCCATCCAGCCAATTCCTAACCCAGCACAGAGTGCTCCCATCTAAGCCACGGGCTGCCAGCCTCCCTAGGAGTCTACTGTGGGAGACAGTGTCAAAGGCCTTGCTGAAGTCCAGGTATACCACATCCACAGCCTTCCTCTCATCCACCAGGCGAGTCACATGGTCGTAAAAGGAGATCAGGTTGGTCAGGCAGGACCTACCCCTCCTAAATCCATGCTGTCTGGGCCTGATTTCTTGACCGTTCTGCAGGTGGCGCATGATTTCACCCAGGATTATCTTCTCCATGATTTTACCTGGGACCGAGGTCAGGCTGACAGGTCTGTAATTACCTGGATCATCCTTACAGCCCTTCTTATGGATGGGCGTCACATTGGCCAACTTCCAGGCTTCCGGGACCTCTCCAGTGAACCATGACTGCTGAAAGATGATGGAGAGCGGCTTAGCAAGCTCATCCGCCAGCTCTCTCAGCACCCTAGGATGGATCCCATCCGGCCCCATAGACTTATGAGGGTCCAAGCGGCTCAGCAGGTCTTTAACTTTCTCCTCATGGATTGCAGGAGGGCCATATTTTACCCTGCCCTCATCAACCACTTCAGAGGGCCAACTGTCAAGCGAGCTGACATCCTTGCTGTTAAAAACTGAGGCAAAGAAGACATTAAGTACCTCAGCCTTCTCTGTGTCTCTGGTTACTATATTTCCCTCCGCATCCAACAAGGAGTGGAGGTCGCTGCCGCCCTTATTTCTGCCATTGATGTATTTATAAAAACTCTTCTTATTGTCCTTAACAGAAGTGGCCAATTTGAGCTCCAGCTGGGCTTTTGCTTCCCTGATTTTCCTCCTACACGACTTAACAACATCCTTGAACATGACCTAGCCTACATCCCCTTCTTTCCAACGATGATACATCCTCTTTTTCTTACTTAGTTCCTTCAGAAGTTCCCTACTCATCCAGGCCGGCCGTCTGCCCCTACAACTCTTCTTACAACACACAGGGACAGCCCGCTCCCGCGCCTGCAAAATTTCATTCTTGAAGTGTATCCAAGCTTCCTGGACCCCCTTGCCACTAAGAGCTATTTCCCAGGGTACTTTCCTGACCAGTTCCTTAAATAATCCAAAATCGTCCCGCTGAAAGTCCAGCATCGATGTTCTATTCCTGGCTTTTCTTATTACATTGTTCAGAGAGAACTCAATTATCTCATGAGATGAGAAGGTGGAGAGAGTAATTACTGTCTGCTTCTAAAATCTACCAAAATCCCTCCATCAACTATACCCAAAACCAAAAACCACACATTTACTGGAACACCTTCACACAATGCTATGAATCCAGGAAAGCTGGTAGCTGGTATCTCTTAAGTGTAATTGCAAGGAAGCCTGACAAGACCACTGGGATCAAATGTAAACAACGAAATTAAACCATTTTTTTCTCTAAAATGGAATCAGCTTCTCCTCCTACAGGTTGTTTCACTGTTGCTACAACAGTGCAGTATTATTTCTCACCTTTCCTATCGTTTTTCCTACCATCTTTGTGGCCCTCCACTGCGCCTGGTCTGGATTGCTAATACCTTTCCAGCAGTGTGGTGACTGAACCAGGACGCAGTACTTTGTAGTGGTACAATTTTGCGCATGTTGAATAGAGGGAAATAACAATTCTTGAACCTGCTGGCTATGCTGCTGGCTTGATTTCTGTAAGTGTGTTGCTGAACCACGCTTAACCTTCTTACCTACCAGGAGTTGTGGGACCATTTTTGGAAAGCTGTTTTCTAGTTGATCCCCTAAGCTGTACAGATTCATGGAGTTGTTCTCTTCCAGGTATAGGATTTCACATTTGTTGTTGAGCTTTATGAGGCTTCTGTTCATGTATTTTTTCCAGTTTGTTAGGACATCTGCTGCTGAGCAACAGCCCAGCCATCGAACATGTTGACCTCTGCCCTTCCAGTTCTCTGTTCACAGAGCGCACACTCCTTCACCCGCTGCAGAGTGTTTTACAGAAGACTTTTCACATAACATCCTCACTGCCTGCTGAAGGAAACACATCTGCTCACTGCTTTCCTCTCAAATAAAAGCAGGAATTACCTTCGGAGAAATTTATGTATGTGTATAAAAATGCGCATGTGCACATGCATTACCAAGTAAAGTCTGAATAAAGTAGATTTAGTGGAATTCATTACACTGTTGCCGCTTGCAGTTAGGCTGCATTTTTGGTAACCATTTCAAGGACCCTCCCGCTCCAGGAGAAGAAGAATGCTGCTTTTCAAAACAAGTAGTTCCTGCCTAGCCTTAAGACAGTGAAGATATAAGAGAATAAGGAAAGAAAGTCTCACACTTCACAGGAGGCTGCCTACGAACAACTGTCTCCTCTAAAAGAGACTAAACCCCTTTAACAGAAAGCACAACTTCCCCTTCCCCCACTCCCTCTATTGCCTCCAGCCATCATGCCAACAGAAATACTTGCATTCTTACATTTTTCAGTAGAGTTGAAACTATCCCCTAATTTTCACCCAACTTTCAAATTTTGGCAGACCTGGCTCTGGCTCTGAGAGGCCAGGCTGGCAAAGGGGAAGTCTCTGCTCTACCTGCCTGCCTTGCTCCTTTGGCCTCTCTCACTGATTTATGTAGAAAAGGCAGGTCAGACCATCTCTTAAATACTCTAGGGAAAGAGTTTGGATTTTTGTCTGTAACTGCAGGGATGAGAGACAAGAACGTATAAACCTTCAGGAATTTAGACAATCAGAAAACCATTTTACATTGCACATGTGTGCAGGTTATTTTGTGAGGGGCATGTCTCACTCACATTCTTGGAAACAGCACTTGAAAATAATTCCTTATAATAAATTACACTTCATTTAAGAAGAGCACCAACAGTCCCGATTTTGGCTGTTCTCATTTGTCTCCCTCTCCTGGTCAGTGGTGGTTATTTTTTTCCAGATTTTTTTGTAGGGCAGTATTTGTTTGGCTTTTGTCCATACACAAAGAACTCAAAGTGAATATGTGGCTGAGAAAATTAGATTTTATGCATACCTACTTGTTCCAGTGTATTGAGAGGTTAAATAAATATTTACCTATTTAAAAATTCACCTCTACTCTCTTGAAATGAACAGATAAACCTTGCTGTATCTCTGAAAATGAGCCAGGGGAAATCTGCTAAAGGGAGTGCTCACTTTCAGTCAAGTTCAGCACACTGGAAAGATGCCAGGAATAGCAGAGCCAAGAGGTGGCTGCATTTCTGAAGAAGTGATGACAGGGAGAAGGGCTGAAGTCAGTTTAAGGGAATTTAACAGTTTTGGTATAGTAAATTGGATTCTTTTGGCTTTTAAAAGTTTAGTATGACATAATACATTGCAGGCTCCCAATCTGTACCTTTTGCTTTAATTAATTGTGTAAATAAAAGGTATGTTAAAAAAATAGATGGAATTGATTTATTGCTGTGTATAATGAGGAGCCAGGGAACAGACTTAGGGGTACTTAGACAATACATAATCTTCCTGTGCTAGTTCTGGTAGTACCCATTATTCTCTGAATGCCGTATCTATTGAAGGGCTACCCAGCAATCCCTGTTTTGTTAACTCACCTCAGTTACATACCTAACCTACTACATAGTACAAAGTCTGTTTCTTCTGCATCCTTACAGAGCCCTAACAGAAACTTTACCCACAGTTTCATTCCCTTCCCTTTGTGGCTTTGAAATCCAAGTCAGCCACCATCTGTGGAAACTGCTATTTAAGTCTAGACTTCCTCAGAACCTCTCACTTGACCTTGGAGACTTCATCATCAGCATCCTGAGAGTCCAGTTATTGATTTTCCATGGACAGGACAGTTAGTTGTTTCTAGTTACATAGTTTTTGTAGATAAAATGTGTTATTTAGAATTAAACAAACAGATATTCCTATTTAATTTCATTTATGAGATACGGAAGAATATCTACAAAAGTATTCCGTAGACCAGAAGATTCCAAGTAGTTAAATATCCAAGTAATTACGTATCCCAGTGTGTCACTAGGTTGTATTCACTTGTGCAGCAGCTATGTTGTCTTCCTGCTGATATAAGAGAATGAAATGTAAAACACAGTTGAAAATATGAACCAGATAATGCCGCTATAAGAGCTCAGTGTAAAGCCCCATTCTCTCTAAGTTAGGTTAACATCTGTTAATGATTCGCAGAAAGTAATTAATCTTCCTTTGTGACTGGTTAAAAAAAAAAGTACATAGAAGGCTTTTAATCAAGAGACCTGCCCAAACCTAAAGGAAGACCAGTGTCTCAGCAGGGTTCCAAGAGGATGGTTTCCAACTAACATGCACTCAGCGGAGTTTTGGAATGATCTGGCACAAAGGTAATTGTGACAAGGGGCTTTGCCACCTTTCCAGGAAACCTACTGACTCAAAACTTGGACACTAGAGGGCATGCACAGCTAATTTGTATTGCAAGTGAGGGTTGTATCAGCCAGTAAGAGACAGACAATTAATTACTAAAATAAGATAACCAATAAATGTGAATCTGACATGCACATGTGAATAGTTTGGTAAATGAAGAATAGGATAAATACTGTGAGACTTTTCCTGGATGTGGGCGAGTTTTGTGAGATTACTTGGCTGGCACCCTGCTTTGCACAATAAAACTCGACACCTTGACTTTGTGTGTTATTGATTTGCACACTGGGTAAATGATCCCACAAGTTTTGGGACAGCACTGCCACCCCTCCCCCATCTCCTTTTTCCCATTAAAAAAATGGACACTAAGTACAGGCTTGTTTCTGAATAGTCTTTTAGTCTTAAGGAAAACCTGTCCTTTAAATGCAAATCTTTTGGTTTTTTACATTTTAGCAATTAGTATTGATGCATTCAGGAGAGAAAGGTGCAGAACTGTGGAGACTGAATAAAGAACAGCAGGGTCTGAGTTCTAAGAAAGGAGCCACCTGGATTATTTTGTTATCGAGATGGCAAAGGGAAAAACAGAGTCAACATAAAAAAAGCTTTGAAAAATCATTCCACACAATATAGAGTGTAGGAAAAAAAAATGTAATAAAAATTCAAATGATTTTGTTACTATGTTTCAGTTTAACAAGCAAAAGAAGCATTCAGCAGCTGATTTTTTTTTGTGAAGAGTATGCGTGCAATTACTTGGAGTCCAAAATATATATTCTCAGGAGATTCAAGTGTACTGGTAAATTAGTTAGAGTCCTTTAGCAAAGTTGTTTGTCAAATAATTTTTTTATTGTCCCGGATTGTCTTGTGATAACTTTTCAAACTTTTCAGCTTGTCAAACTCACTCACATTTCCTAGTCTGACATAACTGTGAGATTTTGTTAACGTGTTGTTTTTTTTCCAAGTTTGTCATAACTCAATGCTTTTGCTTTAGCAAAAAAAATGTTCTACTATGGAGATTTTAAAGAAAAAAAACGTGCCTTGCTCCTTTACACCAAGTGGTTTAGGCTGTCATTACACTGCTATTTCAATCTGGCAGGATTACTGGCTGCTGTTGAAACGAGCCAGCTGGTTTTCCTTCTCCCGCTGCCTCCTGCCACTGTTTGCCACCACCATCTCCCTTGTGCCATTCATATGCCTGTGGCTGTGGGATGAGTTGCTTCAGGGAACCGCTCTGGTTGAAAGCTGATCTTCCTTTTGCTAGCCTTGTTTTCCTCACTGCCCAAGGGCAGTAACAGGAAAAGTGTCTGGAGCCAAGCAGGGAAGAGAACAGGATTATTCTTTAATAGTCATTTAATAGTCAATTTAAGCTGAACAGGACTTTCAAAAGTTGTTATATGCTAGTGTTGGAGGTAGTGCTGCTGTTTTGAACAAAGTATTGATAATTTGATTTAAATCTGATTTTCAACAGAATTAATTATTCTGCTTTTTGCACCCACACACCTTTAATTTTACGGCAAAGGAGGAATTGCCTGAGAATGACACTGTTTCAGTTTGGATAAATTCAGTAATTGTTACAACTACTGGGTATGTAATCCTGGCAAGCTTCTAAGGATCTAATGGAATCCAGGTAGACTGTACTTGCAGGCTTCAAATGTGTCTTAATCTGTTAGGGATCTGTAAGACTTTAAGCTTTGACTGTTGACTGAAAGAGTTGGGTGCAGCTATAGATTAAAGTAGTTTCAGCAGAGTCCACAGGAGATTCTTGCAGCCAACTGCACCTCTGCCCTCTTAGCCTCCAATTGTTCTGTATATTTGCCAAAAGTTTAATTAATATGTGTATAACAAATGTATAATTAAGTGAATAAGGAACCATGAAGTGCATTACTACATTAGAAAAGAATAGAATTGAAATCAGTACTTAAATCTAATTCAGAATTCACATGTGAATTCATGTCAAATTTTGTTTTCATGCAGATATGTGAACTTGGCTTTGTTCTTTATCCCTATGATTTATTTCAACTAGGTTTAAGAATTCACTAGCATCTGCCATGATTACAGAAATCAGCACAGGATTTGAAGTAGAACGGGTGTTTATAACCCTACAACAAATCCTGATAATACTTGTGGAAACCTAGATGTAGAGGATAGCCAGAAGTTGGCATGAGGTCTTTCTGCATCATCGTACTTTAGATTCCTAATAGCAGTACTGTCATCCTCAAACATCTTCAAATACTTTAAAATCCTCAAGGTGGTCAGTGTAATTTCAGCAGAAAAATACATGCAGAAGCAGATAAAGTGCTGCAAAACTGCTTTCTTTCGCAGAATCATCATAGAATGGTTTAAGTTGAAAGGGGTCTTAAAGATAATCCATTCCCAACCTGACGTGGACAGGGACACCTCCCACTGGATCAGGTTGCTCAAAGCCTTATCCAGCCTGGTCTTCAACGCCTCCAGGGAGGGGACATTCACAACTTCTCTGGGCAACCTGTGCTAGTGCTTCATGGCCCTCACAGTAAAAAACATCTTCCTAATATCTAATCTAAATCTACTCTCTTCAAGCTTAAAACCATTTTTCTTCATCCTATCCCTGTACTCCCTGATGAAGAACCCCTCCCCAGATTTTCTGTAGGCCCCCTTTAAGTACTGGAAGATCTTCACAGAGCCTTCTCTTCTCTAGGCTAAAAAAGTGCAACTCTCTCAGCCTGTCCTCGTAGGTGAGATGCTCCAGCCCTCTGATCATCTTTGTGGCCCTCCTCTGGGTTCACTTTTACAAATCTATGTTCCTGTGCGGAGGAATCCAGAACTGAATACAGTGCTCCAGTTGAGGTCTGATGGGAGTGATATAGAGGGGAAGAATCACCTCTCTTTACCTGCTGGTCACATTTCTTCTTATGCAGCCCAGGATACGGTTGGCTTTCTTGGCTGCACGTGCACATTGGTGGCTCATGTTTAGCTTCTCCTTCACCAACACCCTAAAGTCTTTCTCTTCAGGGATGTTCTCAATCCATTCTCTACCCTCCCTGTATTTGTGCTTGGGATTGCCCCAACCCAGGTGCAGGACCTTGCACTTGGCCTTGTTTAGCTTCATGAGGTTTGCATGGATTGACCTCTCAAGCCTATCAGAGTCCCTCTGAACAGCTTCTATTCCCTCCCATGTGTAAACCATGTCACACAGCATGACGTCATTGGCAAACTTGCTGGGGATGCACTCAATCCCATTGTTCCTGCCTGCAACAGAGATGTTCCAATACCAACCCCTGAGGAATGCCACTTGTCACTGGTCTCCACTTAGACATTGAGCCATTGATCACAACACTTTGAGTGTGACCATCCAGCCAATTTCTTATCCACCAAGTGGCCCATCTGTCAAATCCACATCTCTCCAATTTATATAAAAGAATGTTGTGTGGGACAGTGTCAAATGCTTTGCACAAGTCCAGATAGATGGTATCAGTTACTCTCCCCTCATCCACCAAAGCTGTCACCCCATTGTAGAAGGCCACCACCTGCTGTAGGAGCTCTTCCAGACGAGTACACCTTTTGCAGGCTGCTCTGTTGCCTGCCCTGCCCCAAGAGAAAGGTCTAGGCACTTCCTGCAATCTGAAGTCTGCACTGCAGCCTCTCCCTTCAGCAGCTCAGTCTGTGTGGAGGCATCAGCCACTGCTGAAGTAGATGGTGCAGAATCTCCAGGCCAAGCTGCAGACTTTGCTTTGAGATGAGTGCCCACCATTCTGCCTTGAGAGTCAGGAAGAATAAGTGCCCTCTGACTGTGCAGGTGGTCGCAGAATGTGACCAGGTGCTGGGTTTCTGTGTACCGCAGGACTCCCACTTGTCCAGTGGAATGATCCCTTCTAAGGGGCACCCTCCCTGCACGCCCTTCCTTGTGAACCGCCTGTGCAAACTGCCATGTCACACCCTGGCTGACGCGCCGTGCCCTGTTTGCCTGCCCTCGTCTCGCTAGTGTTCCCTAGGGCTGCCTTTTGTGTGAGCCAGGAGCAGCTGCCACTGAAGTGAAATAAACTTAAAATTTTATTTGCAAAACTAACTTTGTCACAAAAATGTGGATAAAATCTTCAGTCTGAGAGTCAAGGGAACACCTTAGGGGCATTTATGATGTTCCTATGTGCAAGGCTGTAAATCAGTTGTCCAACAGCTTGATTTATGTTGTTGAATGTGAGATCCACTCATCTTCTGCTTCATAGTTTTGGTGTTCATCTTGTCTGTTTTGGACATTGACTACCGAAACAGGAAATGCTGTTGTTAATTTTCTTTGTTACTTAGGGCCAATGAAGGTGACACACTGACTGCGTGGTCAAAACAAGAAGAAACAGCAACCTGAGTGACTGTGGAATGACATGACATTGTCTTTTCAGTGGACTCCAACTTGAATTTTTTTTGTATTACTTTCACATTCATAATGAATGCAAACTTATACATCACAAAAATTACATCACAACCATGTTCTTAGTGCAGACTTATAATTAACTTCTTTGAAATCATGATGGTTTTGAATCCAAATGGTGCCAAAGTGATATTTTCTCCAGCTTTCTCTCTAAGTATTTGAAGAGAGTAGCTTAAATAGAAGTTAATTTCATTCTTCCTATAAGTTTTTATTTCTTGACTCTAAAGAGAGAAGAAACATTAAATAGCCAGATGAAAAAAACAGTTGCCATAATTTGTAGAACATAGAATTACCTGAAAATTACCTATGAAATGGGAATGTCTGGAGATAATCTTGGCTTTAAGAACTTGTTCAGTTTCTTCAGTCAAGGACCCCACTTGCTTTTCTTCACTCTGTAAGGATAGAAATAGTGTAAAAGATGGATTGTAGTAAACTAACATGAAATAGGTGGAAACCATTGTGTTATGGCATCTCCATGATTTGCTGCTATTTGTAACAAGACAAAGCAGTGTGTGCAGCTCTTGCAGAGTTTGGCAAGTGTTTCTCTTCTCTGCTGAACAGTATCTGATGTCCTCACTTGATCAAAGCTAAATGTAAAGGTCTTTATTCATAACTACTTTTTAGTGTTATTTTAAAATATTGTTAACAGTATAATTTAATGAACATGCGACTAACAAATATTTGAATAGCAATAACAATGCCACTATTTGAAGGACAGAGTTTCATATGTGCCTGAGCAAAGGACTGACATTTTCTAGTATTTAAATAGTGGAAATGTTTAAGTGTCATTATTTTAAATTATTATTAAAATATTAATGGGGCTCCATCATTACCTTATTAGTAAAAAAAATATATTTAATTCTATTTTCAGGAGTAGAGGGAATACAAAATTTTCTTATATGAAAAATATAATTCTATAAAACATACAGTATACAACCTTTTAATAAAGCCAAACTTTTATTTCATTTTATTAAGTTATTGAAATACTACTTATTTTTGTGTGGCGTGTTAACCTTTCTTTCACTTGTCTTTGAGGAACACCAGTATTCCTTTCAATATTTTAAGACTTATAAACCAATTAAGAACCTTCTGAAAGAGAAAAGTGGAAAATATTTTGTTTTATTCAGCAGTGGCACTCTGCACAGGTTATATTTTTATGTTGTAGAAGGAGCAAATCTGTGTTTTCACCAGCATTAGAATGCCTTTTGCACTGCTTCTATGCGGGAGAATATTTACGTAAAGGTTAATGTTATCTCTTTATTACTATATGAATAAAACTAGGTGTTTTTAGAACAACTGCTGATTATTCAAAGTGTTTTATCAAAAACCACTAGAGAAACCTGTTTAATCTCTCTTTCAGAAAAGTAAAAGTTTTATCATCAGACTAAGGTTCACACTTGGACTTTCCTGCAAAGTAGTTCAGACAATCAAAATAGACTCTACTAAAGAAAAGACTCCTCAGTATTTCAGCTATATGAACATTCCACACTATCACAAGCCTTTTCATTATTTAAAAGTCTGTGTGCTTCCAGGAGAACGGAAGAAGAGACAGTTCCTTTGTTGTTCTGGAGTCAATCCAATGTGTCGTGGGTAATGGGTTATCAAGTTTGTGTCTTAAAACAGCTTTAATGCTATTAATCAAGAAAAGTCAGATCTATATATCAGGCATTCTTAGGGCATTTATTTACTTATTTAATTTACAGACATTTAATTACAGCTAGAAATACTCAAGGTGTTGAGAATACATTTATAAAATCTGCAGAGTGCCTTGGAATTAGGACAATGTCATAGTAATCTGAAATGAACTCAGCAATGCTTGTTTCGTTATTAACAAAGTTTATGTCTTGTGTGGAGAAAGCAGCTAATTTAAAAGCTCTAGTCATACATCATGTACGATTAGGATTTCGGAATTTCAAGAAACTTTGCATGAGCCTAGCAATCTCTTTGCCAGAGATAACTGCACATGATATTTTAAAAACTGCCCCTATGATTAGTTGATAATTCCAACTATAGCAATCAGATAAAAGCAGAGTCAGTATTTTACAGATGAGCGAAAACCGAAATCCAAACAAAATCCAGAATGACATTTCCTAGCCCCACTCTTTAAGCGCTCATCCTTGGGATTTGTTGAGCAAGTAATTATGAAAAAATAATAATCCTAATTTTCTAATAGAATATTAGGAAACTGTTCACAAATTGAAGGACAGAGACACATACAAAAGAGCACAGCTGCAAAATTTGCTGTTCAATTTGTCTGATGATGACCTGAACATGTTAATTCTGTTGAATATGATGCAAAATGTGAACCTTCAGTTGTTAGCTTTCTTTTTGTTGCATCTGCTGGAAATACAGGCTTGAAAAGTGGGCACCAGCTTATTATATTTATTATGTTATTTTCAATTACTTAACTTGCACTGAGATACCTCACAAAAGCTGCTTACTTTCCACCTCTTGGTTAATCTGAGATTTCTCTCCAAAGCTGAATGTATTAATCGTGCTTTGAAAGAAAGTTGTATAATAGCATGTAAAATACACTGCATAACCTTAATTTGATGTTGTTAGGTGATTTATCAAGGTGATTTGATGTAGCTAGATGGTGTTGATAAAAACAAACCAATCATTCTCTTAGAACACTGCGGCATAGGTATATAATAATGCTTTTCATACAAAAGAAGTCTGTAGCATTTCTGAACATGCAAAGATGAATAGAAATAATTGGAATGAAGATTTTTGTACCATGAGAGTTTAAGTCTACTATGAGAGTTGTGAGTCTAAGTGGTGGATAGGTCTGCTACAATTTACATCAACATTAGCACAGAGTTGTGACTGATGTTACTTGAAAACATCTTGCTTAAATTCCTCAGATATTAATTAAGGGTGATGTTTCACATGATGGTCAGAGATGATCAAATAGCTTGCTGCTATCGAGAGGGGCAGTCCTGCTTGCCCTTGTGTGCTTCTGTCATGGTTTAGCCCCAACCTGACTAATTTTGACAACTGAAACCGTGCAAGTGAGTTACCAAATTCCCTTCCCCCTGCCCCCAGGGAAAGGGGAAAAGGAAAATGAGGGCATAAAGGCTTGTGTATTGGAAACTAAAACTACAGCTTCAGTGAAACAACAACAACAACAATAGTAGTAGTAGTAGTAATAGTAATAAGAATAACAATGAAGTAATGAAATATATAAGAATATCTGAGGTTGCACTACCCCTTGATGACTGTACGTCACCACAAATGCTGCAGAGCGGACACAAGGGACTGGGTCCATGGCTAGGAGGGAGCTGAACTCAGGAACTGGATTCAAGACTGCATGGATCCAGAATTAGGAGCAACCAAAGAGACGAAGTCCTCACTAGATGTCGGCCATCGCAGAAGAGAGCGAAACATTCGTGATCTCTCAGTATTATACTTAGTATGACGTATATGGGAAGGAATACTCTGGTGGTCAGTTTGGGGTCACCTGTCCTGTCCATCCCTCCCTGTAGGTGCAGCCTTTTTCAGTAGCTTGAGGATGGCCTTGGTTACTAGAAGGATAATAGTATAAACATTATCCTTTCTGCATACCAATGTCCCACGTCATCACTGCTAGAGAGAAACTGTCTGAAAAACATGCAGTTAGCTTTCAGAAAATTGAGTTACTTAGGACGAGACTGAGTTAGAGTCAGAGAAACAAACTCTAATTTAACTCAAACCACAACAGCTTCTGTCCCCTTGGCTCTTGGGTGACTTTTAGCCAGCTGGACGCTTGCTAAAATAGCGCAAACTCATTGTTGCTGTGCTGTTTGGTTTGCTTTTTGCTCCTAAGCTTGTTGTACTGATTGGCCAAAGGGCCAGTTGGATGCTGTAGGAATTGGAGGGTACAGGTAGGTGTAGGGGGGCCACAAGCTCTTAGACTGGTTGAGGTGTCTCATGAAGTCTCAGCCTGAGAGGTGCAGAGGAAGAGCACCCCGTTCTGACCTGCAGCTTGGGATTCTCCCTCTGGCCCCATGTGGGGACTCACCTGGGCTTTTCCTGCAATGGGACCACTGGTTCCACTTTCTAGTACTGTCTGTGGATCATAGGCACAAACAGCATGACCCAAGCGACTTCTCAGCCTCTCTGACTGGGTGCCTGTGTTACACTTAAATGGTGGGGTCAGAGAGTGTATCCAGATTGTGTAGCTGCAGCGTTACCTGGGTGACTGTAAGCCCTTCAAAGCTGTTTCTTCAACTAAATTTGTAACACTGGTCATGAATATATTGTGTCCCACAAAATGATCTTCACAATAATGTTTGACGGTGGATCTCATTGCAACTTCAATCACCTGAAAAACACCCTTGTTTTTGTTCTGATATGAAAGTAGTGAAAATGTGCTTGATTTTGTTCTAGTCCAGCTTTCACATGTTTTAAGCGCACGACTATAATTTTCTATGTTTCAGATTGAACCTCAGATCATCTTCCAGGGTACTGCTGAACCAAATGTTTACATTTAAAGGTGGACTGAAGTCCTGCTGAAACAAAAAAGACCAGCTTGTACAGGGCAACCATTTTTCTGGATTTGAATAGGACAATGCTGGACACGCTAGATATAACTAGAGATTTTTTTAAATGAAAGATGATTATTATTCTTTTTTTTTTACTGTGTATCTTCATATAGCTACAAATCACATGCATGCGAGTGAACTATCATATGTAGAATGGTTTTCTGTGTTGTCTGCACTCCTTCTCATTTTCAGTCATTTATTGGGTTTTCATTCTGTGTCCCCTATTCTACATTGTAAATTTCTTTGACAGGGACTGCCTTTTAATATACACTTTTGAAGGAACACTACAATTAGATATAGTTCTGATTGCAACATTGGGGACCTGCTGTTAGGCAAACAATTACTAATCTTAATTACATATGTAGTAATACGCCTGGTAGTTCCAGTCTCTGAGAGCTGACCAGTTCTCCAGTAAGAACAGCAGTTACTCCCAGTTTTCTAATAGTTTTTGTTTGGTTTGTTTTTTTTTTTTTTTTTTTTTCAGGCAGCATTTGTACCACACATAAACCGGATCTGCGAACCGACAGAAATTCAGGCAATACTTAATCAGAACAGTTTATGAGGTTAGGGTTCTTAGCCCCAATAATATGTCGAGAAAATCTGGTCCAGTACAAGAGTAGGGAGCAAGGCTGAGCAGTGAGATGCTTTACCAATGCTGCCATCTCTTGATCTTGTTTTGTATTGCTACTTCTAAAATTTCTTGGGAGATAGGATTAGATTCTTAAAAGTAAAATCAAGACCTCTCCAAACCCCGGACTTAACAAATGGTATCATTATTTTTTTTTCCTAAACCCTCTCAAATTTTATATAAATAAACTCCTTAAACACATGGCTGCATTTACCTCAAGCAAGATGACTTTCAAGCTTTTTTGTTTTTAATAAATTCCTTGACTGGATCACACAAACTTTGAGGTTTTCCTGAATTACTGTCATTCAAATAAAAAGTTAAAACTGAGAAACAGAGAGATAAAAGGACTGAAAACAACAGATCTGTCTAGTATTTCTGTGTGTTTCATGAAGTCTCAGAAGATCTGTTTTATTACTGAAAGCTGTGATGAGACGAGAGACTACAAAACCTTTCTGAGTTCACAGAAGCTGAAAACCCACTTTATCTTACTAAGCAATGGTTGCTTTGGGGTTTCTATAGAATAGGGTCTTAGCTTAGTTTTCAGTGGGCAATTCAAAACGATAATTCTAAATATTAATTCTGTGTGGAGATTTTTTTCTTATTTGGCAGAAAATTTTTCACTGGAAGATACCAGTTTCTTATACCTGAATGGATTATTAGAAAAGGGTGGATTCAAATAGGCTTGTATTTTCCAAAAGCTTTAAAAAAAGTCAGTCTTTTTGTTTGTTTTGTTTATTTTCTTTTTTTTTTTTCTCTCCAGTTTATCATAGAATGGTTTGGGTTGGAAGAGGCCTTTAAGATCATCTCGTCAGTGTTTTAAAAAGTAGAAGTTTAAGATACCGGGTAAAAATGACAATTGTTTTTAAGTTAGTGTGCATGAAAAATGCTGGAATCTGCAAGTATTATTTTGAAATGATTGAGATACAGAATATTTCTGCAGAACCCTATCAAAATGATTTCTGAATATTTAAAAAATTATATTTTTTTAGATATGTTTTGACCTATCTTGAAAATTAATATGGTTAGATATTAATTTGAATGGAAGATAACATTTCTCAACAGATCTAATCTCTGCAGCCAGATGAAAATGAACTTTGTCCTTTTTTATAAATATACTCCCTCCTGGTGGATTGAAACAAGCTGGTGTGATTATAGTCCCTGTCTTGATGACTGCATTTGGTACATAAAGACAGTTATGCCAGTCTAGCTGTTTCCACAAATACTTTTAGAAATTATCTTAAAATGTCAAAATTCATGATAAGAAAACACAAGTTTTCATTTGGACTTATGCTGGTTTTCCTGTCATCCTTACAATATGAGGTGGCACATTTCCAATGAGGACATCATTTTCATGAGAAATGATCTGAGATTTCCAATACGGCTCAGAAGTTATGTTATACAGAATACTGATCTGAAGTGGAACAGAATTGACAACTCAGAAATATTTGGATCTGTAACACAATTTCACATCTTTTACCTTAGAAACTCCCTCTATAAAGTCATTCTGTCACTTTGTTCCTCTGGGATTTTAAAAGTGGGGGAAGACTACTGTTTTTATTTTCACATTTGTTCTTTCTATTACTATATGCCCTTGATTCTTTCTAATTGTGTTTCTCTTGGTAATTTGTGGTCCAATATCAGAGCCCTAGAAAAACCGTGCTGGTTGCCAGAGGCTTGCCAATCAGATCTGAAAAGTGTTTTAAAGATGCATTTTTTTTTTAAAACGCTTTTCTGTTCTTCCCCAAAAGAAGTACTGTACATACACACATTTATTTTGGAATGGGAGGGCCAGCAGTGGAGGAGAGGTAGTGTATGTTTAAAACGACACCTGAAAATCAAAGGTTTTGAGAAGCTGAATCTTGCTGGGGAAAAGAGAAATGAGCCGCTTGCATTCAGACAAGAACTGGAGTTTTCAAAGTCTGAGATGGGCATTAGTGTGACAATTCTGAGGCCGTGGCTAACATTTCCATTTTTACGGGTCAACAGATATCTCCCACCCTCATTCCCTGAATGCACATGCTGTAGCTCTGGGTGTCCTGTTGTGCTGAGCTCTGCCGTGGAGTTGCATCCTGTGTCTTCCTGTGATGCTACACTGATGGCTGCCTATGTGCTGCTGCCCCTGTGTGTGTTAGTGCTTCCCACTCAGCAGGTGCCAGTAGCCTCCTGGCTTCTTCATCACCACACTTTGGGAATAGAGTAATGGTGATATTAAGGGCTCTTTAGAAATGGAACACTTTTTCTTTGGTTCATTTGGAAGAGATTAAAGAGAGTAAAAAAAAGGGGATTGGGGTGGGGTGGAGTGTGAAACAGAAACTAGAGCCGAGGCTGCTTTGGTTTCATGAGATCTTGTGGTTTAATTAAATGAATTAGCTTTCTAGGGAGCTCTAGAGGGACACCTGGTAGTTTTTTATTCCTCTTCTGCTCTCAGGTGCTGTCCATTATTCCCTTTTTCTTCAGGATGGCTCTTCACTAAAGCTGTGATCCTGCTCCTCAGCTGATCTTTGCAGACATCTCTGCAGAATTCTGTACCAACCAAACTAGTTTTTCTTTTCTCACGTGGTTGCATTGTCGACTTTCGATCTCTCTGATGCTTTTAGACAAAGAAGGGCATGCAGTGTTTGCAACAAGCTCTGTGAACTGATAGTGACCTCTCCGCAGCAGCATTTTATCTGGCTCCTATTACATTAGCTATTCTCTTTGTAAAAAGCAACTGTGTTTCAGCTCTGTGTCTTGTAATTGTCTTCTCTTTTCTAGACATATCCATTCACCTCCTTTGCAGAACACCAAATCCTGTCCCTCTACAGGATTTGTTTCAACTGCCCTTCTTCTCTCTGTGCTTCCTTCCCCTCCTCAGGCATTTTGTCTCCTCTGCACCAAGATTTTTAGCAATCATATATATAACACAAATCTTTTTTTTTTTTTCCTGTGTGTCTCATCCTTTTCCTGCTTTGGAAAATACCTGGTCTCATCTGAAGAACACAGTGTGAGTTCCCCCTCCAGAATTTGGAGCATAAGAGCATACCTTTTGTTGACTTTTGATCTGGGCCCCCACCCAGAAATTATGAGAAATTCTTCCATCACTCTTCCGAGCCCTCCAGAAACTGAGTTTCAGTTTCCCACAAAGGCGGAGTCTCTTTCTGTTGCTGTGCATGTGGCTGAGGTAGTGGTTGGTCACTTTTTAAATCATATGTATCTGCACAGTCTTCTTTAACGTATCTTCTTTCTTTTTCCCTTTTTCTGTCTGGAGTAAATCTGTGTCTTCTTTATGAGTTCTTCATTTCAGTCATATAGTTTCTTTGATTTACCAGAAATTTTGATAGTAACGATTACAACTACTCCTTTCTGCATCCCTGCTTTGAGTCTCCTTAGTTTTGACCAATACATTACCACAGCATTAACAGAACACAACTGCCTTTCAGATAGGACACAAATGTAGGCTTTGGGCTTAAAAAAAAGGGAGGCGAGGGGAATGCTTTAAAGCCAAAAATAAATAGGACTTA
This sequence comes from Tapera naevia, assembly GCA_033556795.1. Taxonomy (NCBI): domain Eukaryota; kingdom Metazoa; phylum Chordata; class Aves; order Cuculiformes; family Neomorphidae; genus Tapera; species Tapera naevia. Next base: position 844,071 of record JAUMJJ010000059.1, read on the forward strand.
ATGAGGCCTTGATTTAAGTAAATAAATTATAAAAAATTAAAAACCCACCAAAATGTATATACTCTCAACATCCCCAGGTCAAGTTGGAATTTCTACACAAGAGCATTAAGCGATAGTATATGTGGGCTGTGAAGTCCTGCTGACATAGCCATGATATGTCAGATTACAGAAAATTTCCCTCATTTTTACATAGGAAACCTCCACAACGGCAAAGATGGGTCTACATGAAGGGAAAGGAACTTCTATCAGGGCAGGCACTGTTCACTTATCCAATACCACCAGAGTCGAAATGAACTCCAAACTAGATAAGATCTTGTGTAGGGAGCTAGAAAGTTAAGCAGGATATGGGCAGCATCAGGTCTCTGGTAATCTAGAGGTAACTGCATTGAAAGTTAAGAAAATAGGTATTTTCAGTGTTCACAACCTATTGACAGACAATCTACTGGAAAAACAAAGAGTAAGATTTGTTTTAAAATACCATTGACCTAGCTTCCTCCAACCATGAAGTCATAGGAGGAAGAAACAGGGGTAGCCCTAGCAGCAAATGTCGTGGTGGAAGAGTGACACTTCAATACCAAGCACGTTCAGAGCAAACAGCAGCCAAGTCGGTTGAGAGCCGCGACTGTCTCTGCAGTAGCAAGCAGAGACAGTGAAACAAAGACTTCTTTTCTAAGAGAATCACAGAGTATGTCTACATGGTGTGTTATAGGCCAGCATGAACTTGTGGTTACTGGAAATATATTTCATAAATATACCTATAACAAGTTGGTCTTTGAACATGTACATATTTAGTATGGCAGAATGTTTGCTTATCAGAAACAATGCTGTGAACCCAAAAATACAGAAATCACGTGCCAGACCTCCCCTCCAACCTGAGATTGCCTTTGAAATTGCAAAGTTAAGCTACCACCACCACGAATCTAAAGCAATATATTTTGAGTTGGTTTTATTTGCTGTCTGGTGTCAGAACATTCATTGTCTGCTTGCAAGTTTGCCACATGCATTTGATGTGACTATTCAGGGTTGAGTGACTGGGGTGATTCACATGTGTGCCATGAGTAATGTGGATTTGAAAGCTAGGGTGGGCCATATGCATGTTCACATGTGTTGAATAGAAAATAAATACTGAGTTAGTTTAGAAGATCTGCAAGATGTTTAAGGATGTAGATAGTCTTTCTTTTCTGGATCTAGGTAAAGTAGTTTAAGATACTCCTGTTCCTAGCTGTTCCTAGCCTCCACTGCTGGAGACTTCTGCCTCCCAGCTGACCTGGTGTGATGGTGTCGTTGGAGGCTCTCACAGAACAGACAACCAGTAAACCAAAATGAAGATTCATTTCAACTAACACTGCTTAGTGCTTTGACAAGTAAAGTAAAAATGAGTTCAGATGTCAATCGGGAATATTATTACACAACTGCCTTAAGAAGTCTTAAGTTTCGCAAACAATCCTTTGGAAGGATGATCCAAAATGTGCACAATCACTCACTCACAAAAGGAAATTTCTCTCTCAAAGGCACAATACACAGAAGGTAGAATCGCTCACCCAAAGGGGCTATGGATCACTCAAGGATATATCCAGGAGAAATATGCACTCACTGAAAGGAGAGTGAGGGCACTCAGTCCCTGCCTGGGAATTTACATGGGCAACATCCCAGTCGCAATGGGAGAGTCCTCACTGCAGGTCTGCAGCTCTGAGGAGACGCAGCTCCAATCAGTACTCTGGCGGTACCTGATTTATACACCATTTTGTCTGATTTGTGGTCAGTTCTAATTGTCTGGGGACCTACAAATGCTGGGGCTGTGCACCTGGTAGCAGTTCCCCAGTTCTATAACATCCCCTCGCCAAAAAAAATAATAAATATAATCAGGTAACCAGCTGTCCCACTTGTGGCGTGAGACATCAGCATGTCTTTTAATGAAACCATTGGTTCATTCAACTATACTGTTAGCATGAGGATAATACAGCGTATGGAACACCCATTTAATGCCTTCCTCTTGAGCCCAGTTTTGTACCATAAGATTTGACCCGCTATCACTTTGAATGCAGTCAAGAATGGGTAAAATACTAAACCACTTTCTCAGTGCTTGAATTATCTGATCTCTGGTGGCAGTGCTAACAGCTGTGGCCGTAGTCAATCCTGACACCACCTCTGCTCCTACCAAAATACATCTCTTCCCCATGGGGTGGTTTTAAAGACCCAATATAATCAATTTTCCAAAGAGCCTTGTCTTGTTTGATATGCCAGGCTGGCGCTTCATTCAGGTGGTTGGGCTTGATTTGGGTGGTTGATCTTAAGCCTTGTCTGACATTGCGGGCAAGCTGTAAGAGCTGCTTCACACATTTTCATAGACACCTGCCATCCCCAAGACTGACACTTGTAGTAGAGGTCTGTTTCTCACTCATCTTTCTTCTCTCTTTCTGCAGCCTGACTGGTTCACTGAGCCCTGGCAGCCCAGCCGTAGGCATGGAGGTGAGGTGCTGGCACTTCCCTGCTGCATCTCCCCCCTCTCTCCTCTGCCGATGTTCCTTGGCTACATGCAGGTTACTTGAGGCTGTGGTAGTGCAGGGGCAAGCTTCTGGGGACTAAATTGTGTGAGTTCCACCCTGGAGCTCTTGAAATTGCATATGCTGCTACAGGGCAGGTACCACCTCTTGCCTGCTGATACATCAAATCCCACTATATTTCCCTTGCAAGGGCTTAAAGCCACCTCCATGGCCATCGTCCACTTTTTCCCAGGAAGCCAAAAGTGAGTTCAGTCTCTGGGACAGTTTTCTGCTGTACCCTTTATGCCTATTACATTTATAATCTTTCTTGAGGGTTTAATTCCTAACTTCTCAGCTTGTTGCCTTTTCAAAACACTAATTCAGGCTCCTGTATCAATTAAGAAATCTAAATTTGTCTGCTTTGAACCCATAGGGAGTTCATTTAGTTCCACTCGCAAAGTTGTGAAATGGTAAAGGTTTTGCTTCCCACCTTTGCTAGAACTTTCTTTGTGTTTCTGGTTTTGCCTCCCAGCAGTCCCACTAGTCTTGCCATGTGTTTGGAGGACTGCCCATGCAGCACCATCCGTGGTACCCTCAGTGCTAATGCATTTCACCACAGGGCATTCCATCCCGGATCAAGAGTTCAATCCTGTTTACCTTGGGAGGTAAAATCCTCCAATTCCTCTGTTCTCTCAGAACTGTTTTCATTAGGGTCTCCCCAAATGTCCACATCCTAATCCTTAGGCTTGTGCCCATGGTTAACTTTTGGATTTGGACAAAACTGGGGGGCTTTTTTTTTTTTTTGTGCCGGTCTCTCTCTTTCTCTAAAAGTGAGCCATTCATGAAACTCAGGAAATGGAAATTTTGATCATAGATTAACCTCTGTGTGTGTGTGCAATTTGATTTTTTGATTTAACCCCTGTGTGTGTGCAATTTGATTTAGAACTGTTTGTCTGCACATGTGTGATTTGATTTAACCTCCATCTGTGTGTATGTGTGATTTGATTGAGGAAACCCTGCTGTAAGTCTCAGGTGACCCTTGCAGTTCTCAAGTCTTTAACAAAGTCACTATTTGGATTGTAACTAATTCCACTGAATAGCTCTGTTAAATTGGCTGATGATTAAATGCTGTTAAGAATTGCACAATCTAATCTTGTAATCTACCTCAAAAATATTAAGAAATCCTAAATTCCTGTGAAACCTACATTAAAAATCATATTTGCAACACAGTAAAATGTTAGACCACCTTCTGCAGCAGGTAAAGCTCAGATAATGGGCTCTGAATGACAGTGGATGAGGAACACTTGCACCTTCTGTTCTCCTGGCAGTAGGAATAAGGATCCTACTCATAGCAGTGAAGAGATTGGAGCCGACATGCATCTGAGGAATGCTAATGTCTTAAATCAATTCCAGTTCTCCGTAGAACAAACGTGAGTCTAACCGAAGGCAAGGCTGGAAAGGTGCAGGTAACGTGGCTTGATATTGCAAACACTGAAAGTTCCTGCCTCTAAGAGTCTTTCTGCTTTCTGAAGAGAGATTGCAGTAACCTGCAGTGCAGAAAGGATTGTGTGTGAGAAGCAGAATCAGGTGTCACCTCAGAGCAATTTGTTTGCCCTTCAGACTGAGCTTGAGCCACTGAAACCATTCTGGGTTGTCTGGCAGAATTGGGAAGGAGGCTGATTTCCAACTGGATAGTGTTACGTCGTCTTCTCCTCCATCTCTGCTCTGTGTCTATCCGTGATAGATTCAGATGGAGCTGTCTCATACAGGGCTCCCTGTCTGGATGCTGCTGCTGCTTTGATTTTGATGCTCTGTGTTCAGAATCAGATCCTAATCCACATCAAAAAGCAAGCAAACCCCAAGAGCTGCAGTGCAGTTGATGTGTTAAGATAGGCTGTCTGGGTTTTTCTCCATTTCTGACATTTATGCAAGGCTCTTTCTTGTCCTGGGGATACTGTTATCCAACAAAAATATATAATGCAGTGGGTATTAGATCATCCATTTTATATTCATTACAATTTTAAATCAAGCTTGCCTACCCTCATGGCTGTGAATGATCACAGCTGTGTGCATGTGTGTGTGGGGTTATGCACTCCTTCATTCTGGCTGTCCTGCTCCCACCCTTCTGTCAGTGAGCCTGAAAAATGGCTGTCATGTTGGTCCCTCTGCCAGTCTCCCCAGGTTTTCAAACTAAATCCCTGGCTGAGATGGGAAGAATGAAAAATCATTCTGTACGGAAAAACTCAGGGGGTTACAGGAGAGAGACTGAGAAGTCTAAAAGATGGTGAAAAGAACTGGACAGTAAACAAATCATCAGGTCAAGGAAAACATCACTTACAACATGACTAAGTTTCATATACATGAAACATGAAAAGTGTTCCCAGGTCATGTGTCACTGCCAGTCCCACCCAACTTTTCCTTGTCTTCGCTGTTGGGAAGAGGTGTCCTGGAAAATGTAATAGTCTGAAATGAACGTTTTCCCCTTTGGCTTGTTATTTGCAGTCAGATAAAGATTTTGTTTCTAAATAACATTACTGTTCAGCATTCAGGCATGTCCTGAGGAGGAATTGGTAATACGTGATGCCTCACACGTGACTGTGACTGTTCCCTAATCTGCAGTGGTGCAAAATTGTCCGTATGTGATTGGGAGGAGGGCTGAGTTTTCAGAGTGGCGGATAAGGAGCGCACTTCTGTTCCATCCCACCAGCACCACTCCGATGAGCCCATCAGAGCACTGAAGATGTGTACAATGAATGCTAAGCACATCGTGCAAAGAAGCACAATAATAATAATGTTGAAGATGGGAAATGAATAATTTCTCTAAATGAAGCTTGGCCAGGAATTCAGCTAGAAAGTATGTAATTAAACCAAGCTGGAACTTGATCAAAATACTGAAATGGTACTAGGAAAAAAAGAGAAAAGTTATTTAATGACTATTAGCGGTAAGAACCTTGGCTTTTTATTTCATCCAGAAAGAAGACAACTGCCAACACTAGGAAAAGCTGGATACCCAAGAGAATGTTCTTCCTTCTCCCACATGATTCTCCCATGGAGAATTTTTGTCTTGGGCTACCAGGATATTACATATCAGATCTGTAAATGGGGCAGAGATTTGTGTGGGGCAGAGACTTTTGGACTTGACCCTGCTCGGACAGTGGGAAGGCTGGTGGCTGAGCTGAGGACAAGTGGTGCTGGTCCTGGCTCAAGGTGGGAGGAGTGGAGATGTCTAGAGGCAGGTTTTAACATCTGGTCCTAATGATGTGAATGAAATGACTGCTTACACAGAGTCCTGTTCCCATCTGAACTCTGACCAGACGGACCTTTGCTTAACTTAGATTCTCCAGTACAAACATTACTTACAGTCTATGACAGTCTTAGGAAGAAAGATGAGGAGCAAGGATCTTCTCCCATCACAAAACACAAGGGCAAATTTGCTACTGTGTGGCAAAGACTCAAAACTGCTGCTGGCTTTACTGGGTGCTGATTGCCCCCTCTTTTGCTCCCATGGCTAGAGGACATAATAAATTATCCAGAAAGCACCTCTTTTAGCTGGACAAGGGCTGAACTTTAGTTGTAATGTTTGTGGAGCTCAGTGGGCAATTAACCTGGCACAATTCACTGTGGCATAGTTCACTGTAAATCCTTACACAATAAATGGGCTGTAATCACTACATTTCAGTGACTGTTGAAAGGCAATTTGAAGACTAAATAAAGCAGGATGTTGAGATTTCAGATTGTAGATCTTTTAAAAGGATTTGAGGCAAAAGGAGAATACCTGCAGTGCTCTGCAGTGCTTGTGAAGTGGCTGTGTGTGCTGATAGGACATGGTCAAGGAATATGTGGCTGCATGGGCTTGTGGGGAGAAGGAAAAATCAAGTCTTCATTCCTAAAGGCAAAGAAGGTGGGAACGCATTGCTAATCATATCACGGATCTGTGCTCAGTAATGGGGAGTGACAACCCCACGCCATTACTTTTTCCAGTTCCCAAAAAAGGTATACATTGCTTAAAGCACAGTTTTATTCCACAGCATGAGTGCTGTCTTGCTGCCCATTTAACACTACTAAAGCCAGAGTGCAACTCCTTAGCTGTGCTTGTGGCTGCGAGGAACAGTTTGGCAGCCGCAGGCATGTTGGTGTCTATGTGAGACTGAGCAGGCAAGGCAGAATTTGTAGAGAAAAAGGGATTGCTGAATGCTGCAAAGACAGATCCTCAGTGGTGTTAAGGTCAGTAATCTTACATGAGCTGCTAACAGCTGGCACTCTGCCTCCAGCTCCCAGGTGATGATATGGTGTGGTCCAAGGCTCTGTGACCACCTGTGCTTGCTGTTGTGCTAAATTGGAGAGAAATTAAACCAATGGGAGCAGAGCTGCTCAGTGTGGGGCAGCTGAGGAAATGGCAGCTCCATACACACCAGGATCTCAGGATGGCAGTGGAGGGAGTTTACTGTGGTGGCTTTCATGAGCTGATAGATGGTTTGGGCCCAGTGAGCATGTGAGCCTTGGGCTGTAACTTTTCCCTGAGGTACTGAGAGGGAGTCTATAATAAAAGCTATGCTCGGCTCCTCGCTGTTCCTTCGTGATATGGACTGTGCTGGGGACTCTCAGTGCTTAAGGTGCTATGAATCAGATCCAAACATGATTTAAGGTAATTTTCTTCTAATGCACAGTCAAGCAATGGAATAGATCTATCTTCTGAGAATCAACAGTATTAATAACTCCCTTACACGCAGTTTGGAAGAAAATGAATACCCTCATTTTTTTTTTGAGAGCGTTATTTTATTGTACAGAGATGAACTCCATTAGCAGCACACATGAATTAAAACAAAAGTGGCTTATTTGCATTGTGATTAACCATTCCTGAGATGAGAAAGCTCATCTAGGTTTGAATATGTGGCAATGACGATTATAAACTGTGCAATGGGGCTTAATCTTTGGGTTTTTATGTTTCTACAAAATGGCTTTCATACAGAAACATTTTTGTCTTACCTACAGCTGAAATTTGTCACCATGGTAACCTTCTGGATTTGGAGGGGCGGGGTGCTCTAGGCAAATATGTGGCTGCAACCTCAGAAATTGTTGCCAAAATTTGGTTTCATTTCTCCTCTCTTTCTTTAACAGCTATGAAGTTCCTACACACTGGGCAGTTGCTCACATAACCAGATCAGAGTGAGGCTGTACAGATGTAAACCCTTGTTTAATTTATTTGAAAGGAGCAGTGTTTGGGGCAATTTTCTCCCTTATTCAACTGGCTCCATCCTTCCCTGGCTGCAGCTTCACGCCAGCTTGGCTCTCTGGGAGCTGCTGGACCGTGTTCTGCTCCAGTGCCTGCAGCATCACCCACTGTTGCTGGGGAAACGCAGAAATCCTGAACTGGGGTCCCAGCAGCTCAGCGTTGGATACTATACTGTTCATTTTCTGGCTTCATTATATGTGTAGATCTATTTTGTTTTGTTTGACGTACATGTCTGAGAATGACTTGGGGGGCTTTAAACAGGTTATGCTTTTTTTTGTATTTTTGAAAGGAAAAAACCTGACACAAGTGTGCATTAAGGCTTCTGAAAATAAAATGATTAAAGCCTTAGAAAACCCTCCCCCACAATGCTGTGTTAATGCAATATTATTTTAAGGACATGTCACCACCTTGATCTTTTAGCTTCTGATTTTTATTTCCCATTTTACGTGTCAAACTGCTTCCCACTGCTTGCCCATGATCTCCTTCTGGCTTTTAGTTTGCAGGAAAGAGTAGTTTATGATTAAACACTCTGGTCAAAGACTGTGTAGACTGAAGTTGCTACAGGGAAGTACTGGCCCTGCCATTAACTCTTGAGATAACCACGGTCCAGCCACTGTGTATCTTTCTGCTTGAGGTCCCAGTTTGCAGATGACATACCGTCTTCTTCTTGACCTTTTGCTTTTTGTGTGGGAATACAGTGTGGCAAGCGCTGGAGTCAGGAATGTTCTTAATTTGGAATTTAGGATTGTTTAGCCTGGAGAAGAGGAGGCTGAGGGATGACCTTGTTACTCTCTGCAACTACCTGAAAGGTTGTAGTGGGGTAGGTGCTGGTCTCTTCTCCCAGGTAAGAGTTGATAGAACATGAGGAAATGGACTCAAGTTGCGCCAGGGGAGGTTTAGATTGGATAATAGGACAAATTTCTTTACTGAAAGAGTGCTCAATCATTGGAACAGGCTGCCCAGGGAGGTCATGGAGTCTCCTTCCCTGGATATGTTAAGAAAGTGTGTAGATGTGGCTCTTCATGATTTAGCAGGCCAGTGGTGTTGGGCTGACAGTTGGACTGGATGATCTTAGACATCTTTTCCAACATTAATGATTCTATGATTCTATCATTAATCTGTGCAGTAGTGCCTTGATTTTATCTGAAGTTTCTTGGTGTAGCTCATAAATAAATACAATTCAAGGGGTTGCAGCTGTAAGCATAGTGGTGGCCCCACCTGTTTGTTTGCTTTTGAGAAGTTCCTGGCCTTCCACAGGTGCTATGAGTAAATAAACCCCTGTCATCTGAGTATACTCACTTCTTCTCCCCATGACTGACATTTACTCCTTATTTTCTTTCCGTTGTAGGGTGGGGGCAATCAAAACCTTTCCTTCATATTAAGACAGCTTGTAATTTCAAGTGTTATCTTGCCTGGGCCAGCTCTGACTTCTGTGCCTATCTTTGCTGCTTGGTAGCTGTCTGCTAATGTGAAGCACTTCACCCTTAACTAAGAAGAGTGAAAACTATCTCGGATTCATCTTGGGGAAAGATCTTGTGCAACAATAGTTATTCCAGTGAGCTGACCTCTGCTACGCTCTCACTCATAAGTAGTTTCTTTTCGAAAACAGCCAAGCAGCAGGTTTATACTTTCTGCTAAGGACCCATCAGCTCTTGATTAGTGTGTATATTTGAGCGCACTGGAAGCACATCTGATCATGAACTCTTAATAGGGGTAAGGCCCTGAGGTGGTACTTGGATACTTCAACAATTCCTTTCTCAGTGCTTCTTAGCTTGTGTTTTGCCTCGTGACCTGCCTGACATGGATGCAACAGCTATTGAAGAGAGCTGCGATGAACATAATTTGGCTCCTTCTGAGCAGGCAAAGAGTTTTCAATGAGCAGTGGGGCTACTGCAAGGCCACCCCAAATGCATTAGTGAAACTGTGGCATTAGGTGGCACATGTACTGGTTTCTGCTGCTGGCTACTATCTGGCTCTTCTCAAGGGTAAAACATTTCTCTTACAGAGTTTAGCAAAAAAAGTTTAAAGCCATCAGAGCCATTGGCAGTCCACTCTTGGCACCTAGCACATAAACCTGAGCTGACTATAAATATGCAGCCACATACCACACTGCTGTACCAATAGTGCCTGGGGGCAGAAAGCAGCATTTTGGGGACTTTACAAAGCAGAAGAATGTGGAGCACGAAATAGCTGCATTCACAAGTTGCCGTGCACCATCTCGCTTTCTTTACACCATCTTCTCCTCTCTTTGTCAAGGGCAGCAAAGCATGAAAAGGAAAAAAGGCATGTTGTGCTGAGGCTGCAGTCAGCTCTCTGGTGTCTCATACCCCCTTTCCCCTCTTCTGCCGTGTGTTTCCCTCTTTTCATCTTGTTTTGAGTGGAGTGGTGGTTCACCAACAGGCTGTTATTAGGAAAAGGACCTTAACATTCCGCTGCTTATAGACATATCTCCCAGATTACTAGGCAGGGAAATTTGTAAGAAAGTGCTTTCCCCTCTCCCGCTCTGAGATTTTTGAAGACACCTTCCTGTCAGGTGTATTACACAAACCACAAAATGGCTCCCTCCAAAGCGAGGAGTTCTCCCAGTGAGAGCCTCCTCAAATTTGAGGCAGGCAGGAAGGTAAAAAGCAATGATTTAAAAAGTTTTCTGAACTTTTTTCAAGTCACTAGAATTGTTTGCAGGCTCATACTGGCATGGGGAGGTTGTGCTGGGTGCCTGTTGCGTTCGAATAAATTGATCCTTTCCCCAGAGCCCCATCTCTCGTGTGCAGCCACATCATGTGTGTTTGCAGGAGACAGTATGCTTGTGTTTCTCCCACGACCCTGCTGGCTCATTAGCGTTATTTCTGGAGGTCTTGTTTCCACAGTAACAAGCAATTACCATTGTTCCTTGGACTGCCAAAGTTACCACCAGCAACACAGAGGAAGATGCGTTATTCTCTATATTGGGATAAAATGCCTTCATATGTCTTGCTATTCACTGAATGCCAATCCTGACGCAGGTCCTGTGCAAATAGCACACTCCACCCCCTGCCAATGCTGCTTTTGATGATATTAAGACATGCCAAATTCTGAAATGATCCAAAATGGTCTTCTTGGGTCTGTGGCTGCACTGGCAACGACAGGGTCAGGATTTCAGCAGCAGAATGACTGTACCAATGGTAGCTCTGGTAGAAATATAAATAGAATAGCTTGGAGGCAGTTCTTTTTGCAGTTGTGCTTAGCCCTGTTCTAAGTAATGCTGGCTAGTGACGTCAAAATGTATACTCTCTGTGTTTACCCTACAGCTTCTACCAGCTCCCACAGAAGAGTCTAGTGGTCTCACAGCATCAGGACGCTGAAGTGTGTGTCCCCAAGGGGCCGTGTGTGTGCATCTGCTTCAACCATTTATTCCATCAGTGGCTTCTTCTTTCTCTTTTACCTTTACATGGCACACAGACAGATTCAGCTGGAATGAGCTTTAAACCCCACAGAACATACCCTGAATTTCACATACATACCAAAAGATTAGGCAGCTGGGAAGCAGAAGGAAGATGGGCTTTTTTAGGTGAGAGAAGTGGGATAGTGGGATGCTGGGGCAGCTGGATTAGGTTTCGTTGGAGGGTTTTTATGTCACTCCAGTTTCCAAGTGTGACTCCATAGCCTAAAAAGATCTGAGCTCTTACTAACAGAGTTTTCTTATGAATGGATGCGTGTATGGATGTACATACCCACACCCACTTGCTCAAGTTATTACTAACAGGTGTTGGAGGGAGAACGTGGCCTCTAGCCTCTATAAACCAAAGCACAAGGAAGCACAAAGAGTCTAGCTCCAAGAAAGATGAAGCAAAGAGATGAAGAGAGGCATTTTAAAACTGGGAAGGAACCGTCTTTTGAAAGAGGTCTTGGAAACACCTGCTCTAGAGATTTTTAAAACCCGAGCATACCAGAGAAGGTAGAGGACAGTTTTGTATCAAGCCAGCATATGTGAGTTACAAGGAACAGCAAGGGTTCTGCTTTGACGGCTGCTAGGATTATAATACTTTAACTGCCCTTGAAGAAATAAAACCCCAACAGCAAACACATTGTTTTTTTCTTGGGGTGGAGAAAACAATAGGCAGAAACCATTGGTAATAGGGTCCTTGATTCTTTTTTTCTGCCTAAAGTCCTACCAAGTCTATGAAATAAGGGTGAAGAAAGGAGTCAAACATAAATGGAAAGGAAGCCACCTACATATAGTGTATCTGTTCTAGAGGCTAGGCCTAATTTGTCTGTCAATTAGTGAGGACTGAAGCGTGAAAAAGTCTTTCAGTTTTCTTGGTGGCTGATAATGGACTGAAGGCAGCAGAAAGATTAAGAAGATATCCTTGGGTGTGGGAGGGCAGTCCCACTTAACCCAACAACTTTCTCTTTTCTTTTGTGTGAATCCTCCTGAAGCCTTGGGTTTTAGCATGGTCTGTATGATGGGGAAAAGCCCTCAAAGATAATCTCATTCTCCACACATAAACCAGAATTTGAGTGTTTGAGTTCTAGGGATGGCATAATGAGCCAAGACTGATATTTGTCTTCTAAGGAAAGCATTCCCATCTCGAAAATAAACCAAGCCTTTGCTCTTTATCTGTGAGCATCAGGGCACCCATTTGGCATCCCACATTTTAGACTGAGAAAAGCAGAGGTTGTTCAGTCTGGAGAAGAGAAGGCTCCAGGGAGACCTCGTTGTGACATTTCAGTACTTAAAGGGACCTTATAAAAATGATGGGGGACAGGGTTTTTAGCAGGGCCTGTTGTGATAGGACTAGGGGTAATGGTTTTAAACTAAAAGACAGTACATCTAGACTAGGTATAAGGAAGATGTATTTTGCAATGAGGCTGTTGAAACAGTGGAACAGGTTGCCCAGAGAGGTAGTAGAAGCCCATGCCTGGAAACATTCAGGGTCAAGCTGGACAGGGCTGAGCAACCTGGTTTAGTTGAAGATGTCCCTGCTCACTGCACGGGGGTTGGACTGGATGACCTTTAAGGGACCTATCCGGCCCAAACTGTTCTATGATTGTAGGGTTTTTCAGCCGTGGTGGTGTGCCGAGCTTGCCAGCAGACACTAGGTGGAGGCCTTGGGCTGCGGCTTCACGGCAGTGGCTGAAAGCAGAAAGAGCCGAGGACTTGTGCTTTCAGAAGGGAGATTCTTTTTCTTTTCTTGCTGCTCTCACATGCTAGAAAGGAAAGTCCAGGCTCTCCAGGTGCGGAATGGGATGAGCGGACGAATGGAGGAGAAGTGTCTGTTCCATTCCAGGTCCTCCCTGCAACAGGATTTTGTGAGCAGTGGTGGGATCATTGAAGCCTTCGTAGTTCTTGGGTGTGGTTGGGTTGCCAGGTTGATTTAATTTATCCTGATTTATTTCATCCTCATTTATATATCCTGGTGGTGACAATTTTTAGATCTCCACAAGTATATGTAAAAAGTACTAAAATTGAGATGAAAGTGAATACTGATGAGCTGATTTATCCAGCAACAAATGCTGGTAGAATCAGCTAAGATGAACTGCATGTTGTATTTATGACGATTGCTTCCAATCTTAAAACTATTCCAAATAGGGAGATTTAGAGTTAGTACAGAAAATGAATCACAGGTTAAGTGAGAGCCAGATGAAATTTGAAATGTTCATTTTGAGAGAAATTTCAAAGTTTATGATTGTAAAACTTCTTGTTCCTCCTAGTGATAAAAATACTGTTTTCAATGTATTTCTAATAACTGAAAATTCTGGAAATTTCATTTAGGTACTTTAATAAAAATAACTTTTATTTTCAAAATTGATTAAATTTTGGTACCATTTCACATATCAGTTTTAATGTATAGTTACGTTATGCCAAATCAATTCTCATATGAGGGTATGTTATGCAATCCTACCAGTAATACAGCCTACCACAAATATAATAATTAAATATTCTATTATATAATTTACTACAGGTGATTTTATTTTCAAAACAAGTTATTTTTCTAACAAGTAATGAGTTTTCTATCAGGAGTGGTACCAGCTTTATTAGTCAGTGCTGAATGAAGCAATTTAAATTTTTACACTCTGAGGAAGATATGTACTGGGTACTAGTTAGGGACTGATTGTTTTTAATATCCTAGAAACCTGATTCCAGGCTAACGGTAAGATATTGAACACATCGGTGTCTCTCATTATTAACATAAGAATGTAAAAACAACACAAGTGTGTGATAAGAAAATATAAGGTTGCTTTCAAAATTAGTATTTTAATTTGAAAGAAAATATGGCATTTTTTCTCTAAGACAAACTTTCTAATACAGAAAATCTTGTTTGAGCCTCCTGTTTTATGGGGATTTTTCATTTGTACTCAAGATTTTGTGAAAAATGCTGATTTTATTGAAATAATACTTTCTGATTGAAGACTATTTCAATTAAAACTTTCTCACTAGTGTGAGCTGTTATGATACTCTCCTCCTCCACCCTCTGAGCTGTGGTAAAAGGGTGAGTGAAACTATTGATTTATCTTTCCTTATTTTTTTTTTAGTGCAATGACTTTGAGAGCTCCATGGCTGTTCTGCAGACAGATGCACAATTGTGAAACATCAATATGGACTGCAAATCTCTGCTGTCAGTCAGCTCCTCTTCCCCTCTGCATAACGTAATCCTTATCTCCACAATGCCTGCGCAGATACATGTTTGCAAAGATGCTCTTCTTGAGATAGCGTGCATGGCAAGCCCTTCTTTACTTGTTCTCATCTCTAGCAGCATTATATGGAGTTTCAGTTCACAGTTCACTGTGTTCCCCCTCCTACCACTGAAATGCAGCCAGCTCTGAGCTGCGGCTATTAAACATCACACAAGCAACACCACAAAACAGACTGTAGAAAGCAAAGGAAATCAGGGAAAAGCAACAAATTGAGTAAGGACTGCAAAGGTTTTCTGGGAAATGGTATCAAAGGATTATAGGGAATAAGTAGTGGTTAATCATGATGCAGAATAGCCATCACCTTGATATTCAGAAGATACCAGCATGGAAGGGAGAGCTTTTAAGGGTGGCACAAAAAGATGTCACTAGGAGTAGTCAGGTTTCAGCCAGGGAGATAAGGAGATCAGCTTCCCTAAGCGCTGAGTTTTGTCAGGCTGTCACAGTCCTAAGGAAAGGGCTGCAGGGATCATTGCTTAAAGATTTTAAAACTGGTCAAACTTTCAAGACAATCAAGTCAGTATCAGGGCAAGTGATTAAAAAAAGAGATGGAGCAAATAGCCATATCTATCCCTGCTTTGTTTGAGTCTGAGAAAATAGTTGGGAGAAACATGGCAAGGTCTCAAGGAACCTCATTTACAAAGTTAGAAAAGAGTGTGAACTGGCATGACAGGAGCTGTGACATGGCAAAGGAAAGGCTTTCAAAGGCAGTGCTCTTTTATCTTTGACAACATGATGACTTTATGGGAAGGAAGGATAAGAAGGGGAAGATATGCAGTGGACCAGAGGAAGGGAGAAATGTGTGTGAATGTATATAGCTGTTTATGCGTGTGTGTGTGTCATAAAAGAACTCTCATTCAGATTGGAAAAAGGATTGTAGGTGTCTGCATCTCAGTTTGCTCAGGCTAGTGGCTGGAAGAGGACACCTTGGCACAAACCCTGTGCATGAATTCTTGCTGTTTTGGGTAAATTGATGAGGGGGGAAGGTTGCCAGACACTTTCACTGAGCATTCAACGGACAAACAAGAAGCAACTGCAAAAGTCTGTTCACAACTCAAGTTGCATAGCAACACTAAATTGTCAGATTGCTGTTATGGCAGTCCCTTACATTATCTCCATTATTAGAGCCATTTTTAGGAATCACGCAGTATGATGTTACTAGCCCACTCTCAAGATAGTTGTTTGACCTTTGTCTCTTGCTGAACGAGGCCGTGCAGTTTGTTGCAAATGTGTCTTGAAGAAGTACACCAGAGAGAAAAGTCCTTGAGGATTCATCGACATAGGCCTTAGGGAGAAAAAGATATGCAGGATGGGGCAGGAGAGATGGATGGGGGAGCAGCAGTATCCTCAAAGAAATGTAGTGTCCAACTCAACAGGATGTGTTACCCCATCATTCTTCTGAGTCTTCACTGATCCAATGGAAAGGCTGTTTTGAGGGTTGAGCTGCAGTTGCTCTTAAGACATGTGTTTCAAACTCTTCCAGCGCAGGTTTGTGCCTGGTGGCTGCATCCCTCCTATGGACCATTGTTGCTGTGAAATCGTAACTTCCAGCCAGCTGTTTCCTGCTTTTGGGGGTAAGCATTTTGTGAGCTGTCTCCTGGCAGAGATGCTGAAGTACAAAAGCAGTCACAACATCATCATCCTGTGATATTTCAGACACTGCCAGTATTTGAAACAATACTTAGAAGTCTGCTTTGTCTTGCAAGATGTTGCTAGTGTCCTGCATAATTTCTTTCCTGGATGTCTTGGATAGTACAGCATCCTCCTCCCTGTTTCATTCTAAGGCTGCTTCTTTTGCTGGCGGAAGATCCTGAAGTGCCCTTGCCATCTCTTTGCAGCCAAGGCAACCAGGGTCACTGGATACCAAGGTGTAGCTAGAATTTTAAGAACACGAATAAATGGAGTGAACTCCTTTACTGCAAAGATCAGATTGACATAGACTTAGGACACCAGGTCTCCAAAAAATGGAAATTAGCTGCAGGACTTTCACACTGGGTGGTTGGGAGAGTGGCCTGCTTATGCAAGTAATTCTCAGTGATGTATCTCCTTTTCAAAGAGTGCCCATTGTAAACTATACCAGCTTTTTTGAGATCACAACCGCAAATTGTGAACAAGAAAAGAGACCTCAGAAAGGCAAGATAGACTGCCTGACCCCTCTGTGTAGAGTAATAGAATTATTCTGCTTCATTGAAACAACTGATGAGGAAACAAACAGCCTTGAGATTGTTTCCTCTGTGTTTCTGTGCCCAGAACCCAGAGCACACAAATAGCATGACACCTGGACTAGATGCTACAAGTCACTCCTGCTTGATGTTAAAGGGGATCAAGCTCAGACAAGGTTTAACACAGCAGATGATAAACATCCATGCATGACATTGCTAAAAGAGATTAGATGGTCATGGAGTTGTTCTTGACAAAGGACCATATCTCTAAAGCAAAATAGCTTAGCAGTCCTTACAAAGAAGGAGCAAAAGGTATTCATCTGACTTTCTCTTTTCTTCCCTTGAGTATCTTCCACAAACAAGAACTGCTGGCTACGATAGTCCAAAGAGCTTATTTCTCTCTCCAGGAGAGAGTGCCCTTTTCTCTGTCTGTGTTTTAGTTTTGCCTTGATTCCCCTGGAGGCTGAGGTATTTGAGATCATTAGAAAGACAGCAGGTGTTGGAGCCATCACTGGTCCCTGTCAGCTTTGTAGCTCAGTCATCCTGAGGACCACTATCAGGAGGGGCTTATCCAAGAGCTCTGCAGAACAAGGAGACTTACATGCCTTGTAGGTGCTCTACATGTGTTTGTTGACAGCACTAGTACTTCAATGAAGGAATCGGTCCTGAATTTTAGGCTGTGTCACCCGGAGAGAAGAGTTTTGTATCACCTTGCTGCCATGAACTATCTGGAGGTACAGATACATGAGGCTGATCTGTGGGGCTGGTTCACATTTGGTAATACTTATGGCTTTCTTTTTTTAACTTGGTCTTCTCATTTATGGTAAAGATAGAACTGAGGGTCCTCACTGATGAGTGGAGAATTTTTTTATGAGACCTTATAGTACCGTCAGACCTCTAAAATTTCTCTCCATGTGTCTCAGTCTGTACGTGTTAACAAGTACAATCTTTACAGTACCTTGGCTTTATCTGTTAATCTGAGTTTCCTATGGCCTTTTGAGGATAATGCTTGCAGATTAAAATGTGCTGAATAAGGACAAATGAGAAATGCAAAAGAAGTTAAAACAGTCAGGTTTTAAAGAAGATCATCTTCTGGCAGCATTGTTTTCATGTGTGCTCAGTTCTCATAGACATTCAAAGGCTCAAGTTTCCTGTTTCTAGTATAAATGGGAAACAAATGTCAAGGCTGCACATGACTACTTGCCATAAATTAATATTAAATGTGCACACACACTTCAACTGGAAGTGCTCGTATACTCCTCTTGTCAGAAAGCAGAATAAATAATGATCAAAATCACCACCTAGAGCTGGTGATTTCCATCTATAGATATGAAAATGCTCTACAAGGAAGGTCAGGATCATAGCCTCCAATTTTGCAAATGGAACAGTTTCTTGGTACAGTCACTTGTCTGGTAGTCACAGAGCTTCCACCTCTCTACCTAACCTGCTGAGGCGAGTGAGGATGCATATTTTATTGTTTTCTCTTTCATCTTTGACTGCTCCTTTTAAAAGGAATCACTCACCTTTTCATTTACTGCTCAGGGCAGGAGTTTATCCATCACCACCCAGCACAGGCTCTTGTCCACCCTGGTTGTGCATGCGTGCTTACTGGCATGCATTTTATCTCTATTTTTCTTCTTCTGTACCTTGCAGGTGTGCCTTGCTGCTTCCCTTCAGGTCTGCTTCTGCCTTTGCTGCCTCTCTCTGCAAACTATCTCTTTTCCCCTGTGTCTCTTCTGGGCTGGCCAAAGGCCTTCTGCAGCAAGTTTCCTTGCAGAGCAGGTTTAATTCTGTGCTTGAGTACTCTTTACCTTTCATAGAATCCTTGTCCTTTTCTCAGGCATCTCTTGGCTTCCAGGGCCGTCAGAGGAAGATTTGTAGCTCTGAGTCCACTCTCTGCTTTCTTGTGTGGGTTTCCATCGTGACACCCCCTACCCTAAAATGTGAAGAGTTGCTGGAGGGTTATAAGGCAATTTTGTTGTTTCCTGCCAGGGCAGATTTTGACAACAGGTTTTGCAAGGTTGCCTGGGAGGATGGACTCGGTAGTGGCTTCAACAAATGGAATTTTGTCAGAAGGGACTTGATCAAAGTGTCTAAAGAAACACGTAGCAGAAAAAGTCTGTCAGGAACACATTTTTTGCATCTCTCCAGAAATTAACAAAGGGCCATTCAGGCAAAAATTGACAAATACAGTACTCGAGTACTTTGCATAGTTGCAATTAAACCCTGACATGTTACCACTGGTGTATTGGAGGCCACAAACTAAAGTAAAAAATCCGAGTGGCTCTACAGAGTGAGCCAGTTTCCAGATTCCTAGGAATTAAAATGTTTCTCAAGCTTTCTACTACAACTTCTTTTCAAGGTTCCAAGGGTGCCACCAGACCTGACTGTCCCTGCTCGGCATCTCCTGGGGCTCCTTCCACTACACCCAGGTCCTGGGACCCCTTTTCAACCACCCAGGGCCATCAATTTTCTCCCTAGTGACTGTGTAGCAGTGCTGGTCTGCAGCTCCCCATTGGCCATAGGCCTCACTCCACCCTCACCTGATGCCCAGGGCTGGGGCTGCCCTCAGTACTCCCCAGCTGTCCTGCTCCCTGGCTGGGTCAGTGGGATGTCCCTGGGAAGCCCCTAGCCCTCCCATTACCCTGCCACTTCTTACACTGTTGGTGTGGGCATCGCTAGGCTCTGTCAGCTGTGTCCTGCTTCATTGATGTGGTACTCCTTAAGCCCTGTACAGCCTATATGATCACACACCATAGCCAATAAACATTTTTAAAGTGGATGATTCCTTCCCTTATACTGCTTTTATCTACAGCAACAGTGTTAATATTTGCCAGGATATAGAACTGGTTGCAGAAACTGCAAATGTGATACTTGGACAAGTGAGTCATTTTACCAATGCACTACCTCTAAAAGTGATCATTGTTAGAAATCATTGATCTTTTTCTTGTCCTCTTAGTCTGACAATATCACAGCTCCAAAATGGGAAGCCTTGCTATGTGAGCAGAGATACACAGATCAATATCCCTTCTCATGGCAGAAAATTAAAATGAGTGGAACAAAGGAAGACTTCCACAACCCTGTTAACAGGAGCAGCTTGGACGCAAACACCAAATGTCATGGCAGTTGAAATGAAAAGAGTGAATATAGATGTTTTTTTGACATCAATCTGCCTTGGTTTGGAGTTCAAGGATTACTGTTCTGAGGATAATTGCAACATTTCTTTATAAAAAGTCTAGAATTTCTGGGAAGTGGAGGGGAATGAAACTAGAAATGTCTGTTGAAATAGCCGTGTCTCACCGCGTTTGGGTACGTCCATTTCTGAAAGGCAGGTGGTCAGGCAGAAGAGACTAAGGGAGCCCGTGCTTCTGCGAACAC
This sequence comes from Tapera naevia, assembly GCA_033556795.1. Lineage (NCBI taxonomy): Eukaryota > Metazoa > Chordata > Aves > Cuculiformes > Neomorphidae > Tapera > Tapera naevia. The sequence continues at coordinate 863,999 of JAUMJJ010000059.1, forward strand.
ACACTCCTGTGCATGTTAAAACTGCAGGCTGCAACATCTTTGCTCTACGTTTACCAGCAGATGTATTCCAGCTCAGCAACAAAAGCCCCAGTACCAAAATCCATTAACTAAAGTATAGCCTTGATACAACCCACGTAAATTTGGTTCTGGGTCTTCAATTAATGGGATATTTTAGCAAAACCTGTTGCATCCACTGTTAGGATTTTCTTGTAACTTGCAGGACAGAGACATCCTGGACAGACTCAAAAAAAAAGGAAAAAGCTTTTCAGATGAAAGAGTTAAATAGCCTTTGGTTTGCTGGCATCCATCACTTCATTGTGCTGGGTTGTGGAAAAGGAGGACTTTTCTTTCCCAAGTATGGAAAAGCCTTCTTGCTCTTTCCAGTTTTGATGCCAAGGTCAAATTTGCAGCCCAACTGCTTTGTGCATTCATGGAGGGATGGCTGGGCTGGCTTGCTCGCATGGTACTTCATGGCTTGGGCAAGTGCGGGACTTGTCTGTGCTTCCAGTTGGAGAAATCCCATAGGAAGCCTCCTCAGTGAGGATTCCACTTGTGATTAAAAGCAAGACTAGGCTGCATCCATATTAACCTCCTCTCCATAAAAAACAAGAAGGTCTCCCAACTCTCTCCTTCCCCAAAACCCTCACCACTTTTCCTCTTTCTTTGATTTTTCAGCTAAAAATAGGGTGACAGAGGGACTGTGGGGTAAGCAGCTGGAGTAGAGTGGAGCCAGTTGCCATAGAAACCAAAGAGCCACTTAGCAGCACTTGCCTTCCTCCTTTGCCTGCAGATTTTTTCCCTCTTGTGCATGGAGGGGCTGTGTAGGGGGAGCCAGAGGAGCCCCACACACAGCCAGGACCCAGTTCCCTGCCCCACAGCCATCTGGGATGCCAGTGCTCCCAGGAGATGTGCTTCCCAAATGAGGAAAGGGAGGATGGTTGTCAGATAGAAGAAGGGCTTGGGCATAAATGCTTGGACATATGCTGGGAGCCTCCCCCTCGCCCTGGCATCTCATTTTCCTCTCATGCTAGTTGGCACTTGTGTGGTGCCCCAAATATTCAAAGAGGACTCTCCAGACCACTGATGCCCTGCCCTGTCTTGAAACATGACAAATAACAATGAAGGCAGGATGTAACTATTTAACCGTGTGCTGTATTACACCCCAGGCCAGAATAGTCAGACAGTAGTTTGGAGGTGAACAGAAGGGTTAGAAGAGGGGAACACTCCTCTCCTCTCAGGTCTTCTTTCCACCATGAAAAATTAACATTTGGGTGATTATTTAAAATAGATATCCAACCTACTTTTGGTTCACATGGGGCTAATGTTGCTTTAATTTCACAGCATATACATCTCTCAGTGGGGAAAACCTATTTCCCTGAAAGATCTGAAGCTCTAAATGGGATACCTGAAACATATGAAGCTGTAATATGGTTACACCTGTTACTGGTTTGCAGTGCTTGGTATTCAGTCTGTTTTTTCTTTTTTTTTTTTTCCCTGACACTGAAGAGGAATACATTGTTAGGCAGCACATACTTCACTAAGTTTATTTTTAAACTGAGAAAATATTATCACTAGTAAAAAAAGTATGAGATTGGTAGCTCTTGGAGAATGAAGTCTTCTCTTCATCCCTGGAGTGACAGAGCCAGTTTTGGTAAGACCTTCCCACACTGTTGCTCATCCATCTGCTCCAAGCGTGGCTTCCTTGTAACCTGAGTTGTATGAAGAAGCCCCAGATGCTCTCACCTGGATGCACAAGTGTCTCCTGACTGGTACTATTTTCTTTCTCATGCTGCGCTATGTGAAAATTGTAGTGGCAAAGACAGATATGCGTTATTAGGTGCACTAAATAAAGCTGTAAGGGGCTGGATAATTTTCCTGTTGGTGGTCTGAAACTTGATTCTTGTGTTTGATTTCTTTTTTTAACATGAATGAAGGATTGAAAGATAATAATTGGCATCATACAGCAGTGCATGTAGGGAAGCTGAAATGTCAAATAATGAATCTTTATAACATACTTGCAAAGTATGCAAATGTATCATTTGGATTCTCCTTATCAGAGAAGGTCAGACAAGGTGTGTGACAGAGTTAGGACTGGATCAAAGGTACACCTGGGCAAAGCTTGAAGACCTGCTTCACTGAGAAGTTATCTGGCTATCCCAAGGATACCATTTTGCAGCTGCTTAGAGAAGGTCAATGGGGAGTCCAGCTTTGACTCTTGGTGCTGACTCTTAATATTACTCATCTGTACTACATCACTGACTCCAGCAGGACACATCTCTGCTCTGAAGGGCTGTGTGAACACTTGCGTAGCTGTGGGTCCACTTTAGAGTTGTGCAGACCCATAATAGGGGAGGATGGCAGGAACAGAGACAGGGTCATGCTGTGTTGTGGTATTGTCTGCTTGACACAGCAGTCTTTTTGGAGCTCTTGCCATCAAAATTATGCAAAACAACCCTGGGGTTTTGTTAATGTATCACATCAGGCCGTTTGTTTAGTCACCCATGCTTTCTTCTCTCTTATTTCCGCACAGGGGCCTGTGCAGTCATTTCATGTACGATGAGCTTCTTTCCAGCATTTAACAGATACTGTAGTGCAAAATTTGGATCTGAGTTAAAATATATTCCCAGATTTAGGCAGCTTGATCCAGGTTTGGTGGTGGCCCATTTCTCGATGAAATGTATGACAGCAGCCAAGTGTTTTCTCTTGTATATTATTATGTTTCATAATTTCATGGTGTGTTTTCTTTGTTTGTTGTAGTAGCCTGAAGTCATGCATCAAAACTCTTACTGTACTCATGAAAACATACCAAAGGCGAGCTTCACTGGCTAATTAAATCTTCTCTGTTGCACACTGGCATGACAAATATAGATTTAAAACAAATGTAATTTGCTGTTATGGAGTTGCTCCTATTCCATTCACCTGACGTTATCAGAAGGGTCTGCCCATGAGGCAGGATATGCTCAATTTGGAGGAGCAAAAATCTGGGGCAGGTGGGTACAAAAATAAAGGGGGCTTTGTACACAGAGGAATTCCTCTATGTTAGCAGAAAAAGATAAAGGTTACAAAGCAAATACTTCCATCAGCAAGATCAGAAGCTGCATGTCTTCTGTTCTCTTTAGGAGTCATTCAGAGCTGCAGCTTGTTGGCTGCAGAAAGCCAATGAGATTGGGGATGAGAAGGACTGAACCCTACAGCAACAGCTTGTGGTGGAGGGGAACAGAGAACTGTCGAGCACACTGAATATCAACAACAGATGGGTTTTTGTGCAAAACATGGTACTACAGTTAGACCAGGAAGGAAAAATGATGGCTTTCCATCTCAGCCTTAGAGCATTCAGAAGGAATAGATGTGTTCTTGATGGTTTGAACTGAAAGGTGAGGATCAGCTCATTTCCTTCATCTTCTCCCTCTTTTCTAAAGAAACCTTTTCACTTTTTCTCAAATTCCTCTAGGACCTTCATCCATGCATGAAAATCCTATATCCAGCCTCCAGGGAACAGAGATTTTGGCAGCCTCCAGCCCCTAATGCTGCTCACTACTACCAGTTTAGCTGATCTGAGTTTGATGCCCTTTTCTTCAAGACCGCAAGCTGATATCGACAAACTCCTGTCTAGAAGCATTGGTGAAGAACATATGCCAGTAGATGGGGTGTGCTGTGTAATCAGAAGAGAGAAGAAGGGACTGGGGAATCTTTGCAGGAACCAGGTATGAGATGGTCTCACCACCGAGCTGCTAGAAACAAAACTCATGTTTTTCCATTGACTGGGACTTAATGCTTCGGGATAACTCTGTACCTTCCACAGCATAGGCATTTTCTAGAGAAATCCTTAAAAAAATAAACATGTATTTACATATAAAATGATAATGTTATGGTTTCTATTGTATCCTTTTCATTAACAATAATGAGGTCACATTGAATTTTTGTTTCATAGCATCTCTGTTTTCAACATAGAATGAGTTTTTTGCACTGGTTGCGGTTCACTGTTGAACCAGCTGATGGGGAAGGCAAGGAGAATTGATGGTAACTTGGGGTTTGGTAAATCATTATAGAATCATCTGGTTGGGAAATCCTTTGACATCATCAAGTCCAATCGTACCTGTCCACTTACTAAACCATGTCCCGAGAAACTCATCTACCCATCCTTTAAACACCTCCAGGGATGGTGACTCAATCACCTCCCTGAGCACCTGTGCCAGTGCCTGACCACCCTTTCAGTGAAGAAATTTATCTTTATGTCTAGTCTGAACCTCCCCTGGCGCAACTTGTGGCCGTTTCCTCTCGTCCTATCACTTGTCACTTCTGAGAAGAGACCAACACTCACCTCGCTATAACCTCCTTTCAGGCAATTGTAGACAGTGATGAAGTCTCCCCTCAGTCTCCTCTTCTCTGTGCTAAACAACCCCAGTTCCCTCAGCTGCTCCTCGTAAGACTTGTTCTACAGCCCCTTCACCAGCCTCATTGCCCTTCTTTGAACACACTCCAGCACCTCAATGTCCTTCTTGTAGTGAGGGGCCCCACTGTCTGTACTGGGGCTAAGGAACTCCAGGTTCATTTAGATGTTTTCTCCCTTAAGATGAAACCAATAGAGCTAGTATTTTTGTTTTAATTAGAATAAGACGAGAGTAAGGAAAAGGGAAGGTTTTATGCTTTTCTCACAAGTGCTGAAGTGCCACAAGGCTGGCTCAGGCACATAACCTCCCTGACGAGAATGGAAAAGTATGCTTCCATGCTGGTCATGGGTTCAGGAGGATAGCATGACATCAATATCATATCTGTTTGGTATTTAAACCTTTCCTTACAACCTTAAAGTAGAACGTTATTCCCTGAAGAACGCAGTCCTGCAGTTTAAGAATAAAAACTCTGGTGTAAAAATGTATTCCACAGGAAATTCTGCTGCTATGGAAAATGTGGAGCCTTGCCAGAAACCCTCCCACCTGGGAGAGAAACTGAATTCAGAAAAAGCGGATGGACTCCATGATATTAAACACTAGGGGAATGGGTTCAACTCTGTTGCCCTTTTCGGTGAGATTGCAGCTGACAGTTCAGGCAGGAGGATATGTGCAGTGAGTAACGTGAAGTGGGATAATGCATGCAGAACACTGTGTGCTGGAAGACTTACATACGGCTCTTGCTCAAAATAGTGTCTTCAGACATAGACTGTGGAGTATGTGCATAATGGCTCTTTGCTGAAGTTTTTGTAATGTATAATCTTTGATGGGAGGTAGAGGCTTTGCTTCTGCACAAAACTGCATCTGCCATTGCAGACTGATGGGCATGTTCTGTGCATAAAGTTCTGGTGTCACTGCTTGAGTACCTTGCTAATGCCTAGACACTGAAATTATGAAGATTTTTCCTTCTTTATAATCTGGTGTAACTACAGTTCCTCACCGCAGTGTTAATCTCATCCACTTAGACTTCAGTGCAAAAAGATCTGATTAATTGCTTGTTTAAAGGCAGCAAATATGCTTTCTTCCCCCACCCCCCGATCATTATTAGGTAGCTCAGGCAAAACGTCTTTGCAGTCTTTTCCTGAGGCTTGCCAGAACACTTCTTCAGTGGGACAAGGCACAGGTATCCACAGCTGTGCTTCAAAACCAAAGGAATCGTTAAGGATTTTGTTCACTTTGTAAACAAAGCAAAGCCTGGCTGCTTTCTATTGTTCTCTTTTCTAGGCTGTTGACTCTGGGTATTGTTCACTGTCAGGGCTAACAGAAAATGAATAAACTTAAAATATGGTTCCTTCAAGCAACTGAACACAGAAGTTTAGAATGAGAGTCCTTTCTCAAATTTACTTACTGCAAACCATTCAGAGCCTGCTAGACCTCTCTGTGCTCAATGGTGCTTTGGATCATGACAGAAAGACACTGTGTAAACGTAAGGTATTATTATTAGCTCCATTCTGTGTTCAAGTCGGCTGATAACAGCGACTGTCCTCTCCTTTCATTGATGTACTTGTGAGATCCGTCAATCAGGGCTGTGTCAGCAGCACAAGAGGGGGAGGGTGCAAGTGTGTTTATTTTTACTGTCAATTGTATTTGCTAATGAGAGAGGAGTCCATTACCAGAGAGGGAGCCTGTGCAAGTTAGAGACTGAGTCAATTCGTTATCAAGTGCTGGCTCTAGTGCCAAAAATTGCTTGGGAGAACTGAAAATCATAACTCCTCCACCCCCAGCTCCCCTCTGTCTAGCCTTTCACATTCACTTCTGATATTAACTGGAGATCACAGCTGCTGGGGAACTGGCAGATACAATTTTACAAATGGATGTTGTCTGATGTCAACCTTTCCTCCTCCCCTCCCCAAGCATCTGATATTTCTCATCCAAACAGACAGATGATAGAGCAAAACTGGGATTATTTCTTTATGTTCATAATAATAATGACTTATTTTCAAAGTGCTTTTGCTCAGTAAGGAGGGGGGATAGAAGAGCATTTATCCAGCTTGCATTCTCCCTCATCTCATCTGCAGTTTTTTTCTGCCCCACAGCATCTTCCTTTTTCCACTTGCTCTCCTCCTCTTTCTTCTCCCTTTTTTGCCACTTGTGGTTCCCTGCACATCATGTTGCTTTGGTGATGGCCCCTCACCTGAGATCAGGCATGGTCCTAATCTGCTTTGTCTTTACAAACCATCCCTCTTTGCTTTCTAGTTTCTTTTCCTGAAATGAACGATGTCCTGATGCAGTCTGTTCCCCAAAGGGTATCCAGCAAATTTCTTTCTACCTGAGGAGACATCCTTTTCCCCACTGGAAACAGCAGTGTGTGGTAGCTGGCTTTGGTGTGAGGAGTGTTACTGCTTCTTGTGAACGCTGGAGAGAAACTGCAGACTTCCACATCAAGAGCTCTCCAAGCCGTCTGCCTTACCACTGCTTAAAGCAGGCAAAGCCTCTTTTTGCATGAGGCAGGACACCATAGACCTAAAAAGGGAAGAAATCATGACAAACTCTAAAGCTTTGGGAAGAATTCGGAGCCATCTGGCAGACAGCATCTTCAGCTACAGTCTTTCAGGGAGGTGCTCATCCAAGCTATCTCTGGTGGCAGAGTGCTGTCTGCAGAGCCACCAACACAGCTCCTGCTCTGTCTTCTCTGCTCGTCCCACTGCTGGCCAAATCTAGGCTGGGCTGTTTCTGTGGGGACAAACCCCGAGGTGGTGTCATTGCTTCATTACAGGTAGGGTAAATTGTATGACCTGCGCGTGCCAATTGGCTCAATTCTGTCTCCAGAAGAGCCCTTCTTTTTACTTCAGATCCTCTTTGTCCATTGCAACGCCTTTCTCCAGGCTTGCTCTCCCCTTCTCTCCAGCAGAGCAATTCCCATGTATTTCAGGAGCTCTTTTTGCATGGTCATCTTATTTCACACCTTTTCCTGGCCTTGCCTAGCCTGCCCACCTGACAGGTCTGTTAGGAAAAGATCCCCATATCACCTCATGTAACTTCTCTGTGGTCTGGGCCTGTGCTGCCTGACATCTCTGGCCAGGTCATGACCCCCAATTGTGACCCTTGTTTCACTGAGCAGATTTTTGGGTAGTGCTTTTTGGTAGATTCTGAAAAAGACTGAAAAGACATGTTTTTTAGCCTGGTCGAAAGGACAGTGGAAGGAGCAGATGTTCTGTGCAGTGCTCCTCCCTTGTCACTTTTGGGGAAAACAGGTTGACTTAATTTTGCTCTGTTCACTTTTAGCATTGCAGTACCATGCTTGGAAAAGAGAAAAAGAGAGACTCAAAACTTTTTTCTACCCCGGGAAAGACAGAAGAAGGAATGCTTGAACACTGCTGTATTGTGTCCTATTCCACCAAGTTTCACTGCAACTGATGCACTAGGTCACGGTAGGTATAGAAGAACAAAGAATCTCAGCAGAGGTGTGCCAAGGAGTAAGGGGAAGAAGTGGGAAGTAACTCGTGTAAGCTGGGGCAATGGTGGAAGAAGAGGGACTGAGAAGTGAGTAATTCACTATTGGACTTGCAGATAGGGAGGTGCATGAGGAAGAAATCACTGACACTTGTGTGCAGGAGCTGGATTTTCTGCATTGCTGAGTGTCCAGATAGAGTCACTGCAGAGATGACCCTAAGTCACCATCTGCTTTTGGGAATACTGGTGACTCTGAATGTTGCACACTGGGGAACTGGGAATAGGTTTCTCCAGAAGAAAAAAGATATTGAGACCTTCTAATGACTTTTCTGGACCCCAGCCCCTGTTTTTTTTTTTCCACTCCTTGTGACTGGCTGTACTGGACTTATATTCCTAAACCTCTTCAAACTATTAATCCTCAGAATACCCTATTTGTAAGATCCACCCCTCTGGTACAAATGGAAAAGCTGTCAGACAGAAGAGATTAAGGGTCTTGCTCCAAGACCCAGGGTGAAGGAAGGTTTCTGATTCAGGTCCCTTGCTCTTGTCTATTATATCTGCTAGGCTGTAACTTGCTTCCCATTCTTTCCTTCATGTGTATTGCCTTGCTTTCTTCTACTTATTTACACAGTTAATGCGAAACCCTTCTCTATTGTTGATTTAGCCGTATAAGCACAGCTTTCCTGCTTTTCTGCATCAACTAATTGCTTTTTAAAACATTTCAGCTGAAAGTGCATCTTCATAGCCTACGCTCTTGAATTTTTCTCTTCCTCTGCAATTATTTACCCCTCAAAAGTGGTTTTATTTAGCTACAGTATGTACATTAAATATGAAAATGTGGTTGGCTTTTTTAGAATAGTTATTATTGGATGATTTCAGATTGCATGATGAACATGAAATAAAAAAGTCTTGCTATGTAGGTAGGCAGTGTAATAGCCAAGGGTCACTTCAATATCTCTCACAAGCATCCGTCTCTAGGTGCCACAAGCTTTGAGGGTATAGGCTGCAGAATAAAGTTGAGTTGTAATTTGCAGGTAGATGTTTTCAGGTCTTTCTTTCTTTTGCAGTTTCATTAGCTCCTACCTCTTGTACACTTTGCCCAGCATGATTTATGGCACAGCCCAGAAGCTGGGTTGGTGAGACAGTTAAGAGGACTTGTGTCCAGTTAAGGAGATTAAAAAGAAATATTTTGTACTTATCTGGGTGCAAGAGTACAGAAAAAACAAACTCCAGACTAGGAGAATATGCCTCCAAAATTCAAGGTGGTTTAAAATCCTGCTCTATTAAGCTCGATCTAAAATAAGCTAGAGCTGTAACTTAGATCAGATTTCAGGCAGTCAGAGCTGCTTTTGCTGAACGGGTTTCAGCCTCATGTGGAACAAGCTTTGTAATGTGCTTGACAGAAATACAGCAGACATCTGATCCCTGTGGCAGCACAGCTGATTCTGGGATCAATTTAGCTGAGCTGAAACTAGTTTGAATTATGAGCAAATGTTTGCTTTTACTGCTCTGATGTAAAAACATCCTTCAATAGTAGGGCAGGCATGGTTTGTCCCAAGCACACTGTTCTCCCCAGGGCTGGTTGTTTGTTATCCTGTCCAGTCTTCATCAAGAGCCAGTAACGGAATGCAGATGCTATTTTCATTAATATGTTTGTATAATGTATATCTGCTTCATACTACATCTATATAATTTTCTATTCTTCTGCTCATTTTTCCATGGCTCATCTCATAGAGCAATGTGATTTGAACGCTGTCTTTTATTTGGTGGGTTGTTAGGACTTTTCAGCTTGGAAAAGGGATGTCCGAGTAGCTCATGACAGAGGTTTAGGAGGGTCACAGAGGATGGTTAGGAAACGGCTGTTTCCTCTTTATATAAAAAGTAGGAATCCCCAGTAAACTTTTAAGTCAAAGCCAAAAAGAGGCACTTTTTCCCTCTGATGCATACTTAAACTGTGGAATTCACCGGATAGTATGGAGGGCAAAATTATAAATAGTTCTAAAAGCATCTTGACACATTTATGGAAAAAAAAGACCATTAAGATTGACTAAACACATTGACGCAGATGTGATCTTTGGCTCAGGAAATCTCTCAGCCGCTGATATCTGGCTGCTGGCAGAATACAGTGGGAGAAGGATCACTGTCTATTTGTGCTGTCTTTGCCCAAGCCTTTGCTGTTTCCTGTTGCAGTTGGAGCACTGGGCTGGATGGTCCTTTGGGTCCAGTACCAGACATATGCTCTGACAGTCTAAGCAATATTTCTTCAAGAACATGCAAACAGCTTGTTTGGAGTCAAGTTAAACATTGGTGTTTAAATTTCTCAGCAGAGAGGTTTTTTCATTATCTTGTCAGGAGTTGTTCCTAGATATGATCAAGGGACAACAACAGCATCTCTAAAGTTAGGACAGTCAATAATAATTTGAAAGAAATGTTAACACACCTTGATTAAATATTAATGTTATGAGTCACCAGGTGTTCTTGGAGACTGGGGAGAATGGGAAGAAATCTTGGTGATACCCTGTGAGGGAACTACGTATTTAAGATAAATAACATAATCGATATGTGTCTGAGCAATACACAGGAAAGGGGTCTTGGCTGAAATTTGAATCTCTGACACAAGGACTGTCTTCTCACACCTTTTTAACTGGATAAAGCAGAGAGTGAACTTCTGGCAGCTCAACTACAGCAAAAAAATATGGTTTTCTATAATTGCTGTATGTCTGGTATATAATTGCTCTAAGCTTGGTAATTCTATTTTTAATATATAAATTGTAGCAGAGACACTGTATCTTCAATTGTATCTTAAACTCCTTGTCTGCTGTTAGAAGTGGCTCCAGAGAAGGCTGGACTCCAGAGATTCTATGCCCAAGGGAATGTGAACCATAAACAACTCTTATGGTGTTCTGGGACAAATTCAAGCTCCTTCATTAAGATTTCTGAGCTTGTGTGAGAGCTGGCAACACAAGATATCAATATGGAAAGCTAGTTTCCATCAACAAAATTTACCCAAACTACCATTAGCATGAAGTGTAACAGTGAGATGAGTTCCTGAACTGTAAGGCTCTTCCATGAGTTTACAAAATCAGGCTAAGCAAATTTTGAAATGGTTGGAAGCTGCAGTGGAGCCAAATCAGAGAGAGAATGAATGCAGTTGGGAGGGAGTAAAGTGCTTTTTATGCTGCTTTTCATTACTGCTGTACTATTTGCTCTGCCCAGTAAAACCTCCTTCTTTCTTACAGTTAGCAAAGGCATTTGTTTGGAAGCAAGGGTGCCAGTCTTGGTGTGGATAGGAAATAAGAGAGTAGAGGTTTGGTATAAAGAGAGGCAGATTTTGTAACCAGTTATGATGTTCCTAATGTTTAACTTGAGAGCTGGCACATGTCATGAAAGTAATGAACACTTCATGACTCCTGATGACCTGAGCTTTAATTCACACTCACAGACGTGCCATGGGAATGCCAAGAACTACACGCACCACACGCCCCAGCTCATCGCCTCCCTGTCAGAACTCCATTCAGCTTTGATCTCATTTGCCTTTCTCCATGCTTCCCACCAAAAGAGCTTATCTGCCCGACAAGTGGTTGTATCTGACACGATACCCAGCTGCCCTTTCCCTTCCGTTCTTCATGCAACATACACTAAACAGATTCTCATTATTGTTCTCTGGTAACTAAGCAACCATGAAATGTCAGCTTGGCCTAAATAAATAAAAAAGGCATATGTATCTTCGTAATATATTTATAGCTGCATACGTGTAGTTGTCAATATAGGTGGTCACCTGGGCATGTCTATATGTGTGTACATGTGAAATCCAATTAAGTACGACAGTACATTGCACTTCTACCTGTGATCTTGAAGCCTTTTGTTTAAACACACCCATGCTCTTGTGATGGAAATATTATCATTACCTCCAAGTGACAGGTAAGTAAGCTACGGTATAAAGAAATAAAGTGACATTTCAAGGTCGCCGAAACAACGAGCTGAAAATGCAGGAACAGCTTCTTGAAAAATGTGTGCATAAATGTACCAGATGCAAATTCTTCACCCCATCACTATTTACAGTATTGCAAAGAGCAGACTGGCTTCTCCCTGTCTTTTGTCCATGCCTCTGCTCCTCTTTTCCTCTCTCATTTTGCTCACTCATTGCATCTTTTTTGTTCCCCAAATTTTTCCTGCTATTCCCCAGTGACTCTTTGCCTCTTCATCACATGTCCTTTTACTTCATATAGACACACTTTCTTTACACTCTCTCTAGCTTCTTGTTCCTCTTCCTTTACTGGCACACCTCGTTTCTGCTCTCTGACTCTCTTCCAGCCCACTCTTCTTTCACCCTTCACCCACATATACAGAACTTGGTCATTCCAAGAGAATGCTGGTATATTCCTGGAGCTGGGAACCGCTATAGGCTGCAGTGAAAACCACTTCCCAAGTTGGAGGTGGACAATTCTTTTTGATGAGAATGAGAGGCACAGGATTACCTGTGGAGGAGGAAAGAAAAAACGCCAAATTTTGTTGCTCTCCGTAGCTTATCTCCTTTCCAGAAGAGGAGGATTTCAGGAGGTTTCTCCCATGTGGAATGCATCTATGCAAATATTTGCTATGAGCCAGACGTGAGTCTTTGCTCTGGCAATACAGGATTAGTACTTTGGTACTTTAGCCCCTGCCAAGGAATTCCAAGATGTAAAAGAAGCCCTTCAGAGAGTCGTGGGCTGCTCTCAGCAACCTGCCTACAGTATGAGTCCAGAGCATCTTCATGCACTGGAGGTCACCATCCTGGATCTTTCCTAATACCCAGTCCAAGATAAAGCTTGCCTACCCTGCGAGCAGCCAGGAATTCCCCAGGATATATCTGTGTGCAGTTAGTGTGTGTTTCCTAGAGACTTAACCAAAATATATAATGATTTGGATGCTGTTCAAGAACTGGGGTAAAAACTGAGCCACGCAAACATCAGGTCCCAGTGGAAGTCTTGAGCTCTTCCTTGGTTACCTAAAGAAGGATTCAGGTTTGTCAGGTTGAGAACCACTGCCTTGGATTGTTCAGCACTGAAAGAAACCAGATTCTCTCTCTAAACTAGGGATCAAGGGCTGAGGAGTCCAGATGTTTTTCATCCATGTAACGTGCGCCTGATGAACGACAGCAACGGTGTATACGTACAGCTTCTTGGGGTCCTGAATTTTAGGTGGGGATGTGTTCATGCAGACAAGGGATTTGCTCTAACATCATATCTACAACAGCTTATGCTGTGTAAATTGAGTGGGCTTAAAAGAGGAGTGGGAGGAAAAGAACTGCAGCAGAGCTGGAGACAAAAAAAAGGGCAGGAACAGCTACCATAAAGCATGACAATTTGAAGTTTCCTGACCCATGTGGGCATAACTCCCCTCCCTTAGCTGAAAACACACATCCAAGGCTGTGCATCTGAACAGATCTTCCATCACCCACATTCAGTCATGACAATATTCTGCAGGCCCATTGTAATCCAAGACAGAAACCAGGACAGATTTTGAGCTGGCTGCAGAGACTAACGCTGCCACCATCCCCCCGGGGCTGCAGTCAGAGCCCATTGATGACAACATGACAGCAGCAGGTTGATGGGTCTCCGTGGGTAAACCTATAAGTGAGGCAATCTTTCCAGAGAGGCAAAAATCTCACTGCCTCCACCACCCTCGCTTCCCCTAAAGCACTGCAGTTTTTCATACATCCATAGTGGATTCTGAGAGAGCATCCTGTTCTCCTACCTCTGCTGGTCTTGGGTAATGAGAGCAAATGCTGATCTTGGGAGCCTCTGTGAATAGAGTGGGCAGGGCCGGGCACAGGCTGTCCTGGGATCATCCTGACCATCACATTATTGGTGAAGTCCCCAGCACAGATTCAGCTTATGACAACTCACAGACAAACCCTGGCCCCTGCCTAGGGACTGCTTTGTCCAGGGACTGGTCCTAGGATGCATGAAGGGGTAGAAGAGGAGACATGAGAGACACAAACCATATTGTGCCACTTGCCTTGCAAATGGGCCCTGGCACACTTTAGCTCCTGGGATAGACTGAGCCAGATGATAACTAGCAGCAGAGGGCCAGGACAGCCGTAGAAACATTTCCTTTCTCTATCACCAAGGAAGGCAGATGAGCCTCACCCCTGACTTAGCCAGTCAGGCTAGGTCATCCTATGACGTTAAGTTGCTCAAAAGAGAAGTAATGACTTTTAAACAATATTTCCTACAGTAATTCCTCTTCTGCTTTCTACAGGGAAAGATTTGGGGCAGATGATATTGGAGCTCCATCTATCAGGAAGCAACGAGTCAGCTCCACTGTCAGTCACAGATGGTGTAATTAATTCTTCTAGGTAGTGTAATTAGTCTGTCCTATCAGCTACATATTTTCTCATTCAAAATTATGCTAAAGCTAATAATACATAAAACACAGAAAACAAAAAAGAAACCCAAAAAAGGGGAAGCAATAATGGGAGGAGAAGGGATTAGAACAAAATTTACCAGTGTATAATTTTTTCTTGTTGCACATTTCCTCTTCCCTTCAGCTTCAAACACAATTCAGAACAACTGGTGAATGTAGCAAGCAGAATGAATACAAATTGGCTTACTTTAAATAGCAGCGTGTAGGACTTAGCCAAAGTCTGCTTTCAGATGCTGAGGCAAGATAAGACACGAATCCTGCAACGAACTCTGTGCAGGCATTGTGTCAGGGTTGGACTTCTGCACCGTGCTGTGCCTGAAAATCTGGGGTGCAGGGAGGCAGTGAGAGGTGCATGCCCGCTGCTGATGTGGTCTTTGTGGCTGTGTGGAAACCTGGGAAACCTGGGTATAACTCCCCTGCAGCATGATGGGGGGTGAATTGGATGTCTGCATCTCTGAGGAAGGAAGAGTCACCCAGGTGCAGAGGTCACAGGTTTGGGAGTTTGTCCCCAAAGCAGGAAAGGTCTGGCTTACCTGGGATGGTGTCCATAAGAGAGGTGTCGTGGCATGAGAAATTGTAGCCCAGAAGACCCTTGCAGGCTTGTTTCCTTTCCAGCTCAGAAGGTAATGCAATGCAGCTTACTAAAATGGAGTTTGGCTTGTGGGAACAAAGTGCCATCTCAAAATGTAGCTGCTTTGGGAATTTTCTTGGGGTTCCTATTTGAGGATTGAGCCTACAGATAGGAAATACAGTAACTGCTGGGTGAGAACTTCTTCCACCAAGACATGAACTTCTTCCCCAGAGGTCATGCAGATGGGAGCTGATGATAGTTGGCCTGAGCAAGTTGGAAAAGGGGCTTGTGGGGCTCTGCGATGAGCTCAACCCTGTTGTCACATCATTTCCTCTGTCCCCGAGCTGTTTTGGCCCTCCAGCTTTGCTAGTGCATGCCATGGATGTATAGTGCCCAGATGGGGAGAGCATGGAGGGGGATTGTGTTGGGGGACAGAGGTATTGTAGCATAGCTAGGGAAGGCTTCTATGAGCAGGACGTGTCTGGCTTTCTGTAGTGGGAGGGAGGACAGTGAGCGAGTTTGTGAAGAAAACCAGTACTGAGAACATGGAGCTATTTTGGGGAAAAAAAGAAGATTCAAAGCAAACTGCACGAGTCAATCTCGGTAATGAGAGACTTCTGGGCACGGTCGATCTCTGTATTCACTCCTATGAAAGCTCTCCAGGGTTGGGCAGGCTCACAAAGGTCCTGTGGTGGCCCTGGTTCCAGCATGGAGACCAACACATGTTGCTGCAGAGCAACCTGCACTTGCAGTTCTTCTGGCTTGAGGTGGCCTCCTGAGCCCAAACCCCCATAGTGACTGTGTACCTCAGCCTTGCTGCTGAGTGACCCCACAGGAAAAGGAGAGGGGGAGCTGGCTGAGTCCTTGTGAGCGCAGGGAGCCTGTTTCCCTGGAGATAGAGTTATCTCTTTCTAAGAGTGGATTTAGCCCAGATGGGAAAAAAAATGCTGAGCAGGAACAAAGTCCTTTTTTTAGAGCTTGAGGAGGCACAGTCTTCTCTAGTGCTGACCCCCGAATTTCTGAGAGCATCCTCTCCTCTGGGAAGAGGTGGTGGTGGGGCAGCCCAACAGTTCTTCCTGCTCCTGAGGCTGCCACCAGCAGCGATGGCTGCAGTACAGTGTGTCCTGGGAGAGCGTGCAGGGCCCTGGCTCCGTCCCTAAATGGAGGTTGTCCCCTAGGGAGCATTTGTTGCCTCGGTGGGCTTGGCATTGACCGGCTGCCCTTTGACGGAGTGCTTTGCACTGCCTGGTAAGAGGCAGGCTTGGGATGAACTCATGAACAGCAAATGGCAAAGCCTTTTTGTCACAGCTGAGCCAGTGTAGAGCTGCTGACACACAGGCCAAGGCCCACTGATCTACAGTGTAGCTCAAGGGAGAGCTGGATGTGTCCTTCACCCTACAGAGTTGGTCGTGGTTTCCCAAGAATGCTGAAGTGCAGAGGGCCCTCTGCTATATGCAAACTGGTCTTTGCCTTTGGAAACTCAAGTAGCTTCAGGCACCACACCCACCCCTCATTCTCCCTGACAACTTTGTTTCTGTCTTTCTCATCTCATCTTACTTCAACATTTCTCCTAACAACCCCATCCATCCATCTCTCTTGTTGCTAGGTGAAAAACTCAGTGCAGCAGCCATGGAAGCTGACTCACGGCCCATACACGGGAAATGGAGACACTAAGTATTGCCTGTTGCCCAAAGCCAGCTGCTGTCAAACCCTGACTACCCTCATGGTCTGTAATTACCCTGAGCAGCCTCACTTGTGACTCCCACCCATACACCCACTCTGCTCTTTGGCCTGAGAGAGCTATATAGCTTCAGCCTTGCTCTGTGCTAGAATTGAGTGGGTCTGCTCTCAGTTTTAATGCATCTAGTTGGTCTTTCTGGACTGACCTTCGACTTGATTTGTGGTTGTTGGATGATATCTGTGCTGGTCTTGCTCAGATGGTGAGGGGCTATGCCTCTGTTGGTGACAGCATGGTCCTACAATGCCCATCCTCTCTTGGTTTTCCCTGTGGAGCAGTCTGCACCTTCTGCTCCCTGAGAGGCCGAAGAAAAGTAGAGGTCTTGGGAAATTCTTGGATCTTGTCTCAGGAATTGTACTAAAGTGCTACAGTTTCTTTTTCTTTGTCACGGGTACTTTTCCAGGCATGATTGGAAGCGGCACTGGTATTGCTTTGGTTTTGCTTAAGCCAGTGCAGGTACGTTCATGTTTCAAAATGTGGCTATGTGGAAAAGACTGCTTAGCTTCTTCCTGAGGACCAAAAACTCAGTATAGCTATGAGCCTCCTATTGGTTTTCTGGTAGTCCTGGTGTTCTTGCTAATTCTGGGTTGTTGGCCTTTTTTGCTAGTGACCTGAAAACTTTCTGTAGCAACATGGATGAGATTCCACCTTGCACCATGTTTCTCCCAGAACCGAGTGGTGCAAGGTGTCCCACTCACCCTGTGACAGTGAGTATAAGTGAGCAGGAAGAGATGGGACTGGGGATACAGTGATGGTGAACATTTCCAGAATAAATATGCAAGGCAGAGTGGGGAAGGGGGGAATCATAGCCAGAAAAAATGGAACTTAAAACTTTCTTCAGATTTTTCTTGTTCTACTTTAGAGTTGAAGTATGCAATGATTTATAGTATCCATGGCGATCTTCATTCACATTGTTAAATTCACCAATTAGGTTAGCATAGCAATTTTTCTTCTTAGTATGTAATGGCAGGTATTTAAGGTGCTGGATCTGTCCGGATTTTACATGTCTCTAGAAGGCTGGTGTGACAAATAGCCACAAGCCGTGGAGCTGTTAGCCTAGCTTACACAGGTTATTGGACAGGATGCAGGAACATATAGCTCTCCATTATAGCTTTCCACTCCAGCTTCTGATCTCATCCAAGTACTAAGGGTACTTCAAATTAATGCTCTTAAATCTTCCTAGAGTGCAGGACCAAAGGCTTGATTTGGAGGCAGGTTAATTTGGCAGGGTAATTGCTTAAGCTCTTCTCAGGATCATGAGAGGAGAAACCAACTTATATATGTAATTTTGGGGCTTTGTCATGACTACGCATTGCACAGGATACATTGTCAAAGCAACCTGGGCAGAACTCAGAGGGATTTGCACTAGGGCTGAAGGATAGACTACTTTAGGGCTTTGCCCCACTCTGGGAAAAGGAGCTCTAAACTGCCTAGAATATATTGGCTCACGTTGCATGGTGGTTGGGGTAGAGTGCTAGGAGTAAGACTGAAGAGTAGATTGAGCAAGGGAGGGAGGGTAGGGCAGTTAACTATCAGCATAGCTTAAAGTTCTCCACTTGTGTGTTGCACTGTATGCTCTCTTCTTTGCCATGTCTGTTTCTCCTGTTGAGGTCCATGAGGGTTTAGTACATTGACTTCAGCTTCTGAAGCAGAGCAGACTTTGAGTGCTGGTCAGCTGTGTACATGAGGATAGGATTTGTTCCTTAGTACAAAAAGGGACTTTAATTTGATTCTTCCATGAGGTCCAGTATTGTAATATATTCAGATTTCACGTAAAATGATCTCTGTTCCCTCTCTTACTTATGTATATGGTGCTATTTGAAATAGTAGATATTTTTAATGTTTCAATAGCTTTTTATTAAAAGAAAATGGAAATGGAAACCACATTTCTTACATGAATTTTATCTCTATGGCAGTTCCAGAGATTCAGATCTGTGTCGGTGCCAGTTTATTGCAGTCTATTTTCTCCTCAGTGAGCATCTGCTTAACAGTTCAATGCAGATACAGACAGATAGGAACATTCTAGCACACACCTAACTCCACCTCGGGGCATGACAGAAGTTACTTAGCATACTAATTCATCTTTTTCTAGAGTCAAAGGCTTTGGTCAAGTAAGATGGTTTTTTGACTGAATGTGTTAAAAAGATACCTGAATAACAGAAAATTAAGATGGTGCTCTCCCTTCCCCTGTTATTTCCCTTAACTTGTTTTTTTTCAGTAGCAGCAGTATTTAGAACAAGGTCTTATGTATCTTGCATTAATCTTTGTATGCTTTACTCTAGTCTACTTACCATAAGTCTTGTGTAGTAATGTAGCCTAACTTCTATGACAAATTACAGAGCAATAAGCCCCAGAGCTCCCCCAACTCGGGTTTTTCCCTTTCATTTTTCACCCTGTTGACTACAGGGTTATATTTTTTTTTTTTATGAATTATTCTCTCTCAAATCAAGAAACAGATCTTAACATCAGGTGCAAAATAAGTGCAATATTGACAGAGAAGTGTTCTTGTCTGTGTTTATGGAATTGTTTAAGAAATACCTTTTTGGCTAAGCAGAGCATGGAAACAGATACAATTATTCATGCTATCTAAACTGGAAAGAGTGCTGTGAGGGCAGAGGAGGATGGCTTCCTTTTCCAACAAGGTCAGGGCAGTTTCCCATGGAGGAAGAGCCATCCTTGCTGCTGAGTGGCACTAAGTCAGCCATAAGACTCATGGAGGAAAATAAGGCCAAGGTTCAATAAAGCAGAAGATACATAACTAACAAGATTACTGTTTTTTTTAATTATGCTCATTACAGAAAGAAGCTGCTTTTGAAAAGTTCCTCTGTCAGCAGGCTTTGTCCAAGCTCCTGGAAGTGAAGGAACTGCTTGGATGGGTCCTGCTGCAGGGTTGGGACGCCACTTGAGGGACCTACTAGGTCAGTGGGCTCAGTACCCTCACTCTTAAAGGCACTACCTTACACAGGTAGGTACTTGCTGATGGCTGTGCTGTTTGAAATGCATATGCATAACTATTCTTAACCTGTACGGTTAACCTGTACGGTTGCAGAGCTGGAGCCTGCATACTTGGTGGAGAAACAGGGATGTGTCCAGAGCAAAGGACCTGTTTGCTGAGAAAACAACAAATAATTTGCCAAATAAGATGTTCAGACTTTCAACTGGGGAAAAAAACTATGATAAATTATAATCTATTAATCTGCAACATGTGCTTCAGGTAGAAGGTTTTGAAGTAATTTTCAGGATTCCTCTACCCTTGTGTCACAGTCTCATTCCAATGAAGGGAGCTGGCTGTTTGCTCCCAGGAGAGACCATTACAGCGACACAGCACTGTACTTGCCAGCAGAAGATCTGGCTACTGGAGCTTTATGATGAGGCAGGGGAATATCATATGGGTGACTTTGACTCTTGGCAACACTAAAGGCAGCCAGGCCAAGGTTTTCTACTGTACTTTGTGTTTTTTTCTCTTCACTTCCTAACAATTCCCTTACTTTGTCTATGGTTTTTGCTCCTGATCCTAGTCATAGCAGTAGGCAGTTTACTCAGTTTTCAGAACTCGTCATCGTTCCCCTTTAATGAGCTGTGTCTCTTCCTGTCAAACTGGGAGAGGTACCAGTTCCACTGCCCTGGTGTTGGTGCAGTCCTGACCTTGGAGTGTCCTTTGAAGTCACCCTCCTCTGGCTGCTGGTGGAGCATTGCCTTAGCATTGCCCACACTGCTGGCTGCTTCTTTAGGCACACAAGAGAAGCCTGGAAAGGCTGCCACTGCTTCTCTGCCAAAGGTGTGGTAAAACTGTGTGCAAGAGTTGTGAGGCTATAAATCCCATGGGAGAGGGGAAGCAGCGAGGATGGAGTGGGGTCCCCACAGCAGAGGAGCAGTCCTCAGGGCATGTGTTTTCAGCACAGGCCTCCCTCTGGGAATCAGTGGCCAGTTATCCTAGACGTGTCACAAAAACCTTTGAGGAGAGAAAGTAATTTCACCTGCAGAGCCCTTAGATAGCACTCACCCCACACTGACTTACAGTGGGAGACTGGTGTAGAGAGAGGCTTCTACAGGAGGTGTGTGGAGACCTGGTCTCAGAACATCTCTGGCTGATGCTCCTGCTCCCTTACAGTGAGAAAAGTCTTTTAGCTCCCTGTGT
The DNA here is from genome assembly GCA_033556795.1 of Tapera naevia. NCBI lineage: Eukaryota > Metazoa > Chordata > Aves > Cuculiformes > Neomorphidae > Tapera > Tapera naevia. The sequence continues at coordinate 884,695 of JAUMJJ010000059.1, forward strand.
CCCTGTGACCTTGGTTTGGCACGCAGTGAATACAAAGTGAGGAGCAGCTTATTGCTCAGAAGCACAGCTAGCTAACTACAGCTGTCTTAGATCGCCCTTCTGCAAGATCTACAGATTGCAAGGCAGGAATGGGGGTGGGGGGAGAGGATTTAGTCAGCTGATGAGCCTGGCTTCTCTGTCTCTTCTAAGAAAGCGGATTTATTGGTATTAAACATGTCTCTCTTAATGTGGGTGATTTAAAATGGAAATTGCCTTTGAAAGGGGATTTCCTATTAACTAGCTGGGAAGAAAAAATAGGATAATACCATCATCCCTATACACAGCCCATAGATGAGTTGCTGGAACAGAATGATCTGGTTAACTGCTGCTGCTTCAAAAATTATAGCTTCTCTGTAAGAGTAAGCCTTGCTCAAATTCCTCCATGAGGAATGGTGCATAGATGCTTCCATAAAGTTCTTTTTGTGGGAAAAGCGGAAGTCTTATTGGGCCCTTGGGGGTTCAGGTAGGGACACACTAAATAAGAATTCTGAGGGCAGGATCTGGAGTGTGCTCAGCTCTTCCATGTGATATATCTGAGGCCAGAGTGAGATGTAGACATTAGAAGACTGAACTGAGGATTCACTTTTATTACCATTCAGTTAATGCAAATCAAAACTTGGACTACTTAATCATTTTCATAAGAAAAAGAAAGCCTCTTCTATACCCAGATTTGCTCCAGTTTAAACCCAGTTCATCCAGTCATCAATTTAATTATGTCTCCACAGCCCACTTATGTGGGAGAATTGTTTTACTTAACCTGAACTCTTTCAGTCTGCTTGAGTTAAAAGGAATCTGTACAGTTAAAGGAGGTGGATATATGTAAGCTAGGTCTGGACAGACCAAATCCAGAATTCATATCAGCAGGCTATTGCACCTGGGCTGATTAATGGCTGGGCAATGCTCTAGTAGCACCACTGTATGTGACAATTAGTTTGTTTTAATGTCAGTGTACTACATTACGGAGTAGTGTAGACAGGCCCTCTCAAGCCTAGCACTCAACCTGGGACAAAGGCCTTTCCCCAGGTACCTCAGTCAGGACACAAGACAATGCGCACTGGAAAGAAGCAACTCATTGATTAGGCTGGAACACCTTTGTTTTCATTACTCATGTCTGTAGGAACAGGTATTTTGTAACCTCATTTCTTCCTCGGTTGTGCAGATGCTGCTTAATGCTTGTGACAGGGAGATCTTTGTTTTCCTAGCGAGGTGTGGATTTTGGGCTGTGTGTGATATGACAAGAAATAAACCACAAATAACCCCAAGACAAGACAGTTCTGCTGTGGCTTTCCTGAAAAGCTCCTTTTCAGACTGCACCTGATGTTCAGAGCTTGGCTCTGTTTTGTCAAAGGCTACTTCTTCTAAGCCTTCTGTCCTTAGACAGTTGACTTGGAGAAAACCATGGGCATGATCCCAGCCTCTAATGGTGAAATGCCTGATAAAACCAGTGTTTATAAGGAGTCCTTTAGCACACTAGGCTGCCACTCGCACCAGCCAGAGGGTGCCAACCCTGAGCTCGGTCTTCTTCTGGGGTGATTTCTGAGATTGCTGAAGGCAGCCTGGGGAGCTTTTTTCTTGGGCTGTGTGTAGAATAGACAGCACTCTGCTCACCCTTAGATCTCCACCTCCTCTGAGCTCAGCTGATTTCAGTCAGCAGGACCAAGCCTTCAATTTCTCCCAAGTGCCATGAATATCTTCAAAGAGTTTACTGCCCCCAACTTGCTCAGGGTATTTGTTTAAAAATTCCTGGACAGTGAATCACAAACAGGCCCTTCTGTCTCCAATTCTCTTGTATAGGAAGATAAGTTATGATGAAACAAGGGATTTGGTGTGTGGGAGTCACTAGTGCCGGAGCCACTAGTGCTGGTACTGTGGCTACTTCCTTAAGAAAAGCAGAGGAGAGATTGGAAGAAAGAGCAGGAAGGGGCTGCAGCAAATAGTCACTTCGGGATCCTGCTGCTGTGTGTTTGTTTCCTGTCATTGTTGTTTACATCCCCTGGGGAGCTTCTTCCAAAAGAGCCCAAGAGAAACTGGAATCTGTCTTCCCTGTGGCTGAGGTATCTGGTTGAACCACCCTCATCTGCGGGATGATTGTGCCTTTTCATCTGCTGAAGGTCTGTGAGGGCCAGATGTGTTTCTTAATGCAGATAAAAATATTTTGCTTCTTTTTGAAAGGTGGGGGTGAGGCTGCAGGACATACTGTGTATTGCAACAATTTTGTTGAGGGGAAGGAAAACATGAGGCAGGCGGTGGGTGCTTGGATCATTTGTCTTGGTCTGACGTGAGGGAGCTGAACCTTTGTATGTAGCATAATGTAAGGGAAGGACAGAGATAAGAGGTTAGGCTGAGAGCAGAGCTAAGCCTCTTCCTTGGGTCTCAGCCCTCCCTCTGGAGACACAGAAGGGCAGCCAGACTGTGGCAGCTTTCAGGGTGGGAAGAGGCCGGGGAGTTAATGGGGGAGAAGTGGAGATGGGTATGTAAGTGGAAGGCCTGTCCTGCAGGTATGGCTGCTATCCCAAGTTGCCCTCATCGGTTCTCTGCATACGTGCAGACCAGGATAGTCAGCGTGCCATCTGGAGATGAGACAGCTCCATGTGGGTGATGTGGAGCAGTATCCTGACTACTGGCAGTGTGTGACCACCAAGACTAGGGGGAAGAAACAAGACAGAAGTGCTTGGTGACCACTTGAAGGCCATTTCTGGTGGGACTTCCTTTGCCTCTATGCTTGAGTGCGCTGTGAGTATGTGTTGATTAGTTGTGGGTGTATTGGCTGCCTGGCAATGGCATGAGTGCCTGGGCCAGAGCTCTAGGTTGATGAGGGAAGAGGATGGAACCGAATACCTCCCGTGGCTGGATGGAATAGGTGCTGAGAGACAAAATGGTAGCAGGCCCACTGGATTTTGAATTGATCTGCAATGGGTTGCTGCAATCTGCTGTGGTTGGTTGCTTGTAGGATTTGTTGCTTGGCAACTCTGTTGTCACAGTTCAGCTGGCGATACCTGAGGAGGGGGCACTTTGGAGGACACTGCTACTGGGAGGGAGATAGGGAGGAGGGTTAAGTGTAATAACCACAGTGGTCCATACTGGTTGTTCTTTGCTCAAGACTGTGTGGTGGAACACTTACTGGGTCTGGTTATGGCTCTATCTGTAGTCCCTCATGGGTTTGATGGGGATAGGGAGCTAGCGAGCATCTTGATGCAGTACAGGGATGTGGGCAGAGCAGTTAATGAGCAGACTGGACATGCTGTCTTGATTCTGACTGGGATTTTGAACAGATGTACGGATCATGAGGTCATGGGGACCCTGGAGTGTGCCTCCCCATTACATTGTTGAAGCATACTGGTAAACACGGGGCTGTATTCTGCTCAGCCAACATGGGCTTTCTCAGAAATTCAGGCTCAAAGACCCTGCAGAACGTAATTCTACACTCCTGCAGAAGCTGACTGAGTGCAGGAAAGCAATGGGACAGGTTGCCCAGAGAGACTATGTAGTTTCCATCCTTGGATATTTTCAAGACCGAAAAGGTTAAAGCCCTGAGCAACCTGGTATCATCTCACAGCTGACCCTGTTTTGGGTAGGAGGCTGGTCTAGAGCCTCCTGAGGTCTCTCCCAATGTGAATTATTGTATGGTACCATGACTTCCTCATGGTGGAGAGTGGCTGCTATTCCTCTGTCACTGTGTTGTAGGATGCCCACAGAGCCAAGAACTTCAGGTTGATATAGCACCTCTGAAGTTTCCAACCCTTGAGGCCATCAAGACAAGCTTGAAAACAAAAATGTCACAGGTGTAAAAGCAGTCAGATGCACAGTTAATAGCGAATCCAATTGTTCCTATTCACCCCTTCGAAGGAGCTTACACTCTTTTCATTGCAGCACACTGAGGCACCAAGCAGTTTCTGACCTCTGTCAGACTTCAAAAGGAAGAATAGATTTTTAAGAAGCTAGTCCTTTCCAATGGAAACTCTGAAATTGGCCTTTTGAGCAATAACTCCAGGAGACATTTATCATCTGTACATATGCTGGATGCTTGCAATCATAGAGCTTGAGGACTACCATTATTACCTGAGATTGTGTGATTAGTTATTTCAATTCTATTGAACTGAGCTGTGGCTGTCGGTAGCTGCATAGAAGAGTAATGCAGATCCTGGTGACAGTTTGGGGGCATGGGGTTGTCACCATCCTGGTGTTGCTGTTCTGTGGCTCAGGATGTCAGCCACTATTAGTGATCTTACCATGCTGTTTCCACTAAGCAAAGAAACTGTTTGTACAACTCCATGTATCTTTTATGTGAGCTGGTATACCTAGGGGCTTGTTTCCTGGAGTATTGTAGAAGCAGATGATAATAGTCAGTTTCCTTGCTCTCGATTTCCATGACTGCCTTAACAGTCATCCCTGAATCCAGGAGATACCTAACTCTGCTCTGTATTGGAGTCGTGTTCAAATGTACAAGCGTCTCTTAGAAAAGCTGTCCTTTTAGAGCACTGGGTTCCAAAGTGGTATCATGTGTAACAGAGACCTACTCAGCACTCGCCTGCCTCCAGCTCCTGGTGACCTGTACCAAATATGGCTATTGCAGATGGGAGTCCTACAGTCACTTGAGCAGTCCTCCACACTTTCTTTGGAGATTTGTGTTTGAAATAATGGTTATGGAAGACAAACTTTCTCCATGGCAGTTACAGTCCCCTAGTCTTTCCTTAGTATTCTTTGAGAGGAAAAATACACAGTTTGCATTTTGGGGGGAATAAAGATTGAGGGAGACAGTGGGAATCACTTGGGGAACAGAGAAGAGCTTGAACTCATCTGCTGACTTTGTGTTGCCTGGATGCCTGCAGCCAGGCCTTGTCTGACCCCCATCATCTTCTATTGCATGTTTTTTTCTCATGGATCCTATGTGTGAGCACTGCTGCCTTTTCTTTTGGTGAGGGTTTGGATAAGGAGCAAGGCCTTTTCCAGAGTCATATTTACCCTCAACTCTGGGACCCAGTATATCTGGAAAGAGAGAAAATGTAGTTTTGGCCCTTTTGTTTTTAGAGAGCTATTTAGATTTTTTGACTGAATTCAGCTGACTGGCTGATCCATGCCTCTCTGCTGTAGAACATCAGTCCTAGGAGATGGGAACCAACACTCCAAGGGATCATGTTGTTCACCTCTGGGAAGGTCAGTAGCAGGTGCAAGGAGCTTGTATACATGTGAAGATGTTCTGGCATGCTGTGCTGTGAGCTTGCACACATTTCAGATTGTCAGCATAGCACCTTTAATGCCAAAGGTGCAGAGGGACAAGCTATTGGCTTCTGTTGATGGGTGGCAGACTAGTTTGAGGCAAAGTTCATCGATGAGGTTATGACAGGAGTGGTAGGCACTGTCATGGTGTACTCTTTTTAACCCTGCATGATGTGCTCCGTGGCACTGCACAGCTTGCAGTATGCCAGAGGGAGCACTAACAGTTTTAGTCAAAATAGGTTCTCCAGTTGCTGGGCCTGTGGCTCTATAAACTGTTAACCTGAGGTGATAGCTCACCAAATGAATAAGGAGACGTCCTATGTCATTATAATGTAGGAACTGAGGGATGGCTGAGTAGGATATTTGACCCACTCTATGGGTGCTAACCCAGGCAATGTAGGGTATGTGTTGAATGTCTGCATCTTCAGAAATTTTCTTTGTCTTTGATGGTTCTGAAGACAAAAATATATGGGAAAAGTGGCTTTAGGGATGCCTGCTTTTCCTTCATGAGGTCACGAGATGTCCTGTGTGCCTTTTGTGCCACTGAGACATTGTCCTCTGCAGAGGCTGTGCTTGAACAACAAAGCTCTGAGCTCTCAAAAGCAAGAAGATGGGGGCCTGTGGAAGTTCATTCACATGAAAGACAAAGATCAGTTCACAAGAAAAAATGTACAATTTCTTCAGGTAACATGAAAACATATGACCATCCTTGACCCAGAATAAGGACATGACCGGCAAGGACGCAACAGCCTGCAGGCTTGCTCTTTGTCAGCACAAGAAAGCCTGGTAGCATTGCAAGCCCAGAGTACCGACTCCTGACTGACATAAGGGCTGGAGCAGAGGTGCCCAGCTGCTCTTTAGCTAGGTGAACAAGCCACAGCTCCACAGGAGCTTTATGTACTTGTATCTAAAGGGTACAACAAAGGACAAATGGCCTTGTAAAACCAAACAACACAACAGCATAAATATGGGGAAGTAGTGCGAAAAGAACACAGAATACAACCACAGATTTCCCTCTTCTCTGGCAATCCTGTTTATGGGGGCCAGAGGAAGACAAAATTTTCACTGTGAGCGGCTTTGAGCTGTGCTCCCAAATAAATGTTGCCTTGCTTTAATGCCCAGCCTCTGTCCTCAGACTGGGAAAGTTGCCAGAGTGTGGCCAAAGCTGTAGGTGGACATTTTCTAAAGATGGCAGAGAGGGACAGAATGACTTGTGCTCCTCTGAATTCAGTTCTTGATAATACGAGAAAAAGGCATAGCCCATGCATGGGAAATGTTTATACTTTCCATTTTCTCCACTGCCAGGCCACAGAAACACAATCAGAAAATGGGCCCTGGCTGTAACCTGTTGGGTAGAGAGCAAACTTGCAGGCTTGCTGGAGGATGGAGGCTGACCAGAAGATAACGGAGCTGAAGGCAAACCCTGCTCTGTTGAGTTCGTAATCAGTGTGGAGGTGAAAGAATTAACACTTATGTAAGTCCTGGTTTTGGGATCAGTTTCAACTGATGTATGGAAAAAAAATTGCCAGAGCATGAACCTTTTGAGTGTAGTGCGTGAAATCAAGATGCTGAGGCTTGAGTTTGAGTCAGACCTAACATGGGAGCAAAAATGGGCTGCTGGTCTTGAAAGCAGTTGAGGTAAATGTCCTCCATTTCAATTCAAAGGCAGATTAAAAGAGGCAGCTGAGGTCTACCAGAGGTATTTCACTTATTGCCTCTTCCTAGATGTTTAAGTAAGGGGATGTCTAAGTACAAGAGAGAAGAAGGTGGCAGTTTTCTTTAGAATATAGAACAATCTGACATAAATCTTAATGCTTCTTCCAGCCAGAGGGCTCTGAACTATTGAGTCAGCTGGCTCACTTGGAAACAGCTCAGGCAAAGGAAATCTAACTCCATCTGCATAAAGTAATTCACCAAGGGTAAGTACCTTTTTTTTCAGGAAGGCCTGGTGGTGATGGGGCAGCATGATAACTTCAGTTGCTGGGGTTAGATCTTCTACCCCTGCTCTGTGAATATCCAGGTTTAGCATGTACTTTTCCACTATTTCAATTAATGAGACTACTAAATAAACAGGTGCAGGAATAGGTGACCCTGATCCTGCTGGCTCTTAAGTGACCATGGACACCATGGTTTTCAGAGCTGCTTTTAAGGTCATTAACATCTCTCTTCTGTTTGTCCCTGGGCAAGGAGCTATCTCAGGGAACACAGCTGCATGCTAACTGAGATAATTTTTCACTTTAAGATGCGTCTACAGAAAACATTTCTCTTAAATTAAATGGTCAAAATAAAGGTACAGTAAATGCTGGAGCGAGCACCTAACCCAAACCCTATGGGAACATCCCCAGCTCCCAGGCTCTTGACTCACTGGTGAATTCATTATTCTGTTTCAAAGAATGCTTTTAGACCCACATCTTTGTGTTAGAAAAGTGATCTGTTTTTCTAACGTCATGCAGCTCCTTATTCAGAATCCTTGTCAGTACGAATAATATTTTCATTCACTACCATTTCTCCACCCCCCTGCACCCGCTCAGCAAGTTATTTGCAATGCCATCTGCTTCACCTGAAGGAAGAAGGAGCAGAATGGAGAGACTCAATCCTGTATTGACCCTGAACTTTTCTGAATAAAGCTGTGTCTGTTAAGAGGTCGTGAGTGACGGGGCTTGTCAGAACTGCTGTGCCAGCAGGCAGCCTGGCTGGTGATATTAACCAGTACCTCTGCTCTGCCACGTTGCCATTATAGTGAATCCACTTGCTGATTGTACCTCACTCCATATGTACATGTATTATATGGTATCAAAAGTTCTAGCAGATCCTGCAGGTGAAGGAGATCATGGGAGGTGGGTGGGATTTCATCTTTGCTTTGTGTATGGCTTTCCCTGTGTTAAGAACTGGAAGGAATCTATGGAGAATAGATATGAACCCCGTGACTGAGAGTTAAAAAAGTAGGGATGCTTTGGTGGCAGCATTTTTGGGTCAAAAGGTGTTTAAGCAAAAAAATACAATCTTTGGGAGAAAATGAAATATTTGTGTACACTGCCGCTGCCTCAGTGGTGACATGTATAGTTTTCAGAAGGAAGGATTTATTTTTTGCCCACAGTAACTTAATGTTCTGAGTGAGCTTATAATAGCACTGATTAACTGGTACCACTTAGTTTGAGTGAAATCTCAGATCTGATGTCTGTACTCCTTTTTGATGCAGACACTTTTATTGGTCTCAGAGCTACTTAACTTTGGTTATTCCTTCCATAGAAGGTGGTTCATGTTGTAGCAATGTCCCATTGAACAAGCATTAAGGATTTGAGGCTGTGTAAGAGAAGGTGAGGTATTCTTGGTAGCCTGAAGAAATATATGGGATAGCAATGGAAATGTGTATGTCCTACTGCATTGTCTAGATGCCATTTGAATGGAGTAGAGCTTGCCTGCTGCTTAACTAGCATGTAGGCCTTCTGTGTAAGAAAAATAAATGTGCTCATTTATGGTTACACTGATACTGCAGTTCTTTGACCCTACTATAGCATACAAAGCAAAGAAGAGGCATGTTATTAACTACTCTATTATCTACAACAAAAAAGGTAAAAGATGAGAAGTAGGGAGTTTAACTGACTGAATTTTACTGCACTATATTTTTGTAGCAGACGGTTTCCCTGTTAATACTGGGAGCTAGGAAGCTAAGTTTCTTGGAAGGCGACTAGCTGAGCTTTTGCCTTTATGTGGATATTGTGTTAAAGATGAGGCTGGCTAGGTAGAGCCACGGTATCTGATCCCTCGGGGTACGTGCAGCAGCTCTCAGTAGCATGAGCAGTAAACTAGATAATTGGTGTGTTGGTTCTCATCCAATAATATTTTATTTCCTGGGAGCAACTTCAAAGCTTAATCCTAGAATTAAATCCCCTATTCCTCCTTGGGATTTTAATTTAGTTTTGAATGCTCTGATGGATCCTCTGCTAGAACATTGAAGACTGCTTTCAGACATAAGGGTGATTTTCCTGACTGCTGTATGCCCTGTACGGAGAATAGGCGAATGCAGGTTCTTTCTTGAAGAGACTCTTTTTTAGCTTTTCATCATGATAAGCTGGCAAAAGCTACACCTTATCTCTTGCTGAAAGCCGTTTTCCAGTTTCCTTTAAACCATGAAGGCAATCTGCCTAATCCATTTTGCAGTTCCTCCAGTAAAGAGAAGAAAGAGTGTCATCATATAAATCTGGAGAGAACCAATAAGGTTTTCATCAAGCAGAAAGTTGATTTTAGGAAAAAAGCTATGGTTTTCCATTTGCAAGTGTGTCAGGAAACTGTGCCTTAAGACCAGTGAAGTGGGACACAATCTCCAGCCACTGAAATGATCTTTGCACCCAAGAGGGAGAAGAGAAAGGCTTTTTTTTTTCCAGAGTGGTGCAAGACAGCACTTTGACCTTTCCTTCATGCTTCTGAATGGCAAGTGAAAAGGGATGGCATATATGGCTAATGTTTGTACCATGCTTCGATGAGACACAATAGAGCGTCTCATGATAATTACTATTTATTACTAGATGTGATGGTTTTTGACAGATAGATTCTTCAGTCTTGTGTGCTATAGGTAGAGGAGCCATGTATCATCAAAGTGACAATGTCAGTTTAAAATCTTGTCTGTGCTTGTGCAGTTTAAAAATAACACATTTCCATTTGAAAGGAAGAACTCTACAGTTTTAGTTTAATGTGTATGTATTTCACATATAAAATGACCATCCAGGAAAACCAATTTCAGTGAGCCTGACATTCCATACTCAAAAGAATAAAACAAGTCTATAAAGAAACAGAGAAAGTAATTTCTCTTTTAATCTACTTCACACTTTTTTGATTCTGTGTGGCAAAAACCCAGTCCATTAGATATTTAGGACTTCTGGGGACAAGACTGACCATGACAGAGACAGTAAGGAATGTTGCAATTATTGCAATGCAACATGATGAGAGCTCAGCTGTGTCCTGGTATGACAGCTGAGAAGCCATGTATATCACTTCAAAGCAAATGCAACAGTGCTCACGATTCTCTCCTGCAGGGCTGCTGGCAGGATGAGTGTCCTCTGAGACAGTGAACAAAGTGAGCTGTCCTTGTGCCCAGGTGTCTTTGCAAGAGACAGACTAGAACCTACCCCCAGTGGCTTCTGGCTTAGTCCTGCTCCAGCATCTCTTGGTCCTGAGCTAAGTGCAAAAGAAAGCGTAAAATATTTCATGCCTGAATTCAGCTGAGTCCTTCAGCCAGGTAGCTGTGGCACTGTCAGGTTTGCGTGTCTGGTTCCATGTTTGCTTTCCTTTTAATTATCCAATAAAATTTCTCAATGCTGTTCTTTATGCAGCATGACATGGCACCCTTGCTTGTGGATGTGTGGGGCCAATGTTATGGCGATCTTCCAAAAACATCACAGACCTGCTATCTGAACTCCAGGACTTCCCACAGTGTCTCAGGCACTGGGAAGATCTGGGACATGGGCACAGAGGTATTTGGCCACTTCATAATCAGATTAGCTGAGAGGAGCACGGCACAGAGCACTGCATAAAAGCAGCTGGAGACTTGCTTACCATTGTCCACAGCCCATATGAAAACGCAAAGGGACAATATTATGGAAAAGTTTCTTATGGTGTGAATGATCCAGAGCAATAAATTTATTTAATTGATTCTAAGGAATTGCTCTGCATAGGTGGCTTTTCTCACACTGATGTTACTGCACCTGTGTTTGTACAGATGACCCACAAATTGCCAGTCTTTTCCCTTTGCTGCAGACCCTGTTTATTCAGGAACACAATGCACTAGCAGTGGGCTCTGATTTTATGCAGTCAGCAAGATATTTAGTAAGGGTTAATGATAGTGTAGGGCCCTTGATCTCTGTCAATGCTGGTAGATGCTGTTCTCTGGTGGCACAATGGCTCTGTTGCTCCGTGTCCTTCCCAACACTGTCACTACCACATCCAGTCCTGGTTGCTTTTGATACAAGACACTTCATCCACTTTCATCTTAGGCAGGACAAGAATAATACAGCCCTTAATTTATAGTAAGCATGGACACATTTAAAATAAATCCCTCAATTTGTCTAACAAATAACATTTAAGTGTTTTTGAATTGAAGAGATGTTTGAAAAGCCAATTTCCCATCAGAGATGCTATTTGTTTCATTTTATACAGTTCATTCATCTTAGTTGATTGGAGAAAAAATAAAAGCTAACCCTAGCTATGAGAGTAATCCCTGTCACAGTACTATGTTGCTGGAGACTTGTAACAATTTTTATTTGCAGTCTACATCCATAGTCATTATTTACAATAAATATTACATATTAACATAAAAGTAATTTGGGAGTGAGATGCGGCACAGAATCTTGAGAAGAGGAGAATTCTGAAGCAACTGGTATTTTTGTATGCCCAATTTCAAACTTTTAAGTGAGCCCAATTTCTTTGGTTAGGGAAAATGGGCCCCCTTTCTCTGAGAAGAGTATTGAATTGGACTAATTCTCTATTCATTGTAGGGAACTTGACCCTTACTGTTTATTTGAGAGAATCATACATATGTATAATGTTCATATGAGATGTACGTATGCATCTGTTAGGCAGAAAGGCAACTAGCCTTATCCTTAAAAGTAAGCAGTAAAAAATGCTGCCATGTACCATGGAACCGTAGAGCTGTGTAGTTTTAGAAAGAAAACTTGCAGTTGATGAATTCCTCTTAAGGTCATAAAGAATAATAATCTTCAGTATTGCTGACTTGCTTAAAATAATTGCAGCTGTTCTTTTCTGATTGATAGGCCTCTCTGCAGAAGTTGTTCCTAAGATACTTCTTAACCCTCCATTTTATGTTTCTAAGTAATATGCTGGATGAAAACCATTCCCTCTCTTCCTTTTATTTTTTTTCCCCTCAAGCTTTTTCTCCACTTGTTTTATCCGGAAGAATGCAGGAGAACCTGCATAGTCCTAGTTTATCCCTTCTTGCCATACTGAATTGAAAAACATCCCTTGGCCAAATGCTATCTGCTATTCTTGTATCACTATTATCAGTGAAAGGAATGGGAAAGTCAAATGACTAATCTCTTCAGCTATTAGCAACTTCTGCATGTAAGTATCACTCTACATTTCTTTCCTCAGACTGTTCTGAGATAATTTCAGATTACTTCAGGCTTTGGCTAATAGGTCTTCCTATTTTTACTGAAATTAGAATTAAAAAGATCATAGTCACTTTTTTTTAAGCATGCCTAAAAATTCTAGGAAAAAAAAGTCTTTCTAACAGAACAGACCTTACCAGTACCCTCAGGAAGATCCTGGCTGTTGAAATTAAAATCTTGGTGTCTGCTTTTGGCAAGGAGCTCAAGCACAGATTGGTATTGCTTGTGGTCACTGCAGCTACAAGAAAAATACCACTGTACACCCAATGTACATTGACACAGCAACTCATTCAAGCTCCAGATGGCATGTTGATGCATCCATGCGATTCTACAGCTACATTGCTGTCCACAACCTCCCCTACAGACCAGCAAATCCTATTCGAACCATGTGTATGGTTGGACTCTCAGGTACAAACAAACAGGACCTGGGGACTCAGCCTTCTGTGATGCTTTCAGGAGGCTTTTCTGCCTCAGGAGCCTTGGCCATGTGAGTGTGGACATTTGCCTTATCCATATTTTGCCCTGCAGATATGTGCCTGCAATAAAGGGTCAGCACTGAGTCAGAAAGCGCTTGGCTGTCTGCTGGAGCACAGCTCTTTGGTATGTGTGACCCAGCCCTCCTTGCCTGTCTTTTGAGCGGTACTTTCCTCACTGCTCCTAGACACAAAGCATGCCTAGGTACGTAGAGGCTACTGTGTATTGTTTGGAGTATGGTTTTGGTGAGAGGGATGCAAAGGCTGGACAATACATCCCACATCAACACAAAAGCAGAAGATGCGGTATAGGGACTGGTGTCTTTTACTACATGACAAGTGTATCTGGGGGTCACCAAGGCCTGGCTGAGCCCTTCCAAACCTCCTGCCAAGATCCAGCCAGTGGCAGGGTTCTCGTTGCAACCCTAGAATTGACTACATGTCCTGAAGGGTGCGCTTAGCAGGTCAAGTTGCCTTATTATCCTCTCCAGCTTGCCCCATTTTGGGGCAGGCTTCCCTCAGGGCTGATTTGCAGTGCTGCAGAGGGCAGGTGGGGACACTCCGCTCTGCTCAGGCCACCCAAAGCTAAACCCAGGCATGGGAGCGGACAGGAACAGGTCTGTGACCGCAGAGTGGATCCCACTGCAGGGGTGAGGCTGAAAGCACCCTGGGTGGCAAAGGTGCAGACACCTACGGGCAGGGAGGAGTGTTCAGTCTGATTTCACATTGCTTCGCTTCCAGTGAGCTCTGAGAAGAGCAATTACAGCACCGGGCTTAATTGTGGAGTATCTAGTTTGGATATTAGCGTTATCTCCGCTCTTACTCCTTTCTTTCAGTTCAGATCCAATTCCGCTCCCTGCGTGCTGGCTGGAAGCCTGTTCCTTTCTTCTTATTATTACTATTTTATGGTTAGTGTTAATATTTCTTTTTTTTTTTTCAAAGGATCCCTTCTCTCAGTCGCTTCCGACCATGTGGGTCGCGATCCCGGGGGGACGAAGCCATGGATCCCCTTGGTCCCGGACTACGACCCAGCTCAGCACCAGGCACCGGTGCCGCCGCCCCCTCCGCCGGCGGGGAGGGGTTGATCTCCCGTTCCCTTCACTGTCTCGCCTCCGCCTCTCCTCCCGTTTTCCCCACTGCTCACTAGAAAAGCCCCCGCCCTCACTTCCCCACCCAAGCCTTCATTTTGACCCCTCTCCACCATTTTTTCGTCTGTATGTTTTATTATTGTCAATCATTAAACGGCTTTATTAGTTCACCTTCCCGTGCTTTCTCCACCTCCGGGCAGCATTCTCAGAGCTTTTCTATTGCAGAGGATTTTTTTTTTTTAAATGTATTTTTAGGGTGATGCTCTGAACACTTCCCCCTTCCCGCCCCGTTTCTCCTACCCTGGCAGTATCAGAGAAGAGGCTGGAGAAGTTGAGCATGCCTGAGGTGGATCAGCCTTGCAGGGAGAGAGGGGGGGCAATAGCTGCTCGGAGCAGCCCCAGTACTTGAAGCAGGATTTGCTGGTATGTATGTGGGTCTGTATTTTATGACAGCTGGAAGTGTAAATTGTTTTCCGCGCGAGATGGGAGGGAAAAGGCTAAATAAATAAATAAATCGAAATCCCTGCGAGTTCATTAAATAAATGCCTGCATAGCTGCAAAGCCCGTGATGGTTGGGGGAGAAGACCCCCAGCCATCAACCCACCTTGAACAAAGGACCAACCGAAATAAAGAGCCACCCTAAATAAAGAACCCAACCCACACCCCAGAAAGAGCCAAGTGTTGTGTTCCTGGGGGTTCGCAGGTGAAACAGCCCCCCCGTGGCAGAGTGTGTGTGTGTGTGCCCCACGGTGCCCATTGAGCCGGAGCCGGCAGCACTGCAGAGGGGTGGGCACGGCCCTCGCCAGCCCGCCGGGGGCTGGGCCCGGGGGTGGGCGAAATGCTGTGTGCGTGCGTGGGGAGGGGGCTTTCGGGGCGGGGAGAGGGCTCCGTTTTGCTTCTCCGCGATTCACATCGCGCCCGCTTGCCCGGCTCGTGTGCATGCCTATCCCGGGAATGGTGTAGTCAGCCCGTATCTGAATTATTTACAGACTCGTGCCAGCTGTTTTGTTTTTTTTTTTAATTCTAATTTTATTTTATTTTTTTTTATTCCGCTCGTGTGCACTGTTAGGAAATGCGTTTTGCCTTCCTTTCTTCTCCATATATTAATGTCTTTTTTGGGGAGCGGTTTTTATCCCCTTCATACCCCTCTAATAGAAAATTGATGCTTATTTTTCCCTTCAGGAAGGGGACGCTTTGAGGATAATCATGCTACACAGAAGAATGGCACCGACCTCCAGTTGCTTTAAACACAACCTCCTCCACTAGGGCTCCAGGAAAAAAAAAAAAGAATAATTATAACAATAATCATTGAAAAGGAGAAAGGAATGCTTACTCTGGAACCTGCATTTGACCATCCTCACCACTCACACTGAATATCCTCTGAAGTGATTCTCTCCGGCTTTTGAATTTGCACTGCTTCAAGACGCAAGATTGCCATAAAGAATCCTCTGATTTTTTTTTTTTACAGCCAAATAGGATTTTTTTTTTTTTAATCATTCCCCCACATTTGCCCCCCGACCCTTATTCTTCTTATGTGGATATGCAAGCAAGAAGAGGAGACTGGACATTCCCAACATGCTCTCTCCCTTGATCTGTCCGTCTAGAGGTTCTGCTTCTACAAACCAAGGTAGGGAAATTCCTGTTTCTATGTATTACTGGCAGCTCGTTTTGGTACACGGGTTTGCCCAAAGAAGACCACTCGCGGTAAAACAAAAGGTTTTAGGGATGCTGCTCTTAGAAGCAGATACAGGGGAAAAAAAAAAAAAAAAAAAAAAGGACTAAACGTTCACCAGACATGTTGATTCCCTCTTGGCTCATCAAATAGGACGTGAAGAGAAGGCGAGAGGGCTGCTTTGAGTTACATACTGCGTCGTGAATCGGGGGAGAGTCCCCTGTGATTTTTTTTTGGGGTGGGCAGGTGGGGTGGGGGGAGACACAGGAGGAGGAACATGGCTTTGGAAAAGGGTGAAAACGAAGATAATTCCAATACATCCTTCCATCCAGCCTTCCATCCATCCACCCGCAAACTGCCTCTTTCTTTTCACTGGTCCAGCGGCTCCTTGTGTCACGCTTTGATATGAAAATAGAGCTTGTTAGGAATAACAGTACGTAGAAACCTGCTTGTTGCCGAGGAGGCTGGTGCACCACTTAAAACCCACGCTGGCCCCTCCATCGTGAGCGGCCTAAACGCGGGGGCCGGGGCTGGGGACCCGGGGACCCCGGGGGGGCCGGGGCCGCCCCTGGCACCGCGGCAGGAGCCCGCCCAGCGCCGGGGAGAGTGCGCCTGCTTGCGTGGAGGTGAAGGGCTATTTTTAAGTCCAAGCACGTCAAAGAGACTTAACCTGAACCTACGAGGCGCTGTATTCAGGCAACTCCACGGGTTTTTAATTTATCCCCGTTCTCCCTGGTGCTGTCAGCAGGCATCGTGGTCCCTCTCTCCACCACGCACCGCCCCACCCCCCCACCCCCCCGCCCTTTTTCCCCATCCTCTTGCATCCTTCCCACGCAGGCAGCCCCTTCCCCAGCTCACTAAGGGGAAAAGGATGCAAAATGGCTATCGTGCCGCTCGGCTGCGGATACGTGAGAGACACCGGTGCATCCCAACCGTAACGTGACATGTGAGTCTTTTCCGTAAGATGGTGGCAAGAGACAAAGGGGGGGGGGGGGGATGCGGGGAGCGCCGGGCACGAAGGTGTTGAACGTCTCCGAGTTATTTTAAGCCTCAGCCCGTGGCCGCATTGCCCGGGGCTCCCCACGCCGAGAGAGGGGCAGGGGCGAGATGCTGCAACACTCCTCCCCAGGGGCGGACCCACCCCCCCACGCTTACCCTCACCGCAAGCCCCTGCCTGGGCTCCCCTCGACCCACCTCCTTCTGCCTCTCATCCTTACGGCAGCCAGGGGGCCTGGCAGTGGGCAGGGGGAGGCAGCACAGAGCAGTGCTGTCACCCCACAGCAGCAGGAGGGCAGCCCCCCAGCCCAGCCATAGGGAGAGCCGGGGGTTGGGGCCGGTGGTCCCCAGCCCTTGAGGTACCTGGAGTATCCTGCGGTGGGGGCGCACCTCTGCCGCCCCGCCTTGATCTTTCCAGTGGCTCTTTCCCACATTTCTGAGGGGTTTGCGTTTATTTTTCAGGCTATTTTCAAAAAGCAGGAGCAGTTCCCCGTCGAGGGATTGAGAGCCACCTTTCCTACCATAATTCTGGCTGAGCTTCTATAAATATCTAAGGCTTCCCAGGGTTTATTCGCGCCTGGATCCTCTTTGTCAGAGCTCTCCCTCCCTCCTGCTGCCTCCGCA
The DNA here is from genome assembly GCA_033556795.1 of Tapera naevia. Lineage (NCBI taxonomy): Eukaryota > Metazoa > Chordata > Aves > Cuculiformes > Neomorphidae > Tapera > Tapera naevia. The sequence continues at coordinate 901,925 of JAUMJJ010000059.1, forward strand.
AGTGGGAGTAGAAAGTTTACCTGTGCAGAGAGGATGGCGTATGGGAGCCTTTCTCCCTTTTTTTTGGGAGGGATTTCACAGGCCTCGCAGTTCCTGGCTGCTGCTGGATCCTCCCGAGACCCCATCACTGCACAGGGGGGGTATTGTGACCCACTCCCTCGGGTCTCAATTTCCTATGAGAGCCCCTAAAAGTACAGCCCGTGACAGGATTGCAGCAGGGCTCTGGAGGGATGAATCCCCATGCCTCAAGGAAGCAGGACAAGGGGAGAGGAGGGCAGAAGCTGAGCCCAGCTGTGCCCGTGTCCCTCTGTGCCTTTTCCCGGGGTTTTGCAGGCAGATTGGAGGGTAAGTTGCCTCCGATGTTTGGCAAGGGTGGCAGCCCCCAGCAGCCGGGCTGGGCTGTGTGCTTCCATGGAGAGCAGTGTCCACCACTGCCTGCCCAGTGCCCACCACAGCCGTCATCCTTGCCTGCAGGGCACCGGGCCCAAGCTAGTGCAACATCCCTGCCATGGCCATTCCTAGCCATGGCCATTCCTAGCCATGACCTAGGCCAGGTTTGGACAGAGATAAAGCAGGGAGAATTCGAGTTTGAAAGGGGGTCTTACAGCTTTGGTGCTTAGCATTGAGGGTAGGGAGCATGGGCCCACATCCTCATTTTGCCTTTACTTCCCAGTTTCTCTTGCTATTACCTGTACCTGGGACTTATCCTTGCCTTCCCTGCCAGCTCCAGCATGGACAAAAGGAGTTGTCCTTTAATGTTGCCCCCAAGATCAAACATAGCCACCTTAAGCCTTACAAGCAGCGCACAGGGGCACCTGTTCTCCCCTGAGCTGCCTCTTGGGCAGGCAGGAAGGGCTTGGTAATGAACACCTCCTAGTGCTTCCCAGACCTCGGGGAATGGAGCAGGTATGTGGCACCCAGGGAAGTGGGGTGACCTGATGTTCCTCAGCTGTAGCTCTGGGGAAGGCAACAGTGCATGCGTGGGTGCAGGGTGCTCTGTAAGAGGGGAGGTGTGGGTATGGGAGATTTTCAAGTGCTCACTCACACCACCCCAAAGCAGCAGCTCATGTCACTTCTACATATTCTGGTTTTCTCTCGTCTCCCTCTGCACCAGCTTGTCTCCCAGTCCTGGGTGGGGTTCTCAGAGGGTTGGGACAGGATGGAAGCAGGTTGAGGGTGGAGTGGGAAAACAGCCTGGCATGTGAGACCTGCTTCAGTTTCCCCTTGACTCTGCCTTGGCTACACAGAGGTGGAACTCAGCAGAAAAAAGGGAACAAGCACGGTCAAAGCTGCTACTATTTTTCCTGGGGACCCTGGGCTCTGATTTGGTGAACGTACCTGCTGTAGCAGCCTGGATCAGCCTGCCAGTCCTGGTGCTTCTTGCAACCCCTTTGCCCGTGAGACCATAGCCTGGCACTGGAAGGTGATAGGAGCAGCCCCCATCCATCCTGGCCTGAACAGGGTTCTCGGGACACCCGCATTGATGGCTGAGTTTTATATTGTTACCTGTGTGTACAAGAAGAGCAGGGGACAAAATGCCAACCCTCCAGCCCCATCTGATGAATTAGTTTGCCTTGTTTTATTCTCATTTTGGATTATCAGCTCCTTTATAATGCTGCTATGTACCAGAACCCTATCCCCAAACCCTTGCTTACAGGGGGAAAAGGTGGTGGCGTTGATTTCTGTGTTTCATCTGCTGTTGAAGATCAGTGGGGGCTGTTTCTTGTGCTTGGTTTGGAAGAGGGCAGGTGGACACCTGCTCCAGTGCTGGAGCCATTCTGCCCTTGGATTCCATTCTGCTTAGATTTCCACACTGGACTCGCGTTGCCTGCTGGGCACTGGGAATTGGTGTCTCTGCAGCACCATGTGGGAGGTCTGGATTTGATTCCTAGTGCTGTTTTCTCATTCCCCCAAGCTGGCAGAGGATGGGAGTGCTGTACAGACAGCACTGCTTGTCTCTGCAGTGGGCTTCATTCCCTGCTCCTGTCTTTTGCTTCTTAGGATGCGCAAAAGCTGCCTGTGAGATAGTCCAGACTGAGGGCTGGTCCCTAGAGGTTTAATCTTCTTGGCCTTTAGGGAGGTCAGAGCTCTACTCTGCCCGTACTCTACTTCTCAGCATGGCTTGGTGGGCAATGGGGAAAGAGAAGATGCAGAGGTTTTTAAATTTTTTTTCTTTTCTTTGTATAAGCTGCAATTTTTCACAAAGACATGGCTTAGTTAATAGAAGAGATGGACTAGATGATCTTTTAGAGAGAGATGGCTTCATGTTCTGTGATTGCCTAAGCTACAACAGAATGCTGGTAGTATTCGCCTGACACTAGGGCTCTAGGACTGCCTGACTCTTGAAATTCTGTGATTAGCCTTCTTTGAGATATATTTATACTTGATAGAAAAGCAGGGAGTGATTGGGAGAAAAATGGGTGATAAGTTATCTGCTGTTACCCTGATCAGTCCTCCACCCACCCATCACAAGAATTCTTTAAACCACAGTGAATCAACTTACACATTTCATTGTTTCGCCGCAGTCAGATGGAATAGCTGCTGCCCTGGGTGCCTCCCTGCATAAGATGAAATGGCAGTTTGAAGATTGCAGCACAGAAATATGTGGAAGGGGAACCACAGGAAAATAAGATATTTAAAGCTAAGCATGGCCCTCCTGCTATCATTGCCTTGTCCCTTTTGAGCCTTTTGTTTCTGCTTCAGCTGAGTGCGTCGTAAACGGGAGCTAAAATGACCCTTTCTCCAGCCATGAAGGGGGCTCCATCATCCCTCTGACTTGCCCGTCTTGCTTGTCTGTTCATCTGAAGACAGGAGAGGAGGTTCCTGGCAGGTATGGACTCGCATTTGCTCTGGAAAAATCAATATCAAGGTGCTAACTACCTGAATGTCGAAGCTACCTTTCATGTTGGGGAAAAAAAAATAAATCTAAATGAACCCACCCTTCATAGTTGAAGAGCTCATGGCTTCCTCGAGCCGCAGCCCACCAGCAGCTAGAAACGTATCAGTGTGTGAACTGGTGTGTTTAAAAGCTGACCAAGTACACGGCAGTGGTCTGTGCAAACCAGGCAGTGTACCTCCATCTGCCTGAGGTCATCTGCAAAACCAGTCCCCTCTCTATGCCCTCAGAAACAAATGTGTGGCACCAGGGAGTGTGCGGCTGGGCTGTGATCAAGTCAATTCAAACCATGGCTAGTTTGGACCTCTTGAGAGAAGGCTGCTTTTTGTTTAGTGTTTTCTTAGAAGCAGGAGAGAAACTGGTTCTAGGCAGGAGGAAGGGCTGGCTTCTCTTTCTTTAATTTTCACACATACAACGAGTATTCTTAATGTGAGTGGAATAAAAATATTACTTTTTCTATAGTCAGGGCCACTAAAAAAAGGGGAGAGATAAGTGTTCTGAGACTCACAGTCAGCTGATACTTCCTCAAACAGAGGGTATTTGCAGACTGTAAAGTATGCTGGGTGGCTCTCTTCCCTTTCTAATAAGAGCAATCAAAGATTTTTTCAGAGCTACCAATACAGATGGATTGATTAACCATTGGGAAACAAGAGAAATGATGAATGAAATTGTGGTTACTGTCTTTCAGTGAAAGGGGCTCTTAAGCGATGACCTCTGCAGCATTCACTCCCTATACCTGTAACCCCATCCACAAGGAAGGTTCAAAACTAAAGAGCCGGTGAAGCAGCTAAGGTAAAATGTTAGGTTGCCAGCTCTGAATACTGAAGATATTTCTGTATTCCCAGAGGACATACAGTGTCATTAATATTGGTGCACGTGGCTGTGCTGAAACATTTCTAGGGAAGAAACACTTTTAGAAGGGAAAATGGGCATTTGGTCTTCATGGTCTGTCTGGTGGTTTATCTCTTCTGATTGCTCATCGACCAAAACAGGTGTGGGGTCAGCAGTTTATCTGACCTGACCGTTATCCATGGGGCATTATTCTGTCACTCCTGCTCACCCCGGTACATTAAGCATGTAGGAGCTCAGGTCCAGTTAACTCTCCCTGTGACCAACTTGTAAGTTGGTTCTTAAGGTAGCAGTCAGCCTACACTCCATGCTCTGTGTGTAGCTATGTAGTTGTGAAATGGGAACAGTTTTTGCTTACTGCATTTCTACTCTTGATTTGAACCACCAATCAAAAAATGAATCACTCTAGCTAGCACCATCCTCTGTTGGACCTGCTGTCCAGCCCGTGTGTGAGCTCTATATGCAAGCCTCGTTTGTTCAAAATGGTAAAATGATATGTCTGACACCTATTTACAGATGTAGTTAAGCCCTGCTTAGATATCTGCATTCTGTTTGGGGGCTGCACTTCTAAGAGACAGTAGGACTAGGGACAGTGTAGGGGAATGAACAAAGGCAATGATGGCAGATCAGAGAAAACAAAATCTGTAAAGAAAGGTAGGGAGAGCCAGGCAAGATCAGTCTGGAGAAAAGACAACTGTGGGTGGGTACCTAACTGTCTGCAAATACATAAAAGACCATTACAGAAAGAGGACAGGGGCCAATTATTCTCATTAGTCACCGAGGATACATCAGGAAATAAATGAGTTTAAGATGAAGCAGTGAGAATACAGATTAAATGTGAAATTAAATGTTTACTGCAATAATGGTTTAGTGACAGTAGAAGATGCTGATATACGTGGCAGAATGGCTGTGACTGAAGATATTTAAAGGTAGATGTGGGTGCTGAACTATCAGGATTTTGTATCTAATAAAATCTATCTCCAGCAAACCATAGATCATCATATTTGCATACCTAACCAAACAACTTTGGAAGGAAGATAATGAGGTTGATCTGTTCTGTGTGCAGGAGGGAGAGACTGTCCCACTGGAGGAAACCGTCCCCAGCTGAGTGGATTTAGCTCTGTGCTCCGAATCTCATATCATACCTGTAGGAGTCAAGATGATGATGTTGACTGCTGACACAGCTTGAGCATATAGGGAGCTCCCCAGAGGTGTCTGTTTTTCCAAATCTCTGGTATAACTTCTCCCAGAGGATGGCTAGATCTCCAGTATAGAAATCTGCGTGCAAGAGACTTACAAACCTGTCCCATAGAAATGATACAATAGCATTTGCTGGTGCAGTTCTTGAATCCTGGGGTAGATTGGGCTGTTTTTTACTAAAACCACGTCCCTTTCATTAAGAAGCTTCACCTGTCTGTAGCCATTGCTTTCAAGGTTTTACACTATCACAGCATCTGAATACTTAGTATGCCAAAACCTGATATTGCAAGAGGAGGTGACGTATATCACCACATCCTGAACGATGTGAAAATGCACACCTGATTATTTTGTGATGTCATTTTTTGTCTTGCAAGATGAGCTACAGTTTAAAGGTGCCTTCTGTTTACTCACCTTTGCTGCTTCCAGAAGATAAAATGGGATTTGAGAGGAGACATGAACATAGTGGTTTCTGATAATTGCTGGCTTCACTAGCCAGCCTTCACAGTTACACCTCTGCGTGCTCTGAGCTGGAGGAGCTTCCTGTGCATGGCTGTGTTTTAGATGGACGGCTCTTGTTAATGGGTTCAGAGAGGGTTCTCCCTACTTTGAGTTAGTAGAAGTTCCCCTGCTGGTAGCTGACAGGGCTGAAAGTGCCCTTTTGAGACTGAGTTTGGCCAGCATTAGGAACATGCTGTGTGGTCTGAAGCCTATGCCAGTTTGTATCCTCCTGTGCATCAGCGCAAGAAAGGACTGTGGTACCAGGTTGCTGGTGCATTACACTATTTTTCAGCGGAGCAACAAGCATGTAATCCTGACCTCTGGAGTTTTTTTTTATTAGAGTCAACAGCTTTGTATACATGTGTCCAGGACAAACTCAAACTCAAATAGAGGAAATGACATGATAAGCTCTTCTTTTTTTATTATACTTGCATTTGAAACTTTTTCACCTCTTCTCCTAATTTCTTAGTTAGAGTTGCTATGCACTTTTAAGGAGCTAACACGCACAACTCTGTCTCATGGGCATAGTTCCTTGCATGTATGACCTCTGAAGAATTTGTAGGATTTTGCAAAAGGAAACAAATGTAAAACATTAAAATCACAGTTTCGAAACAGACTATAGATGGTGAGATGGTTACTAAGAGCCAGCTGAGACAGATTAGATTTGGTGTCATGAACCCACTGATAATTCACTAGCTCAAATGCCGTGTCCAACATCGCAGATGATTGCCTAATGAACATAAAATTGTTTTCAGGTGATTGGAATAATAACCTAACAATAGCTGAAGACAGCAGTGGCTGTGCAGAGCCTCCAGCTGTGGACTGTGAATGGGACATAGGGGGATATGAGTAGATGAGAGGTTGTGGTCTGCTAAAGCAAGGGACTATGCTTTCCTGCTGTCATATAGGACCTCTGCTACTCCAGCACCCCCAGCTGGGAATGAGGTCCTGGATATACACAGTAGATGCTTGGAATGTGAAAGGTGAAGGCCCTAAATGAATGCTGCCTGGAAATGAATTGGAGAAGGTCTGCTAGCAATTTAAAGCTGCCTCTGATTCCAAGGGCGATCAAAAAATCTTCACAGCATCTGGGGGCAGGTGGTTTTGAAGCCTGTGCAGTGAGAAGAGCGGCTGCACTGCTGCGTAGAAAGATGTAGAGACACTGCCAGCCACTTCATGAGGAAGATGGAGAAAGGGTCGCTGCTATGAATCTTTTTGTGCTAGGTAAAGTGAGATGTTAATTAATTACACATGGATGGATTGCTGGGGAATTTCTGTCACAGGACTGTGCTGAGAAATGCATTTGGAGTGCATTGTGGCAGATGAAATGCACAAAGATGCACTAGCTCGTGGCTACACACACGTAGGCATATGCTTGCATGGAAAGCATGCAGGAGGGATGTGTTATCCCTGAACCCCTCTCTCTCCTCCTCTATAATTCTTTGATATTGCTGGCTGCTGTAGTTAGTTGCCTAAGCATCTCAGGGGAGATTCCCTTGTGTCAGACGTGTTTCAGCAGAGGCAGGCTGAAACATCAGAGGCTGACAATACCCAAGGGATAGTCTAATGAAAGCGACAGATTGACATCTGTTCTCATAGTCTCTCCTCTTCAGCTCTCCACGTTTTTCGTCCAACTTGAAATTGCCGTCTAATTTATTACTGAAAAGGTGAATTTTGCATATATAATTAAAATTGCAAAGATAGTGTCCTGAAATGTTGAAAGTCAAAGTATAAAAGCAGCTCGGATGTGGTCTGAGGTACCATGTATTTGAGTATTCTGGGAAGCAGCTTTGAAGACTCCACCTAGAAGTAACAAAATGGTAAAGATATTGCAATCCTTGCATTAAATGATGAGGGGCCTGTACTCTAAACAGATAAGGAGATAACAACTAAGTAGCTTAGAAAAAGAGGATAGCTTTGAGATGGCTGCCTTGAAAGATACAGTGACTCTCACAGAAATCTCTCTTTGAATCCCTGGTTTGAAAGTTTGCAAACTTTCATACCAGGGATTCAGAGAAAGCTGTAAGGATCATGCTTTATCCACTTTTAATTTGCACCATTTCAATGGGGAGTAAAGGGGCTAAAAGGCTTTCTGAACTTCAAGGCTCAGAGAACTTTTCAGGAGCTGAGTGCCTGTGCCTCAGCGCTCTCTGAAGCAGAAGATGGATACCCACAGCAGGTATTTTATATGAACAACTCTTTCTGCGCAATGATTTTTTTTACTGGAGGGAGGGTTAACTTTCAATAACCAGGAGACACACAATAGGAGATGAGTGTTGTTTAACGACATACCTTGCCTTGATACTCTTATACTGTTTTTTTGGTCAAGACATTGAGGTGAAATCGTGTTACTTGTTCACAGCTTGTCAGAGAGATGTCTTACTTCAGCTTTTGATGTTAGAGATGATTATTAAGGTTTTTGACAGAAGAGGTTTGTAACGTGGTGAATTTGGCAGGAAATGGGTTTACTGCCCCCCCCCCCCCCCCCCAATATTTAATTTCACAGATCTTGCTAATTCTGCACTAACATTAATTAGAACATTTGATGTGTTTTCATGAAAAAGCAGAGAAAAACCCAGAATAGCCAGCAGCCTGGTAAGGAGAAAAGTGACTGGGTTTTGGGTGACGCATTCTTATTCTGCATACTTTGAAGTGGGGACTTATCCCCGAGGCTGTCCCAGCCAACATGAGGGCCCAGACTACTGGGTTCTCTGCAGTAATACTTTCTCAGTTGGAGCTTTTCCAGTTGAAACTGTTCTGCTTTATATAAATGCCTATTCATTGTGCTGGAGAGGGAATGCTCTAACGACTAGGCTGTGAAGGTAGTTTGTTTCTTTGGCCCGATATAAAGTAATTACTTATATAAAGGGGAATGACTTCAGCATGAATGAAATGAAGAAGTAGGCTCCATAGTCCAGAGGCTGTGGAGCCCTCTGAGATCTGGGAGATGCACGACCTAATTCTCCCTCCAAATTAGGCAGTGCATGTTTATTCTTGTTCTGTTTTGAATGCATTTGTATTTCCTAGTGCAACAAAATGTTTCACTTAGAGTCCAGCTCCAGTGCTGACTCCATGTGGGAGAAAAAGTGACAGGAGGCAGTGAATTCACAGGGAACAAAGACCTGATTCTCAAGCAAATGCTCTCAAACAAAGGATGAGGGATGAGAACTTCAGAGACTCTGCAACAGGAAACCAGTTATTGTTTCAATCAAAATTTTTATCATTTCCTATAATGTGCAGGTAACTCTTTAAAGTTGTGTCTAGATCTTAAAAAACACTTGGGGTCTTCATTCCTGCAGTTCATATCCCTTGGTGTGTCTCCTCTCATTGTTCGTTATATTTTTGCTTTTATAAGCTAGGTGCAATGTTTGACTTTTATATGGAAAGGGAAGTGTTTCCAGAAGCTGACACTAGCTGTGGGAGACTTGTTTCTGGAGGATCTCCAGGGAGTCATTGGAGAAAGAGAGGGTCCTTCGAAGGGCAGTGTAGAGCAGGAGCCGGATGGATGTGCTGCAGCTCAGCCCCTGGGGAAGTTAATTCCTATTGACTACAAAGGCAGCCTTCACAGGTGGGCTTCTTAAAGGCTCTTTTGTTCTGTGTGTATGCATGTTAAGGATATACAGGTTTGGGGCAGGAAAAGACAGGAGTTGCATTAAACTATCCCTCTTTCACCACCAGGTTTGGAAGACAGTCACGATTGAGGGGAAATCAAAGTTTCCTCGTCCTTTGTCTTGTGCTTTCCACTGTAAGGAAACTGACTACTTTTTGGAATGTGAAGGCCTGCAGACCCCTCAGTCTGGGTCTGATGGTTCCCAAACATTATTTGAAATTTCAAGAAACGGGAATGTGCATATAGGTCAGCCCAGCCACGATCTGTGGGCTTCTCAAATCTTAATTTCTAGCCAGAGAGTGGCAAGTTGGCACATGAGGTCCCTTGACATGACCAGGTATTATAAGGGTGGTCCTTGGCATCCCAGAGAGATATGCTGCAGGAAGGCTAGGGAGAGATGGCCAGGGCTTGCTAGTTCTATAACCACTGCGTCCCAGGATAGAGCTGGTGTAAGAATGGCATTTAATTATACGTATTTGTACATCTTTGCCTGCATGAATTTAGAAGCATTGCCCATTTCCACCAAGGAAGATGTTTCATAAGAAAATATTGCTTGCATGATGAAGCATAAAAATTGAGCAAAACAGAAAATTAGAGAGAAGGTTTGCCCCAGCAGTCTAACGGTCTCCCTTTAAGTGCACTGAGTAATAGAGAAATTTGTGTATCTTCTCTGACATGACAGTCTTTTGTGATACTGTAGTTCAGCAGCTGTGGCAGGATAAATTGCAGTATGTACCTACAGAAGGGTTCAGCTGCAGCCCAGAGGCCGGATTCTCTGTCCCTTTGAAGTCGGACAGAATCTTGGCATTGGTTGTGGTGAGGACTGGGTTGACTTTGGATGGCTGCTCTGGTACAAGATGCAAGGGCTTGCAATATTTTTTTGGATCAGCTCCATTTCAAAGTATCGTTGTGTCTAAATTTGTTCACTTTTTTCATCTGAGGAACATCTTAAAAGTTATTGAGCTACTATCTAGGTTGCTATTTTGATACCTTGCAATGAATGCTGCATAAATCCTTGATGTTAGCTGCATACAGTGGGTGTTATTTTTTGTCTTCATATTTGATGATTTTGTTGTTTTTCAAGCATTAAATGATGTAATTTTAAGGATATCAACAGGTTCATCAGTATTTCTTTTGCTTTATAAGTTTTCAAGAGTTTTCTTGAGTGGCTAATGTTTTTCCTGCAGTATGAAATGGCAGTAAGTGTAGAATCTGTTTGACATTCAGTTTTGAGATCAGATTAAGTTGTGCCGAGTTTTGTCCCCCAAATCCTCATGGACTGTGCCTAGAGGAGAAAAATCAATGACTGCTTAAAAAGGCTGTATTTGGCACAGTTGAAATTTGCATTTGAACAGAATTTGAGACTTTTAAAGCAACTTAACTGTATTTTCTCATAATCTGAAAACTTTGAAGGAGTATAAAACAATGGTTTGGAAGTTGCAGAATAAAACTTGATGGAAAATCATAGAACTAGGTTTTACTGTCAGAGATCCAGGGAGAGAGAAAAAAGAGTTAAAGACTTAAATTAACTTTAAACCACCTCATTTCCTTTATTATAGGGTGTTTAAGTAATTAGTGAATTTAAAAGAGATGGCAGAAAGATAGTGTTTGGTCCAGTGCTCCTCCTGGATATGACAAATCTACACGTTCTCTAGGGGAGGCCTGGGGTTTAGTGAAGTTTGTACGCACAAGACTTAACTTGAACCTTGGCTTCACTGAAATGCCACATGTATTATACCAGATAAAGAAATACAAAACTTGGATGAAAGCATCCAGAGATAGTCCATTTAATGAAAGATCAACATAGTAATGTAAAGAGAAGGCAAATTTCACTTAGAAGCAGCAGGTTAAGCTGCGCCTCTTAATATAACTGGAAATGAAATATTGTGCACTCATACCAGTGAACAGAAGAACATCCTGTGGAACAACCTTGAGCACCACTTGCAGTGCACTGAAGGGGTGGTGTTCCTTGGTGCAAAACTGGAAGGTCTGGAGAAGATGGAATTGAGAATTGTCTCATTGCTTGCTAAAGCAAGACGGTAAGAGCCACGCTAAGATTTTTCTTGGCCATGGTCAGTTCCCAGTTGGCTGAAGCCAACCTGACCTTCTCCATCCTGGCTGAGCTGGTCTAGTATATGCTGATCAGCATTTGGCAGAAAATGCCCATCCTTGGTCTGTGCCAGGAGATATGGTCAGGTGGTTTGGCTGGAATTCCTCTCCTATAGATGTATGTGTAGGTCTGATCTTTCTTTCCGGGCTAAAAGCATCCCAGTATCTTGTGGACTAGCCTCCTGCAAGGAGGACCCATGGGCTTCAAGGAGGTCCAAAGTGTAGAGGTGAGAGAGGTGTATGCGTGCATCTGCACCATGTCATGTTTTCTGAACATCCAAAGGATGAGTACTCTGCAGTTTTGTACTTTTATTCAGTCCACTTTGTTTTCCCTCTGCTTAAAATGATCCTGTTTCCTGTAGTGAGGATCTTTGAGGTGACGCTAAACACTGTCATAAATCCAGGCAATTCATACACCTTGAGGCTTTTCAAGTGACTTGAGTTGTGCTGAGCGTCTTCCTTCACTTTTTTCTGTTGGCACACAAGTCTGGAAAGTTAAGCACAAGACCTTGTATTGCTGCTGGTGAGAAGGAAGTGGGCTGACGTGGGTCGTAAGAATAGGTGGTGGCAGGAGGGCAGATTTACACACCTCGTTGGACTTTCACTGGCAGTAAATTGCATTCTGGTCCTGGAAAAGCCTGTACCATAAGAGACAGAGAGCTGACTCATAAATTTACCCACACTAGCAGTACATAGGCATGGGAAAGGGTGGGAGGGAGCAGCCAGTGCTTTATTTTCCCTTATTTTCTAAGGGAGAGGGACACTGGTGCTACAGTCTGCTGGGTATGGATAGCTGTGTCCTCCCACTTCACCTGGGACCCAGAGCAGGAAGGGAGCAGGGACAGCCAGAGGCACAGTGGCAAGGATCTCTGAACCACTTCATTCAGACATTGTTCAGCGGCATCTGCCTTGTGGTTAGCAGAAGCAGAACTGGGCTGAGGAGAATCTCCCTCACAGAGCTGAACAGCTGCGGAGGTGATGCATCAACACTGCCCAGGGCTATCCCTCTATCCACCGCTGACAGTGCAGCATCCCCACTTTGTTCTTCCATCCTCTTCCCCCCTCCTCCCGGCTGCACAAACTCAGATGGATTTTGTGCCATCAGCCCTGGCTTGGGGTTGGGGCAGCCCTGCAGGCTATGGATGTAGCTACGGGGCAAAGCCACCCTGTCTCACTGCCTTTGAACTAGTTTGAGAGCTGTTGGAGGCTCTTGTGTCTGTAAGAGAGCTGGAGGGAGAAAGCTTTTGGAGGACGTTTGGGAAGGACAAGTTTTGGAAGAGGGGGGAAAAGATTTATTTCTTCCACATCCTAAGAAAATTTCTTTGCCCCCAGGTCTTGCTTCTGTGACTGTCTGGTGCTCAAGTGAGGTGCTTTGTGCCAATGTGATGCCTCAAGGGAAGGCTCTGAAGAAGCCCCCTCCTGCCTGCTCCTCCTCTTGGAATGAGAGAGAAGGGTAGCCTTTATCACCACAGTTCTTTTGAAGCTGATGTGCAAGCTATTAGAAAGGTGCCATGCCCACCTTGAGTGTACAGAAATGTACATCATTTGAGTGATGCTTAATCGGCACCTTCCCAGAGATCTTAGTTGTTCTCACAGGGCCTTGCACTGATCTTCAGGGCCTACTGCTTTTTCTGAGAGCAGCTGTGCCCAATGCAAAGCCATCACGTGGTGGCCCAAGGTCAGTGTGCCACCAAAGCCCAACTGCAGCATTTGAAAACCCTTCGTAAGTTTTCAGTGAGGGACTTATGCTGGGGACAAGCATGTGAAAAATCCGTGTTGTCTTGTGAATTTAGGACCGTGCCTTGACTTTACTCTGATGACAAACCCTGTGCCTTTTGCTTTGTGAGAGTATTTCCATTGGAAATCAAAGAGATTTGAGATATATAGCTGGCTAAGCAGTCATACCTCAGAATAGGATTTGGGGATTAGCAGAGTGGATAATAAATTGAATAGTAGGAGTTAAAATCAGGCTGCACTCGTAAAGAAGGCAGAGATGAGAGGTACACCCCTGGAAAGCAGTAATGCCAGAAATGACACTGGGGTTACACCGATTAGTAAATGAGATACGGGCTTACAACACAATGCGGCAGCAAAGAAGCTGATGTGATTTCTGGATTGCATAAATGGAACTCTTGTATCTCAGAGGAAGAAGATGTTTTCTACGTATTTCTAGTCATGTTTTCTTCATGTGCTTTGTCTGAGTGTACCTTGGCTATTGAGTTCATTTCTGGAGAACTCGATGCCCCAAAGATGGCAGCAAATTAGAACAAATTCAGTGGAGCAACAAAAATGTTTAAGATGCTGGAGGGATTGATCTAAGAGGGAAGATTAAAGTAACTAATTACATTTAGCTTGGCCAAATGACAATTAAAAGGGAGATGTGATGACTGCCTTAAAGTGTGTGCTTAAGAATGTAAACACCAAGGAGAGAGAAAGAGAGCAAGAAATTGTTTAGTGCTGTCGGAGTGAGGTTGGTTAGATGCCCAGTCTATGCTGCTGTGGGAGTTGTGAGGGAACCTAAGCAGAACAGAAGAAGTAGCTGTAACCAAACAATAGCATGAAGCTGAACAAGAGGAAGCACTGAATAGACAGCACGGTTCCCACTGTGAAGTGTGGCAGAGGGTAAAAGCACCATTCCCTGGGGAAGCGATGGCAGTCTCTGAACAAAGGTAATCCTGGGAGCTACAAGAATTGTCCAAAATTCTCCAGGAGAGGAGGGAAAGGGTGTGGTGTTCATGCAGGAGTCTGCCCCCTCTGGTTTGCAGGACCTGTAGATCATTTCTTCCCTGTCCTTTTGGCTGTGATTGCGTAGCATTGCATCCATGTTTGGATGTGGTGTTTTGAAAAAGATAGTTTGCAGGCTAGAGGGGGAGCAAGCAAGGGGAGAGGGGTAGATGACAGTAGACATCAAGTCATGTAAAAACTTGCTAAGAGAGCTCAGTCTAGAGGAAAGACAGCTGTGCATGGAAACCTAACTCTCTGCAAATCCGTAAAGAGTTGTTATAAAGGGAGAATAAGGGCCAGTTACTCCCTTTCATGACTAAGGGCAGATCTGGAAGAAAGTGGGCTCTTAGCTGAAGGTGGGAAAAGTGGGAGCTGTATGAAGGAGAACCCCAAGTGTTGGGTGACAAGGGGGCTAGTAGGGGGTGGGGGATCCACTGGGAGTATAGATATCCAGGGATGACTCGAGGCACTCGCTTATCGAGGGACGACGCGGGCATCAGGGAACTGATCTTATTTCAGCAAGATTTCTTATGATTTCATAGTCTTTAAAAGGCAGTTGAGTTTCTAAATGAGCCAGTGCTGTGGTGCTTTATCCTTGCAGGCTATTTGTTCAGGACACGTTTGTTAATGTTTCCGTTTAATTACATTTTCATCTTTGATTATGGATCTGTTTGAATGCTGTCTTTTGCAATGAAGGGACTACAGATGAAATGCATACTTCTTACAAAAATTGCAATGAGGAGCTAGTTCCAGCAGACTGTGGATTAGCTGGGTTTTTTTTGCCCTTTGGTGTGAATCTTTTTTGAGGTATGAAATAGCTTAATTAGCTTGAAAAAAGAAGTCTCTGTGCAGTACTGGATCTCCTCATTTTGACAGGCATGGGAAAATATCATGAAGCAAAAGCTTTTATCACAGTGTTTCTCATCCAGTTGTCCTTAAGAAATTTTGCACATTTTTTTAATCTAAAGTCCATTTTCAGATGCTAGGATGGTATTCTGTACCTGGAAATGTTAATTTCCTGATCTGCTTTTAAGACTGAGTACATTTTGATGTGAAATGAAGAGGTGAGGATAAGAAACAGAGCAATGAGCCAGTGCAGTATCTCAGCTGGTGGCTCAAGTCTCTCTGGGTAAATGGTGCTCTGGAATCTGATGTGAAGAGCATCCTAAAATGTATTATTTTGTAATACATATTTAGAAGGTTGTTTGTAAAATGAATGCTTCATCTTAGTTCCCTCTATGACCGTGACTGTGTCCCAGTGGCACAGCTAGATCCTGGCCAGTTTTAAGAGGGAGTTCAAAGAGTGACAGGAGCCCAGGATCAGAGAAACAGGTTCTTACCATAACCTTTGACGAGCATCTTTTAAGGCAAAGGCTGAAGCACTCTGTGCAAGTAGGGCTGTGCTTTCCTGGAGTATAGGGAAGAGTCATCTATGTGGTAAAGATAGGATGCAGATCTGCAGGGTCCCATATATGATTTTCCATGCAGTGGCTCTTACTCAGTGCATCAACAGCTGTTATCAATAAAGTCATTTCCCTTCGCCGCCTCAGCAGTTTGTTCCTGCAGCAGTTCAGTGGTCTGACAAACCCACCTTCATTGCTGATTGAGGATAGCATGTAAGGCTGTTGACCAGAGGAGCTGAAATGCAGGCACATACCTCCTTCTTATAAGCATGACAACCTGGGACTGGACAAGTTTTAAACAGTAGCAGGGTTTGTCAGGATCCATAAGTGAGTCACTCAGCTTACCTGTGACTTACATATCTGTGAGCTGGGATGATGAACACACACACAGCTGTATTCAAAAGTCACACTCTCTTTTGTGTTTGTGAGGTACCCTGAGGCTTTTCAGATGATGATGCCATAGAAAAATACTTACTCTTAACTTGGTCTTGACTTTCAGAGCTTTACCCTTGGCATCCTTCAGTGGTTTGGCACTTACTGAAAGACATAAAGCAAAAGCATCGTTCAGAGCAAAAAAGCACTTCACAATGCATATTCTGATGAAGTCAGCTCCTTGAACAGCTGTGACAGGGACAGGGAAGCAGTGAGAAATACAGAAACGGGAAGATAATGGGAGATTTATGCTGGTGAATACCAGTCTATGATGAGTCCTGCAAGATCTGTGCCTAGAGAAGATCTCAGTGCTTTGCCACCTGCAAATTCCTCATCCCAGGCTTCCAAGGTGCTGCAGCTGATGTTAGATTTGCAGATGTTCTGCATGATATGGGGATTTGTATACAATCAAACTCACATCATCTGTGAAACAAATATGGGGCATGTTGGTTTTCCCCACATTTCTGTCATGACATTTTATTTCTTCTGTATGTATTTATTTATCTATTTATTCGTTTTTGGAGGGCAGCTGCTGGGCTCATACAGTTTGTGACTTGTCAGTGCCAGTTGCCGTGAGTCAAACATGTGCCCTGAACCTGCAGAACTCTTAGGAAGAGTTGTGCTCCTGTTGTTGGTGTGTTGGATGATGGTGAGGAACTTGGTCTGGAGCTCTCTACTGCAAAGCAGAATATTGCTACCTTTGGGTTAGCTTTGGAAAATTTAAAATATTACATTCTATCTAAATAAATAAATACCTCTCTACCCCCCCAAGCCCCCCCCCCCCCCCCAAACCTTCGTTCTATAAATGAATGGTTTGAACAACAAAATTATAAAGAAGAAAATTTGTTTATTTCCTCAAAGTCTCTCTGAATGGCCAGGTTTACTGCTGAAGTGTAGTTTGAAACTGCAAAATCTTTGCCCAAACGTAATCCTTCTCCTTTGCAAAGCTCCAAGAAGTGGCTGTTTGGGAGCACAGACTCAGCTCAGATGCCTGCTCAGGGACACAAGGGCTGATGCAGACAGCAGCTGCTCCGAAGGTTGTATGGGTAGAGTCAGCAAAGTGGGAGCCTGCACTGGTTGTTTGCATGCACTCAGGTATATGCCCCTGCTAGCAGCTGGCTGGCCTGTTGTCCCCTCGCTATGCTGCAGTACTGGCTAATGTGGTTTCTTGCCCCAAAGGGCTGCATAATTGCATGTTCCCAGCCAGTTCTGCTGTGCTGTCGTGTGCTGGCATTAGGACGCCCATATACAGGACGTTCTGACCTGCTTCATGCTTGACAGGCCGTAGAAGCTGATTGCTGGAGGCAGCCTTTGGTCTGCTTGCAGATTGGCTTCAGGGATCACATGCAGGGAAGTGTGGGCGATTAGAGCTGCAGCCTCAATGCACCACAGTTCTTTCTGTGTGACTTTACAGTGCTTGAGAGGCATGAACTACATTGTATGACATCTTTGCAGCAGTGTATTGTAACTTCTGAAGAAGACAGTGCATCCGCCTTCAACTCGTCTCTAGCTTCCAGTGGGAGCCAAGGTACATAAGCTGTGTCTTTCCTGTAGCCTATTTCTGCTGTTGTTAATATCCATTGGCAACTTTTTTTCCTGCACAATGCTGCAGGTTGGAAAGGCTGATGGCACCTGAGGTGAATCACTACGTGTTGATGTATTTGCTTTACCTGTTGCTCTGTAGAAGCCTGAGATCCAGACATTGAGGTTTTAATGGCTCCCTGCCAATCAGATTAAATATTTAGCAGCAATAGGTTCTGGGCATCACATTCCTGACAGTGTATTTCATGCATCATTTGCTGTAAACGTTGGGAGAATTTTAGCTACCGCTTGCAAAGCAACTATTCACTCTCTCCCATCCTCATCTCCTCTTTTCACCATCCCTCTCACTTTTCACTTTTGTTCTTGTCCTCACTTTCTCTGCTCTGCTCTTTATTTCCCCTTAGCTTTTCCTCTCTTTCCCTCATCATTTTTCACTGGTATGCGGTCGTGTATGTTGCACTTGGAATGGATATCAGCTGTTGATGGCAGAGTTGGAGGCACAGACTGCACCTAATCAAACACTCCTACCTCCTTGGAAAAGCACACATAGCTAGAGGATAGGTGCAGGTTGATGGCCTCTTTGGGAACTGGGTACCCCTTGACACAGGGAAGCACCTTGAGGACAAAGAAAGGGAAAGCATCTCTATCATGATGCAACTCCTCTATCTGCAATCACAATCTGTCTTGCTGTTCGCATATGCAACAGCTGCTCTGGGACTGTGTGACTATGGGGCAGCCTTTTTACTTTCAGTTCCTTTCTGTCTAAAACCCTTTTAGGAGAAGGCTGCATGGGCTCAGTCATCCAACTGGAACCATGGTCACATCCATCCCTATGGGTTCCCCTGTCCCACCAGTTGTGGTCTTGCAGCAGACTTTTGTCAGCTGTTCCCACTCAACTGGGTGATACTGCCGATGCTGGGGGAAAAGAAGACGTGTATCTCTAGATAAAATTTCAATATGTGTTGGTATTTTCTGTACTGGCAGAGAGTTGCCTCCTGGGACACTGCAAGCAGTGCAGGAGGGGCAAGGGTCTTCCTCTGCTTCCTTCAGTGTACTGGACAACAGCAGGTTTCGTTTGTACGAAGTATAATTGTCTGGCAATCATCTGAGTTTTCAGGCATGGTGTGTAAGGAGATGGGCCCTTTAGAGGGGCTATGTGAGACAAGAATGACCCCTGGCACTAGCAATGGTTCTGGGCTGATACTGGATTGGGGAAGTTGAAATTTCCTGGGCTGGTGAGCTGCATAGGCGTGCTTGTGCTCTGCATGTTTTGTGCTGCAGAACCTTCTCTATACAGCTTGTGCTTCTCCTTTCACCAGTTGCTTGCAATGATTTGATGCTGTACATTATAAGCTGTGTTCAGATTGTTTGACTTTATATTACCCTGCTCCCTTCACTGTTTGGTATGTGCATCTTTTCCTCTGCTCTTCCTCCAAGCATGCTGCCTGCCTGAACACATCATTGCAGTCTCAGAGGAAGCTTGTGGTTCTCACTGCCTCCATGTTCACCCTGTGGGATTGCTACTCTGCATTCTTGTTGTCTCACATCTTGTACTCTGCCCTAGCTGCTCTAGCGATCCTGCACTTCCAGTTAAAGAGATGTTGATTAGTGCCAGGGCCAGTTTTTCCAAATGGGTTTCTTTCCCTGGTGTGGAAAGTCCAAAACCAGCTGGTGAAGTATCCTTTTAATTACACATTTCTGTTGGCATGAGACATACCCTCTGTTCACGCCACCACTGCTGTTGCACTAGTGTGGGTTTCAAGATGTGCGGGAGATGGGACTGTCTCCTTGTGGCAGCTGCCAAAGGGATGGTTGGGGAGATGGCATTGCTTTGAAAGCTGGAATGCATATGTTTGTGCGTGAGATTATTTCTGCTTTGAGAGAAGAGGGGGCTGCTTTGGTGGAAGGGAGAGCCAGGTCATAGTGGCTACATAGATAGCTCTTTTTTTTTTTTTAACTCTGCCACAATAAACATTGAAGCCTTTTTGGCTGGGAGTCTGCTGGGAAGGGGTATGGCAGTCCAGATTGTTTGAAGCAGGTACTGGGACACTTGGGAAGCTGCTTCAGTAGACATAAGGAGTGGAACACGCCTGTAAATTCCGTAAAACATAGTAACTAGTAATGGGCAAACCAGCCTGCTTAATTTCTTGTTTTATTTCTCTCCCATATTTTTTCTTTTTTTTCTTCCACCCACTCATTGCTCTGGGGCCATCCAGTCCATTCCTGTGCATCTGGTGGCTTATTTCCCTACAGATGTCAACTTGGCAGTAACTCATGCCTGAGCACCTCCCTTGGGGAACTTGTGCACTGCCTGAGTGCTTTTTTCTTTCCCTAATATCAGGGCACCAGAGTTTTATATTTTTTTATTATTATTATATGTATACTTTTAGACAATTGCTCTTTATAAATACATTAAAAATTTAGCAGTGCGGGAAGCTGTAAGGCGGATAGATCTGGAGAGTACAGTCCCTTAGCCACATGCCGGGCCAGTCTGGCTAAATGAATCAGGCAGAGGGGCTGCACAGCTTGCCCACCAGCTCACCTCAGCCCCAGGGCCAGGAGCTCAGCTGTGGTCTGGTATGTCTGCTGATCTCCTTAATTAGGAAAAGAGTGAGAAATGGGTATTACTTTTAGTCTTGTTGAAATATCCCTGGCTTCTGGATGGAGCAGTGATAGGGATATGCTAGGAATATGGTCAGAGATGTGGTTTAGGGTCCCTGAAGCTTTGCAGGCTCAGAAGATAAAGTACAAACAAGCGGAAGGGGATCCCAGAGCAACACTGGGGCAATGTAGTCAGGTGATAATGCATACATAGCTTGTTTGTTCCCGCTTTTTCCTCTCTCTCCTGAGACAAATATCACAGGGAGCAGAGTAAGAGCCTGCTGTCTGTGTTTGTGCTGAGTTTATACAACTGAGCCCCCTCCTGTGGCATCTAGTGTCTCACAAAGGTGTTAACACCTGTGAAAAGTGGCTTTAAAATGCTGCCACATCGGATTAGAGGGATTTTATGTAGTGCAGAGGCCTCCAAGAACTTTACTGTACTTGGGCATCTTTGTATATACAAAAGTCAATGCAGCTGCATGCAAAAATGCCTCCTGGCTTGGAAATGAGGTCCTGTCACAGTGTCAGCCTGATGGAACACCAAGGCAGGACCTATGTCAGAGAGACTTTGCAAGAAGCCAGTATGGCATCTAAGGGCTGATTAATGTTTTTTTTTTAATTGAACCAGTGATCATGTGGGGCTGTGGTTCAGCCCTGTGGCTGGGACCTGGTCTGGAGAAGTGTCAAAGCTATGATGAGAAGGAGAACCAAGGAAACCCAAAAGTAGGCATAGCCCCAGGAAACTTCATGGGGAGGAGTGCTGTGCTTAAAGCAAAACTTGGAGAGGCAAGCTGTATAGGCAACTTGGTTTGTTTTCTCTACCGCGTTTTAGGGGCCGGGTGATATTTGCAGCATATAATCTTTAGCTGTTCAGGATGTCATATTGGTACTGTCAAATATAAATAAGGGAGAGACCTAGCTGAAGACTGCAGCCTGCCAGTAACTGAGTGTTTTAACTGGATGGTTATATGGATTGTACAAAAGCCCTTCAGGATTGTACAAAAGCCCTTCACAAAACAGAACTGGCATCTCAGCATTAATTTAGTGCTTCAGGATGGGCAGAGTGAAAATAGCCTTGACACCACAACCATTAAACCCCCACTTCCTGGCTGAGTGGTGCCTCAGCTTCCACCTCAGAAACAACTATCAGGAGGGTGAGTGGCTGCTCTGTGCCAGGAGCTGACCTCTGGCAAGGCAACAAGGTTTGGGTGTCTATCTCAGAAACTGATTTCCTACAAGGACCAGCCTGGATGTAAAATGGATGCAACCTGAATGTTGTCTCAACCATGTTTTTGTTGTTGTTGTTTTCTTGTTGTTGTTGTTTTTGTATTTAACTCCCCCTGCCCTTCCCCCTTTTGTTTTTGTTCTTCCCAGGACCATTTTTGAGTTTTCTTGTTTTCAGGAATATAGTGGTTGAGTGCCTTTAGGAACTGGTGGCATTTCAGGTCTGGCAGGAAAGGGGTAACTGGCTATCCTGCAAAGAAATCCTCCCACCTGCTTTCCTCCTTTAAAGAAATGCAGCTGTGTCTGCTGGTCCAACAGATAAAGTGCATACTATACTCATTTTCTATATAAAACGAAGCAATAATAACAAATATATATATACACAAATATATATATAGTGTGTATATAAAGATATATATAACTTTCTCCAATCATTTTACTTTATACTTAATTCTGGAGTAGGATCGCACTAGTCTTTCAACATTCCTCTGTGGAAGTGTACACCAGGAAATGATGGGAACTGGAAGTTGATTCAACAAAATAACCACCAAAGCAGAGCAGTTGCTGTCTGTAAAAGGTCATCATGACAACACATACCATGTGGCTGCCAGAACCCTTTGAAACCTCTTGTGTGTCTCCACTGGTTTCACTCAGTTGCTGAACACACACAGTGCAGTGTAGCTTGTGAAGTCCAAGGAACAGGCTGCAAGCAGGTTTTCCAGGCAGGTAGAAATTTAGTTTTAGTCTGAACTTAATTGCAAAGTTTCCTCCCTCTCCCTGCAACTTGAAAATACTGAGGAACTACAAGTTCAGAGGAAGCAATAAAAGGGTGTAATAATGGAGGTGAAACTGTTAAAGCTCTCCTGGCTCTTCATCTCCTGGCTTCCAGAGCTTATAGGTTTTGCAGCTGTGGGGCACTTCCACTAATGGCCTGGTCTGAGGCCGTGGGCTCTCAGAATTATGTCTGAATTACATCTGAGGCCTTTTTCTCTATGAATTCTGGATTTATTGCGCCTCTGACACCACAGCCCCAAACAAGACTGTCAGGGTCTTCAGGCTCCTTGGTGTAAGGCCAGGATTTCTGTTTAGAGGGAACCACTGCTCCTGGGGCTATCTGGACATGCCAT
This sequence comes from Tapera naevia, assembly GCA_033556795.1. NCBI lineage: Eukaryota > Metazoa > Chordata > Aves > Cuculiformes > Neomorphidae > Tapera > Tapera naevia. The sequence continues at coordinate 924,140 of JAUMJJ010000059.1, forward strand.
ATAAGCCTGGTCGGGCCACATTCCCCAGATCTGTTTAAAGCCAGGATCCAAGGATCCCTACTTCTGAGACCCACAGTTGTGAAATCTTGTATTTTGAATTTCTGCAAGTGAATTAAGATAGAGCTGCAATTTACATTTCCACTATCCAGTAGCTGCTGGAACTATAAGACTCTCTGGATCTGTGGCAAACCACAGGGCAGATTGCTTGATGAAACAGGAGACTTCTAGGTCTGGATTAAAATTTCTGGATGAATGGGGCCTGGTGTTCAGAAGAGCTGCATCTCCAGCTCAGACCCTGGAGGCTGACTGCACACTGCAGCTTTGCCTCTGTCTCCAAATCTCTGCATTGCTATTACTCTTCCTTGCCAGCAAGGAAGCTGCTTTGGAGTAGGTGAAAATGTATTGTGAGTTGAGATATTTCGTGAGAATAGGCTTAACAAACTGGCACTTGCTGACAACATGTTGTTTCATCAGAAACTACTGATCAGCAGTATTTTGCAGTTTGAGTCAATGTGGCAAAGTCGATATTGGATATCAGATTTTACTTGGAAACCAACAACTATTTACGGTATTACAGCAATTCCTTTCTCTCTGCTCCTAGCTAAACTAGGATTTATTGTCCAGAAGATCTTGGACGTACAGGCTTTAATACACTCTCTTGGGATCCTGTGAGTAATGTTGGGTATGATCTCACAAGACGACACTGCTGCCTTCGGGGAAGTGCAATGGAAAGGAATAATAATAATCTCGGCTCCTGTAGCTTATATCGCTTGAGAGCCAGAAGTACTTTAAATACTATGAATAATTAAACCTTCTAACTCTATGAAGCAGAGAAGATGCATCTCCATCTTTCTGATGAGGAGAATGAGGCAAAGGGTGAGGAAGAATGCAATGGTGTTTACCGTTTCAAAAAATGCTTATTGATTTTATATGGTGGTATGAGGGACAGGAACAAGACTGCACTTGTTGTGGTTCATTCCCTCTATGCTTTCAAGATTTCAAACCAGACACCTAACAGTGTGAATACAAGTGATCTAAGAGGTAGGAAGGATGGACCAAAAATATAACAGTGCTTAAACTGAGGAATGGAATGACTGGGGGAGTGACCAAGAACAAAAAATGGATTATAGTAAGTGATGGATAGAGAAGCTGAGAAAGGCATTAGATTAGGGTGTATATTGTGACTTGAAGGAAGTTCATTTGGAATAAATAAATTCTGGATTTTAATTTTTACTAAACCTTCATGTGGCTGCTTAAAAGTGTAAACTGATCTTTAAACTTTAACTCATGGTTACGCTTTGTCCATAGTATTGACATTTATCTATTTGTAGAGTATTCTTTATTGTAACAATCATCTGATTTTGGTGGTTGTTCTCATGTAATTTTTCTACTAGTACTTTTTCTTTCCCTGCTGCAAATGTAAGCTATAGTGGCTTTTGTGTAAATGTGGCCCAAAAGGGCTGAGCTGCAACCTGAGGAAGGCAGCGGTGGAGGTGGGCTGGGAGGAGGCATGGGCTGGTGCATCCTTATATTCACTGGCCAGCATGTGGAGGAATGAACAGCCAGGTGAGCTATCAGGAAAAGTGACTGAAACAACCAGCATAAATGAATTTGAGAAGCTGGAGAAGACAGAGAAGGAAAAAATGCATGGAAATGGCATTCAGCTGAGCCAAATTTAATTTGTTTGTTTGTGCTGGATTTGGCCCTGTCCCTGAAGCATCAACAGCCAGTGATTAGCTGTGGTTCAAAAGTGGCTTTGCCTATGTATGTTTCCATCATTGCAACTCTATAAATATGATTGAGTGCTGAGCAGAGGGAGAGGTCAGTGGCTGCTGGGCTGGGTTTCTCCAGCTGGGAAAGCTTTCTGGATGCTATTGATTGAAGGTCTCAGTAAGATGAATTGGCCCTGACCTGTCATACAATTGCAGGCACAGCATGGTCTGGTGCACAGCACTAATGTGTTCTGAGAGCATAGTGTATCCAGCGGCTTGATGACTGGTGCCTCACTGGTCATTGAACTCGGGGAGAGAAAGATAGAGTTGGGTGGGGAGTGTAAAGAGGGAAAGGAAGAAATGGGAAAAGGAGAAGAAAAATGAAACCACCAAAAAAATTTCCTGATTTGCTGATTGCAATTTTCCGTTCATCCTGACTTTAGCATTTATTGAAAGGATGAGGTTTTTCTAAAGGCATGAGTGTTTTATTAAATGCTTCTGGGGTAAGATTGTACAACTCCAAATATCTTGAATGTCACTCTTTTTGGTATCACACACTATAGTTTTGGTTGTTACTTCTTCTAGTTAGATTTTGGTTTGTTTTTCTGTAAGTAGCGATAACAAGAACATAAAAGTCTTCTACCTAGAATTAGAGGGAGGAAAAGGGAAGGGACATGGGGCAGGCAGTTACAAGGAAGGAGGCTTGCAATGAGGTTTTCTGGGTACTCATCTGTGTCTGCTAGTGGCTTGATCAGAGCCAGCTTTTGATCCCGCTTGACTTTGGCTGATGTGGCATGCTAAAAACACCTCTTGGTCTCTCTTACTTCCAGATTAGTTCACTGTCCTATTTCTAGCAAGGATGACGTTCTCTTGGGGTCCGTTGGTAAACCCCGTTTACCAAAATGCTGCATGTCAGTGGAAATCAAGAGGTCACAATGTTCCTGAAGAATGCTGGCAGTTTCCAAAACGTGGCCCACCAATGTCTGTAGTACTGAAGTTTTACCATGGACTAGCTCACAGGATGCATCTTCCCTTCTCCACTCTGTTGCCTCCACTTAGCGGTTTCTTTGCCCGCCCTTCTCACCTTGGTTGTTCAGGCATTGAGCCGCCTTTTCTGCCATTTCTGCTGTTTGTAACACCTTTATGAGGGCTTGATGAGGTCTGGTGAGCTCTGACACTCTGCTTAGGGCTGTTCAGGATTTGCTACGGCGGTGCCACAAAGAGCAGAGGCAGTGCAGCAAGTTTCTCCTAGGTTGCCCTTGCAGCATGGGCTGCAAGACTGAAACATGCACCCTTGAAGATCTTTCCTAAGAGACAGGCAGGTTTTTGTTAAAGCTTTGTCCCATGTCATACGTTATATCTGAGGAGACTGGCTGTATCCAGACTGCAGGTGAAGTTTAAGGCTGTCTGCCTCTAGTTCAGATGCTCATTTTGGGATTCTCAGTAACATAGAAGAAGGAATCACTCAATCTCTTCCTAAAAAAAGGAAAATAATATTTTCTTTTCCTCTTATGGTATAGTTTAAGAAACCTCTGTTATTTGTCTTTTACAGTGTTTACATCTGGCATCTAAAGAACTTAAGACTGTCTCTTCATGTGAGACTTCGGGTAACCCAAGGGATTTCAGTGCTGGTGCGGTGTTTGGCAGCAGCTTTCAGGAGACAGTACAGTCTCTGTCTGCCTGCTGTCTATTTTCTCTTTGAGGAAATGATGCAGGGAATGAACAGGTACTGAGTGAGGTGCGTGAGAAAGTCTGGGGAATGGGAAAGTCCTTCCAAATTTGGAAGTAAGAATTCTAATTTTTTAAATTTTGAAATTCAATTTAACAGTCTGCCAATGCACAAAATGGAAAGCTGATTGTTTGAATAGCAAACCTGAAATTAATACAGCAAATAATGAGAAATGCTGGGATGTGCTTCTCCAAACCATTCAAGTGCAGTTAAATGTGCTTCTCATGGTTATTAATGAATTGGAGGTATTTAAATCACTGGCTCTTGGAAACTGCAGTTTTTAATGTCCTCATGTTATTAATATGTTGTTGATTCCTACTTGGAAATGAAAACTGGAAGTGGAGAATTGAGAAATAAAAGAAGGAATTGCAGCATGGATTGCTGAATTCTTCCAGTGTGATTTAGCTGGTAAAATGAGTGTTCTGGGTGCAGTGTTCTGCGTGCAGCGTTCTGCTGTCTGTCTAAACCTAGTCTTACACTTCAGGAGGCAAAGCTGCTTTCAACCATGCTGAAATCTCTTTGGAGGGGCCACACATATACAGCGACATGTCCTTTGCTTTGGATGATCTTGCTCTGAGCCTGGACCCGGTTCTGTGATGGGGCAAATTACAGTCAGAAGTGGGAAACAGTGCACGTCTTGTGAGCTTTGAAGCCCTTGTTTCAAATGGAGCAGGCATAGAGTGAGAGATGTGGCAACTGAACCCTCCAGGTGGTGAGAGTTTTTCAGTCTCTGGCAGGGAGGGCTCGTCTCATCCCCCTAAACTTGTCCAAAGAGGGTGCTGGAGGGTGGTGTGAGGTCCTGGCAGGGGAACAGTGGCTCCAGACTGGCTCTGCAAGCCAGGCCTGCAGAGAGCAGTGGCTGTGCCAAGCCTCTATGCCCTGGCATTTAGAAATTGGCACTGGGCAATGCCAGACTGACCTGCTGTCTTGCTTAATGGCTTTTGTGTGTGTGACTGACTCCCACAGCTCTGCACGTGTATGCCAGCCTGGGGAAGCAGGTCAGACATACTCCTGCTCTCCTTTGCTCAGCCGTTACCTTCATCCTCCCTCCATCATTCTGCCCAGGATCCGAGGGGTCTCAACTTACCAGAAGGGATGAACACAGCTGAACTTCTGCTGCAGCAGAGGAAAGTCCCAAGTGGTTATCAGATAACCATCTACAAGCATTTTCAGGGTGGAAATGGTGAGTTGAGAGGGAGAAATTTTTTAGGCTGAATGAAGGAGATAGTGTTAAAGTAACAAGATAGCTGAGCAAAGAGAAAATTTAGGCTGAGTTTAGGGAAACATTTCTAAATGTGAGCCTTGGAGCCACTAGCAATGGTAATCCTGTTGTTCAAGTCTTTTCAGAGCAGGTAGTGTGCTAAAGCAATGCCGTAGACAGTGATCTTCAAGTGTCTGGGGGAAGGGCAAGGCTATTAAGCAGAGGATTTTAATTTATAATTTCCATGAATCACTTGATGTTGGCCTCAACAGAGGCTTGCAGGCTGTGGCTGTATCAGCTATCACCTGTGATATGTAGAATATGTGGGTGGGAGGAAGTGGGAAGGACACTGGGAACTTGCCCCTAGGCAAGCTTACAATAATGAGACATAGTTCTTCATCTGTTGGGAATGATGTGGGTCTAATTGATGATCAAAGCCTTAAGTGTAGGGAGAGAATTGCTCTTCTTTACGTAGGGCAGAAAAGGTGGAAGCACTTTTTCACCTTATACTTGGATAGACCTTTTGGACAGACAGCAGCACGCTAGTCATCAGAGATGGGCAGAAATGAATATGTGATGTATAGGATGAATTTAACACTGCCCAAATTAGGGAGGAGTTTGTACCTGGTTTGCTAAAGAAAGAACAGCTTCAAAGAAAATAAACAGAGAATAGAACAAAATGAATATGCTACATTCCCTCACAGTGCCCATGGAAGGAAAGCTAACAGCGAGGTAATGAGAGAACTCCAAGGGCTTTGAAGGCTTTGGCTGAGGGTGTGTAATGCATTCGTCCAAAGAAAAAGGCTGACTCAAGAGAAATAAAGGAAAAGAAACAGCTTTTTGTAAGTTAGACAGAAATGAGTCTGTGGGACAGTGCTAGCATGGACAAAAGTGCACGTTGGAGAGGGAGTGGTTGTGAAGAGCAGAAAGAAGACCTGCCCAAAAGGGCTTGGAGAGAAGTTTCTACCACTGTCAAATGAACATTTATGTATCAGAAAGAGAATACAAGTGATGTTCAAAGCTAGTTAAAATAAACTAAACTGCACCAGTTTTCATTACAGTGTCACTGTAATGAACTGTTTTGGCCCAGATGCTGGATTGCTCTTAGATTCCTCACTGTGCAAGGCGCTTTCCGATGTCTCTAGTCTCTGCCATCTTCCTACTCTGAGTGTATGGAGATTTTCCTGCAGCAGCGTTCACTCTGTTTATCAACACCTGAAGTGTGCAGGCTCTTCCAAGACACATCCATCGTGCCCTAGATCCATCCCTCTCCTCTTTGTCTCTGTTTACAAAATTCCTGGAACAACAGAGCTGTGAGCCAGAGGAAGATTTATGGGCACTTATTACCTGGTAAGCAGTAATATGGGGAACAGCAGTGCAAAAGTTGTCAGTGTACAAATAATCTGGGCTGGAGATGTGGTATGACAATGGTTAAAGCAGTGTTAGAACAGGAGGAATGCTTCTTTGGAGGCATATGATATGCAGTATGTCTGGATTGGGAAAGCAGCAGTAACTGTGAGAATGCAAGTTTGTCCTAAGCTGAAATTTGGTCTCCATATATGAGGGAGTTGGAGAAACTTAAGCATAGATTATGGTGTGATTTATAGCCGGTAGCCTTGGGTCTTAGGAGTAACAGGTTATAGGATTGCAATCAGTCCTGCCCCTTACTTTGCATAGGTCTTCTTACCACTTGCAGTTTGACTATAAGGCAGGTAGTAGACAAAAATATTATGCAGTAGTCTTCCTCAGTTGGTAAACACAGAAATAGTTTTCTTCTTTGCTCTGAACATACCGGTGTTTCCTTGCCAGACAGCTCAGTAACGTGTATAGTGCAACGTTAACTTCCCTACTACTGCTTCTAGTGTACTTGCTATTCCCTGATGGCGTGTTGAATAACAGGCACAAAGCACCTTCCAGCTTTGTGGAATATCTCACAGGTGAGATGGATTTCTTCCTACCCTGAAGTAGGGCCTGAAACTCAAGGGTTGCTTTTTGATTTGCTTATCTAATACTACTCAAACGGTATGAGAAATGAAGCCAGTATAAATTAAGATGCTGTCAAAGATGAGCAAATACTGAAAGGTAAGGCAATGCTGATGGCTAACACCATCTGTTTCTAGGTATTAGTGGGACTGAGGGTGGTCTTGAGTCCTGGAATTGGGCTGTTGATCAGGGGTGACAGTAGGGCTGGGAATTACCATTGCAGTTTTTGCAGATGTAAGATTAGCTGTCAAATTCAAATTCTGTGGCTTGAATTCCTCTAACTGGTGCTGGGACTCATCAGAGCTCCCAATGAGTAGAGCCCAAAAGGCTCTGGGATAAGAACTTCCCCAAGGACCTCCAGGGAAGTACAGGAGAAGGGAGGTCCTTTGTCCTCCAGTATGGAGCCAATGTTCTTGTGAAGTTCCCTTTGCTGGTGGCTAGTGCATGCTGTTTAGCCTCCTGTCCCAAGCATCCTCTTCCTCCTAATTAGGAAAGCTGTGTTCCAGACAGCTTTTTTTCTGGGACTGCAGTGTTACAGGGCTTCCTTTCCTTTTGCTGTCGTGAGCTTGGAGATGGGATATTGGGGTCCTGAAAATACCCTCCTAGGGGGCTATTTTACACAGCTGCCCAGTTGACACAGTTTTAGCAGAAGGAGGTACCAGCTTTGGCACGTGGCAGAACTGCCCCCAGACTCCTGGGACCAGACCATATTCTGCCTCAGTTTCTTGATCTGACCTGAAGATTGCCCAGCTTTGCTGTACACTGCCTGAGTAGTACTTTATTTTACCGTTAGCCTGGTTGAATGCACAGTGACCTATTTGTGTACTTTCTGTATTTTGAAATATCGTCCAGAAATATCTCTAAATGCTGAGCTGTATTTTGCCTGTGCAGCCTAATAGTTTTCTATTAATACTTATCTTAGATCTCATCCACATAAAAATGCAGTGTCAAATAAGGTTCTTATGATATTTTTAAGCAATCTAACCTTTGGTCCTGGCCAAATTCCAATCTGAATAATTACTGTCTGACTACCTACATTCCTCTTGCATTTTCAATTGGAGAAGTTAGCTTTCCCTTCCCATTTTAACAGTGATTGTGTAACGTTGCTCTGCAGTACTAAGTAAATGCTGCATTCCTCTACAATAGTAGATGTGTTTTATTGGTAAGTAAAATGAGATTATGGAGGTATAATGGTTTTACAGGCATGTTTATACCTAAATATAGATATGTCTATAAAACCACTTTGTCTAATGGCTCTGCCATATATTATTTTCCAGGGAGTAAGGAACAATATAATAGTGTGGAGTAATGTGTAAAGGATTTTATTTGCCAAACTGAAGTTTGGGATTTGCTAAATTGTTTTGGAATTTCAAAATCACAAAAAAGGACTCCAAATACTGTGTTGTCCCACACTATCACCAAGGTAAAGACCTGCTTATGTAAAATACTTTGTAATAAAATACACTGGCAAGTTTTTTAAATTGTTCTTGACTGGTGAAATTAGTCTATAGCAATATTAAAGTTACTTGAAACAAGTAAGGGTAAATGCCCTCTTTTACAGCTGCAGCCTTGTCTGGTGTTTGTGATCTCCTCCATATGTATTTGCAAATATTCACTGGGAACAAGGACACCTCTCTGAAGGAGGTCCACAAGCTCTCTGCTGTGATTCCTTGTTTAGGTGCCTCAAACTTTTGCATTTGAGCAGTGTAGAAATTAATAAATAAAACTTGCTGCTGTTTGTGCGAAAAAATATTTTCACAATGGTTCTTGGGTCATCTTAATCTGATAAGTCTGTGGTGGTTCACCCTTGCCTCTTCTCTATATATTCAAAAGGGGCTTGTAGGGAGCCAGACCAGAGGAGGAAAGAGAGGTGTGGTTGGTGCTGGGACATCTGTCCATTTCTCAAACAGCCATCACTTGCATGTGAGCAGTATGGATAGTGGCTACTCCTTCTGAACAGAAGTCACCTCCAAGGAGGGTAGGAAAGGAGTTCTAAGCACCATGAATGCTCCTGCTGCAGTCTTTGAGCAGCTCAACTCTGTGCTGTGAATCTGCTCCTGCCTTGTGCGAGTGTGCTTGCCCTGTGGCTGAATGGCAGAGGCCATCTCTCAGCTAGTGGGGTGCCATCAGCTTTGGATTGGGTGTGGTTTATTTGAGTTCTCCTACCTTATCGCATTCCCAGGTACCAGGGAGCCCAGCCTGGACCTGGTTCCTCCTTGTTTCCTCAGAAGAATTCTGGTCCTTGGCATGCAGACTGCCTGTGGAGCACCTGAAACATATCATGAGCATGACAGGAGTGTTATGTGTGAGTGAGAGGTGAAGGTAGAAGTGTCTTGGGTGCTCAAGCATTGTTCTGCCTGAACCAGCTAATGGCTGAGGATCCAAACTGGATATATCAGGTTGGCTGTGGAGGCACTGATGACCTCCTCTTTACATTAGCCTCTTCCTAGCCCCGATTGCTCCCTGGATACATGGCTGAAGCCTGAGGATCTGGCACTGTACAGGGAACTCCATCATCTTGTGTTGAATGGAAAAAAATCTCCTTTGGGGGCACATCCCATGAGCTAGACACCCAGCACATTGGCACCTAAGATCGCCTTCAGGATCTGGGACCTTTTCTGCTGCTTGGAGGTACATGCTACAGATTTATTAGCTTTGATGCCTGTGAAGAGAAGGGAATGGGTTTCTTGGCTGGCATTTTTCCCAGTAGGAGAAATCTGTGTCTAGGCATGGAGGCAGACATCTGCCACGATCACCTGCATAGATAGCATCACTGCCATCCAAGCCCTGTGTTAGAAGGCCCTGTAAACTATTCCTGGAGGGAGAGGGGCTTGGAAAAACCTACACTCTGCTCCCTGGGCATCACAGCCAGCTATTGCCTAACCAAGCGTTAATGTACTGTGTGGGACTGTGCAGAAGGATCGCAGGAGACATATTTTAAAGAGAACAAATATAACATTAAAGTGAGTGAGCAAGAGAGTGAGAGACAGAGAGCGTATAGAGTGCATTAAAGTTAATAAAGCATTGCAGGAGTGGGGACTGCATTTCACTGTGAAGGAATCTAATTTAGTGACTCGTAATTGGAGGATAACAGTCCTGCCGGAATGAAGTTAGCTGTTCATTTTGCCAAACTCTCAGAGTCTCTTGGTTCTCCTTGTGAGCATCTCTCAGAAAGTGGATCCATCAGAGAGTTTAGAATCGATTGGTGCATCACACCCGTGGTCCTTTTCAGCCTCCTAAGTAGATTTGGTTCCTCTGGTGCATATTTATTATCTATTTTATTATCTGCATATTTATCCAGTAACATCAATGCAGGATATGTTCTTTCTGCTTCGCATGGCAATGAGGGAGCAGACGCCGAGCCTGTGTGTTCTGGGAAGGGCAAGTTGGAGCTCCTTGTGCCCTTTTTCTAGGGATGGCTGGTGCTAGGTAGGGTTGTTGGACAGAATTCTAGTTTATACAAGTCTTGCCAGTCTTTTTCCTGCTGCCATGGCTTTCTTTTCACTTGACAGATATATATGCAGCAGTGAACAGTGTGGAAGGGTCCAGTTTCTGGACCACCTAGGTCAGAGGTGTGGTGTGTTTTTTTCAAGTGTGCCTGGCTGCTGAGTTGTGGGCGTGAATATATGAGCAGAACCTTGTGTACTGAGGGAAAGTCTTTTTAATTTGAAATACCTGAAATCTCCTCAGGACAGCAGCATGGTCCTGGGGGTTACACTGAGCAGTGCTTCCTCCCTCAGGGGGGGTGGGTGGATGGGGTGAAGCTGCTCTGTTTTTGTCCTCACACCAAGGGGGTCTGATATTTGCACTGCATGGGTGCTGAAAGGATTAATTCATTAGTGTTTGTAAAATGCTTTAAGAATGAAAAGTGCTGTAGAAATGCAAACTATTATTAAAAGGAGACTGAATAAAGAAACAGCTAGGAACAATCCCACAGGGAAGAGTCCTGCTCAGGCAGGGGCTGGAGAGATGACCTCATTCAGGTTTTTCCATTTCTGCTGTGGTGATTACAAAATCAAGTGGGCATGTTTAGGAAAAAAGATCAGCGTAACATCCCTGGCTGTAGTAGCTGAAGGTGAACATATATGAGCTCTGTGGGTCTTTCTGCTTCTGGGCAAAACCAGAATCATAGAATGGTTTGGACTGGAAGGGGACCTTAAAGATCATCCAGTTCCAACCCCACTACCATGGGCAGGGACACCTTCCACCGGACCAGGTTGCTCAAAGTCCCATCCTACCTGGCCTTGAACACCTCCAGCTTCTCTGTTTGACATGTTCTAGTGCCTCACCACCCTCATTGTGAAGATTTCGTTCCTTACATCTAATACAATTCTATCCTCTTTCAGTTTAAAGCCATTATTCCCTGTCCTAGTGCTACATGCCCTTGTAACAAGTCCCTCTCCAAGTTTCTTTCAAGCCCTCTTTAGGTACTGAAAGGGTGCTATAAGGTCTCCCTGGAGCCTTCTCTTCTCCTGGCTGAACAACTCTGACTCTCTCAGCCTGTCTTTATAGCAGAGAAGCTTCAACCCTCTGATCATCTTTGTGGCCCTCTTCTGGACTTGCTCCGACATGTCCATGTCCATCTTATGCTGGGGGCCCCAGAACTGAATGCAGTACTCCAGGTGAGGTCTCGCAAGAATGGAGTAGAAGGGGAGAAACACCTTCCTCAACCTGCTGGTCACATTTATTTTCATACAGCCCAGGATACAGTTGGCTTTCTGGGCTGCAAGTGCACATTGCTGAGTCACACTGAGCTTCTTATCAACAAACACCCCGAAGTCCTTCTCCTTGGGACTGCTCTTAATATGTTCTCTGCCCAGCCTATATTTGTGCTTGTGGTTGCCCCAACCCAGGTGCAGGATGTGCCCTTGGCTTTGTTGAACTTGGACCCAACACATGGACCCAACTCTCAAGCCTGTCAGGGTCCCTCTGGATGTCATAATTTTCTTCCAGTGTGTCGACTGTGTGACACAGCTTGGTGTCATCAGCAGACTTGTTGAGGATGCCCTCAATCCCATTGCCCATGTCTGTGACAAAGATTTTAAACCGGCGCCTGTCCCAATACTGACCCTTGTGGAACACCAGTTGTCACCACTTGGACATGGAGCTGTAGACTGAAGCTCTTTGAGTGTAACCGTTCAGCCAAGTGGTCAATCCTTCAAATCCACATCTCTCCAATTTAGAGACAAGAATGTTGCGTGGGACAGTATCAAATGCATTGCACGAGTCCAGGTAGATGAGGTCAGTTGTTCTTCCTTTATCCACCAACACTGTAACTCCATTGTAGGCCACCAGGTTCGTCAGGCATGATTTTCCCTTTGTGAAGCCATGCTGACTGTCACCCACCAATCACCTCCTTATTTTCCATGCTTCCAGGATCTGCTTCATTATTTTGCTGGGTACAGAGGTGAAGCTGAGTGGCCTGTATTTCCTCAGATCTTCCTTTTCTTCCTTCTTAAAAACAGGAGTTACGTTTCCCCTTTTACAAGCAGTGGTAACTTCATTAGACTGCCACAATTTCTCAAATGTCATGGACAGTATTTTAGCAAGTTCATCTGCCAGTTTCCTTGGACCTATGGGTGCATCTCATCAGGTCCCATGGCCTTGTGCACCTTCAGGTTCCTTAGATGCTCTCGCACCTGATCTTCTCCTATAGTGGGTGGCAGTCCCTGCCTTTGCCTGCTGCGACTTGGGTGATATGGCTAGAGCACTCGCCAGCGAAGACTGAGGCAAAAAAACTCATTGAGTGCCTCAGGCTCCTCCATATCCTGGGTATGTAACTAGCTTTCTTGGACCCTTCTTCCCTCCAGATGATGCTCTACCAAGCAGATCCTTGAACTGGTCAGTCTGCTTTCCTGAATTCCAGGGTAGTGATCTTGCTTTGTGCCCTTCTTTCTGCCTTAAGGATCATGAACTCCACCATTTCATGGTCACTGCAGCCAAGGCTGCCATTGATCTTAAAATTTCCCACCAGCCCCTCTTTGTTAGTGAGAATGAGGTCCACCATAACACCTCTTTTCATTGGCTCTTTTATCACTTGGAGGTAGAAGTTATCATCAAGGCACTCCAGGAATCTCCTGGATTGCTTGGATGCTTCTGTATTGTCCCTCCAACAGATAATCAAGGTGGTTGAAATCCTCCATGAGGACCAGAGGTTGTGAATGTGAGGCTGCTCCTATCTGTCTATAGAGGGTCTCATCCACTGGGTCTTCCTGGCTGGGTGTCCCTGCAGCAGACACCCCCACTATAAGGTCATAGGTCATATGGCACTGTCTTCCCTTTAGTCAGGACCCATAAGCTCTTGGTCAGCTCCTCACCAATCCTCAGGCAGAGCTCCATGGACTCTAGCTGCTCATTGACATAAAGGGCAATACTCTTTTTCATCTACTCTGCCTGTCCTTCCTAAAAGACCTGTGTTCCTCCATTCCAACACGCCAGTCACGGGAGCTGTCCCACCATGAGATCATAGCCCTGTAGGAATGCACCCATTTCTAACTCCTCTTGTTTATTTCCCATGCTACATGCATTTGCAAAGAGGGATTTAAGTTGCTCCACCCCCCCATGAAGCTGACTTACTGGCTGGAGCAGCTTCAAGTCCTTTGTGCTGTTCTCCAAGTGTTCTTGTGCTGACCTCTGATTCTTCTCCAGGCTCTGAGATTCTGTTGCTGGCACTGGCATCAAACAGGTAGGAGAGGGATGGATTGAAGTTCCCTTGCCCCAACAACTTTAGTTTAAAGCCCCCTTCACCAGCTTGGCAAGCCTACGACTGAAGATACTCTTTCTCTTTTGTGATTGATGGACCCCGTCAGCCCCCAGTAGACCAGGTTCCTCAAAGCGAGTCCTGTGTTCTAAGCAGCCAAACCCCTGGCTGTGACACCAGTCCTATAACCATTTGTTGGTTTGCCAGATTCAACTGGCCCTTTCAAACCCCTTCCCTTTGACTAGGAGGACTGATGAAAAAACTGTCCGTGCTCCGAAGTCCCTTACCACTGCTCACAGTAATCCTTCTTGATACACCCCAGGCTGCTCCTGGCTATATTGCTGGTTCCCATGTGAAACAGCAGCAGTGGGTAGCAGTCAGTGTCCTGTGTGAGGCTCGGTAGTCACTCAATTACATCGCTAATATGAGCCCCAGTAAGCAGCACTCATCTCTAGGAAGTGGGTCAGGACGGCTAATAGGTGCCTTCAAACCTCTCAGAAGAGAACTGCCTGCTACTGGCTGTCATATGGGCTTGGAGTGAACGTCTTCCCCACACTACAGCAATCCAGTTTTGGCCACAACCCATGGGAAATTTTGTATTCCTGGATTTTTAAAAAGCAATGAACCTTGTATGGGTGAAAGACACATGGCTGACTGTGATACAGACTGGAGCTGCGTGTGCCCAGGTGGTAGGGAGGTTGTGTGCAATGGACACACGCGTAAACACATACATCTACATCCAATGACCTTGCCCATTTGACCCCACTTTATTCTGGAGGAGCTGCGCTGAGAAAGTGAAAAGGAGTCCTTATCTGCCTGGTCCCTTCAGCATCCCTGCCTATACCCTGAGCAGAACGCCAAACTGATTACAAGCACCAGTAATTACTTTGTGTTGAGGGTGAGCACATAGACATGGGCTTGTCATAAGCAATTAGTTTCACAAAGGCAACTGATCAGCTGTTGAAGGACAATTCCTTATCACTTTTGACTTGGGTCTCAGGGTGACATGGGACCCGAGAGATGACATGACCTCATCTTCTGCTGACAGCTGTTCTCTGAAGTGACTCCAAACTCTCAAGTAGAGGCTGGACTTCAACCGAGCCTTGAATGTCAAGGGGCTGGGCATGAGGAAGGAAGGACTGTTGGAAGGAGGGCTAGTGGCTGGGGAGTATTAGTGGATGCTCCTTGAAGGCTGAGTGCATGATTGATTTGTCAATTAACCATTTTCTCTTTCTCTTTGCCACTTTCCTTTCTTTTTGTTTTCCTTGCTCAGGGAGTGTAAGAGCCGAAGATGAGGCCAAGAGTGGAATGCTATTCTCCAAGGTTTTGGCTGGTGCTGGCAGTCCTCGCAACAACAGGGAGCGGGGCCCATGCCCAGAAAAGCCACCCGAGCATTGGCATTGCGGTCATCCTGGTGGGGACCTCAGACGAAGTGGCCATCAAAGATGCCCACGAGAAAGATGACTTCCACCACCTCTCAGTGGTGCCTCGGGTGGAGCTGGTGGCCATGAATGAGACAGACCCCAAGAGCATCATCACGCGCATCTGTGACCTCATGTCAGATCGGAAGATTCAAGGGGTGGTATTTGCTGATGACACAGACCAGGAAGCCATTGCCCAGATCCTGGACTTCATCTCTGCCCAGACCCTCACTCCCATCCTGGGCATCCATGGAGGCTCCTCTATGATCATGGCAGATAAGGTAAATTTGAGCTTCCCTCTATTGCAGACCTGTAGATCAAAACTTAAACCAGAAAGGAATATCTTATTCTGTGATCCTCAGGTGTAGTCTCATGGGGCCGAAGGGTTGGGGATTAAAGAGTCTCAGATTCAAGGAGAGATTAAAAGAGCTAACTGTGTGTAGCACCACTGAGAAAAGCCTATTAATCATGTGGAATTATCTGCAACAGAGAAAAAACGAGGAGGGAAAGGAGCTGGTAGAAGAGAGCTGCAAAAGAATCAACCCTTTTCTTCTTTCTTAGGAAGGGTAAAGAGCCTCTGACAATTGTGATTTTTTTTTAAGGTTTTATTTTTGCCTGTGTTTTACCTTAGAAGAGCCAAGGATGCTAACTCGGGTTTTTCCTGCATGCAGCTGGAGGACATTGTGATATTTTCAGGGACGTTTAATACAGCTCTTACATCTTAATTGGAAAATAATTGAATCTTTAATAAAGCCATCCGCTCTCAGAAGTGTTCATTAGCTCCTGATGTTAAATAGGTGTTAGCTAAAGCAACTAACCAGTTTGAACCAGTCCAGCTAAGTAGTTCTTGTTTCCACTGCACTAATTTATTCCTACATATCACCGACATTTCACTGTTTTCCCAGGCCCCAGACAGTTTTCTGCTGAATTACTACACAAACAAGCCTTCCCACCACTGCTTATGAACAGAGCAAGGTGCAGAGAGAGCATCATCTTTGGCCAGTTGATAACTCAGCTTAGAGGAGCCTCCATGGGGTGCAGCTGCACCTGATACAAGTCTTCCCCCTGCGAGAAATAGGAGACCCAGCAATTCCCACCTGAGTGTGCATTTGGCCCAACAGTGTGGCTAACATTGCTGTGGGCCAGTGGGAATACCCAAGAGAGGCAGGCTGCCCTTTTCCCTGCAGGCTTGGTGACAGACAGAGTTGTGAGACCAGCCCGTTTATAAAGAAGACCCTCTTAACCACACTTTGTGCATTGCAAAGAAGTAAACAGGGACACAATCTGACAGCCTTTTTCTTTTACAGGTCACTCTTAAGCGAATCTGAGACATATAACTAGGCAGAATGGGGTCTAACTGAATGAAAGAGGACAATTAAGCTGAGTACTATAGCAGCTTTTCCTCAGAAAGAGATCTAGTGGGCTGAGAAATCCAGTCACTTTCTGTTTTATTTACCTTGTGTATAAATAATGCAGTGCAGGTTATTGTGGGTGAATAGATGGGAATAAATTAATCACTAATTATTTCCTCACTCTTTGACCAGCAGTTCACTTGCCATATAACATACAGTTAATATGCAGTGTTATTTTCTCGTATCAACATTTGAACTAAAGTAGTCATTGAATAAAATTATCACAGGCATTTTTTCCTCTCTTTACTTGAATAGTTGCACTTGTGGTAAAGTCATTCTGCCCCTTCCACCCACAATGAAGCTTTTATGTCTTGGAGGACAGTCAGGCAGCAATACTGCATCTCAGTTCTGTCCTGCCTGCTGCTTAGCACGGTCATCTAAGTCTGTGGAAAACAGGTCTGAAGCATTACTTGAGTGCTGCATTTCACACTTACAGTGGCGTTTTACATTCTCTTTGAACAAGTGTGTAAGTGATGCCAGACCTCCTAAGCACTGGGAAAAGGTCCTTGTGACTTTGAACATGGCAGGCCAAATTCTGATTTCAGATTCCTGCAGTGTAAATCCAGCACAGTCCCATTGCTTTTGGCAGGATTAGACCAGATTTACGCTGCTGCAATTCAAAGAGAAATTTGGCCTATTGAACTTTGCACAGATTTTTCTTTCTACCTGTCTCTAGTCTCTCCTTGGGAAGTTAGCATCTCCCGTGAGTGCCCTGTGTACCCCACTGGCTTGCTTCTAAAGAGCATTCTGGCAGGCAGGCAGCCCATGGGGAGCTTAAAGGTGGAAGCCCTATGAATGGAGACCTCTGTTTTATCAAACTCCCTTTTTTGTAGTTTTGCAGACAAGAGAAGCAGGTTATGTACAAAGATCTGCGGTTTTAGGAAAGGCCAAGCTTTCTTTTAAATATAAATTGAAAAAGCTGACCTTTACAGCTTCTGATTCACAAGTGCATAATCTTTAATAGATAATATTTATTTTATGGATTGAATTAAAATATGGTAGAGAGTAAATATATTGAAATTCTACTAAAAATACTGAAGTCAACCTGGTAAGTCCTTAAACAATCTATTTTCCACAGAGATGTTTGACAGAGGCTTTGCTTTTAGTGACTCTTGGTCATATTCTTTGCAGATGAGTTGTGTGGTTGGGGTTTGATCCTGCAAGCATGGATTGCTTCTTTCAACATCCCCTCAACACCCACAGCAGTCAGCTGTGATTGAACTTGCTCAGCATTTCACAGGTTCAGACCTGCACTTACAGCTTCATTATGCTCCCTGTGCATTTGTGATCAGTAGCACCAATGCAAACCTAAAGAACACTAAAACCAGCTAATGCCTTGTTATGAGAGATAAGCCCCTCTTCTCTGCAGGTTAACGCAAAAAAAATAAAACTGCTCATCAAACCACCTTCCCTGGAGCAGCGTATGAAATTCTGTTTCACCTTCAATGAGAGTTTAATAAGTGTGTCTGGAAGGAAATTTGGGTCCTTGTGTAAAAAGGGCTTTGTAATATTCTGAGAAGCTGGTAAACTGAGACATGAAAAGCCAAGAAAAAAAAAGAAAAAAAAAGAGGATTTCAAGCCTGAGTTTTCTTTCTCCCCTGTATATATAGACAGAAGTGTTTTACAATCTGCAGTATAGGTTGGCTTCACGTCGGTTAACATGCGTCTGGAAGTTTACTACCTGCCAGCTGGAGCTCTGGGCATCCTTACAATCAGTGGGGAAGGAGGCACCACCTGAGGAAAATTCATCCCACCCACCTCAAGGTGCAACAAAATGCTTGCAGCATAGTCCCCTCTCTCCTCACTGATTACTGAAGAAGGCTATACCCCAACCTGCTCAGGATACCTCAAGATAAGTGCCATGAGTCCTGCCCTTGGTGTAACTTAGCAGGTAGTGGTATGTTGCTGAAAATGTGGTGTCTGGATTTCCTGATTGTTTTGTTCAGGCTCATGCTTTTTAATCATAGCGTCACAGAGTAGTTCAGGTTGGAAGGGATCTCAAAGGGCCATTGAGTCCAGGCCCCTGCAATAAGCTAGGACACCTCCAACTAAATCAGGTTGCTCAACCTGATCCTGAATGTTTGCAGGGATGGGGCATCTACCACCTCTCTGGACAACCTATTCCATTTTTTTACCACCTTCACAGTAAAACGTTTCTTCCTTATTCTCATCTAGATCTACTCTCCTTGAGTTTAAAACCGTTACCTCTTTTCCTGTTGCAACAGGGCCTGCTAAAAAGTTTTTCCCTGATGTTCTAATAATTATAATATTGCATTGATTGGATTTTGTAGATAATGTTTTTATCTTCTTGTTTTCCCAGCGGTTTGCCTTTTTATTCCGATAAATAAGTATGGTCATTTGCATATGTTTTTGCTGTTTTTCTCCTCCCTGCTCCTGTTTCTTATCCCACCTGTTTAGCTGTTACAAAGTGTTACGTTTAATCTGTGCTTAATTTGGCATCAGAAGAAAATGACCAGATGATCTGTGTGCACGCTGCGATCTGGGTTTAGTTCCAGGAAAACGGTGAAGCACGGACACATGAAGTACCTCCCTTGAGCTCTGGAGAAACCACTTTACTGAGGGAGAGACTTATCATGGCCAGGTTTAGTCCCCTTAGAATCTGATGAGAATGCCAGCAGTGACACCAAACTGTGGGAACTGCAGCAGTCATTTTGTTGGGGCTGGGTGGCCAGGAAGTGATAGCTGAGGAGATCTAAGAGCACCTACATTAACTCATCCCAGAGGAGCAAGGCCTGCAGCTGTGGGACAGATTAGAAAAGTGACCAAACTGTTTCAGCCCTACAAAGAAACATCTGGTGCTTCTTTTGGTGCTGACACTTTGGAAAGTGAGTAGGAGCATAGCATCATCTCACCAGGATCTCAATGAGAAAGGAAATACCGCAGATTGCTGATGAACTGTGTTTGATCTGGAACAGATGAGATAGAAAGGAATGTGCACCACCACCAGTGCTAGTATCTTGTGGTCTGAAGACTCCGCTTGTTGAAGCTCTCTGGTCTCTTCAGTTTGCCTGAAGTTGCTGCGCTGACCTTTCTTTTTATAGCTTCATGTTGCCTGATGTTAAGCATTAGTTTGCATTGTCCAGGGGACTGCAGTGCACTCGTGACTGGTGAGCATATCTGCTCCCATTCCAGTATTTAGAATAATTTCTCCTTTCTCCTCAGTTGCTTTGAAAGCAGAAATTCAATGCTATCATAGTGTGGAAATAGCTGATAGATGAGGATACTTTGTGTTGAGACTGATGGTCGAAGGAAACCTTCAAGGTTGCAAACCAAGCTTCGGAAGATAAGCATACAAACCAGTATCTTGTTTTTGCAGATCTGAGAATGGGATTTGAGCTTCATTATGTTTTCAGTATTACCTACTATTACTTTTGGATGTAAATGTGCAGTTGAAGAAAAGGGAGAAACAATAACAAGGTACATTTTTAGGTATCTTAAGAGCAGAGGGAATTTTTTTTCAATTTAGGACACTTACTTTGCTGGGAAAGGTTTAACTTCTTGCCTTAAAAATGACCACATCATTTTACTGTCTGGTCTATTTTGTAATGATAAACTATTTATTTTTTGAAATAACAGAAGAAGTCAAGTTGGTGATAATAAAAGCAAAAAAGGTAAGAGCAGAAAATGCCTTGGGTTCTTTTGTAGCACAGCTGGTGACAATCGCTTTTGGTGCAACTGTCCATTGCTATTTCTCCACAGTCACATTATCTTGCCAAAGCTTCTTGGCCTGTGCAGCTTTATAATAATACAATGATGCACACGCAGCACCCAGGAAAAATAGTGGAAGAAGATGACTATGTTTTCCCAGGTGAAAATAATTCCCCTTTGTCCCTGCATCCCTTGCTATTTTCTCCAGGGCTTGCCCACATGGAGTAGCCATAATGATGGAAATAAAATAGTATGAAAGGATAATCTATTAAATTAGGCTGTGCCCGTAATAAAATCTGTATAAAAGCTGTGTGAAACTAGATGGAAATCTAAAATTCAGGGTCCTTTCTAGGCCAGATTATCCTTCCTTTTCTCACACAGCATAGACCTAGCTTTTATGTTGCTTCCTCCACTACCTTACTGTTTTTTTTCCCCATTCACAACAAAGCTGAAATTTCTCCTCCTTCACCTTTCCATCTTCACTTCATAAATCCCTCTTCTATTTCTTTTTGTTTTGGGCCAAGATTTCCAAGACACATTGTCTCTCTCTTTCAGTGCTGAAGGTTGCAGTGATCACTCCGTGCTTGGGCCATGCTTCTGCAACAATGATATTCTCTGGTATTTTGGTGGGGAGCAAGTTCAAACTTGTATCATAGGTGTAAAGCACCAGCAAAGAAAAATAGCTGCTGGTCAGAGTGCAGCAAACTGATGCTGCAGGTACAGAGAAGTAAAAACTAGTTGGATAAGCTGAGAGCCTAGATACACACTGAAACCAGGACAAAGTCAAAGACACTAGGACAATGCTGCTAAAAGCAGAACATCTGTAATTAAAAGGAAAGCACTTTCACTCTCAGGTTTCCAAAGGTTAAATAATAGAGATGCATGGGGAATACAAACCTCATTTTTTAGATGTAAATTTGTTTCATTTCCATTAGGGATGACATCTGAAATATTTAGAGCCCTTGTGTGAAGGAAATTCAGTAAAAATAAAACAAAAGAAAAAGTTAGCTTTGAATGGATTATATGAATTGAAGTGAAATAAATTCCAAGCAAAATGATGCTTAGAAGAGGCGGGTGAAAGACACATTTTGATCTGTAAATGTTGAAAGAGTACAGTTCAGTGTTAGAAGATTTCTATCTCTTTTTTTTCCCTCCAAAGCAAAATTATATGTAGTTCATGTAATTTCACAAAGCATTTTAATTTCTCTGAAACTGCATTTGATGATAGGAATAGTTTAAAAATTTTAGACTAATCTGGTTATTAGCAAAGATGAGTTTGATTAAAAAAAAATATAACAAAAAAAATCAGCATTTTCCCTTCAAACTTTTAATAGTTTTATTGAGGACATGATTAATACACTTCTTTTGCTTTTGGTACAAAATTTCCTTTTGCTGCCAAATTAAAGCTCTGTGTAGCTCACAAATGATGAACTAAATATCATGTGTCCTTAGATTAAGAGTCTGCTGCAAAAGTTGGGGAGGGAGAAGAAAGGTAGGTCACAGTGATATAGAGAGTAAAAGCCAGTATTGTATGCCAATGTTGTTTTTCCCTTGAGTACACAAATGTAATAACAGGCCAGGTGAATCTGTAATTTATATTTACGTTTGTGTCTAATCCATCCATACAAAACTACATGTATCATATAAGAAAAGGAAATACAGGTAGTGTATTTCTGTGGAGTTTAATTAACATCTAAGAATTTCCCTAGAACATTTTTTATTACTTTATAAATAAATTACAACACTTAAAATCCCTCAGATATTAAGAGACCTGGAAATGAACTTTTAAGAGCTTTAACCTTTCCCCAGGGTCATTAAATCCTTCAATGTTAACTCTCATTTTCTAAACAAGAGCTCAAGTGCTCTCGTCAATATTATTTCAATAAAAAAAAAAGACATTTCAAATAAACGTATTGTTTCTTCTATTAAATATCTTATTATAATAGTCTGCTTTTTGAATTTTTTAAGCTTCCCTTTATTTTAACTCCCTTTTCCTTGGAAGGAACCCTGTTTCAATGACCTAATGTTTTCAAGAGTCACAAGAAAAAAAATACAGAGTTTGATTAATTTTTTGTCATTTAAAAAGTAAAAGGCAACAAGAAATCCCCCCCTTTAAAAACCCAAACCGAAACAATGAATCTTACAGAAATGTCGCTTTCTCTGAAATATGCCTGTCACTTCCCTTCTCCAATAATTTCTACAGGATGGACTTCATATCTGCTCTGGGCTTTGGAGATGCAGAGCCTTGGACACCTGAAGCCAGAAGGCACCCTGTAACCTTGAGTGTCATAGGGCTGGGCAGGAGAAGACCTGGAGGGTGCCTGGTGAGACTTATCCCCCACCAAGGCTCCCTGGGGTGTTTTTGGGCAGTGGCAGCAGTGGTGCAGGGGCAGGATGCTGAAGGAGAAGCAGCCTACATGGAGGTGCAGATGCCTTCCCTTGGCAGAAGTTGTCCCAGACAACAAATGCCAAGCAAAACTGAAGTATGATTCCTTTACATCAGCCTTTTGCAGCTATTTATAAGCTGCTTTATTTTGGGTCATAGAATTATTCTTCCAGGAGTACTGGCTGTTAGTTTTCTTTTGTCGTTATGGTGATGTTTTCTTTCGAGTGACAGAAGACCTTTCCTTGACTAGGTCTAAATGCAACTGCTGCAACCTACCTGAGGAAAAGAAAAGCTAAATTAATCTCTTTCCTACTAATGTTTAAATGTAGTGTTTCCATTGTCTACCTGGAAATAGATGTAATATATTTGAGGAAAAAGTTGGTTTCCGCCCAGCTTGGACCTGGCAAATAATGGGTCTTTGTGAAAAATTCTTTCTTGTTAGATTTCTAACCTTAATTTTCACACTGATGATATTTTAGGTAGATTTCCAAATCTGTGAACACTTATCTAAAGAAAATGTGGGAGCTTGATGAGATCTGACCCATAGTTATTTATTATCATTATTGTAACCCCATTCTTCAAAACAAAAAACTCAGCACAAAAGTACTAAATCAATTTGTGCCATCCCCAGCTGGACAAGGAGATTAGTTTCTTCATTCTGGAGCAGGCAGTCCTTTATTACAACCCCAAGCAGTTACTTGTCTCACAAAATCTAAATTAATTACACTCAAATTTGTCCCTACCCTAAACTGGCCTCAAATGAAATTGAAAACACTGAGTGTGAAATTGCCCGATGCTGCTGCTTAAGATCCGTGTGTCATTCCCCAGTAACCACGGGGACAGAGGAAACAGTTCTTTCCAGGGAATCTCTTATTCTCTTTGCCTTTTATTTGCCTCACTAACTAAGTTTGGAGGGGATGGATTATGAAGGAAGTCAAAGGAATTATGTATACACTGGCTGGAAAGAAGCAGCGTACAGAAAAAGATATAATTGTAGGCTGTGACTCTGTTAAGCACTGGGAGGAACTGATATATGAAGAAAGGCTGAAACAGCTATACATGCATTTTGTAGATTGGCTGAACAATGAGTCAGGGTTTGATTTATATGTGCAATGAATAGAGGTAAACCAAGATTAGAGAACATAATGCTTGGTGTAGCTGTCAGAAGTAAAAGTAGGAATAGCAAGATAAAGTTGAGAAAAGATATTAAATTATGTATTATGATATGTTAAATGATAGTGTTAAATGATATGTATATGTATCAAGAAAAAAGTCCAGATACTGAATTTTATTTGGGTATGTTCTAGTCTACTTAGGGAAGAACATGGAAACCACGTTGCTTAGCTGTTTTCAAGCACGACTGAACTAAGTGCTGGAGAATGTGTTATGTAGCTGGAGTGGAGGAGAAAGGATGGACAAGATAAGAGACAGACAGCAAAACTGCTCCTGAATCTGGGATTAGGGGGAGAAGAGGAAGACTTGATTGAAGCAAGCTCTGAGAGTGACTGAAAAAAAAAATACCCTGAACACTCTACCGAGGCCATTTTTCTCTGTGCTTTGGCAATAGCTTCTAGCTCTATGTCTATGAGGTTCCTGATAATAACAACAAATGTGTGTCAGAGGAAGAGGGCTGAAGTCTGTGGAAGGTCTAAAGATGGGCAGAAAAAGTAAACAAACAAACAGAAAAGGCAGGCACACGCAGTGAGGAGGACTGATCTAAAGGGTGCCAGCAAAATCAGGCAGGTCTGGTAGACCCAGGTCCTCACTGCAGCTCTGCTATAAAATATGATTTGAAGATGGTTGCTCAACTTCTGTCTACAGCAATTTGCCCTTTGCAAGAAGATCATGATAGTGTTTCTGTATACTGCTTTGAGCTCTACAAAAGACAAAGGCTACCTAATTGCTAGGAAGCAATTAATGGATTTTTCTAGCTGAAGTAAATACAGTGCTTGATATGAAAATCTAGACTCCAGGAGGAGAAGCCGTAAACCCCATTAAAGGCGGTTCAATAGCTGCAGCATGCAGAAGAGCTTATTTTATGCAGGGCTGGTAGTACAGCCTATTGTAAGCCTGCCCAGCATTCCTCACTACAAGATCCTCTTGAGGGTTTCCTGTAACATTGCCGGACGATGACTGTTTGAACAAAGTTTCCTATGCCAGGTGTATGCCTCAAGCTGATTAATTTATTTCACTGTTTATTTGCAAAACAAAACAGCTCTTTCTGAAAATGTACCTCAGGAAGGAACATGGTTTGCTCTTTTTGCAAGTGCTGGCATGTTTTTCTCCAAAGGTTCCGCTGGACCGCCACAGGTCCTCGGAACAAGGGCACAGGTCTGAAGCAGGGATAACTTTTCACCAGAAATGTGCTTTTGCTACCATTACATAAGTTGCCCTGAGTGTGGCTTTGTTATAAGCATGAGAAACTGTGTACCTGCAGCAGAGCCTTTTTAGATATTCACCATGTCTCTTGAAAAGATGTTGCCCTTGCAAACTGTGCTTCAAAAGTGCGCCTGGACCTGGGGACTGCACAGGCCAGGCTGGGGCTGGAGCTCTCCGGTGGGGTCCTGGTGAGATCCAGTCAGGATAAACGCACTGTGCAACAGGGAATCTGGGATGGAGCATGGGTGAGGTGAGAGGGCATGCAGGGTATAATGAAGAGCCAGTGCAGAGAGTGAGCATCTGGAAGAAGTCCTGAAGCAAGGAGATGGGCAGGGGCCTGGAAACAGGTGGGAAGCAGGAGATGAGGAATAGGAAAATGTGGAGAGGGAGAGGAAGGAGAAGGAGATGTGCTTGCCCAAGTGATGCTACCTGGTGTACCGTGGGAGCAGGAGCTGGGGAGTTGAGGGTGGCAGCATTGCTGAGCAAGCAGAACTTGGCATGTGAAATGGGTGTTGAAAGCCACTTCAGCTGCCAGCTGCCTGTCTTGGGGCCAGCATGGCCATGTCAAGCCTCTGCACTGGAGGCGACAGACAAAGCAGTTAGAAGGGTGCTCTGTGATGGAGCTGCCAGCTCCTTCAGGTGTGTGTTCATGCAGTGCAGTGCTTTGCCCTGGCTCCTGCTAGGCCACTTGCTTTGCTGCTCAGTTTCTGTGGACACAGAGCTGTGTCCTTGCCCCCTGGCTTGCTGCAGCACTGTGGAGGTGTGGGGTGAAGAGCCACACAGAGTGGCCTGCCATGGGGCTGGGCAGCCTGTCTACCAGGCCGCCAGCCTTGCTGTGTCGCAAATCCTGCTTCACACTTATACCTGTTCTCCCCTTCTCCTGCTTTCCTTCCTCTAAACCTCTCCTGTCTGTCACTCTACCCATTTCTTAATTATTATTTGCACTGTGCTTTGGAAATGCAAAGTGCTGTATAAATGTTGTGTTTTTATTATTATTATTATTTCTCCTTTTTCATTTGCATCCCTCACCCTCTTTTCTCTCACTATTGTGGCTTCCAGAGAGAACATGTGGGCTTACATTATTTATAGCTGTGGGAGAGTAATTACAGAAATGATTTAATTACTTAGTTAATACCATTCTCCACATCACCAGCTTGACAAGCTGATGATCCTGTCACCGCAGCCAAACACAATCTAGCATTGTGTGTACCATGTCATGGACAAGTGGGTAAAGAGAGACGAAGCTTGGGGAAAAGTTCGAGACAGACTTGCATGTTGCTGGTTGCCCCCCTTGGGCTAAGGGATGAGGCCACTGAGTCCGTGGGGACCTGGCCAGAGGGATCATGTGGTGCCACCTCAGCTTGGGCAGAGCTGCCCTTGAGAATGTAATGTGCAATGAGGATTCATGGCTCCTGGCTGACTGGGGCGCTCTCCAACGCAAACCTACATGAGCTGAAGTTCCAATGTTTGGTGTTTTGCATTAAGCAGCTCTTCACATTTATCAAAGGTCAGAGATCCATGAGGGGTATAATATCCTAACTTTTGTTTAAGCCTACCATATCATAGACTTCACACACATTGCATGGGGCTGAGCTCAAGATAAAATTACTATCACCACATATGTTCTTCCTTGAAAGTTCTGACCCCCGTGAAATAATTGAGTTTTCCCTCTGAAAGGATGGTCTCCTCTTGCTGAGACTCTCCCCACTGGAAATGAAGTGTTTGCATCACTTCCAGGTCATGAAGCCGTGTGGGGAGCAGGGAATCTTCAGTTGCTGGTGCAGTATGGAAGAAGATTGAGAGAGGAGAGTACATGCTTTCTTTCTTGAGATGCACTGAACCGATCGTTACCAACACTAATACCCTTTAGCTATCTTCTATAGACAGTTAAAATCCCAGAAACAACCTAGTGAGCTCAGGAGAAACTTAAGGAAGATGATCCTCTTCTGAAGGTACTATAGATAAAAATGGATTCTTAACAAAGGAGGCAGTCGCTCAGGAAGTGGAGAGACACTCTTGTTGGATAATGCAGATAATGGAGTGTGCAGGGAGTATCTCTCAGAATTGCCTGCCATCAGTGCCTCCAAGTTGCCTGGCTCCATTTGAAGCTCCTTCATGGTGTGGGCAATGGGCCAGGCTTAGCCTGTTCCTCGGTGCAACAGGACTGGGTGGGTGGTGGGAGGGTTGAGAACAGGTGGCATCAGGTTGGTGGAATGGAGTCCCTTTTCCACGTGGTACTGCTTGCCAAGCTGCCAGGCACAGGGCACCTGGTATCTGCATGCGCACTGTCCACCTCCTAGGAAGAAATGGCATTCGAAGAAGTAGGCTAAATTGTTTTGAGTGTAAATAGTCACTATAGGTTACTTTTTTTTTTAACATCCAACATGACACAGGTGAAGACAGGCCAAATTTGAAAAAAAGCTTGGGTATCTCCACCTTCTGAAAGTTCAGCCTTTCATATTGTATCTCTGAATGATTACCCAGAGTCCCTCATCGCTTTTGCAAACCCATACTAGAGGCTTTTCTTTTTTTTTTTCTCAGCACCCCCCCCTCCCCGTCCTATTATCCAGTGCACTTAGAAGTGAATTTCATGACCTGACATTGGAACAGCTTGTTGAGAAGACAGAGTGCCTGGAAGGGTGGTGGAACAAGTAATTTTGACAGCTCCCAAATGAATGCATCCTGTTTTCAATGGATTCACATCTCATGGTTAATTGACTCTTTAACTGAATTATATACTAAGACTGTAATGTGAGCTCGGCCCATAGTAGACACCAGAGAGTCCACAGAGAAGAGAATATGAGCTGGGTAAAGAGATTTCAAAAGAGCTGAACTCATCCTTCCCCCAATGGCGAGGACTGGAGTAATTAAAAAGATCTCGTTTCTCCACCCACCTCCCTATTTCAACTAGAAGATGTCCTGTCCCAAAAAATGGTTTGTCCATAACAGCTTCAATTTTTCAGGAGCTGGCAAAAGAGAGATGCACTGTGGTGCCCTGCGGGCTGTGCATACAGGGGCTGCCCACTACAGGCATACTGCCAGGTCAGGGTGAAGTTTATTTGATTACCCAGCGAGCCTTTGACTATGACTGGCTGAATCATACACACTGCTGTGGGGCCAGACAAAGGTTTTGGGACTGTGGGCTGTTGTGGGCTGTATTTGGTACAGCACTGTAAGAATTTAGTTCTCCTCGAGTCCTCTGCCTCTTTGTCAAATCAGGTGGAAATTGACCAGCAGGTTCAAGAGTTACTGGGAAGCCTGGCTTGTGTATGCACAAACACAGATACCAGGTTTGCAAGAGTCTTGTTTCCTAAAGAACTGAAGCTAAAAATGCACACAGAAAGTGGGCAAAGACCTACATCGGAGTGTCTTGGGAACTGTGATTTCTGCATGAGTGACCGTTGCAAAGTGTGTCCCAAACACGCTTGCAGCGTGCTCACCCTTCGTGCCACACATGACCATGGTGACTCACTCTGGCTCACCCCAGTGTGCCCTGTGATGCGCAGGCACGAGCACGTAATGCGGGCAGCGCTGTCTCTCAGGGTTGGACGTTCAGTTCACACTTGTGCTTGGTGCACATGTGTGCCTTCTGTGACTCATGCTACTGCACCACGGTGGCTTGGATTGCAGCAGCAACTGAGACAGTCATGAACACGCAACTGCTTAGTGTCATGTTGTCCTGTGCTCCTATCACTTAGATTTTGAAGGGGGACATGGCGCAAGGCCTGGAGATTTCAATATTTCTATCCAAAACCAGACCTCTTGAGAAAAGAAATTAGCCTGATGACAGCAGCAGTAATTGGAT
Organism: Tapera naevia; assembly: GCA_033556795.1. Classification (NCBI taxonomy): domain Eukaryota; kingdom Metazoa; phylum Chordata; class Aves; order Cuculiformes; family Neomorphidae; genus Tapera; species Tapera naevia. The sequence continues at coordinate 952,537 of JAUMJJ010000059.1, forward strand.
TATTATGTTAGTATCCTCTGTGGGAGAGGAGGGCACGTGCCTTTAACTATATTTTCAATGCAGAGACTTAAAAAATTGCACCTAAAATGTGAATTGCACCTTGGTTTTCTTCATAACTGACAAGCAGGCATCTGTTTTCTGTGCCACTTTTTTCTGCCTTTGCGTTGGGTGAACTTTCTATCTAGCCTTATTCTTAGCCTTGTGGCAAGGCTACAGCAAACTGTGGTGGTTTGAGTTCCTGAAATGGCATTGAAGGAGATCTGGGCATGCTCTAACCAGTGGGTGCCTTGGGTGAGCTGAGGAGAAACGGGCGAGAAGATAAGAATAAAGGAGCATATTTCCTTTGATCTGGAGGAAGAGATGTGCTGAAAGGGCTGAATCCCTCAGAAGGGGTCAGATGGGAAGGTCTGAAAGGTGGAATGAGATGAAATGCAGGGCAGGGAAGGCACAGCAAATTCTGGACATGTGTTTGAGCAGCGAGTCCTCCCTGGCTCTATGGGTTATTCTCCTGCAGTTGCAGTCTGAACACCAAGATAATTTATAATGGGACTGACAAAGTTTTGGAGTATGTGCATGCTTGCAGGAGACAGCACTGCTGAGGTGGAAGAAGATAGGGTAGAACTGGACAGAGAATGAACTAGCCAGCCTTCTCTTTCTGCTGATTTTGGTCTTTTGACAGCCTCCCTAAACTCACGTGGCCTCCCTTTCTTTTGCTTTGAAAGTCACTGATTACCTTTTAGTAAACTTCTACTTATTTGAAATCTACTAGGTGATTTTTTCTGGGTTTTGGGCACATCCGAATGTTTGATACAGCCACGCCTGGCCAAATAAGTATTTTTTTTTGCTAGTGAGTTTGTTCCTTAATTTAGGTTTAATAAGCCACTTTGTGGTCCATTAATTAGGCCTTCATGCAAAATATTTAATGCCAAAGTGTACTTGCCTGCAGATGGTGGAACTGCTTCATTTAGGGAATGACAGGAGACCTCACCAGGCTTTGCTCTTTCTTGTGCCCATAGTCCATTCTCCCCCAATGAGCCATGCTACCATTGACCTTCACTGTCTCTATGTCCTGGCGTGAGGCCACAGGGCTCATCTTCACCAGGGCTTGTCCTAGCTGTTTTCTCTGTCTGATCTCTCTGACCTTGCCTGAGCTCCCTTGGAAGACTTTATGCACACATGTGGGTTTTAAGTTTCATCTGCTTAATTGTTTCAAACTGAAGCTGTTCCTGGTGGGTTTCTCGCCAGAGGCAAGAAAGAGGCTGGCAAACCCATGTTGTGATGCTGACCACTGGGAGGAGTAATGGAGGTTGTGAGTGGTTGCCTCCTGCTGTGCTTAGGGCTGCATTTCTGCTCAAGAATGTCACTCACTGGTCACTGTACTGGACTAGCAGTGTGTTTCTCTGTGTCTTAAGATATGCTTGTAATAACACTCAGTAATATACAGTAACGCTGTGAGGAAGCATTTTGTGCTTCCAGACTGCCAGGAACCAACCAGCAACTCCTGCTGTGCAGCTGCTATAAAACACACAAATCTCTCAAATCATACATTGATGGCTTTTTTGTTTGGAGGAGTAGAGGAGTGAGTTTAGTTTATCCTTTTCCCCCTCTCCTGGTCTAGTCTAGACTGCAATATTAGGAAAAGGATTTTCTTGCTTGGCGTATTTGGGTTTCTGTGGTAAGGGAACGGGTAATGTTTTTTGGAAGATGTCTCTATGTAACCATCCCCGTGCAGAAGCATGCCCTGTCCTCTTCCATGCTGCATGCATCCCTCCTCTCAAGGAATTCTTATGGCCAAGCATTTTGCTGCTTTTTCAGTGAATAAATTGGATAAGGAAGTGAGCTGACATGAGTAAGTTAGACAGGAGGTGATAAGGATCTTATTGTGACAATCAGTTTACCTCTTTGCACTTAGGAATCTATAGAGGATGGTCCTCTGGGAACTCATCACTTGGGATAAGCTCCTTCAGTTACAAGGAGGGAACCTCCAGAGGATAAAATTATATTCTAATATTCCTTCTTTGCTGCTCGCCTGACCATATTATTCTTTGCACTAGCCCACCTCCCTGTGCCAACACCCTCTGAGGAGCAGTCCCTGCAGAATGTGTTGGGCTTCTCATAGGGGCTGAGAAAAGGTGGCAGAGCTATGCCAGGGGTAAGAAAAGGATAAGGAGACCTGCTGAATGGGGATGTTGAATAAGAGGCAGCAGGGTGGTGCAGGAAGGGATGAGGGTACCCCAAGAGTGAGGGTGGAAGGAGTTGAGGGTGTGGGAAGAGGAGATTTGACATGATGTTCAGCGTAATTAATAGACTAAAGCAGGCAGAGAGGTCTCAGGTTGAGATCAGATAATTAAAGACCGCTTCGATGCATCTTACTCTCTCAGCCAGCAATGCCTGCATTGTGTGACTTCTAGTGAGCATATCTCTCTGCTACTTCTCTTGCTTACCAGCATGGCCAGATGTGCTCTGCAGCCCTCTGCTCTCTTGCAGACATCCCGTATATGCCTTCTCAAGGCCACAGAGGCTGGAGCTCCTGGTGTCTACTGTAATGCTGTATCTTGTTGCCACCTTATTGGTGAGGTGTGCTGCCACCCGGCACTGTCCCCATGTGGTTCGTCATGCATTCCCAATTTCTGCCTTGTTCTGAGAAGTCTTTATGGGGGGCTTTAAATAAAGTAAAGGGGGCTCCAATTGCCTTTTCTCCCCCTCTCTCCTAGGAGGCAGGATCTAGCCCCACTTCTGGTAAGCACCAGGCTGGGGAGGAAAGGCAGTGCAGTGAAGGAGTGACTCATTCTCCAGAAATGAAGCAAATACACAAAAACGTATCTGCACCTAAAGATGGGGAGGGTGGGGAGGGGAAAGCAACTTAACACTGAAAAGGTTCACTTCAGTTGCCCAAGTGCCCCCAGAGGAAAATTCTTTGTTTCCAAACACTTTCTCTTCCACAGCCCCATTATTATTTTCCCCTTAGAATTTTCCCTTAATGGTTAAATCGTTTAACACCACCTACAAAATCGTATCCGGCGATTCTGGGTTGCCATGGCAATGAGGCCTGTCTCTCCAAATTAGGACATTTTTCCTGCTGCCTTTTCTATGTAAGGCTCTCTCTCATCTCTTTTTCTCTTACTCTCCCTTGATGTCTGAAGTGCTGAGCGCTGCCTCCTCTCTCTCAGGCTCTGTGAAAGGAATCAGACTTTGCCCATCTGAATTAATTCCTCTGATGCCTCTACTTGCTTGGCATGTGCAGGCTCTGTGAGGACCAACTTTCTGTTCCTTAATCAACCTGCTGCAGTATTAGGGTGAGGAGGTGTAGGAGGGCTGTAAAGGTGGTGAGGTGGCGAGGGAATGGCAGTGTGTGACTATGTCATACTTATTCCCAGGTTGGTATGCCATTGCCTTATCTCTTCCTGGATGCTGAGATGACAGCTGCATAGCTTAAAATATATCTTAAGGCGAGAAAAGTTAGTGGAATAAACATGAGGTAAACATAACTGTGCTGGCATGCACAAATATTTTGGACAGCCTTTGGCTTCCCAGGGTCTTGTCTTCTGTGGGGCAGGCACCTGCAGCAAGACCATAGGAATCATCTGTCTCTTTGGAGCATTGTGGTGCTGGGCCTCATCCCCTGTATACACTGAGCTGTGCCTGATACATGTCAGTGCACTGAAGCAGACAAGTGGTCTTACATCACTTCTGCACCTGTATATTCCCCTTGCAGGTTTGGGATTTAGAGTGAGTCAGACCCATCTCAGTTTATTCTGGCTGCTGACAGACTCCCAGGGCCCCTGTGGCAACTGGGATTAACCTGACACAGGGATGCCCCCAGCCGAAATATCTTCCATGGTCTATGCCTCCAACCCAAGGGAGTAGGAAAAGAAGAAAGGAGTTGGCTTAGGCAGCACTAGAAACTCACAGAAATGGAGGTATGCTCATAATAGGAGGTCCAGGTGACAGAGTATTGTCAGGGACTGGGAATAGATCCATGGCCCCAGAGGAGTGTCATCATGACAGTTTGACATGATGTGTGGCAGAGCAGTGCGATTCATCATTTTCTGCTCATCAGGACAGTAACGAAAAGGTGATGTGATAAGTCATTCTTCCCCTGGCCAAATGGACTGCTACTCCAAGACCAGTTTGTAACCTTGTGGTATGTTTGGGGACTTCCACGTATAGCAGAGGGCAGAAAATCAAGGCAGGGCAGAAGTAACAGGTTGTGAATGTTTAGAGTGGAGATGAAGGTGTAAATCTGATTGAGATGCTAATTGGCCTCAACGTCTGTTCTGTTCTGGCCATGGTATGATGTTGCTGTTTTTCATAAAATAGTGCTGCAGAGCTGGGGGCAGTTGGCTGTGAAGACTGTTGTGGGGTGATGTGCCCTGGCTGAAGTCCCTGGGCTGCCAGGGACAGGTGCTCTGCATCTTTGCTGCCATGCCATGGGGCAGCAGTCATTTCCCACTGGACTGATGGGGTGATAAGGCACACTCCTCCGGGAAACCAGAAGTCTTGATTCTGTTTAATGATGCAGTGTTTAAATAAAAAGAGTTGAATGGACTTGTAAATTAGTTTGACCCATAATGGTAGGGACTTCACTGCATTGTCCTAGTAGACTTAAAATTGTCCAGTAAATGTTAATTTATAGACCTTATTGTAATGAATGCATGAATTCTTTTAGCTCAAAAGCTGGTTTAACTTGGTATTTGCATCCAACAGCAACAGTCACAGGATCAATTAGTGATACTTCCTCAGAATATTCTCCAAGCATTCCATGAGTTATAGCTCAGGACTTTCTAAGCTGGTTGGTGTATCTTTGTATTTAGCAGAGCTGGATGTTTTTTTCTTCCATTGACTTACCCACATGCAAGTTCTTGGCATTTGTAAACCCATGCACTTTTTTAGCATCCAGGAGACAAAGAATTTCACTGCTTAACTGCTCATGGGGTGAAGAAGTTCTTTGTTGGAAACTTGCCACTTGGCATTCTCGTTTGATATGCCCTCATTCTTTTACTGGAAAAGAAGTAGCTAATCTTCAAACTTCACCTCCTCTATCCAGAAGTTCTTACCATTTCTCCCTCTAGCTTTTCTGCAGGAGAATTGTAATTTATCTAGATGATTCTCAGAAAGACCTTTCCAGTTGTGTCATCTACCCTCATACCTTTTTTTCCTCTTCTGCGTCTCTGTTGGGATGGAATTCAATAGAGACTCTCCAGTAGAAACAAGGAAGATCTGTAGACCATGAATATTACTTGTCTAACTGAGCTGGCCCCAATACAGATACAACATACCCTGTGCTGTCTCAAGAGATTGGTTTTGGCTTTGCCCTCTGACATGTGGGTAAGAGGTGTAGGTGCTCATCCCTGTTTGAAAGGCAGTTACAAATATGAGGGAGCCAAACTGTTCTTGAAAGTGCCAGGCAGTGTAAAGAGAGGCCATGGTGGCTCCTTGGACATCAGGAAAAAAATTCAGTAAGAGGGTGGTGTAGTACTGGAACAAGGGCCTCGCAATCAGCCACAGCTGATCAGATATAGTGTTGGTGATTGTCTCATTGCAAGTGTATCCTTCAACTCCTCAACCTGCCTACATTTCTGTCATGCCCTGGAGTGGCATTAAGATGCTCCAGAGTGATACATGACTCTGAGATGTGGAAATCTTCTAGATTATGGTAGGAAAAAGTCTTTGTGACTATTTTTTTCCCTGCAATTTTAGTTCACGTTGCCACTGATCTATACTTTGCTGCTTCCCTCTAGCAAGAACACCACCAGCTTTTGGGCTGTGATGCTGAGCAGGAAGTGGATTCTGTATCTCTGAGAAGCTGTGATATGCTGAATAACAGTTGCGGAACCACCCTGAAGTTACCATCATCATTCTGTCTGTGGCATGCCCATGCTGCCTGCCTGCATGATGGTACTCCAGTATGTCCCCACTAGCAGAGGGCAAGGCGTGGGGCATGGCTTGGGGTGAACTTGGTTTGCTGAGCAGAGCAGCAGCTGGGTCACAGAGGGGGATGCAGCAGAGGTCTTGTAGAAAAAATTGACGCCTGAATCATTACATGCCTGGGAGATGGAAAAGCCAATTAAAACGACAATTAAAAAGAGCAAAGCAAAGCTCCTAATACTTCCTGTAATTGCAACAGATGTATCTAAAACTTCCTCAGGTGATGAACAGGTTCTGGTGCTGCAAGCTGGAAAGACAGCTGAAAACTTGGATGTGCTGGGATGTGGAAGTGGGATGCTTCTGAAACACCAATTTTGCTTCCTAGATTTTCAGGTCTTCTCTTTTTCCTGCTATATCCTGAAACTTGTCTTTCTTGCAATGTAGTTGCCCTGTCTGTAATGCAGAGATAGCTTCAGCTGTTGGAATGTGCAGGATTTAAAGGCTGACTTTCTAGTCATCTTGTTTTATCATAGAATCATAGAATTGCCTGGTTGGAAAAGACCTTTGAGGTCATCGAGTCCAACTGTACCTGCCCACTACTAACCTATATCCCTGAGAAACTTGTCTACCCATCTTTTAAAATCTTTCAGGGATGGAGACTCCACCACCTTCCTGGGCATCTGTGCCAGTGCCTGACCACCCTTTCAGTAAAGAAATTTTTCCTGATGTCTAATTTGAACCTCCTCTGGCACAACTTGTGGCCATTTCCTCTCGTCCTATCACCTGTCACTTGGGAGAAGAGACCAACACTCACCTCACTACAATTTCCTTTCTGGCAGTTGTAGAGAGCTGTAAGGTCTCCCCTCAGCCTTCTATTCTCCAGGCTAAACAACCTCAATTTCCTCAGCCGCTCATCACAAGGCTTGTTCACCAGCCCCTTCACCTGCTTCATTGCCCTTCTCTGGATATGCTCGAGCACCTCAATGTCTTTCTCGTAGTGAGGGGCCCAAAACTAACACAGGATTCAAGGTGTGGCCTCACCAATGCCAAGTACAGAGGCACAATCACTTTCCTGGCAACACTGTTTCTGAGACAGGCCAAGATGCCATTGGCCTTCTTAGCCACTTGGGCCACTTCTGGCTCATGTTCAGCTGGCTAATAACCAGCATCACCAGGTCTTTCTCTGCCAGACAGTTTTTCTGCCATTCTTCCCCAAGCCTGTAACACTGCATGGGGTTGTTGTGCCCCCAAGTGCAGAACCCGGCACAGGACCTTGTTGAGCCTCATACCATTGGTTTCAGCCCATTGATCCAGCTTGTCCAGATCCCTCTGCAGAGCCTCCCTACTCTCAAGCATATTGATACTTCCACCCAGCTTAGCGTCATCTACAAACTTGCCAGGGTACACAACCCCCTCACCAGTTTGTTGGTAAAGATATTGAACAGAACTGGATCCAACACTGTGTCCTGGAGAACACTACTTGTAACTGGTCTTCAACTGGATTTAACTCCATTTGCCACAACTCTTTGGGCCTAGCCTTGCAGCCAGTTTTCACCCAGCAGAGTGAGTGCCTGTCCCAGGCCAATGGCAGCCAATTTCTCAAGCAGAACACTGTCTACCCGGACACTAACTGTTTCTGACCCCAGCATCTTCATTGTTGTGCTGTCCTTGTATGTTCATGACTTAGAGAACACTAAGATTGAAAACGAATAGAGACTGGGGAAAAGTATCTGGACTCAACACAGTAGTGGTGATGGGGTGTGGGGCTGTGTTGTGTGAGAGGTTACTGTGAAAATAATTTGTTCTGAAAGGGTTTGGGGCTTGCAGAATGGAATGGGTTTCAGAGGCGTTTAACATTAATAATGCTAGATTATACATGTAAATGCCATTATTAAAGGCTCTGAGTATTTTAGTCAAAATAATTAGAAAGAAAACTTTGGGGCAACTTGTGCAAATAAAACCAAGAGAATGAGCTGATGGCAAGAATGAGTAATTATTCCCTTGCCTTCTACTGCATCCCTGCCTTAATTTCTACTGCATCCTTTCCCCTGGTCTAGAATAAACAAATAGCCCCAGAACAAAACAGGAACGAAAAAAGCAAGCTCGGTGCTCTGAGCATCGTCTGGATAGAGGGAACTGAAGTTTTCTCTCTGAGTAGCTTGGAGAATTGAGGAGGGACTAAAGGAAAAGAAACATGAAGAAACTCTCAGGCCTCCCTAGAAGTGCAACAAATTTAAATCAGTGCTTGTAAAATGTAGTGATGAATAATACAGGTAGGTAAAATTCTTGCATGTAATACCAAAATACTTGGATTTTTTTTTGCCAGAGGGGAACATTTTCACCCCCTTGCGTTCCTTGAGAAACAATTCCCTTTAAAATGGATTGAAAAATGCAAGATGATTCTTTATATGTGTATTACTGCTACAGGATGACTGCCAAAACAGTCAGCTCCAGTGAACAGAATAGGAAATATAATTATTGCTGCAATTTCAGATCACAGAGAAAGAATTGTAGCCGCCTCTAGGAAAAACAGAGACGTAGCTCTTGAAGGAAACAAAATTTTAATTTTCCCAGCCATGGAGTCCCACAGGAGACAGCTTTCAAAAAGATGAAGCTTAAACTGCAATCCAGTATGTGTGCAATATCCACAGACTTTTGTGTAGCAAAAGAATGTATAGGGATGGCACACTTGGATTCTGTGTGCTAACATAATGCATAACGTGTCTCCAGCTCCTCAGCAGATCCTTATGGACTGTGAGGCTTTTCACAGACATGGCAGAAACTGCTATGCAGTCAGCAGTGGAATCAGAGCCCAAAGCAGCTAAATTCTGCTAACCAAAGTGAGGAGGGAACCAGAGCCTTTGGATGGAGATGAAGGGAAAGAATGAACATTAGAGTCCATTTATGAGTTCCTCTTTCAAAAGCTCATGCTGATCACTTGTCATTTTACCTGCAAATGGCATTTTAAGGGACATGTTTTACTTTGTTCTCTCTTTGGTGACAGGCACTTATAGTATCTGGAGATTACAGAATGTGAATAACGTATGAGTATACACTCATCGTACTGGTGTATATGAAATGCTTCTAGATGTATAGTAGAGCTGGCTGAAAGGTATTCTGGTGGAATAATTTTCTGCTGGAAAACCTTGACTCTACAGTATTGAAAAGTCTCCTGGGAAAGTGTCAGGCCTGTCACAACTGTGGGTAGAAATGAGGCAGGTTGGTTGGTCCACAGAGAGGCTGTGTACCTCTTCCAGATCCCACGTCAGTTGAGTAGATGACAGGCTGAAAAGAAAATCTTTTTGTGATGTCCTGAAATGGAGTTTTTCAAGAATTTCTCTTCTGTAAATTATATCAAATATTTGACTTTTTGTGTGTGATAATGGGAGAACTTTTTACCCTCCAACTACAAACAAAACAGCAGTTCTGTTTTCTTGCCAACTCAAGAAATGCAGTACAATTACCCCCCACATGTGCCTATTCAGATAAAATCTGCTGCTGGAATGCCCCTCCAGCTGCTCTGGTGCCTTTCTCATCATCAAAGGCCCCAAACAGACAAGGTCCATCACTATTGAAACTCTCTGTCTCTCCTTGTAGTCTGCAGCCTTCTCAGCCTCAATCCCACCATCACCACCCACTGCACAGATGCCTCCCCATCCTGAGGACTTATTTAGGTGCAGGGTATAGGGTGGGATGGGGCAGAGGAGAAGAGCTAGCTACCTACAGAAAGCATGGAGGGTGGGGGAGAGTGGCAGGAAATTGATCCCTTCTTCTGAGGGCCTCTGTGGCTTGTGTGGGGAGAGAAGAAAGGAGAAGTGGCAGTGAGGATTTGTAAATGCAGTCTTTGACAGCAATATTGGGGAGACAGAGGCTGTATTTACTAGGAACACTGAGGGACATCAAGCTGAAGCTGTCAGAGATCTGGGGAAGACAGATGGGATCGGGAGGCAGGAATAGGCAGAGAAGCAAGAGATTTCCATTCTGAGGATATGTGCATAGTATGTTGCAGAGGGGCTTTGCTCGGTGCTCAGTGCTGACATCTTGCGTAACGTCTTATTCTGCTGCATTCAGTGGGAGCTTGTGTGGGTCCAAGATGTCATGTCTGCATGCTTGTGTCTGCAAATATATCTTCAGGAGAATCTAGACAAAAAAATTGATACTTTTTGACTTTGCTATGACATGCTGCTGTCTGGGCCTAGTATATCTAAACCACACCTATGAGAGAGTTGTATCCTTTTCTCATACACATCTGTGTTCTTCTTTCAAAGTACTCCAGGTGTGATGGGTAGAAGGGGTGCTTTGCCTGGGCTCTGTATGGTGATTGTCCAGGATGCTTATAATTTTACCTTCTCTGATTGGACTTACTTGCAGTCTGATGCATTGTGTGACTATGAGCAGGATGACCCTCACAGGTATTCTTGGTTGTTCTGCAAAGCAATGTCAATCCAAACTACATTTCTATGGGTAATATCCAGGGGTTCTGGGGTTGCAGGAATGGCAGCTTTGTGAGAGGCATGGCTGATAAAATGAGTCAGATATTCCTGTTAAAGGGAGTCCTTTCTTCAGCTGTGTATAGATGACTGGATCTGCATCCAAAGTTTGTAATGAGCATGGCCAGTCACTCACCAATATCTGCTTGCATTTCTGCATGACCAGAAGCCCTTGGGAAATGGAGTGATCAGCAGGCCTTTCCAAGACAGGCTCGACCATCACCAGAAATATATTCTAAAACAGGCCATACAAGGGCAAAAACTGGACGTAAAGGTAATGTTGTTTATAATGTGTGGTTCATTTTGAGTGACTTTTGACTAGTCATTTCTGAGCAAGCCTTTGCACAGAGGACACATTCTGCAGGGTTTGTGGGGATATGCAACTTTAAGATGATTTGGCAGGCGCCAGCTGTAGCCAGTTGTTATGTTACAGAGATGCTCCCCTTACTCCTGTGGAGCAGCCTGTGAATGGATGCTGAATGAAGCTGGCTCCTTGGCTCTGAGCGACTGCTGGAAAGCACACGGCACCAGGAGTAAAATGAACTAAGAAAACACACTGAGTAGAAAAGGAGAGCAGACAAAAACCTTGCCAGAGATGAGTCTCTCTGGAAATGCAGGTGATGCAAGGGAACAGTTGATAAGTGACCCTGAACCTGCAAGCAAAATGTAAAGTTTGGGTAGCTGGGAGCTTGGACTTTTCTCAGGGGATTTCAGCCACATAAGGTTTCATTTGGAATGGGTGTATATAAATGGAATGATCCTGCAGTCAGTGCAAATTCAACCTGTGGTTTTGATCCAAAGTATTAAAAAGAAGACAAGCTTGAGAGGATTTGGGAAAGTGGAAGGAGTGAAGATCCTGCCTGGCAATTTTAAGAGGTTAATCCAGTCACTGGTGAAAAACTGGATGGTGGTAGGAGGGAACAAAACTCAACAAGGATGACCTGAGAGAGAACACGTGCACAAGGTTTTCCATGGTAAACATTGGAAGAGTAGTCTGGATTTCCTGAGTCCAAAGAGTGCCTGGTTTCGTTGAGGAATTGGATATGCTGCAAAAGGAGAAATCTGCAAAAATACTCTGGCCACCTTCCCGCTTCAAAGTCAGAGTCCTCCAAAAATGACACAAGGAACTACTGATGTTGCAGAAAACAGCAAAAATGAACACGGTGCCGACATTTGAGAAAAGAGTGTAAGAACTGTAGTGCTGTGCTTTATTTTGCAAGTGCATTCCCAATATAGTTAAAGAAGATGCCAACATCATCATTAAACCTGGGCAGCTTTTTGTAGCTGCAAAGGACCATTTTGCAATAACAGATGATTATGTTGTTAGCATCAAAGCAAGTGGGGTGTTTTCTTGAAGTGAAGTTGCATAGGAGCATGTTAGACTGATGCCAGAAAAAAACCCTATTAGACTTGGAAGAAAAACTAACGGAGGGAAGTGATAAAGTAGGGAAATTGATGATGTGTGGGAATGAGTTGGTCTTTTGCAGGGAAGTGGCTGAATTAAAAGTATGGCTAAAATCCCAACAAAATTGAGAAGGAATGAACTGTAATACCATCATTCTAAAGGTTCAAAATCAGTTAAGCCGAGGTCGCCTCAAGGTACTATTTGAGGATGTTTTCCTGGAGCAAGGGAAGCTGCCTGGCTAAAGGGTAGAGTGGTAGGAGCCAAGTCAGCCCATGGTTCATGACCCCAGAAAATTCCCTTTTGCTCGTAAGTGGAGCTTAGAGTAAATCAAAGAGTTTATTCCTCTGGAAATCATCAGGTGATGAAGTGAAGTGTGTAAAGTTGGACACATAGGATCTAAAAGAGTAAATAAATGTTTAAAAATAGATCAGTTCCTGCTACTGTGAGGGGAGGAATTCTGATATCAAGGGCATGAACGTTTAGATAGTGGAGATTTTGAGCTGCCTTAAAACTCCACAAATCTATTATCAGATGATCTGAGAAGATTTGTGAGGAACGAGTACCAATGTTGTGTAAATGACATACTTAGAATATTTTTTAATGCAGGTAGATCACAATATTGTCAATACTGCTCTAAGGACAAGAAAAAAGTACCTCAGTCTTTGTAAGAAAAATCAGCGCCTCATTTAGTTTCAGCAGCCCTGGTCTTGACAGCACTTCTGTGCAAAGATGTCCACTGAATACAAGATGAAAGTCTGAAGATTATATGAAGGTAATTTAGGGATTTAAAAGAAACTTGAGAGGGGCCAAAGAGGTTTTATCCTGAGCTCAGAAGAGCAGTTATTTTGAAGAGGCTGTCAAAGCTTTTCACACACATACCAAAAATGTAGGCCATGTCAAATGAAACAGTTAGTGGTACAAGGAAAAACTGACCCCTTGCTGCAAAGTAGCCACTGATCTTTTCTTGCTGCCCAGAAAAAACAAACAAACAAACAAACCCCAAACATCAAAACCACAAAAATGAAACTTCAGTATGTACTTGTCCTAAGCTACTATTCTCACTTCCTCAACTTAACCTTATTAGAAGATACTCCGTCTAAGTAGGTGATCATGCATACCCAATTTTTTTTCAGACATTGTACACCTGACTTAGTAATTTCTGGCTATTTGTCAGTTTAGTAGGCATGAATTTTAAGTAGTTTGCATGTATTTTGACATGTAACTGCTAGTTTTCTTCATCCATGATTTAACAGATAGGTCAACACCCTCATTAAAATAACAAAGAACAGAGTGAAAAGGATGGGAGTTACAGTTTGATCTGTATTAAGATCTTTTAAAACACAGCATGGCATCGGAAGAGTGAAAGTAGTCTCCTGCAGGCTTTTTGATCAAAAGAAAAGTGGACTCCAGGACTGGAGTCAAAGTCACTTGGGATTTGTAGTTAGTTATATGAAGGGACAAGTAAGGCAAAACAAAAAGCTCAAAGCATTTGGGGCCTGAGAAGCATCCTTTCTTCATGGAATGATATGTACATGTACAGTGGAGAAGAAAACCTAGAAGTTGGCCTGGCGACACAGGAAAATACTTTGTTGTTGAAGGAGAATGTCAGGGCAGGGAGACATATATGATGGAAGACAGGTGATCTTTTTTGTGCTCCATATGGGAATGCAACGAATCAGTCATTTTGCTCAGCAAGATTTCAGATGAATTACAGCCACAGCAGGTGAGTGACGTGGCCCTGGTCACGGCATGTCTGATAGATTCAACACTGTTCTGCAAATGGCGAAGAACTGGTTCACATGACAACACAGGTGGCCCCAGAGCGTAACACAATGTGCTTTTTTGAGTAGGCAGTGGACAGGTTATAAATATGCAAAAATTGGTATTATGTTGATATTTGTTGATTGCTGTTATTCTGACACGTGCTTGGGAAAGGAAGCTCTGAGGTTCTGTGTCCTTGATGGGCACTGACCTAAGCCAGTTTAGAACTGATCCCTTTCCCATCCAGGGGCTCACTTTGATCCATATGTGTCAGATGAGAGCTGCCATTTTTGACAGTACATAAAACAATTCTATATCTTTTTAGGTGATTTCTAACCCACTTGGAACAAAATTTTATGGCTTGTTCTGGTAAACACAATATCCTTTTCCATAATTTTACCAGAGACAAAGGTGTTGGTAAAGCAGAGAGTCTAGATTTCTCTCCCACTCTGGATATGGTTCTTTCCTCAAGACCCCTGGTGAAGAGTCATAAGGAGCAGCTTTTGTCTTTTGCTCCCTATAAGTTAGGACTTGACTTTCACTTGTTTCTCTGGTGCCGTCCCTCTGAAATTTAGACCTTAATTATCCTGTCCTGTTTCTGGGGTAGAGAGTCTAAGTGCTACAATTCAAACTTCTCATGATGACCAAGGCTGTTATGGATTGAACCATCAAACTGCTGGGTGGACCTGTGGCCTCCCAATGAGTGGAGATGACTTACTAATGCTTATAGGCTGTATGTCTTTGAGATATTAAAATGCCAGCACTGTGTTCAGTGTAGTATATGCTTCCCCAAGCAGCCAGTAGATGCAGGGAGGAAATAAAATATCTTGCATACACCTGTTGTTTGACTTCTCCCTCCATTTTATAGAACCCTTGTGATGACTTTTTTTAGTATGAGCCATGGAATAGGAAGTTAAAAAAAACTAAAATCAGAAGAGAAGATTAAGGAGAGCCTGTTCTACGTTCTAACAATTAATTAAATCCTTCAGTTTTGGAAGCTGGTTTTCCAGGCAGACAAAGGAAGAGAAAATCATCCATTGCATGAAATTATTTGGTTTGCACCTTAATATATTATCAGGCAAAATTTTACTTGTGCAATTTCAAGTTGAGGAATTTTAACTGCAGGTGTTTTCTCCTTTTATGTGTGGAAGTGGGGGAAGAAAGTATGCTATTAGTATTTTTCTTCAAAGGACATTTTTACAGAGTATGATCCAGGGAGGAGCCAAACAAGGTCCTGCTTTTCCTGTGTACTGCACCCTTTAATCATCTGAGACATACAAGTAGGTCTGGGGGCTTGTAGTGTGGAGGTGGGTGCTGAGGAGGAGCAGAGAGATGTTTCAGCCGTAAAGGGGCCTGAAGGCATAGATACGCAAAGCGCGGTTTCCATGGCAGTGCTATGGAAACCAGGTTTCTACTCCTCACTGCTGCTCAGGGTGGAATTTCAATGCTTCATGCAGTCCTGGTACTAAAGAAATAGCAAACTCGCAAACAAAACTGCACCAGACCTGTAGATGCCTCATCAGATCATGGTTTCTTATTCAGCCTGTAGGCCCTGCCAGCCACCCTTGAGGAGGAAAGGATGAGCAAGCTCAAATCAGCTAAAATTAGAGTTTGTTAAACACCTGTGTCCCTTCCTCTATGTAGGCCCCTCAGAACAGTTTTGGAGGTTCAAATAAGTTTAATTAGCTCTAGGATCTTTATCTGCTGCTGTATTTGGGCTGCTAAATGTAGTCTGGAAGCTGAGTGGTTGTATTGCAAGGATTGGGGATGCAGAGGGCTAAAGAAGATCCAGAGCAAGGAAAGACCTCCTCTTCTCCCCTTGGCTCATCTTTCTCACTTCTGAATCTCTTGGGTTCCTCCTGCTTCAATTTCCCCATCTGTAAAACAGATGATAATGATACCTCCCCATACGCTAGGCAAGTCTGAGTTCATTGGTGAGTGCAAGCAAGTATTTGGGCTAATCTGAAACTTCTTCAGTCAATATTTGGAAAGTAGGTTGAGGTCCTCTCATGCAAGTGGTTAGAAAACTGCCAAATTTTGCCAGATTCCAGATTAGCAGTCTGTAAAAAGTTGTACTTAAAGCTTATGCAGGCCTCACCCTCATGTTCCAGCTGATCTGTATTTCTGCAGGATAGAGCACTGGCACTGTGATGCAGTAGCACACAGAGACTGAAATAAAGTAGTTTTAGTAGCAATACTAGGAGCATTAGGTCTACAGTACCAAAACCATAACTTGAATACCATGGAAAAGGAAGATAGTGTAAAGGCCGATCTTTGATTTTACAGACTTTTAGTGCTGGATAACTTTAACCAGTGTAGCTTGAAACCTAGGAAGCAGTTCAACCTACTTAAAATTTGCTAGTTATTTGCCTGAAATGCTGGTGAATATATCCCTAGGCCAGTAACCAAGCCCAAGCACCCTTTGGCTGGAGGAGGTAGAGTCAGAAGAAGCCATAGGAGGCAACCTTCTAACCTCTTGTCCCTCTTCTGTACCAGCAGTTTGGGGCTCTGGAGCTCCTGGATGGTGCCTCCTAGAGGAAGGTGGGCTCTGAAATTCCAGGTGTGCTGCAAGAACATCCATGGGGCATCCCACTGCCCTCTCCAAGCTCTCATTTGAACCATCCCAGCTCATATGACACATTGCATCAAGTCAGTGAGTGCAGTCTGCACCTATAGTGAGGCACTGGTTTCTGAACATGTGCCCTATGGAATGACACATAGTCTGTTTGTGATGGCACAGACATGCAAAGTCACAGCTGTGCAGCTTGTGATGCTGGGTGGAGCTGGAGAGGAAGAAGGGAGGGAAATGTGGGTGTCTGCGATCCCACGTGCAGGCCCACCAGTCCATTGGTCACCTTGAGGAGTGCTCCCCATTGAGCTGCATTTCCTTAGCACTCAGAGAGAGACAGGCAGGGGGGACACAGCACCTCACGACCTTTGAGGGCTGTCAGGATGATGGTAACAATAAGTGATAACTTGCTGCGAGAGGTGTCAGCCTTATAAATACCAAGCCTATATCAGTAATAACAGGATGGGCCTTAGTCATCTGTTGGGGGTAGGATGTTGGAGAATGCTTGCGGGGCCCCAGCTGTGTTGTCAGACCAGCAACCCCTCACTTGCCAGGGATGCCAGCAAAGCTGGGGCCATTTCTTATCCCAAGTACAGCCTTCCCTTGGGAATCAGCTACCCCTCTCCCCTGCAGAGGAATTGCCTTCTGCTTAATAAATGTCTACTTGTAATATTCTGAAACAAGGAGGCTAATCAAAGGCCCTGTTCTGTGGAACAGGGATGCTAAGTGACAAGATTAATTTCAGTAATCAAGCAGCTTAATTTGGACATTTTTTTCCCTTCTTCTCTGTTGTTGTTGGAAATTGAGGCAAATCTCATTCTGGAGAGACACTCTTTCCTTGCCTCGTAACACTACTCGCCAGTACTGAAAATGGTTGTGTAGTGACCGGAGGATGGGAAAGAAATTAGGAGTAGGAAAGGGTCACAAAGGACAATATCAGAGGAGGTGTGAGGACTGCTATGACTGATGTTTCTCGAGCATCTTTCCTCTGGAAAGCTCCCAAAGTGTTTTATAGACTGCATCACAAAGGCTCCAGTCAGCACTGAAATGCAGTCATCTTGTCTGGATTGCAGCAAGTCTTTGAAAGGACATGGAAATGTGACTAGGGGAGGGCAGGCAGGCAGGAGGCTGTGATACCACCAAAGGGAAATCAGTAGATGAGAGCCTGTGTGATGGGATGGGACTTAGACAAGTCCCACTTGAAACACACCTGTGCCTGAAAGGTCTCACTCCTGCAATTAAGAATGAATTAGCCCTCATCCTTCTGTCATGTGAAGTGCTGAAATGCTATTTCCTCAGCTCAACTAGAGCTGATACCTCCAGCACCCTTCTGCAGCACTGGGACCTGGCTACCCTTCACCTCTCCAGCCACTGCTGCTGCTACAGGATAGTGCTTACGCCACTCACAGGACCTCGCCAGACATGATGTAACTAAAGTCTGGTATCACAGTGAGTAGAGAATGTTTGTTGGTGGGCACTTAGGGAGCCTTAGCCCATCTTGTCCCTTCCCTGGTGTCAGAGGATGGTGGAGAGGGCTGGCAAGTGGGCTGGGAAATAACCAGAAAATATGATCTATGGTAAGGCAGGAAGAGCTGGATCCGTGCTCTAGTCTTGTGAGGAAACCCCTCTTCTTTAGTCATAATTTAGACAGGAGAACAGATTCCCAAGGGCTATCACAAAGCTTAGGACTGGATAAAGGCCTGAGGATGTGTTTCCTTGGGGGTAATTCTGTGCTGTCCTAAGGGTGAGGTGTATGTGTGGGCAGGCTAGAGTGGACGGTCTAATAATAGCTATTTACTCATTCAAACGCCTGTGATCTGAGGAAGCCTGGACAGGCACCCAGTGGTGTGTGACAGAGCCCTGTGGATGGAGCAGAGTGGGTTTAAGGGAATGACGTCCTTGCTCAAGGCAGTGAGGTTTCAGGTTTGGCAGCTTTCCATGCTGGCCTCTCCAACCTCCGCCCTATCATCACGCTCCTCTGGTGCCGGCACCTCTCTCGCACATCCCCCCTCTCCCTTTTTCTCCCTGGGGGGGTGTGTGTGTGTGTCATCTTTAACTTGACTGCACCCCCTGCCATCTTCTGGCAATCAATTTTTTGGATACAATCCGTGACGTTCTCGATCCCCCTCCTTTCCCATTCCTACTTCCCCTCTCTCTCTCCCTCCCACTGACTTGTTATTATGTACTGCAGCTGCCCGGAGGATTTAAAATAGACCCATAATCGCACAGCATCTCCTCTTGGAAGTTTAAATATAACCTCCTTGTTAATCTTGTGTGTGGCAGCAGCACAGCACCTGGGGAAGGGAGGAATGGACAAGGACTAACCCCATGGCTTTACATGAGGGCTGGGAGGGCTCAGGATTTTCTTTTTAGTGAAATTATCAGAAAATTGCCTTGTTTCTTTTAAACAGAATAGCTCTGAGGCTGGTGCAAGGTGCCCAACTGATTATTTTTGCAGTATGAAATTGTTCAAAAGAATAATTGCCATCCCACATACAGCACAATGGAAGGCTGCCCTGTGGCTGCTCTACTGTTTCTCCCGGTTGGGGCCAGTTTCTTACCCCCTACTCAAGGAAAGACCCCCTAGAAAGCAATGTGTAGTTCAGATCCCGTCCACCCTTTGCTTTCCTGCAACAGGGAGCAGTTGTGCAGGTTGCGCTGAAGGAGGTGTTTCAGAGACATCAATAGGGAGCTAGGCAAAGATCCTGCAGATTACTTCCAAAATTATTTTGTGGTAACAGGCTGATTTAAGTTTCATTTCTTGTCTTCCAGATAACTAATTTACCCTTCAGACTGGAGTATGGTTTGCTGAACATGATAGTTCGGTGACATTGCAGAAGAGATCACAATTAATAATGGATTTTCCCAAAGGACCTGTTCTAAAAGGGCAAATCTAGTACTCACTAGTCCATTAAATGTGGTGAGACACTTAAGCAGTAACTGTTGCCTGTTGCTTTAGGCTAATAGCATCCTACACTTCTTGCACCCTGAATGTAACCATCTTCCTGTACAGAGGAATGGAAGATATGCATGAGGGATCACATCCTAACTAGTCCTCGTGCTGCTGTTTGTTGGAGGGAGGACTGAGATGGCTGTTCTGGGACCTGGGTTTTATTTCCTTCTGTCTGCTGATCTGGTATATACCAGGACGTCTGGTGCACACCACCACCAGGAAGGCTGTTTCTCTATTTTAATTTCTTCCTCTGCAAAGAGAAAAAAAAAAAGGGGGCATGCTGTCTTTTAATTTATTTTGAGCAGTGCTATACAAAACCTAAATATTATTATCTAAGTACCCAGAACAAAAAATAGTACTATTGATGCTAAATTATCCATCCATTTTAATAATCCAGCCATGGTAATTGCTAGAGCTGAGGGACTAATTCACAACACATAATTTATTCACTGAACTTAGCTTATTTTTCTGCCCATGGAATATCAATTGTGTGGATCATAATTTCTTCAAATTTATTTGAATTTATTCAGTGAACTTCTTGGAAAATATTTACTCTATGGATTGATACAGGCTGCATTACTTCATTATGGTTGGTCAGAGAGATCTATTTGGTATTGTTTCTATTCCCTTGTTGAATGAGCACACAAGCACTTCTGGCTTGAATACTTGCATATGAACACAGAAGACAAACACTTCTGCAAATTTTTGTACATTTCCATACATGCATATGCACGTAAAACTGCTATATAGGAGCATTGACAGCAAACAAACACAGATAGGCCAGATCTAAGCAATTTTACATTAAAAATGTGAATAAATATTTTAAAAGGACTTAAGTTACCAGGGCAAAGGTCTATCTTTACAGCAAAATAATATTGTCCTCAGTAAATGGCATCTTTAATGGCAATAATAGTGTATTGATTCAGAACCCAATAATTTCCCTCTTTGCCTCTTTTTGCTGCTCAGTACAATGATTTTCTGTAGTAATATAGTCCACAGCTTGGATATATATTGTATGAAGACAGTTTTTTTTTAATCTGGGTGTATTCATATGGCACTTACTGTAAATGTACTCATGTCCTGCAATGGATAGTGCTTGTCTGAATGGGAGATCCAATTGTCTTACTTCCATTAGTTATCCATGTCTAACTTGTCTCCCTCACTCCCACTTCACACATCAGAAATGACATGAAGTACAGTATGGCTGATCTGAAACTTCCTAAACCACAGAATTTTTAGTGGTTTCCAAATGTCTGGCTCTAATTTACGATGTAGGAGTGTTGAAGGATCATGTTCATGTTCATCCTTATTTGTGCACACTTGGGAGTGGCATGATTAATACAGAGTGGAATAGGGAAAAAGCCGTAAGAACTGGACAGGCTTGAGGACTCTGGTATAGAAACAAGGTGAAATACACTGGTGTGAATTCCAGGGGCGTGCAGATAGACAGGTTTGGAGCCATGTGGAGGAACCCACACTAGATCTGAAATTAGTGGAAACTAGTGGAAATTGTTTGGAGACTGCAGAACTAACATATTTCTATTTCTTTTAGCTGGTCCGGGTGACTTCGCACAGTCTGCTGGCCTAGATGGGAAGATTCTTTGTTTTTCCTACTAATTGATCCTAAAAACAATGGGATTATCAGTTGGAAGCAAATGAAAAAGAGAAAAAGTGGGAGTGTTATTTACTGATGTGATGACTGAGTCTTCAATATGAGACATCAGCATAAAAGGCAATTATGTTCCTAGGTGCCAGGCAGGATATTCCCTGCCAAGTCAGGGAAGTATCAGTATCATTGTAAAAGGCTCTGCTGTAATTTCCTCTGTGTACAATTCTGTGTATAATTCCAGTTATCCCAATTATAGCAAAAAGGAGTCAGGAAAGTATTCCATTGGTAGAGAGAAGGGAGGACAAGTGTTACAAGAGAAAACTAAGAGAGTGCAGCCTATCTAGCCTGGCAAAATTCAGGCTGAGAGAATATAAAGGCTGCACTCCATTAAAACAAGAGTGAGGGGAAAATACGCTGGCAGTAGCAGAGCTGTTCAAGGTGAAAATAAACTAGGAATGAACTGGCCAGGAAAGGGCTTCAGCAAGAAGTCATCAGTGCAGCGAGGTTCTTCCCCAGCTTTCAGACCTCACAGGGAAAGCAAGAAACCTTACCCTTCTTTAGTGAGAGCGTGATAGGTTCCTGAAAAGACTGGTATGCAGAGGCTGTCTGGGAGACCAGGGCTGGGACATCCCTTCTAGACTGCTGTTCCTTAATTACATCAAACCCCATGCAGGCACTCTGTTTTTCAGAATTAAAAGGACCTTAATTCAGTTTAGTTCAATTTTCTTCTAAGAGTTGCTTTAATTTGGAAGAACTGTGTCCATTCAAGGCTAATGCGATTTAATGAATTCATGCTAAACTCACAACTTTAGTTAATTTGGATTAATTTTCCTGATTGTTCCTTAGCAGACAACCCTTAAGACATGTAGTAGAAATGGCAGAGAAATCATGAACACTTCAGTCCTCTCTGAGACTCAGCTCTAAGCCAGCAAGTGGCTTTTCTGACTGCAGGAAGCCTGAGGAAGCACCTGGTCATTCCTAAGATGTTTCTTCCTGGCTCCTGGAGAAGGGTGTGAGATCCCAGACCCAGTATCTTGGCTGTCCTCTTGTGTTTCACCTCCCTACTACAGGTGCTGAGTGGGGTGGTGCAACACCACAAGCTTATCCTAGTTTGGAAGTAGTATTAGTATGGGCCTAGGAGAAGGTGGGCTGAATGGGACAACCTGTTCTGAAAGGTGGAGTTGGCTTTGGTTGCAAGTGGTGTTTGGCAGTAGACTCAGGGGAGTGCTGGCTGCTTGGCTGTGTGCTAAGGAGCTACCTGTGCATAGGAAAAATATCTTCCTTTAATTCCCTGAACTGCACTCTGTTAATTGTCATCAACAGCTTTGAGGAATGAAAATGTGTTTCTCTGTAATGCTGTTCTAAGGGGTTTACAGCTCAGCTGTGATGGGTGGCATTATTTCTGGTATTGCTATTAGTTGGCATATCCTTATTTGTCTCTTTCTGGACTGCACATCATGAGCGGGAAATCTGTGAGCCCTAATCTGCCAGGCTTTGGAAAGCACGTAAGGGGTCACTGCTGTCAGGCCCTGGCAGGGGCTGGGAGCAGCAGGAGGATTTAGCAGTGCAGAGCGCGGCCACCGCCACAGCCACGGATGCATGGGAACGGACTCTGGCAGCCGTGGCTCTGCACGTTGCCATGGAAACAAAGCTGGATCCTTAATCGGGATGCGCATGTATGTGGATGTGAACTCACCGTCTGCTGTCCTTTTGGCCTTACCTCCTGCTGCCCCAGTCCTGGCTGGTCACGCCACCCTGTGCCCAGTGGGTAGGAGGGCAGCCTATGAAGGGTCCAAGTTGGGCATGAGAGAAAAAGAGATATTGAGGTGCCTAGGCACTGCAGGAAGGGAGTGAGTCTTGAGAAGGTCATAGCTGCATGGCATGATGTGTAGACCCTTAGGTAGCACCCAGCAGGCTTGCTCCAGGACTGGTACAATTGTGTCATCACAAATTTATCTCAAGGATTGTACTGAAACAGCTCTTTGCTTTCAGGGATCCAAGCTAATTCTCCTGTAAGGTATTGCCTATGAGGTTGCCCAGGTTAGCTCTAGCATCCCTGACATTAGTCTGTGGCATTATATAATCCAGGCATGGTTTTGAGAGGCCTGGAGATGTGAGGAGGCTATTGTTGGGAAGCTGAAGTAATCATACAGTGTGCTTAAAACAAGCTTATGCGTTTATAGGTGAGCAAAGAGATCCTGTCTGTCATATTCCTTCTGCATTGAGTACATCAGCTGAGAAGAAAAATTTGCTAAATGAAAATCTTTTCTGTTGTAATACCTGGAGGGAAGCACTTCAGGGAAAACCTAGAAGCTCTAGCAAAACTCTTGGCACTTGAAGAGGCAGTAATCCCCCTTCTGAGTCCATAAAAACTGCAAGATGCTGTTGAATTCTTAGGAGGTGTATTGGTGCAAGCTTTAGGATGCAAGGTGTTGCCCATTTACAGTCCTGAAAAATCCCCTACCAAGATTCACCAGCAATAGAACCAGTTACTCTCCACATTCCAGCAGGAGGGATTATGTCCAGTCTGCTTAAAATCGTCTTCTTGCTTCTGTCTCAAATGCTGTTCAACTTTAGTTTAGACTGTAAACTGTTGAGCATCATCACTGTGCACTGTTAAAATGTTGCTGTCAGTGTGCCCAGAGGACTGAGGGCTTCCTTTGTCGAAGTCCAAGACACACTATTGATCTTATGTAAGGAAGTAAACTGACATGTTTAGAGGAACCTTGAGTAGTGTTGAGTCCAAGGCTGGGAGTGCTTGTATGTTTAATATATGCTGAAACAAACGTGCTGGTGCTTATAGAGTGAATGGAAATCTTCCAGGGACCCAACAATTTGCTTGTTGCTTAGCAATGAAACATGGAAATTATCAATGGGCTTTGCAAAGTGCCCCAGAGCAGACAACTGAAGGGGGCACTCATGGCCCTTGGAAAGCTCCCCGTTAAAAAAATGGATTTAAGATCATCAGTCCTTTGTGTAAGGATGGAGTATTAAATATTAAAACATGCAAATAAGTAAAATATTGCATTCTTTTCCTTCCTTGGATATCCTAGAGCTACATAAAGAGAGATTCTATGGGAAGGAAGACCAGTGAAGTGTATTTGTAAAGGACGTGTTTTCCCATTGGTGAATACAGAGGCTGAGGAATTTTCAGCCTACTGCTGAATGCACAAGAGCCTGACCACATTCTCAGTTCCACCCAGAGAGTATGGTGTGACTTTGAAGTTAGCGGGATTAGTCTGATGAGTGGAAAGAGGAAGAGATCTACTATCAGCCCTTAGAAATTATTGGGTAACACAACAAGAGCAGCTGGACACCAGATGAGCTGTGGAGCACTGGGTTCATATCTCCCCACAGTGTGCTTCATTTGCCAAACATGCCCACTCTGCAAGCAAAAAGGGCTAACTCTCCACAGCAGCCACCTCTCTGCTGTGAACGTTGAGGTTAGGGTTAGGGTTTGGGGCTCCCCGTGGAGAGTTGTCCCATGGAGAGTTGGTTGCAGAGAGTTAGCCATGGGCAGTTGTCCTAGACTCCTCTGGAAGGCTGCTTAAAGAGCTCTCATCCCAAGATGAACGTTCATCAACATTTGTAGTTCTTAAACTTTGTTTCTTCTACTCTTAGCACAAAGAAGAGGAGAATGTCCTCTGAGATGAAGGGTGCACAGCTACTGCTGCAGGCTCCTACGCAGTGCAGATGGATGTGTAATGTAAGAATGTACACATCCTGCATCCACTGAGATAATGAAAAGGTCGAGCTTCTTGCACTAGCCATCAGACTTGACGGAAAGTTTTTTCAGCTCAGTACTACTCAGGAGGCAGATGTTCAGAGGTTTTGTATGAAAAGGAGAAAAGGCAGTTCTACTAGCAAAAAAAAAATATCCTGAAGCTAGATGATCAGGGATGACTTTGTCTCTGTTTCCAGAATTGCTTAGCTGCACCCTGAAATAAACCTTTCTGAGGCTATTCTCTTCCCACAAATATTGCTTCTTCTGGCCTGTCTAAAAGAGAAGCATTTTTTTTTGGGGATGTTTTTGTTTATTTGTTTGTTTGTTGACTTGATTTTTAACCCATCCTCTTGGTGTATTTTATTCAGATGACTACTTGCCTCCATGAAAGATGAGTCCTGAAGGACTATACTTTGTCAGAAAGAATAAAATCGGTTAAAACCATGTCTCAAATGTTTTCACCCATAATTTAAAAGCATGAAAGCTCTCTTCCTCTGGGCTGTGGCCTGGGCTGTGTAGTGAAGCAACCTGTAATCCTTGAATTCTCTCTGAGAGCACTAACCATGGACTTATAATTAGCTCTGAAAGTATGGTGATGTAGATACATTAGTGTAAGTGTTGTCATCACTTCATTTCATAGGGATCATTGTCAGATCCTAATTCACTTCAGGTGCTGCCAGCCTGAGTTGGAGTCTAACTTGGCATATTGGAGGTGAGGCGATTTGCCTATCTTGAGCCATCCTGCAAGCAGAGTTGCCTATATAAATACATGCCCATATATATATGTGTACACAGCTGAAGAACCTGGAGACAGCTGTGGGCAGGAAGATAGACAATAATGAGACAGAATGACAAAGTGGAAGGAAAAGATAAAGCATTACAGCTAACGACTCTTCCCTTGCAGGAGGTGCAGTTCTGGACATGTATTTTTTTGCCTCTCTCATATCATCATTCGTTCATCTTTTGTCATGGGCTCTGGCCAGGCACCATTCAGACCGAATAGTTCATTTCTCACCAGCTTGCTATAGTTCCTGCTGATGCTTCCATCTACTTCCCACTCCCCTGTTGTGCTGGAATGTGCGGTAAAGAAAGAGGCCAGACAACGGGAGATGCAGGAAAACAAGATGTATTGGCTTTGCCTTTAAGTCAGTCAAAGACCTATTTCTATACATTACACGCCTCACCCTGGCTTTTATTCTTTTAGATGCTTTTGTTACTCTTATTATTAATGGCCAGATTAGGCAAATTCTTTTGCTGCTCCATCAATCCCTTTCTCTGCTGTGCCAATCCTCGACAGAAATCTCAGTGCCTCATGTGCGTGTGTGATCTTGAAAAAGATAGCAGTTCAGTCCCAGCCCCAGGTTTGTTTAAAAAAGTACAAAGCCTAATATAGGTAGAAAAATTTTAATTCAAGTACAAAAAGAGCATCTTATTTTTTATGCTGCTGCTTTTAAGTTATGTCAAGGGCATATTGAATACATAGATGTCAGCTTCTAATAATGTGCAGGTAAGTATAGAAAAAAAAGTAAATTCAATTATGTGTGCTGCGGCACAGAGTTAAAGCTGACTAGAAATAGGCTTGTTGACTTTCATCACCCAAGTAAAAAGAAGTACAGAACTGAAACTCATGGCACCCTTTCTGCAAATTCAGATGGACTGATTTCTTCTCCCGAATCCTCTTCATAAAAACCTAAAGAGTGTAAATGTTTATGTGCTTAGATCATGAAGATGGATATAGTGGTCCTTAGAGCACCAATCACGGTAGCAGCCCTGAACGTAAAGGGTTTCAGGAACTGTGGGGAAGATTGCAAGCTCTAGCTCTGCAAGTCTCCTATAGTACAGTCTTTTACCAAGAACAACTTCCAGTCCATTGGAGTTCAGAAATGTTTTTTCTTTGAATAGGAACTTTGCCACAATTTCTGCCTCAATCTCACAGCAGCAAGAGGTATGGCAAATGGCTGTTAATCATCAGGGCAAAGAAAAGAATCTGAAGAGCTATGATCCCAATACAAAATAATAGGAAGCAATAATTCAGCAGGTGTGAATTTGGCAGAACATCCTGTAAATGTTTGGATGGGCATGTGTGCATGCAGGGGACTTCATACATTTGTGAGTATTTTTGTCAGTAAATCTGCAGGAAACCTCCCGTTGAGTTTCTGATATTTAATAGATGGGAGCTCAAGAAGAACATTTGAGGAGGGAGCTTCTTTCCTTTCTAATATCTGTATAAATAACTCCATGTGCTTTATTCGTCTGAAAATCTCCACAGTGGGAAAGAGGAGAATCAATAATAATTTAAAACTTTGTGAATCAATTAGATAAGCAAGAGAGGCATGAGAGCAACTTCTCGACAGAGGCACTACTCTCTGGTTGATTAGGAAGGAGACCTGGGTATAGAGAAGGTAGGTGCTGCCATGATTTCATCCATCCTGGAGTGCAAGAGGTAACTAGCTATGGCAAAAGCCAGTTCTGATGGGGATCAGGTCTTCAAATGGCAAGTAAGGCTGCATATTGAAATTCCTAGTGCTTGCTGCTGTGAAGGATTATTGTAATACCCTTCAGCAATACAGTTGCTTTCCAAAGCAGGGGCTGAATCCAGAGTCCAGGTCCTATGATTTAGTAATCCACCTCTGGTTCTTCTCCTCAGGCTTAGAGAGTCCCCAATTAGATCTGAAACCAGAAGAAGTGTCACCAGGGCATTGCAGGCTAGGATTGGACTTGTTAGTTCTCCTGACATGGCAGGTCTACTGGACATGAGTTCCCACACAGTACTAATGCATGGATACCTTAGTGCCTGTTCACACTTTCTGTGCCTCCTGCTGCCTTGTGCAGACATACACGTTATGTGCTAATGAGGAAACTGCTCACCAGCAGTGTGTCCAAACAAAAATGGACCAGGGCAGTATTTCTTCATTTTTTGCCTGGTTCTTTTATACTAAACTAGCAGCATAAGGAAGGTGGTAAAATCCCTCTTAAAATGCATCATGCAGAGCTACCTTCTCACGTGGTGCACAGCAAAGGTTTGACATTGCTCCTGTCCCAGCCTACACTGTAAAACACAGGTTGGAGTGAGCTGGGGTGAGTCAGGTTTAGGAGAGTTCAGGGCAGGGAGAAGATGTACTCTTAGCAAGCAGTACCTCTTTTCCAAAGGGACAGGAACTGATTTAGAAGGCACAGTGAATGGTAATGTGGATCTTTATGATCTCAGAAAGCTGTGAGTATGAAATGGCTGAATGCTTGCTTCCAGGCTCAGGAGGAGAAAAGGTGGGCTCTCTTCTTTCTGAGTTTTGGGACAGCCTCCCTCATGACTAACAATAAACCTCACTGTATTTGAAGGACTGAATCCCCAGGTAAGAGTAGTGCATGAACTCAGGGAGAAGATTGCAGCACATACACTGCACAGCTTCCTCTCACGCTTCAGAGAGAAACAGCATCGAGGAACACAGAGGCACTCAGGAATCAGCCCTGGAAAAGCCCAGGATGAGGGGAAGTCTTGACTTGACTCCCATCTGCCCGTAGTTATCTTGCACAAGAGATCCAGGCAGGTGTCCCATCAGGCACCCTCCTCTTCCTGAATATCTCTGCGGTCCCAGCAGGCAGACAGGGGATGAGTCTCTCTCCTGGTGCGAGTAGCAATGCCCATCCCCAACCAGTGCAGCCCCAACACCAGCGGGCTGGGCTGTACCCCATGCAGCACTGCCGGGAGGGATGCAGGGCTGTCCCCACTGCCTGCCAGCACAGGCTGTAAGGAGCTTATGGGCTGCATTACGTGTGTATGGTTGCCAGGGAAACCCTGCTGCTGAACTGGGACCAAAGTGATGGGGGGCAGATCCCTTTTTTCTCTTTTATTTTTCTGGCTTTTTTTGGTTTGCTTTTTTGTACTCAGAGCATCAATTATGACCCTCTTAGAGGAGAGGCAGCCAGGTACTGGGCAGTAGGAAACCTGGAACGTGCAGAATTTAGTCAGATCTCAGCTATTGGTTTTGCCCCCTTGCTAGAGAGCTCTCCCATTCCAAATGCTTTTTTGGGTTTGATTTTTTTTTTTAGTTTTCTCTTTCAAGTAAGAGAATTACCTGTTTACTGCTGGGCAGAACAAATAAGGCTGAAGCCTTTTACTGCTCCTTGCCTTAAGGAAAGCAGAGGGCACATATACACGAGTTTTACCTTCAGCTACTCGCTCATTTGCACTCTGAGCTGTGATCCAAAGGGTATGTTAGCAATATTAATGCACTGGAAATGATCTAAACTGGTCAAAAAGGCCAGTCTCTAAGAAAAGATTAAGTCCTGGCACAATATTACTTTGAGTTGGCCACTTTGCTTCAGCTATGGTCTGGCCAACGCTCTGAGCATAGGTACAGCCAACTGCACCCTGGCAATAAAAGCTGAGTAGACCTTGGCATCATCAGGACTGCAGGTGCCATGTGTTAGGATGCAGAGCAACTAACAGCCTTGCCTGAAGAAGGTTGATGTTTAAATAAGCAATGCAGAACTTGACAGTAAGGTGGTATCGCTACTTCATGAGACAGGAGGGGAACTGCGACCCTGACAGACACTCTAACCTGTCCACACCTGGGGTATAGTGAGAGGATAGCTTCAGCTCCTGAAAGACTCAGAGGGCATTGGATGAAATACTGAACTTCCAGGGCTTATCTAAATAGACTCTGTGAACTTTTGGAGGGTCCGCTTATAATAAGATTTGCTTATAATAAGAGACCAAATGCAACAGCAATTAGTTTAGGAATGATAAAAAGAAATAGTATTTCACCCTGGATACTTGATTTGAGAAATCTATTCAGTGACATCTTGCCATGTACTGTGACCGGACTTTTTGGGGATTGCTGGATAGTTTTATGGCTGCTATTGATTAGTATGGCCATACCAATGACATCCCATTCAGCTTACAGTCAAAATTCAGTCTGAAGTCTGGAGGTTAAGGCAGACAGAAATAAGACCCAGACAAACACCGATGTAATGAGGCAGTCTGAATTTCCTCTGAATCTTTTGGGCTGGCAATATGAGGATATCAAGACAACCTAGTGGGCCTGTCTAAGCTGGGACAGGGGAGTTAGACCTGGGCTGTCCAGACTTCTGGCATGGTGTAACATGGCACCTGGTGGGCAGAATCTACGCAGAGTGACCAGTGGTTTAATCCATCCATGTAAGCTCATCAAGCAAGGAAACACACACATACAGAGGTGAAAATGAAAATGCAACAAGCCTGGTGTGAAAACCATTTATCCTGGCAGCTTGCTAACTGCTATTTCCCCTTTTGTGGAGTAGTGCTGGCATCTAAATGTGATGCTCTGAGAAGCTGGTATGACATACCATTGTGTGCTAGCCTGCATTGACCAATGATTGTGTATAAAATTCACAAATGGTGCATCCTCTCATTAGCTAAACAACTTTTGAGGTTCTTCTCTGAGTTGCATGCATCAGACCATGGCCCTCGTCTGTTCGACTCTTTCATCTTTTTTTTTAATTGCATGTGATACGGAGTGAAACAATCCCTAGATCAGGATTACAAAATCTGGGGTATC
Organism: Tapera naevia; assembly: GCA_033556795.1. Lineage (NCBI taxonomy): Eukaryota > Metazoa > Chordata > Aves > Cuculiformes > Neomorphidae > Tapera > Tapera naevia. The sequence goes on from JAUMJJ010000059.1 coordinate 982,453, forward strand.
TTGTGTTTCCTCTGTTGCAAATTGTTTTAAAAGTATAATTTCTGTGGAACCTTAAGTGGAAGTTGGAAATCGCTTAGCTGTTTCCAGCCCTTGAGTTATCTTTAATCAGAGATTTTTTTATTGCAGCTTTCAGGAACTCCTTGGTGCTGCAGCACTTACACAGCTGCCCCTGGGTTAAGGGTCTGCAGAAGATCCGTTTCCACTGCTACAGAGAGATTAATGTCCATGCCATGAGTAGGGACACTGAACTGGGTCTCTCCCTTTTACTTACACACTAATTTCTATAATCATTTTTCTATAATCATCATCTCTGAGCTATGTATCCTTCTGTCAAATAAGGCTAGTGTGTTCAGTAGTTATTATGAGAACAAGGGAGGGAACTGATAATTGATAGTTATGTAAACCACACTTCTGCACCTAATGAATTTGAAGTTCCCACTAACGGCACGTTCCCAGGGCAGCTCAGAAGAATTTCACCAAGAATGATCGACTCATCAGTGAATCAGAGCACTGGAAAAGGATTGCAGAGGGTTGTCTGCTCCATCTGCTGTGCAAGCCAAAATCAGTAATAACCCAGGCAACCTGTTCCAGTAAGACAAGAGAGTTTTGTAATTCTACTAAATAGTGTAAACTAGCCAGAGTCATTAGGAAATGACACAGTCCACCATGCTTCAACCTTGCTTTGAGTATGTTTTGCTGTGAATTTGTGTATTTGTGGAAATGTGAACGTGTATGTGTATGAGAGATGCAGAGATGCTCCTCTAGACACAAATCCCACCATGAGGACATTATGCTAGGTATGTAGTGTCACCCTGTCCTTGTAATCCCTACTGCAAGCACTCAAGGAAAGGACTCACAAAGGATGATGCAGCACGTAATATTAAAAATTGAGTTTTATTGTATTGAGTCATTGAAAACCAAATAAAAAAATTAAGTGTGGGGATAAAAAATAAAGAGGCAGAAGATACTGACTGCAGGCTAGCCTGAGGCAGTGGTGCATTTGTGGCAAGAATAAACAGGAGTAAATGAACACTTAAGAAGCAAAGATCTTGAATTCCTGTCAGATCTGTTATAATAAATGAGTCTCAAAAATATAGAAAATTTAATTATGAGACTTAGAACTGTTGCAGTATTTTCCATCACGAACAATAAAACTCCCAGTGAATCAGATATTCCACCAGGACTGTGGCAAATAGGTACACAGTGGTGTCTCAATTTTGAAGAAAAGAAATACATAGGTAGGGAAATTAAGATCTGTGTTTTCCCAGAAGTTATTTGGTGCTTGCTTACTCCTTTTTGCCCCCACAAAATATGTGGTAGGCAAGGCTGAAGTCTAAACAGGAGGCAGCCCTATGTGATTTGTCTGTAGGTCATAAATGAATTTTACAAATCAAGGCTGTATTAAAGACACATGAACAACTTTCCTTCTAAATCAGGAAAATGAGAAGAGATTTTTGAAAAGTGATAGTGGCCTGAGTTGTCAGGAACCCCTTTGCAAACTGGAAAGAAAAGGAAGGGCAGACCCTAGTTTCTAAATTATGGCAGCACAGGAAGCTTAATGAAACATCACATGGGGTTAGATATACTACTATTCCCAAAAGCTGAATAAAAAGGAGCTGCTCCCAGCACAGCACAAATTGTATTTCTCCTGCACCTGTGTGGAGAGAGCAGCCTAGGGGTTTTTGCAAAAACATAGTTTATTTCTCCAAATCTGAGAAGCAAACGTTCTCTTGACTTGCTTCTCACTCAGATTCTTTGTATATAAACTAACACACCTGGCCCTTGTGGAATCTGCTGGCACTTGGGCTGGAGCTAAAGGAACTGCCACCAGGAGCCAAAATCTGTCCATAGCCCATCCACCAGAGCATGGTGCACAGATCTGGGTTACATTCAGATAGGCTTCACAGAGGAAATATGCCGATCTCACTCCCTGAGTCAGCAGTTATGCTGTGGCTCAGTGGAAGACTCTCTAGTTCCTCAAGATAACTGGCCCAGTGCAGCCATTTCTGAGCATCTTACATTTCTCTGCTATAGGTGTGTTCTCTAGTTTGCCCCATGTCGAGAAGCAGATTTGCTCAGGATAGTAAGATGTTGTTTGTAAGGCAGTAATTGCTTTTGCTTGCCTGGGGAATCCAGAGAGGCTGTTAGGAAGGAACTTGTGAGAAAAGCACCCTGGGGACCTCTCCTGCCACATCTGAGGTAAATGGTTCGTTAAATGGCAGTGAATGGTTTCAAATGGTGCAGCTGCAGGAGGGCTCCTCAGAGAGTCACCCGCAGCCTTGCCAAGGGCTTCTGTCTTGGGTGAGGTGTGTATCAGACCTGGTCTAAGTGCAATATCTCCATGGGCTTGCCCCTGAGGGACAAAAGGCACTGGACAAGTGCTAAGTGGGAGCAATAATACTTAGTTGCTCTATAAACCTTTTGCCACCTCCGCAAGCTCTCTTCCACCCACCTAGGAACTCGCAAGCCACCAATCTCCAAAAGGAGGTTCATGGTGAGTGCTTTTGCACCTTCACCATGTGCAATCCAGCCTCATTATCTGAGGGGTTAAACGTGAAGGAGGAGGAGGCAATACTTGTCCCAGCAACGGTAAACTCAGAGCAGATTTTCTGTGGGAAGCCATCTGTCAGCTGGGGAGTGGTGCTGTGTCAATTGATCAGCTCCACCTCCAGATCAGCTCTACAAACTACAGATCCCTGACCTTGCAGGGTGACAGTGGGCGAGTACTAGGATCTCTGAAAGCACTGAGATCCCATAATGGAGACATTCTCTTTCAGACTGGGTGAGGGACACCCTGCAGCATCTTGCTGTCTCTTGCAGCAGGTAGTTATGGAAAGCCTAAGCTTGCAGGTGAAAGGGCTGTGGGAGAAAGACAAGCCTTTTCCTGTAGCCAAGGGATTGTGTTTCGGCTGGATGATGTGCAATGTGAGGGACTTCTGCTTCAAGCTCAACCTGTTCCTATCGCAAAATTAAATCTGTCTCCCAGTGGCGATATTGAGCTGTGTTGTGGCTGTTCCAAGGTGAAAAAGAGAGGTGGAGAGTGTGAAATTTCTGCAGAAGAAAAATAGGAGCTTTTAGAGTTCTGTAAAAACCTTCAGCATCTGGAGGGGCAAAATATTCCTTTTTGGTTTTAGACTGTAATAAAGCAATAATGATTCTATGGGGTATTTGTGTGTAAAAATGATAACGCCCCCTTACATCTATCTCATAATTTAAAAGCTTTCACCACAGCAAGGTCAAATTCCCCCTCTGTCTGATAGCCCTGTGGTTCCCTGTCAGTTCATATCCTTTCCTCTTCCCCTGACTTTCCATCAGGTGTGGTCAAAAATAAGGACGGAAAGGCAATTGTGGCTCTCAGGCATTTTACTTACTTTGCTTTTTGTCCCTCAAAAGACACTCACTGAGATTCCCATCCAGCTCTATCAGCAATTCTTCTGATTTATTATAAGAGGGACAGTTTCTTCTACACTGTTGACTATCCTTCCTCCTTCATCCCTCTCTTTTCTGAGTGCTGAATTGTTTAGGCAATGGTGAATATTTGGCTAGCCTAAGTACTGGGGTTATCAATGCCAAGAGACATATTGGCAAGCCAAAAGCTGGACTGGCTTGCACCTCCTTAATGCTTTCATTTTGTATAGAAGTTGCCTTCTCTTGCTGCTTCTTTAATAAAAATGCCAGCAGTTGCTCAAGAGCAATTATTACATGTACTGCCAAGCAGTTTGTGCTGTTTCATTTAAGGAGGGATGGTTACATTTTTGAGTGGAGAGGAATTGTTTAACTAGGTTGGGATAAAACTGTCTACTTGGTGTAATGATTTTTGATGTTCTGATACTCTCTGGTTAATGAGGTGCTCTGAATTTTCTCCCTGAGCTTTTGGGGCTGAATTCCCTTCAACAGTTCGCTGTGCACTCATGAGGAACAAACTGTCAGTGGGCACTTCCACTGGAGGATCTCAGCTGTTTAAAATCACGAGGGCAATACCTCCTGCACCTTGCTATCACACCTGCTAACTCCTGCATGTATGAGGCCTTGAAATACTAGTGATTTACCATCTCTCATCCTCTATTTGTCAATGAGGAATGAATCCAGCATTTTTTCAGACAAGACTTCAAGAAGCTATGTGTGAAATGTTCCTATAATTCAATAGCCAAGTCCTTAAACTCTCTGATAGAAACTGTGGATAATTTCATTCAATTCAGAGGTTCTTATGCAAAAGTATAGAAAAGCTTTTGTTGAATTTAATGTAAAAATAAATACTAGTCATTAGTGCAGCTGTCTTGCCTTTTTGTTTTACAGTAAGGCTAAGACTTTGCACTCTAGCATTCACTTTGCTACAAGTGGCTTTCAAAGGCACTGTCCAATGAAGGGTATTGGAGATTCTTGTTCACGCATTCTTCAAACTCTGGCAGACACCATGACAATAGTTTAATCTTTCCTCTGGCTTTCCCGTTTTTCTCCATAACCTTCAAAGATTAAATGTATCTTATTATTGGAAGAATAAATTCTTTCCCTCAGCACAGTTCTGGCATAAGGGGTTGAATTCCAGTGATAGAAAGTATGAACTGTTTTCCACAGATTGAGAGACTCAGTTACTACTCCTGTTTTTTAAACTTTTTTTCAAGTTGTTGCTGAAATCTTTTCCTTTTTCTTTCTGTGCACATAGTTTTTTCCAGTGAGGAAAGAGGAGCCCTAAGAGTACTTCCACAAGTGGATGGTGAGCTGTGTGGAGAAAGTGAACAGAGTTTAATCACCAGACCTCACTGGAGAGGCATGGGGATCTAGGAGCAATGATCCTTTCATTAGGATGTGACCTATAAGGAGTTCAGGAAAGAGAAACAAACAGCTTAAGGCTGGGTGCAGTATCAGAGTTTATTTCTTCTGGAGTTGCTGAGCTCTGGCATATTTTGCCAATAGAGAAAATGGCTGTGGGTAATCAAAGACATGCCTAAGAAGGGATGTATGTATGTATGTATGGATGAATGGATGGATGGATAGATGATTAACTGGCATCCCTGCTGAAAAACAGCTTTACCTGCTAAGCTGTAGGAGAGTGAATTTGGTAGAAAACTGTTCCAAATGTGAATATTTTGAGGTAATCTCTTGAGGTATTTGCACAATGAGTTTCCCCAAGTCTAAAACTCCTGACTACCTCCTTTTGTATCTCTGGTTCAGGTCTTCTGGATTGTTGAAAGAAGGTGGGACTGCTACCTCATTCCTAAAAGTGGTGATTGGTTTTCGAGAACTCCCTTCTTGTAATGGCAATTTCTGAAGAGAGATAAAATTTAATTCGGTCTTTTCTTTTTGTTCGTGGTCTAATCCTACTCTACAGAAGTCAGGGGATGTCTGCAGTTGGTTTTAAAAGATTGAAGATCAATCCGTAAGGGAGCATACTGGCAAATGCTTTTTCCATTCCTTTCCATCATGAACTGGGCAAAAGCAGGGATTTGGGTTTTACTGCATCTGTCGCAAATTGAAAGCCTGGTATCTTGCAAAATCCCAGGGTGGAAAAAGGTTACACTATGCCATTGGAGAGCTGAGATCTGTACAACACTCCCTTGAAGTCTTGCAGGTTATAAAATCATACTAGTTCTGATTCTTGAAAAAATGAACTTGGTATGGTAGAAGGATATGAAAGCAACACCAAGAGAGAAATCGAGCTGGCATTTCTCTAAAACATGATATAAACAGAACCCATGACAATTCAGAATTTTATTTTTTCCATTTTAATGCGTTTTATGTTGTTCTGAGACAGAGCCTTCATGGCTGTACCACTCTGTGCTACTGCTTGCTTTGAGAGTATCTTGCAGTGGAGATTCTCAGAGGTGTTTGTGTCCAATGGTTTTACCACTCTAGTTGTACTTCAGTCCAAATACGCAAACCAGAATGACTGTCCCAAACTAAATCAATAACAAAGCTGCTGTGTATCTTTTTTTATACAACATATAAATTTATGATAATTCTGGGATTAAAGTTGTTAATTTCTGCAGCCATGGAATATTTTGTACATATTCTCTTTTTCTGTCCTCACTTGTGTACCACTTGTTCCCTGTCTGTTAGAATCATGCCTAACATTTGAAACCTCTAAGTAATTTTGGCAACTTGCCTTTAAAAATAAAGTAAGGACAGCTGGTCATAAAAAGGCTTTTACTTCCTTCCCACTTACTTCACTTAAATTTTAAATTTTTCAAAGTCAAAAACCTTAAGCTCTGTCCAAGACATCAAGTGCAAAATTCTGACTTCCCCTCCATGCTCAATGGATTGACTAGGAATGCTGTTGATTTCCTTTGACCTATTCTTGTTTTCTTTCTCTCTCTTCCTCTCTTTGACTTCCTATTCCAGGATGAGTCATCCATGTTCTTCCAGTTTGGCCCATCAATAGAACAACAAGCCTCTGTCATGCTCAACATAATGGAAGAATATGACTGGTACATCTTCTCCATTGTCACTACTTACTTCCCTGGTTACCAGGACTTTGTGAACAAGATCCGCAGTACCATTGAGCACAGCTTTGTGGGTTGGGAACTGGAGGAAGTCCTCCTGTTGGACATGTCCCTGGATGATGGGGACTCAAAGATCCAGAACCAGCTCAAGAAGCTCCAAAGCCCTGTTATCCTCCTCTACTGCACAAAGGAAGAGGCCACCTACATTTTTGAGGTGGCCAACTCTGTGGGTCTGACAGGCTATGGTTACACATGGATCGTGCCCAGCCTGGTGGCAGGGGATACAGACACAGTGCCATCTGAGTTCCCCACTGGGCTCATCTCTGTCTCATATGATGAATGGGACTACGGTCTTCCTGCCAGAGTGAGGGATGGAATAGCCATAATCACCACGGCTGCTTCTGATATGCTGTCTGAACACAGCTTCATCCCTGAGCCCAAGAGCAGCTGTTACAACACCCAGGAGAAAAGGATTTACCAGTCCAACATGCTTAACAGGTAAGGGAAGGGGCTGGGCCAGCCTTATTAATTGTCAGAGGACCTCTGAGACCAGAATAATTCTGTTAGGGTGCATGGTGCTTCAGGGCAGTGGGTGGTGTTGGCCAGAACCTGGTCAAGGGGAGTTGTGCTCATGGTGGGACCAGTGTTGCTGTGCATTATGAATGCTGGCACTGTCATGGCCTTAGAAAGCCTCTCTACAACACAGGGGGCAAGCCAGTGTGAGGACAGGGAACGATGAAGGCACAGTGCAAAAATTTGAGTGTGCCCTCAGTGTACAAAATTTTGCTTTTATAACAGCACTGAACTTCTTAGAGTGTCTTTGTATGAATGGGTCCATTTCATTAGGGTTCATGGTGCAAGCGGTGAGGTTGTTTGTGTTGAAATCTAGAAGGCATCAGGTTCTGTTCCAGGCATCAGCAATGCATGAACAGGTGTCCTTTACAGGTGATAGTTATGTAACTCACCTGAAATAGTTTCTTGGCATCTTCTCTGGGAACCAAGTATTATTCTCCTGTCCATTAACCCTGAATTACATGAGAGAAGGAAGTCAACTGCTCTGCTCAGCTCCTGCTTTATACTGGAAGCCTTTAAAGCCCTTGGATGTCTCGAGAACCTAGTTTACTTCAAAGAGGAGGACTTGTGCTATCATCCTGCTCTGCTCATTGGCACCTTCATGGCTATTGTCTGCTGTGTTTTGGGCCCCGTTCTCTCTTGTACACATTATGCAGTGAGCTTAGGCATCCGCATCAGAATGGCAGTTTTTTCTAGATGGAAAAGGGTATTTAAAAATAGGGGAAACCTATCTAAATAAACTTATTTTTAATCTAGATTCATATTTTCTTAAGAACCAGTGCTAAGACAACTGCATAAGGTCATAGAGGAAGCCTGTGGTGGAACAACATCTAGAACAGCACTCTGATTACTAGCTCTTCCTTTTTGTCCCAGCTGGAGTTTTAGTGTGATGCTAACCAACCCAGATAATTAGACATGGGATCTGCAATTAGACAGGTGCCCCCTGACCTGCTCAGCTATAATTGTAAAATGTTTGACATTTAACATCATTGGGCAGGTTGGTCCTTTTGTGGTAGATGAGGGGAATCCAGGCAGTAGCCATCAGGAGAGGTGGCCATACAGTGCTCAGCATCTTTGTTCATTTGTCATGATGAATTATGGAACAGTGTAAATGTAATGGATTGCTTTGCATGCTGTGAGCCCTCACTGTCAAGTGTAGTAGGCAGATAGAAAGACTGGCAGACAATAAAGCAGATTTTGCTTTGTCTAAAAGTTGGGGACTGAAAGAAAAGTCTATTCTTTGACTCATTATATTTTCCATAATGCTATCTGCTATTTTTTTCTTTGTCTCTGTGATCCATTAGAATATTGCCAGGTCTTATTACCTTTACTTCCTCTTCCCCATACTGTCTTTTTGTTGTCTGCAAGTCTTGGAACCCTCAAAGATCAGTTTCCTTCCCATCTAGGCTTGGCGGTAAGGCGTGTTTTCTGTTGCTCTTTTGAATCATCGCTGGAATGATTAAGCAGGGAAAGTATATTTATTATGTACAATGTTGTCAGAAGTAGCATCAATGCAGGGTGTTGTTCTACCTTTCCAAATGAATAGGGAGTTTTGGGGGGCGTGCTATATTGTGCCTTTTCAGCAGTTATCCAGGAAACAAAACGTTTTCCCCTGCTATATGATGCAGAGTTCTGCAGAGACCTTCTGCTAATTAGTTCTGCTGACACTGTATTAGCCTGTGCGTAACATCATACCCGCATGGCTATGCTAATTCAAGGACCCAACGTAATCTCTCTGCATACACTTCTTTGCATTGTATAGAAGTTGCCAGCTCATAGACTCTTGAGTCTCTAGATATGACAGTACTGTTGTGCAGTGTGAAGCCTGGGCACCCCACATGAAAGCAGTTCCTGTCACTTTTAAAGATACTAGCTTTCTTCTCACCTTTATGGCCCAAATCACGCTGTTCCTTCTCCCTTGTCTGCTTTGGGTACTGCATTCACACGAATGACTGCAGATACATGTGGATGTCTCCAGCTTAGTTTGGGTACTGACATCAGTCTTGCTGAGAAGCAGAGTCAATTAGTCCATGTCAAGCTCCTTTCTGCCGCTGCTTAGATTGCTGCAGGCACCTGAGCTAGCTTAGAAATAATTGCACTGTGTTGTAGTTGCTTCTGTGACCACAGTGCAAATATTCCCTTTGCCTCACACATCGCTGGTCTGTGCTCTGCCAGTCTTAGGGTTTTGCCCCCTGTTCCCTCCTGGAATGTTTCCAGCCTCTCTGTACTTCCAAGTATGATGATTAAAAAGTTTGGCTTTGGTGAGTTGGGTGCTTAGTCTTTTGTTTATGTGAGATTCCTTTTGATTTATAAAAGCTGGTGATGTCCGAAATAAGCCATTGCTTTTACAAATCCAAGGGTTGAATAGAAATGTGGTAGCTTCAAGCTCAGTCTCACAGCATGAGCAAGAGGAAAGGTAGAGGAGAGGGACAAGATGTGGAAAGAAGCAGACATAAAGTCTCTACCTCACTGGACCAAAACCCACAGAAATGAATGGCTGCAATCTTAAGTCCTATTGAGCTCACTGGAGTTTATTATGTGCTAAACTTTAAACCTCTCCTGACACACTTTGTTCTTCTGAGGTCTTTAAATTTCCCCAGAAGTTCTCTGGCTATCTGAGATATTACAGATTCTGCAGACCTGGCTGCTTCATACCCTTCCTAACCCCTTCAAACCTACTAAAACTCCACAACACTTGTGCATTGTGCACACTAGGTAGCAGCAATACCTGTGTCTGGGACACAGTCTGGCTCACTTTGGACTGGGCTGAAGGTTCTGGAAAACTAATTTTAGTCTTGGCCTGAACCTGGCAATACTATATTCAGCCATCTGCAACTTACAGCTCCCCCTCCACATGCCTACACAGTATAGAGAAATGTATGTACGTAGGCTTGATGTCTGGGGAGACTGCAAAGTGTATGTGACCTCAGATGATACATCACCATGTAGCTGGTGTTTCAGAAACTCTTGAAGCTAATCCAAAGTGGTCCAATTTGCTTCAAACCCGTAGCTGGGAGGCAGTGCGATAAAGGAATTTTCCTCTTTTATTCTTTGGAGAGTGACACATCCAACTAAAAAAATGTGTAATTTAGTTCAGCTGGGGCACATTATACACTAAGACTGTGAATTAGTCATTTCCCAAGATCTGCCTTTGAACTCTGACCATTTCTTCCTTTTTTTTTTTCTCTTTCTGAAAGTGCAGTGGTTCTGAATGCAGCTAAAATCAAATGGTCTTTCTCAACGTGGTCTCAGCTGGTGGTTGATCTGAGAGTATAATGGAGTAAGGAGGAAATGAACTGAATGTTGCTCAGATTTAGAAAGAAAGCTCTGTTTCTCCACGTCTTTCCCCTTTCTTACATTGACACTTGTTCATTTTTGCAAGAGCTTGTGCAAACAAAGTTTTGTTTGAAGTATGGCTGCAAGCGCAAAAAGGAACAAGATGGACTGTTATCTAAATGCCATTTCTTGCCAATGTAGGTGTTTGGTCTGCAACTTCTAATATTAACAATGGTCTCATAGCAACTGTTTCTTGTCTGTCTTGAAACCAATTCTCCTTTGTGTTAGACTGGAACTGGAGAAGTAAGGTCAAAGAAAGCTTGCTGGAGGTCAAAGAAAGTGTACCTCCCCTTGGTGAACATGACTGGCAAACAGGTAACAATGGACAAGGAGAAGGCTAAGGTATTCAACAACATTTTTGCCTCAGTCTTCTCTGGCAACCTCTCTTCCCACACCTCTCGAGTGGGTAGACCGCAAGACAGGGACTAGGGGAGCAAAGTCCCTCCCACTTTAAGAGAATATCAGGTTTGTGACCACCCAAGAAACATGAATATTTGTAAGTCTATGGGGCCTAATGAGATGCATCCCAGAGTCCTGAAGTAATTAACTGATGCAGTTGCCAAGCCGCTCTTAATGATAGTTGAATGGCAGTCAGGTGAAGTCTATAGTGAAAAATAGCACCCATTTTTAAAAAGGGTAGAAAGGAGGACGTAGGGAACTGCCGACCTGTCAACCTTACCTCTGTGCCAGGGAAGATCATGGAACAGATCCTCCTGGAAGCTATACTAAGGCACGTGGAGAACCGGGAGGTGATTTAAGACAGCCAACATGGCTGCACCAAGGGCAACTCCTGCCTGACCAACCTAGGGGCCTTCTGTGATTGAGTGACTATATCGGTGGACAAGGAAAGAGCTATGGATGTCATCTGTCTGGACTTTTGTAAGGCTTTTGAAGTGGTCCCCCATAATATCTTTCTCTGTAAATAGGAGAGATATGGATTTGATGAGTGGACTGTTCAGTGGATCAGGAATTGGTTGGATGGTCACATCCAGAGGATAATGAAAAAGGGCTGGATATCCTGATGGAGATCAATGTCAAATGGTGTCCCTCAGGTGTCAGTATTGGGACCAGTGCTGTTTAATATCATTATCAATGACATAGACAGTGGGATTGAGTGCATACTCAGCAAGTTTTCAGATGACACCAAGCTGAGTGTTGTGGTTGACACACCTGTTGATAGGATGCTGTCCAGAGAGACCTGGACAAGCTGGAGAAGTGGTTCTATGTGAACATCATGAGGCTCAACAAGGCCAAGTGCAAGGTCCTGCACCTGTGTCAGGGCTAGTCTCAGTATCAATACAGGCTGGGGGATGAAGGGATTGAGAGAAGCCCTGAGGATAAAGTCTTGGGGTTACTGGTAGATGAAAAACTCGACATGAGTCGGTAATGTGTGCTCTTAGCCCAGAAGGCCAACTGTATCCTGGGCTGCATCAAAAGAAATGTGGCCAGCAGGTTGAGGGAGGTGATTCTCCCCCTCTAGTCCACCCAGGTGATACCCCACCTGGAGTTTTGCATCCAGCTCTGAAGCCCTCAGCACAAGGAAGGCATGGGCCTGTTGGAGGGGGTCCAGAGAAGGGTTACAAAAAAATGATCAGAGAGATGGAACACCTCTCCTGTGACGAGCGATTGAAAGAGTTGGTGTTGTCCAGCCTGAAGAGGAGAAGGCTCCAGGGAGACCTTATTGTGGCCTTTCAATACTGAAATGGGTCCTACAGGAAAGATGAGGACTAACTTTTTAACAGGGCCTGTTGTGGTAGGACAAGGGGTAATGGTTTTAAGCTGAAAGAGGGTAGATTTAGACTAGATCCAAGGAAGAATTTTTTTACAATGAGGGTGGTGAAACACTGGAACAGGTTGTCCATAGTGGTGGTAGATGCCCATGCCCCATGCCTGTAAACATTCAAGGTCAGGTTGGATGGGCCTTTGAGCAACTCGATTTTGTTGAAGATGTCTCTGCTTATTGGAGGGGATTTGGACTAGATGATCTTTAAAAGTCCCTTCCAACCCAAACCATTCTATGATTTTATGATTCTAAGTATGATCATTGCAGATTTTGTCCTAGAAATGAGCCTATGGGTGAGACAAGTCCATTAACTAGTAGGAAAATGATACTTTGAGAAAGATTTGTGCTACAACAATTGTTTGTTTTCTTTTTGAATGATTCTTGAGGAAATTTTCCTCTTGTGAGGGATTTATCTCAATTTATGCTGATAATAGGCTTAGGTGATCATTTGGAGTCCAAATATCCAAATGCTTTTTTCCAGTTCAATTATACTCTGTACTTTCTTTTGTTTGTAATAATTACCTGTCCATTTATTCTTTCATTGTTCCAGAAAGAAGTCAGGTTTGAATATTCCAGTCTACCAAGTTTATAGTTATTTCAATGACCAGTCATTGGTCATTCTGCTGGGCATTCAGCAAACCACTGTGCTCTCTGCTCTCTTCTAATGGATGAGAAGATTATAAAGGTTGTGAAGGAGTTTCTAACATCAACAATGCTCAGTTATTCCCTTTTGGCCCTTCCAAGGAGAGTTCCTAACCTTCTAGGCATTCAACAAAGCTCATCTGTTCTCCCTTCACCACGGCTGCTGAGGAGTGAGTGGGCAGAGGTGGATATGTTTATAGGCAGCCTTCTGCTTATTTCGTTATTTTAATTGATGGGACAGATTTCCTTGAGCTTGGGATTGGTTCTTCTCATTACATTTCAGAAATGGGGAGAAATAACTAAATGACAGGGGCATTCTTGCGAGTGGAATTCAGAGATGAGTCATGAGAAAAGAATATGATTTCTAGCAGATATTTGAGGAATAGAAGCTCAGCCATTTTCTGTGGATATTCACAGTTGTTGGGGTACATAAGCAGTTTTTTAGGTTTTTTTTTATAGGCTTCAGTGAGACCTGGGCTCTTCCTACTGATTGTCATGGCCGCTTATGAATGCTGGGCCATAACTACTGGTTTGTTGTTGTAGGGTTACTAATGAGTTCTCCACTGATTTGCTTTAATAGTCTCTCATTTAACACCAGGCTGCACACACCAGATTTCATTTTAATAAAAAGTGCAGTGAAGCATTTGCTTTGGAATGAAAATACAAATGTGGAATTATACTGCCTTTGCAAAGAAATACATTAAGGGGGGAACAAAGGTAGGTTCATTTCTGCACCTCAGATTCCTTAAATATGAAAACAGCTGGCCAGCTCTCTCAGTGCATTGTTTGGACATGATATTTCCACTTTGTGGAGAATAGTGACTTTCATCTGGAGATTTCCATGCCAGCCAGTTAAGAAATGCAAAAGAGCCCTTGATGAATGGTTGGAAACAGTTTTCCCTGGAACATCCAGGGCAAGCTCTGTTCTCACATGGCCACATTCCCCTAGTGGAAATTAGGAACTGCTGGGGCTTAGACAGCAACAGTGAGCAGAGAAAGTACTTGTAATAACATTTTGCAAATATATTGCTTCCATGGAGGCTTAAGACCATAGCGGCCATACATATCCCTGGTAAGGTGCAGTGGCCTTTGGGGTGTTGTGTCACCCTGATATACCTGGGAGCAGTACCGTGCCCACAGCACCCTGGGCCTTTTCTCCCCAGGTCAGTGCCAAGGATACTACCCAGACAGCACCTCTCCTTGTTTCCAGATCTTCTCCCAAACCACTCTCCTGCTGTCTCCTGCATGTTGGACACAGGGATCAGTCATGGCAGCTGTCTCCTGCCATGTTGGACACAGGGATCATCATGCATCATTTGCAGGTACTGCCATGGAACCACTCTGTATTGTCTCCTAGCTAAGTGAGCACAGCACAGCAAGGGAGTTGAGAGCAGGAATGGAGAAAGGACCATTTGTATTGCCCTTTCTCCATTTATCGTACTGTCAAATTAACCTCATGATAAGAGACAGGAGCACTGGCTGGCACTGTGGTCTCACTGGCTTCGGTGGGGCTACATCTACCTGTTTGGCAGCTGGTTGGGAAGTCCTGCCCAGTGCTGCTCCAGCAATGGGAGATGCAGTGATGAGTCTTGCTTCTTAACTCTGTGAAGGAGGAGATGGAAGATATAAATGGCATGTTTCCATAGATGTAGAAATTGCCCTTTTCAGAAACATGGAGGGTGAGGGAGCATATGTAACTTTTGACCTTTTAGAGCCTTTAAACTGGGGTCTTGTTAGCAGCTCGGTACGTTCCCACTGATTGGTGTGTCCGGCGGCCATCCAGCTGGTGCTAGTTGGAAACACGTGGCATGAACGCTGTTGATGGATTAGAGATCCCTGCTGCTGAAACCTACTTGTTCCTGTCACTGCTCCAGCAGCAGCTGGAGGCCAGGGCTGGCCTGCACATCCTACCTCTGCTGGGGTCTCTCTGCCTTCCTGTGTCCCTGTTGCACATCACTTCTCTCTTTGCTGCTTGCATACTGCCATCACTTTCTTTTTTTTTACCTCCTTGCCTTGCATCTCCTGTTACATTCCATTTGTCCTTTGTGTGTTTCTCCCTGTCGTGGTTGTTCAGTGTTGGTGAAAGGTGCTGGGTTTGTAATGCTGAGTCTACCAGTTAGCCATACCACCTGCCCAGGAGGTGAGCAGTGGGTGGGGGAAGCATTTATCCATGTTCCACCACATCTGGACGGCAGTGTTGGCTTCCTCTCACTTCTTTTTTTTCTGTCTGCTGAAGGAGAATGCTGAGGGCAGCTTTATAATCTGCTCTTGACTCAAATTTCCCCCATACGAGTGGGCTGCTAAGGGTGCCCGATGCAGAAGGGCATGGTCTGTGCCTGACTGTCCTCCTTGCTTTGCTCAGCCCTTAAGCAGCACTGTTTGGCAGTGGGAGGCATGGCTGTCTTGCATGGGAAGGTCTAACATCAAACCAGCTCAGCACAGTGGTAGGATACTGCAGACCTCTGGCTTCTCAAAGGGAATATATGATGGGAGAACAGCAAAACATGTTTGTTCCTCAGCAGGAGCCACAGGATACCTTGGTCCTTCAGATCAGGGCTTTGTTGGAGGGGGAGAGGAGACACTTGTTCTCTGCGGACAGCTGGATTTTTCATCTTCTTTGCAATTAAAATAGGATGGGAGGGCTCAAGTGAAGTGATGGGTTTTTAGCAAGGGTTATCTTTTGATTAGAGGACAGATCCTTTTCATAAAGGCCTCCAAAATCCACCAGCTGGGAATGAATTTTGGTATGCACTGTCAGTTTCCAGATGGGAAAATGTCCATGGTCTGCTTCCAGCCCTCTGAGACATCTCCTGCTCCACAGCCAAGTCCAATTAGTGGTAATACCATGGCAACTTTGCTTGCTGGTGACAATATGTTTTAACTTGTGCATTCAGGCTCTCTCCGCTTTTCATGAAAAGTGAATCAAAATCCTTCCTCTATGGTGGAACTGAAGGAAGCTGAAGTGTGAAACCACAAACCCAACTCTTGCTATGGTTTAGCGTCAGCTACAGTGGCATCTTCTCTCGATCACAAAATGCAGTTGGAGTCCTATGGGTTTTAAAGTGCCCCAGGGAATCTGAAAACCTGCTTTAGCAGATCAGCAGAGGGAAAGTGAGAAATAGCCTCTTTCCATCAGTTACTGGCTTGCTGAGGCTGTGTATATTTTCTGACTTGCACATTTGCAAATTGATGGTTAGCCATATGTAGTTTCATCACTAGAGCCTGTAAGGAATGTGTGCATTTTTTTTTTTTCTGATAGAAATGTGTTTTTTTTTTTTTCCCCTCAGACTTAATGTTCTTACTATATTTCAAGTTTTTAAAAACAGGAACTGCCGCGTTGCTATGGCTCCCAGTGCAACTGTGGAGCAGGTTTTTCTTCTCTTTGATGCAATTTCGGTTCACGATGCAGTTTGACAGGACACCAGCCCATCTCGCCGCCTAGTGGCTCCCTCCCCGGGGGGGCGGGGGAGGGGGGAAGCTGTAACAGCATTCACCGTTGACAGAAATTCATGAATAAAAGGAAAAAAAAAAAATACATCAGATGACCTTTCTTGGCGGAGAGTCGAGGTATTGACCCTGGCGAGTGCAGGAGGAGATTTTTTTGTTATGTTCTGCAGTTCTACCCCAGTCCTGCGATTTAATTTTGATGGGATATTATTTTCTCCTTTCTGCCCTACACCCTTGTGTGATGGAGCTGAGCCCCGTCAAACAGCTAGTCTCTTCCTCTCCAGAGGCACTTTGCCATTCAGTGGTCTTTGCTGTATATGCTTTGTCTAAGAAATCATTGTGCATGTCTCAGGCTAAGCTTGTGGTTAAGTGCTTTGCTGAGTCGAGGATAACAGCGCTCCTAACTAGATGATGCTGATGGAATTCCACTTGAAATCATTGCTTTAAGGGTGTACTCGAGTTTTCCATCTGAAGTTTGGGAAGATGTGGATCTGCATATCTGTGGGGCAGCTGAGTATTTATCTAAATGGGACAAAAAACAAATTGTGGCTTTCAACACCTCTTACTGTGCAGAATTCAGACCTCCCTCTGCAGCTCCCAGACCTCTCCCCTGACCTATTTTCAAGTGGCTATAAAGTTTAAAGTATGTTTATTTTCATGTTGCAAATTTTATTTTCATTCTCATTCCAAAGGTGAACATTTTGGAAAAAATCTGAGAAAAAAAAACCCTGTTCATCCAATTTTGAATTATGTGAGTGTGAAGTGAATGCATTTGTTCTGCTTTCAAATAATTATCCAACAGTGGTTTTTGTGTTGGTGTGGACAAGTAACTCAAAGCTAGCCTCACTTCAAACTTCAAAAATCAGTTTGCAGTGCTAGCCAAGGGATTCCAGCTTTGTTAAGGTTAGAAAATTTGATTTTGAATTCTATATGGACATTTGAAGGTGATGTGTGTTGCCTTAGTGTTGTTTTCTTTCTGGTTTATGTTCACTGTGCACTATATTTCTTGAAGTATTTGAATGAGTGATAATCTAGAAATATGGTATTAAAATGCTTAAATGTGAGTGAAATAGTAACAGAGAAAAGAGAAATGGCAGAGACCTGTCGGCTTGTCCAGTCTGCTTCCTTCTCTGTCATTCCCACAGCGTATTCTCTCCTGATTTAAGTAATAAAAAGGTCCCTACTCAAGCCTGGAAGAATCTTAATGTAAAATGAGTGTTAAAAACTAACCATAGTGTCCTTGAAATGATCAATCAGACTGAACACTGCCAGCTGCCTTCCTTCGAAGAAAGCTCTTTTCCACTCCTGTGGTGAAATTTTGGAGCTTGCTGTATCACATTGAACAGGTCTCCATACCTGTCTTGATTGAGTGAAGGTTGTATGGTGATTAGATCTCCTTTCTTCAATAATGCACCATGAGAAATTCTTGAAAAATAGATTTTGTGAACTTAGGGTTGGTCTTCGTTAAGAATTTGGTGAGATTGCAAGTAATCGGATGAAGAGTTCAGCCATTGATGGTATGGTCAGGGTGGAAGAGCTGCCACACTGTACTGAAAACCTGTGAATTTGTGTGGCCTGACAATGGTTAAAAACGCACAGGTGCTGACTCGACACTGATATTTTTTCTGGGTTTTAAACTGTATTAAAACAAGATGGAAATGAGTTTTCAGTGTCTCGCCCAGTGTTCTTCCCTGTATTATTAGTGTCACAAATCACATCTTTTTCAGCAAGATGGCTACCTACATTAGCAGTGTCAGCATCTTACATTTATTTATGACAGACTGTAGTATCTTTTATCTGCAATTCCAAAGCACTTTACAAAGTGGAAAGGGATGGCTTAATTCTCTGCTAAAATTCAGTCATCTCTGGGGTGAAATAGAGCAACTGTTTAACAGCACATAGTACGAAGCGGAGATGAATACCGCACCTCACTGGAGCTGCATGAGGAATTTCAGCTGACAGAATGAAATTGCTGGAGGTGGATTTTTGCCAAGACATTGGGGTTGTTTAATAAGTGCAAGAGATTAGCAGCAGTGCCACACATGCCTCTTGTGTGCCTGTGTGAAGCAGGCAGCCAGCAGTTCCAGAAGGGGTTTCAGGAAGGAGGTTGGCAGCTTTTCCAGGATGCAGACATCACCAGCAGATGCTATCTGTTTTCAGAGACCCCCTTCATCAGAAGGCCATGATGTGTTTTGGACAGATGTACCTAGGTTATACACTAGTTATCTGCTTATTTCCCTGGAAACTCAACCCTGGGCAGAGATAGATGTCCAGTGGGCTGCTGTGTTGCTGACTATAGATAAGAGATAGCCAGAACTGAATGGGGAGCAAAAACGTCAACTGCAATGAAGCTCTGAGAGCATGCAGGCATATAAGTAATAGACACTGTAAATAAAAGACTCCCCCCACCAAAAGGTTGGTTTTTGTCACTTTCTTCCCCTTTAAAATAACACATCACTGACAAATTAAGCCGTGTGAGTGACATGAGGTTCCTCAAACATAGATTGCTGCAAGAAATGCTTTCCACCCTCTTCTCAAAGATGCTGATGCTGCCTTTCTGCATTTGAGTGGCGATACGTGGCATGGTGAGAGCTTAGAAGAGCTGATACTTAAGCCGTGATGAAATGCTCTCCAGCCTCACCAAGGGACTGTGAAGATTTTGAGGTGCAAAGTACAGATGCTTACAGCCTCTGAATAAATATGAACATCTAGCAAGCAACCGCCCTTCAGCTTGCCTAATATGTATTTGTTCCAAATAGCTGGGCTTGCGGGGGGAGCATGAGATGTTGAACTTTCCAGCATTTGACTTGCCCAGATACAAGAGGTGCAGTAGGACTGATCTTCCAAGATTCTGCATGTTCTGCTGTCCTCGTCTCAGTTTCCTTTTCCTTCTCTTTCCTTGCAGGCATGTAGTTGAGATACTGGGGCAGTTCTGCTTGCAGATGTATTTTGTTTTTAATGTAGGTGGGAAGAGGAGAGGGTCTTGCTTTTTGCCAATGTGAGGCTGCTGGTCAGCTGAAACAAGTACCTTGGAGATTTTACTAAGTCAGTTTCTCTGGTGACTGTGGAAATACACTAGTTCTGGAAAGGACCCCAGTTTGACTGGCTGGAGTGAAAAGTTTACTTGATTTACTGATTTTAATTCTTTTTCTCCAAACAATTTTTCATGGAAAACTCAAGATTGAATTGATGAAGGCAAAAGCTTCGCAATGCTGTGAAATCGATTTGGGATAGTTTATTACATTTCCATGAAATTGCTTAACAAAGTTTGGCAGAGAGGGAGCAAAATGAGAAGAGTATGGCGCTCCCAACAGTGGGTGGCACTGGAAGTACCATGTAAGCCTGTAAAGGAGGGTATGTAGTGAGGGGTAAGATTAGCCTCAGGAGAGTGGAGAGCTGTGCAGGTGAGACATCTGCCACTTTCCTTGGGGGATCAGGCTGGTTTGTGCTGTTGCTGTTTGTCTCCCTTTCTGCCTGCCGCTTCTGGATCCTCACAATACCTGGAGAAGAGATCCTGCTGAAACCTTTGTTGCAGCCGTCAGTTGACAGTGTGGAAGCAGGTCCTAGGAGAAGGGCACTGACAGAAAGGCAGCAAAGGAGAGTGTAAGAGGAACACTGGGGGAAATAAAAAGCATCACTGGTCTTGGTTTTACAGCACTTACTGTGAAGGGCGTACAGCCTGCTGCTGATCTCGGCACACAGCTGGTTCTCCAAGTGGGAGGGCTATGCGTGGCACTGACCTTTATTCCTCTGTGTGCCTCATAGCTTACCTTTTCAGTTGCCCCAGGTCAGAACAGCAATGCTGAAAGCTGGAGAGCTGCGTGGATGCTCTGACCTTGGCTGTGGAGATTTTGCTGAAGCCGGGCAGCAGGGACTCCCACACCAGAGAACTTCCACAGCTTTCTGTTGTTGTCTGAGACGTCAAGGGAAAGCAGCTATATAAATTTGTCATTTTTGTGACAGAGGCTCATGTTGGCAGTTTTTTTAAGCCTCAGAAAAGAAATCTGAGTGGTAGCACCTAGGGGTCTCATTTGGAGATGCCTGAGTGAGAAAAGGTCCTTGGGTCCACTCTCCTCACTGTTACAGAAGAAAGGAAATGTGGGGCTGCTCAAGGAGACAAGTATTGTGCCTGTGGCTATTTACATAATTGTTATGCCTCCAGGAGGGTGCTGAAGAAG
Source organism: Tapera naevia (assembly GCA_033556795.1). NCBI lineage: Eukaryota > Metazoa > Chordata > Aves > Cuculiformes > Neomorphidae > Tapera > Tapera naevia. Next base: position 1,002,852 of record JAUMJJ010000059.1, read on the forward strand.
ACCATGAGCCCTCAACACTCAGGGTGTTGAGGGTACTCTCAGTATAGCAGTACTCTGGTGAGGTGCCAAGGAACTAATTTGGTACCACCAGGAAGCTATGGAGCAAGTTCTGTGGTGGCACATGCTGTTGGGACTGTGAAGGGCAGCAATAAAATGAGGGAGGTCTGTTTTACAGTAGTGGCTCTCTCTCTGGTAACAGCTCACACCTTCACTGATGTAGACCTATGAAAAAAAGCTTGTTTTCCGTGTCAAGCCCTTATGTCTCTGGGTTTTGCAATGTCTGCTGTGTACTTCACCACTAAAGATGTTTTTTCTTTATGTTCCTTCTTCAGGCCAGGAATCCTTGTTTACCCTCTTGTCTTGTTAACAGCCATGGGAGTGGTGGGCTTGTTCTGGCCAGTGGGTGCAAGAGCAAATTTAGAATATATTCTTCTGCAGTGCTCAGAATATGTTGGTCTGCAGTGCATCTAACCAAGGAAGTAAATGGTGGGTAGTCAAGTAGAGGAACAGATGACTGAACAACTACATAGATGTTTGAACTAACAATTTTTTGGCTTGCTCCTCAACTTACTGATCCTAATGGGTTTCCCACTGTTTGGCTGAGAGAATGTTGAGAGAGGCTGGGAGTGGGACTCCTGTGAGCTTGCCAAATCGACAGTAGTCTTTGATAATTGACATTTTCTCATTTTCAACATAATTTTGGAGCAGGCTTACAAGTGTACATTGTGGAAGGAGAGAATAGGAGGGTTGCAGGGTAGGCAATAACCCATAGGCAAAGTCCTAAGATTTGCACTGACGTATCCATGCCTCCATGCTCATCATGATTTGCCAACAGCCAGGTATGAACCCACTGCTCTTGTTACAGTCATGTCCCTTTTGTGTGTCTCTGTGTCCTTGCCTTGCTCCTATCCTTCAGCTTTCCCATCCTTCCCTCAATAGGTGATTCTTTTCTACAGAAATATTAAATCTTGGTTTGAAACAGAACAACCCCATTTTCCCCAGTCCCTTTATTTCCTCTCTTTCATCTTTTCTTCCCATAGAAGTGTTTGAAGTAGCACAAGTTCCTGAGAAAGGCATTTTTTTTCTCCCTTTGTGCTTTGGCTCTGTGTCTCTTCATTATATCTTCCCTTTGCTATTTCGTTCTGCCTGCTTTGTGTCTCTGTTTTCTCCCCATCTCTCAACCCTTCTTCAAGGCTCTTTCTTCATTAATATGTTAATTTCTAGCCCAGGAATGCTTCTTGCGGCTCACTGTTCACCAGGGAGAGCCAGAGGAGAGAGCCAGGAGAGAGAGAGGAAGGGAGAGAGGGAATAAGAAATAGGAGGACGGTAATTTACAGCAGGACAGGACAAGGGATGTCAGCGAAGGAGGAATCTTGCACTGACTGGTGTTATGGTGCCATAGAGAAGAGGATTATCCATGTTTTGGACTGGGTTGGTCTTTTTGCATTGTTTTGATATCTTCAACTTCCAAAATATATTCTTAGGAAAAAAAAAGGTTTAGAACTGAAAAAAGCTCTAAATGCATACTTTCTTTTTGGCAATTTCCAAACTATTTTTCCTTTCGCATAGAATTTTTTTAAACATCAGCCTCTATTCCCACCCTAATAGGGTTCCTTTTTTTTTATTTGATGCAAACGTGTTGCCTGCACGATCTTCACATAAGGCTTTGGGCACATTTTGTGCTATGAACAAAACCATATCAGAAGTTCTCTGAGGGGGATTGTATCCCAACAGAAGTTTCCAGAGTTTTTTTCTTTGTCAAGTGAGAATTAGGGAATGGTTCAGCTTCTGTTTGGGTAAAGAGATATAGATAAAGATGGTGAGACCAGAGCAGCTATGTAGCAGTGAAAATGTTAGGGAATCTGGGGCTAGAAGGAGCACAAGAACTGCAATTAGAGACAGGTGTGATGAGTCAAAGATTTATTTTTCTGCCTCCCACCAGTAACGTTGCTGGGTGGAAAGTTGCAAAGGAGTAAGTGATAGAGGCAGGTACCTCTGCAGCATGGACTAGATCTGGGAAGGATGTAGAAAGCCACCAGTGATGCAATTCTGCCCTGACATTAGGAAACCTTTAACTATTCTTTTTGCTGCTTTATATCTAACGTAGCAAGACCTCTGTCTGTGCTTGGAGTCCTATGATCGTGATTGCCCAAGCAAATAATTGACAATGCAGTAATGAAAGTCAGCACAGGGGAGCCGGCTGGGTGGGTGGCTGGAGGTGAGAAAGCAGGTCCAAGGAAGGGCATGTGGTAAAGGAGGGAGACAAGAAAAGACAGGCTCTAATACAGTGCTGCGAAACTGGCATGAGCTGGAAGCAAAATAACGAGGGAGGAAAACTCAGAGGGAGTGCTGCAATGTTCTGTGAAGTCCAAGGCCCCTGAGCCAAGAGACTTTCATATATTACAACTGTGTCAGATGAATATTATTTAGGTTGCAAAAGCAAGCACTTCAAACAGAAGAAAATGCCAGATTTAAGGCTGCAATCTTAATTTGGCACTCTTGTGTCTGTGCATTATACAGCAGTAGTTTCAAGACTGCATACTATCTTTCAAGACAGGACCCCTGCCTGCTTCCGTACGCGGGATGGGTGACATTTCCTGGCTGAGCAGTGATTCAGTGTTTTGTTTTCATCGCCTTGTTTAATGTGTAGCCTTAAGCTTTGTACTGTGCCTGCTTTCACAGGCTGCTGAGAGGAGAGGACTCTTCGTCTCAACGTGTTATCTGTGGCACACACTAGTGCAGTATCTCAGTACATCTTGGAGTTCATGGATTTTCACCCTACTCTTGTGATATGAGAGGACACAAGCTGCTTTATGTAAATCCATTGTATAGGCGGAGAACTGAGGTTCAGCAAGATTAAGGTCAAAAATGTCTATTAATTTTTCATGGCCCATCTGAGACACCTAGAATCTCGTTATTCAAAGTACTGATCATTACAGAATGCTTTCTGTGTTCAAAGCAAATTTCCCTTTGACTTCAACCCAGCCATTCCTTGACTTGCCCCCTGCCAAGTCTTAACGAAGACCGAGCACTATTTTTCATTCATTTTTTATTAATGTAGAAATGGAGATTTTGTGATGTGCAAGTTATATGGGCTGTTTGTTTGTACCCTGTTTAATTGTTTGTTTTGCAGAAATCATCTTGAACCCAGGAGAAAAACAAAACAGTCTCCAAGTGCTTCCGTTTTTTAATTTGAATTATTTCTTTCAATATGTTTTAGATGAAACATTTAATTTCTTATTCAAATTAGTTTATAATTTCAATATGTATCTTCCTTTTATTTGAAAAAAAAGTGTTTGAAAATGTTTAGATTCAAAAGAGGGCAGGCTATATTATATGTTTTATTTCAATGAAGTCAAAGCTAAGCTTTCTGCTTCCTGATTTGCCAAAATTGGGCTGTCAATACAGCACTTATTTTTGTTTGGAATCACCACCAGACCAAAAAAAAGGAACCAGAGAGTTTGTCCAGGTTTTATCAAGCATCCAGAAAATGAGGCTTACAGATTTAGTGACTGCTTATAAAGAATCTGGTTTAAGACATTTTCTCCCTGATATCCAGTGATAGGACATGTGGCAATGGTTCAAAGCTGCACCAGGGGAGGCTTAGACTGGGCATTAGCAGGCAGTTCTTCACCAAGAGGGTGGTCAAACACTGGAACAGGCTTCCTGGAGACGTGATTGGTACCTCAAACCTATAGATATTTAAGAGACATTTGGACAATGACCTTAATAACCTGCTTTAACTTTGGTTAGCCCTGAACTGGTTGGGCAGTTGGACTAGATGACAGTTGTAGGTCCCTTCCAACTGAAATCTCCTCTCTTCTCCTCTCCTCTGATCCTTATGCAGAGGTAGACGTGAATCCAGCCTTGCAGTACAGCTTTCAGTTGGCTTAGTTGTATTATTTTCTTGTTTATCCTAGCCACTCTTTGCCTGTCCCTTGACTACTGCCCACTTTCCAAACAGTTAAGTTTGATTCACAGTTCAATCCAACTGGTACATTAAATGAGACAGGGGTCCTGCAAGAAAAATTGTGATTAATTATGTCATTCAGGACTGATTTGTAGTGGTTATGCAAAATGGGCTGCATTGAGGTTGCTTGAACAACTGTAATGCTGACGTTTCCCCATTTTACAGTGCTTGACTTTGTGAAATGAATAAACTCAGATTTTGCCAAAGTGCATGGGTTAGTGGTCATGAAATATTCAGCTTTTCTATCCTACTGCTGACCTCTATTGTCTTGTTTCCTCCAGCTTTCCTTATTTCTTCTGCCCTTCTGGATCCTTGTCCCAGTCCAATTCTTACCTAGCAAAGCTAGGGTCTGCCTCACAGTTGTCTCATCTGAACTTTGAACCCTGGATCTAGAAAAATATGGCTACCACTTCTGGATTCTGTGTCCCTTGTTTTCATCCATTTCCACTTATCTCACATTCTGGCTCCTTGTCCCATCTCTCTTCCTCTTCCCGCAGCCCCAACAAATCCCAGTCTCTTTGCCCAAATTGCCCAGGCATCACACTTCTCATTTTTCTTCTCCCATGTAGCATTTCAGCCCCATACTTCTCCCAGTGTCCCAAGTCAATGTATCCTGATCATCTTCCTGGCCCTTTCCTATTGCTTCAGAAACAGCCAGCCTCCTTTTCCAGTGATCCCTGTGTGCAGGGAACAGGCTGGATCAGGGAATTTGCAAACCCAAGAGGTGCAGTCCTCCTTCTGTTGCTTCCCCAGTCCAGACGTAGACTTTCCTTGAGCTCGTGTGTAGAGAAAGTCCCTTAGACTACAGAAGGCCCAGTAAGGAGAGGGTTTTAGGAAGTTTTTTCTTCTAAAACAGCTCTATTAAGTCCCTGTTGAACAAGTGTAAATTGCAGTTTATCCAAAGGTTTATGACCTGTGTAGTTTTTCACAAGCATGGCAAAAATCAGCATGTGACATAAAAGGAACTTTTTCTTTCCCCTCTCATAAAAATTCAAGACTCTTGAAATCCAAGAACTCACTGGAGCTTTTTAAAAAGGTCACTACTTTTTTCTTAATGCTGGTAAAACAGCTTCTTTTCTTTAACCTGTTTTTGGAAGTGAATGGACCACTTTTCCTTCCATTTTCCTCAAATATCAAACCCACCATAAGAATCTGATATGGAAAATGTCAATCAGAAAGATAAAAATTGGTGTAGCTAGAGGAATCTTTAAGGAAGGATTTATGGCATGAAGCAGAGGGCAGCCTGAAGAGGCAGTGTTACCAGCCCCAGCAATGCAGATCTCACTTCTGTCTATGGTCTTCCTGGAGCACTTTTAGGAGGTCAAGGAAGGTCTACTCACTGGCTGAAAGTGTCGTTGTAGGGGCTTAAAAGCATCACTTCTGTGGACTCCAGGATGGGCATTCTCTGTTCTGGGAGGGGATTTTGGAAGGGGTAGTGCAGTCTTGAACCTCACCACTAGTATTGACTAAATATTTATTCACACTAATGGCTATGTGGTACGACGAGATGAAAAAAGTACTCCGATTCAGAGCTGATATTATCTCTCTTATGAGCCAGTCCCCTTCTCAGATCGTTCCTGTTGAGTTGTCTGCAGCAGAAGGGGCAGGGGCTTGAGTGGGACTGAATTAAGCACTACCTTCTCCTGGCAGGTAATGAACCTTCCTGGGCAGCATTCAGCAGACAGGGGAGGGAACTTCCTTGGCTGCTGCCACTGAATTTATACCTTTCTCAGGGATAAATAAAAATCTTTAGGGCTATTATCATGCCTCCTCACACAAGCCTGAAATGTATGGAGTACAGAGTAAAGAAAAAGAGGGAACAGGAAAAAGTATCTGCATCTCAAATGAGGAGCAAGAGGGCTGATGCCTGTGGCACTGAGTGTATTCGATTTCATCATGCTGTATTTACTTCTCTTTCCCCTCTCTGAAAAGAAAACCTTCAGGCACTTTGCTAAATGGATTGAAAGGTTTGTCTGGTTATAATGATGCTTCTGAAAGAGGCTGGTGTTATTCCTCCACTCAAATACTTCTGAGAGATTTTGCAGTAGCTCTTGGTAAATCAGAACATTATGAATACTTTGGCATTTAGTGGCTAGGCAATGGTTCTGTTCTGGGACTACTTTGGGAGGAGTGACTGAGGTTAATAAGCTAATGTTTCCTAAGAGAGGGTATCCTAATCTGGGAGAGTGTGGGAACAATCAACTGATTAATTAAGATGTGTGTAGTGGGGTGGTATGAACATTTAACTGGAAGCAAAGTTTCTGTCTCAGGTGGGATCCTTTAGGGTCACAGAATCTCTTTGCCCCATGGAGTACAATTCCCTCTGTACTTTTACAGCAAACCTGTCTTAGTGGAGACAGGCTCAGGCTCTATCCTTGATTATCGTGTTATAAATCTGTAATATCAGAGTGTCCAAAATGAGGAAGACTGAGTGCTGCAGAAGAACTGGACAGCAGAAGAATACTAAGTGGAGTCACGGTGGTTTGCTTGCATAACTGAGATAAAATTTGGCTCTATGGCTTTAGCAATGGAGAGGGGAACTCAGTGAGCTGGCATAAGTAAAAGGATGTTTTCCCAGGTTCCCCAGGATGGCAGTCATGTACAAGCATCCAGGGAAAAGAAGTTGCAACTGTTTTTTTCACTCCTATTCCTGAGTAGCCTAGGCTACATACCAGTGGAGAAGGATGGAAGAGCTTGGGGGACAAACGATTGATTTGGTCCCACTGAATGGTATTATTTATGCACACAAAATGTTTGCATTAGGGAAGAAATCCTACTTGTTACTTATGTGACTTCAAGGGTCACACTTGAGATCTCTGTGCTTTAACTATCGGGTTTAACTAATGGGCTCTTTGGAAGGGAAAGGAAAATCCCGATGACTTACTTAAAGAAGGCAGTGGAGAGAGCAGAGGACGTGGCATCTGAAGGCCTATGAACAATGATGTGAGTGAGTGGATGTGAACTGTAAAAGACTGTCTCCACAAGTTTGTCACCTTCTCTTGAGCTCTGAAGAGTGTCTGAAGCCACTTTCTCTCTCACACCTTGTAAAACTTGAGCCTTGTGTGTGAGCGGTAGCTTTTAGAAATGATGGGCCAGCAGCTGAGCCCAAATATCTAATGTGCCGTGTAACACCATGTGGGCACAGAAGAATAGCCAGGACTGGAGTCCTGAGTGGGTCCATTGCCTGATATTCACTCAAGTGAAAGATAGTGATGCAGATAGCAGCAGATTCTATTTCTAAGAGGGGTATCATGTTAAAGAGCTTGTTAATATACTCCTGGCTCCTTCCCATCCCTTAGGCAACCAGCATGGGCGGCAAGTGTAAATAGGAAGGATATGCAAAGGGGGAAATTTCATTCTAGCCCTGAGCATGTTCTGTGATTCAACGAATGAACAGTTAGAGGAAAGGCTGGGATGCAAATCTGTAGTGTTCCTTCCCAGAGCTGGAGATAATTCTTAAAGGCAGACAGAGTCAGGGTGTAGATGGAGCTGAGTGGGACTGCATGAGTGGGAGAAGAAACATGCCTGACCGACTCTAGCAATGGGGTGGGGGGGCTATTCTGGCAGCAGGTGGGAGAGCATGTGGGCTGTAGTGAGAATGTGGTGAACATGCATGACTGAATTATTAGTTTGCTATGCACGTGGTTGAGTCAGGTGTGAGGAAGAAGGTGGTCAGTGGAGAAGATTTCTTCTGTCCTTCTAGTCACGGTGTGAAGAAAGTACTGAATCCAGTAGTTTGATTGGGCTGTGAATCTAGAAGGACCACCAATGAGCAATAGCTCAGCACTGAATCCACGTTTTCAGCTCTCTGGGGCACAACGGCATTGTAATTCCTTTGAGGGCTTTGTGGACCACTTTCCAGTTGTGGTAAATTACTGCAGGACAACAAATACATTTACATATTTGTAATAGAGAATACAAATATTATGCTATTTTCCTTGTCTGTATATCTGTCTTATTTTACCACCCTTGCTACTTTGTCTTCATTAGCTCTCCCTAGCTGTCACTGGAAGCTAAAATGGACTTGTTTCCTCCATCAATTTTCCCTTTCATATGTGGCCTCCAGTGATTCTGGATTCTGGGCCATTTAGTACCATGCCAAGAGGCTGCACTGTGTCTTTGGGAGAGGAGAAGGCAGAACAGGACCAATTTGTGACGAGATGCATCTGGAAGCTGGGGTATAAACCAGGCAGAAAGCAGTGAGGATGGCTCTGGGGACGCATGCTGGAACCAAAGGACTGACAGTGACCAGACTCAGAGGTGCACAGGGTTGAAGCTGAAGAATAGCAGTTGTCCTGACATGGAGAGGGTTCTCCTTTTGGCTTTTGCTGTGAGTGATGTTGCTGTGCTGGACCAGGGGATCTAGAGGGTATACTACCTTCATTCTCTTGAATCACAGAAGTTGCAGTGGGAGAGCCTCTAGCAAGGAGAGAGGGTGGGGAAGCAATGATGACAGATAGATATGGGGGAGATGTGGGTGATCCCACCCTGCATGTGCTTCCCACAGGGCCTGTGGCTTTTTTCCAGTTTGTAGTGAGTGCTTACGTGCTTGCTTGGGCACTGGAGATGGCTGGCATCAGGAAAGCTACCCCCAGCCCTGGAGCTAGAGGGGTTGATGATTTCTGGACTAGGACCAGCTCTGCTCTGACTTAAGCACTCCTCCCTGCAGATCTCTTCTCTTTAGTCTGTGGTTTGGATATCTGCTTCTCTTTCCAAGTTTGGTAGGCTGAGACTGATGGGGGTGTGTGGTGCTCCTTTCTGCGAGGGGTGTGCATGTGAAGAAAACACCCCAGACAACTGGGCTTCCAAGTACCAAGAAGCTCTAGGGCAGGGAAAGCAGCTGATATTAACCCTGTGAGTTCTTTAGCTGTTGATTTTCTTCTACTGAATGAATATCACATGTCCTCCCTTCGTGCATCATCCCCCCCACCTCCCTGCTCTGAGCTTTACATCAGCCTCCTTAATAAGAAGTGCTCTGTTTTTAGTCCCAAGTGAGTGCTGAACCCATTAGCTGCAGGGCTTACTGTTGGCTGAAGCTCTCATCTGAAATAGCAAGCTGACTCTTCAAGCATGCTGCACACCCCTGAAGAGCCAGTTGGAGCTGGGGTACCCTGCATTGTGCATGGGGACTCACAGCCCTCTCCCACCCCACCCCAGCTCCTTTTATTCAACAACACCATTGGTGACTGAGAGGTAGGAGTAAAAAGCAAACTCTCCAGGTTTGTGGTTTATAGTAAATGCCTTCAGTTAGTCAGCTGCTATGTGGATGACTCTAGAAGAAACTCAGAAAAATTAACGGGGAAGAGGAACTGGCAAGGATACACCTCTGCCAAGCCTGGTCCAGGACTGCCATGGGTGCAGTGGTAAAACGTCTCTCTGTGAAGTGGCACTGATCAGAGCATGCACCAAGAGATGCACCCTTTCTCTCACCTGTTTCCTCCTCAGCCCACGATGATGCCTTTTGCAGTCATTGTTTCTTTCACATGTATTTCCCAGTCCTTCAGCTGCCACTGCATTTATCATTGAGTTTACTTATATTTCTTTCATCTCAGTACTGATTTTTTAAGAACTTCCTTGCTTGACCCTCTCATATGTCCTTCAATATTTCAAGAACAAATAGTATTTCCTGGGGTTACGATCCTGCAAATGTAAAATGAATGAGAGGTAAAAGGCTAAAAGGATAGGAGTTAAAAATGTCTAATTAAAGTATGGAAATACCTGCTTTAAGGGTATATTATGGCAAATAGCTTAAAAATATACTAGGATGGTTTAGCCAGCTTTCTGAATAGGACTAGCCCCATCTATTACACAGGTCTTCTTAGAAGCTAGAAAGGCTCATACATCAATTCCGCGGAGATGGGAAGAAATTCATTTGGACAGTGACAAGAGGCAGTTGCAGATATTCTCATAGCTCTGTTTAAGGGTGGGAATCCTCTGTCATGGATGTCACCACTGTCACGGATAACGATGAAACTGATGCATGGGGCAGGGCTGTGAGGTGGAGAACAGGCTCATCTTTAAGTGGCTCAGCCTGGCCATGTGCTTACTGCTCACTCTGGCACTTTCATCCCTCTTTGTTTTCTGCTGTATGGACCAGTGCAAGGAAAAGAACTGCAACTCCCTCTCCAATGTAATCATCAGCTTTCTTTCGCCCTTACCGCTGTGCACCTGAGCTGTTTCTGCCATGGATCTCTCTGCCTATACTTAGAGTAGCTCCTGACTGAAGTGGTGGGACGGCAGACACTGTAGTCAGGAACCCCAGTGGGCACCCATTGAATCTCTGTGGGAAGGAGACTGTGAAAGCAAGGAGGCTCTCTCCACTATGTAAAGCATGGCTACTTATCTTAACTCTACATATGCATTGACTCTGAAGTGCTGGGCTAGGAACCTCAGAAAAACTCATCCCTGCTTGTGAGATTTTTCATGTTTCTCGCTACTGCTAAAACACATCCAGTGGTTCCCTTGCCACAGCACTCCACCTCTCCATCCACCTCCTTCTACAGTCACATTTTTCACCCTTCACTGTTTCATTTTGTGGCCTGGCCTCCTTACTACTTCCTATCATACCTGACTTCCAAGTGATTTAGTGTTTTTTTTTGTTTAGTTGGTTTTTTTTATTATGCTATTTGTTAGAGTAACTGGAAAGATGTATGGCTTCTGTACACACTTGATTGAAGATGGGGCTAAAAACCTCTGTGTATTTTGTGCAGGATGTAAGAACGGGTGACTGAGACGTGAAACAATAGATAACAAATAAGTTAATGATCATAGTTTGATGATTGGTTATTTCATTGGAAAATAGATGTAAAAAAATTACCTAAGCTGGCCAACCTTTGAGTGGAGAGCTGCACCGTGTTCCTTCTAACCTGAATTTCTCTATAACTCTAGCAACCTTGTTTGTTGTAGTGATATTTTCAATCTGAGGTGTGGTTTTATTTGCTTGTTTCGTATTACAGAGCGTGGTGGGACTGGACAGTATCTGGAATCTTGCTGTCTAGGCACAGAAATCCAATCAAGTGTTTCTCCTTTTACAACCTAAACAAATCTTGCTTTGTAAGAGAGCACAAAATTACAGTTTGAAGAGCTCATCTGTAGAAGCATTTTGCCAATCAAAGGCTGCAATGGCAAATGGGGTCAAAGTCTTTATGTTTTCAGAGTGGGTATTTGCTAAGTGAGGGCTTACAGCTGAAAGTGGAATTGCAAGGCTGAAACTGGACCCATACATGAGTTTTTCCAGCATAGTTCCCTCTTTCACTTTCAAAAATGTTCCCTCTATGAATCTCTGTGGGTTGCACTTAGTGGTCTTAGTCTCTGAACTGCCCATTATAACACCTCAGCTCCTTCCTAGAAACCCAGCTATTCTCACATATTTTTTTGCTATGTCAGAATAAAATGAATTGGAGAGGAGGAGATTATGATGGCAAATTCAGTGTTCCTAATAATTTAATATTTTCCTTTCAAGGCACAGTCATAGCCATAATAGCCTTGATTCTGGCTTTTTGTAAAGACTCTGAGAAGGATTTTCAGGGATATCAAAAGCTGTAATTTTTTTAGACATTAGGAAAGAAGGGTCAAGAAACCCTATTTTGAATGACTGGCTACTTGATGTACCATGGCAAGTGACCTGTGGAGGCACTGCAGGCCTAGGTAGCCTCTGATGTCCCTTCTCATCTACCCCTGTCAGAACTGCTCTGGAAGGACTGAGCCTGGGATTGACAGATGACATTTGCAACTTGAGAGGCCAAGGATGCTCAGAACATTATTCCAGGGTCCACACCACTGAGCTGTGTCCCTGCGCAACCTCCACTGTGCAAATTTCCTCTTCTTTATCCATCAGCTACTGGTCTTGGTAGCAATGTCTGTGCGTGGGATCCAGGAGCCATGAGGTCCCCATCCCACCTCTCAGTCTTCCTCCTGCCCTGCCCAACAGACCCTAAAGAAACCTGTAGCATTGCCAGCCTGGCTCAAGCTGTTTTCTAACACCACTGTCATCCACGGCTGTTTTGTAGCCAGCTGAGGCAGTGTATCTTGGAGTGGGTCAGCCTCCCCTCTTCCACAGGAGCTATTGAAAGAGCTGACTGCAAACAGATTTTCACTGCCCCGATGTAGACTGATGTCAAACAGTGCCCAACGAGAGCTGACAAGCTGACAGACCCTATTCGTCAATGGAGGATGAGGAGAGGGGGAAGAGAACGTCTCTTGCGTACGCCTTCAAGAGACGCAGAGCAATTTCACAGATGGGCCAGCAAAGCTCTTGTAAGTGATACAAGTCCATATTTAATAGCCTATCCATTTCTGTGAAAGCAGATGCAGGGGATACAGAGATAAGAGAAGTTCAGTACCAGACCCAAAGTAGCCCATAGGAGCCCAGCTTCCAAAGGCAGGCTCCTGTTTGTTACTGTCTCTGACCAGTAAATAGCAGTGAGTAAGCTGGCTGGGAGCCCCTGCTGAGCTCAGAAGTAGAAGGCGTCTGGAACCAGACTTTAGGCTGCAAGAGATTGTTCTTTCTGGTTTTGACTTGTGCACCCTATGTTGCAGAGTAATCCTAAGAGTAATTACAATGGTGAGGTCAGAAAGAAAATATTTGGCATTGGTTCCTTTTATTGGTGCATGCTTTGTTGTATGCACAGTGAAGGGCTCTTGGTGAGAACTATCCTCTCTGGAGAGCAGTGTACTTTGGTTACTGCTCTCACCTTTTATGACGAAGAAGATGCAGCTTTGCTGGAGGAGGGAAATTTGGTTAGGGATCCCAGTGTTGTTTTACCTAGTGGGTCAAAATTAGGACAGAGTGGGAGCCCTCACAGCTTGCTCTTTTGGGCATGGTACCTTATCCAGATTCTGACTCAGAACACATGTCATACCTATGACACAAATTGGAACTCGTCTGGGCCTACTACCTTACCCCAATATTATCCCTTGTACTGGCCTACAGAATGACACCCATCACCATACTTGAAGCTTTTAAATGGGCCCAGCCTGAATAGAAGCATCCTATGTAAGCTCACCTGTTTGAAGCTGGTCCCGACTGAACATTCTTGTCAGGATCTTCTCAATATAGATTTGGAAGTCAGCACTGATCTGGACTTGATTTACTGATTGCTGCCCAAGAAAAGTACACGTGAAAAAAATAATCTTGATTCTTTTCCACATTGACCAGTTTACTACTTAAGTGCATAACAGATCATTATTATAACTTCCCTTTTCTTCCTCAAACATATAGACTGGTTTCAAGTTCCAGCAATAGTCCAGCTGGGAGCCTGGGCCAGAATTGACAATTTTCCCTGATGATGAGCTCATGAAGGTGTCATTGTGGTAGGTTTGTATCAGACACCTAGGAAGTTATGAAGCTTGGAAGAGTCAGTCAGCTGCTCTTCCCTCATCGGGAAAATTGGGGAAAATTCTGCCGCCATCCATGCTCATTCCCTTTATCCCAGGTAACATGGCTACTGGTATATTAGAAATGGTCTTGTGGCCTGAGCTTGGGCTCCAATCTCAGTGCTAGGCAGGGCAGTGCAGATTGAATCACTTGGTGGTCCAGCAGAGCTGTGGTTGGACTCTGTGCATCGAGCGCACGGGTAATGCTTCTGCTCTAGTACTGTTAGTGCAGACTGGCTGTTTTATTTCCTAAGTGCAGAAGATTTATGGTCAGAGTGCAGAGCACTTTTGAATCCCCTGCCCTGAAAGATTTGTGGGAAAATCAAGCTAGTGTTGCATTAAAAGTTAAGCTACTTCATTGGTGTCGTATCACCAGCAGTAATCCAAACACGTATATATAAACCAGGCCATTTTTGTTTGGTCCGTGTCCTTTCCTGTGGCAAAATGGAAGCTGGCATGTCCTTGCTTTATGTCTGATTTGCAATCTTTCCCTCCTCTCCCACTCTCACAGCAGCCTGTCCTTATACTACTGATTCATTGTGCAATCAGATGGGTGGTAACAGATGCTTCAGGAGAAGAGAATCTTCCTCCACAATTTGCTTAGCCAGTTGTGTGGTTGGAGTAGGAGTCAATTCCTTCCTGCCGTCTGCAGCCGTCTGCATCCTGAAACGACTCATCCATCCCTTACCATCCTAGGGGTACAACTATAAATACTAGCAAGGGTTCACAGAAGTTGCCAGCCTTCTTTAAGTTCTTTCTCCAAAATCTGTCTTTGACCACTTCGTATGGCAACAAAAGGCTTCTGATGAAAAGCAGTGTGCAGAGGAGTGTGAATGGCTGATGGTTCATTTCACTGAGCTGCCTGTCCTCCTAGCTTTGCAGAAGAGGGTTAGAAGGCAGTATTAACTCATTTTCACAGTGTGCTTTATTTCCAATAGCAGAATCTCCTCTAATTTTTTCACTTGGCTGCAACATGGTGGCATCTATCATTCCTTAGAGATAGGCTGGGACATACGCTGTATTGAGTGCAATAGACACAGCTGAAAGGGGCATGGCCCTGTGCAAACATGAACACAGCAACTTTTAGTCAGACACAGCCCTTGTTCTTGCCTCAGTAGCCATGTTTAAATGAAAGTAACATTTCCATCTTGATTTCAGTTATTAGGAAAGACATCCTCTTTCTTACAGCCATCCAGGGTGTGAAAACAAATGCATCTGTGTAGTCCAAATTGATCCAGTAAGGTGCAAAGCAAATCAATGGCTATCAGAATGCATATCTTGCTCTGCCTTGTTCCTTCTCACCTACCCCAGTTGTTTCATTTGCTGATCCATATTTCCTTGCATTCTTCAGCTGAGCCAAATTTGGCTCAGTCTGGTGGAGGCAAGGTTACCAGGAGTGTCAAGGCTGGCAGGGAAAGGGGAGAAGAGTAGGGCTAGGGATCACCAGGATTCCTCCCAGTTCCCCAGCCCCATCCCGGCCCCACCTCTAAGTCCATTTCTGGGATCCTGACTGTCTTTGGCAGTTGGCTTTGGCAAGAGGGTTTCCATGGCAATGTACCAGTGCTGCTCACTAAACTCGGAGCTCTCTCTTCCTTTGCCTCACTCTCCCTCTCTCTCTCCTCAACCCCCTCCACAGCCCTTCTATTTCTCAAGCCTGTTGCCATGGAAAAGTCATAATTCAAAAAGAATTTTAGATCCCTCTCCTCCCCATTGTTGTGTTTTTTTTTTTAATGATAAAAATTGGCTTTTCAGTTTAATGTATGGGTAGAGGGGGCTCCATCTGCCTCTTTGAAACCTCGTCCCTGGGCAAAAGAGAAGTCTCTGTCTTGGACTTGGAGGTCCTCCTAGAGGGAGGGTGGTGAGAAGCTGCAGAGGGGAGCTCCAGCTGATGACCTCCCAGTAGGGTTATGGCTTTGAGAAGTGCTTACGTGACACTAGAGATTATGACTATTTTTTTGGATGGGACCGTGTCGTTCGGAGTCTGGAGTCCCAATCAATGACGTTTAAGCACCCAACACATGTTGGAGAAAAAGAAGGAGTGAGAGATTTCTGAAAAGTGCCTCTTCTGGAGGCTGAGTTTTCTGAAGTGTTCATAGTGACTACTGCCAACAGAAAAGGGTGTAGACGACTCATACGCTGCCACAATACGTGCACAGCAAGAGCTGGGGAAATGATGCCGCCAAAGGTACTGAATGAGACCAGAACTAGAACTGGAATTTTCCAACCTAGTACTAGTACAAATTCCCAAGTTTTCAGAGTATGTCCACGCTCTATCAGGACTTGTGTGTGAGGATTGTGGGTTATGTTTTAGTTTGTTAGCTTAAGCACTGATTAAAGGTGAAATAAGTTAAGTTTCTGCTAAAGTTAAATAAACATGCCTAGATGCCTCTGAAAAGCATTGGAGTACTCTGATAGCTTGGCTGCTCTGGGTGGCAGAGCTGGTTGAACTGGAGGGCACTGAGCTATGGTAATAGATGTGGGAATTGACGCTCTGCTGCAGTCTCTATGGAACTGCTCTGGTCTCACTCCCAGCATGCTTGCTGTTTCCATCTGTGCTGTGGTCAGGTTTCCTGCAGATGCATGTTGGAAAACCTTTTCCACAGCATTTTGACATCCGAGAAGTCCTGGAAGTGTCCTCAGAAAAGAAATATTCTTGGGAGATTTCCCACTCTGACTGTCAAGGAGGGAGAAGGGAAAGGATTTGGATAGTATATCCAAGATTTGGACCTTGTACTTATTTCAGACTTCAAGACAGTCTTTTATTAGATGTGTTGTTAGTATCAAGCCTGAGGCTTCTTTAAACTGACCTTTTCCCAGAGAAGAAGCAGAGGAGTAATTCAAGATCAAATGCAATTCTGGAGTAAAATGGCACATTTACTTCACTGGATATGCAGCAACACTGGCTAAAGTTGACTCTTTCTCTCTCTTTACATGTTCAGGAAACACTGAGAATGTGCATTTTGTTTCTTTTTTATATAGACAACAGCAGTCAGGTGGCCCGCTGCAGACCCTAACCTATGCATTGTGGTGTAG
Organism: Tapera naevia; assembly: GCA_033556795.1. Classification (NCBI taxonomy): domain Eukaryota; kingdom Metazoa; phylum Chordata; class Aves; order Cuculiformes; family Neomorphidae; genus Tapera; species Tapera naevia. Next base: position 1,019,230 of record JAUMJJ010000059.1, read on the forward strand.
GTAATAGAGTATAACCTGGAGTCTTTTCAGGCTGTTGGAAAAATTACCAATTTTTGAAACTATAAAGTCACAGTGCTGGGTTATTGTGGTTCCTCCTCTTTTGCATGAGTTCCTAGAAGGTGATGGATTTTCACCTGCTGCATAATGTGGTCTGTCCTGCAGAAATCAAAAAGGCTGTTCTGTCAGCAGTTCTCTACCTCTTTCCTTGTTTGATATGCCTTTACTCGCTTTTAGAGGAATATAGTTTTTTCAGTCCTGTGCCCTGGATTGTTTGTTTCCTCCTGGCTTCAACCACTTTTTCAACACCGTTGAGGAAGAAGCCTGAGTAATTTCAGTGCCATGTTGGGCACCTGTCAGGTGGCCCCATCAGTATGTTTAACAGAGGCTCCTGAACATCCAGCAGCAGAGAAAAAGATCTTCAGCCACTACTAATCTGCTGTAGGAGTTGAAACGTTGACCAGAAAGCAAATATTTTTGCACCTTTCAGCCCCAGGAATGGATCCCAAAAGCACTGTGTGAGAATGTAGGAGTGCACTGACCATATCAGCAAACACAGCTGCCCTCCTTGTGCTTAACAGGACCTTGTGTAGCCCCAGACATCGCTGTCTCTTTTACAAAAGGGCAGAGAGAGAGGGTGTATAACTTTATTTAACAGAGCCTGGACTACAAACTACATCACAAAACACTCTACAAAGTTAATAATGCAAGGCACAAGTCGGATGTGATATAAATGATGTAAATGTGTGAACTCTGAGTAGGACTTTGGCAGTATTCCCAGCCGTGTTCAAAACTTACCCATGATATTTCTATCTCCCATATTGGAAACCCACTAGAGACAGGCAAAAAAGACTTAGGTTGAGTTTATTACCCACATTTATCATTCATTTCAAAATAGCATCTTCCTCCCACACTGATCCGTCCTTACAGCACTACATATGCACCCAGCTCAAAGCAGGAGGCTTCACACTGACTTTTGGGGCAAGAGTTGAGAACGGTGAGATACGCTTGAAGCATTCAGTGTGTGTTGGGAAACCCAAAATAGATGGTGAATGGGTATATTGACCCTATAGCTATGGAAGTAGAGGTAACAAAAAGGCTTTGGAAACTCAAGTTATGAGGCTTTGGGGCAGAAAGGAGGCATAGGTGAGTGCAGGAACCCAGGTGAAAGACTAGAAAGAGATTCTTGGTATTTATCTCCCTTTCATATTTTACTAGTGTTTAAAAAAGAGATGATGTCAGTGAAACAAGACAGCAAAGGAGTTATGGCTCTGACCATCAGCGTGGGGATAAGCAAAGGCTGCAGGCTGAGGATTTGCAGAGTAATTTTTGAGTTAGAACCTGGAGTCTAGAGAGCACCTGGATGGGGACATCTTGGCTTTCAGAGCCTTGTTGGCCCACAGTGGGAGCATAGAAAGTGCCAGCGCTCGTGCTGAGTAGCTGGCTGCAATGAAGGCAGCAGTGCCCCAGCAATGGCTGCTTTGGAAGTGCTGATGAAGGTAGTGGCTGGCAATAGAGAGCCAATGGTAAAGATGGCAGAGATGGCAGTTTGGGTGGAGAAGCAGCAGCACAGGGAAGGGTGCGGGTGGTGAGGAGGGTACTGATTGCAGCAAGTGTTGCAGTACTGTTCAGAGTGGTAACAGCAAGGGAAGACAAGAGTGACTAATTATAGGCATGTTTGTGAAGAGGAAGAGGAGGCAGGCTCGAGGAGGAGTATGAGGTCTGTAATTATGGCACTTTGCAAGGAAGACACTGCTGCTCAGAGTGAGGCTTCAAGGGGATCAGCTCTGATATTAGCTGAAGCAGTGTTCTCCATATGTGCCAGCTCATGGCTTGCTTGCTTCTCCTTCTATCTCACTCTTCACTTTCTTTCTTACTGTAACATTTTCTCTGTTTGCATATAGTGTGGAGAGAAAGCATTAATGGCTTTGTGTAGCAAAAAAAAAGAAAAAAAGAAATCTTAAATTAGACGCTACCCCACTGGTGATGCATCCTGTGCCCCTTGTCAGACAATACTAGCGGCGAGGTTTTCTTTTCCTAATGCTGCAAGGCAAAAAATTCGCAAGGAAGTTTAAAGGGGAGGGGGAAAAAGAAAAAAAAAGAACATTAATTGTTCTGAGATCTTCCTCAGCCCTAGGAAGGGTTAATGCTTTAAGTGCAATGTAATTTCAGCGGCACTAAAGAAGACGTTTCCATGGAAACATCAGCCCACGGAGGAAGAGAAAGAGGGAGAAGGAAGAGGGAGCAGCAGCAGAGAGAGCAAGCGGCTCCTCTGGTAAAGGAGGAGCAGCCTCCAGACCCCCACACGGTTACTGACAGGAGTGATTGTTTGTTTGTTTCAGTCTGCTCCTCCTTGGAGATGGGTACCATCTTGGCCAAAATGCTATAGACCCAAAAAAATCCAGTCATACTTTTTGGATTGAGTCTCCTTGCGGGCAATGACTCTGCTGCTGCGATCACTGTGAATTTGCTGCTGTTGCAAATGCATGAATGCTTTCCACACTTGATAAACGTTGAATAACCCACAAATTGCTTGCAGTTTCTTGGTAGGCTAAAAAAGTTAAGTAAGTTCACTGTTTCAGAGAAGGTAATAAAAAGGTTTTTCAATCTCTCCAGCTAGTTTAGCCTTGTCTGATTTCTGGCAGTGGTGAGAGGGACCTTCCTGGCAGATTTAAGTGGTTTTCCAGAAGCAAAAAAGTCCTGAAAGCTCTACAGGAAAGTCGATGTGCTCACCTGCTTGCTGGTCTTGACTCCCAGGACAGAAATGGAATTAACTCTGGGTAAATATTGAGATGCCCTGATGGCTGACTCCTAGCACAGCAACCACCTTCAGAAGACCAAAGGGGCTGATGAGATGCATGAGATGATGTTGTTTTAAGTTGTGGTCCACAGCCATGTGGATCCATGGGAGATTTTGAAGGAATGTGCAAAAATGATTAAGAAAAGTAAGGCTGTTGTCAGTGGGATTAAATTCATTGTATGGGCACAACAGTTCAACTAGTATATTTTTTTACAGCTCTGCAAATTTACAGAGCTGAAGAACATCATCCTGGGTGAAAAATCACTGTGAAGAGCCTCATTTGACTTCTGTTCTGTGACTGCCTGTCCTATCAATGTTTATATGACTATGCCCTAAGACAGATAAACAGCTCTGAAGGACATCACTTAACCTTTCGGTATTTGCCTATTCCTAGTGGAATGGCTTCCATCAGTGACCTGTTAGGTGGATGGCAAGACATAATTATGACCCATTGTCAGCTGTTCTGACAAATGTAATTTTCTGTGCTTTTACTGCCCCACGTAAGCAGATTTTTAGTCCTTTCAAATGGGAGAAATACCTTGAATACTATTTTTGCTTTGGAAAAAAGTGTTATGTTGTCTGTTCCTAATGAATAAGTAAGGATGGAAAGATATACTAATAAAAATTGTTCTTAAAAAAAGTAATTGGCAAGAATTTATTAACTCAGTAAAGCTTTGCAGCGTGATCCAATTTTGGACAAACATTTGGTTTTTATTTTATCCCGTCACTGTAACAATTTTGACCTTAGAGCTATTTTTCTGTTAGCTATTTTCTATTACTTAAAGATTTGGTGAGTCAATTCAGAAGTATATTTGGTTTTATCAGAGCTTTTTGGATTAAAAAAAAAAGCCCAACTTTCTGAGAACAGACTGATTTCCCATGAGATTTATAGATATATCCAGCTTTAACCAGAGTATGCTCTTAAAACACTTCTCCTTGTTTCCGTTTTATTTCCAGTGAGGGCAGAAGGTATAGAGGTATGTTCTCAAACTACTTAGGGCTATGTCATTTTCCCAGCAAAAACCAGATAATTTCAGAAGAAAAATTGTAAATCAAATATTTGGGCCTTAAAGTGGAATATTTTGACATGGAAATCCTATTTACTGTCTCTTGTGATTAGGAGCATGGGAATTTTATGTTCCTTTTTCCTCTTCATGAAACTTGCATGGACTGAATCTCCAGTGATCAGTGATATTCCTTCCCCTATTGAAGTGATGCTGTTCCTTGCAGGACTTTTTCAGGATGGCACATTACATAGAAGAAAGGGCAGAAAGTGTCATGCAACTGACCAGACTGTGTGGGAGCATGACTGTGCCAGAATCTTTATTTTCTGTCCAATGTCGTTACAGTATTCAGATCTCATGGTTCTTTTTCCTTCTGACAAAATGTTGATCTCCTCATGAGAAAATGCTGTTGCCAAGTTCTTCTACCCCTTTCCCATTTAGAAAGTGGGTTTGATACGTTATTTTTCCTGGCTCTGGCATTTGTGAAAATAGGTCAGTCAGGATGTGGGCGAGAAAAATTTGACTTTGGTTGGGTTTTCAAGATATTGCTGTGACCAACATAGCAGATGGGGCAAAATGAAGATTTAGTCCGCCTTTTTTTTCCATAAGCAGGTCACCTCATTCTAATATATACACTTGTTTCTTACAAATGACCCAGCTCTCACAGTCTGGCCTTGGTACTGTCACCAACACACTGGCAAAGAGAGTATAAAATGCCAATGGACCTGAATGCGAACACCTCTTTCCCCCTTTCTATCAAAGGCAATGACTGCATAGGACAAAAAGCAAATGGGAATTGAGGTCCTAGATGGTACTAGGTACACGGAAAATAGTTGTTGTGGAAACTAAGCACACTGAAGCAGTTGGACCAACAGCTATTCATCTAGGTGTCATTACTATCATTTCTGTCCCAGACTGTGGGATAATTTGGTAACCCTGCACAACAAGTACCTGTTCTGTCCACTTCTTCTTGAATATGTCTGTCCTACAAAACCCTGTGCTGTAGTGCATGAATTTCCTGTTACATTTTGAGGAGGAGGGCTGGAGACTGCAGATTGTGGAAAGTGAGCTTTGCTTCTCATGCTTAGAAATGATCCTGTCTCGTTAGGATCAAGGAATGCATGTAGAAAAGCAGCCGTGCCATTGCTCTGGCTCCCTGCTTACTGCAAGGATAGATACATCCTCAGTCCCCAGGAACTGTCAGCTCAGAGTCTTTCTGAAATGACAAATTCATGGTAGATAAGTGAAGAAATGAGAAATAAAGTGGAAGTACGATTTTTTTATGATTAAGAGGGAAAAGATTCATCCTTTCACTGTATGTAGGAGCTCTCACTTGGAAGTCTTGGTGCACATGTATGTGGTTTTCTAAACAACGTTGCTGCATATGACAGAGAAACAGCAAGGACAGACCAGTAGAAATTTGTATTCCACCAGAAATGGATATTTCACAGGTCAGGATCAAACACCAAGAAAATTCATCTTCCTAAAGGTAAGGGGACAGAATCTCAGCAGATCAAACAGTATTGCTCCATAGATGTCAGCTGAGTGTCACTGATTTATTCCAGCCCAATATCTGCCCTCTTGTCTTTTAAAAAGGTGTAGACAGCAGGGAGAAATCAAATCAATCTCTCATATCTCTGTTATCTTGAAGCCTGAGGGATATTTCCTAATCTAGATGCTCTCCTAAGCTCTTTGCTTAATGAAAACGATCTTAAACTCCGGGCCTTCCTCTAAGCCTGCTGGTCAGGTTGGTTCCTGGTAGTATAAAGCGGCTGTAGCCTGGACAGCTTTCTGGTGCAGAATGCGTGCACGATTTGGAATTTGGTTGATATCTTTTCTACATTTGCTTTCTTCCTTGCAGTGCATCTCCCCAGATTCAGTGGTAACATTGACAGTGAGATCAAATGAAGAGTGAGATACTGTTCCTTTAAGATTTAATTTTCCTAGTCAGTGGTTGCTTCTGGTTTTTTTTCTATCTTGTTTTGGTTTTGTTCTTCATGATAGCCCCTTGTTATGTAAAATCAGCTGCACTCGTGCCCTTTGCATGGAATCCTTTTGTTGTAAATTTTACCTGACACTGGACAGATGTTACACAGATACAGCCAGATGTGCCCATCTTTCACAACTCCATAAACCACTGGCATCGCAGCAGCGAGAGGCAGTGCAGGAAGCTGGGGCAGCGGAGGGCAGTGAGCAATGGGAAAGCCTCCGAAAGGCTCAGCCAGGGAGAATTTTGATCGAAGGCCCATGCAGAGTCTATTCTCACTCTTTTGGGTGTGAGCAATTGGTTTTGATATCCCATGGAGACTGCCTTATCTCAAGAGAGATTGCACACTCACAGCTGGTTCTGAATCGCTGTTGCGCATGTACTGGCTGTCCTCTGAGACAGAGGCAGCCATGGAAATGTTAAGTAATGATATGTAGAACCCCCCGCCCCTGTATTATGTTTAGCTTTTCATGGGTTTGGAGAATAGAGGTTTAAATTAGAAGTTGAGGAGATCAGTTCTGCAACTTGTTAAAAAAAATCTACACTATTTCTGTCTCTCAGATGAGAGCAGAAGCTATTAACAGCACAGTTAGTGCCACTTGAAGGTCAGAATTCCCATTTGTAGATAAACACACAGATCCTACACTCACTTTTCCTTGTCCTTTGTGTCCACCCACCTTTCTATCTGTCCATCCTCGTCCAGGAGCAGGCATGCAAGGTGGGCAGGACTTACTACAGGGCAGGACTAATGTACTCCATTAAGGCTGTTTGCATCAATCCAGACTGGGTAGGTCTTAATGGTGCTGGGAACGTGGTTTGGAGCTGTGGGCATTTGTGCTAAAATGCAGTAATGTGCTTGTCTTTGCTCTTTCCTGGGCATGAAGTGAGTCTTGGCAGCCAGCTATACCTGTCCGTTGTGCCTCTGACTGGTGGAATTTTAATGCTGCCTCTAAGGGAAAGAAAAAGGCTATTTTACCATGCTGACTCTGCGGGGCAAAGGCCTTTCACTGCCTTCGCCTCACTGCTGTTACATTTGGCCTCAGTGTTTCACATTACAGTGAGTTCCCAAAGAGGCTGATAGTGGTCTGCACCCCGTCCCCTTATCCTGCCTCACACTCCACCTGCATTTTATCCTGTAAATCTTCTCTGGCAGAGTTATCCCATAGTCCTTCTTTCCCCACCCCCCACCTGCATCCTGTTTTTCCCTCGTGTGCTGGACTGCTGAGATGACTCCCCAATACTGACGTTGGAGAGGCTGTTTTATTTATATGGCCTATCTTATTCAGGGAAGCGGTCGATGTTAGGATAATCATGCCATTTCAGACAGACTGCTTGTCTCATTGGAGCATAACAAGCACTGACAGGGCACAGGGGAGTGTGTGTACGCGTGTGTGGTGTGTGTGTGTGTTGTGCACACATGTGGGAAGTGGGGAGTGCAATGGACTGAACCAAGACAGCGTCTAGATTTGCTTACCTAGTCAGCAGGTTCCGAAGCAGCTGATTCCCAGCAAGGCACTGGAGGCAGAAGTAGGAGTGGTTAGTGCTGATTTCAAATGCATCTACTTCAAAGCTGTCTTTGAGGCAGAGGAAGAATTGGTTAACACCCTCCCTGTCTCTCTGCAAGTCCCCTCTGCCTGCCACATTTCCCTCTCCAGGCTTTCTCCATCACTTGCTGAAACCATTTAAAATGTCATCCTCTCTCTGCTGGTCCTAAATTGGCCATCTGATTTGCTTTTAATGCTCTATTTCCTATGCCAACCAGCCTTTGAAATATTCTCCATTAACTTGCAGGGCTGACAGCCTCACATCTAGGGCGAGTGATGTTACCTAATGGTCAAGTAGGGTCCTCCTGAATCTGATTTGTTTTGTGCCCAAAGACATGTCCCTTACTTCTTTGTTCCTGTCTGCTCATCTGCACCAGGGGGCTCACAAAGTCAGCCTGTTTCCATAGTGTCATGTGTTTTGCTCCCACCTGGATGAGTTTGGGCATTGCAGCTGCTGCACCTCCATTAGGCTGGGGAAGGATTCAACCCTTCAGTGTTTGCATCAAGCAGTTCCAGAAATGCTCATGTAAGCGAAATTCTTTGCTGAAAGGTATTTCTAGCAAATCCAATGAAATTCCCTGTGTCTGCCCTCCGCCCCCTTTCAATTTTTTTCTCCATCTTGGAGTCCGAAACATTCAGGGAAACATGGATTAAGCCATTTACAGGCAGTTTGATCTTGGGTTCCCTCACCTGCATGCAAAGCCTGCTGCCCTCATGCTATATCCCTGTTGCAGCTAGTGGCTCAGTGCTGATATGCCAGGGAGTCTCCCAGCCTCCTGGTTGCCTATTTAGGGGCTGGAGAACGTGTAGGCTGTAGGGAGGAAACAAATCCCCTGGCCAGAGCAGGCGCTAGTAGTGCTGGCAGAGCAGGGCAGTGCTGTTGACAAGGGGATGTCTCTTGCTGCTACAGCAATGAGCAGAACAACTTGAACGTGCCTGTCTTTCAGTGTGTTACTGACTTGGCCTGCCAGGCAGTCCTTCAAGACCTGATGCTTTGTCATGCAGGTATCCCCTTGCCCAGTGCACCTCAGCAAGCTCCACAGTGCCCAGGGTGCAGTTCTTGCCCTGCATCCCTGCGTGGATGATGGGATCCAGCAAGACGCAGAAATGCAGGAAAAGCTCAGGGGGACCTGCTGCTTCTCCACTCCCTCTGCAAACTTCGCTAAACATGTTGCTAAAGAATTTGAGGGAAAACCCTCTGAAGACTTATTGTGCCAAATTTGGAGACTAATTTCAGTCATTAAGGTGCGAAGTGAAGTATTTCAGTGCCACTTTAAGTGTAAATCTCAAGGCATCTCCAAGGATTGGAGCTGATGATCTCTCCTTGATTATTAGTAGTAGTTCTAATCTTTCTGGTGGAAAACAAACAGAAATGACACCCTCTTGTGTCATATCTGTTACTGACTTCTGTGAACTATTCTTGTCAGACTGTACAAACGAGATTCCCATAGTGGTATCATTCTCGGATAGCAGGGGAAAAAGGGATGAGAATGGTTTAATATTGCTGTTTGTTTAATTAGGTATTAACATTGCTTTCTAAGTACTGACATATAAAACTGCAGCTCCCATCAGGCTGTGTCCTCATCTTCTTGAAGCTTTATTTTGTGTTTACTCTGGTAGCCAGTGCAAAGAAGCTGTGAAATTGGAGTAGCTGTAATCTTGGTCTATCGGAAGGTCTTTTCCACAACCAGATCCTTACAGATCCTTACATAGGTCTGGTAGGCTACACATATCCAGGGATGGTCTGTGCCTGGCATTCCTCAGTATGACAGCAATAAAAACAGCCAGGAAAGACATTCCAGAAAAAAAAAAAAGAGCATGTGTGGTCGCGACACGAGATAGAAACAACCACATAGGTAAGATTTTCAATGTGCCGATGTTTTGGGGTTATCTCAATGTTTGGGTGGTGAATGGGTTCAGCTTTTGGAAAATAATGAATAGTCTGCCTTTGAAAATAATCCTGTTGCAAACACTTCACACTGGGCTCCCTTATGGCTGTCTTTCCTATGCTGCGCATGTCCCCTGAAGATCACAACATGGAGCACGTATGGAATTTCTTTTAGAAATAAATATAACTTCTGATTGCACTGGGTAATGGGGAATTAGTGGATGATTTTGGTTGATTAATGGAGTTAGGACAAAAAAGTTTGGGAAAAGGAAGAAACTAAAATAATGACATGTTTTGTCATTTGTTTGAACAAGTTTCCCTGTTACCAATGCTTTCTTTACATTAGCAAAGAATTCTCTGCATACAGATAGTAGGAAAGTGTGAAGCCACTGAAAGAACAGATTTTTTACTTGAAATAGGTTCAAATCAATTTCAGAAGGGACAAACTGATGCTAAACATCAGGAAATGTTTCCTAGTGTCATGGTGTAATAGAGCAGAAGAACCTCTTGTGTCTGTAATGGATGTGTTGTTTGTGTAATTTATAGGAGAACGAGGCAAAGCACAGGAGTGCAGAGTCCAGGAGCCAGCCTTGGAGGCAGCTTGGTCACCTCTACCTCTAGTGGTGACACGATGCTACCGGTGCTAGAGCAGGTGTATAAAGGCAAAACTACTTCATGCAACAGGATTGTCAATTGAAGTGAAATACATGAACATGGGAAACCGTCAGAATGCGACGGAGATGTAGTATAAGTCACTGAACTGTGAAATGTGTAGTTGTCACTTTCTCTTCCCCACAGTGTCATTCTGGACAGTCTGACAGTTAAGAAAACAATAGACCTGATCCTCATTTACAGCAACACCACTTTAACATGCTCTCACGATGCAGCAAGGCTTTGAAATGAGTGTAGCTGTAATCTCAGTCCACTTAAAGGTCTTCCCCACTACCAGAACTGAGTGAAGAAGCCTTAGGAAAAATAAGATTGAAGACCAGACTGTTTAATAGTCCATTTGTACAGCTGACATAAGATAACCTGAAAGGGAGGGGGTGCCTTGTGCAGAAGTGACAGGGCCTTTCTAGACAAAGAGAATCATTAATGGCTGCGAGGATTTGCAGGGCTGATCACCCTTTAGTTTGATCTTGCTGGGTGTAAGGTATGACTCTGTCCCTAGGGAAAAGGGCTTTCACCAAGCTATCTCAACATCCACTGTCCCTGTTTGTAAACTGCTTCATATTATTGCCTTGGGCCCTGCAAGGCATGCTGGCTTTGATAGGGATGGATCTTCTTGCGGTCGTGCTGCTTCTTACTCTGCTCTCTGCATCTTCCCTTATCATTGCCTCAATGTATACGTTGGGGGGAGGCTGTCTCCACTGCTTCACCTGCAGGCCATCGCTGTCCTCAAACAATACGTGAATTCCTCTTTGGAGAGTGAACAAAACGTAGGTTGTGGAGCATGTTTACAAGGCTAATTGCTATGTATCACTCTACCCTTTGTGATAAGGGCATTCAAAGACTGTGAGCACATATGTGTTCGTGTGATCTTATGTGTACTTTCAGGAACTCATTTTGAGCCAACCTCAGACATTGCTTCCCTATCCCAGTCACAAAATGGGGATAATTGCCTTGGCTTGCCTGAGTGTTCAGATGCCTGGAGTAGCTGATTTTTTTCACCCACTTCCTCCGTCTTAGTTTTTCCATTGTTTGCAGTATGTTCTGACTGTCCTAGTGTAAGATGTGGAGGAGAAGCAAACTATCATTTCAGGTTTGGTTTCCAAGAGTTAACATTCTCCTTGCTCTTTTTTTGCTTCTGCAGGTACCTGATCAATGTCACCTTTGAAGGCAGGAATTTGTCGTTCAGTGAAGACGGATACCAGATGCATCCCAAGCTGGTGATCATCCTTCTGACCAAGGAGAGGAAGTGGGAGAGGGTAGGACATGTTTGGTGATTCTCAAACTGCATTGAGGAGAACAATGGAGGAAAGCTCTGGGCAAATAATCCCCACTGCCTTTCTGTACTTCTTATCAAATGCTGGCGATCTCCTCCTTGTGTCCTGGACCACTGGTATTTCCAATACCCAAGCTTCTGCCTTCTCCATGCAGGATGCCATTACATTCTTCCATTAGTGTGCATAAAAAAATTATCAACTTCCCTTCTGTAAGCTTTGAACATAAGTTTTCCTGTCTTTCAGAGAAGAGACCTCCTCTGTGCCATGGGCTTCAATGGCAGAGTCAGAAAATATTTCTCTGCTTGGCTTGGAGGCAGTGAATTTCTGTATGCTTAATGACTGTGAGCTACATCCACACTTAATAATATATGCCTGTGTTAACTGTGCTTGATATATCTGGCCAGTGTCATTTGCAATAGGATGGTGCATTAATTAGGATGTGTATGTAAGATTGTATTGAGTTGTTCCAAGATCCAAATTTGCATATTTCTGAATAATTTGTATGTAACCCAAAGCACCATTTTAGAAATAGTGTGTATTTCCGAGTTGGTGCAAAGCTTTGGGTCATTTCACCTCCCACATAAATGTCAGTGGCAAAGGCTCAGAACAAGCAGTCCCAAAAGATTTGAATTGAAGCAGAGGGGCAGTTTCAGGGCTAAGAAAATAAGGTATAAAAAAGTGACAAGGGTGAGAAGTCAGAATGAAAGCAAGGAGAATTCAACAGAGCACTCAGTAAACATGAAGCAGAGCTTGGTCTGGTTGTCATCATGTGTATCGCTGAAAAATGCCCCTTAGCCCCACCAGGCACAGAAAGCCTTCTCTCCTTTGCTGCATGTTCTCTGTAATGGACTTGCAAGTGGCCTGCATGACCAAAGACAGGAAGAAATTCTTGGGAAAGCGAGAATGAAATAGGGAGCTGTCAGGAGAAGTGCATTCAGAAGAGAGCTGGGAGAACAACTTTAGAAGGAAGCAGAAGAGCCATTTGCATTAGTGCCAGGCAAACACTAAGGCCCCCCAGTAGTTGCAGGAGTCTGGTTTCCAGGAAGACTCAGCTGCATTATGGTTTTGGTGTACTGTGCAGATCAGATGAGAGTGGATATTCTGGAAGAGTCAGCAGAGATCTCAGTGGGACAGGATTCTGAGGAAACAAATGGCATTGCATAAGCATGTGTGGACAACTCTTGGACGTGTTGGGAGACAGACAGGCTGGATATTGCACAGTGGTTGGGTAGGTGAGGCTCAGGCTGCAGAGACCTCACATCAGGCTCTGTCCATCACACAACTTCACTAAAGCCCACCAGGCAAAGTCCAGGAGGATTTGTTCCTAGTTGGCACCAAATTTGTTCTCACAGAGTAAAACTCAATTGTCAGAGCAAGAGAAAGAGTTAGTAGCAGCATGAATCCTGCTAGGGATTATTAACAGGGTTGGCTGTGAGGAATCTGTTGCTGGAATTCTTTGTAGACTCTGGGGAGGCATAGCTAAATGCAGTCCTGTTTTTATCTTGCTTGTCACATGCATTACCCTGTTGCACCCTCAGTGAGAGTCTGGGGGCTTCCATGAATGGTAAGAGGGGTTGTTCAGTCTCTGAGAGCATATCCATGGTCTCTCAGATGAACTGACAATTAGTGGAAGGGATGCTGTTGAACTGGAGTGTTGGGGTTAGACCTGTGACCTGCCTGAGCGTTACTGTCTATAGGGACTATTTGACATTAAACTACAACAGTTCTTCATTTTATAGGAGCTGGGGATGAGTTGAAATGAGACTATGATGAATCATGGCATTAGTGGTATGTAAAGCCCAAAGTGCTTTCTGAACACAAGTGTTTTACCTTGAATTGAATGTCTCTCTCTGTGGAAAGCTCAGGATATTAAAATCAAACTCTGAGCTATTTGAATGTTACACTGGCAGTTTCTTCTTGGAAAACACAGAAGACGTCTTCAACATGCTTTGATCACAGACAAATAACTTTCATACCTGCAACCTTGTCCTCTTTTTCTTAATTTTCTCCATACAGCATAAATGCAAACATTAAAATACATGGGTAAAATAGAGCTCTTTGTGGCAAAGATCATAATTTTGTTCTGTGTTTGCAGAGAGTCAGGCAAAGCAGAGTGCTGGCCCTTCAACAGCAGCTCCTAGGCAATGCCACAATACAAGCTATAAATTATTCATATATTATTAGTACACAATCTCAATACCTCTGTAAGTGCATTGCTTTGCAGTGCAAAGTCATCCAAAATCTAACTAATTTTTTTTGCTAAATTATCAAGGTGTTTTGTCCTGGCAAACTTCTAGGTGATACATACAAGAAACTGCACAAAGCACAGGAGAGTTTCCAAGTCAAACACTCAGGTGGCAGGAGATGAGAGATGAAAGGCTACATGGGAAACACTGATTCAGTCCATTTGTGCGTTCACTATTACTCAGTCTTTAATTACATCGCTGCACACTTTTATCCATAATCAGATGCTGTGCCTGGAAGGAACATGAAGAGGTCATTTAGTCCCTCCCTTGGGTCCCTCAAGGGAGGGATCAACTAGACTGAGATTATTCCTGACAGATGTTTGTCTCACCTGTTCTGAGAGTCCTTTGATACTAGAAACTCCCTCAAGTCCTGAGGCAATCTCTTCCATGGCTTCCTTCTCCTTACCCTGGAAGTTTTTCTAATGTCTAACCTCGATTTCCCTGACTGTAGTTTAAGCCCATTACTACTTGGAATCTCACTAGTGGACACAGAGAATTGTTTATTCTCCTTTTTATCTTCTCTATGTATGTTTGAAGGTTTCTATCATGTTGTCTCCCAATCGTCTCTGCTGTAGATTAAAAATAATTTCTTCAGTCTCTCCTGGTAGGTCATGTTTTCTAGTCTGCTGATAATTTTTATTGGTATCCTCTAGATTTAGTGACAGAATTTACTGCTCTGTACAGCTTGGTGCAGTTGATTCTTGAAAGATGGCAAATAGATTGTGAGGAGTATGTCTCATGGAGTATATATATATATGTAAAGAAATGTTTTACAACAGGTGTGAAGCCTTCCATTTTCTGAGCAGCAAAGACGCAGACTGTGGCTGACCTGTTTTAGGGTTCCAGGTCTGTGAATGTTTTTGAGATTTCGATGTTTCCTCCCAGTTTGGGAAGAAATATCTTGAAAACCTCACCAGTTATTTTCGAGCAGGAACTAATTTTCCAGAAGAGCTATAGCTGTCCCAGACTCTAATGATAATGATAAATCTCCTCCTGCATCCTTCAGATGGACTGAAGCTTAGTAGGACTGACAATCATGAAAGAACACATAGAGAAGCTGCTTTCTGGAAAGGGGCAGTAATCTGAATTCTTCTGCTCTTGTAGCCATGAGTAATGATTCTTCCTGTGATAAACAAATATGCTGCATTTCATTCACTTCTCTGTTCTCTGCTCCTTAGGGGCAGAAGGCGGCATGCCTTCCCTCACCACCTTTTAATTATCTAGTTAGAACTCTTTGCTTCTCTTGCCAGACAGCCTAGATGTGTTTTGGGTGCTTAGAAGCCCCTGTTGTATATATCATAGAGGGGAAGGTATGCACATGGTGGTGGTGAAGGAGCCCCTTGAAGGGTCCTGTCTCAAAGCAGCAATGAACTGGTGCCAGAGGTCTTGCAAGGTGAGCTAGAAGGACAGTACTATGCTAGGTTTTGTGTCTGTGGGTGGTGATGTTTGGTGTGGGAGGAGTTTTCACCCAGGCTTTTTCTTTACTTCAGTGATTGTCTTTCTCCTCTGCTCTCCTATAATCCCACATATGATGGGGGATTATTTCTGGGTTCTTGATCCCTTCATCTGGCAAGTGCTTGATCCCAGATCTGGCAAATGCTGTTCTCTAGCTCTTGCTCACATCTACCTTCCCTGCTGAGACAGAGCACAACAGTCCTGTCCATTAGCTTCCAGATGCTCCTGTCTACTGTCTTGCTTTCCCCCAGCAAACGTCCTCTTTGAGGAGGGCCACGAAGATGATCAGAGGGTTGGAGCACCTCCCATATGGGGACAGGCTGAGACAGTTGGCCTTGTTTAGCCTAGAGAAGAGAAGCCTCCAGGAAGATTTTGTGGCAGCCTTCCAGAACCTAAAGGGGTCTACAGGAAAGATCAAGAGGGGCTCTGTATCAGGGAGTGTTGTGATTGGGTGAGGGGTAATGGTTTTAAGCTGAAAGAGGGGAGATTTAGATTAGATATCAGCAAGAATTTTTTTAATGTAAAGGTAGTGAGGCACTGGCACTGGTTGCCCAGAGAAACCGTGCATGTCCCATCCCTGGAGGTCTTGAATGCCAGATTGGATGAGTCTTTGAACAAGTATGTCTAGTGGAACATGTCCCTGCCCATGGCAGGAGGGTTGGAATTGGATGATATTTAAGATCCCTTCCAACCCAAACGATGCTGTGATTCTATGATTAAACCTGGATATGCCACAAACATTACTATCGTTGAGGCCCTCTTTGGGATTCTTACTCTGTAAACTCTTTAATTTCTGGTAAGTTTTGCATCATTTCCATCACTAAGTTCTTCTCACCCTTTCTCTTTTGTTGATGCTTCTTTGCCTCTTCCCTTAGGTGTGTCACTGGGGATTCAGAGCATCTTCCCATGCAGCTCATGGCAGCAACCTATTGCGCCACTTCAGAGAGCCCTTCGAATGTGGGCTCTCTGGGGCATCTCTTACCATGCATGCTTCAGCAGCTCCTGCTCGTGGCTGGAAGATAAAAGCCCCAGGTGATGAGTTTAGTCAGGATGTCACTATGAGCCATCTTAGAGGGGGGCAGATAGGAAACTTAGGCTGAACGATTCATTCTCCCTACTTCATGTGCTAATCCTCTGCCCCTATCAACCCTCACCTCCCTCAGCAGATAAAATGTTTGCCTACTGCTGCTCCTATAATTATCAGTGTTTGACTTTCGAACTCCTGAAAATCAATTAACAGCATCTGTTCTACTTCCTGTAGCCATCAGTGTGACCGTGATTGCAAATTCATAGAGAGGCTGCTCTTAGCCTGTTCCCCTACACCACTGCACACGTTAGTTCTCCCTAGGAATGGGCCATTTGCTGTGACATGCTGTCAGCTGCCTCAGTGACTGTAGACTTCCAGTACTCCCTAATGCTGAAATGGGGTGAAAAGTGGTTCCACTACTCTCTGCCACATGGGCTTTCAGCCTCAGTTGTAGTCCACATTAGATGAGTTAGCAAGTTTGTGTGATGATGTCCCCTGCTTGGACAGAAGAGGTTCATGCCCACTCGTGCTTGGAAGAGGTTCCCTCAGGATGCGGGAAGTAGCTACAGGATTTAGAAAAGAAAAATGGAAAAATTACCTTTCTTTTATCTGAAAAAGAGAGGAAGGGGAACAAGATAAGTCTTTGGACATCTAAATCATTGTTGAAAAAAAAGGACATTGTGGTCAGTTGCTTTTTCTGTCTACAGTAAGCAGAAAGAACAAGAAATCTTGCTAAATTTTCAAGCAGAAGGATTTTGGTTACATATGTCAGAAGCTGTCTAATTGTTAGCATAGTGAGATGTGGTGAGGCTCATTTGCTGGTAAGGCTCATTTGCTGCAGGACACAGAAAAGAATACAAGAGTGTACGGTTTAAATCTATCTTGTCCTGTCTCAGAGCTGGTAGAGGTAGTAAGTGACTCTTGCGGTTCTCTGCCAGCCTACATTTCTGATTAGGTGAACAAGATGAACCTGAAGAGTATCTCACAAGAGACTACTTGTTTGATAGGAAAAAGAAGTGGGTTATGGACAAGCTGATGAGCAAAAACTTCAAGTGAACCTGGCCCAGGAAGGGCATAATTTCTGCAAGCTTCTACCATGTACCTTTTGTATGAGCAAGCAGTTGACACATGAAGACTGCTGTGGATAGCTGCAAACAGAAGTCCTTATGGAGGCACTTGTCGTCTTTGGAGGGCTAATGAACACCTCAGAGGTGTTCAGAGCTGAAGAGGCTGTAGCTTTTGATAGTGATGCAGCCATCGGGCCTGGTCTCAAGTCTTTCTGTGCATTAAAAGAAATATTTGCTGTCATTTCTTTGTGTGCATCAGTGTCCCAGTGGCAGAAATAACCAGGGAGAGGAGAAGAGGACTAAGAATCTGATCAGTATTCTTAGCTTTTAGTAAGGTTATATGTGATACTGGCCACTCCATGAAGAACCCATATGAATCACGTACCTGTTATGTTTCCCAGCAGAAGAAAGGATTGAGATCTTTCTTTATTTAATTTTCTGAGTTAGGCCCTTTAAAAATAAGAGGAACTAGAATATAGGTGAGGTGAGGTGAAACCTGCAGCTGCGTAAATCCTAGCATCTTCTCTGAAGGCCCTCCCCTGCCTTTGAGAAGATGACTAGATTGTTTGAGACAGCTTTCTCCATGTGTTGTCTGGTGCCCACCTGAGCAAGCATTTTTGATCCCTTACACATGCATGCACAAGTATGCTTGCCTTCCTGGGGTGGAAATTCTTGCCTTTGGTCAGATTCTGCTCTGTATGTGGAGTTTTGGCACTTTGACAGCATGTCCAAGGACTTCAGAGAGGAAATGTTTTTTATCACACCGATTCCTTTTATGGTGACACAAGATTGGATTGTTTTTGCCAATCAGCCTTGTTTTGCTAATTTCCCTGTGTACATGGGGATTTATGACTCATGGTCCCTGAGGAGAAATGGCATAGGAATTTGTTTAAACCTACTCAGAGTTAGTGACTGATTCTGTTCCCATAGAACCAGTTTTTAGAAGGATATATCTTCAGTTAGGGCAGATGAATCGTTCTGGGTTTAAGCACATATTGTTGAAATTAGAATGAGAGCCTCTAAATGCATCTTCCTCCTTACTTGTAAGTTCTTTATATACATTTCTCTAAGAGACTATAATTTTCTGAATCCATTGCTTCTCATTAGACAACAGACTTGCATCAAAGAATACATATTTTATGGATACCTCACTCCCAAGTGAGCATTCCTTAGATACCTGATCTAGGTCACATCTGATGGCTCTGTTCATGACCCTGATTCAATCAGACAAGCAGATGGCTTTCTTTGTCCACCTATGCCGCATCCACGATCAGGGTTTGGCCTGGCTTCTCACAATTGTCTGTGATGTAACTGTATGCATGTGTGGCTAATTGTGGCCATGTTAATCTTGCACTGGCTCCTGAGGAGAAGGGCAGATGCAAATGCTACACAAAGCTTTCCTTATCAGGTGATATATGGAACAATCTTTCTGAAAAATACTCCTACATAAATCTTGTGAAATGCCGATCAAATGGTATCTTTGCTGACTGATCACAGCAGACCATTAGATTAGATTACTGCATCCTGCAATAATGAGCTGGTCCATCTCTTCGACCAAAGAGGCCACTAGCTGGGTATCTCCTCCTATCCACCCTATATTATGTCAGGATTAGCTGTTTACTCTCTTTGCCTCTTGCTGAAGCGTTTCTTGACTTTGTTTGCTTGAATTTTGGAGTGTATCTGTATGATTCATGAGCCTGCAGAAAAATATTCTGGCACTTCTCCACCAGCCCCTACTCCTTGGCTACCGGAGGGAATTCTTACATTGAAACAGTGACAGCTTCTTGGAGAGACCTTGTCCTCTAATGCAAATCAGATATTGGAAAATCTGGAGATCTTTATTAAGCCCAGACTGTAGCTTGAATGCCTCCTACCATTTCCATGATGGTGTAGCTGATGAGGGTGACAGTAGCTATCTGACCTTTGCTGGGGTTGCCAGCCTGACTCCTTGGACAGGGCAGCCCTGAGGGCTGTGCCCAATAGTAACATTATCCATCCACAAGGGAAGACTGCTCTTGCCTTGGTTGTGTTCTGGATGATGGCTCTAGTTTGGGGCTTTCTTCCAGCTGACTTGCACATCACATGCCACACATTGAGGGGGGATCACCATTCCCCCTTGATACGTGTACTTGCAGTCACCTCTTGCATGTCATCATTGCTGTCCTCAGCACCCAGTTAGGGACTTGGAACTCTGCTCTGCAGGGAGCTGTGTGAATGCTAACCAGAAAGGTGGCTCCTACCCCAAAGTGGTTACCCTTTAATTAGAAGACAAAAGGCAGCAGATGGGTACAGATGGACCAACGGGGGAGTACAAGAGAACAATCAGACAACATTAGTCAGCATGGTAGGCAGGAGGCTTTACACACCAACTGCCTAACTCTTGTGAAGGGTTTGATAGGCAGTGGAGAATTATAACAAGCTTTGTGCAAGCTCATGGGGGCCTCACTGACAGTGTGAAGGGCAGATATGAAAAAGCAGTAAAGATGCTTTTGCATGCTTGGAGAGGGGTAGCTGAGGTGGTGTAGCAACTCCAAAATACTTAGTCCTGCTGAAAAATTTCTGGTCTTCTTAACATCCAAGGGGATAATCCTAACTTTATAGAGAACTAAAAAGCCTGTGGTATGTTCACATCTTGTGATGCAGCACCACCTCTCAGAGCAGGACTGGTGTGCCAGTGCCAGAACCACATTGCTTCTGGTTGAAAATCCTCTTGCTTGCTACCAGCTTTGAGGTTTCCGTGACATGTCAGATGTTGCTGTGTGTCTGTACCCCTTCCATTGAGAGTATTTTGTTGATTGTGGGAATATGTTATCCCAGCATGTTGATGGTAACCATCCATATTTTAATTAAGGTGATAGCTGAGCTGCTGCAGGAAGATGAGCTTTCAAGTATGGGTAGAGTAATTAAGTATTTCTTTCACAACTAGTATCAAAGATTCATCCTATTATTCCTTAGCAGTCCACAACATCCTCAAAAAACAGGAAGGGGGAGTTAATTTGGCTAGAAATGAAAGAAACATTACTGTTGTTGTGTATTTTTGGTGAATGAAAACAAATTAATATTTCTTTTTGAGTCCACAAAAATGATTCTATGACCTGAAAAAAAAACCAAACAGGTAATTTACATGCAGTAAAACCATTTTGAAACATAGACCAGTTTTGACAAAAAAATATCAAGTGAAATGAAATCTCCTATAGCTTTAATTTCGTGCATTTCCATTTTTAAGCAAAGTACGCCATTGTGAAAAGTCTAAGTGGTATATGCTGACATTCTAAGAATCCCCTCCACTACCCTCTCTTCATGCCAAAACTCTTCTCTAATTTCAGTCTGAAAACAAGAATGACTTTTGCCTCCAACTCCATTTGTGAATGAACTGACTGTCAGCCCAATGGTAATTGCTCCAGCTGTACTCCATTCAGTAGTGACGTGAGCAACATTGTAGGATACACGGCACAGTAAACTTCACTTTCATCTGCTTTGTCCCCAGGCATGTACAGAAATCACTTCAGGGACTCTGTAGCAGCGAGAAACCACATAGGTTGCCCCAGTGCCATTGAAAGAGGCAGTTTATTTCCTGTATTTTTTGGTGGCCAGACTATGCAATGAAGAGATAGCTGAGGAAAGCATGACTTTATGATTAGAAGAGGGTAGGACACAGAGAAAGTCTGGAGATAATGTTAGCATGGCTCTTGCTGAAGGAGGCTCACAGTGAGTGAGTGTAACCCCGGTGCCTGTGGGTGTGTTGTTGTCGGTTCGGTCGCATTTACTTGAGACTCTGTCTCATGTCGAGGACAACTTTTCTTTGTCTGTGAATCTTTTGCTTTTTCTATTTTTACATTTCCTGAATGTTATTAACTGGAAGCTCTGTTTCCCTTCCATGGGGCTTGAGAGAAGGGAGGTGCTGCTGTGCCCTCATGTGAGCATTCATAGGATCACTATGTTTTTCTTTCTTTTGCCTTTTTCTTTTGGTTTTGTTTTTCTTTCGGTTTTGATTTTCTTTCTCTTCCTCCTCCTCTTCTCCATTTTTTTTTGCTAGAGTTTTGGCACTTTGTGCTTCCTGAAGTAGAAGTCTGGCTGCATTTAATTCTGAATGCATTGAAATAAATTTTTCTTAGTATGAAATTGCTCAGTTTTTTTTTTCAGTAAGGAAAAAAAAGCTTGTTTGTTGTGTCTTTGTCTTGGTTTGTCTCCTTTGGTGTTGGTTGTGGACACCATTTCTGCACTCAGTTCTCCCGCACTCCTTGCCTTGGGTTTGAATCCTGATTGTGCCTGGTTGACTTGGCTTGATGCTGACCTGCATCTTGGCAGTATTTTTAGTAGACCAGGACAATCTTTTCCCTGTGGTTTTCTCTTCACTGTTATGTGTTAACTTCTCCGCTGCTTTTCAAAGAGATCCCAGTGTTAAAACTGTGTTTATCACTGGAGCTGCTGTGTGCTTGAGTTACTCTCACTGCTCATGAACTCAGGCATGCGTTTAATGTCATCGATTTGAGTGTACAATATGTTCAGCATCGTTTGTTTTCCCTCTGTCTGAACTGTGTTTTCCTCGAGTCTGTAATTTTTTCAGACTGCCTTTGGTAACGTTAGATCTCAGCGCTCACTCTTTTGTTGCCTCGTTGCATTGTCTGAGTTTCTGTCACTGTCCTTTGGCCTTTCTTCCTCCTGAAAGGCTCTGGCATTTACTGATCTGGGTTTATTTACAAAATGTGCTGGCGGTTGTACAGTCTTCTGCTGAGTCAGCAGTTTGCCAGGCTTGTTTAATTTCCTTCTGCAGGGCCAGATGCATTCTGTAATGTCTCCCACCATGCCAAGCTTGGAAGATTGTTTGACAGCCCTTTTCTTGTTCCTGTTTAAGCTTTTGACTTGGTCTGCATTTTGTGTGACAGTTTATGGTGCTTGTTTCCCTTAGGTTTATTTCCTTGGTTCCTGTACATGATAATGACTTACATTTCTCTTGTTCCTTCCTTCAAGAAGGATTCTAAGCACTTTGCAAAATTAACATACAGGCAACATTTCACTGTGAGTAACATTCAGCCGCTCGTGTTGTGGAATGGGGTTTGGCTGTTTAATGATGCACAACAGCACTGCACAGCCATGCAGGGTACGAAAGAGGAGTCTCACTCAAATGGAAGGAGGAGAGAAATTTTTAGTTGGACTCTGGCCAATTTTGACCCCAAAGTCTGTTTTTGGGGAAAATTACATGGATCGTTAAAGACCAGGAGCAATAAGCCTGTGTCCTTCCCTTTCCAGATGATAATACCTGAGCCTCAGAAGCGTGGTGGGAGGAACAAATGAGTCTGTGGAAAAAAAAATAGTTCAGGATCAATGAAAATATTCATTAATTTTGGTCAGATATAGAGGATTTATTTTGGAAGTTTTATTGCTCTAAATGAAAACTGACATTTTGGTGTTTTCATGTACACTCACCAAAGCCTTTAGATTCCATTCACAAAGGCGACATGGAGGAGGAAATGTCAGCATCTTCCCCCAGATCACAGAGCCTCGGTGAGGACAGAATCCTCAGCAATGGGAAAACTGCGTTCAAATCCCTTCTGCCTGACTTAGAATGGAGTTTTAAACTGCAGTCCTCATCAGCTCTCAGAAGAGAGGTCTAGCCCTTTGGACTGGGATTTTTTTAATTTATTATTTTCTTTTTTTAATTGAAACTCCTTTTGCAGTGAGTACTTGAAGTGTCTTTGCAGATGGTTGGATCCAAATTTCCATCACTTTTCTTAATTATGTCTGATAAAGAACCTGACTTTTGTGGGTGTATCAAATGGATGAATTTGATTAGTGGAAAATTCAAAAAGGAAAATAAACCTGGATATAGATTGAAACAATGTATTTTTTTTTTTCCTGTATTGCTCAGACCTGGCTTTGAAAAATCACGCTTAGTGCAATTTAATCAGAACACCATTTTGGTCAGGAGCATACAGGGCTGGTCCTTATGAGACTGGGGAAACGGTGCAGTAGGACAGCTTCTCACCCAGCTCATAACATGGGGTGCATACTGCAACGTTAATGCTAATGGATACTGCAGACCCTTTTTTTCTCCTGGTAGACCCACTCTGGTATTATGTAACCCTTTGGTTTTTGCTAAGAAATAGTGATTGCTGGTAAGTCTACTTATATTGGGTGCCGCATTGGACAGCAGAGGTGTGCTGCAAGTTTTCCAGTCTAAACAGTGTCATATGACAGTCTGACCATCCAAGCTGGGAGATTTGAGAATAACAGAAAGAGTCCCTTCTTCTGCAGCCTGCTGGCTGAAATCAGCTCCTGCACGCCAAGTTTAACTGTTTGCTTCAAGCATCATCTGGGCATATTAAGAATTCAGGATTGCTTAGGTCACTTCTTTCATGCCATTGCTTTACTTCTGTTCTTTTTTAGAAGAGGGAGCTATTTGCTTTCCTGCTTAGGTGTGCACTCATTTTCACTGAGGCCGGAGCTCTTTGTATAGCTGCATTTAATTGTGTTTGCTTTGTAAAGACTTGCTGGGATTAGGGCAACTTCTCATTTCTGTAGCTTTTCTGCCTCTGAGAGAGGCCACCTGTGCAGAGCTACTTTCCTTGAGCTTCTCCTGTGTTCAGCCTGTGTTTTCAGTCTCCACCAGCTTCATGCCTTGTCCCTTCTCTTTACAGATGGCTGCTATTTGAGGTCTCAGCTTTTGAAATAGCTAACAGACTCATAGAGAGCTCTGTGTGTCTGTCTTTGAACAGTTGTTCTCATTTGTGCTTTGCCTCCTGTGTTTTGTCCCAGAATAATTCCTGTGTGTGTATACTTTTTCCTGCTCAATGCCCAGACACCTTGCTCCAGCCTAGGACTGATGGAGATACTGTCTTACAAATAAAGATTAGAAGAGTACAGTGTAGTGAAACCTGCACTGAGGACTTTCTCCACTAAGATGTCCCCTGTCTCAAATAAACACTCTGAAGTATTCCCTGGGTTTGCTGTGCAGTGTTAGTTGTGCTTTAGTTAAAACCTGCTTTTTCTGGATAGCCCGTGTCTTTCTGGGCCCTTGCCTGGTTGCTCAGGATTGATTTTTTTCCCAAGTTTATATATATGCCAGATAGGTAGTATGATAATTTTCTGCAAGTGTTTGAGGGGAATAATCAATAAGGAAAGGAAGCACTTCTTTATGACAATCCAAGTGAGTGTAATTAAAGAGTAATGGGGAGGCAGGAGGTAGGTACATTGAGATTTAATATCAGAGATCAGTGGATTCTTTTAGAAGATGCAAAACAATTATCTGATGAGCTTGCTAGGAGCCTCGTTGCTGTATCTGTTGGCTATGGGACGGGAGAAACCTAATGGGAGGGAGGTAGAGAGGATGGGAGGGAGGTAGAGAGCTGACTGGAGAGACATCAACCAAATTATCTATTTTCATTGTTCCATGTCTGCTTGTGTTTTGCTCTGGAGAATGAGTAGCACAGCACAGCCAGGGGAAATCCTCCCTCTCCCAGAAACACTCTTCCTCTAGCTGCCCTGTCTGCCCTCCTATGAGCAAGAGCTGTTTGAGGGGAGGGGCCCCAGTTTGTGTTGTGACAGAGGGAGAGGTGCTGAGAAGCCCCTTGCACCCTAAGATGTGGAGCTCTGCACTGCCCACCCTGCGCCTGCACGTGTGGAATTTTCCAGGAGCCCTCTGCCACCACCATTGCTTTGCAAACTCCAAGAAATGCAACTCATGAAAATGCATTCTTAGCACACAGCTGACATGGTCAACATCTGGTTTCCAAAGAGAGTGCTGTCAGAGATTTGAAATTGCTGCACTGTGAAAAAATGACTTGGGGTAATTATAGATACCTAACAATACTATTTAATTTCTTCTGCTGTGTTTTTCCTACGAAGTGTATCTGGTAAGTTTCAGAGAGCTGAATAGTTTTGACAGGGCAGTGAGAGGGGTAGGTAAGGAAGGAAAAAAGTCCTTCGTGTTTTCAGTTAGGATCTGAAATGAAGGAAATGTGAGTGGAGGATTAGGTGTTTTCAAGTTCTGCTCCAGAAAGGGGGACCTTTGCCTTTTTTTTGCATCGGCTATGGGAGGAAGAAGATGATGAGGGAAGATGAGGAAGATAGGGCCTCTGAGCACAGATTCATAGGACAGGGGGAGCTTAGCACATAACCTCACTGGCAGCTGGGGTGATGTTTAGCCCCACTTCTTCTGAGCAGATTCAGATCTTGGAACCAGAAGAACAAGGGAGGCAAAATTTATCAAGTTGGACCTGTGACTGGTGACGAGACTGACTAATCCAGGAGGCAATTCAGAGTGGCTAAAAGTCAGATCCCCCTTCAAAAGCACCTTTGCTTCCTTTGATACAGAGGGAGACTGCAAAGGCCAATCTCAGCAGGTTCAATTGGATCCTAGCCTGGATCCTAGCAAGGTCCTCTCCCTGCTTCAAAAGTGCTGTCGTTCTGTTGACACTGCAATCCAGAGGTCCTGTGTAGGCTGTGTGTGTCCACAGCCAAGACTTCTGGCTGGCAGCACAGAACCAGCTGCAGTGATGACCTGTCCCACAGAAGTGAATACATTTCCTGGGGGCTGCTGCAGTGGAGAGGGCACTGCAGGCTGATGTAAAGATCTTCTCAAGGGGCAAGTTGGAGAGCCCATGTGGAGATCAGAACATGGTTCAAGAGAAACCCTCAGAGACTAGGTGGCAGGTGTGAAGGGGCATAGTGAGAACTGCAGAGGGCAGAACTGGGGAGTGGTGGTCAAAAAATGTAATTTGGGGACATTCAATATTGGTTTAGTTTCAGGGTAGAGATAGTCAGGAAAGGGAGCCTTAGGGACTACTGAACTTTTCTGTAGAACCTGAAAGCATGAGAAAAATGTTATGGGGGCTTGTTTGACTTGGCCTGCAATTCAGTCAGGGTCACAGTCAATAGACAAGGATGCAAGGTGAAGATAAATCCTATGTCTCACACCCCTGAGATGTTACGTGTTACTTTTCTGCTCTTGTGTTGGGTGCTGTGTCCCACCTCAGTTGCTGGCTCTGTGACAATTACAACCATGCAGAGGTGAAGTGAAAGACAGTAAAGGCTTTCTAAAGGGGTGATAGAAAGTCAGCAAGAGACTTCAAGCTGAGGACTTGTCAATTGGTATGGCTTCTAATGCTGGATTGTCCCCTGAAGGCACGCTCTTAGTATCATTTCCTTTGAAGAAATGCACCAAAATGGATGTAGTAAAGATATTAATATTATGAAAGTGTGGCTGTTATCCTGGAAGAAGGTCCATTTAAGACTAATTTGTCTATCATGCTCATTGAGGCTTGTCTCTGTGATTTGTGATCTGAAGAGCTGTTGATGCTGATGTGGTTCAATACGTAAGTCCAGGGCTTGGGAAAAGTGGCCTACATATAAAAACACAAGTATTTGAGAGACTCTGCTCTAAAAAAACTTACATTAAGTTAACTTGCATAAAATCCTCTGAAAGGTTTTTTAGTGGGAAATTAGTATTTTGTTCAAAATGTAATTTTCATACGAAGTGTTTGTTTCCCTTGAGACACGTCAACTTTTTGTGAGAAGATTGGGGAGTTTGAAAAGAGACACTCCAGAGTCTTTTATTGCTACAAACA
Organism: Tapera naevia; assembly: GCA_033556795.1. NCBI lineage: Eukaryota > Metazoa > Chordata > Aves > Cuculiformes > Neomorphidae > Tapera > Tapera naevia. The sequence continues at coordinate 1,045,757 of JAUMJJ010000059.1, forward strand.
GATACAAATTTACTTTGTTTTTTCGTTCTCAAATTCAGAATACTATTCTGAAATTTTCAGCAAAAGAAGCAACATTGGGGAACTCCTCTCATTTACATTCAAATAGATATTTCTATGTTTCAGGAAGCCAGAAACACAAACCAGATGATTCTGATATTAAAAAAAAGAACATATTCTTAGCTAATGTACCTCCTTCAGAGGAAATTACCATCTCTCTCTGCTCTAGAAGGTTCTGTAATGATAAATGCAAAGCTATGTGAGATGCTGAGAGAACAACTGACCTTTGACCTCTGAAGAAATAGCTAGGAATGAATACCAGTTCAAGGTTGAGGTCATGGACTAATCTGAAGCTGCAATCTCTGTCTCTGTTGAGGGCTTATGAAGGGTGAGTGTGGGCACAGCTGTGAGGCAGGAACAATGCTGAAATTATTGGAATCAGGTATAAGAGCTAATGATAAATATTTAGACAGCACCACAACTTTGCAAGATGGTTTCTAAAAATTAAAGCAAAAAAAGAGGTCGTTTGTTCTTAGAAGACCTATCTCACAGGATGTTTTGACACCATCCTCTACAGTGTCAGGGAAAACTTGTATTTTCCTTTCTGCCTTGCACACTATCCCTCTCCCAGTTCTTTATTCCTGAAGCTGCTCTATTGCTCAGACTATTCTGAGTTATACTGATGCTGTAAAATTGATACTGCAGTTCCTGACCTACCCCCATCTTCTGGGGCCTGAGCACCATCTTTGTCTTCTGGTGGATTGGGTTGGCACTACTTGCCCGGTTCTTTCTGTGAGGTGTACGTGCCAAAGAACTCTTTTCACGCTCTCCCAACATTGTCCCTCCACGCAGGGCTGAACAGGATAGTGATGCAAAGCTCAGCAAAGCCACAACATGAAGACAGCCAAGAAAAGGGAGTAGGGACTGGAAGTGTTAAAATAAGTAATTCTCATGAGATCTGTGTTGAAAGCAGATTGACTGCATTCTTGATTATAAACTCATATTTCAGGGGAGAGATGAAACCAAGGTTATTTCTGCTTAGAATTTTGCTGTTACTGGTTATCCATTTCTGCAGCACTTTGCAGCGCAGTGAACCGAATACTGCTACGTGGCCAGTCAACTATCTACGTGCAGCATAATAATGACAGCGCTGGAAACTGGAACTGGCTTCAAGGATTTTCTGACATCATCCTGACCTCTGTAGAAAGAGAAGGAGACAGGTTACCAACTTTCTGTGGCAACTCCAAGAGATACTGCAAGCAGCTATCATTCAAAGTCGATGAGCTTTCTCTCTACCTACCTGCCTGCCTTGCAGGGACTTCCTTGCAGGGGGGGGTGGTTGCTGAGTTGCCTGCACAAAAGCAGATCTGAAGACCTCTGATTTTCTTTGCTTGTTTCAGCCTAGGTTTGGGAAAAGGGAAGGTGTGAAGATTGTAATAACTAGGGTTCAGTTGCTGACTCAGAAACACATCTTCCATTATACCTCCATTTTGCTCCCTTCAGCTACAGTAGGGGTGTCAAAGTCACAGTGTTCTCCTGCTCCTGCAGCATAACGCACATCACACTCTGCACAGGTGACCAGCGCTGGCAGGAGCAGAGGGGCAAGGAGCTTGGTGCTGCTGCCAGGTAGAAACAAGGTTCTGGGCTGGATAAAACAAGGTGGAGGGTAGTTTGAGGTAATTGCTTATCTACACAGGGTTCTTGATCTGGGAGTTAAGACCTCTGTGTGAGTGTGAGGGGAATCTTTTTGGTAGTTTTGGAGGCTGAGGCTTGGCTGGAAGAAGCCACAAGGCTCCAAAAAGAACTGGATAACATTCCAGTTTACCTATGCAAGGAGCCTTGATGGCTGACTGACCTCCAGGTGTCCCATCTATTTTGTATTGGATGTGTGGACAAGGAATAGTTTTAAAATACATTTGTTTTGATTTTACTAGTAGTATTTTGTGCCCTTCTTGCTGCAGTCATTATCACTACTGGGTGCCACAGAGCATTGTAAAGGAGCCTGTGTGAAGTCATAGTGAGGTGACATCCTTTAATGGAATAATGTCATACGCTGACCCTACAGTACCTGTCTTTTTCAGTACCTTCTTTTGTGTTTCTGGTGCAGCTGAATTTGTTCTCCAGAGCCGCCTGTGGCTTTGCATCCTGTGTATTTTGTAGCTTTGTCCTTCAGCCTGGATTGAAATTAGCTATGTTAATTGAGCTAAAAACCTGTAGATTTGTACAGTAGCTCACCAGTGGTGTGATCTTGGCACAGGATGCTGGATACTGATATTTTCTTCCATGCCCTTGGTAAAATGCAGACAAAGGTTGCTGACCTTTAAGACCAGTTGCACTGCTGCCCGTTTGCTGAGGCTGTTTCTGAGGAGAATGGTAGTATAGGGAGGTGTTGGCTCTTTTTCTTCTTTATAAATTGTGGAGGTCTCTAATGTCATTTTCTGACCTTGTGTTAATTGGTAGTGTTTCCACAGATGTTTTTCAATCTTATTGCTATTGCACTTGGAGAGATTGAAATAATACACAATACAAATGGGAAATAAATAAACCCAATGATCCTATGAGGTTTGACAAATCTTATGTCTGTGGTGCCTGGTGCTCTGGCTTCTATTATGGAGAAAGTGTTCTCACAGGATCTCTTATACACAGCGAGCACCAGAAATGCTAAGGAATAGGAGGCAGGACAGTGAGCAGGGGAGACACACACTTTGACTGGAGGGGGTGCAGGGAGGTAGGGAATAGTGAAATGTAGAATTCTGAAGTGACAGATCAAAGTTGAAGGATTTGTTAACTCCTTTGTTAATCAAGAAGTCAAATGAAAGGGAATCAATCAGAAAAAGTGGCTTTCATCTGCATTATGATAATGCCTCTCATTTCCTTAGTAAGATGACTGATGGGCTGTGGACAGCTTGTTCCAGAAGTCCCAGGAAACGGAACTTGATCAATAAGGGAGGAGCAGCACAGTAGCCTGGGGAAGCTCCTCAAGCCCTTGCATTTCAGCAGTGCATGAGGTTAAGTTTCCTCTTTCTGCAGCTGCACCAGCAGAAAGAGGAACCTTCTGGCTTGTGGATGGATTGATCTACACAGACTGCAATTGTGTAGCCATGGCTATGGAAGAAGAGTTTGGACCAAAGCTCACAACAACGTCCCTTATCATTTGCAGTTTGCCACATCCAGAGAAAAACCCTAAACTGTTTTCATGCAGTTCACTAAAACTTTCTTTGATCATCCCATTTCTAAATCTGCCTGAAGGAGACAAAATTTGATTTACTGTGATTTCCATCCACAGACATTTGACAATATAATTCACAGAAGGGCATGTTTCTGGAATAAATCAGTTCAGTTTCATTGTTCAAAAGTGAAAATGTCTTCCATACCCCCATTCCCAGCAAATTCACTTACTTGAGAGAAGGAAAGTCTTGACTTTTTGTAATTCTCTGTCCTGAAGCCATGCTGAGTATCAATGATCTTCTGACCTGTGGCCTTGACCAAGTGTCCTTTGCTTATTACATATTTTGCAGTAGCGGTGTTTAACGCAACACTGTAAGGTGCACCTGCCTCTGCAAAGGTGATGCTCAGTTGCTCTAGGTCCTTCTGGTAGTACCCCAGAAGGGTGTGGTGGGTGGGATGTGGTACAGACAAATTTACTCCTCCTTCATCTTTATTCCGTGCATAAACTCCTCAAGAGAAGCTGAGGGAGGAGAGGTGGAGCTGTCCTTGTGACAGTTTCCCTTCCCTCCTCTTCACTTGGGGCCCAGAAGCCGACATCCCTGGCTGCTGAGAAAGAAGCACTTAGAGAAATAGAAGCTGAAATTAAACAGTGGCAAGAGAAAGGAGTGACAGAAAGAAGTACTTTTTGAAAGCCCATGTTAAAATCTAAAGAAATATCTCCTTCGTTCCAACACCTCTGTCACTTTTTGGTGAATACAGATCAGGGGTCTTTCACTGGTCGTCAGAAACAGTGGAGTTTTTTTTTCTGTAGCTGTTAAGAAACCTCTGCTCTATGCTACAGGCTTTTCTGTTCATGGCTAGGAGTGTAGCATCTCCACAACAGGATATGAGTTCACTGTGTTTTAATATTGACAGTAAATGATGTGGGAGACTTCAGTGTGGTTCAAGACATTATGCCCCACTTTCTCAGTAACAAGGTAGGATTGTTTTTGCTTATGCTCTCTGGAGAGCAGGGTGAATTTGATCTCCGGGCTGTCATTCCAGGCTCCTCCACAGATGTTAAGAACAGTTAAAACTGCTGGTGAAGTTATTTGTGTCCAGTGATTTGGACTCAGAGGACAAGGCCTTGGATATTTTAAGTGTGTGGTCCCCCGGGGCCCAGGAAAAGTAAGAAAACTTGGTGACAGAGACAAGCACTTTTCTGGCAGAATTTTGTGTTGAAAGATCTGTTCTTTCAGTGCTTCCTTAGGCCAGACACTTTTTAAAAGCTACAAATTAAAAAAAATAATCCTTTTTTTTTCTGGATTATAAGCAATTTGACTCTCCAGACATCTTGTATTGTTTGCTGTAGTTGTGCCTAGTCCTTCACAAGCTCATGAGTTAGAAAGTTCTGCCTTCTGGAGATCATGATAATCCAAAATACTCTTATTTTGGTGTGCTTGACCCAAACTTTCTTCAAAAGCTCAAAATTATAACAAAAATCTCAAACAAAAAAAGCACTTTGACCTTACTAAGTATTTTTCAAGTTATATTATTGTAAGGAAAAAAACTACCTCACTAAAAAGACACACTTTTTAATGCTAAGCTAATTCTATGGTTGGTCAAATTTTAACTTTATGCTTGTTCAATGGCAGAAGTGACTTTTTACATCTTAAGGAGTCTAATTCAAAAATAGAAAAGTTCTGAGTGATTGCGAGTGAATATTCCTTCAGATTGCAGCTGTTCCTTGAGATTTCTTCTGGTTTTCTCATTTTGAATGCCCATCAGCTTTGGATCTCCTGAGAGAACTGCACCTAGACATATGATTGTGATTTATCTCCAAAGTAATGATGAAGATAAAATGCTGGCTATGGCCAACACGCATGGCCAATTGCAGCAAATGCATGGGCTTGTTCTGTTCAGGAGACAGTCTTCTGTTGAAGAGCCATGTGAAGATGTGTGTTGATAGGTGGGAGTTTGAATGTTGGCAGCTGATTTGGGGTAAGAACTGTCTTTTTTCCTGAATAGGAATTGTCACAGAAGAGCCCAGGATGTTTTATAGTCCATTGACCTGGGTAAACATGGAGAAAACTGTAAAGTCCTTTGAGCTCTGGGGAAGTAGGGTGATTGGGATGTGGTAATAGTGCTGCTGGGGCAAGAGTGTGTTCTTGCCTTGACCTGACTCCAATCCAAGGTCTTATCTGCAGTCTAGGAGCTGGCCTGAGAGAATGTGGGCTGCACCTTGAGGAAAAAAAAAGGGATTCTCTTCTCATTCCAGAAAGTAGGAAGGAAGGGGGTAATGCTACAGGAATGATCTACAAGGCAGCAAGGAGTCCTTTCCTGTACCATGCATGATTTCCTTTGGCAAGGGGAAGACTCTACTAGATTCTCCCTTTTTCTCTCCAGCTTTACTTACTTCTCTCTCTTTCTTTTTTTTACCCCTCTTTCTCTTCCCTTCTCACTGGTTGGGTTTCTAAGAGCAGCCCAGCTGGGACTGAGGTAGAGCTGCTGACTGGCCTCTTGTGCACTCTCCTAAATGCCTTTTCAAGCAACCTCAATAATTGATGAGCACCTGGGTCCTTGTCTGCACTGAAGAGTGCACATGTTATTTAGTACACAAAAATGCTATTTTGCCCATAAGAGCTCATCCCTGGAACAGCACCATTTCCCCAGGATAACAGTTACTTGTTCTCTCAGAAGTTATAGACAAACTTCCTTCCTCCAATGGTCTCAGCTGCTTGACTTCTTCCAGCCTAGAGCTTGTACCTGCTCCCACCACATGGCTATTGACTTCCACTTGGCACACCAAAGCACAGTTCAGACCCCTTCTTCCTGCAGTGGATTGCTTCCTGGCCACTTCTGTCTAGCCTGTCCTCTACTACAAGTGAAACAAGTGCAGCAGGCCTTAGGTCGTCTCCTGGATTTCCATGACCCAGGTTATCATCCTGAAACACTGCACAATTTGTTGGCTGCCTGGGATTAACTGCTCTTCTTCAACATGGGAAATGAACTGACACAGCTAAGGGTGCAGGAAGGAGTGGGAAGTCAGGGTTGAAATGTCTCAGAGGAGCTGGAGAAGGAGGAGGAGGAAGGGTGAGTGAGAACCTGTCATGTCAGGGAAGGTCCAGGCCACCAGCTTAACATCAGTTCCTGCTGAGCACATGGGCAAGATAGGGTAAGTAGGACTGTGTAGCTGGGGATGCTGCTGACTGGGATGCAGGGCATATTGACAGAGCTGTGAAGTGGGAGGAAGGACTAAAATAGTTGAGGTGCCATGTATGGGGTCTAAGGTGCACTGGCTGAACTATTCATTGCAGTTGATGGCTGAAATGGCAACATGTGCCACAAGCCAGAGCTATAGAAGAAGTGAATATTAATACCAGTCTCTGTTCTGCTGTCAGCGTGACACGGGAGACTTGCGCAAGGGCAATGGTGTGTGTTTCCAAAGGCAAGGTAAGCACCTCCTTTCTTCTTTTGCAGGTGTACATTACATACCAAGTCAGCCCCTTTTTCCAAAGGAAGTTACAGAAAGGGTGTTCTGTGAATGCACTGCATTGGATCTGTACCTCTAAAGCTGATCCAGATCATATCATCCAGGTTCTGGAGAAACGTGGATGCCTGTCTTTAAAAAAGAGAGAGTGGCAGAGGGGAAAGGAGCTTGGGAATTGCAGACCTATGGAATCACCCTTGCTTAGCATTGATCTTCAGAAAAAATATGAAAAGAATGATCAACCAAGCTTTAGTCTGTACCTGAACAATAACGAGGACACGTATAAAACTCCACCAGGAGTCAGACCAATCCAATAGCTTTCTGTGACACGGTAACAGGCATTGTGGACAGAGGTGAAACTGAAGGTGTCATCTGCTTTGACTCCAGTAAGATTTTATCATCTCTCTCATCACACTTTTTTAGCAATCTAGAGGAGCAAGATCCCGAGGAGAGCTAATAATGAATGCATGCAGAATGAGTAAGAATGTCAAAATGGAAGGGAGCATGGACTGGGGTGCTGTGAGGGTCTGTCCTGTTCTCAGTTCAGTTCAATGTTTTCATTTCAATGTTTTAACAGCCTTGGTGATGGATGGAAAATTTACATATCAAATTTGAAGATGACAGCAAGCTGGGGGGACTGTGAATTTTTTGGAGAACAGGGTTAGAATTCATAATGATCTTGGCAAATTGGAGATACGCTCTGAAAAAGTGGGATGTAATTCAATAGAGACAAGTGCAAACCATTGTACCTTGGCAGGAATAATGGACTACATAAATACAGTGGATAGAAAGATCATCTAGATCACAGTTCCGCAGTAAAGGACTGGGGGGAGGATAAAAGAGGATCACAAGCTGAACATGATTGTGTGTTGTTGAGAAAGAGGCAAACGTTGTACTTGGATGTATAAATAGGAGTCTAGCCCGCAAGGCGCATGATGTAATCTCTGTGCTCTGCTAGGTGATGGTAAGGCTGAAAACCCTTTTGCAGTTCTGTGGATAGCACTTCAAGAAAGATCTGGACAAACTGGAACGAGTCTGGGGGAAGCAGTGAGAATAATCAGGGCTGTAGAATATAAGACATGCAAGCAGTGATTTAATGAATTGGGATTTTTTAGTTGTAAATTGAAGAGACTGGGGAGAAAACAGGGAGAGACTGGACAAGAGGCAATGAATTCTGAATTTCAGAGCTTCCCCACTTACAGCAATCCATTTGGCAGCACTAAGTGGCAGTTTTGGTGACTGTGAGAGCTCTTACCTGGTCCCTGATGGGGAAAGGGTTTCTATGATGAGGTTTTTGTTGTTGGAAGTTCAGGTGATTCCTGTCTGTTTGAATTTTTCCTTTTGACCATGGTCAACACAGTGTCACTGAAGGCTGTGAAAAGAGAGAAGGGAGAACAGGTTAAACAAGTAGGGCTTGTGAGGAACCTCTCCCACTTTAAACAAGTGGGCACACCTAGGCCATGGGCCACTTGAGCCCGAGAGTTGTTAAAGCCACTCAAAATGTGTGCTGCATGCCAGCCGACTTCTTCAAAGTGAGGGTCAAAGGATGGCAGGTCATTTGAGGGTCAAAGGATGACAGGTCATTTTCTGCACAGCATCTGTAACTCTGGAAGATAGAAGCTTCATATTATCTCTTTCATGTCTTTATTTAAACTAAGTTTTGCTCTTTATTGCCTTACTTGGTCTTGTCATTGAACTTGCCTTTTCATTCAACTGTATCTTTGTAGGTATATATCTATTTCTCTTTGTCTGTCTGTCTGTCTGTCTATCTATCTATCTGTCTATCTATCTGTCTATCTATCTATCTATCTATCTATCTATCTATCTATCTATCTATCTATCTATCACCGCTGTACATCCACAGTGTTTTATCTTGTCTGTCATACTGCCCCAACTTCCACTCTTATGGACTCCTTGTACATGTCTTCCATCCTCTTCTGTATGAGCTACGTTAATTCTCTTGGACTTCCAGATCTCAGCTTTCTTGTCTTCCATGGTAGTAATATGCTGTCTTGAATTAGGCACCACAGAACTTCCAGAGCTCAGTCTGTGTTTAAACGAGATGTTGCACACCATGAGTAGATAAACAAAACATGAATGGGGAGTGAGTAGGAGATCTTGAAGGCAGTGAGGAAGAGAAATACCTGTAGTACAGCTTAATGAATTATGCTTGTAACTTGCTGTCTGACTAGCTGTTATAAGCTCATCTGGTGATTCTTGTAGACATCATGGCTGAAGAGAGTTTGAAAGCTGAACGTAATAATGTTTAAAATGATGTCTTGATTGCGTTGAATGCCAGAGTGCCAGATTCTGCTTTCTCAAAGGAACTGGGAAACAAATTTATCCTTCCATACCTGGAATTGTATCCCATTTATTCCTTATTTTCAAATTCCAAGTGTATTCACCATAGATTGCCTTGACATAAACATTTTTTTTTGTTGAGTATATCCATAGCTTGTTATTATGTGCAGTATTTTTAAAATATATTATGAGTCTGAGGCCCTGTGAACTCTTTGACTAGCCCTGACTGGTAATACTTAGGAGCTCTATAAAAAAGCCTGGAAATGTGGAGGCAATATTTGGGCATGGAAGGTGTTTGTTATTACTCTTTTGAGATCTGAAGTCTGTAGTCGGTGGTGAAGGGGCAGGCAAGAAAGCTCCTAGGAAGGCAGAAAACAGAAACGCAGCATTTTCATGGATGAATGATCTTTATGCAGTTGCTTTTAAAAGGCAAAATTATATGGCCATTTGCACTGCCTCTTGATTGCTCAGTGCACCAGCTATTCTTTACGCTGTACGCCATTTGCTGTCTTGTATTTAACTTTGCAAAATATTCTGGGATGCAGTTTGCACGAAGGAGCATGTATTAACGCGTCTGTACTTTTAGATGGGGTAAGATTTCCTCCAGGAGTGCTTATTAACTTCCAGTATTTCTTGCCCTTATGGTATGCCATCCTGGGTTAGCTGAGCTCTAGACTAGTGTGACAGATAGCTATTCTGTTGCAGCCTTTTTTTTGGCCCCTTTTCCCCCACTGTCATGCTATGGCGGCAACATAAGCTTTGAAGGGTCATTATCTAAATCATTGCATAGAAAAGTCCTTTGAGAGCCAAATTCACCTCTGGCATAAGTGGCTGCAATTCCATTGACTTCAAAGGAAGTTCACTGCTTGACGTCAGCGGTAAATTTTTGCAATGTAGGTATCAAAATGAACAGTACTAAGACATAATGGACTGGTTGCTGTCCTGACAATGACCCATTCTTGGGATTGATTTGGCTTGTTGACAGTGCTGCACTCCATCCTTGCATATTAAGAGCCCCCTTTTCTGTTTATTTCTGTCGTGGGACCTTCTTATCTCTTCCCTGTTGTCTTCCTTCCAAATTTCTTTAGATCTGCTGGTCTGCAATCACACACTCCCTTAAGCTGCATGTTTCCCACCCTCTGGTCCCTCTTTGCAGCCAGTTGTTCTGAGTCCTTGCAGCAGGCGTTGTTGAGACAAAGCTAACATAGCTATCCCAGGATGATCATTGTCACTAAGTCTTTAGAGTTTTTGGAAGGTATTGTAGACAAAAATCCACAAATGGAATCTCACAGCTATTGCAGTTCAGGACTCCTCTATCTTCCTTATACCAGGATGTGGAAACAAGGAGGACCCATGGAAGGCTGGGTTACATTAATATTACAAACCTGACGTATTTTCAGCAGCCAATACACAACTGTTGGCTTTATTTAGAGCTTCATTGGAGGGGACAAGTTGTGTCAGCAAATGGGGGTGGGGACCATAGAAGTGCAGGCTGGCAAAGCCTGAACCGATTGACTCTTACTGGCAAGGAACTATTTTTGGGAGCCAATGATGAGAACACCCTGTACTGCTGCAAGTTTGGCGCTGCCTTGCAAGGTTATTATCTGGGAGTTTAATCAGACTCTGTGAAATACATGGAGTGAATAGCCTAGGCATTAAAGGGTGTGTTTTGTGCTGGGACAGCAGGAAGGAGGGACAGGGATAGAGGCTTTTGAGGTGTGAATGGAAGAAAATAGAAATCTATTTCTTGAGTTTCTGCCTTTTTTTTCGTTTGCTACTAAATATACATAAATGACTTATGTAAATCCAGGACAGACTTCCCACATCTCTTGTGGTGGTCAGGCATAGGCAAATCTGTGACACTGGAGACCTCCTATTTTTCCTTAGCCTGGAGGCCCCTGACCTCTCTGTGAATGAACTCTACTGCAGAAATCACTTTGCCCCCTGTAGAGATGCAGCCATACCTCCTTGGGTTGAGATGCAGCAGCTGTTTAGGCAGTTAGGCAGTTTAGGAAACAGGTGAAAATGGAGGGGCAATTAGAGAGACAAAGACTGTAATTAATAGCACTCAGATTGCAATATGACAGTCATTCTCTGACTTGAAAAAAAAGCAGCCCTGGTTATTTTGATTCATGAGCTGTGCAGAACAGCCTTATGGTTATTTTGATTATTTGTATTACTGTAGCCTCTGAAAAGGCCAGCCATTAAGCAGTGCCCCAACCTGCTGAGAGCTGCACGGAGAGACCAAGATGATGGCCATAGCCACTAAACACTGTGTGTCAGCTGAGAAAACATGGTCACACAGACAAATGAAAGGGTCAATGCACAGGGAACATAGGCAAGTTAAGAATCGTATTAAATACACCTGCTGTGCATACTTTAGTGGGAGTCTGTAAAGAGATGGTATATTTTAGCCACTGATGTTGGTGAATATATTTGTATTGATCTGCAGAGAAATACAAGGAGAAGATGGCTGAGCATTTGTAAATTTTGTGGACTATAAACTTAGCATATCAGCAGCCTTACTGTTGTAAATTATCTACAGCTATCTGAGCAAAAGACAGATATAGGGCAAGGTAGGATGAAATGCAATGATATAACTTCACTAGTATTCATGGGACCTCCCTCAAGAAGGAGGCCAAAACTGAGGAAAGCTACATGGATCTCTGAAATGCAACTGAAGAAAGTGGAGCAGGTCAGCATTCACATCTTGATAATGACTGAGGGATTAGAGGCATCAAGTGGCTTAGAAAAGAGGCACTTGATGCAGCTGAGAAGGGAAGCAAAGGAAGACTGAAAAGAAAGGGGAAAAAATATATCTAGGTTAATGATCTCTGAATTAACCTTTTGAATGGATGTGCAGGGAGTGGGGTGCTGAGAGGTATTTGTCATGGCCAAAGTGAAAATATGTTAGAGTAAGGCATGTCTCTAGCCAGATCATGACAGCCTGTAAGGGTCAACAGACCTGGATCCTAATCCCGTACCTCAGGCTTATATTGTTGATGACAAAGTGGAGTCAGGATTCTTCTCCAAAAAGCCAGCCTGTCCAGCAGCACTATTTGCTTTCCTATACCCAGAAGCTGGAACACAAAGCTTTCCTTTGCTCAGTCCCTCTGCGCTACTTCCTGTATGTCATTGGACTTCTGGTTTTTGGAGAAATTTTGTCCAGTTCTCATGAGAGACCTGACTATATACGATTGTGGGCATCTATGACAAACAACTTTACAACGTCACAGTTGGAGAAGTGCAATGACCTCCTGCAGGAAACAGAAAAAAGTTCTTAGGTACAGGTAATTTAATGTATAGTGAGCGGAGCAGGTGAGCCTGACAAAAAAAATGCTGCTTGTTCTCTGTATTAGTGTCTCTTCTGATGGGAAAGCCTGCATTTTTAGGAGAGAGAGTTCTGTAAAGTGAGAAATGAGAGACACAGAAACATACACATATTTACTGCAGTGCTGACAGACAGTGGTAATCACAGACAGGGAGAAGGTGATGGGTGGAAAGGGCTTGGTGCCACAGAGAAAGCAAACTGCAAGGGACCTGACAATGCAGGAACCACTTTGGGGAACTGTCAGCTGCGACGGCTGTGTGGGATGAAAATCCCAAGAGATCCCAGCTGTGCAAATGCTGCTATGCTTTGATATCTGGATGGCTATTTGCAGGAAGGGTGTTTTCATTTTCCACTCAGCTTACAGAGAAATGGGGATGGATGGAATGAATGAGCTGGTTTTTCATGTTCAGTGGTACATAACATACTGACAAGGCACCTCCATCTACTGCTGTTGTGGATACTCCTGGTTCTTCTCACTCTTCAGATATCTGAGAGACGGGGTGCTTCTTCCTATAATGCAAGAAGGCTGCCTAAGGGAGGAGGTGCATTCCTTTATACTTATTCAGAATATAGGTAAGAAACTGTCCCCTCTCTCGTTCCAGTTGAGCACATTTGCTTGTATATGTGCAAAGGCTGAGGTTTTTTGGATCTCTACATACAGAGTGGGTGTGTTATTTCCTCATTTCTTCCTCTTCCTTCCCCAGAGCATGTCGATGTGGGGCAGGATAAACTGATAATGAAAACACTCTGCTGAGGCAGAAGAGAAACTGCAGAAATTGCTGAAACAGAGCAAAGAAATAGTTTTGGCTGATTGCATTCAGTTTTCACCCAAAGCTTTTGTTGGTGGCTTGCTTCCTGCTGCAACTCAAATAGCAGCCAGCATCTTTGTACCTAGAGGAGAAAATAAAACTAATTAACCTGAAAGGGCTCCTTCCTCGACCTTTTTAGTTCTCTGGGGGAGTGAAAAATCCAGGACACACTCCTGAAGGAAAGATCTCCAAATCTCTTTGAAGGATTATCCTCCAACAGCTGCATGCCAGTTCATGAAAAATGTCCTACTCTGACCATACCAGTGGTCCTTTCAAGTCTGCCAATGCCTGCTATAAGTTCTTTGTGTATGCCAAACTGTGATCCCATAGCTCTGCAAGAGACTGGCTCTTGATTGGGTTTGCTGGGAGCTTTTTAGCTCTTTCGGATATTTTGGGAAGTGTAGAAGTAGTGTGTGGTTTCATGGGGTATGGCATATTTCATATAGGTATTACCCCTGAAACTACCATTTTATGGGTGGCATAAATGGCCAGTTTTATACCCTGTTCCCCGCAATACTCACTTTCAAACCAGTGTTCCTCAAGTAGTCTAGAAAAGATCCAAGGTTTATTCTTTGTTATCTCATAGAGACTTGTGAAATCTGTGGTGCTGTGGGCGTAGACACAAATAATTCTGCCCTGGTATAGAATTCACAAGCTGGTGAGCCAGGAAGGAGCTGTCAATTTGATAACAGCATTTGCCGAACCACATAGCAGAGATGAGGGTGGGTGATTGGAGAGTGACCAGATGTACCTTCTTAGGGGTGCAAAGGAGCAACCAGGACTGGGGCTCAGGTCTGGCCTCTCTCTGCGACAGACCCAGATGGTCCCCAGAAATTAGACTGCTCCTGGGCATTTGAGGACTTGTTTTGGAGTGTTTCAACAAACTGGAGAACAATGGAGCAGCTAAAATAAAAGACTTCACATTAGAAGTACAGTTATTTAGCTATGTCTTTGGTGTCTCAATTAAAGGCTCTTTACTAACCCCCCCTATAAAATACATTCTTGGGATTTGGATTTGTGCAGTTGTACTAATACAGATTGGTATTATATCAGCTCAGGTCTCAGGGTGAAAACCAATCTGCTGTGCTGGCTGGGTCAGGGAAGAGAACTGTTGTGTTTCCAGTTCGAACTCTCATGATCATTTGTCTTCTCCCAGCCCTGAAAGCCATAGCTCTGTTCGTTCCCCTCTGCACCCTGAATACTGCAGCCGACTCCCTCATGTGCTTTTCTGCATCTTCTGTGGTTTAGTGGCTACTTAAATATTTATTTATGTAGAACTTTCCCCTGGGGAATGTCTTAAGAATGCAGAGGAGGGGTATTGTGAGAGAAAGAGAGAATGAACAGTCCCTAGAGGGCTCAGTATTGTCTATAGCTGAGAGTCAGAAACTGCACAAAGAAAGCCATGTCCTGGAAAAAGACTAATGTGCAAAAGAACTCACATGTGGATACAAACACACTTATACACATACAAACAAACAGAAAAATTGTCAGTTGAACATAAAGTGAAAGAAAGCATTTGCACCAGTGAAGTCATTAGTTCTGTTCACTCCTGGAATTTACTTTCTTTTGACCCATAGGACACCAGCATTTTTACAGACCTGCCATCCAGAAAATGCTGCAGAAAGATCTATAAGAAGGCAGGAATGGTCTGAGATGCTGCATGCAAGAACAGACTATCATGATTTGAAGGACAGGCTGTTTGCAAACATAGTTGAATTTGCCCATTGATTTAAGTGTTAGCAATCTCTTTGTAGATAGCATGTAGGAAAATGTGGAATCTTTTTGCTGTTGTGATTGATATTACTTGAACATTAATCATATGCAAGAGGCAACTCAGCTTGTTGAATCCATTAATTGCTAAGGCGTAACATATTCACTTAATTGGATTCTCGGATAGAGATGTATTTATATGTATTTGTATATATGCTTACTGTATATATTTAGCTCCACAAAGACTGATACTAATGGAATGTTAAGGTTGCCTGGTGAAATAATCAGCAGACTGGAAGGGATAAATATTCCATTGTAAGCACGATCTTTTCTATTGCAAGAAGAGTAAGGCCTGGCTTACTGGATATTCTTGGCACATCAGAAAAGCAGACAAGATTGAAGTCAGCACTGAGGCAAATTTGTACTTGTATGTGCTGTCTGTGGGTCTGCTCTGCACCTGGCAGGCTACCCCATGACAGTGTCTGTCTTGTCAACAGGGACTGCTGATCATCCAGTCCTTCTCCAAGGTTGTTTCTCCAGCCCAGGTCTTGGAGGCTCCCACCATTTCCTTGTGCAAGACAGCACCACATTGGTGAGCCATGGCTCTCGGCCACAGCTCAGGAGCATGCTTGGAGGAAGGCTCCGAGGAGGGTAGGACAGGAGAATTGATCCTTCCCTCTGAAGAGGTTGCAGACTCCATCCCACTCACATCTCACCTGTGTGTGTCGGGACCTACTGCACAGGGGCCTGCGTTTGTAAAGAAGCTGCTTCAGAGCCATGAGGGAGAGCTCAGATGTTTGAATTTTATGTTGAGAATGGGAAGTCAGATGGATTTGCTTCCTGGAAGCTGGGAGGGACAGGGCTGAGTGCTGGCTGCTGTGACAGCTCGAGCATCACTGTGGTCCCTCTTACATCAAAGGTGTCTTTAGAGAGCTCCTGGCATTAGGTCTTTGTTCACCTCCCTTGCAGTGTGGGATAGATAATTAAGAGCCTTTTATACAGGGAAGCTGATCTTCGGAAAGCTTCAGTGGTTTGCTTAATGTCACAGAGTAAACACAGGGCAAGATTACAGCCACCACTTGGGTCCCTTCAACCCTAGGCATTTGGGGAGAAAGCATCTGTGCTCTGCACAGCTGCTGCAGCTGCTTAGGGCACATTTGCCCTGTGAAACCCTGCAACATGTTGCCTGTGCTGGCATAGGCTTGCAATGGTAAATCCAATCTTGTGCCGAGCAGCGCCACAGGGACACAGCAGCACAGCATGGTGCAAGGCAGCTGTGTGAGCCTGGCAAGCTGCCTTGGTTCTCAGCTTAGCCTTGTTTCTCAGCTTAGCTTTGCTGGGCTAACATGGCTAGATGACATCCGGACCATAGCTGACTTGGTGTCCCCATATCATCTACCATTACCATCAAGCTTCTGCTTTAAGGTTACACAGACCAGACCAGCTTCGTCCCATCCATATCTCCGGTGCAGACAGCCCTCCCTCTCCCTTTGCCTGTTACGAGCATATCTCTGCCATGTGAGAAACCTGCCTGCAGCACAATCTGCTTTATTAGTGCCTTCCTTTCATCTTATCCTCTGGGCACCATGACTGCGAGTGACCTGCCAGCTTTACTCTCTCCCACCTCTCTCCAATGCTACCTTCCAATTTGGCTTCTATTCTCTTTGCTTCATTCAGCCCCTTGCTAAGGTCAGTTCTGCTTCTTTTGTCATAAAATGGGATTGCATAATCTCTGCATTGGTTGATTGGTTTGCTGTCCATCACCTTTTCTTCATTCCTCTCTCCTCTGCCAGTGCTTAGTGATTTATGGATAGCTCTTTCTCCATCTTCACAGATACTTTCTTGGCCTGTTTATTGGTTTTGTAAGAGTTCATGCACGTTCACGCTGTATAAGGAATTAAATACAGAAAATAAAAGAACACTGGTTTCAGTTTTAGCTTGTAAAGTCAAGTTAGGAAATGCCAATCTTGTTTCCCAGGCCTCCTTAGTTCTGCTTTTTCAAGTTTATTTGCAGTGCAAAGATTGTGGAATGGACCCCATGGAGAGAGTTTCTTGTACTCATTAATTAAAACTTGAATGAAAATGTCCACACACAAGTGGGATGGAAGAAAGGCTGAAAAGAAAATGGTAAACCTGCCATTTCCTAATATTTGAACCTAAATAATGTTCCTTTAGTATAGATTGTTCTATGTTTTTTGTGTGTGTGAGGGGATTTTCCCCAAAATGTTTTCTGTAGAAATGTATTGTTCATTTTCATGCATGCTGAGCCTTCAGCAACGACTCTGACTGCTCAGCACAATGACTAACCTGTACTTGTTCTGCAGACAGTCATGACAACTCAAACTAGTTTGCCTTTCTTCTGCATCCTACATGGTGGAATGCAAGTGACCTTTTCATAGTGAGCACATTTAAAAGATAGAAGAGGGTATGGCTGGTTTATCCACCTTTTGTGGGCACTCTGGTTGGGCTTTTGTCTTTCCCTTGCTGTGGTAAAGCTGAGATGTTCCTTGGAATGATTACAGTACGGGTGGGGATGTCCTCACTGATTTACTTGTTTGATCGTCTTAGCTTTTAAAACATTTATGCTCAGATGCTCTTTCGGCTGCCTGCCATGATTTCTGCAAGAAAGTGACAGAAAGAAATGATGATTATTTAACAGTTTATAATGCAGTTAAGAGTGAATGAGATTTGATGGGACAAAGTGAAAATCACGTCCTTAGACTCAGGGATTTTTCCCTGTTGACTTTCAAATGCCTTTTGCAAAACACGGAGATGTTGGCTTTTCTCAGGGAACTGACCTGAAGATTCTTGTAATGGGAAGTGTCAGAGAACCTGATTACAGGCTTACTACTTACTCCCCTTATAACAGAGGTAATTACACTGTGCACACACATTTAAATACACATATGAAGTCAGTCACCCAGCTATTTCCAGGCTGCAAGAAGTCATTCCATGTGTGGACTTACCTATGCCATGAAAGACCTTTTACAACCTGCCGAGAGCCTTAGCTTCATCTTCTATCTCCAAGACTGTCTCTGTCATGCCTATTCTCCTACTTTTGGCTGTAGAAAGGGAGTGGCACAAGATCTGCTTTGTGCTGACATGTTTGGACACAAAATGACAGATAAATCTTTGAAAAATAGGTGCATCTACAGTCTATCAGGGCTGAGAAATGCAGAGGATTTTATCTCCCTAATGCCACACTCCCAAGAAAGCAGGCCTTGGCTTAACCCTTCTTTGCTAGCTGGGGTTGGCAAATGCATAGCTTCCTCTCTTCTTCCCAGATTGCTCATTTCAAGGTTATCTCTCTGCCTCTATCCATACTCAGGTCTAATTGTACTCCTTTTGCACAGAGATGACTTGCAGCCCAGATGGCCTCAGCTGGGCCCTTGGCAGTTCTGCCTGGACTCCAAGCCCAGATCAGCTTAGGATAAGTGCTGTTGGGGGTACCTGTGTGTGTGTGCACCTGTGTAAGGGACTGGAAAGGAGCAAAATCTTTGGCGGAGCCTGTTCCTGCTGCTCACATAGTGCTCCCTGGCTCCAACCAGTGTGGCAGCAATGCATACATGTGCAGTGAACCAGCTGTCCTGCTGGTGGACTCCAGCCAAAAACTGGGTGTTCTCTGTAAAGTGCAGATTGAGCTGGTGCGTCTTGTCTAATGATTTGCTCAAATACATCAGAGAGTCATAGTTTTCAAGCAAAACCCAGCACTTGGCTGTAGCAGTGGGGGTCCTGCAGCTTGTGGGTCCTCTTTCTGGAGCCATCATCCACTAGAGAGGCTGAATCATGATCTCTTAAGACAGGAGTCTCCAGCTGGGGAGTACAGCCCACACCAGCTCTTGGGAGCCACTGGCTGGCCTGGAAGTCTCTCCTATGTGCTGGGTTGGTCTCCAGCAGCACTTCTAATGCTTGTTGCTGGCAGAGACACCACAGCACTGACACTGCTGTGGTTTGTGCCAGTACTTAATTTCAGGACAGAGTTGAGGCTATTGTTTGGGCACTCTTGGGATGGAGACAGACTACCCAGGCCAGCTCTAAGTCAGTGAGAGCTGAGATAGGGGGGAAATCACACGAGTTGCTCCTCCACTCCTGCTAATTTCTCCGCTGCTTGCACTGATCCTGCAGCCATGCCTGGCATGGGGACAACAAGGCAGCAAACTGAAGATATGAGCAAGGCAGTGGTGAGGAGATGGTCTGTGCAGTAAGACACACCAGTGTTGGGGGCCTGGACTGTGGGTGGGCAGGAGGTGGGGTGCTGATGACCCAGGGCATGAGGGACTTACTGTCCCTTTCTGCTCACACAGGTAAGGTGGGGGTTCACTGCTGCCTTTGTTTTCCCCTACCCCCCTGTGCTGTCCCATGAGTGTATTGGGTAGCACCTGAGTGAATAAAGGTAGAATGAGTGAGGGAAAAGCTGAGTCAGGGTATGAGGTTATCTCCATGCTTTCTCTGTAGAGACAGGCAAGGGAGACTGTGTATAAGAGAAAGTGTGAGGGTGACAAAGAGCAGCTCCCTTAACCACACATGGGGTAGAGGGAAAGCAGAAAATTTGTCCCTGGTTTCCCCTATCCCACAGCTTTGCTTCCCATCTGTCCCCTTTGCAAAGCCACGTCAAGAGACCTGGCAGAGAAACAGGGTGAAGAGCAAAGCTGGTGTGTCTACTCAGTTTTGGAATGTGATGATAACTTGGAGCAGTGGCTCAGTTGGCTACCCCATGGGATGGCCCACTGCAGTGCACAAGGTTCCCTGCCCTGTGTCAGGTTGGGAGAGAGCATGCGGACATGCACCCTGAAGGTGCGGGGGCAGGTGTGGCTGGCTGTGGCTATGCCAGTGTGAATCCAGGAGAAAGGGTGTGCGCCAGGCAGGGTCAGCATTTGCAGGCCTCTCAGTGGCGGGAGAGGAGAGGAACAGGGGCATGCAGCTCTGTAACTGCCTTCCCTGAAATATTATTCCTAACATGTGCACCGATTCCCCTGGAGAAGGTATTTTCTACCCCTTTTCACCATCGAGAAAAGAGCTGAGCACGCTGTGTCTTTCTGTGGAGGGGCACGCAGGCAGCTGTGGCTGGGGGATGTGTGTCTCTGCATGGGGGCAATGCAGGGCCACAGGTTGTTGCATTCAAGATCTGGAGGTGTTTCACCTGCTGCGACACCCACAGTGAAAGTTAAAGGATCTTTGTGATATTCTTGGAGATGCTTTTCAAAGTAATGCCTTCAGTCTTGCTTGCACAGCTCAGAAAACAATGCGGTTTAAGCAACCCACACCCTCTCTCTCTCCATGTTGCCTCCTTTCCTGCCCCTGCTGGGGTGTTCATTTAGGTTTTCTCAGCACAAGGAGACATTTTTTGCCTTCTTCTGGATCTGCATTTTTAGACGTTCCTTCAGCCTCATGTCCCAAGAGGTGCTGGGAGAGATATTTGCTCCATGTAAAGAGTAAGTGTCACTGCACAGGGGAACACATGTCAGGGTTTTGTACGGTATTGTACAGGGCCAAATTTCTAAACTGTCTTCCAGAGTGCAATGTGAATTGGCAAGCCTATTCCTCCCTCTCTGTGTGACATGTTTTAGGGGGAAAATAGTCTGAGTAAAAGAAATGAAAGCTCAGCAAAATGCAAACCCAAGTCTAGCACTCCACACGGAAAGCAGAGGGGAAAAATCATTAGATAGGGCATTGCATGCATGGACACGTAGTAGATGCAGATACACACCCGCACAATGCAGATGCACTCCTAGAGACTGCAGAACGCTTTCATAAAGCATTTAGATGCCTATATATGCACATAAAAATGCATTTTCCTTTAAACCTTTGAGACTCCAGAAACTCTGTGACACAAAACATGCAATCTTAACAATATCTCTGCAACTTTTTCCCTGCCCCACAATTCTGCAGAAGAGAGTAGTAGAGGTGCTCAAGGTCAAACTTCCTTTCACCTTAGATGAGCAAGGACAGAAGCAGTGGCTTTAGATTTTATTTCTCAGACCAGAATCAGAATAGATTGGTGTTGCTGGGGTTTAGGACATTGTATTAAGCTCCCCTCTCCTCACATAGAGTCATTTCAGAAGGGCATGATGGCTCTAAGGATGCAACATTATTGAAATAGGAGTCTGAGTCAGGTGCTGTCACTGCCTGTTAGCTGGAGGTGGGTTGTGTTGGATGGTACAGTCAGCATTTGTTAAGGTATAAGTTTTGTTCTAATTCTTCTTCCAAAGTCCTGGCACCTGATTTGCCACTCCTAGAAGCTATGGTTTTGCTGAGTTAATGTCCTCCAGCCTATTCAGGTCAAAGTCCAGCCTACTACAAAGAGCTCCCTCTAGCTTCTTCCCTCATATCTCCTCATACTAATATCATAATTAATGGCTGTGTTGATTGCAGTCTGCATTTCCATAAATCATAGTTATCTGAACGTCAGGTAGCACTGAGGACTTTGAACAAACATGTCCCCCTGAAAACCTTGCTGCTCTTGTATGAACCAGCCTTACTCGATTGATGCACTTCCTGGCCTATCAAGTTAACAATACCACCAGGAACAACAGCATCTCCCAGAGGGAGCTATCAGGTGATCTTGGCTGGTTTTATACCTGTAGTGGTTTTTTGACAACCTTCTGTTTTGGAGGAATGATTTACCAAGGCAACATTTTGGTATTCTTACAGCCTTGATCTTTCTGTGACACCAATGGAGCTCCATAGTTCAGTGGCTTTGCAGAAGTCAGAAAAGCTCAAAGTATATCTCATTAACCTTCTCAGGCTAATCATGGCAGGGGACAGGACCTCAAGCAACTGCAAAAAGCATATAAATGCACCAGTAAAAAAATGTTTCAGCAAAAATGGCAAGAGCTGTGTAAATGCCAGACCTCAGTGAGCTAGGGGACTGCGTTTCTGCAGAGAGCTTTTATTCCCAGAATGAGTTGTAAAGCAAAATCAAGTAATTCACCATGTCTGTACTCTGAGCCAAGCCTCTCTCTGTCATGTACTAGGTGCTGTATAAATATAGAGGGAAGAAAATTCTACCTTCTCCTGCAGCCTACATATGTAATTGAAAGTCTATTAGAAGCAATTCCTGCTTCTGCAGGTGCGGTGAAGAAAGCAGCCTTCCCCAGGTGGTTGTGGAAGGTGAACTTGAGGTTCAGGAAGGAGTGTTGTTTCTGTATTAATTAATTTCACATGTGGAGCATTCACAACCATTTCTTGTCTGCTTTGGCTGATGTGGCTAATTAATCACCTTAAGTGTCTGTAAACAGGAGATTTTTGCTCTCTGTGGCATCTCTTCTCCACCTGCTGTAGACCAGACTATGTGAGAATACAGACCTGTGGCATCACAAGTATTATACATTTAGCAATGGCTCTGTTGTCAGCATTATAAGTGTGAGAGTCATGACTTAACCAGCTTGGGTCAGGGCTAAGAGGGATGTTCTATTCTCAGGGCACTGGAGAAGGTTTTGCTGCTGAATGAGGGAAGCATGAGTATAGGAGGTGGAGATAACCAATATCAAGAGTCTTTGTGTTCATGTAGGCTAGTTGAGGAAAGAGCTATAATGGCTAAGACTGAGTTTTGACATTTCCAGACTGAAAAGTCAAGGGGAAAAGGTTTTCAATAGCGGAATTCCTTGTCTTCTGTTTACTTAAGGGCTCTGGACTGGAATGGCTTTTCTGATTCCACCCCTGCTGCTCTAGGCAGCAGCATCATATAGCCCTATACAGACCAGTTATGCTTCTGCTTAACCTGATTTCAGTTGTTTTCACATCTCCTTTTGGGCAGCTGTTTCAGAACTTCCCACCTCTGATGCTTAAAATCAATCTTATTTTCAAGGCAGATTTCCTCACAATCAGTTCTTCTTGTACCAACATTGTTTTTTCAGCTTAAAAAAACTTTTTCTTCCTCCCTTGTGTATCTATCCCCCCTTTATTTATACAGAACAGTCATATCCCCTCTTGACTTTCATTTATCTAGGTTAAAGAAGCTTTTTAATCTCCTCCTTTAAGGCAGGCTCTCTGTTCCCCTAATCGCTCAATCCAAGGTTATTGCTGATAACTAGCTTTTCTGTAAGGTTCCTTGCTGCTTTGCCCAAACTGAGTGTAAAATAGCACGACCTATTGCCTGCTGAGTAATTTTGGGGTGAAGAAAAGTGTCAGCTATCAGATCCAGAAAAAAAAAGACATCAAGGCGCTGCTATTGAAATTTGCATTTATTCTCCAACTTATCTCTATGAAGCTAAAGTCTCCCATAATGACTTAGTTCCTAATATATTTTCTCTTGAACAACAGTAATGAAATCTCTGTTCAGACTGAAAGCCAAGCCTATGGAGCTACAGTAGATTTCTGTAGTTTAGGCCTGGTGGAATACCCTTAGGTGCTCCAGAGATAATTGGTACCAATAAGGAATACTGGTGAAATACCTCAGAGGAATTAAGGGGTGTTCCTCTAAGAAGGTGACACAGCTGACATCTCAGCTGAAGTGCCTCTACACAAATGAATGCAGCATAATCAATAAACAGGAGGAACTGGAAGCTACCATGCTGCTAGAAAGCTACAGCCTAGTTGTCATTACTGAAACTTGGTGGGATGAATTCCATGACTGCATTGTGGCTATCGATGGCTATGGGCTGTTCAGAAGGGGCAGGTGAGGGAGGAGGGGAAGAGGCATTGCCTTCTACATAAAGAAATGGATAGAGTGTGAAGAGCTGTCTCTGAAGAATATCCATGAGCAGCTTGAAAGCTCATGGCTAAAAGTGAGAGACCAAGGCAACAAAGGAGACCTTTTGGTTGACGTCTGCTTCGAGCTGCCTGGTCAAGGGGAGCCTATTGATGAAGCCTTCTTCCTCCAGCTACAGGAGGCATCATGCTTACAGGCTCTTGTCCTGCTGGAGTACTTAAACCACCCTGACCTCTGCTGGAAAAGTAGCATGGTGAGTTGTAGGCAATCCAGGAGAATTCTGGAATGCATTGAGGATAACTTCTAAGGCCAGCTAACTAACAGACAACCCTACCAGAGGAGATGTGATACTGGACCTGATGGTCACAAACACAAGTGAGTTAATTATTCATGTCAAGACTGAAGGCAGCCTGGGCTTTAGTGATCATGCATTAGTCACCAAAAGGGTAAAGTTAGGACCCTGAATTTTTAGATAGCAAACTTCAATGAGTTAGTCAGAATGACCCTCTGGGAAACTGCCCTCAGGGGCAAGGGAGTAGGACAGAGCTGGCAGATCCTTAAGGATGCTTTCCATGGAGTGGAGGAGCTCTTGAACCCCAGGTGCAAGAAATCAAGAAAGGAAGGCAAAAGACTGGCACTGCTGAGTTGGACTTGCTGGTCAAACTAAAGGGGAAGAAGGAAATACAGAGGTATTTCCATAGTGGAAGCAGGGGACAGGTATCCTAGGAAGGGCAAAGAGATGCTGCCTAGTTGTGTGGGGATGGGGTCAGGAAAGCCAAGGTGCAGCTTAACTTGAGAAGGGATGCAAAGAATAACAAAAAGGGCTTCTATAGGTATGTTAGCCAGAAAGAAAGGTCAAAGAAAGCGTACCCTCCTTGACGAGTAAGACTGGCAAATTGGTAACAACAGATGAGAAGGCTGAGGCACTCCACAATTTTTTTGCCTTGGTCTTCACTGAAAAGACGCAGATCAATTGGAGCCTGTCCAGAGGAGGACCACAAAAATGGTTAGGGGGATGGAGCACCTCTTCTGTAAAGAAAGGCTTGGAAAGTTTGAGTGGTTCAACCTCGAGAAGAGAAGGCTCTGAGGAGACCTTATTGTGGCCTTTCAATAATGAAAGGGGACCTACAAGAAAGATGGGGACCAACTTTTTAGCAGGACCTATTGCAATAGGTCAAGGGGTAATGGCTTTAAACTAAAATAGAGTAGATTTAGACTAGATGCAAGGAAGAAATTTTTTACAATGAGAGAGGTGAAACACTGGAACAAGTTGCCCATAGAGGAGATAGTTGCCCTGTGCCTGTAAACATTCAAGGTCAGGTTAGACGGAGCTCTGAGCAACCTGATCTAGTTGAAGATGTTCCTCCTTATTGCAGAAGGGTTGAGCTAGATGACCTTTAAATGTCCCTTCCAACCCAAACTATTCTGTGATTCTATGAATATTTTGCACCAGCCTTCCAAAAACTGTCTCAATCCCAAATGTTTCCACATCATTTATGCATGATTTATTTTTTCACAATTTACTGTAGCAGCAAGGTTACAACAGCATCTCCCAGGTTTACCTTTACTTTTACGTACTCTGAGGAGTGCATATTTCCATTGGCAGTGTCCCAGTTATAATTGCTATTTCTATGGTGTTTCTGTTATTCTTACAGTAGCCCTTTTCAGGTCCTGCCCAGTTGTTCTGGTTTTCCTCTGTCCTCGTTCAGGTTCTGTACGAATTGAACTGACAAAAGTCTTATTTGTTCCTGGTCTCTCCCTGTATCCCAAAGGGTTTAGGCATGCTTTTTCGTCAGCTATATTACCCATAACACTGCTATTTTCTGCCCGCTGCCCAGCATCCTAGCTTTACCTTTTCTATATTTGATCTTTCCTTTTTCATGTATTAAAATCAGGTGTAAGAGTTACATAAGCTTTTTCCAGTTAACTATCTGACGGCAAAGATAAAAGACGGGAAGTTTTCGCATTTATACTATTCACAGATACATGGTGCATGTTTCCTCATCTAGCTCTAGACACCTGTGTGTGTCTCCTAATCTCTGTACTATTGTTGAGCCTCATGACCTCTCCTGTATTTATCTACCCAGTGCACCCCAGAGATGAAAGCATACCATTATGTCAGTTTCATACCATGTTGAGTGGAGGCACAAGGATGTAGATCAGATTCCAGAGGTCCTTGGTGGAGTAATGGATTTCTGCCTTCTAATCCATGCTATTGTGTTGTTACCTTAGTTCTTCCCCACTGGACCGAACAAGCCTCTCAGCTCCTCTGAGGGAAAACCCCAAACATAATAACGGAGGAAATGTTGAACTTTTGGGGAAATGCAGAAAGCATTTTAAATCCTGAGTGAGTTTGGAATGGCCTTCCTTTTATTCTGTAAATGAAACCAAATTGCTTTTGTTCTTTTTGTATTTCTTCTATACCAGGAGTGGCAGGAGTGAGAGAAGTTTTTATATAAAAATAGAGTGGTGCAAAGCACAGTGCAAATGGGAGTCTGAGTGAAATAAAACCCATCAAAAGACTGTCCAGACATAGATCTTCTGCAGTGTTTTCAAAAACAAGCATCTGAAGGTGCTTTCCCCTCAACCTTCACTCCAAATACAAATCCAATGCCTTTGAGTACCTTGCCTAAGAAATGTATCTGGACACTACTGTATTTCTCCAAAATTGTGTTCTACTGCCTAGTCCTTGAAAGCCGAATTTCTAGGAGGTTGTTCTCTTTTTTTTCCATCTATTGACATTAGTTGGAGGTTTCTCCACCTACTCTTGTGTTTTGAAGTGCTGTCTTGGCATATGAGGAGGAGCTAAGAAACTGGCTTCTACCCCGGCTGGAACAGATAAGTTTGGAAGTTCATGGGAGTAACTTGTACTTATCTGTGATACCTGTCTAGGTAAGGATTTTGTAAATAGTGAGACTAAATGCTGATCATTCAAACAAGTGGTTGCTTTTGCCAAGGTAGCATATAAGATATCCACTGAATGAGACTACCTGCTCCTCTGTGTTATTAATATCTTACTGACCTGATAACACTGGAAAGAGCATACGTACAAGAATAAGGAAATATACTCTCTTGGTACAAATTGCAGGGAGAAGGATAATGGGAAGGATAGTTAAACACTGGAATCGACTGCCCACAGAGACTGTGGGCTGTCAGTGTAAGGACAGGTTAGACAAGCATCTGCTGCAAATGGTTGTTACAAGCCTTAGTTTCCCTTGGGAGGAGAGAAAAGCCTCTGCTAAGAATTAGTTTCAGGGAACTAATATGATACACCTTTCATTAAAGATGTGCATTAGCATACTGCATAACGCTTTTATTCTGACTGTATTATACTGTGGTTTAGGCAATTTGCCAGCCTGCTGGAAGGCTTTCAGAAGGCCGTCAGTTATTTTCCTCTTGTATAGGCAATCTTACCTTTTGTCTGCATGGGATAGTTTATATACTTAGGTAAAGCAATAGCAGTTGTCTTTTTGTTCTACCAAAGTGACTTTTCTTGCTTGGTAACATCAGATGTGGTACAGACAGACCAAGGTGAAATTAAAGTGAAATTCTGGCTCTTGAGAGCCCTGCTCTGGCCTACAGGAACATACCTAGTGTCTGGAGAAGATGATTAGAAAGGGTGTTTTAAAGATCCCTATTATCCTTACTTTTGCTGACCCTGAAGAGCTCCTAGTAGGAGTTTAGGTGACTGCTCTCTGATCGGAAAACGCCCAGTAGATCTGGAACATGCACGGTGACAAATATGTAGGATGCCTGGGATGGTTTAGTTTTCCTCTTTTTGCTGAGGCAAGCACTGGGCAAAGCCTAAGTAATGACAGTTCAGAAGCCATTAATACCAAATACCCTGAGACTTCAGAAGTGCCTTGCTCTGCTTTGCACAGCGTGGCAGGTTATATTCTTTAAGAGTGGGAATCATTACCTGGACAAATCTGTGACATTTAATTCTGTTGTGGCTAACCTCTATCCCCACAGGGAATTGCTCCTTCCTCCTCATGGCAGATTATCTAGCATAAAATACACATTTGCATTTTCTTTCTCTTGCATTCTCTGCAAGTGTGGTATTTCTTACTACCCTTACTGTCCTTGCCCACAAGTTCCTTAAGCCATGCATACACTTCTGGCCCTTGCATGCATGAACATGAATTCTGCCCTGTCTTAATTTACAAAGCTTTTCTAACTTTCCTATTCATAGCTATACATGTCTGCAGGTATATGGCATGCCTGATTGTTCAGGTTAGCAATGAAATGTAATATTTGCATATATTCTTGAGACGCTCCATAGTTAATTTGAAAATTTAGATCAGAACGTTCACTTATATACTACTTTTCTTCCTTTTTGAACAATTTAGAATTATTTTATTGGGGTAATAAGGAAAGGATCTGTACTAAAGTGTTTGCAGGTTAGGTTCTTCAGTGTGCAGGAGGCTGTGGCAAGTCTGTCATTGTTATCCGAATTTCATAATGTTGTCTGTGTAGTACTACACTGTGAAACGTGCCTGGCACACAGCCTTGTGAACTCCCCTTTCTGTCCCAGAGAACTTCTGGGTAATTACACGTTGGGTTTGCCTGTCTGATCTAATTTATCTCTTAGGGGTTTATATCACGCTTATTACTGTGATACCTAATGGCTGCTAAGATACTGCAAGATATCTCTTTCATCAGCCACTTATTTCTATGATAAGTTAAGGTTACTGAGCTGAAGTCTGGGCTGTTCTGTGCAGCATCTTAATCACTGGACTCCACTGAGCCTCATGTGTGCAGTCATTTTGCTTGTCTGGTGGCTTCACTGAACTCGTTTTAGGAACTTGGGCTCAATTACTTGGGGACTAGGGTTGCACTGGAGAAATCTTTGGTTTAGATGATGATAAGTTGACCTGCTGTGCCAATGAGTGGGAAGTCTAGGGCTGAGCAGACCCTGGGTGAACATGTGAATATATGCTCTTTATTGCTTCAGAAATACACTCTCCACATCCAGGCTTAGATATTAGCATGAGTACAGACCATCTACTGCCCTAGACAACACTACCTGCCTTTTGTGAACAAAAGGAGCCATCAGTTTTTGGGGGTCACTGTCTGCCAGCTTTTGCCTGTTTAAAAATCAAAACAGGTCCTCCAAGCCCATTCAAGTTTAAAAAACAAAAAAATTAGAGGTAAGATCTCCTTGGCATTTTTGCTGGCTACTTGTTTTAAGACAGGGGTGTCAAACTCATGGCTCCTGCCATTCTCCTGCTCCTGCAGCATAACGCAGGTCACACGCTACACACATGACCAGCGCTGGCAGGAGCATGGGGCAAGGAGCTTGGCACTGGCCTGGGGTAGAAACGAGGTGCAGGGATGGATAAAACAAGGTGGAGGGCCGGATTCGGCCCACGGGCCGTGAGTTTGACACCCCTGATATAAGGGCTCTTGGGAAGATAAGGCCAGCTGCCCAGCCACTTCACCTCCTTACAAAACCCACTGCCTTGCCTTCACTGAGATGCTGTGTTCGTGCTACAGGGATGGATGTGGAGGCTGCTGCCTCTGGGTGATTTCTTCTGCTTTTCTTCTCCCCTCCTTCTTTCATGGCCAGATGAAACATTTGTTTGTTTGTTTTGAATGTGACAAGTGTTTTATGTGAATTCTAGCTCCTTTCAAATGCCAAACCCCAGCTGGGCTTTGAGTTTCACAGAATAACCTGACACCTAATGAGCCTCTAATAAGTACTTCTCCCTCCTGTCCTGTCATTTAAATAAACAAATGACTGAAATTTGGGGGTGGTGGGAGGAGTGTTGGATTGCAGTGGAGTGAAGCTTTTCTATTTACCCATGGAGCAGGTAGAGTGCTAAGAGCAGTCCTGCAACCTTCCCTCACACCCACTCTGCCTCTGCCATCAAGTTAATGTGTCTCAGCCCTGGCCTGGAGGGCTTTTTTTGAGGGTCCTGAAGAAAAGTTCCTTCTAAAGCCCAATTAGTTTTTTGCCCTCTCAGCTTCAGCTGCCAGCCAAGGTGCTAATTACTGTCAACAGTGATGAGGGGAATTGAGAACAAAGGCAAGACTTTGATAGTTGAAAGCATAGTTGATGTTACTTTTATTTTTTTCCTGGAATTTTTGCAAGGAATGGTCTACCATGGGCAGTGGTTGTGCTTCACATGTTGTCTCTTCAGAGGCTGGAGTGGATTCAAAGCATCAAAGCGACTTTTTATTTGTGCCAGTAGGTATAAGGCAACTGAGTCTCACCCTTATTTTCTGACCACCGAAGACGTGATCTCCATTTGCTTAAGAAACTGAAAACGAAAAGATCCATGATTGTAATACATCCTTGCCCAAGGAAGCTGTGCATACCCCCTCCCTGGAAATGTTCAGGACCAGGCTGGATGGGGCTTTGATCAACCTGGTCTGGTGGGAGGTGTCCCTGCCCATGGAAGTGGGGTTGGAACTGGGTGATCTTTAAGATCCTTTCCAACCCAAACCATTCTATGATTCTTATGCGAAAATGGCAAGATCATTAAAAAAAAAAACATAGATGCTCTTTGGTTTTATTTTTGATGTGTCAGAAACACAGAACAATTCCTTGTTTCCCGCTAAGGTGTGTAACCAAGTCGTTGTGAAAGGATAAGAGCAGGTATTTCGGTAAGGCCTCAGCAGGCGATAGAAAGAACTACTGTTAGCAAGTATCTCTCTATGTTCTTCTCCTGTGAAGACACTCCTGAAAATGCAGAACATCCCCTTTTCGGTTGCCTGTCTCTTGGAAAAAATCAGTCCTCCCTAGGAATGGGCAACCTTTTTTCCAGAAGGAGTTATGTCTGGACAAAATCCGGTTTGGCTAAAACGAATGTGTTTGAATTTCACTGGGAACAAGTGAAGACAAAATTTTGAAAAAGTTAAGAAGTTCTATTTTGAATTTTTCAAGTGAAGTATTTATATTCTTCTCTTTCAAAATGACATTTGTTTCAGCATTTGTATATATTTATCCTGTTTTTTATCAGGAACGCCCCATTTCCATTGTGGTTAGTAGGCTGAAGTCAACAAGGGTACAAAAAGCTCTGGTCCTGTTGTTTGCCTGAGAAAGTTCAAAGATATCATATCTGTTTGACCGTGGTGATGGCATCCCCCTGGTCATCCAGTTGCTTTCCCAGAGCGTAAGAACCCTCACGGAGATGAGACAACACAGATATTTTTCTTATTCTCTGCTTCCCCCTGGTTTGAACCCACTTACTCAGAACCTTCCCTCCAGAAATGTCCCCATCTTACATAAGCCGTGAACTTGGGTACTTCAGAGTGGTCCTCCTGCCCAGGTGTGTACAAGCTGTATTTAATGCAGAGGGATGGGGTATGTAGAAGTCTTCTGTGGTTTGTGTCTCCATAGGTGGGGAAGTGGAAGGAAAAAAAGTTGCAGATGAAGTATTACGTGTGGCCCCGCTTTGAACTATATCCCGACTCTGAGGAACGCGAGGATGATCACCTAAGTATCGTGACCTTGGAAGAGGCACCATTCGTCATTGTGGAGAATGTGGACCCCCTAAGTGGCACCTGCATGAGGAACACAGTCCCTTGCCAAAAACGCATAGTGACTGAGTATGTACCCTTGGGTTTTTCTCCTTCTATTGGGCTCTCCCTTCTCAGCAGAATGTAGAGAGTCTGTTGGGCCAATACAATCGTACTCTGATTATTGTTTTTTAGACAAGTGACTTCCATTTGCCCAGCCTGGCCTGTGGCCATTCATAACTGGCCCCTTTGGGCAAATCATCCTAGTGTGTTCCTTCACCCTCCAGCACAGATAGCACATGGGAAATTCTGCACATTATATTGTGGGAGGGGGAATGCAAGGGAATTAAGGGAGTTTCTCCCAGTCTTTTAACCCATTATTGTTGTGATGGTTCAGGAACAAAACCGATGAGGAGCCAGATTACATGAAGAAATGTTGCAAGGGGTTCTGCATTGACATCCTCAAGAAAATCTCAAAGTCTGTCAAGTTCACCTATGACCTGTATTTGGTGACTAACGGCAAGCATGGGAAAAAGATCAATGGGACGTGGAATGGAATGATTGGAGAGGTCAGCAGCAAAAGGAGGGCATGTTGGGCTTCATCCCTGGGCTGGGTGACATGGGTCAGGTCTGGTCTCCCATCGTTATGGAGTCCCCATTTGTGGAAGGGCTAGAGGTGACTCTGTGGAAATGATTAACCTGGATTCTTTTTGGGCATTGGGTGAATTAATCTGCTCTGACACTCTGACCATGATTACCTTTCCTGTTTGACGTTTAATTATTATTCTCTATGCTGACACAAATTCGGCCTTCATATTCAAAGAAAGAGGATGATATCCATGCACCAGAAAGGCTGTAACCTAGATTACGCTTAGGTCATATAAAAGGTGCATAAAGAATGAAATAAGACTTTACAGTGTTTGAGGGAGGAGAAAACAAGGACAGAAAAATGAGATAAGGCGTCTTCTCAGTGGACGATGTGTTTATCCTAAGGCCTCTGCGGATTTATTTTTTATATACATACCAGCTTTGAGGGAGATTAATGTCTATAGATTTCCTGAAAGAAGAAGGTGTCCTGATGAAAGATTAGGAAGGAGAGATGATAGAAACCGTATAGGGAATGGGAGCAGAAGGACCGTATGGTGAGGTAGGAAGGTGAGAAGGGGCTTGGCTGTGGTGCTTGAGAGATGCCTTGAGTTTGTGTGTGATCTCTTCCTTTTCTTGCTCCAGGTTGTCACCAAAAGGGCCTATATGGCTGTGGGATCCCTTACCATTAATGAGGAGCGTTCAGAAGTGGTGGATTTCTCTGTGCCCTTCATTGAGACGGGAATCAGTGTCATGGTGTCACGTAGCAATGGAACTGTCTCACCTTCTGCCTTCCTAGGTATCATTTTAATCTAAAATTAAAATTTCACCTAGTGTTCATCAAAAATTAGGTGAAGGTTGCTTGTGATTCTTAGCCTGAAAATCCCTTTTGGGAGTACCTGTAGGATAGATATATAAAAATAAACTGTGATGTTTTAGTTCTAAATCCCAAGCAAGCAAGATCCAGGCAAATGAAAACAGGTACTGCCTAGGAGTTCCAAGGCATTTTTCAGCAATTCTATGCCTAAGCCTATCAAAGAATGGGCTCACTCAGAGGTGTCATCTACTTTGCAAAATGCAGTTTCCCAGTGACTCACTAATAGCATGTTCAAAGAGTGTAAGCCTGAAGAAAATTGATTCAAACCTTATAGTCGGTGTTCTATAGTACTTAGTGATAACAATTAGCAGTAAATTGTTGTACTTTCAGAGACATTCTTTGTAAAGAAGGTATTAACTTGTGCCTCCCTTGACAGAGCAACTGGTGGATGTTAGAGATCTAATAGAGCTTTTCAAGAATTGTTGAGCCATAAGTTCTATGTTGACACTGTGTCTTCCAATAAAGTGATATCTAATGTCCTTCAGTGATGGAGGGTGATCAGAGAATGCAGAAATGATACTGCCTTTCCACAAGACATCCATGCTTTCCTAGTATCTAATATTTGGCTTTGTAAAATGCTTTCTGATGCAGCAAACTCAGTGTAAGAGTTATATAATTACTGTCTGCTCTCTGCCAGCACCATGTGAACATTTACAAACAGAAATGAATTTATATGGGTAAAGAATTTTTTCCAGACCTCTCTAAGTAGGGGTTTCATGACTACTGACTCTCCAGGAGCTTTTGCCCTTAGCCAAGTTCACTTATATTGCTTGGGTACATAAAAGCAATAATAAAATTAACTCCACAAATTTTAAATTGCAAATTAATGAAGGTTACAGTATTGATTATAAATCTGGAACAAAGTTCTAAGTTTCTTTGATCTAGTTTGGTCCCATCTTTATCTGTTCAGATTTGCATAAGGAAAAAACCTGGCAGAGGTCAAACATTTGCAGAGTATGAATGCTAGAATTTCTAGAATGAGCCAGTGTTCCCATTGCTACAGGAGTGGAACAGCTGAAAAAACTGCCATGTGGCTGAACCTCAGAAACCTGGAGATGCTCTTTGGCTCAATAGCATCTTGAAAGTTGGATGATTCTCTGAAATTCTGCAGCTCTGCTTGACTTTCACCACTATCTCCAGTTGGTGCTGGAGGGCTTCCGGGGAACAATCTTTTATCAATGCATTTTATTTTATTAATGCATACCACAGTGGCTGCATGTAGTTCCAGATAGAGCCATGTGTCACAAATGTGTCACAACAGTAAGAAGGAATGAAGTCATTACAGAAACAGAAACTGCAGTTCTCTGAGTTCAAGAAGTTTTTCAGACTCTGGTCGAAGGTTTTGTTGTAACTTCTATTTTTCCTCAGCAGAATTTGCCCCATAATCTCACTGGGGTATTCTGGAGAACAAAGGAGGTGAGGGAGGGCTGGGTGATATATCAGGTCTTTCACTATGGTTTTCTCTTCCTCTCCAGAGCCTTTCAGTGCTGACGTATGGGTGATGATGTTTGTGATGCTGCTTATCATCTCTGCAGTGGCGGTCTTTGTCTTTGAGTACTTCAGCCCTGTAGGCTATAATCGGTGCCTTGCTGATGGCAGAGGTAAGGGGGATTCCCTTCTTGCTATGGTCCTAGCTGACTTCCAATCTCATTGCCTTCCTTGGGTTGTTTCCCATGCCTTGAACTCTACATGAATCTAGACTACTCTAAGCTCTGCATTCAGACTGAAGGGGGCGGGGATGGAGGTGGAAAAAAGGCTCTGAGGAGAGCAGTTTTGTATAATGGATAATTTGCTTGGTTCAGGAGACAGAGCTGTGTCGTCTTTCATCTCTAAAGCATGCACCATCTCCAACTTGTTTCTGATTGAGAGAAAATGGGTCCTGGTAACCGGTGCTGGCAGTGCCTACTGTGCTGCACTCTGAGGCAATCAGAGGGGCTCAGTGCTGTCAATCTGTCCTGCAGTGTTACATCTCTCCAGAAAGCAAGCTGCTCTGCTGTCCTTCCGGCATAATGCTCTGTCCTACAGACTCCACATCTGTCACCTGGGCATATCCCTCCTCCATTTGGCTCTCTGGTTTGCTAAGGCCAACTGGGAAAGTGGGATGCTTATTTTCCTGGGAGTGGGTGATGGATTATTTTGCAAGGACAGCAGGAAAGATGGGAAGAAGTGAATGACTCATCTTTATTGTTCTGATCTTCAGAAGATAGCCAATGAGTTAAAGAAAGGATGGACAGACAGCCTAAGAGACAGCCACAGCCTTTTTGGCCTTATTGGTATGAAGACAATTAGCAAGCTGAGCCTTCACCATCTGATAAATCAGCCCTTCTAACTTAGAAAAGTTCATTGACCTGTTTGTAATAGTGGGAGAGGGACAATAATTGGAACATGTGCTCATTTGCTCACCAATCTAGTGCTTTCAGTGTATTTATGCCACCAAATTAGAGAGGAATGGAAAAAAAGAAAAGGTGTTACTGAGAATGCAGGCAGAACCACACATCCACATATATGGGCAAGTGGAAAACCTCTCAAGGTGAAACTGTGGAAGGCCTTTATGGCAACTGATTGTAACCACATGAATGTGTGGACAGAAGTAAATAGAGTTAGACCTGTGAGTCTTTTGAGACATAATAATACAGATGTGGAACTGGATGCAGTTTTTAGCACAGGTGTGCTTTTGTGCAGGTATTACGTTAGTTGAACTACAGCTGCGAGTATCAATATTTCTGAGTAATTACGAGCAGTACTTCATGATCAAGCAGATATTATCCCTGACAGATGTAGCGTGAGGATGTAGAAATCTGCTGAAGAGACTGCAATGCTTGTTTGGTAATGAACGCTCTGGCAAACATTACTTTGGCCGCATTTGAACTAGTCTGCAACAGGATACTCCTGCCTCCCTCAACTGCATGTTCTCTTCACAGACACCAACATTTTCTCTTCAGGGTCAGGTGGCCATGCCCTGATCTGGCCCATCAGTGATGTTGGGTTGTTGTTGGGGCACTCAAAGTTGGAGAAGTCAGAGGGATTCTAGGTCCCTAGTTTGGATTAGAGGCTCCTATTGCTGTCTTGGTTTGTGGCTGACAAAGTAACTGTGAAAGCAAATGGGGTGATCAGTAGAGAGAAGAAGCCTTTAGGAAGGATATTCTTAAGATTTCCTTACACCTTACAGGTCCCATTCATGATCTGCAGGCCTTGCATCTTTTTGTCTTAGGGATTATTAGGTAGAGAGGTGTGTAATGCTACCACTCCAGTAGGTAAAAAGTCAAGGACTGCCATATCATGTTTCTCATAGCAGCCTTGTCTCCTCAGTGTCTAGAGGTTCCAGTTTTGCCAGGTGATGATTCTGCTTTGAACTTAGTGCACAGTCACCAAGGGGCAAAATGAGAACCTTGCACCTTCCAATTGTATTTAGAGGTAGTTATACAGTTAGTGTTATTCCCTGCTCAGCAGTTTGGAGACAAGTGTCAAAGCTTTCTTCTCTTTTATTTCTTTAACCACCGACAGCAGCACTAGGCACCAGTCAGCCTGCCTAAACATAGGATGGTCATGACCAGTCAGCCATCCTAAAACACAGGATACTAACCCAAAAGGTTGCCCAGCCGGGTTGGCACCACTGGAAAAGTGACAGACCCTTGAACAGTGTGCCAGAGGACTCTCGTCCTAAGAGGGTCTTCTTGGTGTCTGAGCAGGATCCTTGGAGTAATTGCATCTGCAGTCTCTCTGACAGCTCCTCTTGTGCTCAAGGGGAAAATGGCAGCTTCTAAAACACTAGAGCTGCTGATTTTCCTGAGATAGACCAGAGTATGTATCACTGTTATGTATGTACCTCAAACACACGACATGGGAGAGGGAGCTGTGTTCTCCTCTGGGTTGTGTGTCTTCAACAAGACTGGGTAAAAAAACCCTTCTTGCGGAGGTATTTGTTGAGGCCTGTTATTTCAGATGGTGCTCTTCCTTGCACATGTAGAAGTACAGTAAAGGCCATGTTTGGCACAGGTGTATTCTGGGAGTTCAAGTACTGTATTATAACATTACTCTTGAATAGCTAGAAACAAGGGCAGAATTTTTCTGAGAAAATTCTCTTTCTGGTGACAACACTAGAATTGAAACAGAATACTGGCTTTGAGATACTCAAATCAGATAGGAAATAAACCCTCATATAAGATTTCAGCAGAAATCTTTGAGACAGAATAAATATGGAAACCTGAAGACATTTTTTAAAAAAATGTTTTTTCAGGGTCACACTTCACTGAGATATGGTGCCATGAACATAGGGGAGTGCAGTTGTCAACATTCATCTCATGGGAATAAATGCTGTTCTTAACTCTGCATTCAAGATGTGTATGTGAAGAGAAAAGCACTTACTCAAAGATGCTCACTGTGTGATTATGTTTCTCAATCACTCTAGAACCTGGAGGTCCCTCTTTCACCATTGGCAAAGCTATCTGGTTGCTGTGGGGGCTGGTGTTCAACAACTCTGTGCCAGTGCAGAATCCCAAGGGTACCACTAGCAAGATCATGGTGTCGGTGTGGGCCTTCTTCGCTGTCATCTTTCTGGCCAGCTACACTGCCAACCTGGCTGCCTTCATGATCCAAGAGGAATACGTGGACCAGGTGTCTGGCTTGAGTGACAAAAAGGTAATGGATCCACCCATGGATCTTTTCCATGAAAGAGGCTGCTGTACCCTCTCTTCTTTGCTTTTGTTCAGAAAGTGTTCTTTTTTTTTTTTCAGTCACATCATAGCATCACAAGATAATTTTCAGAGTCACATCATAGTCCCTAGTTTCAATAGCACAATTGCTTTTCATTGGTATTTGGTTTTTAGATGCTTTAAGCACTTCAAGAATGAATTAGAAACAGAACTGAACTGGACTTGCTTGCATGATCCCAAAGCACACCTTGCTTGTCATCAAGAAATGAATTAATAGAGCTTTTGAAGTTGATGTGTATAATAGCTCTGACCTGTTTACTTGTTTTTCAAGATGAAATAATTTGTCTGTGTGGGAATGATGGCCATTAGGCTAGCAAATATGGTCTTTCAGTTTATTATGGGAACTGCTTCTGACCATGGGGGTGAATCAACGTGGCTTTGGTGATTTAATATCGCTTGCATTTGAAGTTATACTGTCATTTTTTTGAGGCCTTTGGAAACTTAGCACAAGAAATATTTTCCTGATCAGAATGTGCTTCACTGCCTTGTTTACATGCACTGCATTTTGTCTTCAAAGAGCATTTGCTTTTGTTGGGCTCTGCACGCTGAGGATTTTGAGGAGATTGTTCATGCATGCAGGGTAGTACTGTTTGGTTCATGAGGATCTGAAGCTTTGTACGCTACTTTACTTTTGCTGTGTGGTTTGCCGTGTGGTGAGGAATTGAGTGTTCTGAGGACTGAGTGCCCATGCTGAATTTCTTACTGAATCACTAGGGCTGCGTAAGGGGTCATGCCATTGAAGGGCCACCAACCAGCAATAGGTTGCACACACTGCTGTTGGGGATAGCAGCATGAAGAGGACTGCAAGTGTCTGTTTGCTACTGCTAGACTGGTTATTGTTACTATTTCTTGTGTCCCCCATAATATTCTAGAAATAAATGTGTCCAGGTCCTCTGTGCCTGTGCAGCAGGCTGGAATTTCTGTAGTGAATTAATTTTTAAGAGTTTTTTTAATGTGTTTCTTTTTTTTCTCCTGGAATGAAATATGAAACTGAATAATACAATTTGTGCAGAAATGCTCATGTTATTTGTTTTAATTTCAAACACAATTTGTTTCATGCTGTCTCCACATTTGCAGTGTGCCGTGTGTAGATTCTTTTCTGCCAGGTAGACGTTATTGCAGCTACTCTTAGAAGCTGTAGACTCCCTTAGACTGAAAGGCACTGTTCAAAACCAGCCAGCCCTATCAGCATTAACATTAATTTGTCATCATTAGGTTTTCAGCTGTCTGAAATGAATGGGACAGTTCGTACTTGTGATCTATTGCTTCAGGCTGTGCATAGGCTCATGGAGAGAGCCACACTTTCATTCTTGTGTTTTTCAAGATATTCTTCATACCTGCAGAGATGTGTGCATGAAATATCAATTGAAAGCGGTAGCTCCTGGAGCTTCACAGAGCCTTTGGGTACAGGTCTCTGGGACTATTTTCGTTGGTTTTGCTGTAGGGCAACCTGTCTGTGTTGGACTGAGGAAATTTTCTTCTACTTTTCTTTGCCAATATACCTGTGTTTGCTTTTGCTATCCTAACGCATAAGTGCTTTGTTTGTTGGAGAAGAGAAAGGCTGCAGTACATACTCAGACTGTTGCAATATACCTCTAACACAGCTGCTAGTGCAAGTGTAACATTTGGATAAAATTACTATCTATAAGAGCATATGGAATCAGATGAAAATTGGCTGGTAAAAACTAAAGGCCAACTGCCGCCTCCGGAGAATTAAGACAGGTGGGAATATTTCCATCCAAAAGCTGTAACTGAATGAGCTTGATCTACTGGGCTCATGGATTTCCACTCTCTGAATGTGCAGTGAGCCCTGCAGAATTTGAGAGCAGCCATCCAGGCATCTGTCACGCTGTTTCCAGATGTCCTGATTTGGGAGGAATTCAGAATTCTGAATTTCCTCTTTTCCTTCTTCCGAAGCCCACATATTGCTTGCAATTCCATCAACCTCCTCAATGAACTTACTTGGCCGGGATACAGGTTGCAGCCACATGAAGGGGAGATGGAGGTGTGCTGTGCTCTTCCTCCCTTTTCCTACCTCCTCAAATTAGCCAGTTTAGACTTCCAAAGGAGGCAGTCACTAACCAGTGCCATATGCCAAGAGGAGTGACTATAGCTTCCAGTTTCTTATGTCTCCAATGTGTGATCTGGTGTCCATAGCAAACATTAGACAGATCAGCCTCTTGGTCTGCTACATCAGCTGGCAAGGGCAGCGGTGTCCAGCACAAGGAGTCAGCTGAGGATGTAATCCAAGATGATAAACAAAGGGCTAGTTATTTTAAGGGATATTGTTCCTACTTGCCTAGACCCAGATCTGCTTGCAAATGTCTTTGTAACATGATGGTACCTGGGGGAGGTGTCCCATTGGCACTGTAAAGCAGCTAAAATGCCAGATGCACTCACAAAATCCATTACTATTCCTGGCTGGGGAATACTTGTTAAGGTCAGGCTCGCTACATCCTGTGACAGCCGCCTTGAGGATCTCCTTGGACCCTCTTCCATGGGTCTTGCTTTGGAATAGCTGAGAGGTACCTGCAATTGCTGACTTGCAGCTTCCCCAGAAAAGCGGTCTGAAACATTCCAGCTGTCTCAGGACTTAGGTGGTGTCTTGACTGTGCCTCAGAAATTACTTCCTAATGACATGCCCCAGTGACCAAGGTCATATCCTCACTGTGCTATGTGGTTGCTTGAGCAGGCCTCTCTGAACTGGGCTGGAGTGGATATCTTTGTGTCAGGGTAATAGTTTGGACTGAGGGTGGCTGAAGGCTCCCTGTACGGAATTGAGTGATCTCTGCCGCTCTCTCTCTGCCCCAGGTGATGCTCACCTTGCTGAGTGCCACCCCTTTGTGCTCAACTGACCTAAAACTGGTGCCAGAGCTGAGGTAGGAACCCATTTCACAATGGTTGTTACGTCCCCCATGTGAAACCTTGTGAATCATATGTCAAGCTGTGACTCTTAATGCTAGTGCAGCCGTGGGCAGTTTGAGGGAGGAGAAACCTGCTCCTATTGAAAACAGCATTGTCCCCATGAGTCCTACAGGCCAAGAGCTGCTCTGACAGCATCTCTTTTACAGCTCTCCGTGCCCGTGGCGTGCCGAATCGCTCTCCTCCTGCAGAGATGTCAAACCAGCACCCACCACCTCTGATAGTCCAGCTTGTGAAGCGGAGTAGCTGGTTGTGGTCTTGGCAGGGATAGAGCTGTGCTGGCCAGGTCAGCTCTGCAGCCAGAGCTCTGCACCTTGGCGGTGGTGCCCACAAGCCCAGCCAGAACGTTTTTGCATACACTGCTGGGCTGCATCCATCTGGGGTCCATGTGGGGGACGGCTATGGCCCTGAGCCCCTGCAGAATCCCTGCTGGTAGGATGGACTGTCGCAGGACACTGCAGTCAGTTCCCAGGTCTGGATTTCATCTGACTGTAA
This sequence comes from Tapera naevia, assembly GCA_033556795.1. Classification (NCBI taxonomy): domain Eukaryota; kingdom Metazoa; phylum Chordata; class Aves; order Cuculiformes; family Neomorphidae; genus Tapera; species Tapera naevia. Next base: position 1,086,247 of record JAUMJJ010000059.1, read on the forward strand.
TCAGGAGATATATAACCCAATTTCCAATAATGGGAGAGCTTCAGACACATTAGAGAAACAAGTGCCTGCAGTATTTCAGTGTAACGAAGGCAATAAACACAGAAAAGATTATACACAATGAACTAACGTGTGAAATAATCTAGTTGCTATACGTAATTTCCATTCATATACAGTAGTAATAGAATAAGAGCAAATGTGGACAGTCAGCAGTGCATTTAAATAAAATAATTTAGAATGCAGTAGGTTAATAATACAAAAAAATAGTACCCATGCCTATAAATTACTTGCAAAGGCCAAAGAAGCTAATAAAGTATCAAAATGGTAATTTTGTAATTGACATGAAAAAAAGAGAAATGGATTTCTGCATGCCTGCAAATTAATATAGATTGCTGAAATTTCACTCATATTTGCTTTTTAAGTTCTTAATGAAATGTTGAGACCAGAGGGACTATGCAGCGTAGGTCAGCTGTTTTCTTTTTTATTTTAATAGATTATTTTTTTAAAAAAAATAAGTATTGGTGTTAAAACTGACAAATATTTTTACTGGGGAGAGTATAAGAATACATAGGAAATTCTGATATTTGCCAAAGTAGCTCATTTTTATAAACTTGAAATAAAATATTTTGTTTGACATTTCTGACATGTATTTTTGACTTGTCATTTTCTAAAAGCACTACTTGTAAAGTTGACCTACATTTAAAAAAAAAGAAAAGGAAAATAAAGGGTTTTTTTCTGTAGTGTAGGAAAGGGATAAAAGGAGATAATTGGAAGACAAAGCAGTACATGTTATTCTGAAGTAAATAAAACATTTCAGGTTGATACAAAGTCTCACTGAAGAACCTTCAAAAATAATGTGTTGTATTTCTGCAGTAATAGTGCTTGCACATGAAACTGAAAAATGAATCATTTCCCACATTGTACTCTGTGGCACATTAAATGTAAATTATACAAGGATCCCAAATATGCAGAACTCTTAAGCATATGCTTAACTTTGAGCTCATGAGTGGCAACATTAAAGTCAATGGGCTATTATTCACATGATTGAAGTTAAATGCTTTTCTGAACTTGCAGGTTTTGTACAACAAATACCTACTCTGGACAAGTCTAGGAAAAATGCAGAGCAAGTGTATCTGTCAGTTAGAAATTTTCCAAGGGGACCAAAAGTGGGGATCAGTCTTGTACCTTGTAAGATCTGTAAGGGGAAGATTGTCTAACTCGATGGCCTGGAACAGTACAGATCTCCCATGGGGTTCACAGTATCACAGTATCACAAGGTTGGAAAGGACCTCTGAGATCATCAAGTCCAACCTATAACCCAACACTAACACCAACCATCATCTAAACCATGGCACTCAGTGCCTCATCCAGTCTCCCTTTAAACACCTCCAGGGTCGGTGACTCCACCACCTCCCTGGGCAGCCCATTCCAATGGCCAATCACCCTTTCAGTGAAGAATTTTTTCCTCATATCAAGTCTAAACTTTCCCTGACAAAGCTTAAGTCCATGCCCTCTGGTTCTGCCACTGGTCACCTGAGAGAAGAGACCAACCCCTGCCCGACTACAACCTCCTTTTAGGTAGTTGTAGAGAGCAATGAGGTCTCCCCTGAGCCTCCTCTTCTTCAGACTAAACAGCCCCAACTCCCTCAGTCGCTCCTCATAGGGCTTGTGCTCCAGCCCTTTCACCATCTTCGTTGCCCTCCTCTGAACACATTCCAGTATCCTAACATCCTTCCCAAACTGGGGGGCCCAGACCTGTACACAGTATTCAAGGTGAGGCCTGACCAGTGCCGAGTACAGGGGGATGATAACTTCTCTGGTTCTGCTTACTACACTATGCAGGCCAGGATGCCATTGGCCTTCTTGGCCACCTGGGCACACTGCTGGCTCATGTTGAGCTTCCTGTCCACCAGCACTCCCAGGTCCTTTTCTGCCTGACTACTCTCCAGCCACTCTGTCCCCAGTCTGTAGCTCTGCATGGGATTGTTGTGTCCAAAATGAAGTACCCGACATTTGGACTTATTAAACATCATCCCATTAGAATCAGCCCAGCTCTCCAATCTGTCCAGGTCCCTCTGTAGGGCCATCCTACCCTCTAGCAGATCAGCCCTTCCTCCCAGCTTGGTATCATCTGGGTTCCACATTTACTGTTTGTGATGCCTCCACACATTTCTGCGCGACACAAAGGAAGATTTAGCTGGTGGTGTCCAAAAGCAGAAAATATGCAATCCTTCCAAAAGTAATCTGATTTTTATCATTAGGAGACCTTTGTGGAAATGTGAGTTAGCTAGACAGAAGTAAGATCATGTCACTTTCAACTCTGACTTCTTGTGATAAATCAGAACCTTTTTTAAAGTGCTTAGAGTTTGAAGCACCTTACTTAACCAAAACCAAAAAAAAAAACCAAGGAGGTGACCAAACCTTACATAATCGGGTAGAATTGAATTTCTTACCACAGCATTTCTCTGGGGGGACATCTTGCTGTAAATAAGTTGAATTCCGTTCAGTGTTTTGCTTAAATATAACCTTTATTTATAACATCAATGATAGCAACTAGTGCTTCACATAACAAACATTGGTTCATAGTGAAGACAGAAAACTCAGAGCTCTGATAGTCAGAGATTTTATGCCTTAAAATTTGATGATTTCTCTGCACATCTGTAAATCATTAGTTATTACAACATGAACTATTTACAAATGATACTTAGTGCTGTATATATATTAATATATCTACAGCATATCATGTTACTAATAGATCTTCTAACTGGTGACTTACACTTACTGTGTAAGTCACATAAACATGATCTCAGACAATTTTTTACAGTTGTAGATGGGTACATTTATTGTAGATTTAGTTATTCTGCACTTTTCAGAATGCCATGATTCCTATGCTTTCTGAGATCCTTGGAACAAACCTCTGTGCCTGTGTGCTAGAAAGTGATTCAGTAGTTTTAAGGCTATAAATGTTTAAAGCCAGTGGATTTTCAAGCATGTTTTTTCTCTCCCTGCCTCAGTCCTACTTTCTTTGTCATTCTCCCTCTTTTTTTTTAAGCTCAGCGCTGCGTAACATGGAGAGGAGAGGAGGCTCTGATATGCTTTAGCCTTGACTCAGGTCTCTCAGGATTGTCTCTTTTCTGTTGATCTGGAGGGATTTAATGGCAGTAAAAAATTGTAATGGGACTCTTCAGGATTAGTGCCAGTTAAAATGCAGTTGGGAACTTAAGTTGGGAACTTAAGCAGGTAAGATACAAGAGGAGGGGATACATAGAGTCAGACCACAGGTTTACTTCATCCTTGCTGAAAAGGGAGAGATGCAATGCCTTGGGCTTTGCTGAAGGCATGGGTGGGAGTTGCTGGATGAGGAATGTTGTCTATAGAGCTGCAGCACGGTTCTTAGCTTGTAGCCTTTGCATTCCCCCTACCAACCTGTTCTGGCCTTCCCAGGCCTTGGCCACCACTGACTCTTCCTTTTCATCTTTTTTTTTAACTGTATCTTGGAGTCAACCCTTTGGAGGCTTTGGGAAAATTTGATTGCTTCTGTGTTAATTGTTTGGCAGTCTGGAAAAAGCTATCTTTGGAAAGTTACGTAAGGTGGGGAGGAGCAGGGGGAGAAAAGGACTGTCCTGCTTCTCACGTCAGTATAAGTCAGTGAAGAAGGAAGCAATGAATATTTTTATTTATTATTTATACGATGCCATAAATGTACTTGGCACTCTGCAGTCAAATAAAAGACAATGGCTCTGCCAGCAGGATTTGGCAGCCTGAGAGATGGGAGCTGGCCTCCTTCATCTGAATGATCAGGGCTCAATTGCTGATGGCAAAGAGATGGGAGGATGAGATCTATGTGATTTATAAAAAATATAACAGCCCACCCCTTTCATTGCTTATGCTTAGTGACCATGACATTTGAAATTATATGTACATACTTATACTTGATAAATATTTGGCAGGTTGTATGTTCCCCGGTATTTTTACTTCACCTGGTGTAAAGGAGTCCTGCTTCACCCAGGCCTTTGGCTATCCAAAGTCAATCTTCACCTGAGTCTTGGTGGCCCAGCAGGCTTGCTTGTTTCAGCTGTACCTGCTCCAGTACCTTAGGACTCACAAGGGAGTGATATGTTTCATTCCTCTGCAGTCATCTGCTTGAAGATGGGAGGCAACTTTCTGCAGAATGGTAAAGGAAAGCATTATCTCCCACATCTGGGATAGTGCTGGAATGCCCCAGCTGCTCTGTCTTGAGTTCCGTGGTTTTTGCTTTGTCTCTCTTCTTACAGAGACACATAAGAAATTACACTAATGGGATGATGAGGCTTTTATAATTACTTGGATGAAAGTTCTGGCCCTAGTGAAGTCTTTGACAGTTTGTCAGGCTTGCACAGGGTTTCACCTTACTACCTAGTGGCTGGTACCAGCATACAAGGTGCTGAAGCAGATTGGCTACTATTAGGGCTTCAGAAAATAGGAGGTTCTGACCTGCCTTTCTCAGCGAAAATGGATGAAAAATTGAATTCCTCCCCCACCAAACTATGTCCTCTGAATTTCTTAGTGTTTTGCAATTTATTAAACAGCTGTGCAAAGAAAGCAGATTCCAAACTCTTCTGTACTTAGCTGCCACCTTTCTTCTCAAGGTCTTTTTCATCAATTCATTTTCTCCCTCTGAATGAGCATCTTCACTTCTAATGATATTAACACAAGTGTACTAACCAGCATCTTTCTGTCTCACTAATTTCTGTTTTGTACTTGCCTGGTATTATTCAGTAGGTGTGTTTTGCCCCATTGTTTTTAGCTTCCAGGGAAGCTGACTTCCAAGGATGGAATACATGGCATGATTTGATCCTGGGGTAGACAGATGATCTCCTCTACATGAATGCAAGCAGACGTTGTGTGCTGTAGCTAAGAACCCGTAGGCCACTTAATTGCAGCAGATATGACTGTGCTCATCTGATACCACAGCTACTAATACTAGGGCTATGAAAGGAGCTCTCATCTTTGACCGGTGAAGCTCAGTGGTTCCGCTGTGGATGTTATTCTCTGGTCAAGCTTGAGGGACACCTAATTGCATGACTGACGTGAAGCCTATAGGCTGCCAAATGCATCCTGAGGAATTTTTAAAGCCTTAGTGTTACCTTTTAGGTGGAGCAGCTGCAGAGTCTATGTAATGTCACATGCTTGGAAGACCCAGAAGATGTGGTTTGTTGGCAGTAAGTGGATTCTGTCCACAGGTGATGGTCTGATCCTAGAGTGGCCACAGAAGCCTAGTGTATCTGTAATGCCTGGGCCAGCTGAAAGGCAGTGTGGCCCCAGCGTGCACAAGTAGGTCTGGCTATGGAAGATGTGGGACCCCAGAAAAGACATCTGTGTGGAGTGACACTGCTTTGCCCAAGGTTTGCAGTCTTCTGCTCTGTGCAGAAGTTGCACTGAGCAGGTCTGCACACAGCAATCCAGCTTTCAAAGACGCTGCACAGTCCTTCTGTGTGCATTGCTCTGGCAATAACTGCATGTGATGGCAGCTTCTTCCACCAATTGAATCTCTGCTTTCATCTCAGTTATTGTACAAGGGCAACTATTTTTAAAGTAGCTATATTTGAACTCCTTTCTTTTGCTTTCACCTACCCCCCCTCACCTCTGCATTGTCCCTAGGTTGCTCTGTTTCCTTCCCTGACCCACACATGTCCCTATTTCACCACGAGACATTCATAGGTATTTTTCTTCTTGTTTGTGGGTCTGACCCACCCTACGTCTTCCTTTAAAAGTGACTTTAATTTAATTCTTTGCCAACTTTGCTGCAGTCAGCTGCACTAACCGATAACTCTGTTCTCAGACTTATCTAGAGGTATTCATGGGTGAAAGCACTATGCAAAGCAAGACCAGAGAATCTGAAACATCACTGGGTATTGAATAATAAGATAAACCACTAAATCAAAGTCTGAGGGAGCAGAAGATATTTTTATGCCTTCCCAAAATTGAATTATATTGGATCTGATGCTGCTTATTCCTTTTCTTTGTTTGTTTTGTTTGTAAATCAAGGCATGTATTGTTTGACTGGTGAAGCCAAGAAAGTGGAGTTTTGCCACTTCATCGTTAGGGTTGATTTCTGTGACTGGGCCCAACAATCAGCAAGAGTTGATGTGGAGGCTGGGTTCTGAGCTGTGAGGAGTCCCAGCTCCTGCTGAGTAGTTGGAGGGTGATATTGTAATGGAATGCAGAAGAGAGGAAATCAGAGGTAGGGTAAAAGGAGGATTTGAAAACTTGTAGGCAGCTGGAAATGGCTGTGAGTTCCATCTTGGGAGTTAAAAATGTCTGTGATGTCAAAACTAGGTGACTGTGTAGAGGGGATGCTTTAGGAATGAAGCTTGAGAAGTATTGTACAAGAGATTAATGAGAAATAGAGGAATGAGTAACATAGTCTCTTTAGTCTGCTATCCTCACAGGTTATTGTAGCAGTGCTATGATTTAGGTTTGCAGTATGATCTACCTATTCTGCCGGACTGGCTCACTTCTAGCTGGGATGCTGTTGTAGAAATGTAGAAGTCCCCTGCACCAACATACCAATAGAGCACACTCCACTGGGAATCTGTAGAACACTTTGTCTACTAGGATAGACGATGGTGCACGGTTGTATAGATGTGCCTGTGTTCACAATCAAGCTGTATAAAAAGAATACAATAAAATCCCTGAAGATGGTGCTGGCAGTGATGATTGACATTCCAGAAACAAACCGGTCATCACCTGAATGCGAATTGAGACAGAGTTATAGCTTTGAAGAACTTGCAAGCTGCACATGACAAGAGTAAAGGACAGAAGGAAAAAGATAGAACATGGAGGGGCACTGAGGAAAGTGATAATCAACATTAAATCTGACTAGCAATGCTTTTATTGTCTTGCGGTGAGATTTTTTTAGTGTAATATTTTCTTAGCATCTCGGGGTCCTCATCAGATTGTTATTGGTACAGTAGACGTGGGGAGCATTTCTACCAATCAAAGGTAAGTCAAGGCAAGACCTACTGGATACAGCCGAAGGACAGAAGCAAGAATAGTTGGAGATCTAAATAATACAGCTTGCAAAGAAGGAATGAAGAAACTGGGCCTCTTTAGCCCCATTGCAAGAACACAGAGAAGAAAAAGCTCAATGGTCTTCAAAAACATAAGATGCGTCTTCAGAGAAAAAGATACTGATCTGATTCCCCTCTCCATGGTGAAAATAACAGAAAATATTTTAGTTGAGCTGCAGCAGGAGGGCTCTAGTTCAGATACTTGGAATAACTTTCCAATAATAAAGGCCTGGTGTAAGTTGTCCAGGGAGCGGAGGAATCTCCAGTGCCAACCAATCCTCCACAGCAGTGTGGATGAAGAGCTGTCAGGAACAGTGATGTCCAGGAGACACCCACCTGACAGAGAGGGGCAGAGAAAACATCTTCTCTGAGCCACATCCAGGTTTGTGATTCTGTGGCATTGTTCATGGTGCAGCTTGGGGGACAAAAATGACATGTTTTAGAAGTATGAGAAAGTCAAGCCTCCTCTCTCTTAGAGTAATCCATTAACTGTGAAGGAGATAATTTCCTGGCTGAAGTGGAGGATGGAGAAGCAGGGCAGTTAGGGCAAGACATGTTGCTGTGGACATGCGTCATCTATCAAGACTCAAGTACAGGCATAGCTCTACCTCAGTGTTTGTCCTGAAAATCACTGACCCACCCTTTAATTTTTAACAAGTTCTGGATGACGCTTCTGTGCAAATGCTCTGACTGGATTCAAACAATGAAGAAAGGTGCAAACTGAAAGCAATGACATGCAACTGAACCATGGCAAGATGGAACAATCAAGGATGTTTGGGCATGCTTAGAGGTTGTGCTAAAATTATGCATTCAAGCATGGACTTTTCTAGTCTGATGCCACTAAATCTTATGTTGCAGCTCACTAATAAATACCATCTTTTTTAGAGATGTTTGGCCTGGACTACAACAGATATCTGCTGCTTGTACAACTGCTGAAACAGCAAGCAGAGTGCTGCTTATAGTTGCCTGCACAAAAGATTGTGACTGATGCCCTGATGGGCAAGTTCAAGAGAGTGGTGGGCACTTTGGGTTGTCTGCCTCCCACAGTCGCTGGTTTCCTGTACTTTTGGTGGTAGAAGCTGTCCTGAGTGATGAATGTTCCAGTGACTAGATTCATTTGTGCAAAAGTAGATGTCAAGAGACAATTTAAGTGCATTGGAGAGTACCAGATACCTTCAGGTGGCTGGCAAATCTCTTAAACAAAGACTATGAGAGATTGGCTCCCAAGGTGAAATTACCCATGGCATCTCAATTTGGCACTTAACACTTGGGCAAATGAACTCAATCTAGAGTACCTAACATGGGCTGAAGCTCTTTTGGACTTGCAGCTAACAAAGGAGCTGAACTTGGTGACCTTATTTTGGTGGGTCAGAGCTGTGGAGTTTCCTGTGGCAGAAAAATTGAACTGTGGGTTTTGGCCTTTCTCCCAGAGAAGCTGTGTAAGGTTAAGACACTACACGTGCTCATGCACAAACACGCACACCAAGTTTTGCCAGCTCATTATGTTATCCAGTGGGGGATTATTTTTTTAAGGCAATACAAATGTAGATTGACTGATAAAAAAAGAGCTTTTTTTTTGTTATGAGAGCTTGCTGAGTTTGGGAAATGGCTTTCAATGCTATTGGCACACAGTTTAGAGAATAAACAGGGCCTACATCAGGCAGATAAATAAGTGCAGATGTGCTTTTCTGTAGGAATCATTTGGAGATAGACAATATATTGGAAAAAAAATTCTCATCAAATTAATTGCAGCCAATTAGACATGACCCCTTCCCCTCATCCCTGAATCCCCTCCAGTCATGGCAGACTGAATGGGAAGAGCTCCTATCACCTATTTCATTATGCAGATTGATATTCGAACATCTGAGAACAATGCGGCTTTCTGCACGGCGTGGCTCCAAATTGCTAATGAAACAGCTCTGCCAGGCAAGTCACTTAAACCCACTCTGGCTGCTGCTGCTGACAGCTCTCATGGCGAGTTGCATGGGGAGGCAGCAGGAAAGGGGCTCTCCACTCTCAATGTGCTAATAGCCCCCAGCTTGTATGCTTATCACTCTCCAGAGCAGGAATGCTTCTGTTCTCCTACTCTGAGAGGATACTTTCACAAAGCTGTGGTCTGATTTGGACTTAATGCTTCTTGATTTCAATTTGTGAGGCAAGGGGTTGAGGAGAAAGGCAGCTGCTGGGCTCTGAACACAGGTGTCTCATGTCCCAAAGCCACCTGAGCCCTTCAGTTGTGCTATGTGTCTGCTTACCATCCCTTCCTTCACATTACATGTGAAGCAAGATCTGTAGGAGATCTTCTACCATGTGTGAGAAGGTGTCACATCACCTTGGGTACAAGGGGAGCATCTCACGACTGTCGCCCCATGATGACTGAGCTGCAGGTGGGGTAAGACTCCACTTGGGGCTCTTTGAGTGCAGGGCTGCAGCTGAGCCCTGTGGATTGCCCCTCCCAGGCATTCACCCCTCGACACAGGTAGGCCTAACCAGCAGGACAAAGCTTCTGCTGCAGGGAAATGTGGAGTGCAGACCCTTATGTAGCCCTGTTTGCTGCTTCCTCTGATTCTCTGCAGCAGGTTTTGCTCAGCAACCGGTCCAGTTGCTTATCTTTCCCTCCCCTATTATCACCATATTTTTTAACAGAGTCTCACAGGGGTCTTCTTTGCAGACACCTAAGGTAGAGTACTTGTAACTTAGGGCTCTGGCAGGAGAAACATTTACACGAAATGTTGTAGACCTCTCTCATTAATCTAAATTCTGAACTTTTCTGTCAATATCTGTGGTTAATTCCTTTGTCGATATTTACTAAGGTGTTAATATTACCTCTGCACAGGCTGCCTTCCTGTAACGATCCCTGCATTTTGCCTCAGCTCCTGTCTCATGTCTCTCAGACTCCTGTAGACCAGCCTACCAGAATGCCCTGCTTCCCTGACACTGCTGATCCAGACCAACTCTCCCAGCCCATGGGAGAAGCCAAACAAGTGGCTTTCCTTACTGAAGTCTTTGACAATGGTGTCAATCAAATTCCCTCCTTATGGATCTTCTCCAATTCCTCAGCACAATTTCCTTGACTAAGTTGCCAGGAGAGGACACACTTCTTCCACATTGGTCCCCTATGTTTTCTGGGAAGGCTTATGTGTCTTCTTGCTCCTTCGGTATAAGATGTATGGGGCAGAAGTGAGTTCAGAAAGGTGCAGCAGTATTTAGCTCTGGAGACCTCTTTGGAGGTCCCTTCACACCCAGACTGACCTGTTCTCACCCACTGTCCAGCAGCAAACGTGGGGATATTTCAGCTGCCATCTTCTGCCAGAAAGCTGCACCCATGTACTGCTGTTCTCAAATATGGAGAAGTTAGCTGCTTATTTCTGGCTCCATGGACTGTGGAGTCAGCTGAGCATCAATTGCTTTCAGCTTTGCAAACACCGAACCAGGTGGCTGGGGATGTGTGTTCCTCTTAGACATTCAAGCTAAAGATCTGTGATGTGGATCCCATATGGATGATTTCAGACTGTTTCCTGTTTCATCGTCCAGCAGGCTCTGGTTGAAGTGTGTGTGCATGTGATTTTGTGGAGAATAATTTGCATTTGCATTCTGACTGAGGAATGAGCAGGAGGCAAGGGATGGTGAGTGAATGTGCAGTATGTGGTTTTGTAGAAGCCATCAGGCTTGCTTCCTTCTCTAGAAACCTCCTTTTCCAGTTGCTGAAAACAGTAATTTTTTTTTTTTTTTTGCAGAGGAATGTTTTCATTTATTTATTGATTGCTCAGGAGGTTAAAAATTAAATGTGGAGCATTTCACCTCTGGCTGCTAAGATGGGCCCTGTAACACAGTGGGGAAAAAAGATAGTCTAGAGGTGAGATAATTTCCCTTATCACAGCCATGCCTGACTCTAATCCTTCTTTCTTCATGTTCATAGACACAGTGATGGAAACAGACAAAACTAGAGATTATATCATTGGGAATGGAGGGTAGAGGTATAAAACGGACATTGGAGGAGGCCTCTTTTTCTCTTAACACTCTTTGGGCCCAGAGCGAGGATCTTATAGCTGCTGCCTCTCCAATGGGCATGCTGAAGCTGAGGTCACACCAGCGATGGTTGAGCCTGCCCACTGCTTTCTCTGCTGACTTTACTCTGTTGGAGGGTTCTATGGGGATGGAGGGTGCACCATCTGCCCTCTAGGCTGGGTTCTGTAGCCTTTGGGGAAGCAAGCTAGCCACTTTGCACACTCTTGTTTTAGCCTGTCAGGGCAGAGACTGTTTTCCTTTGTGCCTGGTATGGTAATGTACTTCTTGTGATGGGTCCCCTAAGCTGCTGCTATAATCAGCTTGGTAAAAAAGAATAATTTTAGCACACTGCAGTGATTTTTCTCCCATCAAAGTTTGCTTTCATTACAGGTTTTGATAGCTATGAGTTTATCTTCTTCCCTAGGGGGTTTGTCAGGGTTCTAAGAGCCACCTTACTGCCTGTTTCATGCTATGTGAAACCTTTTTTTTTTGGGTGATGTGCCAACCTGTGTTTCAAAAACTGCTATGATGTTCTTTCTCACACAATCATGTGTGCATGTATGAGCCAGCCCATCTGACCATGCAAACTGAAGAGATGATTCCTTGCCTGGCCAGATGAGTTGACTCATACACAGAAACAGGTGATGTGAGCAGTGCTTTTACCTGCCCACAGATATAGCTCCCAGTTTGCAGTACGTGACTGCATACATTAATGTAACAGGTAAACTGTTGCCGTTAAATGGGTTTGTTCTGACTGTTAGCATGTTCTTAGCATGTTCTTCTTGCATGTCAGGATCATCAAACATACTGTCATGGTTAGGGGTCAATAATTAACGCCAGGCAAGCTACTGATTGGGCTCTCAAGAAAGGAGCGGGGTTTCCTCCATATAACCTACCTTTGCATCTTTTTCTTTAATGCTTATTCAATTTCTGGCTTGCAATTCTGTGCTCCTTCCTGTCTGCTGCTTGTAGGGGTTTTAAGCAGTCTTGATAATTGACAGTCTAAATTTTACTGCTCATAAAACCCCAGAGAGCATTGATTATGACTTGAGTTAAGCAAGTGGCATATAAAACCTCACAGCCTTCCAGCCATAAGGGAATGTTACGATGAATGTATTTCTTGGGAGCAGCAAAAGGTTTGGAGTATTCTGCCAGCTCTGTTTTGGGCATCAAGTGTTACCAGTGACTTGCAACCATTAATAGCTTTTCATTTGGGACATTTGCCCAAAAGTTTGAAAACTGATCGTTGGTTTTGTGAAGTGAGTCTGAGGTATTCCAAGAGGCATCTCTCCTCATTAATTACTTTTCTGCTTCAGTCAGAAGCAGAAAGTGCAAAGACATCCACAGAGCTGAAAAAGATACTTAGAAAACAAATGATGCTTTGTGGATAAAATGCACATTGATTTTATTGAAAATCTTACCTTGACTGTGTTCTAAAGCTGCTGTTACCTTTTCCCTTCCCTTTTATCTAACCTCCTTTTAGTCTTTGATCTCTGAGTATTCTATGCACTTAATCCAGAGTGGACAGTAAGACCAGGTTGCTCAGATTCACTTCTTGGTTTTTTAGGCACTAAGATGAGGTGTCCATGTTTGAAAACAGTGAAATATAACATCTTCTTGATAAAGTAGGATAGTAAAATAAAATAAAATAAAATTAGAAGTACCTTTTTAGAAGACTGTGTTCTCCCATTCAAATTACTGCTCCTTGCTGAAAGATTGACAGAAATGTTCTTTTTCTGTCTCTTTAGTTCCAGAAACCAAATGATTTTTCACCCCCTTTCCGTTTTGGGACGGTTCCCAATGGCAGCACAGAAAGGAACATTCGCAACAACTACCCTGAAATGCACAGCTACATGGTGAAGTTCAATCAGAGGGGTGTGGATGATGCACTGTTCTCGCTGAAGACTGGGTGAGGCTTTCTTCTTCCATGCTTACTAACCACAGAAACTACACTTTGCATGCTTGTCTGTAGAATTTTGTGGGGTCTGGAAAATGAGCTTCCGTTATTATTCCATGGTTAAAAGTATGACAAGACCACACACAACAGGGGAGAATAAATTTATGGTTCTCTTAGCCAGGTTTCTCTATTGACAAGTACATAAGAATTTGTAATTTTGCTGGGTTTGCAAGCCTATTGGGAAAAAACACAAAAAGAGGATCTTCTGTGCCCTTGTGTATGTTACCTTGTACATATTAATCCTGAAGACCCTGCTTCATTGAGGTGTTTTGTGCTGATGGGTCGTTATGCACACACAGGAGAAGCTCTCAGACCTCTGTGTACAAAGTTTTTTTTTTCAGAGCATTTGCACTGTCATCTGGAAGTTCCTTTATTTTCCCTCCTTCTGTGTATAAAAGATTATGTTAATTAGGAAGCTGAAACAATCTTTATCAGACTAATCCCACCTCAGTGTATCTGTGTATCAGTGTCGCTGATATAGTGTAACATACGGTGTGCTTCAAGCAAATAGTTTGGAAGCAGCCCTTCTCTCTGCAGTACTTTAGTATAAGGGGACAAACAAAATGTTGTTTGAAGGAAAAAGAAGTATATAAAATGGGAGTGTTTCCTTGGGTAATTTGGGAAACATGGGGAAAATCTTTAACAAAAAGAGTGTTTGAACAGCTCATCTTGTTTTTAAGTGCAGTGAATCTGTAAAGGAGCCAACCTAAAACCTCATTTTGCAAGCCTTTGTTCTTGATAATTAAAGACCTGCTCCCAAAGCTGACCATTTTGACTGTCAGAGCCCAGCCACAGTGGAAAAAAATTCTTGCTTGCACTTGTGTTGTGCTCTTATAATAAAGTTCATTCTGAAGCACAAATGAAGACGTTCAGCCAATTTAATTACTAGATTGACTTAATAGTCCTAAACCTGTTGGCCAGGTTCAGAGGCACATAGTCCATTATAAATGATTGTACTATTGTTGGATGCCATCCTGGGAAGGTACATTTGCCAGGACAGTCATCATCCAGGAAATAAATATGCTCTGTCCTGGAAATATATGGAAGAAATAGAGCTCATCAGCTGTGGTAGATGTCATCCTGGCTTCATATAAACCCTTGGACAGGCTTCCCCACAGATACACACTAGAACTGAGATAATCACCATACTGGAAATACATGTGCAGGAGGTAGATTGAAAAGATAGTGTGAGTGCAAGAATGTACAAGGTGGAAGGTCTCTGGTCTTTTCTCAGAAAATGCTTCATTTCAGATCTAGTGGGAGGATCTGATCACTGGTTGTGTTTGGTTATGTGGAAGATGCAGCCCCCTGAGACTGCCCCCATACCCAAATCAGCTTGTTACAGTGCAAGGAAGACTCTCCGTCTGTTGTGCTGCTTACCTACCCCAGCCCATAGTGGGTGTTTCTCTGTGTTGAAAGAGACTTTTTCTTGTGGTTGTCAGCTAAGCACTCTTTACCAAAGAGCTACTCAGCATGGTAAACTGTAAAGCTGCTATTGTGGCTACTTGACATTGGTAAAGATCTGGTAGTCCTTTTCACAGTAGCCAAGGAGTTAAAAATTATGTCCTGATTATATTTAATTTGAAAAAAATACATTTTGCTTGACTAAGTCATGCTAACAGTTTGAATCAGAGATAATCTTTTCCTTACTCCAACATCTACATTGCTATCTAATATTGATATATTTTATAAAGCATTTTTGTGTCCTTTGAGATAAAAGGTGGAGCAGAAATATAACTTGTTCTTAGCACTATAGTTGCCCATGACTTCCTCTTCATTCATCTTTATCTTGCAGTATGTTTGTATTCCAAATTTCTTTCAAATTGATAATCAAATGATGATTATCAAAGAGTCAGAAAGAAATGCAGTCTTTATTTATAACCTACCTTCACCTGTAAACAGGTTCTAGGCTAGATTTTAGTTAACTCGTATGAAGGTGAAGGTGCATCCTATTGCAGTCTATCTGAAACAGGTTTGTTTATGCCTTCCTTACCTAAGAACACATTTGAACTCACACAGTTTCTACCTTTTTTATACTATAACCTTTGTTTATTGCACCTGTGCAGGAAGTTGGATGCTTTCATTTATGATGCAGCAGTGCTAAACTACATGGCTGGCAGAGATGAAGGCTGCAAGCTGGTGACGATTGGGAGTGGGAAAGTGTTTGCCTCCACTGGCTATGGCATTGCCATCCAAAAGGACTCAGGCTGGAAGCGCCAAGTTGACCTTGCCATTTTACAGCTTTTTGGAGATGGTAAGTGACAAGAAAGAAGAGGACTTGGAGTTTTCTTAAGAAATACCAAGTTTTGCATGTAAGAAATAGAAGTTTCTATCTCTGGTGCTTCACGTTTGAGTTGAGAACAAGAAATTATTAGCAAGAGTTTGTTAGAGGCATTACACCAAAAATGTGAGGATGTCACTTGTTTCATGTTGTTGATGCAGAGTAGCAGTATCATCAAAAGTATGTCAAAAGAACAAAAGGTTTTATAAAACTAGCTCAGATGTGTGTTTGAAAAATACCTTGTGAAGAATGTTATGTAAAAACAAGAATTCTGGTGTGAAGTTTTCACTGCCTTTGAGGGTTTTCCATGACCAAACACACTAATTATACTGGATATTACACGATCATCCAGTGCTTTATAGTTCTAAACAGGATCAAGCCATGAAGAATGTACAAAATTAAAGGATAAATTAATGAATAAAAGTTCTTGGATAAAAGAGTTGACTTAGATTTTCCAAATCCTAAAAGAAAATCAAGGAAGAACTTGAGACCCTGAGGCATATTTTGGAAAGAGTTTTCAATCAGAACATTATAGTTACCTGGTTAATCACATCCTTTACAGAGAAATTGCTATTATTAAAAAAATAAATCTTGACATACAGAATTCCTTCTGAGAAAACATTTTCCTGGCTTTCCTTTTCCATTCCATATTACATCTTGCTGTGTTATTTTTTTGAATAAATAAAATTCACAGATTGTTTTATTTATAAGGGATATTTTTTTCCTGAAATCTGAAAATAACATATGGTATAATGAATATGGAAAGAACATAGCTCTGATATACTTCAGCTGAAAATTAGCCATCTGACAGATAGGGTGTTCCATCTTCTAAAGAGCCTAATATATATTATTTCAGAAAAAGATGTAAGTTCTCCATAGAGCTTTGAATACAGCTATGGTGCCACATAAATATACAGACTTTTTTACAACTGTCACTGGACTGGAGGTTGAAAATATGAGAAACTAACTTTCTTAACAGCATAACAAGAATTGCCAACCTCTGAAATTAGTTTGTTTCTGAATGTCAAAGTATGTGTGTGTGTTTATCTCACTCTGTCTCCTCATGAAAATACCATAATGGAAGTAAGTAGGATATGAAATTAGACTACAGAACATTTGTTCCTAGCTGATACAAATTAGCAATATTTTTGATTGGTCAGAGGGCTTGGAAATGTTAAATTAGGACAAAATTGAAAGGAAGAAAACCAGGTGAAAATGCACAAATATTTTTGGGAACGTTACATCTAGTCTGAATGAACTACAGGATGGAAACTAATTCAAAATCAGATATTTTGATTTAAAAAGAATTCAACGTTTTGAATTTTGAGCTTGAAATATATGATGTTTTCTTTTAGAAGTGACTCATTTTTGCCTACCAATATTAGTCACTGATTTTTGCCTTCATTGGCCTAATATGAAAGTGGAAGTTTGTGAGGCCAGGTCTCCAGTCATCTGGTGGGCAACTATTTCAGGATTTCACTGTAGGTATTTGCAAGTGAGATAACTGTGTCCTATGGTACAACTTTTTGTGGCTAATATCTGGCTGTGGAAAGACCCTGTTGCCTTCCCTGTGACAAATTGCACTTGCCCCTATCAAAAGGGTAGTCAGGATATTTTCCGGACCTGATAGATGGTGGGAAAACAACACGGCCACTGGAAATCAAGTTAGATCAGTTTCTTGCTTTCACTCTGGCACATCTTGAGCTCTGAAGCACTGAAGGGCCTCCTAACCTGTTTCTTTCCTTCTCTCTGTCTTTCTAGGGGAGATGGAGGAGCTGGAAGCGCTGTGGCTCACTGGCATTTGTCACAATGAGAAGAATGAGGTTATGAGCAGCCAGCTGGATATAGATAACATGGCAGGTGTCTTCTACATGCTGGGAGCAGCCATGGCTCTCAGTCTCATCACCTTCATCTGCGAGCATCTCTTCTACTGGCAATTCCGCCACTGCTTCATGGGCGTCTGCTCTGGCAAGCCTGGTGTGGTCTTCTCCATCAGCAGGGTGAGTGTCATTATCTAATGGGGAGGAACAGAGGATTTATTCAGGTAGCCCTAGGTACTGAAAATCGGGAAATCCACCAAGACTATCTAACACATAGGTAGCATGAAGTGGTGGTCTGCAGGATAAAGGCTGACACCTTTTCACCGTTAGTGTTGCAAGAGCATCTAATGTTTTTCTGTGACAGCTCAGGTCTCTGCTGGATTATAGTCATGGACTGGAAATTTCACATGGAAATGAAAATAAAGTATAAAGAGAGGTTAACTGTAACTGTCTGCTACTCCAAAATGGGTTGCAAGAAGACCTAATTTGGGTACAATAAGTAATGGTGGATAACTTGATTAGAAATTCAGGACTTTTTCATTGTCCTCTTTATTACAGCTGTTGAGCTGATCTTATGCTAACAAGTGTGCTATCATGGACAGTCAGAAATCCCTAACCAAAAGCCACACTCTAAACCATGCATAAATCCTTCCAGAGAGGACGACCACATGAACTGAGCAATTGCTTTATGCAAATCTACCTTAGGGTATAATATTTACATTTAAAGCAGATTCTAGTCATTCCTGACTCATCTTTCTGCTATTAGTGTAGCTAGCAGTGTCCTATTTGGAGATTTTCTCCTTCTCTTAAGCTATTGGTCCCTTCTCCTTATCCATTCTGAAGTAAGGTCAATTCTTGGCATTTTTGGACCTCAATGTCTGATGTGACAAAGTCCACTTTGTGCAATAATTATATAATTGCTGCATCTGTTGTTGTTGAAGAGAAATTACAAAGCCTTTTGAATGCAGGGGCACAGCCTCTCTTCTATATTGTTAGTTTCTAACCTAGTTTAATCTGGGCATGAGATGGGGAATTGTGTTTCATGATCCTTAGCTAAGTGCAGATTCTTTCGTTCTGGGGGTTATCTGTTCGACCTGGGCCAGGTTGGTGAAAAGTCTGAAAAGTCTTAATCATCTGCTAGCTGCTGAGAAACCATAGTAACATGATGTGATGGTGTCTATTTAATCAGCAGGCGCCATTTGGCAGACTGAGGAATAAATGAGCTGCTTTCCTTCTGCTCCTAGGGGTAGCTCTTGCAAACAGCCTGTGTCATGGATGAAATGAGCTAGTGGGGAACGTAGAGGAATCAGGCACTTCTGCTGTCTGATTTGAGGTGTTGAATAGAGGACTTTCAGGAATGTCAATTTGGAGCCCATTATCACTGTTAAATTTAACAGAATGCAATTAAAAGTTCTATTGTACCTCTCTCAACCAGATGCAAAAGACCTAAATACCTATTTGGCAGTCCTGCTCTTTCTCTGTTTGCTTTTCTGTATTGGTGATTAATGTAGCTAAGTTTATGACAAATGAAACTGTTCCACTTTTAAGATCGCTCCTGTCTTGTTGATTCACTGATGTCCAGATGAATTTCAAGGGCCAAAACAGGCTTAATTCCTCTCGTCCACACAGTATCATTTGTCTTGATGCTTTTGTTCCCAAGGATATTATTTTCCCCATTTGCAATTCTGCGTTAACCCTACTAGATTGGAGTAACTCTTATAGACGTAAACAGGTATTCCTGCGTCCTACAGATATGACATGAAACAAAGCAGAGGAAGAGGAATGAAGGGGAAAGAAAAAATGTGAGGGGCAAGAAAGAGGGACAGAACAGCAAGAGTTGGTAGAGCAGGTCTGATTTCATTTGATTGTGCATCATGATGGAAGGCTGACAGGCCTTGTTGTCCTACAGGAACATGCTGTTGCTGCACTGGGTGCTTTGCAGTCTAAGTCCCCTTTCAAGCATTTTTTGCAGGATCACTCACCTTCCTGCTTTCTCTCATTTCAGGGTATTTACAGCTGCATCCACGGCGTGGCCATCGAGGAACGTCAGTCAGCAATGAACTCCCCTACGGCAACTATGAACAACACCCATTCCAACATCCTCCGCCTGCTTCGGACAGCCAAGAATATGGCCAACCTATCAGGGGTCAATGGCTCACCACAGAGTGCCCTGGACTTTATCCGCCGTGAGTCATCGGTCTATGACATCTCCGAGCACCGCCGCAGCTTCACCCACTCAGACTGCAAGTCCTACAACAACCCCCCCTGCGAGGAGAACCTCTTTAGTGACTATATTAGTGAGGTGGAAAGGACCTTTGGCAACCTCCAACTGAAGGACAGCAATGTGTAT
This sequence comes from Tapera naevia, assembly GCA_033556795.1. Taxonomy (NCBI): domain Eukaryota; kingdom Metazoa; phylum Chordata; class Aves; order Cuculiformes; family Neomorphidae; genus Tapera; species Tapera naevia. The sequence goes on from JAUMJJ010000059.1 coordinate 1,105,712, forward strand.
CAGGACCACTACCACCACCACCACCGCCCCCACAGTATTGGCAGCACCAGTTCCATTGACGGGCTCTATGACTGTGACAACCCGCCCTTCAATGCCCAGTCACGGTCCATTGGGAAAAAGCCCTTGGACCTGGGGTTACCCCCTGCCAAACACAGCCAGTTGGGCGACCTTTATGGCAAGTTCTCCTTCAAGAGTGACCGCTATGGGGGCAGTGGGGCCCATGATGACCTGATCCGCTCAGATGTCTCTGACATTTCCACTCACACGGTCACCTACGGCAACATCGAGGGCAACGCGGCCAAGCGGCGGAAGCAGCAATACAAAGATAGCCTGAAGAAGCGCCCAGCCTCTGCCAAGTCCCGGCGGGAGTTTGACGAGATAGAACTGGCTTATCGCCGGCGCCCACCCCGCTCACCTGACCACAAGCGCTACTTCAGGGACAAAGAAGGGCTACGGGACTTCTACCTGGACCAGTTTCGGACCAAGGAGAACTCACCGCACTGGGAACACGTGGACCTGACGGATATCTACAAAGAGCGGGGCGATGAGTTCAAGCGTGACACGGGAGGAGGAGGGAGTGGATCCTGCACCAACAGGGCCCACCACAAGCACGGCTCGGGTGAGTTTGGTGGAGGCACCGAGCACAAGCATGGTGTTGTGAGCGGGGTCCCAGCACCCTGGGAGAAGAACCTGACCAACCTAGACTGGGAGGACCGGCCGGGGGCTAATTTCTGCCGCAGTTGCCCTTCTAAGCTGCACAACTACACACCATCGGTGGTAGGGCAGAACTCCACCCGTCAGGCCTGCATCCGCTGTGAGGCCTGCAAGAAAGCGGGCAATCTGTACGACATCAGTGAGGACAACTCACTCCAAGAGCTGGACCAGCCACCTGCCCCTGTGCCCGTGGCCACCAGCGCCACCTCCTCCTCCAAATATCCTCAGAGCCCTTCCAATTCTGCCTCCAAGGTGCAGAAGAAGAACCGCAACAAGCTCCGCCGGCAGCACTCCTACGACACCTTTGTGGATCTGCAGAAGGATGACTCGGCCCTGGCCCCCCGCAGCGTCAGCCTCAAGGACAAGGGCCGCTTTTTGGAAGGGAGCCCCTACGCCCACATGTTTGAGATGCCAGCCAGTGAGACCACATTTGCCAACAACAAGTCCTCAGTGCCCGCCACCAGCTACCACCACCACAACAACCCCGGCAGCAGTGGGGGCTACATGCTCAGCAAGTCGCTCTACCCCGACCGGGTCACCCAAAACCCTTTCATCCCCACTTTTGGGGATGATCAATGCTTGCTCCACGGCAGCAAATCTTATTTCTTCAGGCAGCCTGTGGTGGCAGGAGGGCCCAAAGCCAGGCCAGACTTCCGAGCCATCGTCACCACCAACAAGCCGGTGGTCTCAGCCCTTCATGGGGCTGTGCCAGCCCGTTTCCAGAAGGACATCTGTATAGGGAACCAGTCCAACCCCTGTGTGCCTAACAACAAAAACCCCAGGGCTTTCAATGGCTCCAGCAACGGGCATGTTTATGAGAAACTCTCCAGTATTGAGTCTGACGTTTGAGTGAGAGGGGAAGAGCATGGGGAGGGACCCAAGGGTGTATGTGGAGTGTGGGAGGGTGGGATCAACCCCATCAGCTACTCTCCCAGGTCATCCTTAGTTTGTGGGATACTGGAGTTCTGAGTAGTGCAGCACTGGTGACAAGTGCCACCTCTTTGGTTTACCCTCTTCCTTCTCCTCTTTCCCAACCCCCCCTTTTATCTCTTTTTCCATGTTCTCACTCCTCCCATTCTCCTCCATTCCTGGCCATTGCACTTTACAGCGATGTTTGGGTTGGATATCCTCGCTCATGCTTTCAAGAAGGGGAGAAAAAGGCAGAGAATGGGTGGACTGAGGGGGAGCAGCAGTGACTCCAGCATTTCACTCTTTCTGGCTCTCAGCAAGAGGAAAACACAAGCACACATATGAGTGTGCGTGGCAGGAGGAGGCTGCAGAAGCCGTGTAATGGACATGCAGGAAAATACGTTTGCTCAGGCAACTCTTCCTAAAATTGCCTAGAAAAGAGTAGTGTTTGAAGATATGGAGAAAGTGAAGGGTGAATAACATGACTAACTTGATGCACTTATATGTTAGCTACACTGAGGTTCCTGTTACATTATTTTGTGAAGACTATGGGGGTTTAGGGCTGAAATATATATATATTTGCGTATATGCTGAGAAATTTTATGCTAAAATTTTGAATTGTCTGCTGAGGGGTGTGGTGGGAGGGAGAGAAAGTTTGTCTGCAGGTCTGGTTAGTGGTTTCGTTACGGCTGTTACAGACGCTGAATATGTGGCAGACCAGTGGGAGAGATTAAAAAAAAATGGGGTCTGAATTTGGGAAAGCAACCCTGGAGTCAGGGAGGCTCCTGGGGTCTCTGACACAAGATGCTGGTTTGCACAGAAATGAGAGGATTTGGTGGGGAAAGCGGTGCAGGGTTGATTTGTTAGCTGTGATTCACTCTCTAGTTGTGACATACTTCAAGGGTGGGAGCAGTGTATAGTATGGGTTAGCTTATACGTGAGTATATATGATAACTTTATACTTGAAACGTCTGTGAAGAAAGCAAAATAAACCCACAATCTTATAAGGTATCCAGATAACAAAGACAGTGGAACAGAGCTAAAAATTAGGGAAAGAAGGGGAGATTTGTCACTGTCACTTTAGGGGACATCAAGCCTGTTTCGATGTGTCCTTTCAGCAAGGAGGACAGGAAAAAAGTGATTTTCATCCTTCTGCCCTCCCTACCCTTGGCCAGCAGACTGGAACAAGAAGAGCAGGATGCCCTTTGCCAATGCTGGCATGGTGCTGGAAAGGAAAAAAAGATATAATGAAAGGGTGTGTGTAGTGACAGTGGTGCTGGTGGACTTTTTTGATGCCTCCTTGCGCATATGGAAATCTGAGGAGGGTGTGTGCACCCATGGGAAATTCATATGTATATTTACTATTGAATGTACAGGGGAAGTTCACGGCTTGTCTTCCTGGCTTGTCTTCCTGGGAAGGGTCGTGCTTGAATAAATGCCAGAGAGCGCAGGAACTTGTGCTGAGGGCTGAAGACAAGACGTGCAAGGCTGAGATGCGTGTGTACATGTATGTGTGCCTCTGTGTGCAAGAGAGAGAGATACTAGCACGGATGCAAAGCTGGAATAGCCTAGGGTTTCCCATCCCTGCAGTTGTAGTGACAGCTTTCCTGGTGCACCTAGTATCAATAAGTGTTTTATTTCCATTGTATCATTTTAGATGCAAGTTAAACTAAAGGAAAGGGCGCAATGGTGGGAGTGAGAAGCTGAATTCCTGTTTCATATGTCTTCTTTCTCCTGAGGTGAGAGTGTGGGCTGACTTCTCCCATCCTGAGAGAGATGGCAAAGTCTCTCCTGCTTGTCCTGGGTCTGTCCCAGTGTCTCAATGACTGTGCCTCACCAGGGGAAGTGTTGACAGAGCCCTGTGCTGAGGGCACGGGGATGCTGCTGGGGACAGACTTTGAAAGTGGATGGCAGTCCTGTCTTTATAAGCCACATTTCTTGGAGATGAAAGCCACCTCTCTCACATTCCTCACCTTACCCTGGTTGATTTGATCTTATCTTTCTCGTTTTAAGCCAAAAAAAGGCCTTTTATTTATTAACCTATTTATTTTATTTATTTTTTAAAGCTGGGTTGGGGAAGGGTGGGATTTGCCTGTAAAGTCAAAGAGTGTGAGGAGAGGTTGGGAAGGGTTGGTGAGGGGAATATTTTCTTATATTTCACTGAGGAAATTAAGAAGGGAAGAGGGGGAGAGTCTTTATAATACCACCCCTTAGTCTTTGGGGTAAGGGAACTTCTTCTTTCCCTCTTCTCTCATTTCAAGGACAAAATGGAAAAGAAAAAAAGAAAAAAAAAAAAGAAAAGAAACCAAACAAATTAACAGAGCGATCTGCAATCCAGAACACATGGCAGCTTGTCAGACACCTCTGACAGCAGCCACCGAGAAGGCGTTCCTTTCATTTGTAAATATTTCTTTTTTTATTGCGTTTTTTGTATAAATTGGTGTTTCTCTTCTCGTGAATATTCAGGTTGTGGGGTGGGAGGGAGGGGAAGTTTGTTTTTGTTCTGTTTGTTTTCTACAATTTTTCAGGCTGTGTTTTTGGAAGCGGTTTACGCGGGTCGAGGCCGTATGAATGAGGAAAAAAAGAGAGAGAGAGAGAGAAACCTATGTGTGTTGTGGTCCCCCAAGGCCCCCCGTATTGCCCTGTCACCTTTATCTTCATGAATGGAAGACGCCGGAACGTCACTTCAAGCCTTGCCAGCAGGGTTTCATGTTTTGATGGGAACACCCCCAATTCCTTTTTGCATATAAACTCTCTGTACCAGCATCTCTCTGTGGAGTTTGGGCCTCAAGGCACTATGCTGTCTTGATAGTGGTGGGGTGAACCATCAAGCTGGCCACTCAGGTTGGACCATCACTTTGACATTAAGAGACTTCTCCAATGCTACTTTGGTTTAGAAATCTTGGACCTGGGAAAGCTCATGATAATTTCTGGTATTTCCTAAGGGCTTGGGGGGGAGCTTGACAGCTGGTGAGGGCAGCTAATCTCTTTGGGCGGTTATCTTGGTACATTTCCGTCCCTCCCCACCTGGAACGAGGAAACCTGGAGGGTGGCTCTGCAGGGAAATTAAGCCGAAAACAAACCAAAAAGAAGTTAATGGAACTTTTTTCAAATCTCTTCTTAAAGGTTCTGATTTTTGTGTTCTGGGGTGAAAATTGGTTCGTATTTTCTCCGAACTGGTCTGTCCCTTGTTCCAGTGATTGGCAAATGTTAGTTTGCCAATATCATTATCTAGTGTTGATACTGTTGTAGCACTGTTAACACTCTGAGTGCTCTGCAAATATTAACTGTGCCACAAACCACTCAAATGAATGCTCTAGAGCAACCAGAAAAGAAGAACTGGAAATTCTGGACTGAACCACTGGTCTAACCACAGGAGCCTGGTATTTTGCCTTCTCCCGTAATAGATTAGGCCACGTGTCTATCAGGTTAATCCTTTCTCTTATAAGTGATCTTTTCTGGTTGCTTTGTTTATTTTAGTTCTGACAGGTCAACAAGTTTTGGGTCAGAGATGAAGGGGAGGGGGTGGGAGGGGGGAGGGTGTAATTCATAATTCAGAAAATAAATTGATGATGTTATTAAACTCTGATTATATATTTAGAATTTTAGATTTGGTGTACTTTCATTCTAAGTATTCAAGTGAATCTGTCAGGTAATAATAGCAGCAGGTTTTGTCTATACTAGAAACCCACCCATGTGCTGTTTATTACCTGTCTAGAGAAGAATGAAATTTCATACCAGAGCCTGACAAAACTCCACATCCCCTCCCTTGCCATTTCTCTCTCTCTCCTGTAGAAACACTAGTATTCTCTGGGGAAGTGGCTGGGAACATATCCACTCTCTGAAGGTTTCTGCACCCAAGAATACCAAGCAAAAACCATTGTGTCCTCTACAGTTCAATGACCTCTACTGTGTATTTGCAGCCAGCCTCCTGGGAACAATTAGGCACCTTTGGCAATGTTTCTGAAATTTGTCTCCTCACTGTAGCCCCAGGCATGGCTCTCTGAGAGGTATTTTCATGAACCATGTTCTTCTCAAGTGATACTGGAGTGTATGTCCTCAGCTAAAAGAGGATGTGTAGGAAGGAAACAGAGAAAATACCCAAAAGGAAGAAAAATAATCAGATATGTGCCATGCACAGTGGAAAGAAGCTGGCAGGTACAACTTCCAGCTGTGGATCTCATCATAAACCTTCTTGGAGTATTCACACCAGACTTTTACCATAGTGCAACACAACATAGGCTGGTGTAGTAGTTCTCTGTCTCCCATCATGCCTCCCAGCAAGGGTAATATCGGAACTTGCCATATCACGTTATAATTATGAAAGAAAAGCTGCAGTCAGAACTTGTTGTCAGTTGAGACAATGAAGCACACTGGCCCCACCTCCTCAGCAAAAATCCCATCCCATTCTTTCTGAAATCCAGCATGTATTATCAGAACTCTCCAGGCAAGTACTCCAGTGGGTTCAAAGTTCTCAGCAATATGCAAGTACAAACTTCACCCACAGGGAACTGATATTTCAATCCAGTGCATGGGAGTAAAAAGGTTCCTTTGTGATGTCCTGAAGGATTTGGTGGAGGAGTTAAGAGTTGCCAGGATGGATCTCTTTGCTTCTGACTTCTTCAGCAGTGCATGCTGTCATTGAGCTCCTCACTCCAAGAAGACACTAGCATCCATCTTGAATAAAGCCCCTTTGTACCTTCAAATCAGGGTTGTTTCTCACAGCAACATTGCCAGCAAAAGAGAGAGGGGTAGACAGAATGAATATCATGGTGGTGACAGGTTAGAGTGATCAGAGATACCTCAGGGATCTTTATAGGCAAGTCTTTGCTTTAGAGCTTTCTATCAAATGTGGCATATCCTCCCACCTCCATTGCTTATCAACAGATGGAAGCAATCCTGGGAACACAGCCAATGATCAGACTTAGGCCTTTCACACATCCTCCACTCCAATCAAGCAACCTTTGATGAGCCCTTCCCATGGAGAAGGGTGGGAGATTGCACTTCTCCATGTATTTTTGGTTGCCAGAAAGAAAGGAAAAATGAGAGGGGATAAAGATGAGGGGTGTTGATGAAGGGACTTTGTGCTGACTCTTTGCACCATCACTCTAAGGAATGACACTTCACTCTTCCTGCTTAATCCAAGCTGGCAAAGTGTAGGGTCCAATTACGTTGTCTCCCAGTGGCATATGCCTGGCTCGCCATAGGAGGCACTGGCAGCCATGTGCGACAAAGGAACTGGATTTCTGGCAACAAATGGGGATGGACTCCAAGCCACGATCCCTGTCTGCACCCTCTCTTTCCCATAAGTGCTTCCCTGCTGCTGAACACATCTGGTGTGTCCACCTGGAACACGCCTACCATGCTGCTGGATGCTGCAGGGCACATTGAGATAGTGACTAGTGGGACTCGATTATTGTCCCCACAAGGGCTTATTTTCAATTTGCAGCCAAATAGATCTCCAAGCCATAGACCCTCGCTGCATTCACCCACCTACACTTCCCCTATGGCTCCCTCCCTCCTCCTGCTCAGAAGCAAACTGGGGCGCTGACTGTCTCACTGGCAATATGAATACTATTGCTTCACCTTCATCATGGGCTCTCTGGACCTCTCTGGGGCTGACTGCAGACAGGCCGGGGTGTCTGCCATCTGCCAACGGCAACAACGGCAACAACAAAAACCACTTTGCAATTGGCTTTGTTTTCTTTCTTCATCTCTTGAGCATTCCCCAAATTTCTCTCCTAGCCATGCCATTCGAGTGGAGTCTGGCACCCTTCTATCATTGCTGGCAACAAAACTGACACAGCATAAATCTGCTTGTGTATCGAAAAAGGTGGCGAAACCATACTGCAGAGAGCAGGACTCATGTCTGCCCATGCCAAAGGTGCAGTCCCCTAGGTGCTGAGGTAATGGAGGATCTCTGTGATGTGTTGGTAGTTACAGATCTCTTAACCTGCTGGCTTCCTGCCATTAAAGGCTTACAACAAGCACCAGTATACACTCCAAAAATCAGAAAAAAATTCCATGCTGTGGGACAGGGTTTCCTCTGGGCACTTGCACACATACGGGGCATACTGGGGAAGTGAAACACACATGAACAAACTCAACACAGCAGGAAACTGTGAGGCTTGCGTGCCTGTTTGAGCACACACACACACAGACACATGCAAGGTACATTGCAGTATGCTTAATGGCTCTGTCCCACAATGCATTTTTGCCAAGTAGGAACAATGTGACCTTTCCTAATGTTCTGCTGGTAGTTATTTAATTTATGTATTCACTTTGTGACTTTTACATCATCTGCTTTCTTGACTGCAGCATTACTGTGTAAATATGTGTGTATATATGTACAGAAACTAACTCAAGCAATTATATTCAGGTTGGGAAAGGGGTGGGTTTTGTATCTGTACAGTATTTCCTTATTAAATAATGGCATGGGGGGGGTTGGGAAAGTTAACTTCTAAATTGTGGTTTTATTGGTCTGTGGTGTTTGAAGTTGTTTCAGTGGTTGCTTTTGCTGGTTCGGAAAGTTTATCTGGATGTTATATGTGTGTGCCAAGAAAGGGTCCCCAAACAGGGGAGGTCTGGGATTGGTGTGGGGTGGTGGGTAGCAGAGGGTGTTAATAATTTCCTGTAATAAAAGCTGTGTTGATTGCTAGGGACTGTTTGTGTGAGGCACAGGGCTGTTTCCTTCTCTATGTGCTTTGCTCTTTGATTACTTTCTCTTCCCTGGTCCCCATTGTCTTCTCCCTGGGACATCAGCAGAGTACTTGCTACTGTGGATTGCAGGGATCTCTCTCTGGTCCTTTATCTCTTGATCAGTTCTTCCATCTCTTCTTTTTGTGGCCTTCCCCGTACCAGTGTGAGGGGAGGGGGTGTGATATCTGACCCTCTGTGTCGTTCTTGTCAGCTTTGTTTCCTCTCTTTAGACCCTCTCTGTCCTTTCTCTAAGCAAAACCTCATTTTCAGGTGTTTTGATCTCTCCAGCAGTTTACTGCCTCATCTCTCTGGCCTCTTATCTACTTATTTCCAACCTTACTCACACTGATTTTTCAATTTAATCTCCACACCTCGTCTCTCAGAATGACTTATGCTGGCTGTTTGCCCACTCTGCTCCTTTTATTACTATCGTGTTGCTCTGTTGTCTTCATCAGACTGTGCAATACTGTGCAAAAGATGAGTGAAGGGCAGGCCTGTACTTCTCCTCTCCTGGAAAATTCTAGCCCTGACCAGATTTTTAGAAGATGATATTTAGTAGCTATTTTCAACTTCTCTGTCAGTTTCACTGAGGTGGTTTTCTGTCTTTCCCCACTCAACAAACAAGAAATGATCAATCTGGCTAGTTAGCCAGTGCAAGGAAGCAGCGAAATTGTCTTTTCTGAGAAAGCAAAGAGAAAGAACATAATTTCTCTCCTTGATGACTGACTGGTGAGTTTAGAGCAGGGGCAGATAAAGTTTTTATTCACTTCAGGCTGACCCACATCAGTCAGCAGAGTTTCTTGGCTTTTACTCTATGTAAGTAAACAAAGGCTGCTGGGGAGCAGTATGCTATCTTTTAGAAGCACAGGGTTATGTTTCTTCATTGACTAGAAACAATTAGCTTGTAAACACATGATGTTCTGCTGTGTTGCAAACCTGGGAGTGAATATCTGGTAGTATTTAGTCCCTTTGCGTCTGGTAAGTCAATGTAAGCTAGTGCTGGGCACTAGCTGCCTAGCGTTTGTGGTCTTGTGTATAGTCAGTAAGGGAGGAGAGTGACAGGGTGTGTCATAGTGAATAAGCAGAGACAATATGAAACTGATAAGGCCTCTGGGCAGATGCCCAGACACCTCCTTCCCTCCCTTTTGGACAACTTGCACTGTTCCTTAATGAATGTTCATCAACCTACCATCCTCCAGAACTGTGGCACTAGCTGCTTATCCCTGGTGACACCTGAGTCTACTGGTCAAAGTCTAAGAAAAGGCCAGTCAGCTTCTCCGTGTGTGCATATATGTTGTCATGTGCCATGGTCTCTGAGAGTTCACATTGTACTGTGTGCAGATATATGGGTAGTGCAGAGAGCAATGGAAAATATTGTTATGACCAGAGGTTATCCAGAGCTGCAGTATTCTCCCAGCTACAGCTAACTCTTGCTCAACCTGTCCTTGCAGGCCTGTATCTCTGATTTCATATGGGAATGGAGCTGTGCCTAAAGGCAGGGCAGGGTAGGCATCCCCCTCATGTACCCATGCTATGTTCTTGGCATGACTGTCCCAGCACGGTCCACAGCGGTCTGTGTACTTCCTAATACATGGCTGCAAATACCTGTCAGTCTGGGTGGAGGTGTATGTTCACACATTTGAGTGACTCTTGGCAAAACTCTAAACATAGGTGAACCTGGAAACCACTAACCCATTTGGTGCCACCCTAGCAATATGGGCAGGCATATTCTTGGGAGTATATCCCATACATTACCTTTTAACCAAAATAGTAAGTTACCTTTCTGAGCATCACTAGCCTCCTTGCTATGTTTCCTTTGCTTATTCAATGTGCCATAAGTACGAAGTGCCTGCAACACTTGCACGGCATCCAGAGAGAACACATCCATCACATGAGACTTCTATCTAGGCCCATGGGCACTGACTGCTAAGTCCCATATCAGCTGGAGAAAGATTACACCTGCCCCTGAACAGACAAAAGTCAGTCAAGGGTATAAGAGGAATGTTTGTGCTTTCTTCCTCTGCTTTCCTTCCAAGCCTTGGAAGCAGATCCATTGACACAGGCAGCTAAACTCCTGTGAAATTCAAGGAGCTTTTGGGACAGCTGCTTAGGGGTTTAGATGCCTAGGATGCCTTTGGTGGATTCTCTTGCTTGTATGGACTTCTTCCTGCAATGCGTTTTGCCAGGATTCATCTCCCAGGAACTCACCATGCTTGAACATAGCTTAGAGGGGTTCCTCCTGCTTGGGATCACCATGTGTATGTTGCATGCCTGTTGCTACTTGCCTGTATTTCTTGCACGTGTCTACTTGTGGGGTACAGGGGTGGGTTCATATTGGTAAGTGTAATAATGCAGCCTGCACACATTTATATGTGTGGTGTCACAGTCTGTATGTGTGTTTAGGTGTTTGTACGCATGTGTTTGAGCTGAGGGAGAAGTGTTCAAAGCCGTATGCTGCTAAAGCCAGGTGTTGAGTATCTGAAGGCAACTTGGCAACCTGTTGTTGCTCTTGCTTACCTGGTAGGCCCTTGCACGGCTGCTTTGTTTGGATTGTGGAGGACCAGCTCTGAATCAGTGACATGGCTGGGACACAGACTCCTCCTTGGAGATGGTTTGAATATAGCACCAGAAACCCATTCCATGCGTTCATTCACTTCTGTGCCACATTTTCAAACCATTGTATCGAACTCATTAACTACTTCTGCCTTAGCTGGCAGGTAGAGCAGGAAGACAATCATGCAGTGACTGGTACGTTCTTTTGTGGGAGATCTGGTCAATCTGTCCTGTGACTGAAACAAGAAGCTCCCTTGCTATTCATTTTGCTGCCTCTTAGGGCTTTGCAAGCACTGAAGTTTCACTAGCAAGGCAAGCACTAGCCTGTCCTTTCTTGCTTTTATGTCAGATAGACACAGGCAAAAGCTGAGCTGTGGTGGATTGATCTCCCATTCGTGATATTGGAAGAACCTCACCATCGCTTCTTGGAGCTGGGTAGGGAGCTTGCAAATCCCAAGCTCTGGAAGGGCTGAGTTTCTTCAGAAGGGACAGTAAATGCAGAGGGTGGGAGGGAGTGAACTTTCTGCAGCCATTCTCCATCCCATTCATTTCCAGGAGAGATTGCTACACTGCTAGCCCCAGAGAGGATGACCTGCTGGAAGGGCTCTACAGTGCCAACCAGCACAGCACTTCAACTAGCCAAACTGCTGAGCAAGACACTGCTGTCCTCTGTCAGCAGCCAGAAAAGACAATCAGGACCTGATGAAGAGATGCCATGACTAGTCAGATAAGGAATGAGCAACACCTGGGGGCTAGGATTCTCATCATCTGTGCTATCTTAAGTCTGCTTAACCAGCCCTTTAGTGCTGGTATCCCTGGTCCTCTTTGATGTTTGCTTTTTATTTATATTTATAAAATGTAACAGAATAATCTGTGGCCTCCATTGACTCCTCCTATCAAACCACATCCATTCACCTCCTTTACTTTCTTCCATGTTCAGCTGCTCTTTCCTCTCCGTCAAATTGTATCCTGTGCTCTGCCAGGCTTGTCTTTTATGAAAGAGAAGATATATGTGTGTGAGTGCGTGTACACGTGCGTGTGTGTATTTTAGGTATTATTACTATTATCAACATGCTATACACCTAAAAGCTCCTAGGAAGCTGGAGCCTTCAAGAGGTGCTGTAGGAAATGACCTTCTCACTAGACAGTAGTTAGTGCGGAGGTTATCACAGAAAGCTGCTAGCTTTGGAGGCCTCTTTGCCTGTCTGGTTGCTTTTATATTTAGAGCAGGCTTTCTCTCATGTGTGGTCAGAAATGCAGCAAACTGCTCTTTTTTAGCTTGGCATTTTCAAAATCTCTAACATGGGTAAAAATGTTTGTTGATTAACTGTTGATTACTTTTGTTCTTTTCTTTGTTTGTTTATGCAGTTCTTTTAGTGGGAGCAGGGAGGTGTTTTCAGCAATACAACTTTCCGAGACCTCAGTTCTGTGCAGTTATTGTCTGTATGGTTCAGCTGTGTTTGGGAGCCTTTCCTTTGAACATGTTTTTCCTGAATGGTAGGGCTATCTTGAAATGTCTCTTTGCCAGTGACCAAAGCACCATCTGTAATTGGAGGTGAAGACTGGTATATAGAGGAGGCAGTAGCCTCCCTGGAAGTAGCTTCTCACCAGCTTCCCTGTGGAGTCACAGAAGGCAAACTATTTAACCATTGCGCAGGTGGGTTTTGGGGTTGGTGGGGTTTTTTTGGTACTCCCTCTCTTTTCTGTCTTTTTTTCCTTTTTCTCTTTTTTTCTCTGAAAAAAAATATTTTTTTCTAGTGAGCTTTGGCTGTTGCCCCAAAGGCTGCTGTGAGGCAGGGAGCAGGCAGGGAGGGTGTCTGACCACCAGGTCCTGCCCTCCTGAAGCCATGTGGCATTGCTTGGGTGAGGAGGGAGAAAGGCACTTTTTTTGTGGTTCCTAATGCTGTTCCTGAGACAAGGATCCTATGGCTACTGAGGCACCTGACCCAAATGGAATGAGCATCCACAAGTGATCATGCTCTGGCTTGTGCAGGTTGTGGGTCAGGCTGGAGGGCAGGAAGGGGAAGATGGCTCACTGACCCCTGTACAGCCCTTCCCATGCTGGAGCAGGAGTGGAATGCGTAGGTCTGCAACAGGGAAAAATGAATGAACCTAAACAGGCCAAAGGGGTTCAGCGTCACCTCTCCTGAGCTGTTTGTGAGTGGGTAGGCCTGACCCTCAACTTGGACAACATCATTCAAGGCTGAGCAAAGTTTTACAGACCATGAAGTAGGGGTTCAAGGTGGTGCATGGGTGTCTGTCCAGCTCTCAATGTCATGACACCTAAGGGAAAGCTCAGCAGTTTCAACCTTTGGCACTTGGAAGTGGCTGACAGTAGTAGTGGAGGAATATCATGTCTACTACGGTTGGGGCAGGTAGTGTCTCTACAGCTGGCACAGGTCAGCTTCAACTCTGTTTTCTTTCTAACTAATGTACATTTTCTTTGGAGAGCACGTTTGCTGAGCTCAGTCTATCAACCAAAAGAAAAAGAAATACTCACCTCTAGTGTAAGTCTTCTACTGCCCAACACTGCTACCTCCTCTTCTCTTGAGCTGTTTGTATCTTGTGGTGAACCTGGCCACCCATCAGGCTGTTGCACACAGCAGATATATCACTTCTGAGACCATCTTTGCCTAAATTTTGCCTCCTCCTTATCCCCTTTATACACGCACATGTATGTGCGCATGCACGTGCACACACACACACACACGTGCCCACCTCCAGCCACTCCACTGGTGAAAATCAGAGTCACAGAGACATGAGTGCCAAATGACTTTTTATTTCTCAAGCAAATGATAAAAAGTTTTGTTCTTTTTCTTTTTTTTTTTTTACATATGCAAATGTAAAAGGGAACTGACAGCGAATTGGTGGTGGCGAGAGGAAATGGGATGTTTTGTAACCCTAGCTGCAGTAAAAAAAAAAAATAAAAATACATAAAAAATATTTAAAAAAAACACAAAAAGGAAAAAAAAACCTTGAACTATTTTGGAAATATTGTGAATAATTTTTTGATATAAAACCTAATTTTTATGTAGCATGGAAACCACCAAAATAAAATGATCAAGAATAAAAGCTGTGCAGAGGGTGTTTTTGTTTAGTTGTTGAGAGAAAAGAAGGAAGAGAGAAACAGTGGTGTATGAGAGAGGGATGCTACCGGCTTGGCTTTGACTGTGAGTTTCACAATACATGATGTTTCTCATCAGTCTTGGTAACTGGAGTCTTGTGATTATGTAAAAAAAAGAAAAGAAAAAACTGCAACTCATATTTTATATGAAAAGAAGGTTTTATCTCTGATTGCTGTGAAGAAAATCTTGAAAATAAGAACAGAATGAATTCCAAAGACTCAGAAAATCAAAAGGCAAATTGAAATAAGCTATGAATTTCTTTTGAGTGTTAACAGTGATCATGAATTTTTTTCTGCTTGATTTATGATTTCTGAGTGGTCAAGGTTGCAGTACTGGAGAGGCAAGTCTGAAGGAGGTAAGATGTTAATGAAGGGCTGACAAAGTTCTTGTTTTTGTTATGTGAGGCACAGGAGTTAAATCAGAATCTTTTCATATTTCCTGCTGAGTAAGATAACAAGGCAGTGTCCTTTTGCAGGATTTGCACGACTCTTCATTCCTTAATAAAAAATAAAAGGAAAAATTACAGGTTTTTTAAAGGAAACAGACTGCTTCTTCCAATTCCAGACAAAACAGTGTGTCATCCCAGCACTCCCGTCCCTCTTAGAAATGATGGTGGCAATTCTCTGCTCCCCTGAAGAAAGCAGGGTGTCATTGCACTGCCTCCTTTTGGGGCTCTGATGCGAGATACCAGACCATTAGATCGTCTTTGAGAATGTGGATGCACCCATCTCACTCTGCTGTGGGTCAAGGTGTTGCACCTTTGAATTATCAGAGGACAGGAGATGCTGGGTTCTGGACTGTCCAGGGAAGTTGGTGGGTCGTCCCGTCCATCTGTCTTGTGCCTGAGTGAGTCAGATCTCCTGCATATGAATTTCATCTTCCCTCCCTCACGGTCTCATGTCCCATGCAATCATTAAAACACTGGTCTGTCAGCTAGTCAGGGACCTTCTCTCCTTGCTGTTTGAGTGTCTTCTGCATCACAGGCTGAAAGGGAGGAAACAGCTAGGATAACATGTAGCTTAAAATATCAGTTCAGCATTGACAAAGAAGAATGAAAATCAGTAAAGCTCGGGATCAGCACAGACTACTCCTTTGGCAGCGTGCAGAAAAAGAACCTCGGGTCAAAATCTTGTTTTCTGCTCAAGTCAAGATAGACTTGGGTGGAGTGAAGAGGGAGGAGCTGGAGGCAGTGGTAGTGTAAACCAACTTTCTGAATTCTGAGCCACAGATACAGGTGTGAAAGAGGATACATGTGTATATTACCTCTTTGTGAAGGAAAGAGAGGAAGCATCCTTTTAGCATGAGATACCAAATCCTGAAACAACTTCTTCACTTATTTATGTCTGAGTTAGCCTGAATCTGCCTGTTGCTAGTCCCTATCCGATGCTTTTTTACTCCTACAAGAAAGAAGACTGTGGGTTTCCTCTGCCTTGTGAGACTTTTGACATTATTAGTTATAAATCTAGGTTGTTCCTCCAGTGAGTATCTGGCTCTTTACTCTTCTTCCCGTCTGTTCTATTTCCTAGTCTTGTGCTCTCGCCATCAAATCTTGCCAGAAATTTTGCTGTGATGTGAGGAACAGTATGCTTCTATGGTCTCCTGTCCTTGCATGCGAAGAAAAGGAGCCCTTACTCCCTTATGGGAACAATCTAGAACTGTTCTATGTCCTTCAATGAACCATGAGGCTGAGAAGTCGCCAAACACAGCTTAGGGGTATTGCTTACCTTGCCTTCCTCTAGTGACATGGATATTCCTGTTGCCTTCCTTAGAAAGAACATGGTATCTTAGATCTGTGACCACGGTGGACTAGCTCTGTGTTTATGTTATCAGCTGGCATTTGCTCCCTCAAAGACAATATGGAGAATCACTAGGAGTCTCTCATCTTTAGACTGAACAATCACCACGTGACTGGTGCTCTACTAGTGGCCTCTGATTTATATGTGTCCCTTTAGCAAAGTCATGTATCAGGGCAGTAGCAACCAGGAAGGGCAGAAAAAAGAAAATCAAGGAGAGGGTGACCATGTACTGCTGTGCTGGTGAATGGTGTCTGCTTGCCAGCTAGAAAATATGGCACAGAGCAACAACAGAACTGTGACTTTATGTTCCCAAGGTCTCTTTGTCTCCACCATCTGAGAGGTGGTATCTCTTTCTCTTCCCTGGGCAGCAAGATGCTCCATGGATGATGTGAGGCAGGGGACAGGGAAAGGGACTGAACACCTGCAGGGACCTCAGCTTCGTTGCTGAAAGTCTGGTGCACATCAGAGCTCAGTTTGCTAACCTGACATCAGAAGTGTTGATTCTAGCAGCAGGAAAAAAAAAAGTCACAATGAAAACCTTAGCCCTGGGAGCTTTGCTTCTCTTCAGGAAATGTCTGCAGAGAATGAGTGCAGTGGAGAATTAGATAACTTCGCTGCACAGGCTGTTAGGAGGAGGGAAAACACGGCCTGGAAATATGGGTCTGGTGGAATACATTTTGAAAGCAACTCCCTGGAAGTAAAGGGGAACAGAGCTAAAGCAGAAACTCGACAAATGCTCTGAAAATTCAGATTTCCAAGCATAGTAACTCAGTCTGGAACCAAGGCTTTGGCCATACATTATGCTGGCTGGAAACTCAGCTGGGGCCCACTACTCTACCCCAGCTTCCACGCTCACTCACCTTCCCTTCCCTGGAGTGGTACAGCATGCTCATCTCTTCCCTTAGACCCAGAGGGCCTAATGACATAGCAGAAAAACTTGCATTGTGCCCACCTTGCCTATGCACCTTGCTGCTCAAATCACAGGTCTTTCAAGGTACACAATCAACCAGGCCAGAGGGACTACAGAAGACCTTCCAGCACACACATACTTCAAGGGCAGGAGTCTGGAGCTTTTGAGCACACAAGCCCTTGATGGTTTTCTTGAAAATCACTGTGTCTTTGTTAACGTGAGCTCTACTGGGTTTGTTTGCCCTCACAGCCATGATTTGCACGGTCCATCAAGAAGCCAAGATCCTGTCAGTGAAGAAGAGCTATTCAGTGTGAATTTTTGACATCTGAACAAGGGACTCGGGTTGTAGTTACAAAATAGGCATCTTCAAAGATGCATATCCTGTACCTGGGGGATATTAGATGATCTTCTTCCCTTCTTGGAGCAAACAATTTCAAGGCTTCTCTGGCCTCTCACATGTAGGGACTTTTCCAATTGATGAATGCTCTTCTACTGGCTTTGGTGGCCCTTTTCTGCATGCAAATGCTCCTTTTTTGGCTCTGGGAGCTGAGTCTTGCTGTGCTAAGATATAGGTGAAAGCATCCCATTTGGGACCAAAGAGAGCTAGCTGTAATGAACCAGCCACTTCTCTCAGATGTGTAGCTTTGTATTGCTTACGGACTAACCATTCATATGTTCTCCTTCCTCCTCAAGCCACTTCAGGGCTTTCTCTGTACTGCAGTAGCAGCCCAGTTTGCTGTCCCTGCTGACCTTCCCCTTCTTTATACACAGAGAGTAAAAGCTTCGTGGCCGCTTTCTTATCTGAGACGTTAGATTAAAATTGGAGAAGCATGACATTTTGGACCTGTCTCTGTGGCTCTCTGATTAGTTATCCTCGCTGAGGAGGCAGGAGACCAAGGCTTGCCAGCTGCAAGGTTAAGCTTTGGGTAAGTGATCGCCCTTGGGCTGCGGGTTGCTGCTGCACTGTTAGCAGAAGGAACACGCACTGGAATGCTAAGTGAGTTACACCACACACTTGCCACACTTTCAAGACTGGTGCGTAGACTCACATCTAAGCAGGAAAGAAGGAATTGTTTTTTTCTCCTGGTCTATTTCCCCTGCTGCCAAGGCAATAATTTCCTGAAAAAGGCCAAAGGGAAGGTTCTTCCCTCACTTGAAACTCAGACTATTGTCTCTCTGTGTAAAGTATTGATTTGCGTGGTAGAATAAGACAGGTCTTTGGCTGGTGCTCAGACGCAGGCTCTGGGTGTATTTCTATGTCTTTTTTTCTGAGGGAATAGCATAGCTTCTGCTATAAGGGGCAGGGTCTCTTTCTTTACTACCTTGGTCTCAAGAGATGAGCCATGAGTTCAGAGGTTCAGGTACTTGGTCCCTGCACGGTTCTGTTCAAATCACCCTACTACACTTATATAGCTGGGCATGCCTGGGGACCAGCAGCACTCAGTGTTGGGAATAAATAATTAGTTAATGCTTGTGCATGTTTGCATCAAGTAGGGAAGGATTTTTAGAAGCAGCTGAGAGATTTATTTAAACAAACTCCATCTCATTGAAAGCCAATATTGCTTTGCTGCTCAGGTGCTTTTAGAAATTTCCACTACACAACTATGAATGTTTATTCTTCTTAAAAATCTCTTTATGAAGGGGCTGAAGTATTTAATAGTGAGGTAAACTAGTTGAGTTCTCCTGAGTCTAAAATATTATGAAAGCAATCTCAACTAGCAACTACTCCTGGAGGATACTCTGGGCTGAGCTGAGGATACGAAGCTACCTTCAGTGCTGCAAGAGGGGGAAGTAGGTAGTACATTGGGCAGGTTTTCATGAGACAGGTATGCTTGGGGATGCACATCAAATTCAAGCACTGACTGGTGGCTTTAGGGTTGGTTTTGCATTGGTCAAAATGATTCCATCTCTCCTATTGCTATGGAGCTGGACAGTGTCAGTATCAGTCATTAATCTGGGAAGCAGTGAGTAAAATGAAATGCTTTGCCAGCAAGGTGAAGCACCGACATAAAATTGATCAAAAGCATTTAGGTCCTATTTTTAAGCAAGATTTGTCCATTCAGTGTTTCACACTGCCATAGTCGTTACTTCAAAGAGTTTGTAATTTTGATGCTAAACTGAAATACCTTAGTATTAGCATTTACATTAACAAGTAAATTGACAGATGCCATAGTTTACATATATTATGCAAATATCCTGAAATCTTGCATGCATTTGCATCTAATTTTCTTGAGATTAAATGAGAGGTACACATTCTAGAGGAAATAATTTAAGCATCCAGGCATTTGATAAGCTAGGTGACTTAATGTGACTTGTTGTATGAACTGTGGTAAAGCCAAGGGGCAGAGGGAAAGGACATCTGGCATTTTCATATGCAAAAGTATTGCCTTCACATTTGCTGTTTGGAGAAAGCAGTGTAGGAATATCTCTGGGGCGTGGTCAGAGTAGTGCAGGAAGTTTGTGCTGGAAGACATGGTTTGGGACGTTGGGACCTCGACCTGAAGGGCCAGTTAGGGTCTCTAAGCCTGCTATTTTTTTGAGATTTGAGAAAGAAATGCTCCTCTCTTTGCAGCACTGTGCAAATATCACTTAATTGAGCTCATCCACCCAATAAGGGAACAAAAATTTCCTATACACACAGGAAAACAAGGAGGGGGTAGTCTGTGATCCATACAGGAGCAGGCCACCAGACTGAAGACCTGCCTGTCACCACTTCAGTACCTGGCAGGATGTCATCTTCTTGTTCTTACCCATCTGAAGGTCATGAGGGATGATTGCTGTTTTCAAAGCTGTGCCCAGGGCAAGCAGCTTCTGCTTCAGGTGAGTTTGGTGAGAAATCTTGCTTTTATGACAGTGCTCTGCTTTTCCAGCTTCATTTCACCACTTCCATTGGGCAGAGCCTTGAGGTTGCTGTACCTCATCCCAGCCTTGAGCAAAGAGAACTCGAACCACAAACTGTGGTGCATCTGTGCATTTTCTATTAGCTCTACTTTTACAAGTAGCATGAGGAAGTGTATACGTGGGCCTGATCCAGAGAGCTGCTGGGCTTTACAGGCTCTCTCAGGATAGGTGCAGTGCATGCAACCCAGATTCTGCTGCTACCCTGACCTGACTTTTCTGAGCTGATCATAGAGGCTCTGCTAGGGTTGAAAATACAACTCATTTCCCTTTCTTGGAAAATTGCACATCAAGTTCTTAGCGTACTCTTCGGAAGTAGTCTTGGGCATCCCTCTGTTGCTTTTGTCAGGCTGCTATAAAGTTTCTGCTTTTACAGGGAGGCTGTCAAAACATCGTACAGAAAATAATTTCCTTTTTTGTTTCCACCAGTGTACAGTAACACGTCAGGCTGTCACATCAAAGAGGCTTCATCAAGAACCTCTTTGCACCATGCAAAATGTTCATCGAATTTGACAACACTTGGTGAAGCTCACCCAAGAAATCCTGATGTGTTTGAATAGTGATTGAACTTCCTGGCCAGCTTCTTCTCGGGCTTTGCTTTCAAACCTTTCAGGATGCTTTGAGGTGCAAACAAACATGCAACTGGACAGAGGCTAACCTAGCTTCCCTTTGCCTTCAAAAAGCTAGGATGATAAAACCAGTTTTCCTAGGGTTACAGTTCAGTTTATTTTAAATTCTAACCTTGTAATTAGTCCAAAATTTTATGTCTGTCTCAACAGCACCCCTTAAATTATGCATACTTCTGCTTACAGGGTCACTGCCACTCTTCAAATATTCAAGGGTTCCTTACATTTAATTTTGGATGGCTTACTCTCTCCAGGGAGGAGACAGTGTTTTAAAAAGAAATTGCTGATGGAAAAAGTAGAGCTTACATGACTTGCAGCAAAGAGCAATTTGAGTTCTCAAGAACATGCATGTCTTGGACGCATAAATTTTATTTATGTGCATTTCAAGGGCACATGTAACATACAACACTGCTTTCTCATCCAGTAACATTACCAAAACTTAATGGTTAATGCCAAGTTTTTAGTAACATTTACAAGTGCATTGGGAGATTATTTTGTTTACTTGCATTATGCAAAACTGATTTAAGATTGTGGTTTGCATTTACACACATTTACATAGTGTTTCTTGATTAATATGTTATAATACACACAAATCACGTGTAAATTGCAGGCTCACATCTGCAACATAAGCTTCATTTTGTGCAATACAGCATTTGATTTGTCTGTTATAACTTTTCCAGCAGGTTGCAGTTGAGGGCAGGATATGGCAGGGAAGGAATAAGGAACAGAGATCAGGTGGATTTTCTGTGGAGAAGTCTTTCCTTAGCACCTGTTACTTGTCGATACCCTACGGTCATGAAACAGAAGAAGAAGATGCCAAGGATAGCTGGCAACAGCATGTTTCATACAGTGCTGTGGCCCTGGGGTCGGGTTTCTATGAACACACAGTTTAGTTGCATGCTCAGTGACTTCAGACTTGGAGTGAAATGGGTGAGCAGCAAAATGAGCCAGTGGGAGAGAAAGGGCAAGCAACCATTGCTGCCAGTCAGGACGTGGTTACCCTTGCACTGGTCCTCATGAAGAGGCTCAGCTGGGTGCATTGGAGACCCTCAAGGTGCTCCACTCTGCTCCTTGTAGTACCTTTGGCTGAGAATGTTCAGGGCTGGCTGGTGGGTATGGGGAGGACCAGTGGAAGGTGCGAGGAGAAGGGCAGCGATGATCACTAAGCACCTGGTGTAGGGCTGAGACAGGGACCGAGAAAGGCAGCACCCTTGCCCTGAACACGAGGGCAAGCGGACACTGTGGATACTTCCTCAGTGTAGCGTCTTCCTAAGGGAAAGCGCAGTCGAACTCAGGCTTGCCTCATCTCTCCGAGGCCCTAATCCTACTATCTTTCCTCCACCAGTCACCACCTCATCCTCCTCTTCCCTACACCCTCACCCCCCTCCGGTTCTTCTTTCTGTAAATAACTCTTTCTGATTTTGGACAGGCAGGGATCAACAGTTTCTGGAGGGGGGCGGGGAAGACACTTGTTTTGTTTTTTTTCCTTTCTCTCTTGAATTTTGGTGTTCAAACTTGAAAAAATATAAATATATAAATATATATATTTAAGCAAATGGATTTCCTGGAGAACAATGAAAGTAGATGATTTTTTCCCCTTTGATTTCTCTTGTTTCTCATTCGGGTTTGTTTTTTGGGGAAGAGGACTTTTAAGAACTGTTGAGATTTCCAGTTCAGCATTGTTTAAAGGGTGTGAAGGAAAGAAAAAAGAAGAAAAATCAACAAAAATTGTGAAAATTTTTGTGTTGTACAAAACTTGTAAATAGTCAAAGATACTTTCTCTTTTCTAACAACAAATTATTTCTGTCACTTTATATTCAAAAAATAAAGAAACCTACCACAGAATATCAGGGTTAAAAAAAAAATTGGAACTCATAATCAGAACATTTGCTTGGTTGTCTTTGTTCATTTTGTTCTTGATTTGGAGAACACCTGAGAATTTTGCTGTATTTGTGATGTTTTAGAAGTCTGGAATGGGATGTGTTGAAATTAGGAACAGAATGTCACTTGAGAAGGTCTCTTCCCCTGGAATTCACTAGTAGTTGTGTGTTGAGACTTGTGTCTCGGGGTTACTCGGTAAGAGTGGATGAATTAATAGATTTTAACACATTTTTTGCATTCAACAAGCACAAATGCAGGTAGAAGCAAAGATGGGCAACTGTCTCAATAGGTTGAATCTCTCCTTGCACAATCTGGAAACCGGCAAGGGCTGCATACGGAAGGCATCTAACAAGACATTGGCACATTGTCTCCATAAAACAAAGTCCAAGTTGGGAGCTATAGAGGAAGACAGGGTGGCAAAGATGACAGGGAAGTCTCCAACGATGTCAGTTCATCTTGGCACCAACAATTAACCATGACCCCCAAGACTACAGGGAAGTTTGGAGAAGTAAAAGTGGGTCTTTGAAGAGGTTACTCTGGTCCAACCAAAAGAAAAGGCCAAAGTGTTACCAGATAAAGAAGTGCTAGGAAGCAGCAGACTTTAGAAGCATGGAGCACTGGGTCGCCTTTAATAGTGATAAGGCAGTTGGCTATTTTTACAGGAGCTAAAAATAAAGAAAATGGACCAACTGAGCTAGACTGAGGATGCTAGTCTACCTGTGGGATGCAGTTAAAAGAGTGGAACACAGTGGAAACACTCAGATGCAGCAAGCCAGACTCATAACAGAAAAAATAGGGTTCAGTCAAGGAAGTTCACAACATCTGACAGAAGCATTGGTATATGCAGATAATGGATAAGGGGAGAAAAATTATGAGCCAATGAAAGAAAATCCATGGTGAGCAGATGAAAGGTAAAGGGGATTGTACGTATATACACACATAAGTGCTTGCTAATTGGAAATCCTAAAAAAGATACTAAGTTCTAAATGTAAAAGGTAAGTCAATGCTAGCAGAGGAGAAACTGAAAGGATTACTACTCAGTTTTGATATAAAACTGGAGAGACATTGGGTAACGTCAGCACTGCCATTCATCACCAAAGAACTGGGACGTTATCTAAGACCCCAGCTGGCACCTTTCTGAGGGATGTAGTGGGGGCCTCAGCACCAGGCCTCCACTGTCACAGCTCTGCATCTCACGAGGTACCTGCCCAGTGCTCTTATCAGCTGTATGTCACTGAGTTTGCTGCTGAGAAATGACTCAGCTGCTCACGTGGATGGTCTTGTGACAGTGGTTCTTCCCAATCTCAAAATTCACCACTACAATAGTGACCTTAGTCATACCAGAAGGCAAAATGAAAAGGTGAATATAGTGGCCTTGTTTTTCAGCCTCAACCCATGTGCTTTAACTACTAAGGCAGAGGTGATTTCCCTTGTATTTCTGAGTTCAAAACAACACCATTTTCACCAGGAATCAATGTATTTTTGACAGGGCTTAGGGAAAAAAATGAAATGCGATTATTTTGGGCCATTTCTGACAGAATGGAGTTGCATTAATTCCCACTCCAAAGCAGGACACTGTCATCAAAACTGGCTAACTTCCAACGCAGAGCTGAAATATTCCATAAGTTGTTCAAACATTAGCTCTTGCTCGGTTCGTTGGCCAAAGGAAGAGGGGTATTTCACTAGTTTCACTTACCAAAATCTAAAACTTGGCTGAAGGGACGGGGAAATGTGAGCAGTTTGGAAGTTTCAAAGAGTTTCATGCTTTTACCTTTAAAAAACAGGAAGATTATCCACTTCTTCAATATAGTTCATAGCATTTTCTCCCATTTTTGCTACTGAAGTCATTAATCGAAAAGTTCTGTTTTGAAAAGAGAAGCGTCTACAATTAAGTTTCAGGTTTGAAAATATTCATCTTTTGGCCAAGCTGCCAAAAATACTTAAAAACACTTTTTAATAGAGTATACCCAGTCTAAATAGGAAACTAAATGGAGTGTGTGAGTGAAAAGCAAAGATAATCAAAAAGGACTGAAAAAGTATTTAAACAGTAGAAAAATATTTTTCAGGATTTTTTTTTATTTCTGTACATTTGACTGAAATAAAATCCAACCAGAATTTTTCAAATGGCTCCACTGACAGTGCTTTAGTGGAAACGAATGGTTTTTAAGAAGTCTGGAGATGCTATGACTGAATGAGGTAGCAACCAAAAAAAACAGGTTGTCTCTCTGAATTTCCCAGATGCACAACACCATGATGGAACTGGAAAGAGATTGATTAGCTTTCCTCTGTACATTTATTTTACTTTCACCTCATCCAGAATCTGTTGGCCCAGGACTAACCATGGAAAAATGGGTAAAACATGGGGAAAATAATCACATTATCGTTAGATATATGATACTTGAGTTCGACAAATGCAGGTTTATTCTGATGTTATCAGCACTGACCAACCTTTTGGTTCTTTGAATAGCCAAAGTTTACAGAAAAGCTTTTTAAACACAGCACAGGAAGATAATGATAGAAAAGAGTCATTTGCTGCTCCATCTAGGGTCTGCTATCCTTGCCACATAGGTGGGGACACACCTCTCTGACATTATGTGTCTAACAGGGGACTTCTCTAAGCCTCTTTCCTTGGTCATGGCACAGCAGGACACTTTTCTCAAACACAAGTTACGCTGGCCTAAAGATGGTGTCTGTGGCACAACTGTCTGTGGATGAGCATATCTTTTCGTAATTCTCCAAATGATTGGCAGTAGGGTGTGCATATATGCACATGTGTGTGTGTGTGTAGGGGCTCACCTAAGATTTAGCGGTTGAAATCTCAGCGATATGCTTAGTTTGTTTCTGAAACCAGTTGGCATCTAGACTCAGTCCAGTCAACAGACTCGAGAGAGGCATTTATGTCTTCTCTAAATAGATACCTTGGCTCAAACAGACCTCCCACCAAACTCGTTGCCTAGGCAGGTGGGAGTCTGGATCCATGGACATCTTTGCTGGAAGACAGATAAAGGTAGGTCAACTGAAGACCAATGCTTTTGTCTGTTAATTTTGTGGGGGTAAATGTCTCCCTTACCAAGGAGTTGTACTGAGTCTCAGACCCTGAAAGCAAAGGTGGGATTGGGATTCCTTTCTGGGCCAAGTATACTGCTGCTGGGTAACTTAAAATGTCAAACACAGTGGAGGGGAGGGGTGAGTGATGTAAAAAAAGGAGCACAAGGAAGTCTAATGAGCTCTACTGTGTGAGGGATCTCTTGATAGACTGCACTCACTGACTGATCAATAAGCAGCAAAATGTGTCAGGAAAAGAAGTGTGTGTTCGATGAAATAATGCAGCTGGAATCAAAGGTACTTATGAGTGCACTGGCTGACATTGTCTTGAATACAACAAGGAGATCCTGCATGTCTGTCCCAAAACACAGCATCGCTGCCATCCTTCAGGACCTAATTCCTGACACTCCCCACCAAACTGTCAGTGTAACTGTAGCTGGGAAGTTTTCCTCCTGCATCTGCCTAGGGGACCAGCTTGTCTTCAGCACCACTTGGGGATCTCTCTCAGAAAATGCTGTCAAAAGGACTCAGCCCGCCGGGAGTGAGTAGGTTTCTAAACTCCTTTCCTCAGTGGGACTGGATGCACTGCCCTCCATCTCCATAGGTGCTATCTACTCAGATCTCTTCAACATTAGTCTCAAGGCATGCAGAAATCCAGCTGCTCCAGTAAAGGTCCTGTGTCAGATCCTATGTTCTCCTACATGGGGTGAGGGGGGATGAAATCAGTCTGTCATGTGTCATCAGTGAAATTCATGGAGCGAGATGATCCTTTTCTGTCCCAAAAGGAAAAACAAAAGTTTAGTAACTAATTAAAACATATTATTGTCCTCCCCAACCTCTATGGTCCTGGGCTGCCGTCTTCCTTTATTGGCCTGCAGAATGTGAACCCTTCAGTTTTCATTATTCTCCAATTAGGAAGGTTATTAGATGACCCTAAAGCGAAAGCCATCACTGTGATGCCTTGCATAGGATAAAGCCTTAACAGGAGAAGGAAACCAGAATTCTACAGGAAGATCAGTTGCTTTGAGATCACTGCTTTCAGTCAGGGCCAAGAAAGCTGAGTGATGCTTCACAGAGAGCTGTGACGCTATGATTCCCCCACTTTCTGCCACATGAGGTGTAAAGCAAGCACTGTACAAGTGGAGGGCTTACAGGCTCCTATGCATTGCTCAGAAGTGTCAACTGCACAGGGGTGTTTTCCAGATCTAAATCCTAGTGAGGTATCTTCTCAGCTGATTTAACATTGGTACAAATGTCTGCAAGAGGATGAAAGACAGTGGTGCCTTGCGTTTGAATGTGATTGTATTCACTCAGAGGCTGGATCTTGACTGATTTAGTGGTTAGGGGACCTCTAGACAATTTACTTTCAAAAGCATCATGTCCCATGACAATAGGACATAGTGACCTGGAGGGGGCTGTGCTGCCTTGCTCCTGCTCTCAGAGGAAAGTTGCGCTCAGCATTGTGTCCTCTGACTCAATTAACTACAAACATGTTCAAACATGATAACACTGTGTAGTATAGAAAAGGACAGTGTCCTGGCCCAGTTCCAGCTTGTATAATTAATTTCTCCTTATCTTAAAATTCTACCTGTAGTTTTGAATGAGTATGGCTGGAATTTTTAATCTTTTCCTAACTATGGCTTCAAAGCACCAACTTCTTTTTTTTTATCCTGTGACTTCTTAAATACCTTTTGGCTCCTCTATATACATGCATGCTTGCATATTTATATTCATCTTTTTATCTTTTGTGTGGTTCCAGCAGCAAAAGCTGTAATTCAATTATATTATTGTGTGATTGTGTGGTGTATTACCTAGGACTATAGGCAATAATATCCTGCTAAGAAAAGGTAAAAGAAAGATAGTACATCCATATATTGAAAACACCCTGAACTATACAAACTCCCAAAGACTGACTGTTTATTACTGCATAGTGTTCCTTGCACCAGCTAACTGAGCACAGCTCTTTGTTCAGTAATCAGCCACGTACTCAGTACTGCACATACATTTAGATATGTCTGAGCACAGGAGATGCAATCAGCAGAAGACTATTCTGTGAGACGATACCTATCCTTTGCAGATATATTCTTTAATTAACACAGCGTGGAGGCAAACTCTGTCTCAAAAGAACCAAAAAGTTACTCCATAATCCTTGTTTTAGTATCTGACTGAAGAGCTGCTGTTCAGATTTTCTTGGTTAAACCCTGCCCAGTGGAACTGTCTGCTATAGCCCATTGGGTAGCTGTGGATGAACTCAGCAGACCTGACATGATGAAGGTGCTTTGCCCAGCTTAGTGCAGCAATGTGCTGTGTAGTTAATCCAGCTAACACTGAAATTGTTTACATTGGCACATTTGCCTTGTGAGTGATAGTGTTAAAGATCTTCTAGTGAAGGGAAGCCTTGTTTGACTGCAAGGTGACACATGCCCAGAAAGCAGTGTTTGCTTGAGCTATGAGGCTGCTCTCCCAGAGCAATTAGATGTGTCCTTCTGTATATCCTTTTTCTGTCTCTGATACCAGGCTGTGATAACCTGAGTACTTGGGTACCAATGACTATGGGAGGCTAGTGTGTCTTAGTAGTGAATAAAATGGTTTCAATGTGTACACCCTGTCATGTAGGACTTGAGTTTGAGTCGATAGAATTGCCAGTCACGCAGTAAGTGCTTAGGCTTGCTGCTCAGCTGATGGAGGGTATTTCTAATGGCAAAGCAGCTTCTGCCACCAGGAGCAGCTAGCACCTGGCAGCCAGGCAGCCCTCGTGGGAGGGTTGTTCAGTACAGCAGTGGAGTGCAGAAATGGCCTCTGTGCCTGGCTTCCTTAGCATGCAGTCAGCACTGAGATCACAGCCTCATGGTGACGTGATTGCTGGTGCTGGGAACAAATAGCTTTAAGCATCTCTTTCAAGCCCTGTCTCCCTCCTCTGTAGGAAGGAGTCTGCAGCTTTCCTCTTCACCTCTCCAGTGTTTCCACTGCTTGGCTTGCACCCACACAGATGGGAGGTAGTGAAGCTTATGGCCAGGCAGGTCTCCCCACTACCTCAGCTCAGTAATACGGCAATCTGAATGTGTGTTGTTCTAGGTGACTGGATGTCTGAGCCAATTCCTCAGTCAGCAGCACCTGTGTAACTAACATGGCATTTTGACGGCTATCCAGCCCTTACCAGCTAAGCTGTTTCAACACCCTGTCATCATGTGTTGCCAGGTGGTTGTAAAACAAGCAGAGGTGTGCCGATACAAACAGGAGGCTAAACACGAGGAGGAAAAAAAGAACAGTGTAATTAACAAGTGGTGTAGAAATCATAGAGGTCCAGTGAAGGGCAATTCAAATTATCCAAAGCAAGAGGGGCTGGAGAGCTGTCAGGGGATGAGCAAGGATCTAGTGCATGGAGAAACTAGGGATGCTAGAGACTGAAGGTAATAAGCAGGTAGATGATGGATGATTAAGAACAGGCCAATGGACAATCCGAGTCAGCTTTGTACAAAAGAACAAGTCTTAAAGGCTACATGCTTTTCCTTTTTATAGATTAAAGGCACTTACATTTCTCACTCTGCAATTAATCCGTCACTAGGATTTGCTCTTGTTTCAAACATCATATATATATATATATATACATATAAAATGCAATAGATTTTGTGTAAAGTTAGGCAAGTATTTATTCACAGCAAGTCTCCTGGGCAATGCCCTTAGAAAAACTTACCTTTCTTCTTCCCATGACTGCATCTGGCTTGAGTTCTCATTGCTCAAATCACCTCTCTGAGAGAAAAGAATTCATCAGTCCCCACCTGTCCAGACCAAAATCACTGCCACAGACCAGCACAAGGGCTAGTAAATATACGGATTAGACATTCATCTAGGAATGCTTTGACCCAACAAGTAGTTTGAACTTGGTTGCAATTTAGTGAAAGCGTGATTAAAGCCATAAATTAATCTCTAGAAGGGACAGGAAGACATTGGAGGATTATGCTGTTACGGATAGCGTAAGACTCTGGTAGGGAAGAAAAACTACCACATCTCCCATTGATACAACTTAGTCCATGGCAAAGGCAACTTGCAGGAGAAGAAGGGGTTTTACCCTGAGGGATCACTCAGATGTGTTGAGATGAGGTGCAGGAGACTACAGCAGTCACCTAAAGCATATTGACTTCTGGTAACTTATCACAGCATGAACAACGGTATCTCTGTCATTGCTTTTTCACCACAAAGTACCTGAGTGGAGACAGCTAGTGTCTGTGATGAGATATGCAAGAGGATGCTGTGGGTACCCTTGGGTGCTGGACCACCTTAGCAGGACCCTCTATGTGTCTTGGATTTGTGAGTCATGAGGAGTGAGGAAAGGTAGCTCGAACAGGGGAATATGTCTGCTCCTTCTCCCCTCCATGTCACTGTTAGAGTCTCTCTAGGCTTAGACTTCTCCTTGATGTAATGGTTAAGTTCTTGACAGGGTCTAGGCAGCCGGTATGCTATGACCACAGATTACCCTGCTGCTGAGCAGTCAGAAAGGTAGGGCATCTGCCAGGACACAGGTGCAAGGCTTGAGAAAGGTGTCTCCTCTCTGGACTTCTAAGACGGTTCTCCTGCCTTTTCTCAGCTAGTGGACCATGCCTCCTCTGGCAGCTGAGCTGTGCCTGCAGCTTTTCAACATGTCTGCTGACTGGTATGCAGACTTCATAAGGCAGGGACTAGCTCACATTTGTGTTTATGCAGGATCTAAGAAGTGGGAACTTTGGTCTGTAATGAAGTCATCTCCAAAGGTGTGACGTAGTACAAACACAATGCGAGCCTCTTGGAAAAAACAATGTGTTTTATCTACCTACAGCACATCCGTAAGTACTTGATCAGGGACTCAGTCCCTGGTGAAGCTTCTGTCTTTCAGTGGAAGAAAAGCAGAACTGAAAGGGCAGGCTGAATATTTTTAGGAATAGAAAGTCAGCAAAACCACATGGGCACAATCTTGGAAATTAATCCCAAATCAAAAGCAAACACACGGAGTGGGTTAGTGACTAGAGGCAGCTCTGTATGAGAATTCCCTGCTCTTGGGAATAATGTGGGATCCATCCTGCTGGCAGGATATAAATGTGATCAGCTGGTGAATGCCAGAGCTGATTTCCTCTTTGGATGGATTTAGATGTTCTACACCTAGAGTTCAACTGCTTTGCTTTGTTGACTGTTGAGGTGTCCTGAATGGAAACACTGAAAGAGAAGAATATTTTACAGGAAACTTTCACCTGGCATTGTGTTCCACAGCACTGCTTTTCTTGTGACAGCCACAGAGGGAACACGAGCCATTTGTGTGGTCTTCTGTGTCCTTGTGGTTGCAAGGACGTGAAAGCAGGCTTGTGTATCTGCTTGTGTATCTGCTTGTGGACAGCTACAGTAGGCCCAGTGAAAACAGACCTAGCCTGATGATCATTTTTTTGACATGTACACCATTGACCTAGATGGTATCATCTCACTTATGAAATTAAGATGCCTATGCATGTGCAGAAGGCAAAGTTGATAGAGGGAGAGGTCACATCTTTTCCTAGTTCTGTAGAGGGGGTGCAGAGAGGCCTTGAGAGTCACATGCCCTTCAACACTGCTGTTTTCAAACCCAAAGAAAAACCTATGTGCCTGGAAAATCTGTTTTCGCCAGAAAAGGCAGCACTGTAATGTGGGAGTAAAAGTCATTCCTCAGTGACACATACTGTGGCTCCTCTTTGTTAATGTAACATTCTATTCATTTATTAAAAGACTTAAGAACACACTGAGCCTATAAACAAAAATAGTGCTAGAGATAAAGTCAGGCCAGCATGCTGAAGTCAGACAGTGGGAAAATGAGGTTATTCTGATCACCAAACTATTCTGGTTCACTAAATGTGTTCTTTCTGACCTCTTTGGCCACTGGGCTGGTTCCTGTAGGTACAGAATCTTGTTCCATGCCATGAGGGACTGAGTTACTTCTGCAAACACAGAGCAGCATTAGCAACATTTTGAGTGTCCTGGAAAATGAGGTGCAACCTTATGTTTCTTTTAGGTGGGTACCTCTGAGGGGGCACTGCAGACATCTAACCTGGATGGCATAGGTGTTTTACCAGTCAATTTTTTCAGTTTCTTCCAAAATCTATTTGCACTGGCTGTGGACTCTTAATCATACAGTGGTTTTGCCACTGGCAGGTTGTGTTTTCACCCATGTTCAGTCTTCTATTCCAACTCTGTTGATGTAATTTGTCTTTATACAAACATGTCACGGTAACTTTTGCCACATGGTCTCATTTAGTGGTTATGACACATCTAATTCTTTCTCATTTCTCTAGCAAGTAACAGTTTGACCCTTTTATCACAGAGATCTGCTGTGACTCCTGGTATGTAGTTTTGTTTTTTTGTAGCAACCTCTGTATTAATTAACCTTGAATCCAGAAACTTTTTAGATAATGGCAGAATTCCTGTTCAAAAATCTCTGAAATGGTGAGTTTCATAAAGTGCTTACAGATATTTTGCCCTATGCTAAGACAGATCACTTGAATAAGGTAGAGCTTCTTCTATCCAATACCGCCATTTGTATGGATTTCTCATTTACCCTATTTAACTCTGCATTGATGGGTATGTTTGAAACAATACATCAAAGAGAAACACAGATAAATCAGTACTCACTAGGAATGCATCCAAAACTTTTGGTAAAAAAAACCTGTGATTTTTGACTTTTATTACCTGCAGTCCTTGTACAAAAGCTTGTTTCATAGAAATGAAAGTATTTTTTCCTATTTCATTCATCTTGAACAGTGTCTGGACCATGGACAAACAGTAATCTCTAGGAACTCCATGAATCCTTTGTCAATTTGTTTTTAGACTTTTTGTAGATGTCATAGTTTGACAGCCTTCCCTACAGCCCCTTCACTGTGATCTCACACTAGTTAACACTTCAGACTGTTAACCTTGAAAAACTGGTCTTTAACAACTTTTTTTACTTGCCCAAAGCTTTTTCTCTTGCCTTTTAAGTTCACAGAATCACAGAATGGCTGAGGTAGGAAGGAACCCCAGAGGTCATCTTGTTCAACCCCCGCCCTGTTCAATCAGGACCACCTGGAACTCATTGCCCAGGACCATGAAGTGTTTCCTGAGGTTCAGAGGGAACGTCCTGTATTTCATTTTGTGTCCATTGCCTCTGGTCCTGTCACTGGGCACCACTGAAAGAGCCTGGCCCTATCTTCTTTGCACTCTGCCTTCCGACATTTCTATAGATTGATGAGATCCTCTGAGCCTTCTCTTTTCCCTGCACACTCAACCTTTGTTCATATGAGGAACTTAGTTGCAGCAACTCAGCTGCAATAAAGCAGAAAGATTTTGTTTAAGTATTACTGTTCTGCAGGTTTAGCAGATTTTTTTTTCCATTAGTAAAACTATTCCTGGATTCTTATCACTGCCTTTTTATTTAACTGATCTCATTCAGTTGCTTGTTTATGTTCTATTAAATACAATCATAGAATCATAGAATCATCTGTTTGGAAAAGACCTCCGAGATCATCAAGTCCATCTGTACTTGTCCCTTACTAAACCATGGCCCTTAGAAACTCATCCACCTACCTTTTAATTACATGCAGGGATGACGACTCAACTACCTCCCTGGGCAGCTGTGCCAGTGTTTGATCACCCTTTCCGTGAAGAAACCTTTCCTAATGTGTAGTCTGAACCTCCCCTGGCGCAACTTGCGGTCATTTCCTCTCATCCTATCACTTGTCACTTGCGAGAAAAGATCAGCACCCACCAAATAATCTTGTCTTGGTGTGCAGCAGAGAAATACATAAAGTTCTGTTTGTTGAAAAAAAGGGGGAAAATGGAGTTTCAAGAAAACAAAGCAGTGATCATTCTGGTGGGTACCAAAAGGGAGCTCTATTCCTTTGTGTGTTGTCTCACGTCAAGTTGTAATTCCTTCACCAGCAGGTCATTCTCTAAACTAGGCTGAAGTGAGCGTTCCTACTTCAAACTCTACTTCTGTAGTCAGTCATGTCAATGCAAAGCTGTCAGGGTTAATTTTGCCACATGAACTCCCTTGGTGGCCATTTCAGAAAATGTTTTTTATCAAAAGAGGTGCTTGCTGAGATGTAGCTGTGGTTGGCTCAATCTCTGTCATGTTTCCTTTGCTTTTTTGTTCATTTCTTTCTGTTAATCACAAACCAGTTTGTGGTAAAAGCTGGTTTCAAAACAGTTATTTGAATTGTCAGTAGGGCTTTGTCCTTCGGAGACATTTCGTTAATTCATTTTACATTTCTTTCTGCTGAGAACAACATTTCTCTCCAATGGTTTTGTAGCGTGTGCGGTGTCATTGTGCCCGGATGCCTTTGTGCTGTGCTGAGATTGTCTCTGCTTTAGTGCAAGTCAGTCTAGTGACTGCTGTTTGTCTGCCCTATATACCACGGCCTTTTTAATTAGATGTATGCTTATTCCTGCAGTGTTTGCTTGTGGCTCAGACTGGGCAGTAAGCAACTGCAAGCAGTTGCCAGCTAGGGCATTATAAACATCTATTTCTCACAAGTGCTATTGTTGCCTCTGCTGCAAAACCAGCTGAGAGAGGTAATGTAAAAAAACCTAGCCAGCTTAGGCCTGACAGTCCCCTGATCCTGCCCATTGGAAGTGCAGCTCTTGTTGCAATTATTTGTGGTCATTTCAAAAGCAAGTGGTCAAATCTCCTTCTTAAATAACAGCTAATTTTGAGCATTAATTATATCACAAATAATACACTTCTTTAAAGACTTCAGATTTGTGTAATGCTGTTTTATTTCTGTACTATGCCTTTTAACAGTCTAGTTAAGTCAATGTTCTAGTCTGCCAGCTTGTTTCTGTAGGAACTGGGCATTTTTGACAAGTGGTGTTTTCATTCAGACCACAAAGTTCTCTAATAACTTTCACCTTGCTCTTTGCAGCCACTAGTGAACAGCAATTCTGCCAACATGCGCACACTTTCATTCATCTCTAGCTTACAAGTGTTTTGCAGTGCCTGTGCGTTTTCAGACAACATTTATATTGTAGGCCTCAGCAGCCTCTCAGTCTGCCAGATCTCACCTCTGTCTATGTAATTACACATGTGCCATCTCCATGATGCAAGAAGAAACTGGAAATAGGACAACATTGCTGTTACAATCAACAGTGCAAGGATCAAATGCAGGCCCTCCAAAACTGCTTTCATGAGCTGGAGAGTTGCAATAGGCTGTAATATGTGGTGTCTTCTGCACAGTGGCATGCAGATTTGTGATCTGTAACTTGCTAGTGGTTTACATTGTCTCCTGCATCTGTTGTCTCTTCCAGGAATACAGATTCAGGTGACCTGTCCTCTATGAGGCACTGAAAAGTTGAGAACTTCTCTGTGTCACTGTCTGTATATTTTTAAATGGTCATCCTCATGTCATGTGAATTGGTAATAAAAATGTGTAAACCCCATCTGTAAGACTGGGGATCACTTTCCTCTCTCAGCAGCCTTACACATCCCTTGCTGAACACCCCCACAGAGTCTGAACCATCTAAAAGCCCAACTCTTTCCTGGTCTCCTCTAACAAGAGACCTACCCAGCTTCTGAGCCCTTTCTTCCTATCACAGCCCAGGGTCTCCCGCCACTGACATGCCTGCGCTTAGGATTCCTCTGCCATCCATACACGCGGCAGCTGGAACCCGTAGGGCTCAGCCTTCCCCACGCAGTGCATGCTGCCTCCTGTCAGTATGCCTTTATCTGGAGGGGTCGGGTCTGCTGTGTCGGGCAGGAAACTCACACACATAGAGATAGCAGTAGAAGAGGGATCTTGGCTCCCATCCAGAGTGTGGCCTACTTTTGAGTCTAAAATGCATAAATAAGCATGAATAAAATGCATTCCCTTCCTCACTCTACTCAATAGCATCTAGGTGCCTTCAGGAGCAGCCAGCTAAAGTCCTTGCAAGCAGCACCACCTTAGATCTACCTCTTCCCTCTGCTCCTTCATTTATCTTCATGAGTTATGACTGAGAGCTCTGAAAATGAAGGCGCACAGCTGCACCAGAAGAAAGGATACTTAATTCCTTACAGAGAAAGAGGAGGATCCAAGTAATGGGTTTAAACTCCTTGATGATTTCTGCTCCTGAGACTTTTGCTTGTACTGTAGGGTCTCTCAGGGTGTGCAGGGCTTTAAGGCTCTGTGAAGAATTTTTTTGACAGAATGTTTCTGTTAGAAAACATCAATTCATGAGGCTCTGGTTGTTGGGCAGGAGTTTACTCAATTGGATAAATCTATGGATGGGACTCGGGCATCTTAAATACTTGTTTGGTAGAACAGAAGAGCAGTTAGTAGCTGCTGTGTTGCCCCTCATCTTGGCTCCGAGCCTCCTGCTTTGGAGCCCAGGAGCTGTAGTCAGGCCAGGAAAGTTCTTTTTTTTTTTTTTTTTTTGGCATCCAAAGGGTAGTTATCCTTTAAACATTTGCAAAATGAAACATTTTGGATGTTTCATTTGTCAGCAACGTAGTGGCTCCAAATGGTGGAACCAGAGGGAATTTAGAGCTTTCAGTGGGTGTTAGTGCTCTTAGATGAACCCCCTTAAATAATTACATGGTGGCTCCTTATCTGATGTGATGCAATACAGGAAGGGTTCACTCACACTTCTGTCAGTGGTCCTTGTCTGCATGCTTTATACCCAGGGTTACACAAGGGAAGGCAGCTAACACTGATTGCATCTTGCAGTAGAGAGAAAGACCAAGGTGGAAACTATTCCTTAGCCTGACCCAAGGCACAGAACTGGCAACGATTTAGGAATTATGCAGTACTTGGGCTCTGACTGTCCTGATCTGTCTCTGTTTGGGTGTGGAAACAAGGCACCTCCAGGCTTGTCCAGCACTCTACACCTGTGAGAGGATCTGGGACGTCATGGGATGCATAGGAAACAAGCAAAAGGACTGTCACTGGAAACACTTGGTTTCTTAGATTTAGGGTCTTAGTCTGCGAAACCTGTGTGAGTCAGATAGGTCCCATCAGAGCCAGTGAGCTGATGGATGGGAGGTAGGGAAGAACCTAGCAGTGGACAGGTTGCAGAATAAGTACAAACAGCTGTACCAGAAGCCCTTCTCCTTCAGAGTAGCCGTTACCTGCCCATAGGTGAATCTGCCTATGAGGGGTACATAAAAGAAGGCCAACATCATGGCAGCTCTGCCATGCCCGAGCGGTGTCATTTATGTGCAGCAATGGGCAGGAGCAGCTCTGTGGCAACTCATGAAACAGCTCAACCATTCCCAGCAGTTCTAGGGCAGTATATATAATTGAAAAGCTCTGAGAGGCTTGCAGACTTGTGGTTCTCCACCAATTAGGACTAAAAGTCTCCGTTTATTAACAACTGGCTTGTTTAAATAACAGTTCCCATCACGTACTTTGACTGTGCATATGTCTAAGCACTGGAAAATTAAGCGCTGTCTGGGCTGTTGTGTGGTGCCTTTTGAGTGCCTCTCTCTGCGGCCCCTGTGCCAATCCCACTGCACCCTGCCCTTTCTGGGAGGCATCAATCCCTGCCTACTGCTCACTGCCCTCGTTCCCACAGGACTGCCTTCCTGCCCATGCACAGGCAGACCAGCAGTACTTCCCCTCGTGGTAATGTTCTCACACTTCCGTGCGTCAATTAGGCTGCTTTTTGGAGAAGAAGTAGATTTTGCATTCATTGCCGGCACCGCAGGGAAGGTGCGTTGGATGTTGATGGAAGAGATGATGTGTCAGGTTTTACTTTCTTCTCCACTAGTGCTCCTGGGACACACTCTTGTGGTGCTTGTACTATTCCTGATGAACATGTTTTCCCACTCTTGATATTCACAGAAGCTTTGCAATTTTCTTTTCTTTCCTTGCGTTTTGGAGCCCATCCCCTCCTCAAAACAGAAAAAGTAACTGAAGACTAACTTTTAGAGTAAAACTTTTACCAGAGCATGTTGTGGTCTAGAAGTGGAATATGGGGTGTCTCAGGGACGGCAATAGCAGGATCCATATAGACCCTTTTCCTGCCATACATTTCTCAGGCCATACTAAGAGTACTTTACAACTGAGCAGTGCCTACAACTGAGGGAGACTTGGCCTCCTCCTTCACTTCACCCAGGCTGGGCTGTGTTACAGGTTCACTGCTACAGCATTGTTAAGCACTTCAGTGGACAGGTGAGAAATGGCTTCTTCCCCAGCACCTGGAATGACCAGCACACCCTGAACTTGTGAAAGTAATAGCTGGAGCTTGAAAGAAGAAGCGCCTGACTAACAAAGACAGGGATGCTTAGCCAGAGCAGCGCTGCCTTTGCCACAGCACATCCTTGGAGCCTTGCTTCTGCTTTGTGAGCCCCCACAACAGGTCCCAGACCATCCAATCAGCTGTGTCAGGTACAGGAGATCCCAGGGTAGAGACATGCAGGGTGAAACTGGGAGGGAGGAAGTTGTTTCTCTATCAGGTTTGCTGATAAAGAGGGGAAGGGGTATGACATTCTAGTTGCCAGAAACAAGATGGAGTGTACTCTATACCTAGCTATTGTCACAATCCTTGGGTCCCCTTGTTCTTCATTCCTGCAAATGGTTCCTCATTTCTTTGTGTGCACTGTACAGTCCATTTTCTCATGTTTCAAAGCTTGTCTGGTCCTACCAGTGATGGATGGGGAAATTTCTTCAAACGCGACTCCCAGTGCTGAGGAAACAGCCAGTCCCAATGGTGCTCTGTTTTCCCTTCTCTTCTGGATGGATGCAGCCCTCAGTGCTGTGCTTTCTGCAGCATGTTGCTGGTATATCTCCAATGCTGGAAGCCTCTTGGCATGAGAGGAGGTGCTTTAACACAAGGACCCCTGACTCCCAGGCCCACGGTACTACCTCCTCTCCATTCTTTGCACGCACAGACTCTTCTGTAAGTACTACAATCCTTTTGCTCTATCCCTGGGTATCCCACAACCTGTTTCAATAAAATCCCTTCCTTAATGTGAGCTCCAGTATCAATCCTCTGCCAATTCCTGCTCCTCCACCTCTCCCTCTGAACCTCTCCTGTGTGCAAGAGGTAGTTTTGGCATCTCCTATGCTCTCAAGCCCTAAGAAACAAAAAGGAAATTGAAGTTTATTAGTAGAACCAGTGAAGGATTTCTTTTTCTCTCCTTGAGCTGCAGGGAGGGAGAGAAAGAGAGGCAGGCAGAAAGGTCACATTATCCTCTCTGTCTCTACTGATAACATTGCATTCATCTATGGACAAGATGAATGTGCTGAAAATCCTTCAGGCTGTCTGGTGTTGTCTTCTAGCTCTTACTTCTAAACTAAGCTACCTATTTCCTCTACTCTGAACACCAGTCCCTGGGACCTTGTGAAGTGATGCATCTGGTGTTTCGCATCAGTCATGACGCCATCTCTGTTCCCATCTTCTCCAGACCCTTTGGGGGATGTAACTGGTTTGTGGGGCCAGTCTGAAATGCTTGTGTTGTGCTTGTGCTCTTAATCCTGCAGGTGAGGTGCTTCCAAAGACAACTTGCTCTTACAGAAGCCAACAGTTGAAAGATAATGGGATAGAGAAACAAAACAGTGTGAGCAGCATAGATGGTTAACACCCTCATTTGGTCTGTGTTTATTTTGCAGAGTGCTTGATTTACTTGGGGTAGAAGTTAGAGGCTGCAACTAGGACCATACAGCTAGCAGTAACCCCAGAGACCAGTGAAAGTTGTTGAAGTAAGTTTCCTAGCTTTGTAGGATTTTATTAAAATGCAAGGCTTGGGCTCTGGTGATTTCATGAAATCTCAAGGGGTATTTAGAAAGTAAGCATCTAGATCTGGTAGTTGCAAAACAAAAAGGGAAAACTTCCCTAAGCACATCCTGGATCCTCAACCTGCCTTTGTTAAGTGGATGGCTGTTGTGATTACAGTGCTAACAACGGGGGACTGTGACTTTTTTTTTGAATGCTCCTAGGGGCTGAAGAAGAGTATCTACAATCCATCCTTATCACATGTATATCCCTGCACGAGTAGGAATATGTGAACTGAAAGGGAAACTGGGATGCAAAAAAATGAGGCTGCCACGTGGTCAGAACTCAGTCAGCATGTGCCGTTGGTGGAGAATCCCCATAGACGCCTTTATGCAAAGATATATGTTTTATTGTTCTTCTCCTGAAAGGCAATGCCTCCCCTGACCCTTGCTTAGCTGTAAAATGTCTCTTCAACCTCAACAGACCTCCAGGATGCTCTCCATGTCCTGACTGGATTCTCTTACTTGCTTACTGCCCAGGCTACTATGTCTGCAAAAAAAAAGATAGAAAAGAAATTTATGCAAGAGGGAAAATATTGTTTTCCAGCTTTTTCACATTTTCATGTGATCAACACACATATTCACATACATGCAAAATGAACAACTTTCTGCAATTGTAACTAGTTGTGTTCTTCTCAGCTGTCCCTGAGGAGATGCCAGAGGTGGAGCAGGCTGTCTCCTTCCCTCAGACAGCAATGTTGAAGAGCCAGAGGGAGGAGGCTGCTCTGTACCTCTCTGCCAAACAAGAAGTCATTCTCCAGCTTTAAAACACAAATATTCCCTCCTGGAAACTAGCAGGAATCACTCATATGTAGAGGAGGGAGAGGGTTCCTGAGCTGTTGCTGTTCACTTCTTTGTGATGCCTGTTAAAAAGAGCACCCTCTCTGAGTCCCTGGAAAAGGAGATGCTTTTTTTTAAGACCATCTTCTCAGTTGTCCTGTGAAGTACTTCTTGGATATTGTTTGTGGCACAGCTTCTACTTGCCTGCACCTAGCTGACAATTAAACAGAGAAAACACAAATGATCACTTTAATAGCTGTTTCTTCTGCCTGGGCTGTTGGGCTGTATTACCCAGCAACACACTCTGCCATGGTATTCCTGAACCAAGGCTAGCAGACCCAAGGGGAACAGAGAAATGAGAAAATGGGCTGGGCAGAACAGAACAGTAGCTGCACCAAGGCTACCTTAAATGATTGGATAAATGAGCTCATGTGTCTCACGGAGGAAATGGCAGCTGTCTATTTCTTCCCTCTCTCACTGAAGATTATGGAAGCCTGGAGTCCTCAGGACTCTCTCTGCAGTACGGGAAGTGTTGATCCCCTACTTTCCTCAGCTGTCAGCTTACTGGAACCATGCTAGGCCTTGGGGGAGGAGCACTTGGTCTCTTGAGGAAAGGCTAAGGCCACCCCTTCAGGCTCACCCTGGGGTGGGGGTGGTCCTGCATCTGCAGCACGTGTAGGCCTATTGACAGCATCATCACAGGTCTTAGCATGGAACCTGTTCCCCTGGTGCCCTCTCTGTACAAGACTGTTTATTGTCACCAGATTAGTTGTACATTGGCTGGGGTATCTGGAGCCTTTCAAAGCTCTCTACGTGCTGGTGGTGGATTTCTCTCTCTAGGATAGATGCCTACCGTAACATCAGGCTTTTCTTATCGCCATGGGAAAGGAAGAACATGATTTATCTCATCTTTAGGTACCTATCTCAAATAGGTCAGAAGAACTGCAATGTAAAAGTATCTGTCTTTCCTTTGACTGCAAAAAGGTCTAGTCCTGTTTCCTATGTTATGCTGTTATCTGTGCTTAGACATAAGAAATTACAGGACATCAAGCACACTAGGGTATCTTTCTCCTTCTTCACATCAGAAGTGCACCTCCTGTTGCTTCTATTGCTGTCATCTCCAAATGAGAGTATGATCTTCGCCTCTTAAGGGAAGTTTTGTGGCCAAAATATCCCAGATTGAAGTCTTCTAGATGCATTGTGAATGACATGTGAACAACTGCAAGTGATACAGGGTGTGGCGCTTCTGACATTAAAGGGACATTTGGAAGGAAAAAAATCATCCTCGCCCTGCCCCAGTTGGGAGCTTTTTCTGAAGACTGCACCAGCCTGGGGGTTGCAGGTTGTAGGGTTTTTTGTCTGTCTCTGCTGGGAGCTCCTACCAATCCAAGATGTAATTACTTTTAGGATTTCATCGTAGCACCTAAAATCCTGTGCCTTAAAGTCTCTGTGGTGTGATGCTTCTACACACCTCAGTGTCTTCTTGAGTAAATCGCAATTTCTCTTCATTATGTCCCTACTAGTTGGACAGACCTCTCCTGAGGTCCTTCTTTCTTTTAGTCTTCTGCAACCTTGTTTTGGGTATGAAAATGTGGGCCCTGAATTCATAGGCATATTCAGAATCTTTTGTGTAGGTTCTTTCTTTGTCCCCAGAGAGTTTTCGGTGTGTCTAGTCCCTTTTACCTGCCTGGGAGTTAACTGTGGCCTGGGTGAACCTACCTTCTTCTTCCTCCACTGTCCTACAAGTCTTCTTGCTTCTTGTAGTTTTTTTGTTCTTTGTCAAAGGCAATGTGAGTTGAAGGTGGAAGGAGTAGCCCAGTATTCCTTGCCTCTTTGGTCTGCAGTGATGTTGTCTCTTAGAAATTCTCTGGAAGTATCATGAGCAGGTTTGCACTGCTCTTCTGAAGGACTTGGCAGTCTCCTCCAACTCTTGATAATGCTGGCTAAATCCCTCCTATATCACATTATGCCTCCCAATAAACTGAGCATCAAAGGCTTTCTTCACCTTTTCTTAATATCTGGGTTTTTTTTCTTTCCTTCCTAGGAATGTCAGCAGCATTTCAGTCACTACTGTGGGCCAAGAGCTTACTTGAAGCCATGTATCTCCCAGATGAGACCTGTTGTTCCCTGAAGTGCCCATGCCTTCCTAGCCAGCTAATCCAGCTTTCTGGGACTCTGCCATTAAACATCCTGAGAGCTGCACTTGTTACAAGAAGTGTAGGTATTGTCACTGTTTTTAAAAGAACAAGTTATTATGCATAAGTAGGAGTTTTTCTAAGATTGTTATCAGGAGCTGTGTGCTCCTGTTATTGGCTGCCTGTGGGCAAGGCTGGATGATCAGAAGCATTCAGCCTGCCTAACCCTTTCCATCTCTTGTCAAAATCTGCTGCTGATAGCCACAAAGCCCACCCTACCTACTAGGGGGTGATAATGGGGAAGGGACCACTGTGAATAACATACACGTCTTTTCATTCTGGTCTTTTCCAATGGTGCTGGCTGGCTTGGCACATGAAAATCAGGCACAGGGGAAAGGCTCATATGTGGTTGTGCAAGATGGAGACAGAGGAATCTCCTCATTTGGGGTCGTCCACTCCTGCCCATATCTATCCTTTAGCAGGAGCTATGCATGTGAGTCACCTGGTGAAAGGATGAGCACTCTCTCCCACATCAATTCCTCTTACTTCCCACCAGCATCTGCTTCTGTCTTCCCTCTCTTGAGCTTTTTCTTTCTTTGGTTATTTTGGTTAATTTTAGTGGCGGATGATTGGTGCATCTTTCCTCAGCCATTTTTCTCCTTGCTTCTGTGTTGAGTTCTGCATTCTCTCTTCATCCATTCCTTCTCTTTGTGTGCTGTGGCCTCTGTATTTTTCTTGTCCTCATGTGTGATATTTTCTTTTTCCACTCAACGTGCAAAGCAAAGTTGCACTATCTTTTATCCCTGTGTGTTTCTTGCTCCCTTCACTGACCCAAGCCTTCAGAGTCAGGTTGCTGCTGCCTGGTGGGCACTGAAGAGCACAGACTCCTAAGGCGAAACATTTTTTGACAGGATGACCTGCCAGGAAAAGGCATAGCTGTGTCCTGTTGCCTCTCTTGGACTTGTCCTCACACCAAGTGGCAGGCACATCACATCAGTTTCTGTCTGCATCCTCTCTGGGAAGAAGATGCATATGGGGCAAATAAATGTGTTTCTTTCTGATCAAGAATAAGTGTGTTTTCTCTGGCCATTTTCCTTGCTGCTGTGTAAGCTAGTCTTAGCAGCAGCTGCTCCTAAACAGAAAGCCTGCAAATAATGAAACTGTCTATATCCTCTGAAGAGCCCCCCAAAGTGATGCTTGCTGGTTGGATGGTGCTAGATGTGCCAAGGGGAGAGTATTAGTGCCTCTCTTGCATATTCAAGCCCACTGCCAGACCAACTGGGACAGGAACCCTGCCTAATTAATATTCACTGGAAGAACTTGTGTCTCCAGACACCATGCTCTCTATTTACCTGATGACAAAATCCCCTGTATGATTTCTTAATTCTGTACAGACCTGTTCCAAGGGAATTAATTTTTTTGGAAATGGGAAGGGAGTAAGAAAAGACTTTGAAGAGCAGGTAAGAAATTTAGGCCAAATCTTTTCATACTGGGGGTGTTAGGGTCAGTGCAGATCTGGAAAGCTAAGCAGAGTGCATCTGATTGCCCTTCTCTTAGAAACACTGGAGAAAACAAGGACTTGAATTTAGTAAGTGTATCTACATCTCCTCCCAAAGACCTCAATACCACCGCATCTGTGAACACCTTGACCATAGCCTTTCCGCTGCCGGAAGAAGAGCACGTTCTCCTGCTTTCCAGGTGAGGCAGGGAGCCACCCAGTATGCTGCTTGCCTGTGCTGTTCACAGCTTGTCTTCAAGTAAAGCAAGAGAGCAGGATCATGCCATGTTCATGGTTATCCCAGCAGCCTCTACTTTTATGGTTCCAGCACTCTGAAGCTGTCTCCTAAAATGAAAGGAGAAGCTTAGCACAGACTGAAGACTCTGAGTGCTTCACTTTCATGCTAGCTTTCCACCCCTGACCTCAAGCCAACAGGATCCACAGAGGTTAAATCTCACTCTAATCCCCTACCTCTCTCTGCAGTGCCCAGACCAACCATCTGTGTCCATCTCATTGGTTCAATTTGTCCTGTCTGATGGATTTATCCTTTAGAGAATCCCAGCTTCCCTGATGCACTTTGAAATTTTTCATCAAGTTTCAGAGCGTGTTTATCAAGGATTTGTGCTATCTTCAAATATACTCTTCATTTGCTCTTCAATTTTCAGCTTCTTAATGCAGCAGAGGAAAAGCCTCTTCTATCTCTTTTGCCTTATCACTTCACTGGCCAAAGTGCATCAGGACTAGAGTTGGTTATTTCCTTACCCTGATCTATTCCTTTCCTCCTATTTGTCTTATGGTGAATTTAAGCAACCAGAATGTGGAGAGAAATCAACAGTGACTTGGTCGAGCCAAGGGAGCATTGCTGTGGGTACACTTAACCATGCTGTTAGCTCTGTCCAGGGACTTCAAGGACATTGAAGGTTGCTGCCACTGTGTCAGACTCAGAAGTTCTGCTGTCTGTGCAGGGCACGGTTCAGAGGTGAAGCAAGGAGACAAACTGGCTGAGGTAATCCCTGTACTGCAGAAAAACAGGCTGGGATATCATGG
The DNA here is from genome assembly GCA_033556795.1 of Tapera naevia. Classification (NCBI taxonomy): domain Eukaryota; kingdom Metazoa; phylum Chordata; class Aves; order Cuculiformes; family Neomorphidae; genus Tapera; species Tapera naevia. The sequence goes on from JAUMJJ010000059.1 coordinate 1,150,049, forward strand.
GGGGCAGGGGGTGTGCGCACACTTTTTTTTCCGTACTGTCCACAGTGATTCATGTTGACTCTGGTGTTGGATCAATGGATTGAGGCCCTGTGCTCTAAGTTCCTGCTCCTCCACCATGTCTGTTCCTGCTTTAATGTCCTGGAAGTCTTCCTGCTGATCAGGTAAGTGGTAACTTCGGTCCCAATGAGTGCCTTTACCATGGGTTGCTTTGTTCCCAAGGACCTTATGTTGCTTATAATAGAAGGACGTTTTTCACACACAATTGTTCAAACAGTGCTGGGGCTGGCAACTGGCTGGAATAGCTTAGGTGAAGGAGGTAAGAAGGTGGAAAGAAATGGACGCTACTCCGACACTACCTAATTACTGCTGTTGGAATTAGATGAGAAAGCCAGATTAGATGCTCCATGTGATGTGCACTTAGCCCCCTCTGAATGATAAAGGGCTCTTCTCCTTTCAGTCAGGAATGAAAAAGTCTTAAAAAGTCCACAGGGGGAGTGTGTTTACCGTCTTCATAGAACAGGAGCTCCTTTCCTCCTTCCCTGCATCAATGCAACACCCTGCTTTCCCTGGGGGACTCGCGCCTCTGTGCTGACCAGCCCTGCTGCTGCTGTGAGATCTGACAAGATCAGAGTCAAGGTGGTTTGGCTGCAGGCAGAATGATTCTTCCTTTTATGGCAATTCTTCTGCTTCTCCCCCAACAATGGCCTTCAGATCTCTGCTTAGTAACAGAGGAGGTTTTTCTCCTTCTCTAGAGCCCTCACAACAACAATCTCACCCACGTAGAAACCATCTTGCCTTCTGCAGAGAGACAGCCATCTCAGGTCCCTCACTGCAAAAAGGTTTCAGCTGTCAGAGAGGTGGAAAGGGTGTGTGTGAGGGAAATATCCTTCCGGTCTCTTCTACGTGTGGCTGTGAAAGTCGCTGGTGTGAGGACAGAGGTTTGAATCTGGGATCTGCTGAGTGAGACAAGGAAAGGATTATTCAAGGCCCAGATCACTTCAGTGCTATATTTTGCTGCTGCTTATAGATCAGGGAAGAATTTGCTAGTAGCTCAGTTAAGATTAAAGTTTGTTTGCAGAATGTGCCAATAGTACATATGCCACCAATGATATCTATGTTCATTGAGCCAAGGAGGATTCAGTTTCCCATCTGGCAGCATCTTCAACCTATTTGTTCTTTCACACTATGATGATGCTCTCCATCAATCTGCCAGCTTCTTCATTTAGGTTGAGAGGAGATTTTATGCTATAGATTCAGGCTTTTGCATTTAAGCACCCTCCCCTCCACCTCCACCCCAGAATAATACTCATTAAGAAAAAAAAATTCTAGCTGTGAAGGAATCTGCCCTGCCTACGTAGAACTGGAAAAGCTGTCGTGATTGCAGTTGAATGAAATCATAGATGAGCTGGGGGAAACCAGGACAAAGGAGCAGATGTGATTCTGCAGAACTTCGGCCCTTCTAGGTCTCCCTGGCAGGCTTCTGCCCTTGGAGCGGCAGCTATGGCCGGGCTGTGCAATGCAGAGACGAGAGAGGTTTCTGGCACGAGAAAGGCAAGAGAGTGAAGGCTACAGACAGTAGCTCTGGAGACTGCTGTGCCCTGCACGGCTGGTATCAGGAGACTGCTCAGTTCTGATTTGCTGCATCAGTGGAAACATAGGTTGGCGGCAGGACCCTGCCAAGGGTAGGGGCTACCAGTCTGCTTGCTGGGACCAGTGGTCCAGGAATTGGTTCTGAGCTTCAGGGGATGGTTATGAGGCAGCGTTGTGGATGTTGAGATCTGGGGAGGAAACGTAGCTCTCTTATCTGATGCAGACAGATTTAGCTTTAGCACTGACTCAGAGGGAAGGCAGCATATACTAATTCATCAGCAACTGCGAGATATTCTTTCATGTTGCTCGTATTTGAGCTCTGGCAAGAGTAGAGGTTGAGGGGGAAGGGTGCACAGTGCTTAGGTAAGGGTTGCTCCCTGGGGCTCAGATGAGGAGTAGCTAGGCTGCTCCATTCTGCTGGTTGACTTGTCCTTCAGGTCAAACAGAAAACTCTGGAGATCTGAGTTTCTATTTCTTTGGCAGAATTTGCTTCACAAGTTACCCGCCCACACAGCACTGCAGGCATGGATGTCCTCTTAGATGTGGAATGAGCAACTGCTGGGGTCCAAGGCGGTTTGGCAACATCATATCTCTGCTGAAGGCTCTATAATAATACCTCCAGGGCAGAAGTCAGTACCTCTGAAGGTACTAATGGGACTCTGTATGATGTAACATTGTAACATTTTGCTGTGTCTGCTCAGCTATCTCTGTAAAGCACTGCATGAGATTTATCCTTGGATTCATCTGGGATGGTGTTTCTGTACCCCTTTAAGTGGAAATAGAAAGCCCTTTTGTGCACAGGTCACCAAACGAGCACTCATCATGGAAAGGATCAGTCTCTATGACAGTGTCCTAAGCTGGCTTGTAATAGTAGCTGCAGAAGGTAGGTTGTTGGTCTCAAGCACTGTAATGCTGTTGCTCCCATTTGCTGGAGATCCCAGGGAGCTTCCGGTATTGATCATGGAACCCCCTCACATATGTATGCCATCCCTCCTAGCAAGCAGGTTAGAGAAGCACTTTGGTATTTTTGCCATGCAAATTCAGATCCAAATTCATGATTTCACCTTTGCTCCACCTGAAGGATGACTAGCTTAAATTGCTTCTTCTTCTGGAGGAACATGAAGGTTGAAAGAATGCCAAGCAGTACTCTGCCTGTTACTCAGCCACAGCCACATGTTACTCAGCTATTCACGATTCAACACACTCTCAAATAAATTTCTCTCATCTTTTTCCAGGTCTCCATACTGGTATTCCTTGCTGTCCTCACTGAAATGCAGGGAAGCCCTGGGTGCAGAATGTGGTTGAAGCTTGGGTTCTTGGCTGCATAGGGAGTAGTATGTTTTTCTGGTCTGTAGCTGGATTGTGAAATCCCTCAGAGGATGCTATAGATGTTTTGTAGTGGGCTGCCATCCAAGGGTGTGTTTGCAGTGCAGGTAAGGTCGATATATAGTGCTTTTCGTGGTGGCCTGTAAAATGAGTGGGTTTTACATTCCTGGCTTTCCATTTTAATCACAAAGGACAGATATGGGGAAACTTCAGAGACAACAAGGATTCTGTAATTCTATAGGCAATTTGAGTCAAAACCTCTTATTATTCTGCCAATGTATAAGCCCAAAAGAAATGGAATATTAAAAATAGTATGAAATATAGATGAGAAAAAGGAGTGGAATGTTGTGGAAAGAAAGGAACAACTAGGTGATAAAGCTCAGAGATCCAAAGAAGGACGTCAGTAAGATTCAGAAAAGGAGGAAGTCATTTTAGATTTGCTGTGATCTTTTCTAAAGCCCCAAGATTTGTGTAAAAGTTTATCAGTAGTTACGTTAAAAATAAATCTTTGTTATTCTGTCATGGCCCAGAATTACTCCTGAATGATTTCATCCTGTAGAAAAGCTTGATGGAAACAATTTGTTGGGTTTCTTGTAAGAACTAGACTCATCTCATCTAATGTTAAATTCTTAAATATTATACTTAATTAAACACTGTAGGGCCATCTTATAATTAATAGGGAGATCAAGCAGGTGAATTGTTTTCTCTCCCTTTTTCTATTGACTGCAAGGGGATGCAGTGTGGCCAGATTTCTAAATCTAGCAAAAGAATTTGGGTTCCAATGCTTTCTCTGTGCATGTGTGATTGCAAATGGAGGAAGAGGGTGTCAGGGGAAACAAAAAAAAAAAGACTGAAGAGAAGGAGCATAGTAAGATATTTTTCTGAAGCACTCAGAAAATGCTTACTGTGGGACCAGGAAAGCCTGCCAGGTAGTCCTTACAATTGTGCCTGCATCAGACAGGAAGGTACCAGATACTACATCCCATCAGATCCTAGACTTTGTTCTGCCACTCAGGGAAAGCCCTTGAAAAAGTTCCGACTCAATTCAGAAATGGTCCCATAGAATTCCTCCATGGCAGGAAGGAGGGAGAGAGATCAGGCTCCTGGAGCTGGCCCTGTGTGCCTCTTCAGTGTCATCTGTCACTCCCTTTGCTGTAAATGCACGAGGTTCGGTGGGAAGGGGTGGGGTGTGGGGGAGTGAGGGGCTGCAGAAGCTCACAGCTTCCTCTCTTTCTCTGTGTGTCTCTTCCTCTTCTCTCTGTCTCTTTCATTTTCTTTCCTTCCTTTCTCTTTTCTCTCCTGGCATCAAAATAATGTCTTGTCTCCGAGCAACGTTCATGCTGTATAATTTACAGCCTATAAATAGATCACTGTTATTAAAAATACATATATATATGGCATACACACATTTTATTCCCTTTCTAAGCATTAAGCAAACCATTCCAGACAGACAGGAGCTGCTCACAGTGTGAGGTGTGTGGCTCCTAGCTGAATGGGCAGGTCTCTCTCTCTCCTGCAACTTCTCATTCAGCTCGTTCCAGTCCATCCCTTCATCCCTGCTTCCCCTGAACTTTTCCTTCCCCCTGTCTGAAGTCACCACCTCTCTTCACTGCCATTCTCTCTGTTCATTTCCCCTGTGCTCCAGCTGGTGCTTGACCCTGAGTGAAGCTCCTACTTGACCAGAAAAGCATGGAAGTGAGAGGGAAAAAGAAAAACTTAGACACAAAAGCATGCAAACAGAAGGGCTTGCAACTGGGAGCCATGCTGTAAAGCACCAAACCCTACAGGTTGCTCCTCAAATCCAGATTTGCTGAGTTCTCAGAGTTTACCTTGCTATTCCCTACAGCAGTGCTTTGTCCTGCAAATGGCCTTCTGTTCCATAGATCTACCTTCATTGTATAAGATGGCAGGGCCACCATGGCAGAGCATTTCTTCCTCTCCTTCAATTCTTAGCATCCTCCGCCTTGCGGGCACTGCTGACCCACTTTGGATCCATGGGAGAACTTCCCTTCTTGCTCTATAGCTCTTCCAGCAGCTTAATTTTATTTTTGTTCCTTTCTCTCGTCCTTTGCCCTCTGCAGTCACCAACTCCCATACTTTTTCCAAAGCTTGTCACCTCTCCCCAGGCCCTGTTTAGGTCGGTCTGCAGTGGCAGGGGTGAGCAGGTAGAGGCAGGAATGACAGCGAAGAGGAAAGTGGAACAATGTCATGGACAGCATTAGCTGCTGGAGAACCCCAGGCATGTGTTGGCACATGTTGAGGGTAGCCAGGAGACTAATGGATAATGCAATAGGCTGGCCCATGGGGTAGAGGGTCGGCATAAAACCATTTACAGGCTAATCTCTGCAAGAAGGCTACTGGTGCAGAGAAGTCAATAAAGATAGGGTAGGTGGATGTTACCCTTTGCAAGACCTAAAAGGGGAACAGAATGACCGAGCCATAGAGGACTAGGATCAATGGTGCCTTGCATTTCCATAGTGCCTTGTATGCCCAAGGATCCCATGGGATGTACACTACACCCTACAACACCCTTATCAGTCATGAGGGGCTCATTATATATCTTGAACAGAGTACAACACTGGCCCTGCAGGCTTCAACTTGATCCCAGGCTTTGCATGGCTCGTATGAGCCTTGCACCTTCTGCAGGTGTTTGGGGGCTCATTGGCTCGCTCCTCTCTCAAGGGGTGCAAGCGGCAGAGTCACTGTAGTGCAGACCAGTGCCAGGTGGCAAGGGACATGGGTGCCCAGCCTCTCCATGCCAGGACGTGTAGTCAGTGCAGCTGGCTAAACCAGAACGGCACTGGGTGTGAGTGCCAACCATAGGGTGGCAGCTTGAAAGGCCGTTCAAAGACAGATGCAACAGTGCAGCATGGGACTGCACGGTCCTTGGGAATTTGGGTTATTGTTTTTTTCAAATAATTTCCTGGAGGCTTGCAAGGCTGTCATGTCAAGAACTTCCAGGAGGGGTGCTCTTTAGCAGGATGGTTGTACTAGATGATCTCCAGAGGTCCCTTCCAACTCTAACCATTCTGTGATTCTGTGAGTCATGGTTAACAAAGAAAGTGGGGCCCCCTACTCCCAACAATATTGACAGATGAAGGGAAGAAGCTACAATCCTGAGGTAGGGTTCTTCATCTTTGCAGCTGCCCATGAAGGAAGAGCAACTTTGATGCTGGGTACTGAGTGTAACAAGAGACTTGGAGGTGGACTCCTACCTCCTTCTAAAGTCCAGGGTGTTGGAGCTCTGACAGACCTTCAACACCCTTTCACCTCATGAGCCAAGGCTGAGCTCTGAAATGCATCAAGAGATCTGGGGAATTTCAGCGGAACTTGTTCAAAGAGGCTGTAAATAATTACATTAATAGTAAATTAAAAAAATAAAACGAAAGGTCTGAAGTGCCAAGCAGCAACAGAGGCAGCTCAACAAAGGTTGGTTTGGATTTCCATTTGGAGATTGGTCTAGAGATACCCTTTTCCAGCTATCCTAAGATCGTTTTGGCCTTTTGACTTGGTATAGATTTATTGTCATTTCAGTTTAGACGACTGCCGTGACTTTCAAATGTCAGCCCTGGCTCGTGTATTGTCCTCAGTGAGAAAGAGTTTCAATATATCTTGTGAGGGGCTAATATATTCAGAAAGAAATAATGCCTGGGTTCAGAGAAGTGTCGCATCTGTGACAAGTTTAGACATACCTTTAACAATTTAGAGATGTGTGTTCCTACGCTGGGCTGTATGTGTATACTCTGCTTGCATTTCTGCCTTTCAGATGCCAGGGAAAACTTGTGTGACAGTGTTATGTAAGGGCAGATACTAATGTGTAGCAGAGATTCCACAGCATCTTCTGTTACTGCTCATCTCTGAGCTACAACTAATTGTGTGGTTGTTAATAACTCATCTCAGATGTGAGACAAAAATTCTCAGTCACCATTGTCATGAAGGTGCATCTGTACAGCTTTTCCACTGTCCAGAGAAGCTTGCTGTGGTATTGCCCCAGTGTCACCAGATGTAACTGCACTTCTGCTGGGGTTAGCAAACTGGGTAGGTTGCAAAAGAGCCTTTATTCAAACAAAAGGAAAGGACTGCTCTACTGACTGCTCGATCTTTTGCAGAGTGATTTGCTGCAGTCACCTGGACCTGCCACGCTGAGTGCCTTAACTGGATTGAAAGCTGTGCCATTTGTTGAAATCAAATGGTTCCCACCACAGCCTGCCTAAAAGACCGCTAGCTGGTGTTTGCCAGTCTGACAGTCTTTCCACCTGCATGTGTGCCCATCTGGGTACACCTTCACCATTTCATTGGCACATAACAGACCGGTAGATAAAATCCCTTTGGAAAATACAATTATCTGGGGAAAATCAAGAGAACTTTACTGCCTGGAAGCATTAAAAGTAAATCAATGGAAGTTCTAATGTTCCAGATGAGCTATTTTACCTCTAAATGCTGTGGGCCATGCACAGAGATCATTAACAGTCCTGGGTGACAAGCCAACAAACGCAGTAATGACAAAATCTAGTCTCAGGCCTTGGTTTTGCTCTGAAGAGGTGCCATTGAGGTGGGAGCAAGGAGAAACAGGGTCTCTAAGATTTGGGGTATGACCCTCCTGTGGAAAGTCAGGGTTTCTGATGGCTCCCAGCTGTAAGATGAAGCACTAACCTGAGCATCTCCAGCCTGCACATGAGTCATTCACGTGGGGTCAGTTCTGTAGCTGGAGGGAACCAAAAACCACCCACCTGTGTCAGAGGCTGCAAGTGTCAACTTGGCGATGCTATCCCCAAGTGTGATGCAGCTCTGCAGTGAGGACAGGACTGTCTCCTCTCTCTGTGCCAGGGACAATGGATGAGTGTGAGGCTAGGAATGTTCCTAGTTCCTGTGGGTTCTTCGGAAGATGCAGCACAGAGCGGTCTGGTGGCAAAGCAGTAATGCCAAAATCCCTCCAACTTGCCATTGAAACCCTCCTGCTTCTTGTTTAAAAGTAGAGTTTGTGGGAGCCTCATGCTTTTGTGGGTCTGTGAAGAGCAGGATCACTATGGGGATGCCTAGGAGAAAACATGGGGAAAAAGACTGGAAGGCGTGAAGGGATGGGAAGGGAAAGCGGGAGAGGGAGGAGAGAAGAGAACATGATAGAAACAGGAAGGAAAGGAAAAGGGAAGGAATAGGAGTGAGAGAGAGAGAGAGAGAGAGAGGCAAAAGCAGACAGAATCTTGTCTGGGCTTTGGGTTGCTTTTCTTTTCCCCTTGCTGAAATTGATAAAACCTCTTTTGAAGCTGCCTCTTTCACAGCAGTGAGGTGACAGAGAGCTGAGATTACCAGGAAGAGAGAAATGTCAACGTGGGCTCTGGACAACGTTCCACCAGTCCTCCTCTCCTTTTCTTCCCACAGGAAGGAAAAGTCTTGACCGGAGCTGGAGTGGTTGTGTGCACACCTTTAGCCCCAGCACTGCAGCTTGCTTGGCTAACCCTCACACAGGTCATGACTCCCCCACACTTCTTCTCCCCATTGGCTTCATGTTCACCCTCTCTGGGTGTTTCTGAGAGCATGGGGTATCTGAAACACATGGCAGAGGGAGGCCAATACAAACATTTTGAGAGAGATGCAGAACATGGATGTGTATTTTGGATAGATCTTCCATTCTACCACTGGGCTGGGTGCTTCTGAGGTGGTGTTGAGGATGCAGATCTCCTTTTCTCTCTGGGCTTTGTCTCATCAGCAGAGAATCTGGATACTCTTCCAGAGCTCATCTGAACCCACTAGTTCTCTTGCTTGATAAAATTTTTGTCTGAAACTAATCCTTTGAGAATGCTTGACTGACACTCTAGAAGATTCACACCTCCCTTTCATCACCTCACCAGATAAAATATCTAGCTGCAGCAGAGCAAACATAACATGTGCACCTCTCCACCTGGCTGACCATTTCTAGAAGCAGGAAGGAAGTTCCTTCTCTGTCCTAATGGGTCCTTTGCTTTCTGGGTTGGGGTTGCCAGCAAAAAGGGGAATTAGATCCGGGTTTTGGATCCCCATGACGAGACATAGCATTAACAGGAACATTGAGAAATGACCAGCCCATTTCTTAGGGACATCATAGTAAAAGCATTTCGCCACTGACTGTACGAACTGCAGGTGAAAGGCTCCCAAGCCGCATCACCCCACTTTGACCCAGGGAAGAAATGGTTGAACTTCAGCTAAAGAGAGTTCTGTCTCTGTACTGTGCCCATTTCTTACTGCAAACAGTCACGCTGGTAGGTTTCCAGCCAAGATACAGAGGCTCATAAATTACTACTACATCAATAAATGACTCAATGATTTTAGAGTGACTAAAATGAAGCATATCTTATTTATGTTAATGAAAATGACTGACATCGCCAGTGCCTGTCATCTTGAAGGATCACTAACTGCTTTGCAGACTACGTACACAGCGATCATTCAGCCACAGCTGAAATGCAGCTACCTCTGAGGTGGAGTGTGACAGATGCTTAATAATGTTTGGGAAAGCAGCAAAGACATGTACAGAAGGAAGCAAAAATAACATTTTGCATGGAAAACAGTAGGGCAAATTTGAGGTAACCATTATGTAACAACAAACTGGAATCTGATGAGGTCCTGAGCTTCTTTTTGGGCAGTACTCGACACTGAAATCCCAGGACTTTGCTGCATAGAATTTGGGGAGTGCACTCTATAACCACTGGGGGTAGCATTTGTGTTTGCAAGGAGTTGCATGCTTATTTTATGTGTGCAATGACAGCAGCTTTGCATTCAAATGAGGGTCCATAAATATCAGTTTGCCTTTGCAAAATGCTTGGTTTGTACAGGCAGTTCCGCAATTGTAAATTCCAGAGCAGAACTGGGCATGCAGAAATGCACGTGCCTCTGGACTCTGTTTCTGCAAACCTGAATGAGCTGTCATGAACCAGCTCTTGGCTTTCCATATCATTCAAAGCCAATACACGGCATATCTTCCCTGTCTGCTGTTACTCAGAGCTGTGAAGAAAAGTGATAGAAAATGAAAACCTTTACCAAGCAATTTAAGAGAGATATTTATTGGTTTTCTTTCAAGTTACCTCTGTGGGTGCCACCTTACTAAAGCTGTAGATTATTGCAAGGTTAAACAGAGGACAATACTTGGTGCATGTGTATGAATTACAATACAGGTGAAACACGAAAACCTTCTCAGTTTCACAGCGCTGCCAGTTATAAGGCCAGGAAGAGTTCTTCTTATTAGGACAGTTACACCTCTAATTATGAAGGCAAGAGGTCCAGGAGGTGTAAATGACTGCAGTACTGTCCAAGTAGACACAGACTGGTCATTTTACACCAGCAAAGCATGGCTGAGGTATGCAAGTGTTGAAGGAACAGAATCAGGACACCAACCCATGAATGTCAGGGTTAAATGAGAATTCATGCAGGGAAGTAAAAGGGTCTCCCCTGTGCTGAGGACTCCAGCACGAATGTCCCTGTGGAACAGAGGCCGCATTTAACCCGTCAGCAGACCACTGACACTACTGGCTCTCCCCCTATACAGACCCAACTTCTATAACTATGTCCCACAGTGCCAGGACCAGGAAAAACTTTCTCTAGAGAAAAGGCAAAAACTACTCCCGCCTCGTCCTCTCCCACAAAAATGGATAAGGGAAACAGTTGTATATGTTTTACGCCTTTTTGATTATATGAGCAGAGAAATGGCTGTTCCCCAACACCGTGCTGAGACGAGGGGGAGCCCACAATTGCTAGGCTACTCACTTTCCCAACGAGAGAAATGCCCATTCGCTGACTGCAGCACATACTGTGGATAGGTACATACAGTTGCTCTAAAGAAAGCTCCTTCCTTCTTATATGTTAATGACTTTTGCTCAGCAGATGCTCTCTGAAGCATGCAGTATGCCGAAGGGTGCAGATGGCGATTCAAATAATAGAGGTGTAAAATGTATGTGTAATACACCTAATGCTCTTGCATTTCCTAGATCCATGTTGTGTGTCTGGCCAGCCCCTGACTCATTTCCTTCTGCCAGACACACACACACAGACACACACACACAAATATAGACACAGACACACACACAGAGACACAGACACATACACATAGACACACAGATACACACACAGACACACACACAGACACACACAGACACACACACACAGACACACACACACAGACACACACACACATCGCTGTGTAGTTACAGATTCTCAGGCATGGCTGCTCTCCATTTACACCCTGCCCGCAGAGCATGTTCAGAGGGGTCCATGATGCAGACCAGGCAGAGCTGCACATCAGGAGAGGGAAAAGGAGAGAAAAGAATGAGAGGAGGTCTGTGGGAGAGGCTGTGACACTCCAGTTGCAGTCCTTAGCTGCTTCTTGATTCACAGCCCAGGCAATGGACAGGTTTCACCTTCCACACGCTTATCACGTTTATTTATTAGTCAACAACTGAGCACTGCTAATAATTAAGACAGACAAAAGAAAGTAGAGCCAAGTAGGAATAAGAGGCAGGGCAGTAGGGAGAGGAAAATGTCAATCCAAAGAGTGGGGTACCAGGATCTCCTAGGCATACTATCTTGCCAAATCCCCCCAACTCCCTGCAAACACCCATGAAGAGTCAATTTGCTGCCTGTTCTCTGACTCAAAAAATGAACACCTTAACTCCGCAGGTGCTGTGGTGGGAAAACAAGTGCTTGACAAAATTTTGGCTGTGTAAGTGTCTTGTAATCCCTCCCTTCCCATCCCAGATGAGGCCACTGCCATACTAACAGCCTGAGAGCTGGGGGAAGCATCCTGGCTGTGCCGTGTTGCCACATCTGTGAGTTAGGTACCACTGAAATTTTCATGCACAGGAGCCATGACACCTGAAAAGTATCCTGAAACTCTCGGTCAAAACCTAGCACATCACATCCCAGCTTTAAGAGAAATGCGGGAAGTTAAGTGAGCCAAGCGCTTTAGACTGTAAAGATCAAATTGCCTAATGAGTGGTATGAATGAAATAAGCATGAAATGACAATTACAGGTCTATAAACTTCAATAAATAAGGGCTTTAATGGATCTACTGTTCAGGGAACTCATCTTCCAAGAGGCTTTCTTTTCCTGCCATGAAAGGCGGAGGCCTGCCCCATGTACCATTCCCTGGGGCCTGTAGCTTCTAGAACAGGCCTGACTATTGAGACAGTCAATAAAGAACAGCAGAAAACTCTTCTCATTTTGACCAAAGGAGCAAGAATTACTTTCAATAGCAGTGCTTTCATATTCATTTACTGCTGATTTACACTAGTGTTCCGGAAAGCAGAACTGAGATGTGAGCACTGGTTCCAGTGCTGCCCATGTTTCCAAGGGAGGGACTGAGCAAGGTCTACTTGCTCTACTGTCAAAAACCCCTTTCTCTCCTCCTTCCTCTCAAGTCAGCAGAGTGCTGTCAGTTGGCTTCTGAGAAGCAATCCGCCTTAGCCAGAGACTGAGTATTTAGCTGCTGCACCTAAGCTGTAGCATCTCTTTCAAATGAGAGCTAATGTTCCTACTGCTGTATAGCTTCTAAGGCCAGGTAAGTATTGCTAGACTGTCCCTGCTGGGCTGAGAGATCTGTTTTTTCTGCAACACCTGAAGGTGCCCAGCCAAGGGGGGCCCTTGCTTTGCATCTCTTGCTCATACTTGGGATTTAGGTCTGCAACATTTTCCTGCTGTGCAGACATTAACTCACTGAAAAGCCTGGAGAAGGCCTCAAAGCAGGTGGTGAGGGGAATGGATTTGTACTGGAATCAGAAGATAGTATGTATTTTAAGACCGCAGGGAAGCTGTAGGGTGTATGACCTTTAGTAATCTCCCTGCTTTCAGGCTCCTTTCTTCCCCATTGAGAACCTCTCTCAACTATTCCCCAGGGGATTTCAAGCGTTGCTATTATATATAATTGCACAAAAAAGGAGAATGCTCTGGCCCATGAAAGGAAGAAGAGGGATAAACTAATTAATTCCAGGCCACAGAAGTGGAAAAGAAAGCAAATACTCAGCAATTAATCAGGGGCAGCTGAGCCATTCTCTCCTATCAGATATGGCAAGAAGTGCTAATTGCAGAAGATAAGCCACACAGTGGGATGTGTGGAGATGCCTTCTGAACTGGGGAAAATAATAAAGCATTTGGCTGGCAGTATATAGAGGAGAAGGAGGGAGAGCAATTGGCACCTGTCCTCACCACAAGCAGTAGTGCGGGAACAGAACAGTGTAAGGGGTTTGGGCTACAAGAAGGGATTTAGGAAGGGCTGGGGAGCCAAGGCAGTAGGTATCTGGAAGTGGGACTGGACTGTGAAATTGTCCACCTCTCCATGCCTCTCTCATTTAATCTGTAAAATGGGATTTGTGGTTCTTTCCCTGGGCTTTGGCCAAGGAGAAACTGATGCTGAGCAGAGCTCATAGGAGACTTATAAATCCCCAAGTACTACTGGCTCTGATAAGTGGCTCCAAGGCTGGCAGAAATTATGTGGCTCCCAGGGTGGGCAATGTGGCAGGGGTTTTGGTGTGCAGCTGGATGTGGGCAAGCATCAGTTCGTCTGCTGTTGCTTACATTTGGCTTTGCTGGGTTCGGCTTCTTGCTGAAGGACTTGTGGAGGGAATTTCTAAAATCTTTAATCACTTAAAAATGGAGACAGATAGTGGACAATTAGGTTTAGAGGTGCCACTGCAGTGCTAATTTCAAGGGGCTGATAACATTAGAACTTGGAAAATTTTTGTTATGCTCTGGCTCTGAAGAGGCCTCTATATCTGGGGAAAAACAGGATGTTTTAGTGACTTCAAAAACAGGGAAAAGCTTTTTAGCACCTGGTTCCTTCTCACTTGTGCCTTTCCTCATTGTCATCTAGTCTGAGCCTGGCCACTCTGCACCTGATGGAGAACATAGGTTGCTTCCTCAGATACAGGTATTGAGGAGAGACCATACAATGGGGTCAGTGGCTCAGCTCTTTTGGGCAAGGGCTGTGGTCTGGAGGAATGTCCCCTCTGTATGTAGCGAACCTAGAGGTCTTCCGGCTCTGTCTCTTCCTGCCTGAAAGCCAAATGATCAGGAGCAAACTCAGCACTTTACTTGGAGATTTATGGGCAATTCTCACCTCTTTTGATGTTCCTCAATCAGCGCTCAGAGCCCAATTACGTACCAAAATGAACAGACATCATGGCTTTGTTCCTTGGAGAATGCAAAGAAAAGCACATCTTCCTAAATTTATGGGTTGTTGTTTTTTTTCTTCCAAGTGCTCAGATACCCTGGGGGTAGGTCTTTTACATTAGACCCGGAGGGGATTGATTACCAAGTTTTTATGCATGCTTTATTCCTGCCAGAACCTATGAAAGTTGGACATGTGCAGCAGTGCCTGGAGTGGCAGAAGGTACTGCAGAAAACCACATGTATAAACCACCCTGATGGGAGTGTAAATCTGGAATAACTCCCTTTTAGCTTCAGTAGCCACAGATTTACATCTATGCTAGGAGGAACTTGGCCCCCCCTGTAATTCAAGGCATATCATCTGTGCAAATAAACTTGCTGCTTGGGCCGCACAACTCTGCCTCTTGCTTGGGGAACAAGGAAGGTTGGTGCTGCTCAGGGCAGCTTTCTTACCCTGCTACTGTCTGTCCGTGTGCAGAATCAAACGTGATCTGGCAGCCGCAGCCTTTGTATTTCTCTGTCCTATCTCTCCTAGGATTTTAACACATTTGCATTCCTCCTGCTCTGAAGATGAACTGCAGGTTTCTTCCCCAACAAATCTTAATTTAGGGGAGCAGGGTTCATCAATATTTCATGTTGAAGGGAGAGAGGAATATGTATATGTGCATATATACTTAGAGAAGGAAAAGGTTAGTGCAGAGAAAAGAAGACGATAAAGCTGAGGAAGGATTAGAGGATCTGTTCCTTCATTTGTTTGACCTCTTTGATTATGTATAATACTAGGAAAGGAAAAATCCATGTGGCATCTAAGAATCCATGTTTAATCATCCTTTTATTTGTAGATATCAGTGCTGGCAGTAATTTCATGATAGCCAAGTGGAGCCTGCAGATCTAGATAGGGGAAGGGAGATGGAGAGACAGAACAAATGATGTGGAGAGAACAAGAGGCAGCGTGAGTGAGTAGAACACGTGTGCACATGGACTGAGGGGATTTTCAGCAGCAAGACTCCTTCCGCTAAAGCCCCTGCAGCCCTTATTCAGCATAATGTGGCCAGTCAAGTGAATACGATGCTTTTAAAAGTCTCTGGCAGCTCTTTCATTAAAAGCTTGACCGCGAGGCTGGGTTATAAATAATTTGATATTAAACACACGTGTCTAAGAAAAGGGTGGGGAAGGAGGGGGATTGTTTTCAAGCCACAGAATAATTATTCCGGTGTATAATTTTAGCTTCAAGCTTCCTGGGGATGAAGGGACTGGTGAAGAGTAATGGTTTCAATATCAGGCAAGGCTGCATTGGTGCTGGCTGCAGCACAAGGTGTGGCTGCCAGCTGGATGAGTTGCTCCCATGTACTTCACAGGCAGAGGATTTGCTGCTCACATTTTAAAGGATAAGCTCATAAATAAATGTCTGGCCTTCCACTCACTGCCACAGAACATCTGCATACGTTGTGTACCTGTACCCACCCTGAATGCATACATAGTGTTCACACCTGGGTCTAACTTTCACACATACGCACACACATCTACATGCTGTAGATGCTAAAGAAGACTCTTCCAGCCAGGAGTGCTGATTTCTGTGGGGTTGGGCGTAATCTGTACATAACGAGATCTACCTACTGCAGTTGCTTTAGTTTGACACGTGTGTGCATGGATGTGACTCTCTCTTCCCTCCCTGGTCTGGCTCTGCGTACAAGCTTGTCTCTGCTTTTGCAGTCCTCGCTCCGTGTTTGCTTCAGCACTGCTTCATGTGCCAGAACTGAGTTTTTCTTCAGCTGAGACCGGACCAAACTCTCTTGACAGCAAAAGCCAGAAGCCTCAGCCCTGGAGCAGGGTCCAAAACCCCTTCCATTTGGGCAGGCTGTGGCTTGGGTGACCTCCCCTGGAGATGGGACCAAACTGCAGCTGCCTTTTGTTTCGGTCATAGCTCCCTTTGGGCTGCCAGTGCTAACTGCTATGTCCCTAACACACTTAAAGCACAGGCACAGAATGGCCTGGCCCCCAAAACACCTTATGCAGACTTGCACCTTGGTTCATGCCACTCATGAGCCTTAGCTCAGACCAGTGGATCCTCGTTTCTAGGTACCTCAGCTCTCTCATTCCAGTCCTAGAGGATCTGAAAATCTTCCTACAATTAACTCTTTATAGTTGTACCAGGCACTGGCTACAGCACCCAGTAGGAAATAACAGCCCTTGGTTTAACCTGGAGGTCTCTCAGTCACATTACCATGAGGCTCCGTCCCACCTCAGTCCTAGGATGAAACTGCTTTTTCTGTGCAGGCTCTTCCTTGTCTTTTGCCACCATGGTAGCTGAGCCCTGGAGAACAACACGCTACTAGGGTTCTCGGGAGGCAGATTTGCAGTGCAAGATTGTGGTGAAGGAGACAGGAAACTGAGGCAATGAGTAACATTTCTAATCTGGGTGGAGGAGGAAGGAAACACTGTGCGATTTGCAGCGAGTCTCCACACTAACAGGCTCCAAGAGTGTTTTGTTTCACCTGTGTGCAGGGAGTGGATTGAACGGCATCACTCCTGCAGGGAGCCCTGTCATCTCACTGAGCTGCATTCCGGTCAGAGTATGGGTTTGTTGGAGTATGGCCCACACGAGGCCTTTCCTTCAGTTGGTCTGACACAGCATTGTGCCTCTCCAGTGCTGCCTGGGTCTTCTTACAGGGGACAGCACTCACCTGCACACTGTCCGTTGCCTCCCAGCTGTTCCCAGCAGCTGATTGTCTCTTGCACAATCCGAAGCACTGGGTGAACGGTTACCTTAGAAACTGCCTTTTCTCTTCTTCCTACTGCTGTGCACAAGATAAGTAACGGGTAGCAGGAGGTATGTAGGCTTCTGCCTCCAACTGAGGTAAAAAATCCATGCTCTGCAGTGTGAAGGGTCCTCTGTCTCTGCTGACTGTGTGAAAAGCCTTGTTTTTCTGCCATAGCTTGACGAAGGTGACAATGTTGAGAGGGAGGATGGGCTAAGAGTCTCCAGGGTGATTGATACTGTTGTGGACTCTCTTGCCTCTAAGACAAGTATTTTTAGCCTGAGGAAGGCATTTTTAACTGAATTTGAATTAACTGAATAAATAAACACACTACACTTTATGTTAAATGAAACTGACTCTTCCACTTTCTGCAAGATGGATCACTTTCCTCCTTGTCAGAAGGCTCCTAGGGTGGAAGAATGGAATTGGGAAGGATTCAGGTTTTCTCTGTAGACAGCGTTTGGAAATCTGGGGTTGGGTAAGGTATTCAGTCCTTACTAAGTTGTAACAGCCAGTTCCTTAAACCCTGGGCACTGGCCACAATGGCAACAGGTTTCTCCCTTTGAACCAGCCTGGTGGATCTCAGGCTGGTTTCAATGTAGGATGAACAGGATCATATTGAACTACCATCTAATATCTATCTGCAGTCTCAACAGGAGATCAGGAAAGTAAAAGCAGTGAGCACTGCTTTTTTGATCAATATTCCTTACTAGTTTTAAACAGGAGTCACCTTAGTCTGTTTAGAAAATGGATGAATAAGCAAAACGATCTCAAGTCCATCTTGTGCTGTACTGACATTCTTATTCCACAGCCATCTAAACCCAAGGCTTAACACAAACGTTTATTTGCTACCGATTTCTCCTTTTTTTCACTGGCTCATTCACCCATGAGATTGGGAATAGGTGTCCAGGAATTCTGGGGAGATGCAGGAGTGGGGTGCTGTCATTTGCAGAGCACTTCTTGATGTATGTGGGCAGCCTACTGTAACTGGAGGGAGAGGAGCCCAGTGCTGGGGAATGGCTTTTTCTCAGATGCACTGTGGGTACCACAGAGCTGTTTGTTTGTTGCAGGTTGGCATTTTATGTTTGCTTTGTGGGTGTTATTTCCCCCAGCCCCCTTGAGCAGATTTCAGTATCTCCATCTTAGCTGCATGTGGCTTCAATTACACTGAGCATTTGTGTGGCTCAGTGTGCAGGGAAAGGCTCAGAATCATTACTGTGAAATGTGTTTGATCTCCTCTCGCCTTCCCATTTGAAATGGAAATAGCTGCTCTTGTTAGCTTCTCAGGTCCCCAAGTAATCATCCCACTAGTTCCTCCGGCAGCCTCCCCCCTTTGCCACTCGGGAGAGATAATGACCAGCCTCCTCCACCTCAGCAAGAGGCTTTTATCCCTTTCTTCTAGTGCCATTTTGATCCAAATGTGATAATTTCTTGCTCTTCCCATTGCCAGTGAGCTCTTCTTTTCACTGGTCCCCTCTTTTGTCCCCCTTCTGCCCCTCAGGGCTTGCTTAGCTTTGGCATCCTAAAGAAACATCATTTCCTCCCTTTAGGTTGTGACTCCTCCTCAGGGCTGAGTGAAGAAATAAGAGATCACCTGAAAGTTCACTCCCCCATCCTTTTACTCAGGTCTTCCCTTCCCTGGCATGACTAGTTGAAGGTGGCCCGTTTTGGAGATGGTTGGTTGGTTATCCTTTTAACTGCCTTTTTGTCTCCCAACCAGAAATAGACACCCAACAGTCCCAGTTATTGTATTCCTCTAGCTCAAGAGCCTGGAGAAGATGTATTTCTGTGTTAATCTCTCCCCTCAGGCAAACTTTCAAAAGAGGCCTTCTGCCACAACTGTAAGCTAGGAAAAGAACAGGGACAGTCTGGGGAGAGCAGGGGAAGGATATCTCAAATTTTCTAAAAATGTAATTGTCACAGCATTTGGAAATGTCTAATGCAAAAAGGACCATCAGTTTCTATAGAGCTTTTATCCCTCTAGTATCATATCCTTCCCATCCCATGATCATCACCTTGCTTTTTCCCTCATTAATTCCTTCTTCTCTTCCTTTGCCTTCACAACCATCACTCATTTAGCTTTTGGCTTTTGGACCTGCTTGCTTCAGTATCCATGACTCCGATTTCATAGCAGACCAGTGGCTGGCGCACAGACACCAGACAGCCTGCTCCCAGCTTCTCAGCAGGTCCCTGTGCAGGTTTTCCTTGGGCTCCACACCAGCTCTGTTGAGCAGCAAAGGAGCCGCCTAAGGGCACAGCAGTAGACAGACCCTGGTTGCTGGAACCTGGCAGCCCGTATCCGCCTTCACTGAACAAAATTAACTCTGCTCATGAACACTTTCTTGTTTGAATCACGGAAGAAAAATGGGCTGTAAGAAAGAGAGATTGGAGAGAAAAAAACTCCAGAAAATGAAAAAATCCCTCTCTCTTTTTTTTTTGTTTGGCAGCAGATGGGCTGTCAGCATCTGCGCTCCTGGCAGGTGCAGTCCAGCTGCCCTGTGCTGCATCCCCAGCACTTGCTCACAGCCAGGCAGGGTCAGACCCTTGCTCTCCCTTAGGGGCTTGGAGAGTATGCTGCTGCTTAGCGAAGCAGGTTGTGACTGATGCCTCTTTTCTAACTGGGAAACCCAGACTGTATTTAGCATCCTCCTCCTTATGTGGGAGACCATCCCTCCCTCCCTCTCTCTCCTCCCAGGACAGCTCCCTCTCAGTTAGGAAAGGAGCTCTCCTTTTCTCCAGAAATGGGTGTGTTTTGCCTACCTGAAGTGCATGCAAGGAGCTGCACATTGCAATGCACACAGTGCTGTTTCACGTGCAAGAAGATTTTCTACTCAGGATGCACATCAACTTTTCTAACTCTCTGATGTAGCTGGGTTGTTAAACACAAGGCCTCACCAACCATTTCTAACAAACAAATATTTTTTCTACTTTTTGAAAGAGAATGGTTTCTCCACTTCCTTTCCCATGGCTTTACATACTTTCTCTAGGTGTTTCCCCCCAAAGCAGGTGGCTCCTCCTTCAATGGCAGTGTGGTGGTGCTGGTCCTTTTCTTGCTGTTCCTGTCCCCTCTCTCACGCTCACTGCAGGACAGGGATGAGTACCCAGATGGCTGAGCCTCAGCGCGTGGGGATGCAGCAGGAGCCAGCGAGCACATCAGCTCCCTGCACACTTGCTGTGTCACACTTCCCAGCTGAATTCACAGGAGCCTGCTGTGGGCCACCCCTCCGGTACAAATCCAACCTGATAATTGATGCAGTAATCCTCTGGATTCCCTCATTAAGAGCCGCTAATGGCCGGCATATTAGCAACGAGCACTGCAAGCAGGACCAATTCAATTAAGCCTCTAATAAACCCATTGTAAATGGCAATAACCGCGGAGTTCAAAGGCAGGATTACAGAAACTCTTTGCAATGGCTTGTGACAGCATACAGGGTGTATGACTTGCTGTGATTAATTGACTGCAATGAACTGAATGACTTTCTTGGAAACCCTTTGCACTGGCTGGTAGGAAGACTGTGTAGGCCATTTAAGGAAGGAGAAAGGTGAGGCTGTGATTCCTATACAAGCTCCTCTTGCTCCCACCCTACATCCAAGTGAGGCAGCAACACAAGGTTGTAGTCTATTGTACCCAATGTCTGGGACATTCCGCCATGGGCCCAAACGCATTGGCCCAAATCCAGTGCCTTTTTCTTCCCATTTCAACATCTGCATAGCATGTCCATTGTGACCTCTGTCAGCCCCTTCTCCTCCTTCCCAAGGCTTCATCCCCTTTTGCCAGTGCAGCAAGGCTCCGTGCTGGCTCATAGCTCCCTTGTTACAGTTGGGCAGTCACGGATAGCGGATAGCATAGGTGACTCTGTGAATTATTCAAGAGCACATCATGGTTTCCTCGCACACTTAATTTGAAGTGATTTGGCAGGTGATTTCTATAGATAATTCGTGACCTGTCACTTATCCAGAAAAACTTTTCAGTGAGCAAGGCTAGGCAAAACTCTTTCATTGAAACTACTTCTTCTCGAAGGCTGTGAGTTCTCTTTCTTTGTTGTTTCTCGTCCCTGGATAAAAGTTGAATTAATTTTGTGAAATTCTTTTTGAGAGGATGTAGGAAAAGAAAACTTCAATATGAAAAATATTTTATTTCAGAAAGTGCTGTAACTGCATTTGAAATACTATTTGTGATTAGACATTCTTCGCTTCTTTTTTTCACATTATTTTACGATGTGATGGTTACATGTGCTGACATCATCATATCATATAAAACTGGAAAATCATATAAGACTGGAAAATCAAATCCAAATAAAAAAAACCATTTTTTTTAAAAGTTTAAATAACCAAAACATTACCAAGTTCTATTTCTTAAGAAACTGTGGCATATTCATTTCAATTTCTAATTGTTATAATTAATTTCATTCAGTATTTGAGTTAACTAGATTGGACAGGTAGGTCACATAATAGTTTTTGTTCTCTTGTTGGATATGTGTAAACTCCCGGAATCAAGTTTCTCATGCAAATTTTGACTACAGAGATCCTGATATCTCTCTTCTCACATTTCCTGCAGGATTCATTTAAACATTATGGTTTCTGCAAATGCATACGTAAGTGAACCAATTTCCTAGAATGACCATCGATGGGGTACTAACATGCAAAAAGATTTTATAATTTAAATTTGTGTTTCCAACTGATTATTTCTTCACTTCAATATTTTTTCATGCTTCCTTTTGT
The DNA here is from genome assembly GCA_033556795.1 of Tapera naevia. NCBI lineage: Eukaryota > Metazoa > Chordata > Aves > Cuculiformes > Neomorphidae > Tapera > Tapera naevia. The sequence continues at coordinate 1,171,574 of JAUMJJ010000059.1, forward strand.
TCTACAACCTCCTGGTTCTACAGCCTCTGGACTACGTAACACCTTGCAGATATGCATTGCACAAACCAAGAGTCAGAGCTCAGCCAACCACAGGGGAAGACCAGGGCCACATGCATTGCAGAGCTCCCAACTTGCATGTGCACAATCCACTGGCTTACGGCCTTGTAGGCTGAAGCAGAAGGTCAGATCTGAAGATGCCATGGTTTGACAGTAGGATTTGCACAACTAAGAGTGAGTCAGGCAGGAGCTGTTAGGAACAAAGAAGAAGAGTAGATGGGCTTGATCTGCAGCCAATCTCAAAAGCTTCTGAATCAGTCGGGCACTTTCCTGTGCCAGCTCAGGGATCAAAATACCTGTGATGGACATGGGCTGGGAATGCATCATCATGTAGTTCTCCTTCCAGGCATGATAATACAGTCACATTCCACAGACAATTCCCATTACCCAGAAAGAGGCAGGAAGAACTGTAAGCTCTTGGTGATCCTGCTGTAGGTGGAATTTCAGGTAATGGGTCTCTGGCATTTCCCTTATGTGCCCAGGAGAAGCAGCATGCACTGTCTCAAATAGAGCTTTTAACCTTCTTCTTAATGCATTCAAATCTAGAAAGGGTCCATAAGAAGCAATGTAAGTATTCCATAAAAATACAAGACTTGTACACAGTCAAAGAGAAAGAGAGAAGGTGAAGAAAATAAGGAAAGCAAGCGGGTCCCAGCCCAGCACCAGGGATCTTGGGTCCACTTGCCACACAAACTAGGGCAGAATGGATTAGGGGGCCAGGCAGAATGGGGACAAAGCATGAGGAGGCAACTCTTTCTGAAATTATACCCTTGGAGTCCATGTCAGCAGGGACAATGCCGAATAATTCTGAGCAGTAACCTTGCCTCTGGGTGACTGTCACCACCTCCAGTTTCTGTCTTATCTTTTTTCCCTTTCCCTTCCCCTCACTTCCTGCACCCTTTTGTTCCTCTCTTGCTTATGAAGAACACCACAGCATTCATATGTAAATTGCACCGAGCATTGCAAGGGAGAGTGTGTCTGAAGGAGAAATACGTGCCCTCCTCCTCCCGCTGCATTTTCCACTCCTGTGTGGGCTTCTCTCTGGTAAAGGAGGTAGGGAGAACATTTGAGATCCCACACCTGGCCTCCTCCTGCAGCTATTATCTCTCTTAGTGCCCACAGCAGGCTGGGTGGTTGGTACTGCAGGCACCACCCTGCATTGGGGTCATTTTAGGTACCAGTGTGTCACAGCCCTGAGCTGCAAGGTTGCCCTATTTTTTTGACATATGGTGCTGTTGTTTGTGTAGGTCGAAGTCAACCGGAAAAGTCACGTATTGACAGATACATAGAGTGATTTTAGGTTTTTTTCCCTGAAGAAAGGGATTTTCAGGAGAAGTCTTCCTTGGGGGACTGGAAACAGAATTTCTTCAAGTGTAGGCAGTGTGCTGGCAGGTTTTTTGTCACTTTCATTCACTCCCTAGATAGGTTACCGGGGGCTGAGAGCTACTGCTCCTCTCTTCCCTGTCATCTCTTAGGTGGATAATCAGCTCCAAAAATCAAAGATTTCTGTCTTGCAAGTCAATGGAGCAAAGCCATGTGGATCAGAGATCTACCTGGACACTTTTCCTATTCCACTGGGTGCTGATGCATTTATTCTCGCCACACTCTGTAGTCCAGATTTAGCTTATTCAGCCATAGCAACCCAGCTGTCTGGGACCTGAGCAGTATTTTCTCCCAGGCTGTATATGACGTCTCCCCTCTGTTCTGCCCACCCTTTTCCCTTGCGGAACAGCAGGCTCTGAATTCGGCACGGGTTCAGGAAGGTTTTGCATCAGCTGTTCATCCTTTCAGTCAGTGCTGCCAGGATGTCTGGGCTGAAATATCAGCATAGCTGGTTAGAGACACTCACCTTTTTGAGTGCAAGGGATGGCTGTGCAATATGGATGGTGCATTGTTCCATGAGGATGCCCAACCTCCACCACAGGTCACCCCAAAAAGCACCAGCCCATGCCAGAGCACTGCTGGGGCAGGGACAGCAGCACCATTTCCAAGCACTAGGCATACTCATGGTCCCATGGTGGCAAATGCTGGATGCTCCCCTGGCTCAGAGCTTGCCAGGGTCAGAGGAGGATGGTGAAGACACAGAGGACTGGAGTCGGATGTGGATAGACCGTAGCCAGACAGCATTTTGGTGGCAGACACTTTACATACTGTGATACTGAGTCCAACCCCATATCCCCGAAAGGTCGGTGCCATTTGTACACCATGCGTTTTAACCTGACTTCTTCGACAAAACCATGCTGCTCTGTGGCACTCTAGTAACTGGGATTGCAACAGGAAAAAATCTGAGGACTCTGTGTCTAGGATATGTAATACTGACCTATATTGCCTGCTTTTGTCACCTTGCCTTTTTAATGTTGGTTAATTGCACCATCCCATCTTCATACTGCCCAGAGAACCTGGTCTGATACTTTGGTGTTGGAAAAAGGTTAAAGGGTAAGGGATGTCAGCATGAAAAAGTTTTGGAAAGCAGCTTGGGTTGGTGGCACAAATATGCTCCTTGGGAAGTGGAAAGACCAGCAACAAAGTATTTCAGACAGTGTCTGAAGTGTTGAAGGCTGTATCCTTCACCAGTGAGCAGAGGGGAGCTGGGCACGTGGATGGGGGAGGCAATAAAAACCCTTATAGCCCTACCTGTTGCTATCAACCACTCAGCCACCCTGGTACTGATAACATTAGGAGGTCTGATGTTGAACATAGGCAACTGTTTTGGCTTTTGCCATTGAAGTTGCTGGTTACTATCTGATGATGTGCACTGATCCAGAGCGCCCTAAAGTCACAGGACACTTTCCTATCGTGTTTAGCTGGTTCTATCTCCAGCACATGGCTGGAGAGATGGCAACACCAGCCCCTGGACCATCTGTGCTTTGGCTGCCAAAGTGGCTAACCCCAGCATACCTTTCTGCCAGCCCATGCAGACAGGGCCTAAGCAGCCATGATCCTTCAGTGAGCCTGGCTTGGCAGGCAATGAAGCCTTTGCTGCAGGATATTGAACTGATGAAAGGAGGATGGTGAGGAAAACAGTGGAAAGGGTGGAGGGACAGAAGGAAAAGATTTAATCCTGCAGCGGGGCTGACATCAGCTTGTGGATGAGTGGATGGGCAGATGCAATGCAGAAAAGCCCTGTTGCCTACAGTGCATCTGAGATGGGTGAAAGGGAAGGAGCAGCTTTTGAAAGGGTATTTCCCTGCAGCAGAGCCGCACTGCCTCTGGTTACTCTGAGAGCGAGGGATGTAGTAGGCATCAGCAGATTCTCAACATTGTCAGGTGTATGAAATGTCCATACATTAGGAAAGAAACAGAAGATTTATGCATTTCATGTCAACTACTGGTTTACAGAGATTTTCATCAACAGCTACAGCCTGTAGTTACACAAAATTCTTCACAGGACTGTCAGGACTCTGTACAGGGGAGAAAAAAATGGTCTTAGGCTAAAATAGTGCATTCTGCAACCTGGGAAAGCCACATTCTTTCCAGAACTCTGCCAAAGCTTCCTTGTATCCATGTAGAACGACTGCTTTAAGCTTAGCTCTTCATGCCTGAGTTTCCCCAGCTCTGAAGCGAGGAAAATAATGCTTTTCATCTTCACATGGAGGGGTGGGTGATGGAAACTGAATGAGATGTGCTAAAAAGAAAAAAAAGCGCTTTAAGATTTTTGCAATAGAAAATGCATGGCTCCCAGGAATTACATCCCTGGGGTGAAAGAGTGTACTAAAATCTTTGGTAATCCTAGCTTGCTCTGGGTTTGTCACCAATGAAGAGGTTTGCTGTCTCAGACTGGATTGGATGGGTTGTTTTCTGGGAGAAATATCCCAAGTTTAAGCTACTTGATGTCATCCCAGCTTGCTCCAGCTCTTATTCTGAGTAGACATCATCTCCAGGAGAGGCTGCTGTCTTCAGTGAGCAAGTGGATACATGCATTTTGGCCCACAATGGATTGTGGTAAAAATAGAAAAGGGTTATGTGGGGCTGCTTTACAATGCTATTAGATGATGGTGCTCTGGATAGCAGCTGTCTCCCAGGCACAGGGCTACGTGGCTCAGAGAAGCACCATACTGGCCATGCGTCACTAGAAACAGTAAACAGATGAAAGGCCTTTAGTTGGTGTGTCTTGAAGTTGGCCACAAGTAGGAAAATATTGATTTGTGGTGACAAAGATAATTTCTAAATTAAATGAAGAAAGATACCATTCTGCCTCAAGCTGTTCCATTTGCATAAGAATGAGGAGATCACCTTAAACAAGAACAAAGAGACCCTTAGACATAGGGAACTGTGAAAAAAAAACAAATTAGCTGGAGGTGGAAGAACTGAACAGCCACTAACAGGACAAAATTAGCTAGTCTGGATCATAGCTGTTATAGAAACAACAGAGAAAAGAAAACAGAGCTTTTAAGAAATCATAGATTTTTCTCAGGAAAATGCACAGACTAAGTACATCTTGCTGCTTTTCATTTGATTAATAAATGACCTAATAAAACTTGCAGCAGTTATCTGCCATTAGCTAACTCTGTCCAGTTCTTGATGTGGCCTTAATGTACACTCAATTATTTGCAGAACACTTTAACATTATCCGGCAAAGATGATCCCATCTCCAGTTTGGTCTGTTCATGTGCACTGAAATGTTCGTGTCCATGCAAGATGCAGGTTTGAAAGCATCATCGTGTTGGTGTTAGTGTTGGGTTATAGGTTGGACTTGATGATCTCAGAGGTCCTTTCCAACCTTATGACACTGTGATACTGTGATCTCTGCATAACTTATAATCAGCTATAGGCATCATATTGCCTGCATAACTTATAATCAGCTATAGGCATCTGATTTAGCAGATCTTACTATGGGGTGTGGTAAGTACACTCATCTAGGTTGTAGCTTTGCTTCAGCAATTCCGGACTGGCAGCAACAGACAAAAGCAGATGCAGTTCTGACTTCCATGGAGCAGCAACACAATCTGCAAACATCCCTGGATGCGCTTGCACACCCTGCAGCCAGGAGTGATTGGGCAAAGCTCCCTTGCCCCCTAGTAAACCCCAAACCAGTAAAATTCAGAGCAAGCTTTTCTAACCGAGACCATATGCCGCAGCCTCCCTCAGCAACACTTTCCTTGAACAATTGCTTGAACACATGCTCAGCATGATTAGTGGATGTGCCCGTCTCATGTAAGGTCTCACAGGAGGTCTGTGGCAGACCTAGGAGCTGGGCCCAGGTGTCCGGGAACAGACCCAAATTCAGGGCTTCAGCTGGGAGGTGCATCACTTATGCAGACCAAGGTGACAGCTATTAGCAGAGCTTAGGAGGTGCTGCTTTTCAGCTCTGCACACAGCTCTTCCTCCAGCTTCATTTCTCCAGGCACACACGTGTACACACACATAGAACCTCTCACTTCATGTTTGAACTCTGGTAAAACTATTCCTGGCTGCCAAACAGGCAAATATCATAGAGATGGGGGAAGGAAAAAAAACCCCAACCTTATATTTTTTCACGGCAAATGTTTGCTCAGCTCTTCTTCTGACTATGACTAAGAATATTTCATACTCAAATAATCCATCACATTTAATGCTGTTAACTTTTCAATACCAACTGTACAACCCACAGAGCATACAAAACCCCCTTCTGGGATTCTTTATCATCATAGCAACAACTACAGAAGATATTTGTCCTCCTGGTGAAAGGCATTTAAACCATGTGACCATCTAAAGTCCTTCCAGCCCTTTTCAGGCCATGAAAGATAGAACTGATTCACAGGTGAGACGAATCCTCATTGTTTCTGCCTTTATATGGTTCTTCTTGGGAGTTTATTTGTAGAAATAAGGTGGGTGGCATTATTAACTACCTCAGAGATGTGGCAGGTATAAAAGAGAAGCAGAAGGTAATCCTTCAGCTAATGTTCTTTTGAAACCTTCTGAAACTCTGGGATTTGTTCATTGCTGCAGTTTCCTACAGTCTCATGCCCTGAGTAAGGGATAACCACTGCCTCTGGAGCTGTGCTTGGCACAAGGAGGCTGCTCTGTGCACTGGGCTGCTAACAGCCTCTTGGGAAGTAGAGAAGGCTGCCACTGAGCACGCAGTGTCTGGAGAAACTGCTGATGGTGGCTGCCTGTTGTTCTTCCCAAGCTGTCTCATCTGCTGCTGTATCTCTATGCATGCTCAATGCCCAACATGTTCCTGGCTGAGGAAACAAATCTTGGGTTACAGAAATTATTTAGCTATACTGGTTTATTTTAGCAGAACTTTCCCAGGGAGTGCTGAGGATGCTGCTCTGCTGGCAGGTCTGGAATGTGGAGACTTCTTAGTCTCCCTGGGCTGTATCCAGAAAATTGTGTCCGAGTGCAGCCTTTGGATGTCTATGGGGGTACCTGTGGTATGTCTCCGCTCCTAGGGCACGCAGATTTGACTGAATTAGGCTCGTACTGCTATGTATGAGTGCTCAGGCCTTATTGTGACTGAAAAATCTTGCACGTGAGAAACTAGGGGTGTGTGTGGGTAGGTAGCAAGTGGACATGCTGTGTCCTGGCTGTCTGGTAACAAAGGCTGAGCTTACCCACTTTAAAGATCTAAGGGAAAACGTTAAACTGAAAGGAGTCTCAGGATTTTCTTCATTTTTTCAGGATATGCAGCTGATGTATGGTTCACCTCTGCCAACTGCAGTGATTTATCCAGCAGATCCTGTACCCAGGAAACCCAGAAATGTCTTGAATGCCAAAAACCTTTACTACAGCCTTTACTACAAATCTGAGTGAAAATAATGAATCCACAGCCTTACCTCAAAAAAAAGGGCATCTTACTAGCACAATCTCTCCCAAGTACTGACTTCTAGATCGACTTCGAGTAGATTTAAATAAATATTTGGGATTAAAACAGTCCTTGGGAAGGCTGGCTGCTTGACAGAGCAAGCAGAAGCCTAACTCTTGTCTTGCCCCAATCTCTATTGCCCTTTGCTACCACTGCCATATTCCTTCTGAATGAAGCCTGATGAGGCAGCACTGTTTCTTTCACAGCTGAGACAGGGGCAAGCAGATGAGCACGGAACCAAATTGCACAAGGAGCCAGCCCCTTATCCAGCTGCCACCTTGCTGCTAGAAGGTCACTCTGACATCTACAGGAAGCTCTCAGCTACCTTAAATGCTGCTTTCCTGTGCAGAGAGGATTTTAATCAGACCTGTGAAGCTTGCTCAGGAAGGAGTCACAACAAGCTGACTCTTGTGTCCTTTGAGAACATTATTCTCCATGATTTAAAAGTGTCCTGCAACTTTTTCATTTATAAATCTGTCTGGGATGCCCATGGGTACAGTTTAGCCATAGGCTCCAGTCCAGTTCTTGCCGTGAGTAGTCTCTTCAGGCCTGACTTACCAGTTGAAGGTGAGATGGGTCATTCTGGCTATTGAGGGCTGTGTGGGCTCCAGTCAGACCCTGAAGGGAAGTAAGTTTTGGCTGAGTCCTATGTGGCAGCTCAGCACATGAGCAAGTCCTTTAATCATATTCTGAATCTGTGTGGACTTCTTTAATGTTCTGGAAATCATGCTTGCTTGGCAAAACAAAACCTGCAAGATCACCTCTTTGAGTTGCTGAATGCCTAGAGTTAAACTGGGCTTTCAAATGGCAGGTTGTGTGTTTATTGCAAGCATTGGGAGCAACAGGAATTAAACTATTTAATTGTTAAATACAAACTGTTAGACAAATGGTATGAAGAATGCTGCAGGCCACTCAAGTGAGTACTGTTTTAGGGCACTGACAATTAAGCTGTTGCAAGTTTAAAACACGATTTTGGTCTTAGAATAGAAAGGGAGATGTACTTTGGCAGCCCTTTCTGTGGAAGGTGTGTTAAGGTCTGGCTCTTTACCTTGATAAAGGTAAAGGTCTAAGTAAAGACGTTTTCAGAATCCTGTTGTGTTAAACATTTTTTCTCATCCTGCATAAAAGATGACCCTTTTTGCTCTCTTGCTTCCTGAGAGTAAGTATAAAAGCTGCCGGCTCAGGTGCCCGCTGCAGGGGAGGGGGAAAGAGTCACGGAACAGGAACCAGAACCGTTGATACAAATTACCTTCCAAATTGGAGCAAATGCTCCCAGAAATGTCACCTATTAAAAGATCAACTAATAAGTTCCTGCTGCAGCCCAAATAGCTCTATCAAAAAAAAAATAAAAATGCTGGTAGTCTTCAAGCCCAGGCTTTTTGTGAGCTTTGCAATCCAACTTTTGTCAGTTTTGTACTTAAGCAGAACTGATGAGGATTTGGGTAATATTTATTACAAAAACCTGTTTAATCTCCTTGAAAGCCTGGACCTTTAAGAGCAGAGAACAGACGTATGACTTCTTCCCTTTGCCAAATGAAAGATGAAGAACCATAGCAGATAGCCAGAGACCGCTGGATGCCAGGGATAGGGGGTGCTTTTCTGATTCCTCACCTGCTGAGGTATATGTTTAATTTGAAAAATGCAGTGAGCCTCTCAGTGCTGTGGAGCCTGAAAGAGCAGTATGGTTTTGATGAGGTCATGCTTAACACTGTGTCTATTATTCCTACAGCTTCCAAGATGAACATCCCTTTGCTTCAATTGTTCTAAAATAAGTACGGTTTAACTGCATTCTAATGGGTAGATTTCATTTTCATTTCTTTGAGTGACTCCTGATCCCTTTTCAAAGTCATATGTGTAATCACTGTGGAACCTACAATTTTCTTAGTGATAAATATTGGCTTTTTTAAGGTTTATGGAATCTTCCTATCATGCGCTTCTTGTTTTCCCACTTAACTCCCAATGCTGCCGGCTGTGAACTTGGAAGGTCTGATGCTTTTAAGGCTTGGCTTGACAGGGTTCTGGGCCATCTAATTTGAACTATATATTACCTAAAATGTTGAACCAGCTGATCCCTGAGGCCGCTTCCAACCTGGCATTCTATGATTCTATGATTCCTGGCATGGCTAAAATTCCTGGCATATCTGTAAAAATATATTTTACTTATGGAAAAAGCCTATCAAAGAAGAACTAACTGGCAAAATTCCCCCCTCTGTAATTAGGAGGTTCTTAGAGCTAATAATAGCAAGAGCAAGCCTTAAAGTGGAGGCTGTAGAGTCTAAAGGCCACTTGAGTTGACAAGACTATGTCCCCTTGCACAACTCCTGATTATAGCTATAGTTGAGTCTCTTAAACTTCTGGTCATCTGTTTCCTGAGTCAGAGCAGCTGCTACTGTGGCTAATGCTGAATCAGGTACTACTGAAAGAGGTCTTTTTGCAATAGCTGGCACAAGCAAATCAGGCTTTCCTGCTCAAGCCCTCAAACAGTCATTGTAAATTAGCACAGTCAGCAGCAGAACCTACCACTAAGATGCTAAACAAAGAGTGATATGTTAATGCTAATCATATCAAAACAGAAAGTAGCAAGTCTAGGTAGGCATGCAATGAAATGCAACACCTTTGCACAAAGGGTGTGCAGTTTGGTTGGGGAGAGCATCCCAACTGGGATGTGATAGCAATGTGTATAACTCCTCCAGTAAGTAGGATAATTTTCTGTCTGTCGATATATGGCATAGATCCTAGCTGTGGTGGGCAGGTGACCTTCAGCTGCTAGTAGAGGAGGGCTTGCTGTTGGACTTAGACTGCCACCCACACAGCCTGGTTTAAAATTAGTAAAGTTGTTTCTGCATGGGTGGCAGTTGCACCTGTATGTTGCAGTGCAGATGTGTCTGTAATTAGGAAAGGGTTGGGGAGAGCTGTGAGGTTTTTCTCCTGTGGGGGAGGAGGGTAAAATGAATGGTCCCTTGAACACAGTTACAACTTTGTGTGTGGGGAAATTGCTGACAGTGTTTATTGTAACACATAACACCTGGGGGAGGAGTAGGACAGGAGAGACACTTCCATTTCCCTCCAAGCACTGTGCAAGGGAAGCACTGCCAGCACATGGATGCTTCTCTACCTCTGGTTTGCTGCCCTCTCTGACACGCATTCTGCATAGAAGCAGCATCAATGCAGACTTTTACAAAGCCATCCAGGAGTCCTTCTGCCACCACATCCCACGTTCCATATGAACTGAGAGCTGTATTTCAGGTGAATTACAAACAGGGTTAATGTGAGTGGCTCTGGTCTTGTCTGACACCGGACCCACCAAGTTACCTAAAAAAGATGAGTTAAGACCTAAACCTATCTATGCCATTAGAAAAATTGTGTTGTCTACTCAGCACTGTAGGCAGAACACGTGCCTTAATGCTCTGCTGTTTGTGCTTTAATGACTGGGTGAAATAAGGTTTTCCCTGCATGACAGTGACCATTTGCCTTACTGATGCAGAATGGACAACAGGTGGCCATTGACATTCCATTGCTTTCTCCAAAGTTTCTGTTCTAGATTTTTGACAATGCATTGCACTGGTAGTTGACTTTACTGGTGTGCTTTCTGGGGCCATTACCAAGCTATCTCTTCTGCAATGTCTGAGTTGCATTATTTTCAGGCTACTGCTCTAGGAGATCTTCATTGCCATGTGGCTGCTCTGCCAGTCTGGTAATGTTGCTTTGATTATCTTAGAGTGGTGTATACTCGAGAGTAGCATACAGTAGCAGGGGATGTCCCAGGCCATACTGGAGATGAGAACAGATGAGAACAGATGAGAACAGGCCAGTTCTCCTGGCCAGAGAACAGAATTTTGACTTGTCATCTGCAAAGTAATTGTTTGTCACCATTTTTCCCTCCAGATCCTCTCCAATGCAGGAACAGATGATTTGTTCTTCTCTGTAGTGATGTTTCTGCCAGGGGCAGCATAAAAGGGAAAAAACAGGGTATATGGAGCCAAGAGGCAACAGAGTGTCCATGCTGTGCCAGAGAAACCAACCCAGTGCAATATATTAGGAGAGGGCTAGAGCCAAGAGCTCTATTTCACAGTGGTTGTGATGCACCATATCTCCAAAGGCTTGTACAAAGTTTCCTTTTCCTTGGTCAGCCCTTGCCTGTGAACAAAGTAAAACTTGAAAGGCTCTCAGTATTCCCTGTGCACATTTCTGGAGAATAACAGTTCTTGTGTTGGCTGAACGCAGGGTAGAGAGCAAGGTCATGATCCTTCTGCTCTCCTTTCCCTGATGTCCTCAGATGACTAAAACAGTAGAGCTAGATGCTAATAAATCATCAATCAAATCAATCAGTGATGCCCTTCTGAATAATATTTTGTTTGCTTGAATTATTTCTTCCATCTAATATTGGCGATTTCATATAATTAATACTAGGGAAGGGAAGGCTTGCAATTCATGGCCTATATGATTGCAGGCTCTTGCTGTGCAAGTTTCCCCTGTGTCTGAAAGAACTCTGCCTTAAGTAATTATTGCCCTGATTTTAGGATTACTGCTGGAATAAGTTAAAACAGAAAAAATCGAGTTGCCTGATGCATCGCAGAGGGAGATGGAGCCATGAGGTCTTTACTTTCGCCTCACTGCGCTGATAACATCTCACACAGGCAAACTGTGCGCTAATCCCAGAGCAGTTGGAAATCTCGCCGGGAAGGACACTGCCTGTCGCTTCTGTATAATGGAGATGGAGTGTTTAGGCACACACAGGCTTACATAATTTTCCTGACTAAGTGACTTCCTCTTTGATAATGTATAAATCAAACGTACCTTAAACTGCTGCCCTGTTTTTCTGAAAGACTACGTAGGCAAAGCTGTGCAAGCTGGGAATAATGATCCCTTGATAAATGAGGGAACTTAACTTCCCAGGCAGGGAGAAAATGATGCAGGCGACATTCTTGTGAAAGGCACAGAGAAAGCCTTTACAAATGCTTAATGGATATTGCTGATACTGCTTTTGGTTATGGTGTGGTTTTCAGGTGGAGGAAGAGAATGTTTTTGAGGGGATGATTTCTGCCCCACCGACTTGGAGGGGAGGAGAACATGTGAGTCTAGGGAGTGAGAAGCAGCCGTACTTGCTGAGCCATGCTGCAGGGACAATCTCTCTGTTGCTTTTGGTGAATATCTGCCGATGTGTGTCAAAATGCTCATGACTCTAAAAGGATGGATTTTAAATCTGTTGTTGTATGGCATTAAGGAAACATTAATTGGTGTGATGAACATCTGGCCAAATGACACATAGGCAGAGATGTCACAGTTTCCTACACAATATCGGTGCAGAAGTGGTGATACTTAATCCAAAGGGAGTTGTGTTCAAGAGCCAGTAACGAGTCCATAGATCTCATGAGTTTCATTTGTAAAAGATGTTACCAGAGGTTATAAATAGGCTGCAAATTGAAGCCATGCTACTGCATTTGTTGAGCTTCTTTGGGGAAAGAGGAACCGGCTCCAGCATACCGAACTTATCTCCAACACGGATACAGTGACTGTTGGCAAAGATGGTGGCTTTTCTCTCTCTTCTATCTCCCTTGTTTTGCCTCTTCCTGCAGTGTTTACTCCCAGTGAGAAAAGTGAAAGGATCTTTTGACCTAGGTTTTCTCTGTCTTATTTTGGAAGGCTAATTGCTTCTGTTTAGAATCTTACTCAGGTATAAACTGTTTGTTCATCTTTCCATAGATGTGCACCACAAGGCTTCATGGATGGAGAATCAGTTCTTTACAACTCCTTGGGTAGAAGCTTTAATCCTCTCTTAAGAGTGAGGAAAGGCACACAGATAGACCTTCAATGACTGACTGGAGGCCTAATTATGGGTAGGGAGTAAACTTAAGATTAAAAATAAGGTTTGAATTCAGCCCCTTAATGAACGCTCCTAGATCTCGCTGCCTCACTTTATGCAGATGTACAAGCAGCATATGTTTTACACAACAGACTCATCATGTTGACTCATCGGAAGGAACAGAAATGGGAGTGTTTCTGTATTACCCACTATCTGCCTTTTGCGATGCACTTTCCCTGTCTCTGTACCTTAAATGCCCTCCTCACTGTGGTCTCAAAGCATGTGTGTGTTTGTGAAACACAGGCTTCCTTGCCAGATGGAAGTCTCTGCAACTGCACTTCAAAGGAAGGGGTAAAGGTGGAGGGGGAAGGAGGGGATTTTGGCAGGATGGAACTGGTTGTGGAATCTGCCCCGTTGCCCTAGGAACGGCACAGATGGGGAGCGCCGTCTGCCAGCGCCTGGACTGCATGTTCTGGGAGGAGAAGGAAGCCTATAAATTAGCCTCTCTTTTTCCTTTTTTTTTTCTATGTAACATATATTTATTGGTTCTTCCTCTCTTCCCTGTCATCCCTCCCTGCCATTAGCGACAAAACTAATGGCATCATGTCAAAATCTGTTAATGCACCTGCTGTGCAGGTTCAGGTTATCAAAAGTATTAGCTAAGCCAGTCTGCGAACACCTGGGGAACATCTGTCTTCCATCACGCAAAAGACTCTGGGTGGCAGAGAAAGTTAATAAATCTAATTGGTTATGAAGTGGTATTAGACATTGAATAATACCATCTTGGAATTCTTCCAGTGTCCCAAAAGCTGGCACACAGACTCTTTCTATGTATGGACCATGACCATAAGGGAGCCTAGGAAAGACTTATTTTAGATTTACCAATTTTCAGATATTGATTGTTGATGGCATTAGCATGAAGTTCTTGCTCTGTTATTGCACCCTCTTCTCTCTAATGGCTTTAGTGGTGATGGCAATGAGTGACTGTTCACAGCCCATAGAATTTTTGAAATAGGTAGTGGAAATGCTTATTGTTTCTCCCAGTAAGACTATATGCTGCCTTTGACATTTTTGCTAACAGTGGCTAAACCCTTGTTTCTCTGGGTAGCAGATGCTAACTGGTTCTCCAGTGGAAACTTTTCCTCCCTTCTCCCCTAAGAATTAAACCATCCAGGATGTAGGTAGGAGAAGGACTCATGAGGTAGAAAACAAAGATGAAGGTGTTTTCAGCAAACTGACAGATTTTTTTTTGAGAGCTGAGTGACACTGTGAGAGTCGTTGAAGGACTGGCAGAGAGGATCAACAGCATGAATCCATCCATGGCACAGCCACTTGCATTGATTCAGCCTCCTGACTGTTCCTAGAAAATCTGAACAGGAGGAGTTAAAAAGCCACCCCAAAACTGCCTTCCCTGTGGAGAGTCAGATATGGTGGCTGAAAACCTGCTCTCCACCAGACTGCACTGTACACCAGGTTTTTATTGTTTTCTGAACTCAGTGAACCTTGGCTGCCTCAAGGAAAACAGGAATGGAAGCAGCACAAGGAGGAAGGGCTCCCAGGGAAATTGTGAAACAGCAGTCAGGAATAAGAAGCTGTCCTGTGCTGTTTTAACTCATCTGCTGCTTCTGGAACACCTAGTTAACCTCACTTTCACAATCCATGGCAAGTTGTGACTTCCTTGCTAGGTCCTCCTAGCTGTTCTGGGTGGTAGTATCCCATGTTTATTGGCTGGTTCCTCTTTGTAGTTCCAAGCATCTTGTCTCAGTCTAATGATCTTGGGGGAGATATTGAAGAATCTTTGCTTACACCATAGACTGGAGAGAGATGGCAACATTTCCATTCCTGACTTTGGATCTCCACCAAGTCTGGTAGCAGAAGGACTGACACCCAGCAGGCTCAGTCCCATACCTAGCTTCCCTAATGTTGTTGCACAAGGAGGTAGTGTGTGCTGCTGCCAGGGCATGCCATGAGTTATTGTGCATGGGTTACCATGACACAAGGGTTACTGTGATGAGGTATCTGAGAATCTAGTTGACCTCACTGGACATCCAGTTCCAGGAAAGATGTCATTTTCTCCCTCCCTCTTGTAGGTTGTGAGTGCTGCTAACAGAAGTTTCCATAGGCCCTCCCATGCCTAACAGTGTTTCAAAAGATAGAAATGGGGCTAGTGGGAAGGTCACAGACCTTGGATCTGAGTGTGAAGAGCTGGAAGATTCCCAGTGAGTAGAAAGCTGTTCTTGACTGGGAAGACTCCACTGAGGAGGTTCCTGCTGTGACACTCCCCGTTTTTGTGGATAGTCTAAAAATACTGCCCCTGGATCAAGGCTGGTTTTAAGGCTTGCTGTCATTATCCCTTTGGTGGTTGTACCATGAACATTGCTGTGTGTTAGGCCATTCCGCTCCGGAGAGGAGACAGCACTTTATAGTCTGTTTCACAGTCAAGACTTGCTTCTACTCTTGCCAGAGCTTATCAATGTCCTGCAACTGTAATTGTTCCTACTCCTTCCCCTCAGAGCTCACTTGTAGGCTGGGGACATTTTTGTGCCACCTGGCAGCCCTCCCACTGTCCCAGTGCTTCCAGTCTCCTTATCAGGCTGGGCACGTCAGGTCCCGCTCCCCCAGGTAGTTTTGTTCCTTGCTCACCTGAGCACTGGTGCTTTGGTAAAAATAACTCTGCACGGAAATGAGAGCACTGATTGGGATTTAAATAAAATTTACATAAACCCCTGCTTTGAGTACTAATTAATTAAGTGTTAAAAGCCCCTGATAAAGCTGGAGGGGGGCTTGTCTGCCTTGCCAAATGAGGGAAACTATTAGGACAGAAAGGTGAAGATTTTCAAGGCACTAACTGAAGTACTGCATTCCAGTCAGCTGGCATGGTGGAATATTTGCTGTTGGCAGGCTGGAGAGAGGCTCCCTTTTGCTGCAATGGTGTCATGCTTTCAGCCTCATTTAGTGTTCCTTCTAGGTCTCCTTCTTGCCTAAATTTTGCTCTGCCTCATGCAGGAGAAGAGGCTTTTAGCTCCTGATCTTGTCCACTACCCAGGGCAGTAGGAGGCAAATGCAACATCAAGAGGCAGAGGGGCTGTGTTAGTACTTGCACGTGCCCCTCAAGGCAACTTCTTCCCATCTATCACAACCAATACAAAGGACAGGTCTGTCGCTTGTGGTGACTTGCTGATTAAGCAAGCAATGAGATCTAGCAGTCTAGGGGACATCGCTAATTAAGTTGTTCTTCATACTGTTTATCTAATTTAATCTATCCAGGATTCTATAGAGGGCTCATCACCATGGAGTTCTGAGGCTACGGAGGCCTTTAAATTTTACTGCAGTTTATAGTGCTGTCTGAATCCATTGGTCATCATTACAAAATGGGTCATGGAAATGGACATGCAGGGATGTTCAGTTGCTTGAACCATTTCAAACAGAATCGAACCAACTTTCTGTGTCAGAGAGAACATTTGGCTTTCCCTGGTTGTAGACTGGATTCATCATATCCCATCAGTTCCTCAATGAGTTTCAATGGGCTGGGTTATGACAGTTCTCCACTCAGTTGCCTCCTGTCGCTCACTGTAAGAAGCCCTGCTGCCTGCTTAGAGATAGGGTCTGGCAGGGTGTTGACAACACTTGGCGAAAGCCGCTCATTTGTGGATAGCTGGAAGCATTCAAACAGCCTATTTTTTTAGCTTTCAGGATCTTCCAGTTCAGCGGGTTAAGGTGCAGTTTTGATCTTGATGAATGTCCTGATGGAGACCACCTGCTAGGCTGGGCTTGCAGTCTGATTCACAACAGCTCTGGGAAATGACCCCATCTCCTCCTCAGTCCACGTGAGCAGCAAATAGCCTTTCACTTCCACAGAGCCAGGATTCCTTGGTCTATCGGCAGCCCATCAGTTGGCCTGCCCAAAGCTAGGAATACATGTCCTCCTGTGAACTCCAGAATGGAGTTTCATCTCCATGCCCAGCTGTACTCCCAAAGAGCACAACACACTGCTGTGCAAATCTGAGGGTGATACTTGATGTAAGTCAAAAATCTCCTCCTGCTCAGCTTTGAAGATGAATCTCTTTTGGCTTTTTTTCTTTTAATTTTCAAAGAGGCCTAGACCTCACAAAACCCACAGGGAGGGAGGATCTGCCTTTAATTTTTCTCCACAACTGATCATTAAGTACATGGGAGCTGCAACAAACCTCAATCTATCCCAGCCTTGGCATATACTACATTTTTACCTTGAGATGACAACAAACCCCTAAATGGGAGTATTTTCTCATCATTTCCACTCCACTCCTCAAAACCAACCACTTAGACTCTGTAAATATTTTGCTCAGATTCTCTTTCTCAGGATTTGTCCCTGTGTACATCTATGCCAAAAAATATTTTGAATTGATGTGAGACATTGATGTGAGACTGTACTGAAGGCTTTAGGACCCAAATCCAATACAAGTAAATTTGACCCAGATGTCCTGATACTTTAGGATACTAAGAGTTTAATGAATAAAACTGTCTTTCCTGAAGTCAATGGTCTCCCCTCTGCACTATGAAGGAGAACCTGCAGGGCAGCTCCAGCTTTTGGTTAGAGTCTAGGGCTAGAAAGAAGCTGTGGTGATCTCAATCCTGCTCTCAGCTTGTTGTGTATGCAGGGTAAGTCCCACAGTCCTTAGGAGAAGATTTACAACAGTATGCAGGTGCTTGACAGTGGTCATACCAGCATCTTCAGGAACTCCCAGGCACCCAAATACCTCAGTAAGTCTGCACCTCATTCAGTCCTTCATGACAGGATTCTGATTTTATCTGTAAGGAGAATCTACCGGATGCCCAATGGGCTACCACTCTGGGGAATGGGGCTTTGCTTGAGCCTGGGAGAGCTGAATGACAAATGGCAGAAATGACGTAGCACTGTGAAACTAAACTCACCAGAAACCTTTCCCAGTCTCACTAGCAAGCCATCACCCTCTGCCAGGGCTCTGTCCAGCTTTCCAACTAGGTAACCATCTTCAAACGGACATTGTTAAAAAAGGTAAAAAGCCAACCTGTCAGATTTTTCCTTCACTTCCTTTTTACCCTGGCCTGTAGTCCAGATTTGACAGTGGTCAGCCAAGAGACAAGTTTTCTACACACCCACATCTCTTAGTGGGTAAAGTACTGTTGATGGTCTCTCTATCAGGTTACTGTGCAGTTAGAACATGCTTCTTACAGACACAAAAATCACCAATGAGTGAAATAGCTTTTCTTCAGCTAAATATGCCATGCATTTAAAATGTCTGTCCTCTATGATAGGATCTTCTAGGCATAGTGATGGAAGATGTGTGGGCTGGGACTATGTTTTAGCCAGAGATATCATAGAGATCTAACAGAAACACTGAGAAAGGAATGGATGGTAATGAACAGCACTAGAGGACATGGCAGGAAGAGAGGAATGACAGCTGTTGATGACACTGAAGCTAGAAGATTATCAAGATTGCAGCACATCTTGCAGCTTCTCAAAATGCCTAGACTGGGAATACAGCAAAAGACAGACTGAAGGCATTAAGAGGTAAGATAAAGGACAAGCATGGAGCCATTGAAGACATCCAGGTAAGGAGACTAAAGAAAGTGAGTAAATCAGCAACGTTTCCTTATACTTCTGAGAGGTGGAACAGGGCGGGGAGACAAAAGATCACAACCACTGTGAACAAAAGGCAGATGCAAAACCAGCCCGTGGTCATCTGTCTAAGAGGAGCTCTAGAGATGTAGCGAGTCATTAGCTCATGTCCTTTGTCCTGTCTTTGCAAGGAGTCCCAGCTGGAAAGCATAGGTACACACCTGTTGGTGCCTGAGCACACATGAGCATGAAAGACTGAGTGTGAACGAAATCAGTGTTTTAGAGTAAAAACATCACCCCCAATAAGGTCTTTCACTGAACTCTGTTGCATTAGCTGAAATTTGTGCAAAAACTGAGCACTCCAGTTCCTAGCATAGGAGTCAAAGTGTGATAAAGCCTAAAAGATTATATTCTGCATGAGGAATATGGAATATTCACATGCAGCCCTGTGAAGGTAGGTGTGTGCTGTGGTTAAATTAATTCTTAAAGCTTCTCAATTTGACACTACTTTCCTTTCCATACTGAATGTAACTGAAGGAGGGATAATTTCTCTCCTCCTCTGCTTCCTTCTTTCTCTACCACCTGTTCACACATATGATGTCTTCTGTCACCAAAAACTATATATGCTATGTTGAATGGACAAGCCCTGATAGATGGCTGTAGTCCTGAAGCAAAGGGGCATTGGGAATATTAAAAAGGCAGGCTGTGAACGAGTGCAGAGAAACTCTACAGATTATACATGTTCTTCCTTGTCTTCATTTCTCTGTAAACTCTGGCTCTAACTCATGTGTGAGCTGCAAGACAGCTGTCAGACTGAGCACTGCTTATTAAATACATGTAGTGAGGAAATGAGGGTAGAGTTACTGTAATAAGGAGAAGCAAAACTTTCATCCCAGTTGACAGATGGCTCCTGGCTGCTGGCTGGACCCAATGCTCATCTTCCCAGGGAGACTGTAAGTGACTGCAACTTTGTCCTCCCCTCTGTGTCTAAGCACCTCGGGGTGCTCAGATAACACAAGTATCTGAAGTGCCTACACACCTTTTCCCCAGTCCCATTTTCTCTCAGAGAGTGGGGGCACATGTGTTCTGCCTGGATGTAAAATGGCCTCTTTATTCCTTCTGCTCAGCCACAACCCTGCTGACTTCAAGCACAAGTCCTGCTGTGCAAGGCTACAGCAGATAACACTGGAGTAGTTTTGTGGCTGTATAAAGGAGTGCCTAGTGCTTAGCGGGTGCCTAGATCCTGCCTGAATCTCTGTCTGCCCTCTCACTGCACACGCTGAAATGTGGCTGGGTCAGGGGCAAGGGGTGGTTGGTGCTTGCTGGGACTGGACAGCTGCAGGTTTTCATTTGTTTAATGTGTCTCTATACTGGTTGGGCTTGCAGGAAAGCACGCCCATTGTGTGTGATACAGGTGTGACTTAATACGTAATGACCCACTGAGTCAGAGCAATGGTCCCCATAGCCCAGCTCTCAGTGTTCTATGATGCTAGTAGAAGATGGTATTTCAAAAGAGTGCAAGAGCTTGGCTGCTCTCAGCAGTGCCTTTCCTGTGTACCCTGCCGGCATCACGGCATTTGGTGAGCAGCAGTTCCGTTTTCACCTTATCCACTGCCTTGGTGAGTCTGTACATCTTCTTAACATCATCCTCTCCAAAGCAAAGACCCCAGCCATTTTGTTCTCTCTTCCCAGAGTGGCTGCTCCATTCCCCTGGTCATTGTAGCTGCTCTTTGCCACGTCTTCTCTGACTCCACTCTGCCCTCCTGGGGAGCAGGGACCAGAACTGTTCACTGTTCCCCAGACCTTAGTGTGCCTGGGTTTTATATGGTGGCTAAACGATACAAAGGAAGAGAACTGTACAGTGCCATCTTGTTCCACTTAGGAATCATCAACTTCAGCCAGTGCTACCTTTGGCCTCTCTTCCCATCTATTCCTGATATCAGACAAAACTATTTTCAACAATCATTTTAGCAGTGATATTTTCCCAAACATTTTCCGTCCTTGTAAACACAACAATAAAAAGAGAAGCTTTCACAGAGTGTGAACTAAGAGAGACCTTGACTTCTTGTTCTGCAAATATGGGGACCCCTCATCTCAAAGCTGAGGCTTTTTTCCAAGCAAAGCAATGAAGGAAGACCCAGCAGATGCATCCTCAAGTGAAATGCAGCCAGCTCTGGGTAGGAAGCTACCACAGCAGAGCAGGTAGAAGAGTGTGATGACCCAGAGAGGAGTGAAGGTGGGGGCTATTACTGGTATAAATGGCTTGAGGAAATTTTGAGGCAGACTAACTGCTTGAATTAGGAGCTGTTTAGTGGAGAACCTCTCCTAAACAAGTCTTGCAGAGTACCCATCAGCCAGTATTTCTGATGACCTTGCTGAAAGGTCTGCTGTGAGGCAGAGAAGCAAGACAGAAGGACTTCCACGGCTCTTGAGTGTGAAATGCTGATGTTCTAGATAGCTTTGTATTTCACTGGAGAAGAACAGCCAAGAAAGAACACAGACAGTTTCTGGGATGGAATAGCATAGCAATGACTTACAATATCTAAACCTGAAATGTCCCTGAACAAGGACCATGCTCTCTTTGAAGAAAGTATTGTAGCATGTAGAAACTACATGCATATATTCCCCAGCAATTGCTAACTAGACCATGGCAGGACTTCAGAGCATCACTTTCCACTCATAATATAACTTCTAGCACAGTCAGTGCAGGCTTTTGTCACTTCATTCAACATCTTTCAAGTGTGAAAATGGGAGAAATGGGGAAGTCTGTGCCTTACTGTTGCACGACTGTGGCTTTGGGAAGCCTCCTTGGGTCCTGGTGCACTGTGTGTGCCAGGTGGGTGCTTTGGGGAGGTGACGGTGGCTGAGCGTACACCTATCCAGGGGAGGCATTCTCAGATGGTTGTGAGTAGCACAGACATTTCTGGTGGGTGCCGTGGCATGGCACGACTGAGGTATCCTATCCTCGACTCCTGAGATATGGCATGTTGTATGGGAGGCCAGAATATTTCCCAGGAGGTTAAAACAACCTTGCCCATTTTCATCCTGGTCCTTTTGCTGAACTCAGTTCCACAACAGAGACAAGTGACTTGGGCCTTCTGAGTCTTAGTGTCATGAGCTAAAAAATGTGGCTAATATCAAGCTTACCTGCTTTCCAGTGACTTGCAGCTAATCAGAGTTAGCATTAGTTAATGTTTCCACAGCTCTGGGATGTGAGAACGGCAATATCATGCTAAGTAGTTCTCCTGGTGCCTTGACATCATGATTCTTCATAAACAAAGCAGCCAATTAAATTAGCTGAAAGTGGAGAGATGCAGCAATGAGGAAAGTGAAGGAGATATACAAACATAATACTGTATGCATGATAGTCTGCAGCTGCAGAGGGCAGGGAAACCTCTGCCCCTGCTACTTAGGGGATCCAGAATGAGAGGTCTCTGTTTGTTTAGGGCAGGCATTCTGCAACAGCTTTGGGCTGTAGAAGCAGCAGTCCACTGGTTGAGGAACGGAAGAGTCAGTTCCTGACAGATTTGTTGTATAGAGGACTCTCCTCAAGTCTCACACGGCCTTTGCTCTGTAAAAGATGCTTGTTGTCTGTGAGGTCTATGGGACAAAACTGAGCAGTGCTTCCCAGAGAGCCAAGCCCAACCCTGCCTTATGTCTGTCAGCCAGCACTATCCTCAGTGGGGAGCAAGGAAGACTCTTCATGGGAGGCAGCACGGGGCGATGTTTCACCAACCACAGTGCAGTACAGTTCCGGGTGTAACACGGCAGGCAGCAGGTACACCATCTCCATCAGCACATCCATTTCCCCCAGGGTCTTCCTGCCAGCTGTGGGAAAGGAGCAGACATCCACAAAAGCGCGAGAGAAGCACGGTGCTCCCAGCAAGGCAGCAGTTTGAAGGGGAAAGGAAAGTAGTGGGACCTGATTGAAACCCAAATAGGGAATTTGGAAGTGTGTGATGCCATTTCACAAACCTGGATTTAATTCAAGACGTGGAAAAATATTCTGGGTTTTTTTTTGCTGATAGATCTGAAACTACTACTCATGTTGGGATCTTGGCTTGGGATCTTGGATCTTTCAAGAGCCACTCCCAGCCACACAGAGGTCCAGCTGTCTGTAGGCACGTGTTCTACCAGGGAGGTAGAGGGAGGATTGCCATGCTTTGAATAACCAGTGCTGTTTCTTATAGCTCTCCAGTGAAAACCTGAGGACTTGGCTACAGCTCCTGGCCAGCTTCCAAACTCTGCAATTGCATTCTGTTGCCTTGAAATCCCCCTCCTCACACACGTGCACATGTGTATCCCATTGTTTCAGAGTGGTACAGAAGCTGTCATTGGTATCTGTCCAAAACTCCAGCACAGTGCTGGAGCTGGCTCATCCTCCTCAGGAACAGGTTCCATTTCAAGGCCACAAGACATGAATTATGTGTCTGGAAAAGTTAGAAAAACTTCTTGGGACCCTTTGGAAGGAAAATGTAATCTTGAGTTGAAAAGTGGTATTAAAGTGTCACCCAATTTGACTGCTGGCAGGATCAAGGCCTGTGGCTTTAACTAGGGAGAGGTATCCTCATGGTGCTATAAGGCAAAGATTGCTGACACTAAGCATATTCCATTTATGAAATCATAAAAGTGTCTGTACTAGGTAACTGATTTAGGATTTTGTTCCTCCTTCCTCCTCCTCTTCTTGTCCAGGGGTTTTTCCTTCAGCCTTCTCCTCCTCCTCACATTATCTTTTCTCTTCCTAGAGAAGCTGAGTATCTCCTGCTGTCAGAATGATTATTCTCCCATGTATTAGAAAGAATGATTAGTCTCTGTCTAGTTGCCTCCATAATTAAGCACCACATGAAAGAATATTCTTGTAAGTAACCAAGGCGGTGGCTCCTTATGGGGCTGTTAGGAGTGTGGTACAGTTCTCCATTGGCCTGCAGGCAGAGAGTTGGGTGTTTTGCATTGGGATGCATTCACACCCAGCCACTGACCTAGGTACAATGTGCACAAGCTGTCATGCTGATATCTGGGACATATACCTCCTAGCATGGGTGTGCGCATGTGGTGATATCCTTGCATTCATTTGCAGGCTGCTACAGATGCCCCAGTAGATATGTGTATGCGCAGGGGCACACACTCAGCCCCACTGACAGGTACCCAGCCCTATGCAGGCCTGCACACTCCTGAGAAAGGACTGAGCCTCTGTTTATCTCCAGCTTGCCTTTCTCATTTCCCCAACTCAAACCCATCAGTCTAGTCCTGCCCTGTCTAGATATACCCCCTAGGTAGCTCCCCATAAGAGGAAGCTCTGTGAGGAAGTCTGGGGTGAAGGGAGAGGTGGTAACTGGAGAAGAGATATTAGACAGCAAAACAGTGCAAAGAACACCCTACTTTTCCTATAAATACCCAAGCAGCTCAGCTGCTTCCTAGCAGCACTAATGAGGCTCAACAGGAGTGATGGAGGGCGACAAAGGAATCACTGATGAACAATCAGAGACGGTACTCGGCTTCTAATAGGACTAATGAGCTGCTTTGCATAAGCTGAGAGGATAGAGGAAGGAGAGCAGATGGGCTTTTCGAAGGTCAGGGGCAGCAGGATCATCAGAAGGAGTGTCCTGCAGTGTTGCTGCTGTCTTTCTGCTCCCTCCCCTGGCAGGAGATGCTAACCACAGGACAGGCAGCACTGGGAAGCTCTGCCCAAGTGGCTCAGGCAAGCCTGCATCATGGCATGAATCACGACTTACCACAACATGCTTCAGCCCACATGGCAAGTCTTGCACATTTCTTCTGGGCAGAGCATCAGAGGTTAACCCAATCATTTACTGAACAAAGGGGAAAATTTTCTTCTGTAACTTCAGCGGCCAAGACATGGACATTGTGAGCCTTCAAAGGAAAATTCATTCTATTCTTAGAGATATGCAAATTACAGCAGAGGTGTTGGACTCTGAAGGTGCATTTACCTTGGCAGGATAAAATGATTGTCAACTTGTCTGTTTTCTGAGCTGGCACTAGGTGTGATCAGGCAGATATCCCTGTGGTTATTATCCTGCTTTGAAAGAGATCAGCATCTTGTTCCCTATATTTTGCCAGTAGGAACCGGGCTCCAGCTGTAGGTGAGAAACTCAGGTCTCACAGGGTTTGGCAGCTGCAATGCCATTGAGAAAGGAGCATACAGGAGACAGAGCAAGAGATGAAGGCATATGTTGCACAGCAGAGATGTTATTCTGGGCCTTGGTCCATCAGGTATAGGCAAGGGGAGAATCTAACCCCAGCCCACACCACCTAGGCTGGACAAAGATTTTGTGACTTAAAACCCAGGGCAGTCTGGTGCACTCTGGTAATGCATGGCAAGTACATGAAGTGAATTTTCCAGCTTGAAAATGTGATTAAGTTACATTTGGGTCACTTTTGCTTGGAACATTAGTGTCACTTCTCCTATGATTGCTTGTGTGAGATTGGGAAAAGTATGGTGCTCTGTTTTGCCTCTTATACCTGATTTCTGATCCTTCCAGCACTGCTTAGAGAGAGCAGGAGTACCACCTCTGTCACACTATTTCAGTCCTTGACCCCTCTGCTGAGGCCACAGAAATGAAACAAGCCATGATCTCTATTGCAGTGGGGACAAGCGTTTGCTAATAGCTGGCCTGAGTTCTATTAATGTGTTTCCCTTTCACTGAGGTTCCCCAAGCAACCAGAAGATGATGAGGACTGTGCAGCAAGAGAAGCAGGTTAGAAAGGCTGCAGCGTTGCTCCTGTTTGAATCTAGAAGCAGATGCTATAAATTATCTTGCAAATGGAACTGTAGGAATGATTTTCTGCCTCACCTCCATAATTTCTTGGCAGTTCATCTAGGTGCACAACTGCGGGTGGGGTGTCCTCACAGGAGGGAGAAGGCACTGAACTTTCTGCCCACTTATTAGCTTGTACTGGGGGAGATGATTACGGGCTGGGTGCCATTCTTCTAGCAAAGAGGAGCTGATGAAAACCTTTTTTCCACTTGGGCAGGCTGTGTGCAAGGCTGTACACTGACTCCTACTCCTGATACAGTCTCCAGGTAGGGGGTGGATCTCTAGCACGAGATGGGCCCAGAGAACCAGTTCTGTATTCAGAATAGCCTGCGGGCTACGTAATGCTACCAAATATTCAGATGGTCCCTATGTTTCTCTGATTTTTGAAGGGAAAAGAGGTAACGGAAGGGAATAACATAGTACTGGGCAGATGAGAATTACAGTGCTACGTTGACCTCAAACCAGCAGCGTTGGGCTAGGAGAGACTCCGTGCCCTGGAGGTGTTCACAGGGAGGTTGTGATCCCACTTTCCTCAGGCCTCTTCTAGCTGCTGCTTCTCCCCCTCTAGGGTTCTGTACATTGAACTCCAGCATGTGAACTCCCTGACCTAGGCCCAGGAAGATGTGACACTTATACCTAAGCATGGAAATGTGAGGTGATCTGTGAGACATATAATTTACAGGATCTTTGTGTTGCTTGCAGGATATTCAGTCCTGTCACATTTGCTAAGTCTAGATGCCTTGAGTCCTGCACTCTGTGTCTTGCTGTAAGTGCCCCTGTGTCACTGCCCTGCCTCCAAGGGCTACTGACAATGCTTCTCCAAGGACGGCCTTCTGGTAGCTTTGCATAGTTGCAAAGGTGCACTGTAGAAAAATCCTGCAGGTTTCTCTGACTCTACATGGAGAATATTGCAAGGAAAAGAAATGAAAAAGGCATGATTGGCTGAAAATCCACAGCCCATCCTTTCAAACGGCCACCATGTTCTTCTGATGCCTGATCAGAGAAATAAATTTACCTCTTTGGTAATGCAATGGGTAATGTGACGTTATCCTTAATGACTGTAGTGAAATGAAGCTAATGGAGGCCAGAGTATTGTGCATATGTAGATATAGAGATGCAGATTTTGTTTGTCCCAAAAATTTAGAAGAGAAATCCATGACTGGGGCAGAACGTGAAAACAGGATGAACAAGATGCTACTTGAGTTTTGCTGTTATGGTTTGTAACTGCCATGCTGGTAGTGGTGGCAGGGGTTAGTGAATGGCACTTGAGTAGGTGGGATGAAAGAAGGGCTGCAGGCCAGCCTGTAGCACTAAACAGGGAAAGCTTTGCAATGCAAGGACATTATCTACGGCTACTGGTCTCTGCCTGGTTTATTTTCTGTAACTACTTTGCCAGCTTCAGGCTGTGATTGACATTTACTACCAGCTCCTTCCCCAGGGAAAGGAAAGGGGTCTGCTGTGCATGCTCTAATACCTATGTATGTTTTTCCCTTCAGGATACAGAGGTGTTAAAATTGCTCATTTGGAGCACAGTTTTGCAACCTGTTTGCCTGCTTCTGATCCTGGCACCAGTACCTGAGAACATGTGTACTTATTTTCTGTAGCTATTGGCACATTTCAGTGTCCACTTGCCTCCTCCCCGTGTTTCCTTTCCCAAAAAGTCAGGCAGGGGCAAAAACAGGAGGAAGGACACTGGATAGACCTGCACAATAGAAATTTTTACCAGCTTGTCCTTTCAGGGTCTGCCCTTTAAAATACAGGAGAGGATGGTTGCTGCTGCCCTAAGTGACGGATCAGTGTAGAGATATCTTCTTTCCAGATGGCAGAATTTCTCCTGCTTCCTCTACGTAATATGCTATTATAGTTGAAAGATGCTGGGTTATTTTTTTTGTTTGTTTGTTTAGTTGGTACTGTTTCCAGTTTGGGAAGAAAATGTCTTTGCTGAAACCATAGTGGACAGAGGAGTGTCTGTCCCATTCCCATGGCCATAGAGCTGTTGTTCTGCCTGTTTTTTATTCCATCTGTATGACTATGCTGGATCTCAGCAGCTGAGTTGTGTCTGCTGAATTCTTCAGCTGAATACTTGGAGATTCCACTCTGGAGATATTTGTACCATTAGACATTTAGATGGAAGTCAGGAGCTGTAGTTTCAACCACTTCTAGCACAAACTTCCAGTGCAACTTTAGATGAGATGTTCTATCATCTTCCACCTCATCCTTGCCTCCAACCTGCGAAATACAGATATCTAAATCTTTCTTCACTTCCATTTCAAGTTCTTTAGAGCAAAGGTTTTATTGAGATTGGTTTTTTGAAACATATATGACAGTCTGTCTTTTAGCTTCTGAGCATCACCGTACCATAGACAGGTTCAGTTAGTATTAAAGCTCATCATTTTTAGTAAGTGATTATCTAATGATGCTCTTTGCAAGAGGATGAGAGCTATGCCTGGAGTCCTGTTCCAGTTCCTCTTATATCATCATTTTCTACATCTCTCAAGTTCCCTCATCTGTTTTTAATTCCCTTTTCCCGTGAATTTTTCCATGCCATGCTGCTGTGGCAAAACAGCTGCCACAGAGCACCTCAGCCTTGACATATACGTATGCAAGGAATGGGAAGTGACAGATGGGAACAAAGTTCTCATATCTTGGAAGAGAACCTCAACTTCGTAACCCAAATTCTGCAGTCAAGGATTCTAACTCTTCAGTTTCTGTTGACACCTTGAACGGTGTTCATACATTGAAGAAGCATGGTGGAAGGGCAAAAAAATCACAATGCACCTAAACCTGCACAGACTTTTGGTCCATGACAGTCACCTACATTCTGTTATCTGTGGAGACATTCATTTCTGGAAGGTATATAACATCTGAGCACTTACATACATCAAGTAGAATATTTACAAATGCACCAAGTTGAGAGAAGCGGTCTCTAATTATCTCACATTTCACTGGCATTCCTAACAGGAAAAGTCCTCTTTCTCTGGTAGATTGCTCCAGCAGAAGCACCATAGGCCCTGTTGCCATGGAAACAAACATTTTCTTCTTATA
This sequence comes from Tapera naevia, assembly GCA_033556795.1. Lineage (NCBI taxonomy): Eukaryota > Metazoa > Chordata > Aves > Cuculiformes > Neomorphidae > Tapera > Tapera naevia. Next base: position 1,199,620 of record JAUMJJ010000059.1, read on the forward strand.
TTTCAATAACATACTGAAGGTTTTCAGGGCCTTTTCCCCTTTTTACTCTGTTTGGCCTTTCAACATTTACTGTGCATCATATGGTGGAAGAGCAATGCTCTTACTCCTTAGAAATGGCCATAAGTTGTGCCAAGGGAGGTTCAGACTAGATATTAGGAAGAATTTCTTTACCGAAAGGGTGGTCAGGCACTGACTCAGCTGTCCAGGGAGATGGTTGAGTCACCATCCCTGAAGGTGTTTAAAAAACAGGTAGATGAGTTTTTGAGGGACATGGTTTAGCAGATGATGGGTGCGGTTGGACTCGATGACCTCAAAGGTCTTTTCCAACCGGAAGATTCTATGATTCTATGGAAGCCCAAACAAAAATCAACCCACAAAATTGTTCTTCCGTCTCAACTGACTCTCTTATTCCCTCTTATTCCTTCTGTCTGTCATTTGATGGCTTAGGCTTTCTGTGGCAATCTAACTCTGAAACAGCCATTTGCTTTGTGTGATACAAAGTTCCTTTTCTCATGCCCAAAAGCTCTCCCTGAGGATGAGGGAGAAGCACTGCTGCTGTGGACCTGTATTGCATATGAAGTTTTTCCCTGTTACACAATGCAGTTGAATGTCTTTTGGGGTACTGGGCTTAAGGAGGCAGGAGATGTAAGGATTTCCACTCACTGGAAGAAAGTGATGAAATATGCTTTCACAGCAATGATTTCCATCTCAGCAGTTTCAATGACTTAAAGTCTCTACTGTGAAACCTACAACCCCAGCCTGCTTGCTTCATCACCTGGAGATGGGTGCACCTGCTTATTAGAATCTTGCTTGTTGAATAGCCCAATAGATGAAATTAAGAAGAGATCTAGGAACAGTTAAGCCCTGAGCTTTAGAGATAGTCCTCACTATGCGATGCAGCTGCCTGTTTCCTTGCATAGTTTATTCCTCTACAAACCCTTCAGTTTCCTCTAAACAACACGTGTCCTGCTGCAGCAGGAACTCCTCCCTTACGGCCCACAGGCAACTCCTGGCTTGTGTAAACCTTTGTGAAAAGCCTAGAGAAGGGTGTTTATTTCAGTAATCACCATGGGACATCCCCTGAACATTTATGGGCTGCACTGTACTATGAGTACATCCCCCCATTACTGCTTCCCTCCACTTTTTATGTGTTCCTCTAAAAGCACAGCTTTGGGTACCTTTTCTCTTACCAGCCAAGCTGACTACAAAGGATGTATGTGTTTGGATTTTGTTGCTTCTGAGTATATGGGAATAACTGTCAGCCCTAGAGGGCAAACAGTGTTTTCTAGAAGATTATAAAAAGAAAAAGGCAATTTATTTCAATACAGCAGGGGTTTGGACAACACTGAAGGCACACTCTGATCCATCAAAAAAATAAGCTAGAACATCAAAAAGCATGAGAGAATGCACAGGGTTACTGCATTTACCTGCCAAGAATAAGAACAGGACCTGGATCTCATAGTTGAAACACTGAGATTGGATGACAAGGGAGCAAGTAAACAACTAGTCTTAATGAGTGTTGGGCCCAATGCAGAAAAAAAGAAAAACAAAAGGAGGGATATCCTATTATTGAAATTGTTTCTCTTTGATAGTATGGGAAGACATGCCCTAAACTAGTCATTAACTGTCATCACTAACTCCCCATCAAATACACCTGTTGGTCCACTCCAGGAGAAGAGCAAGGGGGGAATATTACCAGAGCCCAATGTGTGTGTGCCCTGCTGGAAGGCTTAAGACTGCAGTAGCACAGCATACATGTGTGACTGTCTCCCAGGGAGATTAGTCTATGCTGTGTTCTTATCTGTGCTCTCAAACGGAGTCAGGCTGAGCTAAGTCATTATTTGGTTAGAAGACCCGTAACTTGGGCTAGAAAAAGGTTTTGATGGATTAAGCGTTGGTGAAATTCCCACAGAGTCCGTGGAAAACGTTCACAAGTCAAAGCTGTGCATTTGGTTGTGGGAGGTGCCCTCTTTCTGGGGAGCAGAACCACAACACTGAACACTTGAATTCGTGGAAAGCTTTGCTTCCTAGGTCCAAACGACACAGGGAAGCAAAAGTTCTAAACCACACTCTGAGTTCACAGCCTAATGACAGAATTGTCTACAGCCAAGGAAAGTGCTTGAAACTAAACCATTTTGTAATAGTACTGTAAACTCATAATTACTTATTGTGTTTCCTTCCAAAGATACAGGGCTGAACAGAGCGTCTCTCACTTTGTAGCAATTACTGATAGCCAATGGTTTAGCTAAAGCTTAGTAAAGGCACTTTTGGTCAAAAGCTCTATTTTTTTAGCGTGGACTAGAGCTTAATACTTTTGGCCATAGCCCAAAGACGTGACATTTTGAAGTATGAATAAAACCAGTATAACAACTTGCAATTGTGTAACTAAGATCTACGCTTCCTGTAACTCCTGTTGCCTGCTGTTTTTTCTCATGATCTGGACCATCTCATTTTGGTTAAATAGTCAAATAAAAAGGCAAGATCCACGTTTCTGCCGTAGTTTTTTTATTGCCTTGCACAAGAGCTGTTGGGGACCATTGCTGGGGGCTGAGGTGAGGGTCCCCACCAGCAGAGATGAGACTACTTCTGACATAAGACGAGCAGAGATGGACTGCATAGAGCTGGGAGGGTGTTCCCATAGGAAATGTAATCATCACACTGGTGCCAGTCACAGCTAGTGGCACTGGGGCTTAAATCCCAACCATCAGGGTTATCAGAGTCTGATCAGTGCTGGCAGGAAAAGGGGAGCAGTTTAAGCAGATGGGATCTCTCTAATCTTCCTACTAGTAGTGTTTGTGCATTGGTGCCATGAGGGCAAATAATCTGGATGTTTAAATCCCTTGTCTACACTTGGAGCGTATCCAAATGGATGTCAGAGTAAACAGTCACAAATCCTGGCTTGGACTGTCTATTCTCGAGGTCTCCAGTGACGCCACCAGGCTGGGCGGTTGTGGACTGTGGTCCCTTGGTTCCTGCCAAATGTGTTTGCTCTAAATGTGTTCTTTGAAGCAGAGTAGCCTTGCTGGCATGGATTTTAGGAGCCAGCCCCTGTGCTGGCACTGGAGATAGGTGAGGTTGCAGCTCCCTGCTCCAGTTTGCAGCCTCGTTTTGTGGTATAAAGGGACTCCGAACTTGATAAATAGCAGGAATTTGGGACAGCTGGGACCACATGGGTGACAACCTCTCCCAGGAGATTTTGTCTGTGCACCCTTTTCCACAGGTGAGGATCTGTGCTCTTCAGACCACAGCAAAGTGAGGCTGCTTGATTGTGCTCCCTGTAGCCCTCTGCTGCACTGATGTGCTATGAGGCTGTGCACCAGGGCTGCCTGCCTTCCAGGGTACAGTCTGCTTTCTGGGGAAGAGGAAGGCTGCCTGTGTATGCAGCTTGATTGAGATAAGAGCAGTGGAGGTGTCCTTGCCCACCAAACTAGATTCCCAGCCACCCGACCCCAAGTCAGCACAGCTGGCCCCTTTCGTCCCAGAGCCCATAGCTGTCACACTGTTGTCTCAGAGCTTGTTTTCTGCTTCCCTACCTGTCCAAGGGTGCTTCCTATCCCCCCCTGCAGGTCAGCTCCAGTCCACCTTGCTTCTGTACCCGTCTACCAGGCCCCTGCTAACTCCTTCAGAGCTACCCACGTGATACATGAAGTCTGCCACAATCCCTTCAATGAGTTTTTTTCAAATGTGAACCTCTTTTCTTCATTCTTGTCAATGACACTTTCTGCTGGTTAGTGTGGATGCTCCAGCCACCCATTACCTGCCTTCCCAAGGGAATGATGGATCCAGTGCATCCTGCAGAAAGCACTTGCCAAAATTCCTTCTCTAGATGAATCAAAGACCACAAAAAATATGTTTAGAGAAGTCTTGACCTATAACAGTCCTATTGTTGTTGGCTTCTGTTAGGGATTCAGTAACTTCATCTTATTGTTGTTTAATGCTATCCTGCATTTTATTTTTAAAAATGAAGGGATTTGAGTGGAGGAGACTAATCAGGCATTTGGGCCAGGTTTGTGAAAATAACTTGGAATTTTGAAATAGTTAATTTTGGACATTTGGGATGATTTTGGAATAGGACTTAGAAGTACTGAAAAATAAAAATATTCTTTTTAAAAAGGTGACCTTGCTGAAAAAAAAAAAGAAAAATAGGAACATCTTTTCAGAATGACTAAATAACTCCAAACTGTAAGAGAGGTTGATTCGGAAAGAATGAAAGGGGTCAGGTTGGATCCAGCATAACCACTTTGCTCAAAATCTGTTTAAGAATACTGTTTTGTGTTGAATCTTATTGAATCAATTATGTATAAAAATGCAGAGATGTCTCTCCAGTTCTACTTTACACAACAGTGAGAAATGCTAGAGATGGACTTGCACACTTATGAATGGAGAGAACCCTATTTTTGTATAGTACAGAAAGAGACAGTCATGGCACGGAAGAATGTACAACCTCTAATGAAAAGAATGGAGGAAAAAATACAGGGGGAAAAGGATATATCCTGTCAGCAGAAATGAAGCCATTGTAAAATGTATTTGGTTTATGGTGATATGTTTTATTAATGACTTTTTAAACACTGTTTTGACTTGTTTAAACACCAGTTTTATACAGATTTAACTAAATCAGTTTACAAACCGTTGAATTAAGTCAGGCAATCTCTTAGAGCACAGACACCTGTATCATAACTGTTTATATTGGCTTAGCTTGTGCCAGTAAATCATCCTTCCTTCACTGCCCAGCTTCTTTCCACAGCAGCTGTTTGTTGCATTGCAGGTGGCTCTGCCTCCCCTTCTCTCTCTGGAATTTGACCCCATCCCCCCCCCCCCCCCCCCCCCCGCAGCAAAAGAGCAGTGAGCTGGAAGGACAGGTTAAATGCAGGCCTCTCTCCCTGGTGGGCTTTTTGGGAGGGGGATCCTGAGGAGGAAAAAGAAGCAGAGGGGAAGGCTAGAGTCATTGCAGATGCAATGCCCGCATCAGCTCAGAGATGCAGCTTGCAGTCAGCTACAGTGGAGTGCTTGCTCTCCCAACAGCCATTTTACTTGCAGGAAATCAGATTCAAGCAAAAAAGAGGAAGGGTTTTTTTTTTCCCAGAAAGTGAGCATTGTACAGGAAGGTGCCACTTCTTCATATTTTGTCGTTGTGCTGGCTGATTTCCCACTGCTCCAAAATGTTTTGTGAAAATGCCTTTTCACTCAGGCCACAGCGATCCTGTTGTTATATCATTGCTTTTGACTCACACCGAAGAAAGATTCCTCAGCGGCTTCTGCAGTGTGAGGCTCAGAATGGTGCAGGGCAGTGAGTGCCCTTTTCAAACCAACCTCTGCTGCTTGACATCCCTGGTGTTTTTGCACCTTCCTGTGGTTTACCTGTGGCCAGTTCCTGCGTGTTAGCAGGTGGCATTTCAGCCTTGACCTATGGCTGCTGCGCTAGGAGGAAGGGAGACGGCGGCCAGCATTTGTGGTGGAACCATGTCATTCCCAGCACCCATCCTGAAGGATCAGCTGCCTTGCACTCAGTGTGTCTTCTGGTGCATCAGCTGCGGGTGCTGCAAGTATACGGGCATCTGCAGGCAACACTGCTGCATGGAAAAACGAGGAGTGGGCTAGTGTGGACTGGAACTTCCCTGCAGCATGACAACTACACTGACTACAAACCACATATGAAGGCCTTCAGTCCCTGTGATGGAGTTACCCTTCACCGGAGTCTGGGTAGCGTTATTTTTGCAGCGTAGTTTTGTAGCAACCTATCATAGGTGTTCTCTGCAGTGCGGGAGTGGTGGCCCAGACTGGAGCCAGATGAACATGTGTCATCAGACCCACTGACCCCTCGGGACTTGCCAGGACTCTGGGGTCGGAGAGAGGACAAGGACCCTCCCAGGCCTCGTCCAGGAGAGTCAGTGGCTAGCAACTAGCAGGAGGGACAGGGGCAGCCCACCCTCCCAGCAGGACCCACCAGCAGCCTCTCTGCCCCCCTCCCAGCAGGACCCACCAGCAGCCTTTCTGCCCAAGGGTCAACCAGAGCACATTTGGGGTGCTGAGGAGTGGGGGCGTACACGCACAGCCCCGCCAGGCGCCTGGGACACGAGGCGTTCCGGGATGATCTCCAGCCTTCCCGGGCCGGGCAGCGCCGCAGCCTGGGGAGCAGCCGGACCGCGCCACCACCGGGGTGCGGCGGCGCCACCTGGCGGGCGGCAGCGGCGCGGCGGGTGCGAGCCGAGCCTCGGCCGTGGGGCGCTGCCGCCCCTCTATGCCCTCTTTGGGGCCCCGCTCCTACCCGGCTCTTTGCCGCTTTCCCTTGCCTGGTGGCACTGCTCGTGTCCCTTTATTGATTTGTGCTTCACACTTCCTCTCGGCTTTGCCGCTGCAGCCGTCCAAGGTGCTCACTCTCACTAGGGCGTCTTTCCCAATCTGGTGTATATCAAGCGAAATGAGGAATAATTAGGAATAGTTATGACGTGACATGGTCTGGAATGAGAAGCACATGTGACTTCCCTCGGGACGCTCCAGGTTGGATTTCAGATGGGAGGGAATGGGGATAGAGGGGGGACATTGTAGTCTTTCATGGTTTTCTGTCTTTTGTCATGTCCTCGTCAGCAATGTACTTCAGTGACACCAGCATATGAAGTCATAGAATCATAGAATCACAGAATGGTTTGGGTTGGAAGGGACCATAAAGATTATCCAGTTCCAACCCTCCTGCCGTGGGCAGGAACACCTCCCAACAGACCAGGCTGCTTCAGGCTCCATCCAACCTGACCTTGAACGACTCCAGGGAGGGGTCATCCACAGCTTCCCTGGGCAACCTGTTGTAGTGTTTCACCACCCTCATCATGAAGAATTTCTTCCTAATGCCTAATGTAAATCTTCCACCATGCAATTTAAAGCCATTCCCCTTGTCCTATCACTACCTGCCCTTGTAAAAAGTCTCTCCCCACCTTTCTTGTAACCCTTGCAGGTACTGGAAGGCTGCTAGAAGTTCTCCTCAGAGCCTTATCTTCTCCAGGCTGAACAACCCCAACTCCCTCAGCCTGTCCTCATAAGCAGAGGTTCTCAAGCCCTTTGACCATTTTCACGGCCTCCTCTGGACAATTCCAACAGTTCCATATCCTTGTTATGTTAGGAGTTCCAGAACAGAAGGGGAGAATCACCTCCCTTGACCTGATGGCCACACTTGTTTTGATGCAACTGAGGATACTGGCCTTCTGGGCTCCAATTGCACAGTGCTGGCTTCTGTGCTTGGAGTCACTCATCTTGGTCACTGCGGCTACCTTGCAAGTCATTCATTCTGTGTCAGAGAAGAAAAGCAGCACCTGTGTTTGGCCATGTGTGCTATCCCTCTTTCTTCAGTGCAACATTGGTCTTAATTTTGGAGTAATATATGGAGATTTTCTCTAGGAAGGAGGTGGAAAGGGGATAAGTGAGGAATATTGGCTTTTTGGTAGAGGCAGAAGACTGGTGCTGAACTGAAGAGGACAGGAAGGTGTTTCTACCCATCCTTTGTTTCCCTTCTAAAGGACACTGAGCTGCTCAGTGTTGTATGGTGGCCTGTGCATGACAGAGATGCTGGAGAGGAGCTGGGTAGCACTAGGAAGAGCGATGTTTAAGGGAACTTTCAGTCTTTGACTCTTTTAGGATGATGCTCCTTGGAAAAGGAGTAAGAGAGGGGTCCTTGCTGGTGATGGTTCTGGCATGTTTATTTGCCTTTGTGCCCATACTGGGACAGGAGGGAATATAGACCTTGACTGGAGATGTGTTGCACAGGGTTTGCACAGGGCTGGGTTGTGGAAGATGCACAGAGAGGGTCAGACTGTGAGTTGTCATGTGAGCACCCATTTCTCATTAAAAACTGATGTCATGCACAAGAAAATCTAGGACTAAGGGACTCTGTACCCACTCTGTTTTCCCTTTACTATAACACAAAACGTTGGAAGGCTTTATCACTGGCATTTTGTCACTCTTGCATATCTGAGTACATCCCTGTGGGGAGAGAGCCAAACCTTAACGCAAAGGAGGTGGAGATAGCAAGGGGTAGATTTCAGTGCCAACTAAAGCACTGTACCTTTTTAGCTACCTTGCTGTCTGGAGTAACAGGCAGGAGGAAAAAGACCAGGCTAGCTCAGGTCCCAGATGTTTGGAAACCAGTACAGTACCACTGTGCTGCTCTCACCTTCAACCGCCCACTGCCCTCCAACTCCCCAGTCATGCCCCTGAGGAAATACCTGTCACGCAGTACAACTGGTTTTCTTTCTCACCTTATTATATGACCTTGGCTGCAGGGAGAACATCCAAAGGGAGTAGTTTCTTCCCTTTCCTCTGGGATAAATCTTGCTTGTTGCCGAGAGGTATCTGCACATAGGTTTTTAAGCAGTCACTGTTTAAGCCGTTCCTGCCTTTAGTTGCCAACATCATAGATTTGCTGTTCCAAGGAAAAAAGCCCTTTTTCTACAAAGTTAAAGCAAAACAATATTTTCTTGGCAATGTTATGGTAGATGGATGGGTGCACCCAAGAGCAGTCGGGAGCTGCAAGCTAGCTCTAATTAGATATACAGCCATTCCATGTCTGCCTCTGTTCTGCTAGTGTTTCTTGCAACATCTCCAGGACCCCACATGGTTGAGTTCAGCCTACTGACCACCACTCTCACCATTTTGGGGTAGATTAGCTAACATCAAGCTCTGGCTTTGCCGAAGTCAATGGTTTCTTGACATTTTTCCTGGTGAGAGGGGATGAAGAGCAGTATTTTTGTTTTTTCCTCTGCAGGGAATTTTCAAAATGAAACTGAAAAACCGTTTTTGGAAAATTGGTCTTGTCATTTCAGAGTTCTATAAAAATGCCACACTGTTAGCATCTTTTCATGCCAGAAGAGTTGAAATATCTATTATTCTTATTTCATTTTTGAAATGACTAAAGCGAGGATTTTTCTTAGTATGCCCTGAAACCCCTTTTCTAGAATAGCTGCTTCTGTTTCTTTTATAGATGAGTATTTTAACAAATTGATAGAAAGGGAGGTTGGATTTATCTTATTCAACTTTACTCATAGAAAAGTTAAGCATTTAAGCACAGCTCGTTGTTTGGGGTCTTTTCACAGTGGGGAGAGAAAAATGAATCAACAGCATGTTCCGATGAGGTCATGCTGTAACTTGAACAAGACGAGATACACCTCCATCTCACAGAGCACTGAGCTAGTAGCGCTGCCCAATTCCTCTTTGTTTTGTGATCTGGCCCCCTGAATCACTCTCTGGATGTTTCTGTTTCTCCCCTTTTGCTCTGGAGGGAACCTGAACAATCAGTTTTGCCATGAAGCCTAACTGTTAGATAGCTAAAATCAGTATGATAAAAGTTGTCCCACAGGTCCAGTTCAAATTTGAAAATGGGAATTAGATATTTATGTCGTTTGGACATTTCAGAAATGTCCTTAAAAGTAAATGCAATCATCAGTATCCTCCATACTTCTTGAGTAGGCATAACTGAAGCTTGGCTACTTCAGGAGATACTGCTTGGCTTCTTGGAGAGATATTGCTCATGAGCATAATGCTGTTGTTTACTTATACACTGTGACACATGCTGTGTTCACACACACTGATTGTACTCCCCTTGGGCATCCTAGATAGCACTTTTTCTGTGATGGCATCTTTCATCATGTCCAGTTTTAAGAACTATCTTCATCAGCAAGACAAACTGGGGAATATTTTATGCTAGAATCCTTGTAAGAATAGAAATCTTCTGGATATCCATGCAAGATGCCTTCTGGGTGTATTGCCTTGTGGGCTTTTGGATCCTTTCTTGGAAGTATAGGTAGAACCTCTCTTTGAAGCAGATCAAACTGAAAGACTCCTCTGTGCTAGTGGCTTCATGTAACCCCACAGGTTATAGACTTGTAGCAATGTATGTACCTTGAGCTTGCCCAGTGCTGGGTCCTGACAAGACTTCCAGCTGAGTTTACTGCAGTTTGTAGTAACTGAGATAGAGTGGGGACAGTCCATGAGAATGGAGTTTATGAAACGGAATTAATCTCATTGTCCCTGGATTGCTGAACACCTAAGGGTCAGTATCTGTATCTTAGATGCCAAAGCAGATTTTGGAAGGCTGTGTGTGCCTAAGGTAGTTTCTTATGAGATCCATAGATGCTTCCAGATAAGTTAGTTAAAATTGACTGATGAAGAGGCATCTACCTTTCTGAGGAATCCTTTTTTTAAAAAAAACAAATCCCAAAACAACTCTCATGTCTATTATTCCAGCTCAGTTTGAAAAACCCAACTTAGTATAAACAAACATCTATTCTAGATTCTCTTTATTCTGGCTAAGGGTTGTTTCTAATATGGAAAGCAGCTCAGTCCAGATAAGAATTATGGTATCCGCTGTTGTCTTAGTTTGTGCACTGCAGGCTGACCCCTATGAATGATAGATGATGCAAACTACCTCTGCTTTCTCTGTGTCTTTCCCATATTTTGGCACTGCCTGCTGATACAGGGACACTACTCTGCCTGAAAAAGTACAGCATTAACAGTTTATTAATCAAATATTGTTGAGACTCCTGGTTACTGACCATTCCCACAGTTGTTTTGTTTTTCTTCATCATCTTCAGTTGTAGCAGCTGGTAGGATGTGCATCAGTAAGGATATTTTCTGTTCAGCATATGTCTGAATTTCACCTTGAGACCTCAGTTCTGTCAGCAGTTTAAAGATTAAATGCCTCCTCTCTAAGTGAGTGTTAGAATCACCACAAAAATCACTGAGATGTAAGAGACATAATCCCTTAGGACCATCTCCATTGATCCTCTCATGGTTCCCAAGCAGCATATAGAGCTAAATGCATGACTGTCCATTCCTCCAGGTTAGTTAATTTAGTTACACATCCCTTGGGCTTGTCAGGGGGAAAATTTGTCTCCAGTGGAACAAGGCATTTTATGCAGGTTGGTTATTGCTGCTAGCATCCCATATGGGGCCTAAAAGCTGCTGAGCTGGAGAAAGATCTTTATGACTTCAGCCAGGTTTAGAGGGTTTAGAACCACATTCTTCCCCTATCACACAGTCACAGTATCACAGTATCACAAGGTTGGAAAGGACCTCTGAGATCATCAAGTCCAACCTATAATCTAACACTAACACCAACCATCATCTAAACCATGGCACTCAGTGCCTCATCCAGTCTCCCTTTAAACACCTCCAGGGTTGGTGACTCCACCACCTCCCTGGGCAGTCCATTCCAATGGCCAATCACCCTTTCAGTGAAGAATTTTTTCCTCATATCAAGTCTAAACTTTCCCTGACGAAGCTTAAGTCCATGCCCTCTGGTTCTGCCACTGGTCACCTGAGAGAAGAGACCAACCTCTGCCCGACTACAACCTCCTTTTAGGTAGTTGTAGAGAGCCTCCTCTTCTCCAGGCTAAACAGCCCCAATTCCCTCAGTCGCTCCTCATAGGGCTTGTGCTCCAGCCCCTTCACCATCTTCGTTGCCCTCCTCTGAACACATTCCAGTATCCTAACATCTTTCCCAAACTGGGGGGCCCAGAACTGGACACAATATTCAAGATGAGGCCTGACCAGTGCCGAGTACAGGGGGACGATAACTTCTCTGGTCCTGCTTACTACACTATTCCTGATGCAGGCCAGGATGCCATTGGCCTTCTTGGCCACCTGGGCACACTGCTGGCTCATGTTGAGCTTCCTGTCCACCAGCACTCCCAGGTCCTTTTCTGCCTGACTACTCTCCAGCCACTCTGTCCCCAGTCTGTAGCTCTGCATGGGATTGTTGTGTCCAAAATGAAGTACCCGACATTTGGACTTATTAAACATCATCCCATTAGAATTGGCCCAGCTCTCCAATCTGTCCAGGTCCCTCTGTAGGGCCATCCTACCCTCTAACAGATCAACCCTTCCTCCCAGCTTGGTATCATCTGCAAATTTGCTGATGATGGACTCAATCCCCTCATCCAAATCGTCAATAAAGATATTAAACAGGACAGGACCCAATACCGATCCCTGAGGGACACCACTGGTGACCGGCCGCCAACTGGATGAAACACCATTCACCACCACTCTTTGGGCTCGGCCATCCACCAATTCCTAAGCCAGCACAAAGTGCTCCCATCTAGGCCACGGGCTGGCTGCCAGCTTCCCTAGGAGTCTACTGTGGGGGACAGTGTCAAAGGCCTTACTGAAGTCCAGGTATACCACATCCACAGCCTTCCTCTCATCCACCAGGCGAGTCACATGGTCGTAAAAGGAGATCAGGTTGGTCAGGCAGGACCTACCCCTCCTAAATCCATGCTGGCTGGGCCTGATTTCTTGACCGTTCTGCAGGTGGTGCATGATTTCACCCAGGATTATGTTCTCCATGATTTTACCTGGGACCGAGGTCAGGCTGACAGGTCTGTAATTACCTGGATCATCCTTACGGCCCTTCTTATGGATGGGCGTAACAGACAGCTGGTAAATGGGTACACCTATGTGCAGCACCCTTGAGAATTAAGATAGGTGCTCTGAATATTGCATGTATGATGCCCTCCCAAGGAAACATTCTCTTTTCCTTTCTTTTCTTGCACCCTCTCTTCATGATTTCCAAAGTGTCTATTGTTTCCTGAGATATTCAGTTGTGGCTGGTAGTCCTGCATGTGAAGACGTGGAGACAACAATCATATTACTGGGGCCCTGTTCATGAACATTTTCTCCGGAAAATCTATAGATATTTTTTGTCTTGTATTATTATTATTATTAGTACTACTACTATTACTGCAACATAGAAGGAAGTGCAACGAATGGGGAGACTTCACTGATATTTTGCATCCATGTGTTTTGGTATGAATTAAGGAGTCGAGTTCGCTGACTGTTTCTCACACATGCCCAGAGCCCTCTGGTGGTCACTGAAGATTTTTGATTTCCATTTTTTGTGTTTCATTCAAAGGTACACAGCCATTTGTAAGACTTATTTTGTCGGCATGTGTTTTTAAGGGGAAAGTTTGCAAATGTTGGTGTAACCTTTTTCCATTATTTCCTCCCACATTTTCACCAGTTCTGTTTATTAAAAATATTATTGTTCGGTTTCTCAGCAATGTTCACTTGGAAAATTGGCTTGGCCTGAGAAGTGCCATATTTACTCTGCAGGCAATGGAAGCTGTTGCTGTGCACTTAAAGAAAATTAACAGAATGTTTTGGAGTTGGAAATAATTTCAAATTAGCATGTACTGAAACTTTGACTTCACCATAAAATTTTGTTTTACATCTCCAACCCAGAAGCAGGTTTTTAACTACTCTTCAAGGGTGGCTGATTCTGTGGAGGAGAACAGCGAAAATGGTAGAAGAAGGGGAGAGGAAGGACACATGAAGAGTCAACATAGAGTGCTGATGCATTTTCTAGTTTTTACCTTTCCTTCAGCCTGCTCTTCTTAAGCACTTTGGGTGAAGAAACACCACTGACTGGCTGACTGGTTACTAGATGCTTAAAAATGTAATACTGCTTGGTTAGACCAGAGGGACATCTCTTCTGGTGTCGTGTCTCCAAGAGACATCGTGATTAGAGGGTAATTCTCCCCAGTTAGATTCATGTCTTGCACTTCTCTTGTACTGATCCCTGCAATACCAAACTCTGTCTGGATCTGAAAACTAAACTTTGTCCTTTGTGCTGTTGTCAGATTTTAACCCTCCCATAGCTTATAGTACACAATGGAGGTAATCTCTGCAGATTTATCTAGAGAACAGGAGCTGCTCTCCTTTATGAAATCACAGGACACAGTCAATTAGGATGTAAATGCTCCTGTTGAGATGTCTGTCATGAACTGTGCTCCTGTGGCATCCCAGCACAGACAAATATAGGACCTCTGGAAGAAAATTCCTTGTTCTCAATGACTGTGGCTGTGATCTCTTGTGCTGGGCTGACCAGTGAGAACCTGTTATCAGTGGAAATCACCATTTAACAATGTGATATTTCCTCTTTTTGCCAGCTGGGGAAGGGGGCAGCTGTCCCATGAGAGAAAGAAGAAAGGGTTAGTTTGGAAGGAAGGGAAAATAGACTAACTTGTTGCAGGAAAGGAGTAAATATTACTTGGGAGGGCACACATGATTTTTTTGGTATTCAAAAAATGCAGTAAGGTCTTGTGCATGTATTTATGTGCATGCGCATCAGGGGGAACATCGCATCAGGCGATGTGCCCAAGGTCAGCCAAAGAGCAGCCAGAGCAGAGACCTACTGCAGAACTAGGGCCAACCTGATGCTGCTTTTCATGCCATCATACTGAGAACTATGGCAGGTTTGGATCACTTTCTTTCTGGGTAGGTACCACCACAATATGATTACTAAAAATGCTGCCTATTTGCGGTTAAGTGGGTTAAAGAATTATTGCGGTCACTTATGAAAAATTGCTCTAGCAGCTCTAGATATCTGAAGAAGAAGCCGGGGCAGACAGGCAGTTTATATAAATTTTCTCATGACACGGATTGAGTCTTCATCTTGTTGAGATGGGTGGAAGCTGTAGGGGTCAGGAGAAGGCCTGGGAGCCAGGCTGTTCTCAGATCACTGCCCTAATTGTACTCTAAGTAATCTCTCAGCCACAATTCCCTCTTGCATGGAATAATAATAATAGCTATTACCCACACTTCCAGGCTGCTGAGAAAATTGAATAGTTAATCAATTTGAAGACGATATGATATTGCAAGCCAAGCAGATCTGAGCTTTTTGTGGAGAGACCTGGATGATGTAGTGTATGACATTAGGATCCTGTCTGTGACATAGTGCAGATGTGATGGACTTGATGGCCTGCTGTGGTTCAATAATTTGTATCAACCACGGAAGTCTTAGTTCCCTTCTTATCATGGGCTCATTATCATTTTCACAATTATATGGCTTGGTTTGAACCAATGACCTTGGTTTTCTTTAGTGTCCTAAGCCAGCCCCTGAAACACGCTAAAAAAAGTTTCCTTCTTTTTCGATCTCAGAAAGCATAAAAATCAAATCCCTACAGAACAAAGAACTTTAAAGTGTTATAGAGCAGTAGGAAGCCAAGTCAAACCACTGGACAGCATGAGAGCTTTGAAAGCCTGGATTAAATTGCCAGCTCAATGAACAACCCTCCTGAAGTGAAGAGATGTCACCTTTCACTCAGATGTGGAAACTTGTCTTCCTCAGTTTGTGCATGCATGTGCAAGGGAAGCAGGTAAGGATGGGGAGGAACAAGACAGATTCCTATCAGGAGTAGAGTGCACGGAGTTATGCGATTTGCAGCAGCTGAAATGGTCTGTGCTGGCTTATGAGGTGCATAAGAAGTCTGTCCTAGACCTCTAGCAGGTCGCCCAACTTTTTCTATTCTCTCAACTGGCTGTTCTTCCCTGTTCTGATTATCTGTTAGATTTCTAGGATCCCAAGGGAAACAGGAAGAAAGAGAGATTGCTTTGCTTCAGAGAAATAATAGAATTGCACTGTTGCTTTTGAACATCAGAAAAAAATATTCTTCAGAACTCCTTTTAAAATACAAAATTAGGTTCCTCTGTTTTCTGGCATTGGGGCTAGTGTGCCACTGATACTTTTCCGTTGAAGTCTGCAGAAACGTTATGATGTAAATCCCAAAAGACAAATGGACTTATATTCAGAGATTGTAGCCTCATTCCCAGATTATATGTTCCTTTTTCCATGAATAAAATCTTCAGGATCCAACTCAAGAAAAAAGCTGCAGTTCTTCCCTCTGTTCTCCCACAGCTAGGAATAGAATCATAGAATCATAGCGTCACCCAAGCTGGAAAGGACCCAAAAGGATCATTGAGACCAACTCTTGTCCCTACACAAAACACTCCCAACATTCACAGGTTATGACTGAGGGCATTGTCCAAATGCTTCTGGAATGCTGGCAGACTCAGTGCCATGACTACTTCCCTGAGGAGCTGTTCCAGTGCTCCACCACCCACTGGGTGAAGCACCTCTTCCTAATATCCAGTCTAACCCCCCCGGCACATGTTCCTGACATTCTCTCTAGTCCTATCATAGGCTTGAAGAGAGATCAGCACCTGTTTCACTTTCCCTTATGAGAAGGCAGTTAACAGCTATGAGATCTCCTCTCAGTCTCCTCTTCTCCAGGCTGAACAGACCAAGTGACCTCAGCTGTTCCTGATACAACTTCCCCTCTAGACCCTTCACCAGCCTCGTGGGCCTTCTCTGGACACTCTCCAGTAGTTTGATGTCCTTTTTATACTGTGATGCCCAACATTGCCCACAGTACTCCCAGTGGAGTACTTCACCTGAGCGTCTTGAAGGATTTGCTCTTTGTAATCTACTTCCTTTCTGCTGCCGCATGGATTTGGGGCAGGAATAGGAAGGAGGGATCTCTTCCATCACAGCAACAACAGTGTGAGAATTTAGTCTATGTATCTTTCAGGCCAGTTGCTTTCCTGATATTTTTCTGACAAAGCTCTTAATTCCTTGTATTGATGTAATAATTGATCTCATGACAGTGCAGCCTGAGATGCTGCTAAGAATTTCCAATGGACCTAGATTAAACAGCATACAGTTCCTCCATTTGGCTGTGAAAACACCTCCCTGGAATTATCCTGTAGTTGAGAACAGAAAGCAGTAGAGTACCTCTGGCTTGTCTGTAGCACTTCAGGAGAAAAGGGAACATCCCACTGCACGTTGTTTAGGGATGACCTTCCTGAAGGGAAACTTTCTGCTTAATCCCTGCCACTTAGAGGCTGTTTTTTATGTCCCGTGATAAACACAAAGCTCCCAAAAATTCCCATCCATTGCAAGATGCATGAATCCTGCTCCACTTTTTGCTAAATTCTTAAGCTGAATGACATCTTTAAACAATAGTTCTACCTGCCTCTTTCGTCATTGAATGCCCTTCTATTTCCTGCACAAGGCAGTAATTTTATCTTCTCATTCCTTTGCTACTTTTATCTATAATAATCCTCCCTTACTTATTGCCTCTTGAAACCAAGCAAAGCCAGTCATTCTTGCCTCTCTTTATGTCACAGTCTCTTTACTCCTCTGGGTTTTTGCCCCTTTTTCTGGTTTGGTTTCTGTGATGTCTTGCTTGACATCCTGGTCCTACTGAAGTTAGAGGCAAAATGAGTGGATGGCTTTGCTAGTGCCTGGGTTTCATTTCAAAAGCTCAGAGGGAGAGTGCTGTTTCAAGTGAAGGTATATCACGGTATTGTCTTCTGTGTTTTCCATCCTCTTATGTACATTTAGAATTAGTACATTGAGCTTACTGATGCTACCATGTATTCAGATTACTCCATGCTCTTGGAAGAAGAAATGCCTAAATGCTCTGAAAACTCTAATTTCTTGTCAAGACATTCAGAAAAATTTAATAATAGCTGCTGTTTTCCATCCAGAAAGTGCAGTCAGGTTCTCTAGGATCAATTATGCTGGAAGAAGTGCATTTGTCATCCTTATCAAAACTATCAGCTTGCATTGTTTTCCAAAAAGATGATGATTTCAGCTCATCTAAGTGATTTCTGTATTTTAACCCTGAAGTCTTTAATATTCTCTGAAGAGTTAAATCCATCACATGGTTGGTGTTTGCCTCAGGGATTTTACAAGGATGAAAACTGGCATTTAGTGTTCTTAGCTTTTTCATAAAGGATAGGAGTCTTTGCTGTGAGTACCTAGGCCTGTATTTAATTAAGGGAGAAGATGCTTGAAAAGGTACGGTTGACTTCAGCTCTGTGATGTCTGAGACACAGAAGAATGAATCACCAGGGTGGAAGAATAGCTTGCTTTTTTTTTTTTCTTCCCTCGATAGCCTCAGCATGCTGTCAGGCTGGAACCTGCAAGTTTATAGCTTCAAATAAGCTCTGGGTATGAAGATGCCACGTGGATTTCTTGTTTGCTTACAGGTGAGACCACAGGCCTGGCACGTTGTGTGTAGGCTGGTGTAGATACAGGGGCATAGCCATTCATGAATTCTGAACTATTTTTTCTGCCCTCTCCCTTTGTTCATCTAGAAAACTTTAGACCTCTTCCCTGGCTGGGAATTCCATCATCATAAGACCACAGACATTTGGTCCCTAACAGATTTGGAATAAATAAATAGCAAAAATGCTGATGAGGGCAAAGACAACAAAAAAAAATTCTCCTGGAAACAGTGAAACCAGAGTCTGAAGGACAAACATTAATGTGCCTATGAATGGATATGGGTGGGAAGGAGGCTGCTGAGCTGGCAATTTGTCAGACTGACCAGAACTGCTTCATTGTCTCTTCTTATTCCTCTCCTGGTTGGTATCCATCTGTTGTCTCTTGTCTTAGCATATTAATTTAGGCTTGTAATTGCATCCCATTATCCAAGGGAAAAAAAAAAGGCTTTTAAAATAAATGAGTGTTGGAATTTAGTCTCATCCATAAAACACTTGAGTCCTCTTATTATCCCTCAATCTAATCCCCAGTTCCTCTCCTGGCTTTGCTGTTCTACCCGTCAGGTACACCTCCCTGCATTTCTTACTTCATTGTCCATGCTCCTGCCACGATGCTCCTGCCTTTCTAGCCCATGTAATATGTAACTGACTATGCACTCCCTCGAGAACTCCTGAGTAGAGCTGGGATCTCAGGGGCCTGTGGTGTATTTTTTGTTCATGGAGGTCTCCTCAAGCTGTCAATGTGCTCCTGTTGAAGCGAAGATGGCAGACAGGATTTTCGCTTGCGTGGTGAGTAGCTGGATGTCTAGTGTTTTCCTGCCCTTCTCTTTCTCAGTAAGCTTCTCCTCATTTGGCCTCATTACCTCCCACAACCCACGTAATAGTCTCCCTACTCAGAGACTATCAAGTGCCTCTGAGACAAGTGCCCCTCTTGAAGACACTCTCTATGGTCTCTTGAAGGTTTCTTGGGGGGAAGGAGATGAGAACTGGTCACCTTTATCCTTCTGGTCTAGGTGAAGTTAACCTGTTGTTACAGCCCAGCCCAAACAGACTTGTTTGGCAGGATGGAGGGGAGGGTAGTTTTTTTTTTCTTTTGAATATTTGCATGGCAGTCCAAAGTGATTACAATCCCTTCAGGGGTCTGATAAAATTTCCAACAGTTGCTTTGAACACAGTCAAAGCTACAACTCTTTGCTTTGAGCTCAGTCAAAGCAACACTCGAATTCCAATCTGTATTTTGAACACAGTCAAAGTTACAAGTCTTTGAGCTCTGTCAAAGTATCAGCAATTTACAGCAACAATGTTTTATGTTGAACTCAGTCGAAGTAACTACCGGTTTATGGAGTGGGCATGGAGCTGGGCAGGAAAATTAACATAAGGTTCTGAGAGTATTTCTGAGGTGCTCACATACTGGAAGTGCTTCTGTAAAGAAAATCTGGAGTAATGGTTTGGTTGTGGATTAATTTTTATCACAAAGGATTATCTCTGCATTAGAAGAAGGCAACAAAACAGCTGTTCAGTGTAGAAGATGGAAAACGTCTCCACTTACAGAAGGCCTGAAATTGTTCAGTGTGGAGCAGGTGAGAGTTTAGTGGCAATTAAGGTAATGAGTTTGAGCAGAAGATGCTGAACTGCTCATACTGTTGTTGCATCCATCTTGCTCCCTAGGTTGGTGAAGGTCTGGTGTTGGCAAGAATAAATGGCTTATGCATAGTGCTAATTTGAAAACTGATTAACTTCATTGTAGATAAGGTTAGGTTTAAAACTGGGCTAGGCAATGGCTGCACTGCTACCAGGAGATTGGCAGGGCAAGGGTGAGTGTCTTGCAAATAGTCCCAGAGCTGTTAGGATATGCAGGCCCAGACCTTTTCTAAGAAGTTAAGTTGTCCCTGAACTTAGCCTGATCCAATGGCTTATCTTGTCCTAACTCCTTCCTTCCCAAATAGCTTTCACCCTTTGGCTGTTGATATCAGGCTGTTGTCTGACTATTTTGAATCCATAAGTATTCCAGGACTGTTGGGTCCTGAGCCCTGTGTGTGTGACTGTTGTGAATAAAATGAGAGAAGAGCTTGAAGAAATACTTAAAGCAAATATTTAGGCACTGGTGTGAATAGAGATGAAAGTACACCGGTTTAAACTAAGCATTAGTTAGAACAATGCAAACTTTGTGCATCTTGGAGGAAAGAAATGTAGAGCTGGAAAGGGAAGATAACTCTAAAATGGCAGGAAAGCACCTTATCAGTCTGTGGTTCTGTATGGTCGCCATCAATCTCATTAGCACATCTTAATTTTGAAATAGCCTATCATTTGCAGAACCAATTATAACTTAAGAAACTGATGTGGGGCCAGGGTGGGGGAATAAAGAATTAAATTCAGCTTAAGGATGCATAAATTGTTTCAAATTTGCTAGGTCTGAATTTCCTATCATGTACAAAGTATTTTATCTCGTTTGCCTATTCCTCCTTCTACCCATCTGAAAACTACTGGGTTGACAACTGTGTTGTTTTTTAAAAAAAGTCTAAAGGAGAAGCAAGTGCTGTGGAGAAGACACACAGCCATGTTATTTGCTGGCAATTCTGAGGCAGATGTGTAGTCTTACTTACACACAGGTGGGCTGGCTCTAGGCAGGGGAAGAGCAGGATATTTCCTGAGAAGGCAGGCTACCCAGAGCAATGGAGCGGCAGAAACTGCCACTGCAAGAGAAGAATGGTACCAACCACTTAAGCAGTGTGCACTGGTGTTCTCTGCCTCCTCATGCTGCAGGCAGAGCCGCGCAGCCTGGCTGGCATGTCTGCCAGGTGTAGGTTTGATGGTGTTTGGTCCTTCTTTCTCTCTGGGTGGGGTTTGTCCCAGCACCAAGTGTTGCTACCCTGTTCAACACAGTGGCAGATCCCACTTGGTCAGCTTCTCCGGTTTGGTGTTTTCACTGCTATTGCATGTATCTCTTTTCTCGCCTGGGAAGAAAGTTTTTTTTGTTTAAAATGCAGTATTTCCAGGGTCTTGTCACAGGTAATATACAAGACCTTTTGTCCTGAGTGTCAATTTTTCCGTGTGCTGCTGGGCATTTTTGAACTAGCTCTGAGCTTGTCTTCACAGGCATGCACACACATGCACGCTTGTACTTATGAAACACCCATTAACAGGAAAGAACACTCAGCATAAACACATACACACACAGAGCCATATGGACACATGCTCATTAATTGAAACCAGGCCCATGTACTGAGTTTCTTTGTTAGCATCTAAACCCTGGCCAATCTGCCAGTACTTATGAGATGCAAGACTGGATCGCTTCCATTGTCTGTCACTTAAAAGCTGGAAATTATTTTGCTAGCCCTTGGCTCTTGCTCCCATATTCTTTGAGAAGCAGAATTGACATTTTGTTTGAATGCACACATGGATATGTTTATATTTTGTGCAGTATATTACTTGTGAGCTATAGCTGATGCTTACTCCTATGCAGATGGTTAGCTCAAGGCATACAGATAACTTAAGTTGTCAGATTCAGCGTAAGTGGACAGAAACACTGTGAACTACACAGGAGGAAATTTCTTCTTACAAGCAAGCCGCATGTACTGAAAAAGTCTTTGGATGGTAAAAAGATTTAATTTGAGGAAGGAAATTGAGTACCAGTTTGGTATGAACCTGAACTATTTACTTAGGCATCCTGAAGTATTCACTGATATTTTAATACAAGAGCACGTGTTTTTTCAACACAGGACCATGCCTCAGTGAGCAGGCACAGCGGGAGCAGCTTTTAGGAGAGGTCAGAGCTCAGTAGTAATAAAGACTGAGAAGTGTGAAGCCTTTGCCTTAGTCACTACAGATATTGGAAATTTTGAAGACAATGAGATGGAGGTGCCCAGGCAGGACACAGAGGTATCTTCACATTAAGGCTTTTAAGTGCTGCCAGAACAATTCAGAGGCAATGCCTACATCTGCCACAGCTTTCTGTGCAGTATTGTGAGGGGAAAGCCAGATCACTGTGGCCATTTACTGAGTCTGTGGGTGCTGCTTTACCTTCTTGTCAAATGAGAAAAATATCTTATGTGTAGCCACACATAAATTTATCTTAACACCCCTCTCCAGTGTCTGAGGTCTGGTCCTGTGAGCAGATCCCTGTATTCTGCACAGTTCTCTATGGGCAGAAGCTGCAGCTGTGTCTCAAATAATCAACAAATCTCCTGGTCATGAACTGGGTGTGTAAAATTTTGCCCTGGAAGCCAGTGCTCCAAAAGCTTCTGTGGTGAAGAGTGCTGAACCTTTGAACAGACCAAACTCCAGCTTTTCTTCTTGAGATTTTTCCAAAAGTTTTGGTCTCCTTGTCTCTGGTAAAAGAGCCTTTCTTTAGAGAGTGCAGGGAACTGCAGTGACCAACAGTTTAGTCAGCAAGCCAAGTTTGGCAAAACTTTTGCCCGGCAAAATAGAGTCCCAGGCATGGGCACTTGGGAAGGGTGGACAGTCAGGGAAAGCTTACTTGCAAGCGTTTGAAGTAATCCAGCTGAATCCATGCTCTGCACCAACGTTGCAGACCATAATTTTCCTCAGGGCCTGGTATTTTAAAACGCGCTTTATGGATTTGATCTGTCTTCGCTCTAAAAGACCATCGGGGAGATTTGCCAGCAATTTACTGTGCCCGTACTGTGGGGAGGGGAAGCAGATCATTAAGCCTCGAATACAGCCTGCCATCTGGATGGGCTTGATGCGCAAGAAGGCGTAAAGTTGGGATGCAACTGTGCAGCACTTGGTTCTCAGCCAAGACAGAGCTTGTACTCAATTGTTTAAAAGCAGATTTATACAGACATGACTTATTTCAGAGGAGGAAATAGATTAATAGGAATACTTGGGGTCTGCTTTGCAGAAATCACCACTACAGCATGTGACCTGTGTTTTGAGTGCATGGAGACTTCCACACATGGGCTATTAGTATCTTGATAGTGGCACCTAAGATCAGTCGATCCTTGTGATATTTATCTTTGTGTTCTTGTGTTTCCCATCCAGAGGGTTCACATTGGTGGGATGTTTCATGGTGTTTCTGAGATCAGGAATCCTGACCTGAAGTGACTTGTTGCTTAAGGAAACATGTGCTACTTCTGTGTGCAGGCAAGGAAATAAATACAGCTAGCTGTATTGAGAACAGTGCAGTGGATTTTAGAAACCCACTCTTCTCTCTCTGCCTTTACCATGGACTTTGAATATGATGCTGAACAAATGATATACACCTTGCTTTTCAGTAGCGGCCACGAGCTGTTTCCTTTTGTCTGCTGAGGCGATGAGCCACAGTGATGGTCAAAATTAATGGTCAGCGCTGCAAATTTTTAGCTGTGATCTGCCTATGAATCAATTCCTCTGTCTGTAATACACCTGTGATAACGGTTCAGTTTTGTAGCGGTGACTGGAAGACAAAAGTCCTTTTGAGTTTGGGAACTACTCAGCAGTGATAATAACAAGGCAAACTGAAAAGCCCAGGAGGGAAGCCGAGTTCCGTATGCTGCACAGCGCACTTCTGGCATGCAGATAAATACAGCCACAGAGTGAATAAAGAAGATAGCCTCATCCATGAAGAACTTCTGTGTGTTGAATGAGGCAGCAGGTCCAATAGAAAGGGCAAGAATATAGGATAAGGTAATTAAAACTGCACATCTATTATTATTTCTATTTCTACAGTCTGGTCCTTCTCCACAGTTCATTTGATATCAAATCAAGAGTGGATGGGAACAAAACGCTTATTTTTAGAGACTCTTGTGGGGTTGAAACTTACATTTGATATCAAAAGCCATTTCCTGTCCATATTTGAACTTGGTATCATGCTATTCTGCAGCAGTTGCTAGTGGAAACTGTTGATGTGTTGGTACACTTCCATTATCCATCACTCTGCTCTGCAGTTTGGGAGCTAGAAGGTATGCAGGTGGCTTCATTTTAATATCTATTTAAAGTGTAAATGGCTGTCTGCAGTGCCCTTTGAAAAAGCAAGGGCTGTTGGAAGCTTTCAGCACTGGTGGTAACTAGGAGTGCACATGTAATGGAGAAGAGTGGCAACGTGGTGCAAGATAATTGCTGATGGCTTTCAGGATTAACGATGAGACATTTGCCCTTTGAGTACCTGTCAGAGCTCTGGAAGTTGGCAGCACTGGGAAGTAAGAAGGCAGCAGTCCACAGGGAAGCTGTGTGGTGGGGTGTGACACGGCATGTGTGAGCCAGGCTACCTCTGGAAAGGCTGTGGATGAGATCAGGAGAAGGGTGCTTTTTGTTAAATAATGACAAGTGGCACCTACGCTGTGCCTGTTAATCTATCTGTCTTGGAGGTGGGAATGCAGACGGTGGCCTTGTTTTGCGTATTGGGAATAGACAAACAAAAGGTTTTGTAGACACAGAAGGCAGAGGCAGTATAATTTCTCTCTCTCATACTAGAAATCTGTCTTCCCAGACCTGCTATAGGTGAGTTTGCAGTCATGCTCTCAACCTTTGTAAAATAGGGCATGTGAAACTATGGAAGTTAAGTAATCCATGCATATGAAGGATGCTGTTACAAACAGAGCAATTCCAGACAGTGAAAAAGATAAGAAGCAAGAGGTCAGGGTCTGTGTCTTCCATCCATTGCACCTACTCATAGAGAGAGCTCTCTGATGAAAGAAGAGCTCCATTTTGCTTGAATCCCATCAGGATGAGTAGTCCTGGGTAAAAAGGATAAGATTATGATATAGACATGGATTTGTTCTCTTAGCTCCACCCAGCATGACATGTGTGGCTGTGCAGTACTTTCCACCCGAATTGCATCTAGATCTGACTCTATTATGACACAAAAGCTTTGCTGATATTTGGAGACATGCAACACAGGTAGGATGGTCAGAAAGTTAGGAATGGGATACTTTTTCTGTTCATGACTCCTCTGAGTAAGTAATGCTTTTATTTATAGCATATGTGTTGGCCTAAGTGGCTTTGATTTTCCTCTGGGCAATAAAGGGCTCTTGCATGACTCTTGACTTGTTGCTCTGCCAAATTTTGCTTCCATCTCCACAGAAGAGCAAGGGTAGAAGTCATCTAGGGAAAGATAAAAGGAAAGAGTCATTGTAGAAAGCATCTGCTTTGCATTAAGCTTTGCCTTAGAAACAGATAGCGTGAAAATAATTTTTTTCCCTATGAGAAGAAAAATAAAACAGAACAGAGAAACCGAGCATGAGAGAAGCTCGGAGTAGGTGCCTAGTGTGTGACAAAACCGTAGTCATCTGAATGTGAATGCTCATAATGGTCGGTGTGCAGTGACTGCTCTGTTGGCACTTCAAGCCAACCCTGTCTCGGAAGTGTGCTGGACCTGGATGTAACTGTGCTTGGTCCTTCATGACCATTATCTGCTTGAGAGTTTATGAAACCTGACCCAATGTCCTTTGTTTGCTAGTCACATTGTGAAACTAATATGGAAAGGTTCTTCTTGGAGATCTTTTTCTTTTCACCTTTCATTACTGCTCATTAGCTGCAGGCATGGATGAGGCAGGCAGATGCCCAGTAGAGCGTATGGGGAGGTGATAAAGAGTAAGCAGACTGCCGGCTTTACCTGTGCTGGCATGCACCAAGGATGGCCTAGACAGCTGAGCCCCTCTCCTGCCTCAGGAGGCAGGATATCCCCTCATTGCTCTCAGGTCTCTCTGCTACTGTGAAGGCTATGGGGTAACTGGATCAGTCCTCAGTCCTGCCCCTGCCCAGATCTCTGCTGCCTGTTATGCCCACAATCTTTCCCTTTCCCTTGCTGCAAGTGCAAGAACATCCCACAAAGAGCCTGGTAGGTCCCCTCTGATTTCCTGCTCCTACGGAGGCAGCCTGGGAGGTGACAGCTGATGGACTTGTGTCCTGAGGGTGTAAATGACTGGAGGGAGAGGGAAGTCTCCTCTCCAACACCTGAGAGGTTGGGCTGAGGGGGTAAAAGGAGACATATGTCAAAAGTGCCACAGGAACTCCAAGAACTCTCCAAAGTCATGGTCTTTTCTTGGACCTCTTTCATCTCTGTTAGAGCTTTGGTGACGAGATCAAACAGATGCTTTATAATTTGCGGAATCCTCTGAATGAGTGAAAAAATCTCACATTCTCCTATTCTCAGCTTCATCTGATTCCTCTCTTTTGGGCTCTACCACACTTCCATCTCATAATACCCTTTTCCCCAGCAAGAGAGCACTCATGACTCTCTGTGGGCATGCCATTATACAGCAGTGACCACTAGATTTACTGCACTGCAAATACAAACTTTGCCTTTATTGCAGCAAGGTCATCGCAAATCTTCTGGTAGGCAAGTGGCAAAAAAAAAGAAATTACTTCTCTGATTTCTCTACCTCCCTGCTGTGGGATTTCAAGGTCTCTACTGGGTGTCTGTGTTCAGTTTTTCTGGTTTAGGTGTTTGAAATGAGATACTTAAATTGATAGACCTCTGCACCTCCCACAGATTTCACTCATGAGTATTAAAACCACTCCTCTGAAAGCTGGTTGCCTTAATACAGATATAGCTACTGGTCTGTTTGCAGCCAGACTTTAGGAACCTGGGGTTTGCTCTTTGGGAAACTTGGAAAAGACCCTTGTTTTTATGAACTGCTGGGGAGTCACCCCAAAAGCAGGAACTGCAGATATCTGAAAGGATGTACTCTTTTAATCATCAGGTCAGCTTAAGACTCCCTCCATTCTCTGTGTCCATCCTGCTTGGCCCAGCTCAAGGCACATTCTCTTCCTCAGTTTCTCTCACAGGACACTGCAGAGGCAATGGCAGTAACTGCAGGATTAAGGGGCAGCCCCAATTATCTTCTTGAGCCCAAAGCAGCTCTCAGTGGCTGAAGAGAAGTGAACCACTGTCATTTGTTAAGGGCTGATGGCTAGAAAGTTTTTACTCTTTGCCTTGTAGGGTTTTTCCTTCCATTTCCGTTTGCCCTGTAGGTCTCTCATTGGCAAGAAACACTTCCATGATCTTACTATTTATGTGTGATAAAGTGCCCCTGACATGCCCCGTTCTTCTTCTGTGTGATGTGCCACAGACCAATGGAGAGCCTGTCTGAGGGCTGCCAGGAGACACTATGGCACACTCTCATTTCTGAATCATTGTATGGTAAAGCAACACTGTCCTTGGTTAGGGATGCTCATGCCTCAAATCATAGAATCATAAGATGTATTGAGCAGAGGCGTTTGCTAGGCTTGCACTGACCTCTAGTGACAATGCAGGGCACCAAGGTCTTCAGTCATGGAAGGACTGAAAGGGCACACACTGGTCCTTGGTGCTGGACAGTTTGCAATGGCTTGTCCCAGTTTTTGGAAGCATTGTGCACATAAAACTTTGGTATGGCCTTGGGGAAGAGATCCTACTGAATGATCAGGGTCTGTCTACTTGGTAGATGATTGTAGTGGGTCTCAGATGTCCCCAACTCCATATACCTGCCCACCGAACTGCTTGTCCTCCCTCAAGCCACTAGAGTCATGATAGTCTTCAGGTCTCCTGTGGTGTTTGTTCTTGCTATCGATCTCTTTCTGCCTCCTGTCCATACATCTGATCTTTCATTTCTTTTTGCTGCCCCATTCCGGCAGACTCACTGCCAATCCAGCCCTCTAGTCTAGGTAATGCCCATTCTTCTTGCTTCTACAATGATCTAGAGTACTTCACTCCTGCCTCTCACCTCTGCCTTCCTTTCCTCACGCCCTGACTCTTCTGTAAAGCCTGGAAGCCCTTTCCAGAGCTGGGATGCGATGTGCAGGGGTTCTGGTTCCTTTGCCATAAAGCTACCTGCGATGCTGCGTGGTTGTACATTCTCTGTGTGATGCAAATGAAGCAGCTCCTACTTCAGAATGCCATTAAGAAACAGAACCCCCTAAAAAAGATACATTAAAAGTGTGCTGTTGCTATCTTTTACCTCCCTGAGTCTGCAAACAAAAATAGTGAGAGCTTTGCGCCCAATGCTGGGAGCTGCTAACCATGCATCCAAAATGATGAGCATCCTCAGTCTTTACAGACATCAGAAGGTCTCATAGGCTGCCAGAAACTCCCAGGGAGCCCTGCATCACCCAGCAGCAGGGTAGGGACCTGCCATGGCTGCAGTGTGAGGAGCATGTTGAAGCCTCTTTTCCAGCTCCCCACCCCAACTTTGCATGCTGACTCCTGCCATCTTACCACAGCCCATGCCCATGGCACCACCTTTAAATTGCTTGGCTAAGCTGCCCTAGTTTGTTCATGCATGCATGACTTCCTGGGATCTCTAAAAAGATATTGCATGGTTCAGTTGATATTCCCCTGTCTTTCAGAGCTGCACAACCCCCTGCCCTCCAAAAACCCTAGGAAGAGGTTTTACTCACTGAATTACAGCTCAGCCCCTCTTAGCTCTGTGTTATCATCAAAGTGAGGCCCAAAAGTCTCTACAGTGAGCATGTTGGTTGAAATGAATCTATTGTTCTGGGAGTTGCTTCTAGAGGAGGAAATAATCTATGATGCCCCACAAAACTCAAGGGAAAGAAAATCAGGTCCATCTGTGAATCCCAAAAGTCACGCTTCTGTCCACCCACAGATTTCTCTGGAAAATGAAGAGAGGCAGGAACACCCCAGACACCCCTTCCTTTAGCATCTCTGACTGCCTTGTTCTCTCCATGTTCTCTGTGTGCAAGTGACCATACACACAGAGCAGAGATCCACAGCGCTGCTTCTTCCCCTAGACTTCATTGCAGATAGATACAACTCTGTTGCCCAAATCCTGACACTGGTATTAGCCTAGGAGATCAGATGAAACATCATGGGTTTTCATAAATCTCGGCAGAGGAACATGCCTCCTGCTCTTGCCTCTAGGAAGATGCTGGCTGGAGGCCTCTCGCCTGATGAACTGACTGCTCTGGTCCCTTGCTATCCTGATCCACATGGGAAGTCTGAGAGGGGATGGAATGGAGAAAGGCTGCCAGCTACAGCCTTCCACGCTAGGTTGAGCAGAAAGGCAATCAAGTTTCCTAAGCACTGTAACAGATGACAAGGTGTATATTTATACCAGATACCCATATACTTCGGGTGAATTGTGCAACATGAGATTTGTCATCATGCATCAGATCACTGGTGTATCTAATCCAATACCATGGCTCTGACAATGTCAGGAGAGCTTAGCTGCATGCAGTGATGCACCTCACCAACTGTGCAATGCAGGAACAGAGGGTTTGGGATTAAAATTCTTCCTCAGTTCCTTCAGCAATCAATGGGTACCCTGACTGTTCTTATTATCAGAGTAGGCAGAGCTGCAAATGCCAGTAATCACATGATTAGTAAGCCTTCTAAAGACAACTAATACAATTGCAGCATATGTTTAAGGGTTGTCCCATGGGCCGGATATGTTTTAAATGGGGTAATATTTTGTACTATTTTCATCTTACTTTCCTCTGTTAAATGAGGAAATGAAATCAGGCTAGCTGCACCCTAAATAACAGCAGTGGAGAGTTATTCCACTGCTGGGAGTGACATCTAATCTTTTGCATAACTCCTAGCATTGTTTTTTATGCCTTTCATCATCTCCCCATTCATAAAACTCCAGTTTGGAAGGGATCTCAAGGATCATCTGGTCCAATCCATCAACTATACGTGATCTATGGTTTAAATTAGATGGCACAGCACCCTGTCAAAGTGAGCCTTAAAAGTGTCCAATGTAGAGGAATCTACTGCTTCCCTGGGGAGATTATTCCAATGTTTAACCGTTTCTACGGTCGAAAAAATTCTTCAGGAATCCAATCAGAATCTCCACAGGAGCAACTTATACCCATTATCCCTTGTCTTTTCCATATGACTTCTTGTAAAAAGGGAGTCGCCATCCTCTCGGTGGACACCCTTTATGTTCTGGCACATGGTAATAAGGTCTCCCCTAAGCTTTCTCCTCCCAAGGCTGAACAAATCCAGTTATCTCAGCCTTACTTCCTAAGACAGGTTTCCTAGTCCTCTGATCATCTTTATATGCTTGATTTTTGTTATTGTTGTTGGTTTTTTTTTTCTCTGTTATCTTTGCTGCAAGGGAATCAAGCCATTCTCCTGCCCTGTATGTGCTGGTAGGCAGCTGCATTCTGTAATGAATGGTGCTGCTCCCTTTGTGTTTGCAGCATTGTCATCACCCCTTGATCAGCCTGGGGGTCAGTTGCTTTGCTTGGCTGGTTTTGGCTTCTGCCATCCACAGGGCTGGAATCTCCTCCGAGCTGTCTGCAGCAGCTTTTGCAACACTTCCCTATGTACAGATCATTTCAAACCCATTAATATGAGAAGTTTTTGGACTACTTCTTCCCAGCTTGCACAGTCTGACTTTCCAGTCAGATCAAGAGACATTCTTGATCTTGCCCCCTTGGCTGTCCCTCATTTTTAGCTCTTCCTGCAGCTCCCTGCTCTCCTTGCCTTGTAGCGAGTACCAAAATAGCTTTTAACTGTTCCTCCTAAGAATGGATAACAAAAAGGTCTGTGCTAGAAATGCTCGTTATACCGAGCACCTCCTATTTATCCTCATTCCTTAGGAGCTCTCAGAAAAGATGGGTCTTGCAGGGCTGTCCTCTGTGCATGGCTTCTGCTATCTCCTGGTGCAATTTTAGTCAGCACTACCATGCGGACAGTTTATCCGGTCTGTCTGATTTGCTGTAGTCAAATGCCCTGAATTAGTTATTTTTCTATGGAAAATCTCTTCTTTCATGCACTATGACCTGCAGAAAAAAGGACCGGGAGGGAGAATAAATCCTTTACAGTGGAGTCTCAAGCATAGGTATTCTTTTGTTTCTCTGCCTTTCCTCTTTCACAAGCTTTTCATTCAGTGCAAGGACCCTGCCGTGATTTGTTCCTGAAATCGGGATCATTTTTTGTCTTGACCTTTGTAAGACCTGATCCCTGAAATCCCTGTAATGGATCTTGCAGGAGTATCATGACTTTGTGTCTCACAGTCTGTGTGGCACTAGGTCAGTGTTCCTTCACACTGTGCAGAAGATGATTTTGAGCAAACGCCTGACATCTGACACAACCAATAGTGCCATTTACTCCTGTCTTTTTCTGCTTTCTTCTGATTTGTAATTGATTAATCTTTGTTGGCATTTGCTTTTCTGTTTAATGTGTTTTGTCCTGCTGGTTCCTTGCCTGTCAGCCCCTAACGTAACAAGACTCAGAAGATGGCATTGGGAGTTACCAGGAGTGGAACACAGACTGTCTCGTTTGGGATGGGATATACTTCAAGGACTGCATTGACTAGAGTTGTCAGACACCAGAGAAACCACTGATTTTTCCCAACTGTAGATTAAGATGCTGATCCTTTAAAAGCCCAAGTCGTTTTTCAGGCAAACCAAGCTGCCCAGAGTGTCCAGTAGTCTTTGTATCCTTGCTGAGCTACCAGTGACAACAGTGTGTGGTGAGACAAAAGCTGTTGGAGACCGTTGTTCAAAAATTTAGGCCATTGTCTGTGACCTGTCCTGAGCATCCCAACAAAGTTGGGATTGTTTTGTCAGCCTGTAAGGTATCATATTGTCACCTGTGATCTGTGCCATGCTAGAAACTGGGCACAAAAAACAAGCCAAGCGTTGAGCATGCTCCTGCAGAGCTCCCTGGATAGGATTCCCCAGTATTCCCACTTCAGCCACTATTTCACATCTCAGTTGCCAGTGTTAGCTTGTGGCCAGAGAAGCCTTGTCCCCAGTTCCTGTCTGATCTTTGGTTACACTGTGCCTCTAGGAGTCCCAGGAGAATGAGACACAGCAGAACTTCTGGGACCTCCTGAGACCGAGACAAGGGTCCACTCATCACATCCTGTGAACCTTCCCACACTCTGCTATGTGTGAGGTCCTGTTCTGGTGCACTTCATCTCATAAAGGTTCATGTCATAGTTCTGCTCTCAATTAGCATGTATCTTAGCTCTCCCTAAGGTGGCTTACCTGGTAAATTAGAATTTCCTAACCAGCTGATTTCTGTTAGGCCTTATCTCACCTCACAGCTCACAGGCTTGTGTCCCAGGTTTGCTGAGATCTGTCTGTGTCCTGGACTTTGGACTCTTTGCTCAAGCTCTAGAGCTGCTGAGATGTTTAGCCAGACAACTCTAAGGCGGCGGCAGCTATACAAAGTCAAGTGGTCCAGACAAACACCTCAGTGGTTTTGCTTTGCAACTCACTTGCGCTGAGGGTTGGTCTAAGACATAAGAAATCCTACATTGTCCTAGGCACCAGCTTCCACCGAGATCAGGGTGAATGAGAAAGTACATTTCCAGCTCTCTTGAGTGTGAAGCAAAGCCTGGCTCTGGGACTAAGTGCTAACTATGTTCCCACTATCTGGTTGAGCTTGCAGGGAACCTGAAACAGGAGCTCTGAAAGTTGGTCTCCTTCCTCCTCCCTTCCAGAACAGGAATCTCCTATACTGATGAGCTGGAGAACATAATACGTCTGCATCATCTTAAAGTGGTGAGCTTTGATTCAGTGGAAACAGCAAATGCTTCTATTAACAAATATCTGAAACACTAATAAAAAAAACCCAAAGCAAAACTTTTTATAATAAAGGGCGTCAGATTTTATTTTTATACCCTCAAAGTTAAAAATACACATTTCAAAATATTTACAATTACTATATACGAAATAACCTTTGTTAATGGAACAGAAACATACAGTACTAGAATATATCCACCAAACTGATAAAGTTTACATAAGAAGAAAATGTAACAGAAAGAGAGAGAGAGAAGTAAACAGCATCCGTACATAATCTGCCCCTGTGTGGTTTCTGAAACTCCCTGCCTTTTAGTTGCAGATGGAGTCATAGGAAGTTTTGACCTCTTGTTGCTTATAAATGCCATTTGTGACTGAGATTCTTTGAACTGACAGATATCTGTGGGATGCAGCAGTACCAATGCCTTACTTTCCCTTACCCACCAGCCTTTCACATAAGGAGATTGTTTTACAGAACTGACTCCAAATCCCTCAGCAACCCTGGGAGGTAGGCATAGCTTTATGGAAGAATCTGGCAGATGGAAAGGCACTGGGTTTATTGACTGGCCTAAGGTTGTGCAGCAAAAAGCAGAACTCAAAGCTCTGCCTCATGTCTTCCAATGTCTCACTAGGGAATACCTTTCTTCTACTGACCAGTATCACCTGCCTTTGAGATGAGCTGTGTCACAAGTTGGAACTCTCCAATAATATTATACACTGGGTGACAACGTGGGAAAAAAACCTGCCTACACATAAGGACTTGTCTCACTAAATATCTGTGATGTTGCACTGCTGCTACCATGTTCTGGAGCTGAAAAGAAGATTTAAGTGTAGACACACACCCAGATGATTTCCTCCCTGCATATGCATCATTGAGCAACTGTATCCTCTGTAATTAGGAACTCCTGTGCATCTTCATTTTCTCTCTCTCTCTCTCTCTCTCTCTCTCTCTCTCTCTCTCTTTTTCTCCATTATCCTGTATATTTGCCCTTCCTACCTGTATTTAATTCAACTATGGGAATGTCAAATAGTAAACAGAACAGAAAAAAAAAAAATGCTGCCTTATTTCTGTAGATATTATAATACTAATTTGCTCTGATTTCTATTGGGTTGCTTCTCAATCTAATGTCTTTAACTTTCACATATGTGCATACATATATATATATATATATATAAAAATGTAACAAAAGGCCTATCCCATCTGTTTCGATGGACAATAAAAGGATTTGTATGCCTCACTGCCCAGCCCACAAGGCACACCGAAAGGTAAGTGAGAAGAACTCTAGGAAGTGAAGAACATATAGCCCTTTTTTGTGATGCCCTTCAATCGTTAATGCTGAACTTGAAGCTTTATGAAGTTATGACATGACTTTGCAGAAAAGGAGAACAACTGACTGGGTAACTTGCAGATTTTTTGTGCAACAGCCCCAGGATTACTAAATCAGTTAGAGGTGTTTCTCCCTCCCTTTGGTGAAGGAGTTTCTGAGGATTCTAGCTTTGTTACTGACTTTTCTGTAGTTGTGGCAGTGGTGATGGTGGTGGCTGTTTCTGTCTATTGGCCCAACAGTTCTCCAGCAGAGCAATTCTTCCGCATTCCCAGTAGCCAACCCTCTCCCCTGGACTCCTATAAGCCCTATTTTTTCCTGAGGACAAGGTAAAGGATGCCAGTGATGAAACTGAAGCAAAAGCAAATCCAGGCCAATATGAAGCAGTAGCCATGGTGAGAACTTGCGAACCCAGGCATCCTGCCTGTGAACCGAGCTGTGTAAATGGAGACTCCAATCAGAATGCACACCCCTGTGGGAAGGAAGAGAGAAAGAGAATCAGAAAATGCACAGGAATCAGCATTGCTGCAGGAGTTCTGAAGTATCATCATCCTTCCTGAGGCCATAATGCGTGTCTTGTGCCATATGAGAGAGAGGCTGCTGCACATTAGGCTTATTTATGGAGGATTTATTTTGCAGACATGATGGCATAAAACACTTAGGGCTTGTTTAGTGGGTGCCATGGGAAATAAACCTTTGTTAAGTGGAAATCTGTAAAAAGATCTGCAGGCAGTTTGGTGCTACATGTTGAATCCCATGAACAGTAACTGTTTATTTCTGTGCCTCAAAAAATACTTGAATCCTTTCTGTTGTCTTTCAGAGGTATTTTGCAAAACCCACTGGGGTAATCTGGAAATATTTTCGTTATATAGAGCAAAACAATACCAAACCAATTTTGCTTATTTTTATCAAAAAAAATAGGGCCACTTGAAACTTCCAGCTGCCTGACAACCTCCCCCCATGGCCATGTATGGCAGACATGTGTGGCTGCATGTGCATGCAGAAGCAGTGGGACACATGCAGAAC
The DNA here is from genome assembly GCA_033556795.1 of Tapera naevia. Lineage (NCBI taxonomy): Eukaryota > Metazoa > Chordata > Aves > Cuculiformes > Neomorphidae > Tapera > Tapera naevia. Next base: position 1,234,218 of record JAUMJJ010000059.1, read on the forward strand.
CTTCAGAAGGCACATATACTTACAGCAAACCAGCATGATGCCTCCAGTGATGTAGAAACGTTTGCCTTTCTCCAAGGTGAACAGCTGGACAATGAACATGACAAGTGCGATGACAGAGAAGATGATTGAGAGGATCATAAAGGCTTGGACAGCTTTGAGGGAAGCTGTAAAGACACAGGGAATAGATTTGAGAAGGTCAAGACAGCCTTGCTATTGTGCACCAACACTCTGCAATTCATCACCACAATGAAACTGCAGATGTAACTTACCCTCATTGCCACTGCTGACTGGCAGCTTCTCGCAGGTCCTGTTGCACAGTAGCCACAGCCCTGATGAGGCTTTTTCTAAGTTTGAAGTACCCACCATCCAAACCTGAAACAGGATGAAAGAGTTGCATCAAGGCGGAAGGGGACTTACTTGCTTTTCTGGCCAGTCGTCAGACTAAATCGTAAGGGGAGCAACAGTAACCCAAGTGCCACGAGACAAAGAGCTGAAAATGTCAGCCAGTGTCGGCAGCAGATGAACAGCCGAAACGGGTGGGGGATGACGCAGGCTTCCAAAGCCAGGAGGCATTTGGTCCAGGCGAAATACCAGGAAATTCTGTTCCCTTAATCGGGAGGGAAACGTTCAGCTCATCCTCCCTCTTTCACCGTTCGAGACGGAAGGAGGATGCGGTTAGGAGAGCAAGCAGCCGATGGGGGTGCAGGGAGCCCCCGAAATGCGTCCCAGCATCTCCGAGCCGCCAGGGGTCACCCTCGCCCCGGGTTTCCCCCGCGGCCGGCTGCCCACCCCCCCCCCCCCCCCACCTCCTTCTCCTGGGCTTTCCACCAGGAGCTGGGCTTGTGGCAGCTCTCCCCCTCAGCCAGCACCCGACAGCGGACTGTTTGCCGTCAAAACGAATAGGCATGGGGGAGCGTCCAATCGTGCAACAGCCTGGCCACCAGGTGGGATGACAAATACCGCTCCAGAGCTGTCATCTGCTGTTCTGCCCTGCTCCTCATGGAGCTCTCCTGGATGAAGTGTTGAAGTGCAACTAGCTCGGATTTGGGAGCCGGGGCCAGCAGATAAAAGCTGCCTCCTGTGCCACTTCATCTGCCTTTCTGCTCTCTGAGCACACTCATCACTGCTTCATATTTACTTATGACTGTGAGTGGGTGTCCCTCACCTATAGACTTGAGCTCCCACCCATCTGTCCCCCTGCCAACCGCGTAAAGGATTGGCTACTGCTGCAGAAGGCAGCAGCTGCGTTTAATCCATAGTGGTCTCTACTTACGTTGGAAATGGTGGAGACAAAAAGCATGATGACAGTGGCGATGTGAACCACAAATATACCAGCTAGTAACACCAACATCTTGGGTCCCTTCTTGATGGTGTCACCAATAGAGAGAGATCTGGAGGAGAACAAGAACAGAGGGAAGAGTCGAAGGGCTGAATTCAAGAATAGCATTACTATAACCTTTAGTTACACGTGAGAAAACATGTTGATCTTAAATCCATCCTGAAAGCATGTAGTTAAAGAAAAATGCCGCTAAAAGCTTTGTCAAAATCTGCAAGGAAGTTGCTCAAGAGGCTAAAGAAAGACTGGAGGTAAAGGAACCAGTCTGGGAGGAGATGTAGAGCAGGGGTAGTCAGCCTGGGGGCATTTTAAATATAGCCTGAGTATATACACAGGTTGCTTAAATAGGTGTGTGGTTATGTAAAGCAAAAATTACATGCTCCAGGCCTACATTCCAGGAAGAGGAGGTTTTGCCCACAGAATTAGCAGAGGTCAGGAGAGATTTTCTTGTTCTCCTTTTCCCTCCCATGGCACAGCTTCTTCCAGCTGATCTGGGACACGACAGCTGGTGTGGAGTGCATGACTCTGTGTTCCTGGGTGTATCAGGTGTTGAGTGCTGGTGGAGAGTGGACTGGGGGGTACTGCCACTCAATGGCCTGCTCCATTATGTGAAGAAGAGAATAACCGGAACAGAAGTGCCACTGAGATGTTCTGGGGCAGCAGAAGATACTTAGATTTGCAATGAAAATGGCCTGTTTTACTTTTAAAACTTGAGACATGCAGATCACTTAATAACTTCAATAAGATTCTCTTGTAATGCAAATTCCTGTTTGTTTTGTTTTGTTGGTCCTTTTTTTTTTGCCTCTGTACCCTGCAAGATTTCGTAAAATTTCCTAATTTCCTGTCATTGATGAACATGTGATTGGAATGGGAAGGGAATATTCTTTAGATAGCTCTCATGACACTGTTCATCAAGGCTGCTGATTTCTCCCTTGAAAAGACAAAACACAAACAAACATAAGCTGTGAGATTGAGTGCAGACAATTCATGCAAAGTGAGTGAGCATATTCCCACTCCTTCCAGGCATTTATTAGTAAACATGCATTATTGCTACAGAAATCAGGCAGAAGAGTCTACTCTGGTTCCTATGAAAGACTGTTTTGTAGAAAGTTCCACAGGGCAATGTTGCTGTTTCTCTTGATCGTACTGGTACTGAAGAGTAGTGTCTAGTATGTGAGTAATGTTGGCAAGTCAAGTTATTTTGGTCCAAGTGACTCAGGTAAGGTTTGATACTGTCACTCTTTGTACAGGGTGTGGTAACATTGTCATGGAACAACACAATTATCCTTTATGTTGTCTTTCACACAAACTGTAACAAAAGCCTTGGTAAAGGCCCATAAATGTGAGAGTTTTTTTACTCAGTGACTCTACCGTTTCCACTCCTGTCTTTTCTCTTGTTGTGGCCATGTGTGGGAATGTATTCCTGCAAATTGCTGCAACTGTTCTTTGCACTTTTTTGGATACAGTTTCCCAAACCATAGCAGGCAGTCTTTTCCATCAGTAGCTCTTTGTCTAGTTCAGCATTAGCTGATAACCTGGTGGAATTCTTTGAGTTCAAGATCTGAAGGAACCTGGTCTCTTAGGTCACTTCTCCCACCCAAATGAGGCTGCTTCTTAGAAGAACAGATAGGGTTTGCTGACTGGTCCCATCTCCTCAGCAAGAACTTGTCCACTGCGAGGCTTCCTTCACCTGGAGAACACTCTGGAGTTGTTTAGCCCTGGCTTGCTGAACATGGGCTGGGCTTGCTTGTGGGCTTTGGGGTGTCCTAGCAAACTCTTCATGCTCTAGGGCTTGATTTGCCTGGACAGTCTACTAACTGTGTCCTCTTGTCACAGTATCTCCCTTTGTGGTGGTCTTGAAAGTATGGCCTTCCTAGAAATTCCTCTGGCTGCAGTGACAGTGATTTCTGAGTTCAGCATTGCTAAAATCCAGGTTCCCAATACTACATGCAGGCTACCACACAAACACACCTAATCTGAGAGTTAAACTCCTTCTTTTCCTTGACTGCAAAAGGAAAGAAGGTTTCAAAATTCTGGATTGCAACCGATATGGATATCACATCTGTAGTCTGAGCTGAGAAACCATTGCTGTTGCCATGACTAAGTTACGTATCTGCAGCAGGTGCCTTGAATAGAGCCTCTGAGTCAAATCTTCCCATCCCTTTAGACTACTTGTCATCCTTTTTTCTGATTATCTTGGTTCTTACACAAACTGTGACAAGTGGTCTTGCTACCATAGTGTATTGGTATGCACACATCAAATTGTGGTAGATTTGCCTGCTCTGACATTTGCCTTTACTGAACAGTGGCTAAACTTTCTTCTTTCTTAGATGGATCTGTTTTTCCATGGCCTCTTTATAAACTAATACAGCCACAGTTTTTTTTGCCAATTATTTTTTGAGGACCTTCAAAAAAGTCCTGTATTTGAAAGACTGAAAACCTACTTTCATGACATCCTAAAGGACTGGAACAGCCGTTTCCTTCTGTTTGCATTCAGAAATGAAAATGATGGATAAATGTTACCTTTCAATGTAAAAAAAACAAACCCACACCTGGAACATTGGCCAATATGCTAAGAAAAAAAATCTTTTATTCCTTTTGTATTTTGTGCCCTGTTCTCACGCTGCTTGAGAGCACTGTTAGTTCAGGTGTTTTCAGTGCACTTACTTCCCGAGAACGTCAGCACCTCTCCCTGAATACACATGCTATCAAATGCTAACTCCCTGGGATATGTGCTCACAGCTTAGTTTTGATTCTTTTTGAGTTAAATCACAAGCCTCCCTCTCTATTCATTTGCTTTCCCTTTCCTTCATCTCTCCCTGGCTTTTAAATAAAACACTAGAGAACAATCCAAATGGAGCAGTGGGTGAACGAATGGCACTGAAATAGAGTCATCTCTGTCTTTGACAGTACAGCATGGACTTTTCCTCCCATTAGACAGAGAAGCTGGCTGAGTGTTGGTGACTGACAGGATACTCTTTCCATTTGTTAAGCGTGGGACATTCTTCTCTGCTACAGGGTGGAGTCACATTGCTAGAGCAACAGGACACAATTGCATGCAAATGCCTTTTCTTCCATTTCCCTACCTAAACTGCAGCTGGATTTGGAGCTTCTCAGGCTCTTCTTGGGCTATGAGTCAACCTTAGCCTTCCTAGAGCTGCCATTTTTTCCACTGACTCACACCAAAGCTCCCAAACCCACAACTATTTAACCCTGCAAGTCAGATTGAGGACTGCTTCTTAAGAACCAGTCAAGCAACCAGCCACTGTGAATCATGTACTGAGCCTCCTAGCACATCTTCGAGAGGAAAGACCCCAGCTAAGCCAAAAAAACCCAGAGATGAGACACGAGAGCTGAATGACTGCTGAGGTAAGACACGCTGATAAGGAAGAAAGAGTGCACCTGCTGAACAGCCTGTATGAGTCAAGAGAAGATCTTGCACTGATGACAGCGGGATGAGTTTCCTTTTCCTGGGATGATGGATGACGAGAAATAACAAGCCACACCAACAGTAACCATGAATAACAGTCACCATAGCAGCCTTCAGCACAAAAAAACCACTACAGATAAGCATAACACTCTTATCTGTGTAGAAACTATTTCTCTAACCATGCAGGAGTACACATACTGGGGAACAACACATAGCTCTGTGGCAGCTTAGTTGAAGTTCAAGCAGGCAAACACTATCCATTAAACTAAGACAAATTCTTCTCATGCAGGCAAAATGTAGCCACCCATACTGACCCCCCTTCTGCTTAAGTGTTTTGGATCTTTCTATCTGGAGGACAATCTGGAGAGGTGAGTCTTTGCCTTTAGTTTGCTGCTTAGCAAAGCATCAGGATGGAATGCAAAGTGCTTGGAGATCTGACAATGGGCAAAGATATAGTTCCTCAAATATAGGGAGTGAGTTACTCAAGAGGGTATATCAGATTAGGAAGTGGTCCTTTGCTTCTGGCAGAAAGTGGACTGCAGTGAAAGAAGTGGAGGGGAAGTGTACAGGATGTTTCTGCAAAAATGATTGGGTTGTTTGGGGTGAAAAATCAGAGCGCTCTCAACGAAATCAAATATTTCAGATCTGAAGCATTCCTAAGGGATGTAGCTCATCTGACTTCCATTCCCATTCTACTCTCTGAAATGGGGTTTCTGCTTGAGATTGCCTCTCCCTGGGTGAGTTGGTTAGATGTATTGTGAGAGATGCTGGCTGAGGGGCAACTTAGCCAACAGCCTACAGCAGCCTACAGTGTCTGTGGAGCAGAAGACATCTAGATTGCACCACCTGTGAGCACCATTGTGAACTCTGACTCCTCTAAAACTCTGTTTTTCAACGTAAGTCCCTTCAGTTTGATACATTCAATTTCTCAACAAGGGAAAGATGGCAATTCGGGGAAAAAGCAAATGCTTGCAGTCAGAATGCCAACAAAAATCTCCATGAACTGAAAGCAACTGAGATGAAAGAAATTTTGCCTTCCTCAGCTGCCAGTTGTGTGTCTCACCCAATATGCTGCCTCAGATGGTAGCAGTAGGAGGTCCAATATTCAGAGAAAGTAGGTGAACCTGGCCACTGATGTGGCACAGAGTCACACCAGGAATACTGGTGGTTTGAATCAGGGCCAAGGACACTTGGGAAGGAAGAGGAAGACTGGAGAGGACAGGACAAAAACTAAAACTTATTTGATAGTGTTTGAGACAGCCACAAATTGCCACCTCTGTCACAGGTGCATTCTGCAGTGCAAAGCCAACCTACAAATAGCTATGCTGTCACAATGCTACTGGTGAGAGAAACCTTCAGGTGGGATAAAACCTTCTGCAGAATTTGTAGATTTGCCTTTTGACTGAGGTGACGCCCTGACTACATCTTAGCCCTGCTACACCTGCATGTCTTGACATTGTGTGCAATATGAGCATTAGACTTCATCATGCTCAGGGTAATTTGGCAGGATTCAATGATGTAAAAGTCTCTGTTATGTTTTGATAGCGTGGTGACTTTGGACTCGTCACATTGTTACTAGAAAGCTCATGACTAACTTGAAACAACCACATGGAAAAATCTTTTTCCTTTCACCCTTTGCTCTGTTTCTAGCTTCAGATCCAGCTGAATCCAGGGTCCTTGCTGACTCCAGACTTTTACAAACCACTATATGCCATCGCTGCTGTTGGCAACCTGGTTTTGACAGACTGATCTGACTCAATTTACAAGTCAGATGCTTTTTATAGACATGTGGATGAGTTGTCTGCTGCCTCTGGAAAAAAGATTTCACATGCGTGGGAAAAGGGTTGGGCAGGAGGTGTGTGTGGGCATATGGAGACCTTTGGAGCCTCTGATTTATAGCAGTGAGAAAATTCTGTGCATGCACGGGTGGTGGCTGAGGTGACCACACAGGGTATAGTGAGGCTGTAAAAGTAGCAGATGAGTGTCAACCAAAAGGAAAGTGTAGCACAGCCTGAGGGGCTACAACTGAAAATAAGCTTAAGTAAATGGAATATTTTGTGTAATTCCTGGAAAGTGTTTCCTGGTGCTATGGTCTCCAAAGGATCAGGGAATTGTCTTCCCATGGGAGTGGTAAAGCCCCAGAGTGTGAATCATTTCTAGTGAGACCATACAAAGTCATCAAAAATCCACCCTTGGTAACGAACATCACTTGCTAAGAGATGCAAGGGGGAGTCACAAAAGATGACAAGACATACAAGGGTTTTCCAGTTCTCATGCTTGTGATTCATTTGAGAATGGGGAAACATCAGAGCTCTGAGGGCAGACATTGAGAAATTGGATTTTTCTCCAGAAGAAACCACCCTCAAGTGCTCAGCCATGTGACAACATCAACTGAAACTCCAATGCTCACTTTATAGTAGGAAGGGGAAGAGAGGCCTGGCAGCCAGCCAGCAGTTGCTACTAGAGAAAAACACTGTCACTCCTCACATTAGACACGCCAAGGAAGTGCTGGAACTGATGGGCAGCAAATAAGATGGAGGGATGGAGAAGGGTGTCTCGGAGCTAATGGAAACACGTAGGTGTTCCTATGCTTCTTTGTAGGTGTAATGGGGAACACCCTCGTGCCTTAGCGTGCTGGATGGTGCCTAGGTCGGCTGATTAGACAAGGAAGTTGCCAGGACTTGCACGGATTCAGAAAAGATGCCGAGATATCCAAGAAACGTTTGTGGGAGGACTGATGGTCTGGGTGATGATGTGGTGTGTGTAGGGGTGCGCATCTGCAGCTCTGTGTCGATCCCTCTACAGATGGGAGTGTGCATTTGTGGTTTCCCTGTTAGCAGAGCTGAGCTGTGTGTGAGTATGTGTCTGTCTGCGTGCTTAAGCATGGCTTCCTTAGGGTTGCCTGTATCTATCTGTGTGACTCTGACACTGACAGTGCCCACGTGGCATCTCACAGCTCTGACAGAAAAGTTTAGGTTACAGTGTGGTGTGAGCAAAAGTGCACAGGTCATTTCTGGTGGGGCTTCCTGCTTTTTCTGCAACAGTCTTTGGATAGAGGTAGAAGATCTGTGTAGCCTACATTAGCTATGCTTTGGCTGTATTTTCAAATTAAAACTACAATTCTCTCATTTACATAGAAAGTTTCATAAAGATATCTCTTTTTCTTTTTTTCAAGGGAGGGTAACTCTGAAAAAGAAGTGTCTCCTTATCAGATAACGTCCCTTTCTCTCAAGACTGTAAAACCTCTGAATGTGCCAGCTTGGCTTATGAGGCACTGTGGTCAATGTGACTTAGGCATCTAAAGAGCTTTTGGGTCAGTCTGCCTCCAGGGTGTCCTTGTTCCTGCAAGCCAGCTTGGAAAAGACTGTGCACTATTAAATTGCAAAACTGTGTGAGAGCTCCTTCTTTCAACTCACAGTGCATGAGTGATGGACTGGGGGCAGCAAGGGAGTGAGTATAAAGCAGAAGCAAGAGGATGCTGTGCAGTCTGGAGTTGGTTGGTGCTCTGTGCAGGGGTAAAATAAAGGTGATTGTGAGCTAAAATGCCCTACTCAACTTCTAGAGGGCTTCTTACACCTATGGTTAGTATGAGTTGGCAGAACAGTATTGCTCACGTTACATGCAGAAATGGCTTTCCATGAGGCATCAAGAACTCCCTTTGTTGGGGCACACCATGCTGGCCTGACTGCAGTTGCTGGAGACCAGCTAGCAGGCACGTTGAGCTGCTTGAGTTGGCATGATGAGTAGTTGTGCCCGTCTTAGAGCCTAGCTTTACTTCAGTAGTTGTCCATGTTCCTGGAGGTGGTCCTCATTAAACCCCTGACCAGCCTCCTGTCACAGCTCTGAGCATTTTACAGCTCTCCCTTCTTGCTCCTGTGGCTCTCAATGTCCTTTCCAGAGGCTTGCTGAGGCCTGCAGGGTTGACATCTCTCCAGAATGAAAAGAATGTGGACACTGGACCCAGTCATGGCTGCTGCTTTCACAACTCCCCTCTTTGAGCAGACTCTGCCCTGCAAGGGCAAAAGGACAGCAAAAGTCCTTGCCCTGGATTTCATGTAATCCAAACATATTGCCAGGTGGCTCCACATCAGAAGTGCTAAGCTTCTGGCATGAGTCACTGCTAACCTGCTGTCAGCCACTCCAACACTCGTACTTCATTGCATTTCTCTGCATGGCTGGGGGATGGCCTAGCCTAGGATCTGTCCCTCAGCTGTCATCATGGGTGTTTCCCCATGCCCAAGGTACAGACTGGGTTTCAAAGGGAAAAGGAGATAACCTCAATTATGAGCTCAGAAAACCCGTCACTCCCTTGGGTGATGTGGATTCTGCAGTTGAGTTGTCCTAGCCTGTCCTTTCCTACCATGACAAGGCATGGGGTACATTTGTTCTTATTCAGAGAGCAGCTTCTATGTACTCTCTGCCCTAGTGCAAACTGCTCAGGTGGGAGGGTGGTACATGGAGCTGCAAGTTTTGCCAGAGTTTCCTTTGTTGATTGTCCAGCTGCTCTAAGTAAGGAAATACTTTCCAAAACTCTCTTAGCAGGGCCTGAAGAAATCATGCTCTAGGTAGCAGCCCAGAGATGTGCTACTTTGCTGCCCTTCTTGGAGTGTAACAGCAGAAATCAGTTTAAAGAAGGAGGCACTCTAGATTTCCCTCTGGGCTATTTACATGGGGAACTGCTGCTGGACCCTGCCTTGTGCTGTGGGATGGCTGGGTGTGGACTGGCTCTGACAGAGGATCTGTACAGTCACATCTGAGTTGGTGCTTCAGCATGTGTATTCAGGGCCAGTATTACAGCACTGTGGCTACCAGTTAGTTATCAAATCTGGTTGGGGCTGTCAAAAGAGCAGGGCCATAGAGAAGAGCCTCCTTTACTATGCACATTGCTTTGCTGCAGCAGAAAAGACCCATGGAGTACTTAAGCATCCATCTTCAGATGGGGAGATAGGAAATCCCCTTCCTCGCCCTCCCTTTTGCAGGTGTAAAAAAGCATCTCTGGGTCTCTTCCTTCTCCTTGCCTTGAAGGAAGGGTAAAGAAATCTCATCTTTTAGTTCTTTTTCAGAGCTTTTTTTTGTGGAACAGGAGAAAGGAAAAAAATTAGGAGTGCCACACCCTGCAGCCTGCCCTGTGTTGTGTTGGGTGACAGTGCAGTCACCTCCCTATTGAAGGGTACAGGCACAGGAGCCCACTGATATCAAAGGGATCTAGTAGAGCTACTTCTTTCCTTGTGGGGCACTTGAGTATCTAAGGGTAAATCTCAGCCCAGCACTGGGTGCCTCCCCTTTCAGTATGAGATGTGAAGAGATCACCCATCCAGCAGCGAAAGGGAACTAGAGAGGTGACTGAGTCAAAACTTGTCGTGGAAGGGGTGTTGTGACTGCCATGTGGGATTGATAGGGCCTGTGAAGCCCCATGGGAGTGGGCAAGGCTAAAGAAGCTGGCTGCACCCTGTCACCTTTCCTTCTTTTGCTCTGAGGAAACTCAAGCAGACGCAGGCTGAATGCCATGTGCCAGCCTTGAAGCTGGGAGGGTGATGAATAAATAGAAGGATTTGTGCTTGCAGCAAATCTCCCTGATCTCATTATAAACAAGGCCCCGCGGTAGGTCTTTTACCAAAAAATGCTGGCTATCATCAGCAAATCTACCAGAACTGTTTCAAAATACAAATTCTGTTCCACCCCAGGCCACCAAACAGTTATTCCTGCATGCGCTTGCATTACTCGCACACTGCAATATTAAAAGACCACTGGCTAGGCCAGCAGGGCCAGTTTTCCAAGCCCAGGGCTCTCTGTCCTCACCAAGATAGTGGGGAGCACTACCAACCCTGCAGTTCTGATGCATCCACTCCAAAATGGTATTTTTCTCCACAAGATCTCAAGTCCTTCCTCCATTAATATGCCCTCTGGTGTGGCTCAACCCCATCTCTCTCAGATGTCTCTCTCAGGATGACACGTGCCAGTGGAGATGTCCAGTTCTCACATGAGTGTAGCCTGGACGAATGGCTCAGACAGTGTACTACATGTCTTAATGATTAGTCATAGCCGGGGGGGCTTCTACGGGAGCCTACTGGGAAGAACTCCTTAGGTGGGTGTGCAGTGCCTCACATGAATGAACTGCGTTTCAGATTGTACTTCCCGGCATTGCAGTGTTAGTGACAGTAAGATATTTCAGTTTTGATCTTTTTCTATGCTGATCTCCAAGGGGGAATGTAGGAATAAGCTGCCTTTAAGCCCACACTCTCTCGGTGTACACAGTCTCCACGTTTGGCAGCTGTGTGAGGTGGGCTGGCTGGAGGCATTCCGCTGACATAAACTCATGTTATCATAGGAATAATAGCTAATAGGCTCTGAACTTCCACACTCTTCATGCCCAGCTCCTATTTGTGTGTTTGCTCAGAGAAGAATATTATCCCATCCAGAAATGTCAAGTGGGTTGTTCTTGGGCAAAGCTCCTCTCAGAGGTGCCTCAAGGAATTCAAAGCTTTTGAGTAAAAGTTCTTCTGTGGCTACAGCATTATTTTTTTCTCTTTGCCAAACCTATTTCATTGTTAATGGTGGCAAATGACAACTTTCAAAAATACTTTCTACCCAGGGAGATTGCTGACTGCCCTAGAAATATTTGCTGCTTTGGTCAGGTTCCCT